>OY829107.1:13961563-16482162 GCA_963691645.1 Pelosia muscerda | reverse complement strand
TGTCTTTATTTATTTTTAATTATTTTTGTTCATTTATTCGAACTTTACTTGAACTCACATTCATTCACTGGTGCACTTACCTTAGGTATAATTGCGGCATGCTATATTGACCGTTTTGACACGACTGGTTTTGCTTATTTTCTCTTTTTTTAGTGTGTAAAGTTTATTTTCTTCTATCCCAGTCTCACAATATTTTTCTTTATTTATTCATTTAACAGTTCGTTGTCCAATATTAAGCGCACAAAAAAGTGAAAACGTGCTTAACCATTGTGACAAAACGGCCATCACACCTATAATTTATACTCTCACATCAGAAATGGTTTTAACTTTTTTTTTTGTGTCGGTAGATGGCGTTGTACTAAGTTTCACCAACTTTAAAAAAAAAGTTTACAGTTAAGAGTTCAGGTCTGGGTTTAGGTATCACGGTTATGAGGTACTGGAGGTATATATATACACATATAAAATATTGTGACCCTATTGTCGTGCCTCCTTCTAAATAATACATGTTTTTTTTTTTTTTTTTTTATCTATTGCACGTCAATTTGACTTCACCTCGCCTGATGTTAAGCTGAAGGCAAAGTCCCATGAAAGAGGGTCACCATTGCAAACACGTTCAGTGCTACAATGGTGGCGCTCAGCTTGACGGCCTCATCAGATGCTTTTTCACGCCCCGCTTAAAGGACCCGGGACTGTAGGAAGAAGGAAACACGTGCGCCGGCAATGAATTCCAGGACTTAATGGTACGGCAGAGAAAAGATTCACCGAACCGCTTGGTTCTTGATGGAATATTCTGTACCGTATGCGAGTGACACCTAAGCCCTGCACGCGTTGTCCTGTGTAGGAAAGGGGAGGGTGGGATTAGTTGGAAGAGCTCATCAGAACATTCACCATGGTAGAGACGGTAAAATACTGCCAAGGACGCAACATCTCTACGCATCTGCAAAGGCTCGAGGGACTTTGTGACCTCAGGACTCCCAATAATGCGGACCGCACGTCGCTGCAACCTGTCGAGAGCATCTAATAAGTACTTTGCGGAGCCATCCCAGAGATGCGAGCAGTATTCCACGCAGGAGCGAATTTGTGTCTTATAAAGAAGACACCGCTGCTCCGGCGTGAAAAAACGTCTCACTCTGTTCAGGACTCCGAGTTTACGCGAAGCTGTTTTGATGATGCTCTCGATATAGTTCTTGTTGTTCAGTTTGCAGCACACGTCCATACCGAGTATATTAAGGTTATCCTGTAATGGCAGTGGTGTGCTCTGAAGAGTGGGAGGAGGAAGGAAAGGAGATGTCTTTGCTGAAAACGCGCATGCCTGCGTCTTCTTGGCATTGAACTCGACCAGGTTCTCAGATCCCCATTGGGAAACGTGATTGAGGATCCGGTCAAGCCCGGTGACAAGAAGTCGCCTCTTTTCCGCTATATCGGACTGCTTGGCCGCTTGGTAGCTCCCGTGTACAGTGCTATCGTCTGCATAGCAGTGGATGCTGCCGGTGGACAGCATGTCATTGATATGCAGAAGAAAGAGGGTGGGTGATAAGACGGACCCCTGCGGCACACCAGCATTTACCTGCAGGAACTCCGATGCTCGTCCATCACAGAGAACGCGAATAAGGCGCCCCTGCAGGAAGCTAGCAACCCAATTGCACAGTCTAAGAGGCAGACCGAAGGCTGGTAGTTTGGAAAGAAGCGATTTGTGCCAAACTCTATCGAACGCTTTGGCGATGTCTAGGCTAATAGCCAGTGACTCACCATGCTTGTCCATAGCCTCACCCCAAAGATGGGTAACATACGCCAGAAGATCACCCGTTGACCGTTTCGGCCTGAAACCATATTGTCGGTCATTAATTAGGGAGTGATCGACGCATGAGCTGTGTGTTGATAAGGTGCTCGAAGACCTTGCACAGCACTGAGGTGACGGCTATGGGCCGATAGTTGGCTGGGTCTGAGCGATCTCCCTTCTTGGGAATCGGCTGTACATTCGCCTCCTTCCACGCCGTCGGCACTGTACCCGAAATGTAGGAAAGTCGGTACAGCCGCGTGAGTATTGGAGACAACTCCGCTGCACATTTTTGAAGAACCACCGCTGGTATACCATCCGGACCACTGGCTTTCCGGACATCGAGTGACTGCAGTACTGCTCGGACATCGCGTTGCCTGATACGAATATCAGGCATTGCGTGGTCACTATTGGGTAGAGTCGGTGGCTGCATACCACAGTCGTCGATTCGGGAGTTGGCCGCAAAGAGATTAACCAGCAAATTTGCTTTCTCTTGCCGCTCATGTGCCAGGGATCCATCAGGGTTACGCAGGGGGGGCAGCGAAGGCTGGCAGAAGTTAGCTTGCACGGCTTTGGCCAGTCGCCAGTAGCCACGGCTGCCCGTGGGATGCGCTACTAGTTCTTAACCAACCCGTGCTATGCGCTGAGCATCTGCTCTGACATAAGCCCTCTTGCAGACCCTAGTGGCTTTGTTGTACGCTGCCTTAAAGTACCCGATATTGGAATCGTGCGTCGCGCGCGCCCTTACCCAAGCGCGATACGCAGACTGTTTATGCTGAACAGCCTCTGCGCATTCGCGCCCAAACCAAGGGCGCACTCCGCGGGCACCGGTGACATGTACATAGTAGGTATGTTTTCGTGCACCCATTCTTAAAAAAATAATGAGTGTGTCCCCTCCTTCGTGATCCCATTTTGACAATAATCATTCACTCAATCATTCATACACCTAATCCGAGCGAGAAGGGAATTCATTGAATGACAATATAAATAAAATATGTTTCGAGATATTCGGATTTTGTTACGCGATTTACGATTTTATAAATTGTTAAAAGCGAACCGCGGTGTGAATTGCGGTATATGTTACTATATTTTATTTTACAAAATGAAATCAGTTTTATATTTCAATGTGGATACAATTCGTTGATTGTGGTTTTTTTAGTCTTTCAGGCGAGAACGAGCGGTATAAATTCAAGTTGTACCAAGTGCATAGTTCTACGAAACTCTAAAGTTATTACAATACATTAGTAAGTTCGTATTATTAATGTATTGTAATAAGTGTAGATTTTCGTAGAACTGCGTAACCTACGCTACGGTTGCGTCATACGCGTAGCATATAACGAGGTATACGCTACGGCGTAGCACATTACCATATCAAAATATAATGTAAAAGTTCCCAAAATGGTATAGGTACTTACAAGAAGGTACAGTCAGCGATAAAAGAAGGGTATAATAAATTTAACAATATCTTGTGTACAGTCACCTACCTATTTTATGTCTTGAAACTGAAAATGTGCTAAAATGTGCTCTAGCAACAAGCAATAATAAATGAATAATAGTTAATAAATATTTTAGGACAATCTACACAACGCCACCTAGACCCATGGTAAGCATAGTTTAACTAGCTTTTGATAAGGGATCTAGTAGGGCTAGCATGGCACGAGGACAAAAAGTCCCCGGGGAGTGGACAAAAATTTGTCTCTCCCTCTGTTTTTGTCCCTTTAGCTACCACGGCGACGAGGTAGAAAGCGGATACTTACATACTTTTGTAAATACATATTATACTGTATAGAAACACCCAGACCAATGCTAATATTCATATTCCTACACACAAATATATACACTGAGCGGGAATCGAACCGCATAGCAGTCACGTTCACTACCGCTACGCCACGGAGGTCGTCCAATTGCTTAACAATAAGTAAATTTAACGGTTTGAATCGAATATAATATGTATTTAATACATTTCTCTATCTCTTTCTCCCTCTAAATTTAAGAGATTAACTCTTGTCTGTGGTGCAATGGCCATTCATCACTTTCCTCTGCTGCTATACCTTTACCTTGATACGGTACAATACACAAATAAGTACCTATGTATTTTTTAATCACTATCACTACATAGTATAAAATAAAGTCGCGTTCTCTGTCCCTATTTTTCTTGTCCTTTGTATGCTTAAATCTTTAGAACTGCGCAACGGATTTTGATGCGGTTTGTTTCAATAGATAGAATGGTTAAAGAGGAAGGTTTATATGTATATACCATCATGCCACGACTAACAGGTGCGGAGCAGGAATGAAAAGTGTTGCAAAAACGGGGTGACGCAGAGGAAGTCGCGCGGGTCAGCTAGTTAAAAATAATAATATTTATATGTGCAGAGATTGCTGACTGTTCAAATCAAATTTAGACAGAAAAAAGTGATTGCTTCGAAGGGATTCGAATCCGCGATCTTTTACTTACAAGGGGTCGGTAGATAGGTCCTTCCATCACCCCAAAGATTATATTATAGGAGGATTTCGAATGATTTAGACGAGGCTTCGTGGCTTAGCGGATAGAGCATTCGCGTTCCCCCTGTAAGGTAAGGATCGCTGGTTCGAATTCCGTCGAAACATTCAGTTTTTCCTATTTAAATTTGAATTTTTTTTTACAAGCACGCGGCCCACCTCTTGGGAAATGGTTACTGTGGCCTATGGGCGAGTGTAACACCAGAGGAATAACACTCGTGCCGCAATCCCTGTAAGAACAGAGACATTCTGTGTCGTCACCGCAAAAGATGTAGGATAAGCCATTGGTTTTCCCACTGACAACACAAAACCTCTCTAGTGAGCTTAAGTGAGAGTAATATTATTATTATTATTTTTTATACTACGTAGGTGGCAGACAAGCATACAGCCCACCTGATGGAAAGCGGCCACCGTGGCCTATGACCGTGTGCAACACTAAGTGTATCACACACGCGCTGCCCACCCTGAAGGGAAAGGGGGAGAGCTGGGAAGGGGTGGGTGGCTAGGAAGGGGAGGGAAAGGAGGGGTACAGTGAGCTCTGGCTACCCTACTTACCGGCGGGAACACAACACGATGGTTATTATGACCGCGGTCTTCTGTAGGGCGGAGGTACTTCCCCAGTTGGACAGCTCATTTCGGACGGGAGATACCGTCGCGTCGTGTCCTACCTCCGTCTATTACATACTATTATATATATTAATTTTCAAACTCACATCAAATCCCTGCACAGATCTGTAGGTAGTCGGTCTGAGGAGTTTCATGATGGTGGCCCCATCTGTGGGTGGTATACCAGAACGCATCGCAGCCGTGGCCGCGCGGGCCCATAGGGTCACAGCATCGTAGAGGTGGGCAGCTTCTATCGGCACCTGTAGGAAAAAAAACAGTCATGAAGGGCTCTTGGCCACTACACTAACAAAAGTAGTCGGTCTTTTGATGAGTGATCGTTTTTGAGACTGCTTTGGTACCGGTTGTCATAAAAACATCTATGGCAGTTGTTACGGATAGTTGGAGAACTAGAAATTCCGACAACCGGTCTAAAAAAGTTCGATATCTCGTATGGATTCTGGATGTCAGATATGGACTTCACAGAAAGTATCAAAGTTCAGCCGCGGTGTAGTTAAACTGGTAACGCAACCAAAAACCCATAGACGGCGTGCGTTTTAGTCGGTTCGAGTCTTTTTTTATCGTGCGCAATATGCCCACGGATACCATCTTACCAAAATCGGTGGAAGTGATTATGTTGAACTCGAACCGACCAAAACGCACGCCGTCCATGGTCCTTGATTGCCGGAGGTGAGATTATACTAGACATATCTGTCGCTCCTGGCACACTCGGGGATATCTCTTTTGAGATGACCCTCTTCCCCTGATGTGGGGACCATGGTGTCCCCATCTAGCCCCTGGGTGTGGGGTGGCCTAGTCGGTTCGAGTCTGACATAATCACCTCAACCGGTTTTGGTGTGAGGGGTATCCGTGGGGCTTTTGTATACGGTACGATAAAAACAGAAAAAAAGTACAAGAGTGAGATGATGGATAAAGATAATAAAACCATAATTTGTTAAACGATTTATTACTTATTACTTATTACTATTACGATGTACTTTTAAAAGTGATTTTTTATAAAAATCGTTGACCTATATAATTTTAATGTTTTGATGATATACCGCCCGCTTCTTAATATCTGAAGGGCAAAGTAGCGAATACAACGGCCATTTGACTTTGACCTAAAAGTTACAACTAACAATGAGCAGTTGACAGCTAGCTAACAAAAAAGAAATATAACATTGTTAGAAAAACATCGCACATTTTGAAGGGAATGTTTTAGGGCGCCTGTGTTTATTTAAGTAAAATGCGTAGAGTAGCTAATAGCTTCTGTAGTGAACACGACCCTTATGCAGAGGGCGCAAGTTAGCGAACGTCGTAGTAAGGCTGTGTTCAGATGACCCGCGCCGAGCACGAACACGCTTTGAGCCCGACTTAGACCCGCGCAAAATCAGCATAGATTATCGCTCATGCTAAGCACACGATTGTTCTACTAGTGACTGGACATATTCACTCAACTCAATACACTTGACCGAAGCGCGGGCGCAAGGCGTGTGCAGCGCATGCGCGGGGCGCGCACCTTTTCGCCGCAAGGCGGGCTCGTGGCGGGTGCGTCGCGTGTGTGAATGGACTTTGATTAATGCAATTTGAGATGTATTGATGTGAAAATAGGGTTCAAATTATATTATAAAAAAACAAAGCGTGTTAGATACGGGTGCTGACGAGCGTGGCGTGCGCTTAGCGTGCGCGTGTCGTCTGAACGCAGCCTGACCCATCATGGGGGACTGGGACGTCGGTCGTAGAATAACCTCCGTCCTCCATAAGCGGGGATTGGGGGCTAACGATTACAGGGAGCCATCCTAGCATTCGGCGCAAAGTGCGCTATCCCTTAGCCGGAGGTAGACGGGGACACCGAAGTCCCTACAACCCAAGGGGGTCAACTCGAAAGAGAGGACCTCGGGTCTACCATAGTGCTAGGGATATGTTCGATACTATCTAACCTCCGGCAACTAAAGACTCAAAGACGGCATGCGTTTTAGTCGGTTCGAGACCGACATAACCTCTTTCATCGGCTCCGGTGAGATTGGTATCCATGAAGATTTGGCGAACGGTAAAATGGGACATTTCGCTTCTGGAGTGTTTACCTAACACCCTATATGTAGATATATAATAAGAAGTTTGAATAACGTCATTGAAAACCATAAAACTAAACCAACAATTCCGAAGTACCTACAATAAATAGACATTTCCCTTATTATTTATACTGTTGATTGATGGCACTTGCTGGAACTTATTCTTATACATTATTGATAACACACTTGTACTTCTCCACTGTATTTATTATTGTACCTAACCGGTTTCGCCTTGTGGCATTCTCAGTTATGAGCATTCTAATTCCTAAACACTACACTGGGTAGCAATTTCCCTCTTAAACTGTAATAAAAGTCAGCTCTCAGTGATATAACATGACCTGCCCTAACAACCTTGATTTCCATTAGTGTATATTAACAACAAAATTGTATATGACATAGGTACAAAGGCGCGTACCAACTTGATATTTTATATTCGAAACTCAGAGCTTGTTAGCGAGGTGCTTCAATCCGTATGTTATTGCTCCATATTGCTATGTAGCTTCTAACCTAGAAGGAATAATTTTAAATAGGAAGTTTATAAGTTTATATTCGATTTTCTATCTATACTTATCTATGTTAGGGAAACCTAGGGAACGCTTCTGAAAACGAAAGCAGGGGATACGACAGTATCTCCCGTCCTAATTGAGCAGTCCGACTGGGGAAGTACCTCCGCCACAGAATACTGCAGCTAATGATAACCTTGTGTTGTGTTTCTGGCGGTGAGTAGGGTAGCCAGAGCTTTCTGGAAAGGTGCCGTGTTGTCAGTGGGAAGACAGAAAAACGTTCTTTGTCTTCTGCACTAACAGCACAGACACCCCCTTAACCGCTCTCCCTCCCCCCTCCCCTTTCCCCTTCTCCCCCTTTTCTCTATGATCAGCAGCACGAATGTCGCCATCTCCGTGAGTAGCGGCGCTGCCGTGAAACAAATTACTAAACCATGATGGCAACTCAAAAATAACATCGATTCGACAGAATAAGAAGCACAAATGTGACGCCCCAGGTGTTGCAAACGTCCAAAGGCCACGGTAACAACGTGTCTGCCACCTGAGTGGTATAAAAAATACGACTGATCATTTTGACAAAATTGGGATACTTTTTTGTTACAGCAATATTTTTATTGGACGGTACCATGATTTTTGAACTCTTTTATCAGCATAATTCACACAATAATCCTATACAAAGGGTTTAAAAATCATGGTATCATCTAATAAAAATATTGCGCTGTAATAAAAGTATCCCAATTTTATTAAATTGCTCGGTAGTAAGTCCTAAGAAAATCGGCATTACGAACTTCGAACTTTTGATATGAATAAAGTAACCCACCGGGGGTAATCAAAAAAAGAACACAACATATAAACATTATAAATATAAACTTGTACAAATATCGTTATTATATTCCCATGTTCCCTACTTTTCTAACAAACAGGATATTAAGTGGTTTCACCTCAGGGAATTGTTTGTTCGAACTTAGACTTCAACGTATCCGTACTGCTGCAGATTTTCTTTCATCAGCGAATTTAAGCGCTAGTTTTGCATTCGTTAGTGAAGTTGAAGTAGAAAAGTTTCTTGATAAGTTTTCTGGTGACATACTATAATACACACGCACATACGCACACGCGCACACACACACCGCACACATACGCACACACACACCACACACATACGCACACACACGCGCACACACACACACTTACATACACACACACACACACACACACACACACACACACAAACACATGCACACACACACGCACACACACACGCACATACACACGCACACTACTCTAGTTTCATTCCCTCGAATTACCTTCTTCATGCATGCTCGTTGGTTTAGGGTACTCCTGACCTGCTCGTTTTCTAAAACTTGCCCGATTTGATCCAGGTATGTGCGCTTAGGTCTTCTCCTTCTAACTGTGCCAGCCACACTCGCCTCATACACCGTTACTCTTCTTTTATCCATTATCAACATGGCCGAACCATATTAACATACCTTTCTCAATTTTCATCACTACATCTTCTGTCACTCCACATCGCTCTCTTATCACGCTATTTCTCACTCTATCTCTCAAAGTCAATCCACACATACTTCGCAACTCACGCATTTCTACTGCATTCACTCTACCCTGATGTTTTTTCTGCTACACTCAACTTTCGCTGCTATACATAAGAGTCGGCACTAATACTTAATGAATTGAATTAGTGCAACGAAAAACATTTTTTTTTATAATGTCACGCCTATATCAACGAAGGGGTAGGCAGAGGGTGCTAGCATCCACATTTCGCCAGTTTATGTTTAGGTCCCAATGTAATAGGTGGCGAGCCTACTACCATTAACCAGGCACTTATAAACCTACGATAGATACACACATAACTTCGAAAAGCATCGAAAAGTCATTGGTGTGTGCCATGGTAAACCTGAGATCGAACCCGAGACCTCGTCTCAGCAATCCATTATCCATACTACTAGGCTACCGCGGTCATATTTATATATTAGGATTTGTCATATTTATAACTTTAACGAAGAACCTGGAACGCGGCAGATTATTCTATTAACGCGGCATCACACAATCTTGTCTACAAGACAATCAATCACCGATCATACAAATTACCATTTAAATGAGGTATGAAAATATATAATATAATTTTCTTCAGTCACGTTTATTTTGCTACCTACTTTCAGATAAGCAAATGATAAAAGACCGTAAAAATATAAATTTAATTATTCAATTTGACGAGCGACGCTTGAATATAAAATGTAAAATGGACGTTAAGTTACAATGCAAATTATCTTAATACCGCGCAGTAGCCATAATGGTACGGGTGATGGAATGCTGAGACGAGATCTTGGGTTCGATCCCAGGTTTTACCATGGCACACATAAATTACTTTTCGATGCTTTTTAAAGCTATGTGTGTATTTATCGCAGGTTTATAAGTGCCCGGTTAATGGCAATAGGCTCGCCACCTATTACATTGAGACCTAAACATACAAATGTGGGTGCTAGCACCTTTGCCTACCCCTTCGGGGATATAGGCGTGAGTTCATGTTATATTATGTTATGTAAATTAACTTATAATGATGTAGTAGTATTTGTACATCGACGCGGTGAAACATGCTGTACTTTTAGAAACACTGCCTTACTTCTACTGTAAAACCATGTTTCTCGCAAATAAAGATTTATAATTTATAGATCTGGCAGCTAATTATTTTGTACTCTAAGTAATGTAATGTAACTGAACTGAATGAAAAATAAAGATATTATTATACATATTACATGATATCATACTTCGTATGGTGGTGGAGAAATAATACCAACCCCCAATCTTCTCCGAAGGGTGTCGTAAGAGGCGACTAACGGACGATATAACGGAGTAATGGAAAACTCAAAATAAAACCCTGTACCAAACCGTCTGGCCATCAGTACATAAAGAGCGTCATCATTAAAAACATATACAGTGTTATAATGATGGCGCTTAGCTTGACGGCCTCATGAGATGCTTTTTCCCGCCCCGCTTAAAGGACCCGGGACTGTAGGAAGAAGTAAACACGTGAGTTGGTAAGGAATTCCAAGACTTAATCGGGCGAAGAAGAAGCAAGATGTGACAGCGAAAACAAAAGACGATATTTTAAATTTTAAAAGACGAATGTTATCAACTATGCTGTCTCAACAATAAAAAAAGGTGTAACTCTGAGTAATAATATCTGCGGTAGCCTAGTGGTATGGGTAATGGACTGCTGAGACGAGGTCTCGGGTTTGATCCCAGGTTTACCATGGCACACACCAATGACTTTTCGATACTTTTCGAAGTTATTTGTGTATTTGGCAATAGGCTCGCCACTTATTACATTGGGATCTAAAAACATAAACTGGCGAAATTTGGGTGCTAGCACCTCTGCCTATCCCTTCGGGGATATAGGCGTGAGTTTGTGTTGTTGTTGTATCATAACAAAAGACGGTATTTTAAATTTAAAAAAACGAATGTTATCAACTATGCTGTCTAAACCCAAAAAAAAAGGTTTTACTCTGAATAATTATATTAAAAGGTAAGCGTCGCCAACACACTCTTATAGCCCGAGAGCCCACGACCAAAACCATGTCTCATAGCAATACGGCAAAAACCCTATAAAATCGTTAGATTGTATGATTCTGAACCCGACTAGGTGTGTAGTAACGGTCGAAAGTGTAGCAACTGCGTGGGAGGCCATTTCTGCTGTGTCAAAAAAAAACACAGTCGGTATTATAGCAATACGTCTGATAGTGAAAATGTACATAGATTTTATAATTGTATTACGAAAAAGTTTGTTTTCAGACATTTTGCGCGTAGCATATAGCCTGAGCGCATTTTTGAAAATGTCAACAAATTTAGCCGACCTGTATCATAGCAATACGGATATTTTTTTTTTTCAACTTTTCGTATTGCTGCCATGATTACCAAAAACCTGTTTTCAGACACTTTAAGTGTAGCATATACTCCCAAAAACGAAAATAACGTTTAACGTTTCGACGACGATTCCGAATCCGACAGCGATTGAATACGAGAACATTTTGTAACTTTGAATAAACCGTTTTTTTTTCACCTTCATCCCAGTTTCCTTTTGTGCGATTTATTTCAGTTCTGCAAGTTCAATGTTACGGTTTCGGGTAAATTCTTTGTTAATTATCATCTAATAAATTCAGGGTCGCAACGTATTCATTGGTTTGTAACAGAAAATTCAAGATGCCTCAATACGATTTTTAAATGATATCTGAGTATCGCAAAGTTGTCTGATAGAGAAGGTGCTACACTTAATTTGTCTGATATAAATTTTTTGCACATGTGGACAACTTATTTTATCATGTCCAACAATTTTCAGACATATTGCTATGATACCGATCGGTAAAATTTGGTAACATATTCAAAACGGTCTACAAATTTATTGCGTTCACATTTCCGTCTGAAAATTGTTTTGTTCGCATCAAATAAAGAAAATTTACTAATAAAAAAGATTTTCAGACGTATTGCTATGAGACATTTTTTTTGTCTCATTTTTAATTTTTTTAAGTGATTTTACGGGTTTGCGCTACACCACTAACGTCTGAAAAATATGTTTCCGGTATCTCAGAACTATCATTCAACTACAGTCTGCAAATCAGACATATTGCTATGATGCAGTTCGGTAAAATTCTTTGACAATTTTGAAAATTCGGTCAGATCAAACGCTACGCGGAAAATGTCTGATATTGGTATTTTCGAGTTCAGAATAATCGTATCTATCGATTTGATGCGGTTTTGGCCGTATTGCTATGAGACAAAAATTTTGGTCGTGGGCTCTCGTACAGGCGTTTTAGTAACACAAAATAAGTACGGTATAACGGAGTGAATAGGAATCCAAGGGTGAATAGGGACAAAATGGTCAATGGAATATTTCACATAATTTCTTTTACTAGATCTCAAATAAGCCTCTTATCAGATATTTGATGATTCTGTTATTACAATGAACTAGTCCAAAATTACGGTTGAAAGAAAATAACTACAGAATTTAGCTGATCATATAATCCCTATTCACCCTTAGATCCCTATTCACCCCGTTTTACGAGGAAATAAACTAAACGCCGTTTGCTCACCTCAAATTTACCTTTCCTGTATATTTCACACCTTACATTTTGCTATTAAACCATCAATTAATAATCGTAAATCCGAATAATACTTACCGATGCATCCTCAAAGAGCATGTGGTAATTGGGCACGCAAAATGGCGGCGCTGCAGAAAGTTCTCGAATCATTTGACACAGCATCCTGCAGAGAAAAGACATTCATTTGAAGCATGTTTATAGTATTATATACAGAGAAAACAGCTGATTGATTCTGAATCTAATTCGATACAGAGATTCGAGAGAGAGACCACACCGCAGACAAGCACACGGCCCATCTGATGTTAAGCGGTTAACAGACCTATGGCTATTAGGTAATCTGTGCCTATGGACATCTACAACATGTATGTGTGTGTGTCAAACCAGCAAAAACTTACTTATATCCGGAGATGAGATATTACTAGAATTAGCAGTTCATATTATCCATTGTATATATTATGGGTAATGGACTGCTGAGATGAGGTCTCGGATTCGATCCCAGGTTTACCATGGCACACACCAATGACTTTTCGATGCTTTTCGAAGTTATGTGTGTATTTATCGCAGGTTTATAAGTGCCCGGTTAATGGCAATAGGCTCGCCACCTATTACATTGCGACCTAAACATAAACTGGCGCAATGTGGGTGCTAGCACCTCTGCCTACCCCTTCGGGGATATAGGCATGAGTTTATGTTATGGTGATCTCCTTCTCCTAATGTGGGATACATGGTGTCTCCATCTAGCCCCGGATCTGGGGTGGCACAATTTGTGTCGCCGCCGCGGCGTATATGGACAGTGTTAATGGTATACTAAATAAATAAATAAATAAAATAATTTCAGTCAGATCCTACGTGAGACTCCATTTTGAAAAGCATCAATTTTAATAAGTACTGTAGACATTTCAAGAATAAATCATGAAGTTTCTGGCAGTTGTTATCAACGGTTAAGAAAAGTGCTATCTGAAAATTATTCATGGCTGTTAAAGAATTCTGTTGTAGCGTAACATAGAATAAAGAAAGCTTCTAAGTTAAGGGACTTTTATTAAAAAAATTATTACTTTCGAAGAATTTTTTGATATAACAACACTTTTTTACACTTATTTGAACGTTTGTTGAAACGAGTATCTAAATATATGCAACTACTCAGTTACAGACACATTGTCTTTTTGTTACAACTAATCTAAGAAATAGCTGGATTGATTTATTGGAATTTTCACTGGTAATTGTCTGATATTACTACAAAATAACGCGGCTAATATTATAACCTTGTGTTGTGTTATGTGTCCGGAGAAATTGACGGAGGTAGGTCATGACAGTATATCCCGTCCTATTTGAGCAGTCCGGCTGGGGAAGTACCTTAGCCCTACAGAATACTGCTAATAATAACCTTGTGCTGCGTTCCCGGTGTTGAGTAGGGTAATCATAGCTAACTGGAGAGGTTTTGTGTCATTAGTGAGAAGACCGAGAAACTCTGCTTTGTTTTCTGCACAGCACTGCACAGCTCAGAAACTCTTTTAACCTTCACCATTCCTTCCTTCCTCCTCCCTTTTACATGGTCGGCAGCACGAGTGTAAACGACTATATGCCAAGATATAATCCACCTTTATTTAATTTTTTGGTGGTATTAAATGAATGAAGAGTCTCTTTGAACACAGCGTTTGGTATACACAAATTCATTAAATAAAATCTCTTTAATATTAACAATAGATACCTATTGAAACTATTTAGGACAATCTACACAACGCCACCTAGACCCATGGTAAGCATAGTTTAACTAGCTTGTGTTATGGCTTCTAGAATAAAATAAACATACTTAGATACTTCTTTTTGTAAATACATACATATTATAGATAGAAACACCCAGACCTATGCAAATATTCATATTCATGCACACAAATATTTGCACTGAGCGGGAATCGAACCCACACCTCCTGCGTAGCAGTCGCGTTCACTACCGCCACGCCACGGAGGTCGTCAGAGTAAGAAATGTTTTTTACATTTGTCATAATGTAAAAAACATTTCTTATTTTCCTTCGTCTGATGACAGATCCTTTTACTCAAATAGGCAGGTAATCCGTGCGTGACTGTTTCAAACCGAAGTAGGTCAAACTAGTTCGCTGTGCACTCACCTATCTGACTTTATTATTAGTGCAAAACTAGCGCGGAGAAGTTCCTTCACCCATGTTTAGAATATTAATTATAAACTCGGTAGTGTCTATAGGTATTATTTTATACCACTTAAGTGGCAAACCATTGACATTATTTATACTGCTGAATGATGGCACTTGGCTGGTGGACAGTGTAAAGCAAACCTTTGAGAATGCCGCAAGGCGAAACCAGTTACGTACATTAATAAATACAATGGAGAAGTACGAGTGTGTTATTAATTAAGTATAAATAGCATTGCCATTACCTACCTAACTATAATTGCGTAATAGTATTAACACTTACCCGTAATGTGGATTGGTAGGGAACGAAGGTGTCAACTTGAGGACTGCCCTGAATGCCAGCACGTCGTTACTGCTGTTTTGACCCAGGTGATCTGTTTAAAAGACGTAATATGCACCTATATAAAAATCAAGGACTAACTACGCAACGCAAACTAAATCCTAACTTAACCAAACATTGTTTACAATTGTAAAAATTAGGAAATTCAATTTTGAGATGAATATGTCAAGGGTTTCATGCGTAAATTTGGCTCTGTCTAACTAGTTCGGTGATTTAGTTCGGTGACCGAACTTTTGGTCTCAGTAGTTTGGTGTGTGCTGGCTACTTTATTTTTATTTTTTTAAGTAGCATTAAAAACTGTAATTTTCTTAAACATTTACTTAAACAATTAGTATTAGTAAATTAAAACTAACATGATAATTAAAACAATAAAAAAGACTTAAAATAAAAAGCGTCGTGGCATTCTGTGGAATAAATAAATAAATTAATTTTTATTTATTTATTTATTGATTTTTGTCCACGAACTAACTATAAACATATAAACAGACAAATTTCGATTAGACGACAATATAGCTGCCTGCTTATTAAAGACAAATATTGTTAAAATTGGACATCTAAAAGCACAAATGTAAAACAAAAGCAAAGATTTAAGATAACATTAAGCAAACTTGTGAAAACAAGTTGGTCAACAACTCTATGGCTTTCCGTTTGGCTTTGATGCCTGTCTCCTCTATAACGTACCTGCGTGTGTGATAGCAGCTGTACTGGGGTCGTAAATCTCATCATCCACCGCCACTACCGCGTACTCTCCCTTCGTGAGAAGACCTCTGCGTTGGAGCACGTTCACGAAGTCTACTAACGCGATATGCTCGCCGAGGAACACGTATACTAAATAAGACAGAATAATAATCACTACATAGTATAAAACAAAGTCGCTTTCTCTGTCCCTATATCCCTATGTATGCTTAGATCTTTAAAACTACGCAAACGGATTTTGATGTGGTTTTTTTAATAGATAGAGTGATTAAAGAGGAAGGTTTATCATATAATAACAACATGCTACAACCAACTGGTGCGGAGCAGAAGTGAAAAATGTTGCAAAAACTAGATGACGCAGATGAAGTTGCGTGGGTCAGCTAATATAGCTAACAGATAAAAATACATACATATACATTAGGTAGGTTACGTATCAAAATACAGAATTTAAAAATTCCAAACTTAAAATACCGGATTTCAGAATTCCGGTTACGTATAAATAATTCCGGATTCCAAAAGCCCAAACTTCAAAATCTCGAATTCCAAAATCCCGAATATCAAAATTCCGATAAAGTATAAAGAAATTCGAATTTCAAAATCACGAGTATAATAAATACCTAAGTTCGATACACCAAAGGGCCTTCGGGTCTTAGCCGGCTGGGGGTGAGATAATAACATATCCTTCGCACGCCGGTCTATCCGGGGTCATCGCTTTTGAGATGGCCCCTACGGTTGAGGTCCATTCAAGTCCAGCTATGCCCATTCAAGTTTGAGATTGACAAACATCATTATGTTTAGGTCCCAATGTAATAGGTGGCGAGCCTATTGCCATTAACCGGGCACTTATAAACCTGCGATAAATACACACATAACTTCGAAATAGCATCGAAAAGTCATTGGTGTGTGCCATGATAAAACCTGGGATCGAACCCGAGACCTCGTCTCAGCAGTCTATTACCCATACCACTAGGCTACCGCGTAGGTTGAGATTGAAAAAGAAGTTAATATAGCATATTCCTTAGCTTAAATAGTTCAACAGTTTCATACGATAATATGACTAAATGAAGGGTCTGAGATTCAATTTCAGCTTCATTAAAAGCATCAAGTAATTAGTCTATCGCATTCTACTGCTAGACATAGGCCTCTCCCAATATGCACGATTGCTCTCAATCCTCAGTCATCAGTACAAAGCGTTTTCGGCGACTCAAGAAATTCAATTACTAAATCAAATATCTATAAAACTAAAGGTTTATATTGGGGGAGGGGGAGGGCCCATCGCTCACCCGCGGTTCAACACTCCAACAATATATATTGGAATGTCAAACCACCCTCTTCAAAGTAAGAAAAACAAAAAATCTTACCAGAGAGTGATGTTTTACCATGCAGTATTCCGCTAATGCGAAGGACTTAAACTTCGACACGTGTTTCGCCTCTACACGAGGCATCTTCAGGAGCAATCGAGCAAATGAGCCGAGCTGTGGGTGTCTGGCGCTTTTATATTATTTCATCGCTACCCCCACCGTTCGATGAAACATCGGATGTTGTGTGTTGCCGGTGTGAAAATAATTTTAGTAATGGGGACGAATGAAATTGCGTTTGTTCATTCAGCAGTATATCGGTACTATTTTTTATTATTTCTAAATTTTCTAACACTGTTAATTTAATACTTTTATCGCAACAATGTAGTATCTCGAACGTGTGGCCATCATTTAAACTATCCCTCCCCCCCCCCCAATATAAACCTTTTGTAATGGATTTCCGCCAGGTAACGCCTACATCTATATCGTATCTATAAAACTATTTGCAGTAAGAAAATTTCACTTTAACGGTTATTTGGAAGCCTTACAAACTATTTATTTTTTGAGAATAAAAACACAAATTTCTTCGTAAATCTACAAACTTTAAAATAGCAATTTATCAAAACACTTATATGGAATGCATAGGTCCCAAATATCCTAAACCAATAAGTGAACTCTATCTCCAAGCAGCAAGGTTTAATTTATTAATTGACATTCCTGTTGTTCTATTACTGAAGGCCAGAAAACATAAACGAACTCATTTTCCAAATTGCAATTGTATGCTCTATCTTAAGGCAATAAGGCTCAAAAACCAATGGACAATATTCCTATTGTTTAAGTACTAAAATTCTCAAGACGTGATCGAAATCAAGTTTCAAAATTCAATTTCTAAGTAAGCAAAAATACAATCAAAAGTATTTAATATTAACATAATTTACTTGAACCATTGACTTTCAATGCAAAATATAAAATATAACGCAATTTGTTGAAGTTTAATTTTATTTAGTTTGCATTAAGTGAAAGATTTTGTTCAAATGAAAACTTTATTGATAAATATTCTTGTAGAAATAAGGCGACGTATAGATAGATAGATAGATAATTCTCTAATGTACAGTCAACAAAATAAATATGGTACCACTTTTGCATTATATAATGTTGTATGTAAATATGGTACCTTATCTCTTACGTTGATTGTACATCATAGGACTATATTGGCAGTTCAAAAGTTGCATGTACAATGGGTGACCTTGTCGTCAACTCTTTCAGGCAACCTTAGGATGGACAGGAAAGTACAGAACAATCAGTTGTATGTTTATACTGTTGATTGATGGCACTTGATGGAATTTATTGCTATACATATTGATAACACATTATTGCGTAATGCAGGAGAGTCGCCTTCGCTGGTACGGTAATGTTCTGCGGCGATTACCTGGCTATGTGCGTAACAAATGTCTGGCCATGTAGCCTTCGTCCGGTAAGACTCTTGGTAGACCAAAAAAGTGCTGGCTTGGCGTCGCAAAAGATGATATGCGTGCGGGTTTACCATCATGGATGCGCAAGACCATGCGAAGTGGAAGAGAAAAAGTGGGAAAGCGGACTTCGGAGTCCGAAGTGAAAACTTCAAATGCGACCGGGACTAACGCAAGGATGATGATAGCATATTGATAACACACTTGTACTTCTCCATGATATTTCCTATTGAACTTGATGAGTAACCTTACGGCATTCTCAAAGGTTTACATTGTGGCAGTTTATGTTATGGGTGTACATTCCTTTTGTGTCAAAAATCTACCTATAATTGATAAACATTAATCCATATTGAGTTTTAGTGGCACCGCATACCCTATTCGACAATGTGTGAATCGATGTGGAATACTTTCGCACTACCGAGCTTCGCGGTGGAAAACATTCGAAATTATGGGTATCGATGTGGCGCACTTTCGCACTACCGTGAGTCGCGTTTCTGTTCTTTAGGGCTACAGTTCATCGCTATTTTGAGCTTCGAAATTCAGTATGACAGTCCCTATTTTTGTGCGCAAAATCCCCATGGAAACCGCCTCCATCAAAGTCGGTGGAAATCGGTGGACTTATTCAAGTAGGACGACGGAAATACAAACGAAGTATTTAATTCAATTCATTCTCTGAACCTTTTCCCAACTCAGTTGGGGTCGGCTTTCCAGTCTAGCTGTGATGCGGCTGAACTTCGATATTTTACGTGAAGCGACTGCCATCTGACCTCCGCAACCAATGGTCCAATAACCAATGGCGATATCGAAGAGTCAAGTTAGACTGGTTGGACTTTTGAGGGCTCCAACTACCCGTAACGACTGCCATAGATGTTTGTATGGCAACCGGGACCGACGGCTTAACGTGCTCTCCGAGGCACGACCAGACCAGTGCAATATAAATCCATATTCATTCATACAACTTTTTGCACTGAGCGGGGATCGAACCCGCCGCGCCCCGTGCGTAGCAGTCACGTTCACTATCGCCACGCCACGGAGGCTGTATTTAATTCAATTCTCCTACCCTTATTAATTTTAGGTGTTAATATGAAGTTTGTGAAAATGTTTCCATGTCCTAAACATAGAAACTTACAGGGACCGATGGCTTAACGTGCTCTTGGAGATACGACCAGACCAATCCAAATAGCCATATTTATGCATACAAATATTTGTACTGAGCGGAGATCAAACCGGTGTCTCCTGCCTAGCATTCACGACCGCCACACCGCAGAGGCTGCCAATATAGGCTACTTTTATATTTACCAAAATAGGTTCCCGTTGTTTGCCGGAACAGGAACAAACTTATTAGGTCCTTTTTGATTTAATAACATCTAATTAAAGTTAAAGGTCAGGCAATTTCTGGCTTCAGAAGTTTAGAGATACGCCTAACTAGAGAAACTCAAATAAAAAGTACGGAGCCTTCAGCGACAAGTCATCAGTCTCCGTTTTTACGGAACGTGTAATGAAGCGTGTGATGAAATATTATGAACCGAATCCCTCCGAAAGCGAATTGATTTGACGTTAATAAGTATATTCGATAAACTCTATGGTATAGCTGCTTTACTGAACATTATGCTACGCAGGGGACGCGAGTTCGATACCCACTCAGTGCAAATATGCATGACGGTTAAGTTATTTTAAGTTCTGTATTCGGTAAGTATCTACCTGGTAATTATTATACAGGGTATAAGGAGAACACTCCCTGGTAGTACTAATAGTACACCACGTATTGGCATTTGCGCAATTCCAGGACTTAATGGTACGGCAGAGAAAAGACTCACCGAACCGCTTGGTTCTTGATGGAATATTCTGTACCGTATGCGAGTGACACCTAAGCCCTGCACGCGTTGTCCTGTGTAGGAAAGGGGAGGGTGGGATTAATTGGAAGAGCTCATCAGAACATTCACCATGGTAGAGACGGTAAAATACTGCCAAGGACGCAACATCTCTACGCATCTGCAAAGGCTCGAGGGACTTTGTGACCTCAGGACTCCCAATAATGCGGACCGCACGTCGCTGCAACCTGTCGAGAGCATCTAATAAGTACTTTGCTGAGCCATCCCAGAGATGCGAGCAGTATTCCACGCAGGAGCGAATTTGTGTCTTATAAAGAAGACACCGCTGCTCCGGCGTGAAAAAACGTCTCACTCTGTTCAGGACTCCGAGTTTACGCGAAGCTGTTTTGATGATGCTCTCGATATATAGTTCTTGTTGTTCAGTTTGCAGCGCACGTCCATACCGAGTACATTGAGGTTATCCTGTAATGGCAGTGGTGTACTCTGAAGAGTGGGAGGAGGAAGGAAAGGAGATGTCTTTGCTGAGAACGCGCATGCCTGCGTCTTCTTGGCATTGAACTCGACCAGGTTCTCAGATCCCCATTGGGAAACGTGATTGAGGATCCGGTCAAGCCCAGTGACAAGAAGTCGCCTCTTTTCCGCTATATCGGACTGCTTGGCCGCAGAATATCCGTGGTAGCTCCCGTGTACAGTGCTATCGTCTGCATAGCAGTGGATGCTGCCGGCGGACAGCAAGTCATTGATATGCAGAAGAAAGAGAGTGGGTGATAAGACGGACCCCTGCGGCACACCAGCATTTACCTGCAGGAACTCCGATGCTCGTCCATCACAGAGAACGCGAATACGGCGCCCCTGCAGGAAGCTAGCAACCCAATTGCACAGTCTAAGAGGCAGACCGAAGGCTGGTAGTTTGGAAAGAAGCGATTCGTGCCAGACTCTATCGAACGCTTTGGCGATGTCTAGGCTAATAGCCAGTGACTCACCATGCTTGTCCATAGCCTCACCCCAAAGATGGGTAACATACGCCAGAAGATCACCCGTTGACCGTTTCGGCCTGAAACCATATTGTCGGTCATTAATTAGGGAGTGATCCTCTAGGTGACGCATGAGCTGTGTGTTGATAAGGTGCTCGAAGACCTTGCACAGCACTGAGGTGACGGCTATGGGCCGATAGTTGACTGGGTCTGAGCGATCTCCCTTCTTGGGAATCGGCTGTACATTCGCCTCTTTCCACGCCGTCGGCACTGTACCCGAAATGTAGGAAAGTCGGTACAGCCGCGTGAGTATTGGAGACAACTCCGCTGCACATTTTTGAAGAACCACCGCTGGTATACCATCCGGACCACTGGCTTTCCGGACATCGAGTGACTGCAGTACTGCTCGGACATCGCGTTGCCTGATACGAATATCAGGCATTGCGTGGTCACTATTGGGTAGAGTCGGTGGCTGCATACCACAGTCGTCGACTCGGGAGTTGGCCGCAAAGAGATTAACCAGCAAATTTGCTTTCTCTTGCGGCTCATGTGCCAGGGATCCATCAGGGTTACGCAGGGGGGGCAGCGAAGGCTGGCAGAAGTTAGCTTGCACGGCTTTGGCCAGTCGCCAGTAGCCACGGCTGCCCGTGGGATGCGCTACTAGTTCTTGACCAACCCGTGCTATGCGCTGAGCAACCCGATGTTGGAATCGTGCGTAGCGCGCGCCCTTACCCAAGCGCGATACGCAGACTGTTTATGCTGAACAGCCTCTGCGCATTCGCGCCCAAACCAAGGGCGCACTCCGCGGGCACCGGTGACATCAGTGTATGGGATATAGTACTCCATACCTAGACTGATCTCACCGACGACAGCAGTTGCACTATCCGATGGGTCCTTACCTTCAAAGCAGCGCTCAACCCACGGGATGGACGCAAAATAGTCACGCAGTCCATCCCAGTCAGCCGACGAGTAGTGCCAGAGACGCCGTTTTATACCGTTTTGCTTGCGTTATTCACACTCCATCGTGTTAGTAAAGCTGAATGTAACAAAAATTTCATGAAAAAACATGAACTCGCAAGATGACACCACTTGTTTTTTGCAGTGATGTTATTTTTATTAAATTTTCGTTTCAATTAACTTTACTGAAACGATGAAGAGTAGACGCCACGTTCGACAGTCTCCAAAGTTTCTCTGATAATTAAAAACTAGTTGCAAAATTCATTTTTTAAAAGCAATTATAGTACGAGTACAAATAATGTACTCATATTAATTTAAAGATGCCTCTGATACGTTCTTCGAACATAAATAAAGTTCGACAAACAAATTAATGACGACCCTGCGAGTAGGTACACATGCAATCGGTCCTCTTGAATAATAAATCCCTAAAGGCTAGTACATTGACCTCAGTTATATAGCATATTTGATAATTAAATCTTGACTTGGTTAGACTTTATATACCAAAATTCATTCAATAAAGGACCAAAATAAATTGGTACACTTATGAATGAATTTTCGAATCCTTTGAATCATTCACTACCATCCCTATTCTTCTGATGCTCAAAGGTTTGCTGAGAGAACTCATATTGAGTTCAGCTGTCCTATGTATATGATTCTTGCAATTTAATAATCTTTGTAAGAAATCTAGATGACTCTTCGTCTGTTTTAACCCGTTTTTGCAACATCTTCCACTTCTGCTCCGCACCCTTACGTTGTAACATGGTGTTATATACATATAAACATTCCTCTTCAATCACTCTATCTATTAAAAAATACCGCACTAAAATCCGTTGCATAGTTTTAAAAATTTAAGCATACATAGGGATATAGGGACAGAGAACTTTGTTTTATACTATACTAGCTGACCCGCGCGAATTCGTCTGGGTCACCCCGTTTTTGCAATAATTTTCATTCCTGCTCCGCACCTGTTAGTCGTAGCATGATGTTATATACATATAAATCTTCCTCTTTAACCATTCTATCTATTGAAACAAACCGCATCAAAATCCGTTGCGTAGTTCTAAAGATTTAAGCATACAAAGGGACAAGAAAAATAGGGACAGAGAACGCGACTTTTCTTTATACTATGTAGTGATAGTGATTTGTAAACTCAAGCAAGTAGTAAGCTAAACTTAATTACATTAATAAGTAGATCTATTATCCAGAAGTTTCTAAGACTAGTAATTGTGTAGTGGCATCACTTCATATAATTTTAGTTTCAAATTGTTCTGGAACTTTTGAAGAGTACTGTAGACTAGAACAACTGTTACTCCCACTAATTTGTCATTGAAGTAAGTTTCTTGTTATACTAAAAGAGTTATTCTATATTCTAATAATATAATATTCTAGGACAATCTACACAACGCCACCTAGATTCATGGTAAGCATAGTTTAACTAGTTTGTGTTATGGGTTCCAGAATGCGCATAACTTTTTTTTTGTGTAAATACATACATATTATACATAGAAACATCCAGACCAATGCAAATATTCATATTCATGCACACAAATATTTGCACTGAGCGGGAATCGAACCCGCGCCTCCTGCGTAGCAGTTGCGTTCACTACCGCCACGCCACGGAGGTCGTCTATCTTTCTATTGTCTTTCTGCTGTCTCATTGCTTACCTCTAGTTTTGTCATACGTCTCGTCTACTATCCGTTCCATTTCAGATATATGCAGTGGAATGTAGTCTGCGAAGCGGTGTTCAGCTGTGATCACCATGTTATTAGTCTGCGCCAGCTCCTGTCAACAAGAACACATATATTATTAAACATGACATATTATTGTATGGGTACATCAGTTCTGTATCTATTCTGTGGCTCCTTAACATATGTGCGGCAAAAATGTCAACTGCAAGTTGATGGTTAAGTCACAGACACGGTCACCTGAAGAAAAACAATAAAAAGTCAAGTTCTGTGCCACCATTGTAACATTGGTAATGTTTGTAATGGCGACTCTCTTTTCTGAGATATTATTTTTTAAAAAGTGAGAAAAAAGGAATGCACACCACATGCCTATGAAAAAAAATTACAGCACACTAATTAGGCATCTGAAATTTAATAACCAACCTTGATAGCATCCATCTGCTGTCCAGCTGCTGTCTGCTCGTCACCAGCGATAATTGCAAATTTACTCCAACTAAAGGCTTTTAGCAGTGCTATGACTGACTTGGAGGCTTTGAAAGCAGGAGGTAAGGTCCTCGCGAAAGTGGCGCCGAGACCCGAACCTTTCTCGGTGCCGTGAGCGCCGGCGCATTTCTGTTGGACAAAAATATATATTAAAAAAAGTGATAAGGTACCACATACCCGTAGATAGCCATAGCATCCAAGTAAACTTGCAAACCAAAAAACCTATTAAAAGTAGAAAGGAGATCATTATAATATCAGTTCTTTGTGAAGTTCTCGTTAAATTAGGTACCTATGACCGTTTCAGAGATTACCAAAGACAAAGAGACAATAAACATATAAAATTTTACGTTTTCTGTTAGTATTTATATTGAGAAGCTGTAATTTCAACGTGCAAACAGACGTCTGAATTTCATTTATCTATAATCTTTTCTTTGCCGCACCATTATGACCTGAAATTCTTTACTAGCACACGTGTTTCTTTTCTTCCTACAGTTTCGGATTCTCCAAGCGGAGGGTGAAAAGAGTTAAATCCACCAAGTTAGGGATCACCGTTCCAGGAACAGCCCCTCTAACCATGGCCACTATGTTTTGGACTGCACCCTCACTTAAATCAGGTGAGGTGCAGTGAATTTGACGACCGAAGTATAAAAAAAAATGAAAATGCGTTCAAGTACCAACGTTGGACATTCCATAAAACGTACTGAACGATTCGGTGATAGTTCATTATGCGTACAGCCAAAGAGGTTTGGTTGGAACTCTTCAAAACTAGAGGTGAATAAGTTACTTCTAGGAAAGAGTGCTCCAACGTCGACCACATCATCACTTACCACCAGGTGAGATAGTGGTCAAACGCGAGTCTATCGAACATAAAAACATTACTATCCCTTTGAATAAATAAAAATAGAACATCAAACCACAGTTCAATTAGTTACAGGGGGTTGCGGTTGGCCTGTATTTGCTCTGGAGCTGAATGCAATATCCTGGGGAAATTACTGCTATGCAACTTAATTGAGACCCAGTGATTAGGTCAGTGATAGCCTTTGTGTGTCACTATGTAGGTATTTATCAATGAATCACTACATAGTATAAACCAAAGTCGCGTTCTCTGTCCCTATTTTTCATGTCCCTTTGTATGCTTAAATCTTTTAAACTACGCAACGGATTTTGATGCGGATTTTTGATTTTTAAATAGATAGAATGGTTAAAGAGGAAGGTTTATATGTATATAACATCATGCTACGACCAACAGGTGCGGAGCAGGAATGAAAAATGTTGCAAAAACGGAGTGACGCAGACGAAGTTGCGCGGGTCAGCTAGTATGTGATAAAATAATATAAATATTAGGTCGTTACATATGAAATTGCCGTTTTGTTTGAAGAAATTGGAGGGCACCCAATTTTCGGTACTAACATTTTTGCATTTTTTTAGGAATGGCAAATCCAAATTTTATGATTTCTTAATGAAACAACATTAAGCAAACAGCAACTTTCATAATATTTTTGAAAAGTGTCACTTTTCAAAAATGTGGCCGTAAAAAAGTAATACGGAATTTATCATCAACATGGATAGAAATCTCACCTCCGGCAATCAAGGACCCATGGACGGTGAGCGTTTTAGTCGGTTCGAGTCCGACATAATCAGCTCCACCGATTTTGGCAGTGGTTTGCCGTGGGGATCGAAGTGAAGTACTCCAATTAGACCGATTATTGGACTTTTTAGGACTCCAACTACCCGAAACGACAACTATAAATGTTCATATGGCAATTGGTACTGACAGCTTAATGTGCTCTCAGAGGTACGACCGGACCAGTACAACTAACTATAACATAACATAAACTTACGCCTATATTCCCAAAGGGGTAGGCAGAGGTGCTAGCACCCACATTTCGCCAGTTTATGTTTAGGTCCCAATGCCAATGCGAGCCTATTGCCATTAACTGGGCACTTATAAACCTGCGATAAATACACACATAACTTCGAAAAGCATAGAAAGTCATTGGTGTGTGCCATGGTAAAACCTGGGATCGAACCCGAGACCTCGTCTCAGCAGTCTATTACCCATACAACTAGGCTACCGCAGTCCCACTATACCACTATACTAACTACATATATAACAAGATAAACAAATACATTACACTGAGTTGGAATCGAATTAGCGCCTCCTACGTAGCAGTCACTTCACAATGGCCAAGTGACGGAGGTTGTAGGCGTATTTTAATCAAACCATTACTATGAAATTTCAAATAGGCTTGACACCAATATAGATATTTCGCCAAAAATAAAATTAAAACCTAATAATTCACTTCCCACATCTTCCTATCCGTAATATAATATGTATGTGTGTGCTTGCTCGTTATTTCTTTAGAATATTCTTTACTGTAGCACAAAAAACGTGATGTTTTTACGTGAAATAAACTATCTTTTTTATTTAGGGCACGTCAATTTGACTTCACCCAGCCTGATAGTAAGCTGAAGGCAAAGTCTCAGTGAAGAGTGTCATTAGAAACACGTAGAGTGTTACAACGATGGCGCTTAGCTTGACGGTCACATCAGATGTTTTTTTACGCCCCGCTTAAAGGTTCCGGAACTGTAGGTAGAAAGATATACGTGAGTTAGTAAGGAATTCCAAGACTTAATGGTGTGGCAAAGGAAATTCATTTACAGAGTAAATTGAACTCGATGCTTAAAGCTACGCTGTAGCCTGTGCTACACCGTAGCAATTATGCTACGATGTGTCTAAAATTGTTCCAGCCATTGTTTTCACTCGTCGAGGAATTGATTGGAGCTTTGTGTTGCCAGTATGTAACTGTCGAATTAGTTCGTTGATATTTTAATATAACATATTGAAAATTGAAACGTTATTTTGTTCACTGATTCCATGAAACGTTAAACCAGTGTAGATTTTTTGGGTTCCACACTTTTTTTAAATGAAAACCCTTTAAGAGCACTTATACATTTGTCTTTCTAATGAAATTTGGAGGCATTGATATGCTAACTGGTAAATTTAAAACTGGAAAAATTAATGTCCACGACGGGAAAACATTAATATGCCCATGGAGGTTTGCAACACCAAGGGCGTTACACTTGTGCTGGCTACCCTGTAGAAGCCTTCCGAAGCCCTTCTTGAAGTACCCCATAATTGAAGTCGCTTGAAAAACCACATACATACATTACTTAGTACATTAGTATGTATGTAGTATGTAGTACATTACTTAGTGATGTAGTAAGTAATGTACTACATACCGGAAGAAGAGCAAAACCTATGCTCGAGCCCTCTCCGTGAGTAGCACGATGGCAATTCAAAAACCAATTCTTTTTTTTATAGTGCGAAAATCCCCACGGATACCCTACGTCAGATACGGTTGGGTAGGTTATGTCGGACTCGAACCGACTAAAACGTGCAACTCTGATAGGAGTGGAAATGCCGTCGACTCGACAGAAGTAAAGCTAGTAAAGTACAAATATTTAATTTATCAGATTTTTGTAAGATATGCAGTGTGTATTTGTCTTTATAGAATACCTTCCAGGGTTCCAGTAACCTACTTTCCTAGCCACTTCTCACAGTAAGTAATGTTTGTGTTAAAGAAACATTTACCTTCCAAACAAGCATTCAGATTCGAGTAAGGTTGCACTTTATTTGCTAGACAAGTTAATTGTTTACATTGGACACGTGTCTAGGGAAAGTAAACCTATAAATACAGGGTGTCAGTGAAACGCTCCTGACGCCGAAGGCACTTGTATATACATACATATACTTGCGCCCGTAATCACCCAAGGGGTAGGCAGAGGTATATTAAACATTCACATTTCGACAACAATGATTTTGGTCCCACGTAATAGGGAGCGAGCCTATTGCCGCCTATCGGGCACTTTGTGAAAAAAAGTGAATGTCGAAAATAAATTCCTTACCGAAAATGTTGCAGTTAAACTTAATGGACTTCTTTTTTGAGTTGCTTCTTTTTTTCGATGTTTTTTGATACTTGTGTCTTCGGGTATACCACATATCGGCATATAAAAGTTACGACATGAAAATATTGTTTATGCCTTTTTTTCCGTGCGCGAAATACCTACGGATACCAATGTCACCAGAGCCAGTGAGAGATGTTATGTCGGACTCGAACCGACTAAAGTGCACGCCGTCTTTGGGTATTTAGTTGCCAAAGCTGAGATAGTAGTGTACGTATTCCGGGAGACCCCCTTTGAGTCGCAAATTAGAAGTCAGCTGAAACAAAACAGCTTAGGGTACGAAGTACCAACTGTGTAAATATTATTCTATGCTTGAATATCTTTCAACAAAATGAGGAAGCGATGACGTCATCACCTCGACTTAATACGCCAGCCATGACGACATCTATGAGAACCCTTTCAAATTACATAACAATATGTACTTGAATGATAAACATTTTCGGGTGTATTGTCTCATTGACGTCAGCTGGCGTAAGATAGGGGTTAACCTGTTATAACAAGTTTGAATTGTAATTTAATTAAAACTATTGTCTAATTTCAAGAGTGCGGGATACCACGAAACGGTCACACGAAACTTCGGATTAACTAATCATCCTGCTACCTACTCAGGCATCTCTTGAGAGAACGCGACTATCAATACTTGCGCTAGTCAGCTTTTTGTCGCTATATATAACGTCTGATACTCTCAAAGACGTTAATTGGTAGTGCTTGTGCGGCTAAGCACGTACTTAATTAATTGCCTTGAGATTTACACTGTAACAAGGAATCAAGTCAAAATTACTTTTCAAATTTATTTAGCTGCAACATTTTTGGCTAGGAATTTATTTTCGAGATGTCCATTATTTACTAAGTGCCCGATTAGCGGCAATAGTCTCGCCTAATATTATGTGGGACCAAAAATCATAGTTGGTGTAGGATTTAATGCACCTCTGCCTACCCCTTCGGGGGGCGTGAGCTTATGTATGTATGTAATATTGTTGCGTGCCGTGTTGCACAACGTTTTACAACAATGACACACAGCAAAGTGGAGCAATATTGTAATATATATTGTAATTTATTCCACGCATGGTAAATCGCCGATCAACTGCGAGCCGCTCGTCAAACGTTACCTAGTGTAATTGAAATCGATTTTTTTAATTTATTGCGAGCTCTATTGAACTATTTTTTACTTTTCATTTACATATTATGCTTTGTGTGAGTGTATATATGTATATAGATACCTATCGTCACGGGTTTTGAACATTAAACGAAGGGGTAGGCAGAGGTGCTAGCATAGCACCCATATTTCGCAAGTTTATGTTTAGGTCCAAATGTCAAAGCCTATTGCCATTAACCGGGCACTTATAAACCTGCGATAAAAACACACATAACTTCGAAAAGCATCGAAAAGTCATTGGTATGTGCCATGGTAAAAACTGGGATCGAACCCAAGACCTCGACTCAGCAGTCGACACATCGGTACCTAAAAATATACTGGCAAAATGTGGGTGCCTATCCCTTCGGGGGATATAGGCGTGAGTTTATGTTATGTTATGTCTATTCCATATGGTATCTAAACCCATGGTCGTATAAATTAAATGAACTCACGTGAGATATGAGAGGAAGGTTCCAGGCGGCTGCGAGCTTCGCTTCAGTATGACAGGTGCCATCCGGACCGAAGAATGCCACCACACCTAGGTCACGCATCTGTGTCATAACCCTGAAAAAATGTCTACATTAAAAAAAGTCTCAGCTTGAAAGTGCCCAGTACTTAGATGGCAGTTCCTTTTGTTTTATTTCATTTCGTTATTTTAACTTTTTAATTTAATTTTTGTAAATTTAATTTATTTTCTTTCTTTTCTTGTTGCTGGTAATATAGCCGCTATGTTGATTTAAGGCTTTCCTAATGCATGTTATGTACACCGTAATTGTTGTATGTATCGGGAAAATTACCTATAATAATTATTTGTTTAAAACTGTGTCAATACATATGATGTGGTTGTACTTATAAATAAATAAATAAATAAATATCTAAGGCGGTCACCTCGGTGTCCAATCCTCATTTTCGTTTTAACATCGGGAAGTGACACCACACTAAAAAATACCGCGGCTTCTTCTGTCGTGTCGACGACAATTCCTTAAGTTGCAATCGTGGAGTAGTAATTTGTTTCAAGGCAGTGCCGCTACTCACGGAGAGGGCCCGAGTATAGGTTTCGTTCTTCGGGAAGACTTACTACGTCCTCTCCAATTATTATATTGCTATTACTACTATTATGCTATTATTACGCGGCTAATATTAACCTTGTGTTGTGTTCCCGGCGATGAGTAGGGTTGCTAAAGCTCACTGTAGAGGTTTTGTGTTATCAGTGGGAATACCGAGGGCTTACGTTGACAGATATATAACCCAGCTTTGTCTTCTACACTGACAGCACAGAAACTCTCTTAACCCTCGCCTCTCCCCATTTCCCTTCCCCACCCCTTCACTAATACTTCCTCTCCCCCTTCTCTCTACAGGGTCGGCAGCAGGAGTGTTATGCCTCTGGTGCAAACGTCCATATGCCACGGTACCCACTATTCACCAGGTGGGCCTTGTGCTTGTCTGCCACCTAAGTTGTAATAAGTAACAATGTCAATCTTAAGCTTGCTCCAACGCTGGTGTAGCGAACGTCTATAGACCACGGTAACCACTTTCCATCAGGTGGGTCTTATGCTTGTCTGTCACCTAAGTGGTACAAATAAAAATACTTCATTTTACTAATAGCTTTTGGACTTTCACAAATTAATTATGTACGAGTATGTAAACAAACCTTGGAAGTCAAATATAACTTCTAATGGTCATATCACTTTGAAACAAGAAGTTTGTAATTGCCGGATATAAATAGATCAATTTGATACCATTTCTATGATACAATTATTGAGTTAGAATGTGGGGTAATGGAACTTTACGTGTGTCGATGGGTTTGTAGTCTAACTAGATGCCGTTGAATTTGTATATTCTCCTTAGAGCGACTGACCTTTTTTATATTATATTATTTATTTTTATATTACATTAAAGTATTATATACATATTGCTTGCTTGTGATTTACAGCGCATAGCAAGGAAGCGGGTCAATTTTTTTTTACAAAATTTAGCTGATACATTTTCGGTTAGAAATTTATTATCGGCATACCCATTTTGTTACAAAGTGCCCAATTGGCGGCAATAGGCTCGATACCTATTACGTGGGACCTAAAATCATAGCATATGTATGTATGTATTAATCATACAATTTCGACCAGTAATAAGCACATATAATATTCACAAAAAAGAAGGATCGAATTAATAATTACATACATACATAAAATTGCGCCTGTTTCAGAGGCCTGTAGGCAGAGATCACGGATCTTCATGATTATTAATCCTTAATAATAATTATTTATCTTCAATTAATTATTAAATTGACTGAAATAAATTACGATATAGATACAGGTGGCGGAAATCCGGATAAAATAAAAAAATTCAAAAGTTTGATGATTGGTTTAATAGTTAAGATTAATATTACAGATTAGTAAACATGCAGTGAACCTTTATACTTCATTACAATCATATTGTTCCTCTGTTATTGTTGCACTTCAGATTGACATGTTGTAATACTGTAACATTGTAACTTTGACGAGTGGCTGCAAGTTTTGATTGCATTTTACCTTGTTCTATTCTCCCTAAAGACAGTTATTGTATTTGACACGACTTTCCATAATAATATAATGTTTTGGTATTTTGATTGCTTATTTAGAAAATGTGTTGAGATCATATTATTCTATTTATTAATTTTGTGTTATAACATTAAAACCCGATTCACAAATAGCGCGGGTGTGGTTCGGGCGTGGTTCATTTTGTCATTCATCGCCGTATTCTTTAAGAATAAAGTAGAAAAAATTCTATACCAAGAAAACTCTCGATGTGCAATATTACTGGGTCACATGAATACTCTTTGATATTCTCTATTTACATCTGTTATCTATGGACTCTATGGTGTATTTTACGCGCCAAAAACACACGATCTGACAGTTCTGACACGAACACACACTTTTGTTACGTTATTTCTTCGTGCTGAATGAATTTATTATTATATAATTGTAATCAATGCATATAAGGATTAAATACAATGCCGTAATAATAATGATATAAGAGGATTAAATATAATATAAAAGGATTCATTGTCATGAGCATGCTAAGTAACTATTGTTATCCGTAGTGTGTAGTTGTGTAGATACTGGATTTATTGAGATGTGGAATAAATGCATTCGTTTGTGATATGATGGAAGAATTTTTATTGATTAAACCCTGTCCCGAAGTGTAATACAAAATAAAAAAATAAAAACGTATTGTAAGAATTATAATTATGCCCAAAAGAGTCGCACTTCGCTAAGTTTTCAGAAAGATTGTTTATTTCACCAATAATTGTTTTACTAGAGAGAGTATATAACCCTAAACAATTAAATATAGTGCCTTCTACCAAATGATAAATGATCAGATGATAGAAAGAAAATTTGCGGACGTACTAGTCATTTATCAAGATTAATAATCTATTCCCCTTGAACGTGAATTGCTGAGATGATGTTTAATCATTTATTGGATTAATCGCGATTTCCCCCTTTCTTGATGTTTACGGTTTTAAAATAGCATTTTATCACGCATAAAAAAATAGAAAATTGCGCCGAGAATCACGCTTTTCCTATATTTTTCACGCCATTCCTTTTTATTCGATTAAAGAAAGTTAAAAAGGAAAATTTGGTATTTTCATATCAAACTTTCCTGTACGATGCCGGGTCGAATCGTTTTACTTTATAATAAAGAATAAACATTTGTAATGCAAACCACACAACATCCACCCCATCCCATCTCATCCCTCAGAGAAACAATAATATTTATTTAAGTATGTACTCAATAGCCATTTTCCCACAATATTCTCTTGGGAAGTTGAATCAATGACAGCTATATGTGATTGTTCGCTATCTTGTTAAAAAAAAGTTTTAAAACTAAAACCCTGACTACTGAAAAATCATACTCTAAAAAGTATTTATTTTAACAATAAAATAATTAACAGAATACTTTAACAATAACATAATGAATATGGCTCGTAGGTATTCTAGAATGATACTCAGTTACGAATGTTTTTTTCTTATTTTTTTAATGGCTCACGAAACTGCGCTTTGCATATCACATACATAACATAAAATAACATGAGTATAAAAGTGATGTGAGATCCTTTTAGACGTGAACACTACATGCGTTTTATAAATAATAAATAATAATAATAAGGTTACCTATCTTAATCCCGAATTTTAATATTCCGAATATCATAATCCAGAAAACGTTTGGCCATTTATTCATTATCCCGGTTTTCCAAATTCCGAAGTTTTATTTGCCATATAATCGCAACTCCGAATTTCATTTTCCTATTTATTCATTTGTACGACGTTTTATAATCCAGACGAACGAATTCCAGACACACGAAATCTAAATGCACAAAATCCAGATGACCGTAATCCATATGCACGAAAGCCGAATTTTTAAAACACAAATTTTTGAAATGCAGTTTATTGATATCCAGACAAACAACATCCAGATTATTAAAAATGAATCCAATGGAAAAATTACAAGGTAGCTAGCACTCGCCGGCCGCTGCCGCGGCACGCTCGCTTCGCTCGCTCGGCTCGTGCGGGGGTCGCAGTTCTAACCTAACCTAACCTGCTGAGTCAAATTTGACACTTAAACCTATCTGTAATAGGCAACTAATATTTCTAAATTACTTGCTGTAGGTACCTACCTATTAAATGAATCGTATAAATTTACCGACTTTTACTATGCCTGTATATAATTTAGATGGAAGACGATTGTATGGGAACCAAATAAAAAGATTACGAAAATTTGGTAATAGTTCATTTGGAAAATGGTACGATGGGAAACAAAAAAAAATATTCTGAGAATCTGGTATAACTATATTTGGATTATGACACTATGGAAAACAAAAAAATACTATTTGAAAATTTGGTTTTAGTGCACCTGGATATTGATTCATCTGGGAAATGAAAAACGGAATTATAGAAAGTTGTCATTCATTACAATTTACATCTGTCTTTTAAAAGTTCTACCAACCGTTTTCGGGGTTTTAAGATTCGGGTAACAGAAATTCGATATTTCAATAGGTTACCTAATAATAAATATTTTAGGACAATCTACACAACTCAGCCTAGACCCATGGTAAGCATAGTTCAACTAGCTTGTATTATGGGTTAAAAAGCGGGGCGTGAAAAAGCTTCTGATGAGGCCGTCATCTGAGCGCCACCACTGTAACACTGTACGTTTTTGTAATGGTGACCCTCTTTCATGAGACTTTGTCTACAGTTTGCCATCAGCCGAGGTTAAGTCAAATTGACGTATCCTAGATAAAAAGGTAGTAAACGGCATTATTATAAACATGAACCTAATTACACATCATTATTATATTCCAAGCACCCATAAGCACGAACTAACTCCCAGAATAACTCACGCCAACACACTTACCCACGAAAGTAATAAAATTATATTTACTTTAGTAGGAAATGTTTACGGTAACCAAAGAATAAGGGTCTACTAAGTATTTTACGAATAATAAAACTGTAGTAAAAATACATTAATGTCAGTTTGTATTATGCGCATAAGGGCGGCTGTAGTAAATACATTAGGATATTTATTAGTGACAACACCACATAATATTTCGCGCCATTTTTTCGAAGATAAAAAACTATTTTTAGACTGTGGTTGTCAGAGCCGATAGTTTGACACTTCATGTAGCATGGCCAATATGTGGAATAATTTATCCGCGTTACGATCTTGGCTTCTTCAATCAAACATGGGACCGCCATTTTGGGGTTCTCTACATCTGAATTGAAGGCCCTTATCATTTGGCCTTCACAGCTTCAGACCATCAATTGACCGGCTGTAGGGGAAAGTGGGGGGAAATCGGATAGCGGGTGAAACCAGATAGTTACTATTTCACTGCTTTGTATATAGTTGTCTCGTTCTAACTAGTCGAAAAGTATTCGCGAATTCTCGCTTAGTGCGGTTGCAAATGACAGCAACAGTAACATCTCAACGCGTGCATCTATGAACGAAAATTGAAAACAAAGGTAAGTTATCTAATATTTCAAAGATTTTGACGTGACATCATTCACATCAATCGTGTGTTATGAGTAATAATAGTATGCTATGAGACGTATTTTGATTCTAAAGTGTAGCCTATAAGGAACTTGAAGATTTATAAAATTGCTTATCTTAATAAATAACATAGTGATTTATTTATGATCTCTTTGCCTTAACTATCCGGTGTCCCCCCACCTTCCCCTATATAAGAAAAAAGATTATAACCGAAAGTTCTCTTTACGAGTCTAGCATACAACCAGTTTTGTGCTTAAATAATAAGATGTGATTTCCTATTTTTTTATTTTGTACACACCCATTGCACGTTAATACTATCTATACAGTATTCTGTCACGGTCGTATTTTTGAAATAAATGTATGCAGCCGCGCGGTACGTAAACATACCCAATAGGATTTTAATTACATCTGCCTACTTTGACTTTCTACCTACATGTAGTTTTGTGATTGTAAGGCTTAGTTGCTCCAACTACCTGTTATAGTTAAGGTTGCCGTCAAATTTAACAGTAACCGTAATATTGATTCTAATGGTTTGGCTAAATGTGTTGCACCAGTATTTAGTAGCTCTGTTATAGTCATCTTTTTGATAGAATTAGACGTTTGAGCATGATCAGTTACAGTTAGCGTCAAGTTATGACGTGAGTTGAACAATTGTCAAATGGTGCAACCTGTTTTATATCTGACCGAAACTTTAACTGCACTGTTAATGTTAACGTACGATCGTGCCACCCAGGCCAGGCTAAATGTACCTATTATTTTTTGCACTTGAACAAATGAAATATTTTGTGAGTGAAAAAGTAAGGCTTAGTTGCACGAACTATCTGTCATGGTCATCGTCAAAGTTACGGTCACCGTCAAATTTTTGATAGTAATGGTTTGGTTAACTCTATGGTTAGTACACAGAACAGAAAAACTAGTAGAAGTGCGACGCGATAGCTGCAGTAGCGGAACCGATGTCGCCAAACTCACACACAACCGTTAATAATACCGTGCTCTACTAGTAAATAATTGTTTTTTTTGCCTACCCTTTCCGGGATATAGGCGTGAGTTTATGTTATGTTATAATACATTAAAATATTAAATAATTTAAATAAAAAACATGGTTATTCGTTTTACAAATGCCTTTCAAATTTCGAATTTCAAAATTGGACCTTAATATTTTAAAGAACTTTATAAAGGACGGCCAAGGAATAGAGTGCAGATTATGTAGTTGGAAAGTTCATCGCGGAACAATTCTTTTTAAAATCTATGGTTGGCACTGTTTATAGAAAAAATAAAAAATATATATTAAAAAGTTACTTTGTCTCACGCAGTGGGCAAAATCGCATTTTGCACACTGTTGTTATGCAGTAAAACGTACTTGTTTGAGCTGCCGTAGTGAAAAAAGTATTTATGGCATTTCATACTTTGAATTGAAAAAGCTTGAATGTTTACGAAAAAGTTTAGACGTATTCTTATCAAAAACGTTCATATTATCGAATTTATCCTTCGTAGCATAAATAGGTACGCCAGCCAATGACACGCGTGCACCGACTACGTGCCGCTTCCACTTATTTTTGTTTTCCATGATTTTGTAGCTCTGTTTTTGACAGAATTTGACGTTTGAGCGTGGCTGGTTATAGTTACAACCAAGGCTATGACGTTTTATACCTGACCGGTACTTTGACCAGCTTTGTCACGGTCAAAGTAAGATCCCGCAACTAAGGCTAAGTGTTGAAAGTAAACATACACTTTGTTTTTTGTATTTGTTAGTTAGTATAATATTACCGTGACCCTTGTTTGTAAAAATTAATAGAGTTACAAAGATAAAAGGTATTCCACCTTTTGCCATTTTCTTATTTCATTTCCAGTAATTGTCACCCAGAGCACAAGAAATTGATGTTAAGTCACATAAATATGAAACTCTAAGCTACACAACAATAATTGTAGAATTACATTTCAAAGGAAACCTTTTAGCAATTATTGTTAGAGGTATTGTTTTTACTGTTGCCCGTGACTCTGTCTGCGTGAAATTCTATTCACGTTCCCGTTCGTTATATTTCTCTCTCTCTTTCACTGTTAAATTCATCGGGATATTTACCATGTTATGTTAAACAAACATGGTAAATATCCCGATGAATTTAACAGTGAATGTGTAAATGACCATGTCAATCTAAAATCATTTCTCTCTCTTTCTCTCGCCCTTCTCTTTCTCTCTTTCTCTCTCTCTCTCTCGCCCTCTCTCTTCATTTTCTCTCTTCTCTCTCCTTCTGATATGGAGAATTGAAAATGTGAACCAGTATACATTTATGTTTAACGGAATTAACACGGCCATGGCATGCACGCGCGTATTTAAAGGCTTGCAAATAAATGTTTAATTATTTCTCTTACATACATCCACTAGTGTAGTATTCATTATGAAAATCGTGATGAATGAAACATTATATAAAAGCAAAATGTTCTTAATATAAGATATTATTATTTCGTATAATAATTATTGTCTAGGTATATTCAGCGAACGAACAAAATAGAGAAAACAATTACTTACTTAATTGGGAAGAAAGAAAGAATAATTACGGCATCAAATTAATTAGGTTCCAATGAAACATATACCTCTTATTAAGCAATGTCAACCTCTGTATTTAAATGTAATATTATTAAAACAATTTGGGAACATTCTTTCAAACAAATTGGGGGCTTATTACCGCAGCATCAATTTAATTAGGTACGATATATTTTTAAACACTTTTTATGTCCCAAACGGACATAAAAGGTACGTGTAAGACTTACCTTCAAAGATCCGCCAACTCATAAAGTAAACATTGATTCCTTTATAAATAGAATTTCAAAGGTTTTTTGGTCGGAATTTTTTACATATTATATTCGTTTATATAGAATTATTTATAGTAAAGTTTATGTACTATCATTATTAAATTGACACTCCCCAAAGCTCCACCGTGTGGACTTCTGATCCCGCTTACACATTCCATAGGAATCTAGTCCAGACCTATCCAGACCTTCAGCTTTGGGAGTGTTTCCCTTCTTCTGTCGAATCGACGGCATTTTTGAGTTGCCATCGTGGTATAGTAATTAGTTTCACGGCAGCGCCGCTACTCACGGAGAGGGCCCGAGCATAGGTTTCGCTCTTCGGGAAGGGTTACTACGTTCCTCCTACCCCTGTTATCCTAATATCATATATAGCATCTTGATAACAAGTCGCGAGAGAAACGAGGCCCATGGCACGCAGTAGATTATTGTCCTATAATCTATGGTGGATTAGAGCACCTTCACAACCATAGCATCCCAAGCTATCCTCAAAAGACACCCAAAAACGCTTACGTCTAGTACATTTCGATCAATATATATGATTTTTTTTATACCACTTAGGCAGACAAGCACTCGGCACACCTGATGGAAAGCGATTACCGTGGCCTATAGACGTTTGCAACACCAGGGACGTCACATTCGTGCTGCCAACCATATAGAGAAGAGTGTAAGGGGAAAGAGAGAGGTTAAGAGAGTCCCTGTGCTATCAGTGCAGAAGACAAAGGGTTTCTCGGTCTTCCCACTGACAACACAAAACCTCTCCAGTGAGCTCTGGCTACCCTACTGACCACAGGGTTATTATTAGCCGCGGTATTCTGAAGGACGGAGTTACTTCCCCAGATGGACTGCTCAATTAGGACGGGAGATACCGTCATGTCCTACTCACTATTATTATTAGATACCTATTGTAACTGGCGGTTACGTTGACATGATGAACACTTACCTCAAAGAAAGACTGTCCTTATCCATCGGTAGATGCGGCCTGGGACGTCCGATGTCAGCGGCTACGAAGCGAAGTTTCAAGCCGGGTAGCAGGCTCGGTTCTCGGTTGATAGCCGCGATGGCCAGGGGTAACGCACCCAGCACAGTCTGCAAGCAAATGTAATTATATTTGATTGGGCCAATGCACAGGGTGTCAAACCTGTCCGCATAAAAGACTCGCATTACTCGTATTCATACACGCACTATGTACACTGCTTTGTAAAAAGAGCTTTAATTCATGTTCGTAAGGTTGAATTTGTAAAAAAATATGTTTATAACATAACTATAACTACTTATATGTGATTGCGGACAGATTCGAATGCTACTTTTGTTCGAGGCTGTGTATCTAGGTTGGGCTGGTTTTTTGTATACCAATGTATTGGGCGGAGTTATGAAAATACAATGTTTAAAAATGACTGTAACGTCATTCATTGCGACCGATAGTTCATATGATTGTTAGTAGATAGTTCCTACCATCGCATCGCCCCAAACATGGTTGTATAGGAGAATTTCGAAAGATTCATACGGGGCTTCGAGGCATAGCGGTTAGAGCGTTCCCCCTGTAAGGTAAAGATCGCAGGTTCGAATCCCGTGCGCAAAATTCCCACGAAAAAAAGTGGTTCGAATCCCGTCGAAGCATTTACTTTTTCCTATCTAAATTTGAATAGTTAGCACTGGAGAGTTTTGGTACAGTCAGTGTGCTAGAAATGAACTTCATCCCGCGCACCCTCAAACTGTGGAATGAACTCCATGATGTGGATTTCCCAAGGGACTTCAATATGGGGTCTCAGAAGGGCATTAGAAGGTTTCTATAGGGTCAGCTACACGAGTGTCACGCCCGTGGATCGCAAACTTCCATAGGTCACGGTAACCACTTTCCATCAGGAATTCTAGAATTCCACACGAGTCACTCCGCGGGCAAAAGCAAGTATTGAAATAAATAGGAGTGATACGAAATTCTTTTTATCTTTTGTTTCATTGTGTACCAAGCTTCACCGAATACGGTATAGATACATTTTCATACAAATAAATTGAAAATATATTTCTTAGATGTATAGGCACATACGAAGGTCGAGTGGGTACCGCGCTTGTAAGTACACATTCTAAAGAGCAATGATAATAATGATCCTCGATGATATCATAGCAAAAATAAAATATTCTATCTCGGTACACTCAATTTCTTTCCGTGCGTGAAATCTCCACGGATACCAATCTCATCCGAGTCAGAAAGAGAGGTTATGTCGGAATCAAACCGACTGAACTAACGCCTACTAACTTAACTAAATAAACGAACGCCGTCTTTGGGTCTTAAGGTGCCGGAGGTGAGATAGCAGCGAACATATCCGTTATCCCGGCAGACCCGGCGCCATCTCTTTCGAGATAATCCCCTTCGGGTATAATGAATTTGAATTTTGAATTTCATGATTTTTAAATATACACTGCACCATCAAGACCCTAAGAAAGTGAACTTTTACTAGCTTGTGTTATGGAATCTACAATATGGATAAACATACTCAGACACGTCATTGTTTTATTTAATACATAAAATACAGTAACACCTAGAGCAATACATTTTTTTTTATTTTTAGGTTCGCACATTGACTGCACCTCGCCTGATGGTAAGCAAGGATGCAGTCCTAGTGCTCAGTATTCATGCATAAGCATTTTTGCACCGAGTGGACATCGAACTCACGCTCCCTGTGTAGTGTAGTGTAGAACGTGTCACAAAGACCACCATCAACAATTTACTCGCGTATCACCAATATCAGAAAATTAGAGTTCCGTACTCCAATGGTTAAACCGGAATCCTAATATATTTTTCTGTTGCCATTAATAATTATGTATTTTATAAGCAGCGAGAAGTTTCTATATACCGATTCCTGCCGGCTTGCTCTGCAAAGGAAAACCGTGGAAGAAATATTTCTTTTTTTATTCTTCTCCCTTCAATTTTCAAATTTATACTACAGTAGTTCTCTATAAGAAGTAAAAATATTCAATTTTGGTCGGACAAATTGACTGCCCACACGAGACTAGAACCCCTGATCTTTCCTTTACCGTCTTGAGCATTCGAAATTCTCCTTATACAACCATTTTGAGTTAGTAACATAATTTTCAACGGCTTCCCATTTGAAAAAAAAATAGCTTTCACCATTTAGGAATTCATCTCAATGCCGCTATAACAACCAATATTTAAAACAAAATGGTACGGAACCTTTCGCGTGCGAGTCAGACTCACATTTGGCCTGTTTTACTGTCCACGAGGCTCTTAATGTGGTTAGATGTACTACTTTTTTTAAAGGAAACAATGTTATGGAAAATTTTACGATTCATTGTTCTCGAAATACGTCGCTTTTTGCTTTTAACTGCAGTAGCCCATTAGATTGTGCATCTACTGGTCCTTTATACATTATTATTAGTAAATTTAAGATCACTTTCATGTTCCTCTGTTGTTTCAATATTTATTGTTAGACAAAAAGTGGAATCAATAACAATAATTTTTAAAGTTCACTCTTCGGCGATACTCAGCACCAGTTTTTGAACCTAGTCGAAGGGGTCAAGCTGGTAATCCAGTACGACGACAGGAAAGTGACGACAGTACTTCATGTAACGCCAGACAAGCACCAATAAAGAAACAGTGCTTGGTACAAAAAGTATTCCGGAAAACTAATAATTAGCAGCGACTGATAGAATAAAAACGAATTGTGACTAAATGTGAAGGTGCAAATTAATAACATTATGCTATGAAAATGTTTCGATAGTGTACAATAAATGAGAAATATATCTACATAAAAACAGTGTATAAATTAATCATGAAACACTGTATAATGATTATAGCAATGTTAACAATAATATCAAATGTACAATGTGATATAACCACCGACTTTTTGAAAAATATGACAGAGTATGTCCACAAACGACATAATGTTTCTGTATTGAATCATTTAAATCGTGTACCGATCAAATCGATGAAAAGTGAACCGAAAGAAACCAAGGAATCTAAAAAGAGTTTAACCATAACGGATAAAATATCAAATGCAATGACAAACGTTAAAGATGGTATTGTACGCACAATGCGTCCTCCATATGATTATCTGAGCAAAGTTTTTGGTAACGCAAAGAATTCCTTCCAACAATTATTTTCACAAAAGAAGACTCAGCAAACTCGACAACCTCCTAAAGAAAACTTGAAAGTTAAATTACGAACTGATGATACTACAAAAACATATGGTTATCAATTCAATAAGTTGAGTGCAGTGGATATTTCTGCTGATAGCACAGAAATTGAAACTAAAAAGACTTCACATTTGCCTTACACGATCCATAGCATGATAAAGATAATTAAGAGTAATTAACTTCAGAAGTATTCACGAATAAAATCATCTTGGAGCCGTATTTTCCTGATTGCGAGGCTGAGGTGAACTCGGAGCTCAGGGTCTGGCGTCTAGTTTTTTCTTCTCCACTTGGCAAGGATTTGAGTTTCCATTGTAGACGTCCAGTCGGAGTTTTAGGGTCTACATCTTCTAACAGAACCGTGACCAACAAAAGCGTCCTTCATGTATTTTATCAACGAATGAAAGCTCATTTAAAGTACCTCCAGATTAGCAAATTAGTGATTACAGAACAATTGTTGAAGTGGATTTTTAAGCATGGAATGGAATTTTTGACCACTACTTATCCCCTGTGTTAGTAAGAGATGATTATGGTCCAGCATGCTTACCTAGAAGTAACTTATTCGTTGACTCTAGCATTGAAGATTTGGAGCTTGCAGGAAACAGAGCCTGTATTCATAATATACTCGTACGGTGTGAACGAAAAAGCTTGAGCCTATAGGAATCGATGTGTTATTTTGTAGATTGTAAAAAAAATATTCACGTATAAAATTAATAAAATAGTCTTATATTTTAAAATAAGTCTATATTTAATATTGTAGCCATCGCTATAAGGCGGCGAGTCTTAAAAAAAGGCTGAAAGGCTCGAGCCTTTTTGAACGCGGCCTGATCCTCAAAAGAGGCTTAAGAGTTTTTTAAAGCTAGAACTTTAATTACGACGCCAGTCTTTAAAAAAAGTCTAGGCCTAAAAAAAGCGTCAAGCCCTTTTTTAGTGAGCAATTTTAGAACTATTGTTTTGTGAGTCCGCCTTTAAAAAAGACTTGTAAGCTTTAAATTTAGGGCTAAAAGGCTCGAGCCTTTTCGACCACTCGTACCTAATATGGATTATAAAGCTATCATTTTTATTTATATTATCATAAACAGGACCTCTAAATTTATTTATTTGTTCAAATACAATACATAATGGTATTGACTTTTTGTTATCTTCTGATTTGTTTTTTTATGTGTTTCAATTCATTTATCTGTAATCAGCCCATGGCTTTTAGCGAGTGTGGTGAAAATATTCGCTTAGTTGAGCGCGTCCTCCAGCGAGAACATCGACTCCTTATTCGGAACAAAAACAAGAACATATTTTCTCTTAAGTATTGTAATTTGTATTCAACAATTTCATTAGTAAGCTGATACCAAGACAAGGGAAAATTCGGGGCAAATCGATATACAATATCATCTTTTAATGACCTCGACAAGTAGTCGTCCGCATGATAGACGTATTGTATAACGACCTTTAGCCAGTCCGATAGTCCATCGCAGTAGAAGTCACCTTTATCATTAATTATAACTTAAATAGGCTGGATATGAAGTACGTATTTTTGAGCAACAGTTACGGTTTGAGGCCTTCATTTGTTTAGTAGAGGACATACTAGGACACTCCTCAAGAATCTTGATCATTTATCACAACCCCCCCCCCCTTCACGCCATGGCGTGCACCTTAGAAGCGGTACAGCTCTTGGGGCCTAATTATAGAATTATTTCCATTGACCCCTCCAGTTAAATTAAAATTACTTGTGTATGCTCTGGCTGACTAGAAACCTTTCGATCGTAAGGCCGACTCCTTAGCCACTAAGCTAGGTATTAAATAAAGTATTTAAAATATTTTCGGATGTACTAAAATATCAGTGATGCAGATAAATCGGGGCTGCCAGTCACCCTAGCAGACGCAGGCCGTGCTGGCAGCGCAATGTGCGTCTCCCCATATCCGGGGGTAGATGGGGACAGCATGGTTCACATCATTGGGGGAAGGGGGTCATCTCAGAAGAGATGTCCCTGGGTCTTACTGGGTTGCAAGAGATATGTCTTGTATAATCTCACCTCCGGCAATCAAGGACCCATAGACGGCGTGCGTTCTAGTCGGTTAGAAGTCCGACATAATCACCTCCACTGGTTTCGGCGGGAGGTGGTATCCGTGGGGTTTCTGCGTATTAGAAAAGTGATGCAGTGGTAAATCGGCTGAGACCGATCATGTCCGATCGATCGAATGACGTGGAATAAACCCCCGACCCTAAAAATATTTTGTAAATATTTTGTGTGCGCAAGGTTAGAAAATGTAAAAGCTTGTTATTTCAAAAAAGATCCTATGCAAATAAATAGATCCTCTACAAATAAGCAAGGGACATATTATTGAATGGTTAGAAGTAGTATTGGTAATGTGAAATTCCATATATGTTCAGGTATTTTTGAAGTGAAAAGTTTTTAATGCGCGTTTTGCTTCTAGAATGTTTTTACCATTTAGCTACGGAACCCTTAAAAAGCCCGGTGAGTTTCTTACCGGAGTCTTTTCAGACCGGGGCCGCGTTTCGAACCGGTGGTCAATTTGCTCACTAATTTATAAAATACTAGCTGTTGCCCGCGGCTCCGCCCGCGTGGACTTCTGATCCCGTTCCCGCTGCTCCATGAGCATTTAGGGGTATGAAAAATAGATGTTGGCCGATTCTCAGACCTACTCAATATGCTCACAAAATTTCATGAGAATCGGTCAAGCCGTTTCGGAGAAGTATGGCAACGAAAACTGTGACACGAGAATTTTATATATTAGAGAGATTATTGATATTGACGTTTTTAAGGTCCGCTCAGTGGTTTATACAGAATAAATAATTTTTGAATTTCGAATTTTTAATTTGAATTTTTTTTATAATTCTTCTGTGATTCTGTAAGACTACGAGTAAGTATTGGCCTTCAGGATATAAGATCCATTACACCGAAGTATACTATATTTCTATGTACGATACAGTACTAATTAGGTCGTGTCACATATACCGTAGCAAAACGCAGGTGTACCAAGTCCCCTGAAGTAATTAGCTAGGAAATTACATCGCGGAAGGAGCGTGAGAGCCATCCAAAGGTCCAATGACATTGGTGGAAATGATAGCAATAAGTTCAATAAATATATAATTAATATTTTCAACGCCACCTAGACCCATGGTAAGCATAGCTTGCGTCATGGGTTTCAATATGGATAAACTTTCAATTTAGATACATTTAAATAAAGATTTTTAATTGAAAATTATTGAAATTATCATCATTCTTTGAGCCTATTCCCAACTCAGTTGGGGTCGGCTTTCCAGGCTAACTAAGATGCGGCTAAACTTCATTATTTTCCATAAACATCGGACCACCACTTGTCGGATTTTGAGGACTAGAACTACCCATAACGGCTGTCATAGACGTTCGATATAGCAACCGAGACGGACGGTTTAACGTGCTCTGTGAGGCACGACCAGACCAGTGCAAACAGCCATATTCATGCATATAAAGATAGCAATGGTAATGAACAGTTTATTTCCAGGCTTGTTTATCATCCAAATATATAATAAGCTTTTTGGCATAACTTCTTATTAATAAGATTTTTAAATTTATTGATAGGCTAATCCCTAATTTTATTAGGGACCTTATTAAAAAAGCGTATACAAATGCCTTGAAAATAATTTGGAGTGTACTATCACAGACAACGAGATTATTTATGTGTCTGGTATTTAGGTTATGCCTATCACAAACTCTTGGCAAGATTGTAATATTTTTTCTAACATTCATCAAGTTTTCTAATATATATTGTGAGATTACGTTAAGAATGTTTATTTCCTTAAACTTATCTGGGAGGGTAAATAAATATCTTCAGAATTGTACTTGTACATACGTCTTATTGTTCTGTAGAAACGTTTTTATCATATTACGAATACAACATGTTTACGTAAGCAATAAACAAAGGCAAATAATCCAACTAGTATTTCCCGGTGGTTTCACCCGTTTGAGCTACGAAAGATTTAATTGGGTTAATTCATGTCTTAACAATTTGTTTAAATTGTCGATGTAACATAATACCTCAAACTTTAACTAAACCACAATGTCATTGAAAATGTTTCTGAAAGGACAATGGTCATGGTAGTGTGGATCGCAGTACTTATTGCTTCAACTTCAAAGTGTTTCAGGAGGTAAACAAAACAGTCGAATGAGCACGAGGAAACAGCCCAAATATCATTTACAGTCGCCATTTTTAGAATCGAAATCCAGGTTTCCAAGTTTTTTTAGCATGAGAAATGTACTAAGCACTATTTACTCTGACGAAGACTCTTTCTCTCACCCCTTACACCAATATCCTTTGGGAGAAAGAATTTTTTAAATTAGTACCTTTATTTCATCATTCGTATAGCGATTACTCGGGCAGAAATAACAAGTAATCCAAAGCATAAAATTTTCCTTAAAGTAAGAAAGTGTGCGAGTGACATACGTATCTTTACACTAAACCTAGGTGTGAGAAAGTGACAGAAAATACGAACCATTATACGTTTTTTTATAAACCATTATCAACTTTGACAGAAATATACCGTATATGTACAGAAAATTTTCAAAAGCAATTAGTATGCTGACTATTCAAATCAAAGTTAGATAGGAAAAAGTTAATGCTTCGACGGGATTTGAACCCGTGATCTCAATCGCCCCAAAGATGGTTCTATAGGTGAATTTCGAATGATTCAGACGAGGCTTCGTGGCTTAGAGGTCAAATCTTTCCCCCAGTAAAGTACAGATAGCGAGTTCGAATCCCGTCGAAGCGTTAAGAATTACCATCTAAATTAGAAATATATATTGCAATCTCTCTTCACTGAAAATCATCAGTCATTGCCTCCCCCATATGACCCCCCATGACTGATTTGTAGGATATACAAACATATAAGTTTTACCTTTTTATAAATAACTGTACCTACATAAATGTTTTCCTTAGGCAATAACCGTAAACAAACTTCTTATACTACCTAATAATGTTTTACATAACCTTGTATCACAAACGCTTGGAAGCTATAAAAGAAAATAGGGTTTTCTTGTACCATCCGTGATTGGGATGTAAAAATATTCCATTGTAAATGATTGGACTAGATTGGAGGTCCGTCTGATTTTGATTATATTACCATAATATATAAAAGTGCTTTTAGATTGTGTCAATCGTGATTTTATTCCTAATAGACGCAATCAAACTACGTCATAAACTGCGTCAAATCTTCTTTCACATATATGAAAACTAGCTGACCCGCGCAACTTCGTCTGCGTCACCCCGTTTTTGTAACATTTTTCATTCCTGCTCCGCACCTGTTGGTCGTAACATAATGTTATATACATATAAACCTTCCTCTTTAACCATTCTATCTATATAAACTGCATCAAAATCCGTTGCATAGTTTTAAAGATTTAAGCATACAAAGGGACATAGGGACAGAGAACGCGACTTTATTTTATACTATGTAGTAATGAATTGCTTTTTATAGTCTCGGTAAAACTAGAGAACGGTTGGTCTTGAATTATTTCTGGAAATCTAGAGAAGGTATAAGGTGAATAAATATGAATATGGCCGGAATGACAGCGTGAATGGGATCAGCAGTCCATGTAACGCAGGCAACAGTTATATTTACGATTCATTTTTATTCATTTAGATTTTTTATTTTTTATTTATTCTTTCATAAAACGGAGGATGGTTTGTTGGAGTTCGTTCAATGGAGGCCTTCTTTTAATTCCTCCGCTCATAGACTGTCTGTGCGGACCAGGAGAACTTCGATCTCGGCCCACCCTCTCCTCGAGAGCAGCCCGGATTGATCTAGCATGTACCGTCCCCGTCGTGTGGAAGGCGACCATTTGGCAGACTTTTTGATAGAAGAAATAAATATTTTAACTGTTATGACAGGCGTTAACCTATGCCCCATAGATTTATCATTCTATTCTATTCTATAAACGTATTGCCGCTTGTCCGGAGGGGAGATTCATTCATTCTCATTACAGATAAGATCCACAATAAATTAGAGTCAACCCTTTTCTCAGTGTCTTGATTGTCGGATACCGAACTGTCTGATTCATGAACTTATCCATAGATGAACAAAGTGCGCGAGTGACATACATATTCTTTATGTCTGACCGGTACTTTAACTGCACTGTTAATGTTGAAATAAAATCGTGCAACACAGGCTTAAAATCACAAGTCAGTCAATGTCAGTGGCTTTTTAAATTCGATATCGTGGTAATGAGGAGATTGTTTATCTATTTACGTCAGTTACACTATAGTATCACTAAACTATATTATCGGATTAAGACCTTTTTCGTAATGATTTTTTCAACCTTCGTTGTTTAAGAAAATAGTTACTCTATTTCACTTCGGGGTAGGCCGAGACAACAACCCGCTGACATTTCAAATTCGATAATACAGTAGTGAGGAGTTTATTTCTTTATTTTATTCTTTAAAAAAATCCATGATCTGATTTTAACCTTTTTTAGTCTTAACATTGTTTATCCCTTATTGTCTAAGAACATACCCTACATCTATACTTACGACTATCTATCTTTGGAGTAGGCAGAGGTTGTTGTCTTTTTCACGTTCCCCACTTGCTTCTATCCTCATTTTATTTTTCTTTTACTATCATTATTTACTTTCAAGTTCATTAATAATTTAGCCTAGGTATTGCAGTTTACAGCTGGACATAGGACTCTCCCACTGTGCCATTGATTATTGATATCATTATTTCATAACGTAACGTATCGGAAACCGCAATACCCTAGTGGTATGGGTAATGGACTGCTGAGACGAGGTTTTACTATGGCACACACCATGCTTTTTGAAGTTATGTGTGTATTTATCGCAGGTTTATACTGGGTGGCGCAAAAGTAAAGACCCTATTTGGTTCGGCTATAACATTTTTTTCTAAATTAGAAAATTAGATTTAGGTTTTCTTAAATGTATATTTGTACCATTAAATTTCGTACCATTAGGATTTAAAGATGATGTCTTTTAAATGGTGACCTCCAGAGTTGATACACATTTGAGCCCTATTTATGACATTTTGCATAACTTGCCGTAACACTTCCTGCGATATGTTCGTTATTTCTTGACGAATGTTTTCTTTTAGAGCTGCGAGAGTCTGTGGCTTGTTCACATACACCCGAGATTTCAAAAAACCCCAAAGAAAGAAGTCTGGACTGGTCAGATCGGGTGATCTTGCAGGCCAAGGCAAATCGCCAAAACGAGAGATAACTCGGCCTGGAAAAGCGTCCCTCACTAAGTCCATAGTGTCGCGCGCTGTGTGTGCCGTAGCGCCGTCTTGTTGAAACCAGATGTGCTCCAGCCCCAATTCGTCCAAACTGGGTATCAAAAACTCACGTAACATGGTTCTGTAGCGTTCTCCAGTGACAGTTATCGCATTGCTTCCAGCGTCTTCGAAAAAATAGGGTCCGATCACTCTGTCAACACAGATGCCACACCATACAGTAACTTTTAGTGGGTGTAGAGGTGTTTCTTGAATAATGCGCGGATTATCAGTGCCCCAGAACCGAGTATTCTGCTTATTGACATGCCCTGAGAGATGGAAATGCGCTTCGTCACTCATAACCAATTTTGAAGGAAAATCATCCTCTTCAAGGTTGAGGTTTATGACGCGCTGGCAGTAATCTAGACGAGCTCGGTGGTCAGCAGGCAGCAGCTGATGAGTCATTTGAGTTTTATACGGGAACATCTTTAAGTCTTTCACCAAAATACGCTGCAGGGTCCGTCTGGAAATGCCCAATTGCGTGGCACGTCGCCTCGTTGATGTTTCTGGACACTCTTCCACATCTTCGCGCACAGCATCGATATTTTCAGCTGAACGGCCTGTTCTTGGTCTCCCAGACTTAGGTCTATCCAATGTTGAGCCAGTTGCTTCAAGGCGTGTGGCAAAGCGTCGAATTGTGCGACCAATCGGTGCCGGACGGTGGGGAAATCGTCGACGAAATGTTCTTATCACTGATGAATTATTCCGTAAGAACATTGACACAATTATTCCACGTTCTTGGGGAGTAAAACGGTCCATGTTTATTTTCAGTGTATTTTACATTTGTTCACTACACAATTTTCAACAACAGAATGACAGAAAATGTCATATAAAAAAAATAAAGGTATTTTCTTTAGTGTCAGTACTTTTGCGCCACCCAGTACGTGCCCGGTTAATGGCAACAGGCTTGCCACCTATAACATTGGGACCTAAACATATACTGCAACAAATACGGCGTGAGTTAATGTTAATGTTTAAGAAAAAATAAGAGATTACAGTATTCTAAAACTTTGAATGTTCTATACTAAACCATCACATCAATCATAAAAAAGTATTTTTTAAGCTTAAGAAACAATTACTTTAAAAAAAACATTATCAGCTAATGAGCTTTGTATAATCTCCATTTACAAAATCACTTACTTCACTGTAATCTTATAATTACCATATTTTGAATAATCTTTTATTATTTTTTTATCGATTATATTAATGAACGGATTTAAAGATTTCAAACTTTTCATTAATAAAGAAAATGGTTTTAGATTTATCTATTTCTTCCATCTGAACGCAAATCCCAAAGCTCGCAATTGGAAGAGCGGGAATGCTTTCCTGGACCTCCAATTCTTTTAATTTTTATCCATAATCAGACAACTGAGATTACAAGAACTGCCATGGAAATTTTGACTTTAATTATATAATTTTAAAGTTCAAAATTAAATTAAAAATAGTTTATTACATCGTTTTATTAACTCTACACAGTGCCATTTAATTTTGGACTGTAACTGTATAGCATTAGAGTCTGATATTAAACGGCACTTTTTGTAATCTCAATGCCTAGACTATGGTTGACAATAAAAATCGAAGCCCTGGTCGTAAGTTTATATTACTTTTATAGGAACAACTGACGTCTCACCCTTAGCTTAGATATCACCCGCATACGGTGCGGAATATTCCATCAAGAACCAAGCGGTTCGGTGAGTCTTTCATCTGCCACACCATTAAACCTTGGAATTTCTTACCAGCTCACGTGTTTCCTTCATCCTACAGTACGCAAGAAGTTTCATAAGGGGTTGATCGATTTCAGTTTAACAGTTTAAGGTTCGAAACGCGGTTCTAACAAAGGAATGTGAATACAACAAAAGAATCGGAGGGAAACCCTTTCTTACGACACAAAAGTTAAGATTTAGAGTGATGTATTTCTGACTAGCCCGTTGTTTTATTTATAAAGTATCTATATACCTAGTAACTGACCTACCATTTTTATTTTATTATTGTGTGCTAAATCCCACAGATACCACCTCCACTAAAGTCGATGGAGGTGATTATCGCTGACTCGAACCGACTAATTGCCGGAAGTGAGATTATACAAGACATATATCTCGAACTCCGGTAAAAGTGGGGACATCTATTTGATATGACCCCCTTCCCCTAACGTGGGGACTATATCCCTATCTAGCCCCCCGACCCCGGCCAGACAGGCGGCTCAGGTCATTCGGCGACCTCCGACGCCGAAGTTGCCATCGCTCATCAGAACTACCCTTCGTGCCTTCGCACGAGATTTTTGTTTAAAAAATCAGGCAAATAATTGGTCCGATTTTATCATCGTTGAATAAACTGTACGGCAACAGAAAAAGTACCAACAAACAAATGTAAATTTAACTTTACATATTCGATTTATCTATGTCAACTGGAGATTAGTCTCTTTTCGATCAACGTAATGGTTAATCTGGTTCGCAGTGACAGATTCAGCCTGTAAATTCTGTTGTTACCGAAAAGGTACCGAACCCAATCTAACACTAAATTGATGAATTTAAATTAACTGTTGACCAAAACCCGCGACTTATATTCAAAAATACTTTTTATTACTTTAATTGATTCAGCAGCTTTCTAGATATGTCTTTAACTAATTGACTATTTATTTATTTATTTCTTTATTATCACATGGAAAACTTACAGCTCTTACATCGGATAAATCATAACATAAGCACATGTAAGCCAATTACAAGGTTCACTTCTAGTTACTGACTAGTAATTATATTGTAAGCAAAGATTAGCACCTAAAGAAAAACAATGTAACAAAGAAATTATTACTATGCATTTTTAACTTAAAGCCATATTGCTAAACCATTACCAGAGCCGTAAGTATTTCGTAAAAAAATTTATCCAGAAATTCGTAATATTGTTGTGGGAGTTACTAATATCTATTTTTTTTTCTGTAACCATACGGACCCATCTCATCCGAAGGGAATCGTAAGAGTTGGCAAACTGAAAAATACACCGACGCGACGGTATGTATCGTTGCGAGAGAAAGAAAAATCGAAATAAAACCCTATACCGGGTTGGTATAGGGTTTTATTTCGACGACCTCCGTGGCGTAGCGGTAGTGAACGCGACTGCTACGCAGGAGGCGCGGGTTCGATTCCCGCTCAGTGCAAATATTTGTGTGCTTGAATATGAATATCTGCATTGGTCTGGGTGTATCTATGTATAATATGTATGTATTTACAAAAAAAAATGTATCTATGTATGTTTATCCGCATTCTAGAACCCGTAACACAAGCTAGTTAAACTATGCTTACCATGGGTCTAGGTGACGTTGTGTAGATTGTCCTAGAATATTTAGAATATTTATTTCGATTTTTCTAACCAGTGTGGAAACAGAAGGCCAAAGTCTCACAACATTGGGAGCGGTCTATGTCCAGCAATGAACTGCCACTAATTTAGCAATTGATATAATATCTGAAGTTCCATAAAAATTAGGGGTTGGGGGTGTACCAGTGTCATAACAGAAATTCCTCGTAATTCATTATCATAATTGAAGTGGGCATCTACTCACCTATGGTTGGACAGTTCCAATCATAGCACAGTACCACTTAAGAAATTATTATAGAGCTATTTTTTTATGTTGAAATGCTTGCCAATTATTTCTTACCATATTATGGTATGTTTTTATTGCTGGCTTTATACCTCTCCAACTGTGGATTGCAATAGGCTAATTAATGCTATTGTTGAACCCTAGCTATGTCAGTCTTAGGATGGTTGACCATTCTTAAATACATCAAAACCCCTTCGTGCCTCAAAGTGTACGTTAAGTCATCGGTCTCAGATACCATACGAAGATCTATGGCAGTCGTTATGGGTAGTTGGCGCCCTGAAAAGTCTGACAATTGGTCTAACTGCAGAACTTCGATATTGCTCCAAGATTCTATTTAGGTTATGGAGGTTCAATAACAGGCGGTTTACGAAAAATATCTAAATTCAGCCACATCTCAGTTAGACTGGAAAAATCGTGGTACACAATCCACCATACTTATAAATACTTCACAAAGGAAAATGAAATCAATTTCATCTAAATGACCACTATCTAATATATAAAATTCTCGTGTCACAATGTTCGTTCCCGTAGTCCTCCGAAACGGCTTGACCGATTCTCATGAAATTTTGTGAGCATATTGAGTAGGTCTGAGAGTCGGCCAACATCTATTTTTCATACCCCTAAATGCTCATGGAGCAGCGGGAACGGGATCAGAAGTCCACGCGGGCGGAGCCGCGGGCAACAGCTAGTCTAATATATAAAATTCTCGTGTCACAGTTTTCTCTGCCATACTCTTCCGAAACGGCTTGACCGATTTTGATGAAATTTTGTGAGCATATTGAGTAGGTCGGAGAATCGGCCAACATCTATTTTTCATACCCCTAAATGCTCGGAATGGAGCAGCGGGAACGGGAACGGGAACAGCTAGTATAGTTATAAAAAGAAAAAATGCGTTCAAAAAATCGTCAAATCAAAGTTACTCGACATTCTCCGACATAAGGTTGAGATAAGAATCTCTTCATGTGACAAAGAGTAATTACAACTCCAATCCATTTAATCCTTGAGTTAATCTTTACGATTTGACAGTAGCAATCCTATAAAACGTTAATTACAGGGCGAACAACAGTACCAATGTTAACAGAGAAAAGAAATAAAGAATTGGAATACATACTTAGATAGGTATTCGTTTGTAGAGAATGACCCTCCCCCCCCACACACTACGACCGGAAACGGTGACCACTGTGTGGGTGTGGTATGAAAGGAGTTTCATTTCGCGCACGCTCTAGCTGTGAAATGAACTCCCTGCCGAGGTTTTCCCAAGCGACTACAGTATGGGGTTCCTCAAGAAGGGCTTCTAGAAGAAGAAGAAGAAGAAGGTTTCTACAGGGTAGGCAGCACGTGTGTGACGCCTCTAGTGTTGCAAACGTCCATAGGTGACGTCCAAAGTCACGGTGACCGCTTCCCATCGGGTGGGCCGTGTGCTTGTCTGCCATCTAAGTGGTATAAAAAAAACTGACACATATAATTTATAGAAACATCCAGACCAGTGCTTTATTTTAAGGGATTTTATGACATGGTAACTAGGACCTTTATGTCAAGTCTTATTTTGTTTTATAACACTTTATTCACTTATCCAGTTGGAATGATTGTTGATGATGATGGATGACGATGACGGATGATAGTTGCCCCAGTAAAGTGGTGGAGACTTTACTAGAAGCTTTTCCAAAGGAGATTTTGACACCAACACGAAAAATCACAATTCACTACAATATTCCACTTTCCTACACTTGTGCGGTTTGTCTAAGCTGTTATGTCTAAAACTCCACCATTTTTACACATAAAAACTCTAATTTACACCAAATATAGAAAATGCAACACTGGAGCGTTATGACACTTTTCGCGTTCCCGCCAAAACTCCAGACCAGTGCAGATAGGTATAATTAATGCATACGAATATTACCTACACCGTTTTTACACTCGGTCAAATAGATTGTCGAAATCACACACCAAAGAATTTATAAAAAAGGAATTGGTGTATAAAACCTCATGGTATATCAAACCTCATATCAATCGTCAACCATTGTCAAAGAACTGAGATTACAAAAACTGCAATTTAACTTTGGACTCTACAGATACACTTTTAAAGTTCAAAATTAAATGTGTAGAGTGAATGTAACGATGTAATAAACTCTATTTCATTTAATTTTGAACTTTAACACAACAAAAATGAAGCCGAAAACGGCCTGGCAGTTTTTGTGATCTGATACGTGTGACTATATGGTTAATAATTATAGTAAGATCGAGGCCCTGAACGGTAATGAATTTATTATGATGGGAGAAGCAATGACAAAATAATTACAGGAAAATACAGGGTGGGCCAAGAACTCATCAACGATTAAGTCTAAAGTCCTGCCTACGCAAACAAAATCCGTTCGGGACACGGAAACGGCTTTTTCCACTGGCTCGTTTCTTGGAAATTGTTTCGCCATAAATAGCTTCACGGGATCGCCACGTGGTTATTTTGTGAAGCAATTTTATTTAAACAACCATATCCTCATTACTGTGGGACGCTTATTTCTCGTTGAATATGAGTTTTACCTAAGTCTGTAAGCAAGTTTTCCTTTAATAAAGATATGGGAGAAGAATTTGAAGGGACGGGATGTACTCAAAATGTTAAGTAGACCGGAGGCGGTTTACTTAACATTTGATACTCGCTTAGAAGAGTGCAATAGTCGAAACCTGTATGATATAATTATTAAGTTATTTATCATATTTTGATACTCTTCAATTGGTAGTGCGTATGCGGCTAAGCACTTACACAACATAGTTAGGGAATCGTGTCAATGTTTTTTTCCAAATTTAATTAACTGCAACATTTTCGGTGAGATTTTAATTTTTGGAATACCTATTTGATACTGGCGGCAATATTGGCGGCCCCCCTATTACGTGGGACCGAAAATCATAGTCGGTGAAATGTGGGTGTTTAATACACCTCTGCCTACTCCTTCAGGGATTACGGACGGAGCATATATATGTATGTAAGTAGGTATAATTATTAAGAACTAAATTCCAACGAATTAGCTTGTAAAAATAAATTCCTAAAACGTATCAAATAGTTTTTAGACGATATTTTGAAATGTTAACAAATTTTTAATCCATGCTGTAATTTTGACTTACAGAAATGAATACGAAATAAACTTTTGTAAAAGTGTTTGTATGTACATACAACGTAAATATCTATTGACATTCCAATAAATATCAATGTCAATTCTATGTGAACTATTGTAGTTCTTATGAGAAATAAAGTTTCTTAAAACCAAACTCACCTGACTCCTGCCATAAGCACCAAGAAATCCAACTGTTATAGTCTTATCATTTGTCCAATTACCACTCACATTGGGACACACAGTAGCGCCCCCACAGTCACTGTTCACTATATCAAACAAATTAAACCCTTCTATCTTCATTTCACTAACTGATAGTTTATTCTCTATCAAATTCGATGTCAAACTAGAATGTATATTATTCAAATACACCGAATCTAATGTATTTGTTTGTATGTATTCTAAATCTTCAGCACCTGTCATATTTATCACTTCACATTTTGTATGATGTCCATCATTCACAATTATCTCTATAGGTTTATCTATATCATTTGTTTTCTTAAATATGTTATAGAATGTATCTGTTTTATTATTGTGTTCATCATATTCATTTATTTCATTATCTGATATATCGTTCTCACTTGATAGTCCGACTTCTATTAGAACAATTAAAATTATGTAGGTTGATGTAATATGTGCCATCTTTATTGTGTTGATTTTGTAGACTTTTGTAGTTATTTCCTGAAACAAGACATAATTCAATTTTAATAAAAACACTTATAAAGAATAATAAAACTAAACTACTACGGTCATTACATTATCCACGTGATAACGAAGAAAGAATATTCCCACTCAATCTCATCCGAATGGCGTCGACAAACGGAAAAATACGCAGACAATATCAGTACTAGAAAAGCAAAATTCGAAATTAAACCCTGTATCAATACCAGGCCAGTGTGGATCAGTAACCCAAAGCCTTTCAAAGAACAGTGGACTGCGATGGACTAATTTATTAATGGAATACCGTAACTTGAATAAAATATTTTTTTTTGACAGACAAGCGCACCTGATGAAAAGTGGTTACTATGGCCTATGGATCTTTGCAACACAGAGGCGAAGAGGGGAGGGAGAGAAGTGTGAAGGTTGAAGGTTAAGAGAGTTTCTTTACTGTGCAGAAACACAAAGAAAAGTTTCTCTGTCTTCTTACTGACAACACATAACCTCTCCAATGAGTTCTGACTACCCTACAACGCCAGAAACACAATTCGGTTCGGTCGCGGTATTCTGAAAGTCAAAATCAACAGTTAAAACTAAAATGTTTGTAATAAAGTATTTAAACAGTAAATAACTGTACCTTCCAGTCTAAAGAGTCACCTTACAACATAATTTAGTTAAAAGTTTAGTCGACCTTGTACCTCCAGTGAATGTAAACGAATGTTATTTCTACTCTAAAATTTATCAAACCACTACTAAAAGACGCAATTAATGGTGTAAATTTTGAACATCAACTGTCTAGGAATAATATTATTCTGCCTTGTGTCTGAGTTGTTGGGAAACAAACCTTGGTTTAATGATTTTGTAAACATTAATTTTCCTGATTCAGCTCAAGGTCGCGAAAAGCATTACGATTAAATTCGTAAGGCGATCTATTTGATGAAATACATTGATGTTGAAATAGACATTTTTGTACGTAGTGTAGATACCTTACCTACTTCCCTTCATTCACGGATAAACACTTAAGCTTATAAAGTATCAGTTTCTACGTCAATGTTTAGGTAAGGGTGGCCTTTGGTATAAATCAAATCAAACACTTCCTCGTTGGTCCCTTGGCATTAGGTAGTTATTCACATGAAATTGTTAAGAAAGGTCTGATTTCTGCACTAATTTCAAATCAACTATATAATATTGGAAGGGATCTTGGTCAACTGTGCCTCCAATTCGGTAGATTAAGCTATAAAGGTGCTGTTGCAGTTGGCCTAAGCACTTCAGGTATTTTGATTAAATGCGCATATTACGTTTGTTTTTTTTACGTTTTTTACAGAGTAAAAAATCTTTATATTCGATCGTCTGAAACTAGACTTCTGACTTTATTTTTATACGTAAAACTTTGTCAATGTAAAACGATCTTCAAATTACGTCTTGCCATTGTGAACTTTGAATATTTTTCTTAGTGTGCCAGAGTATTTTATGAAGGGCACTTGGTTAGAAGAAAGGTCGTACGGAATGACATAGAATAGATGTTAATAGAATTGCAAGGGCTCTAAAGATCAAGAGATGCTGACTATATTGAATAAAAAAAGTAGAAGTGGTCAAAATAGAGTCTTTGATACTTCAAGTTGCATGTTACAAAATGTTACATTTATGATAGGTTTTGGGAACCAAAGTAACACCTTGATTGACTGTTAGAGACGATTTGGGCTGCAACAGACCTTGAACTTGGTACGCTGATGGACCAGCATAGGTAAGGCTTCAAGGTAAGGCTAACTTGGGACCCCTTATCAGAGATATCAGACTGACCTTTACATCCACCTCAGTAACAGCACATAACCGATTTTTGGTGGAGTCCCTTTGCACCCAGTAGGGCCCTTTTACACTCGGTATGGCCCGTACACACCCGGCGGGGCCTATTTACGATCACCTCGGTACCAAAACATTGTTAGCAATACTCGTAGTATCTGCATTATTAGGTGGTCGGATAGTTTGGAACCCACATTCTTTTATAAGTAAATTGGCAAAGGTAATCCTATCTTTTAATTAAAATCTTGATTCATTTCGACAACTCGATTGCAGTGAAAATAATTGAGGTTCGTTAGTTAATGAACCAATCTCATGCAGACTATTTTTACTGCAGAATATTGCAGATATAATACAGATGATAAATGAGTTTATGAGATGGGTTGCAGTACAGAAAGAGTGGAGTACACTTATTAATTCATAGCTTCGTATGTTACTAAAGTTTTTCATAATTTATGAGGAGTTTCAGGTGCAGTCGACAAAAGAGATACGGCTTCACTTTTTCATACAACGTTGTATGTAAATATGATCTTTTGTTGACTGTACCATTATTTTAGAGACATAACATAAACTCACGCCTATATCTCCGAAGGGTGCTTAGCACCCACTTTTATACAGTTTATGTTTAGGTCCCAATGTAGGCAAGCCTATTGCCATTAACCGGTCACTTATAAACCTGCGATAAATACACACATAACTTCAAAAAGTCATTGGTGAGTGCCATGGTAAAACCTGAGATCGAACCCGAGACCTCGTCTCAGTAGTCCATCACCCATACCCTAGGCTACCGCTACATTATTTTAGTATTAAGTGGCATAATAGTTAAGGTATGATTCCGTATCCGACGACATACGACAACTACAGACGTGTGCAGAAGATGGGGTCTCGTTGCGTCGTATTCACATATCATCTGCTGCAATGATGTCGTATGTGTAAATCGATCTATTCATGTAACTGTCTATAAAAATTATGATGTCATATTAATCTACATATTGGGGAATTTAATTAAGATGACACGATGAGGCATAGATTATTCTAGATTTCGGAAAAGTAGAACGGAAAGGTCAATCTATCTTCCTCTGCGTGTCTAAAGGACTACTACATAGAGATAAGAACTACATCAAGAGTATCATCAAGACAGCACGGCGTAAACTCGGAGTTTTGAACAGAGTGAGATGTCTTTTCACGCCGCCGGAGCAACAATTTCTTCTGTACAAGACTTCTCGCATCTCTGGTATTGCTCTAGAAAGTACTTATTATGCTCTCGACAGATAGCAGAGACGTGTGGTCCGCATTATTGGGAATGCTGAGGCTATGCACGCATTCGATCCTTTGCAGATGCGTAAAGATAAATAAATATTGTAGGACAATCTACACAACGCCACCTAGACCTATGTTAAGCATAGTTTAACTAACTTGTATTATGGATTCTAGAATGCGGATAAACATACTTGGTAACTTTTTTTTTGGAAATACATACATATTATACATAGGAACACCCAGACCAATGCAAATATTCATATTGATGCACACAAATATTTGCACTGAGCAGGAATCGAACTCATGCCTCTTGCGTAGCAGTCGCGTTCTCTACCGCCACGCCACGGAGGTCGTCTCTCGGGATGCCGATACTCCCCATATAGGTAACATAATATTATATTCTATTTCATATTATCGCTTCCTTTTCGTAATCAAAATTGGTCCACAAATAAACTCATTCACGTTCAAAACATCACGCCCTCTGAAAAGAATATCAAGGAAATCCACACTAATCATAAGTTACACAATGTATAGTGTTCGTTACACGAGATTCGTAAGTCACATACGAATCTCTACCTTCTACCACTACGCTTAAGTTCAAAATCACATGTCACGGCACTCCTTCTTTTTCTTTGAGCAAAATATATAACATTAAAACAAGATCAATTGGAAATGCGGCATGTAATGTAGCCCTAAGCTTCATTCTCGATATGAAGACGAGACGTCATCACATCACGCATCATCCGAAACACAGTATGAATAATTCAGCTCTTGTCGCTTTTGTAGTTCTTGTGCCTTCCATATAATAATATTTATATTTTTGTCTATTTAGTTCTTAAGGCTGTGGTTGTCTTTACCGTTTTGTGCTGTAGGGTATTTATTGGTATTTATTGTACTGTTTTAGTGTAGGCGTGTGTCGTGTCTGGTTTGATCAGGATATTAGTTCATACAGAATATTATTATTTGTAGATAGACAATACTGTCACATCGTTGAATTTGAAGTTGGTATATATACCTGAACAGTTTTGTAGACTTGAAACGAATTGTTTGACTGCTGTGAGATTAACTGACAGATACTTATGTCTGACTTTGTGCGCCATGCTTCTTGAGGACTATAGACTATAGTGGAATGTCATCAACATAGTATATTTCTTTTTTTTTTATCAATGGCACGTCAATTTGACTTCACCTCGCCTGATGTTAAGCTGAAGGCAAAGTCTCATGAAAGAGGGTTACCATTACAAACACGTTCAGTGCTACAATGGTGGCGCTCAGCTTGACGGCCTCATCAGATGCTACGATATAGAGACATACGATATAGAACACTATACCTCCAAAAAATATAAGTTGGTATTACCAGACCTCGTCAGCCCAAAAAATAATGTCTCGTGGGAATGTAAAGTACACTTTTATGAGTCTGAAGAAGTTTTCGTCAACTCCAATAAACATTCAACCCTCGTAGCTACAATAATTTATCATAAACTAAGCTTTCAGAAAACTACAACAGATTTTTTTGTTGAAGAAAGTTACAACTTAGTAAGAAATTGATCTCGAATTTACTTAAAGTCTTGAGGGTTATTTATTGTGTTGTACCTCAGGGGGGTATTGTGGGACCATCGTTGTTCATACTATTGTTTTAGCGAATAATAGAGATGCTCTTACTAATTATTGTTTGTTATTCAAATCATTTTCATACATTTTTCATTCAATTACATTCATCAACCACTTTTCATCAGGCAGACCGTGTCATGCGACAAAATGGCATGTATATTCAAGTAAGCTAGCTAAAGGATAACATCTGAAAATTATAAATTATCCCGTGTCCTTTAAGCGGGGCATGAAAAAGCATCTGATGAGGCCGTTTGACTGAGCGCCACCATTGTAGCACTGTACGTGTTTGTAATGATGACCCTCTCATGAGACTTTACCTTCAGCTTAACATCAGTGCCATAAATAAATAAAAAAACAAACATTACATTAAAAATATAAAGTTCCTCATCAAAATAAATCTACCAAAAAATCTTCTTCTTTCATCTTGTATTAAAATTTAAAGTTCTAATATACTTCTTTAGCGTTGTGTTAGAGTATACTAGTTTGTGGGCTAGTTCGTGGCCTACCGTGACCGTGGCCGTGGCAGACAAACATACGTGTTTGTCTGCCACCTAAGTAGTATCTTATTACTTATCTATAGCTGCAATCAAATGAATGATAACAAGTGCCCATAAACGATCGTCATCACTTACGTAGAAGCTGTATCAATTGGACCATAAACCTTTATCCCCTTCGTTGTAAACAGTTTTGTAATATAAAACAGTCGTTTTATGAGCAAAACAATCTTTATAGTCTGCTATGGTTATTGTACCATTTCCCTAATGATAGACAGTACTCATCATTCTCTACCCCTCCTTTTCATCAAAGTTTACATGTATTTGATAATTATAGACTTCAGTTTGAATGCTAATATAATATGTTTGAAACTTGTCTTCAACTTGTTGGCTATACATACAGTTTGAATGAAAAAGTGTTTGAGAGCCCTTTGCAGGCACTGCGCTGGACATAGGCCTCACCGACCGTTGGGAGGTTTTCCCTAATATTTCCACGCAGGACAGACGGGTTGGTACAGAGTTAAATTTCGATTTTCCTTCTCTTGCAGAGATATCGTCTGCGTATTTTTTTCGTGTATGAGTTGGAGTGGTGAAATTCTTTTTCCGTTATCACTCTAATACAGTCTCACTATATGTATAAAATAAGTACCTGATTAGTTTTTGGACCAGTCTTTAGCAAGTTTTGTACCAAAAATGTTTACAACTTGTTTCTTAGGATTTCAAGAAATAAGCAGAAATTTGTACTTTTTTTAAAATTTAAATCGTCAACTTGAAACATCAACATCGAAAATTCAAATCATAGTGAATGCCGTTACAAGTGCTGTCCTTGGAATGGTGTTGTTGGTGTGTAAAGTTATCTACTTTTGAATAGAATGTCTTAAAATTATTCTAGAGTATACTACATTATACAGTACGCCAAAGCTTTCATCTTTTAAGAACTCTATTGTCCAGTAGTGGATTGCGTCCGGCTAATGAATTGATTGATTGACGCTCTATTCCCGGAGCAAGTTTTTGCTTTCTTTTTTCTTTTTTCGCTTATTTTGCTATAACGCAGAATTTTGTTAAGAATTGCAAGTTGCATAATGAATTAAATTATCACATTGTAAAATAAAACTAATGATAACAGTTTATCGTGAGTTAAATATAAACCAATTATCTGCATAAATGGACGTGGCTATTTCAGTATTTGTAATATCATTCTCACATCATTTGTTACGTCAGGCAAAAAGTAAGGCACACAGTTGTTGCCAAGGTCGGATTGGACTGGTAAGAACTTTCAATCCACAATAGTTTTTTGGGGTTATGTATTCTAAAGGTGAAAACGGAACTTCACTGCTAAAATAAATAAATAAATATTCTAGGACAGTCTACACAACACAACACCATCTAGACCCATGGCAAGCATAGTTTAACTAGCTTGTAATGTGTTTGTAAAAATTTACATCCTAATTACCTACCGTTATAGCCGTCAGTGTTTTTTTTCTATCATAAATATAATAATATATAATTTGACTTCACCTCGCCTGATGTTAAGCTGAAGGCAAGTCACATGAAAGAGGGTCACCATTGCAAACACGTACAGTGCTACAATGGTTGTGTAGAAAGAGTGCTTTCCCTTGGGAGCTTGCAAAAGGCAACACTTATCGAACTGTGAAGTCGTGAGTGGGTTAGATAATTATGTTTTCAACTAAGTGTAACTTCAATGTCCTCCTTTGATAAAGGTTTAGGTAGAGGCACTTAGTATTGTATCAGTGTATAATATGTATGTATTTACAAAAAAAAAAGTATTTAGGTATGTTTATCCGCATCCTAGAACCCATAACACAAGCTAGTTAAACTATGCTTACCATGGTGGCGTTGTGTAGATTGTCCTATAATATTTATTAATTTATTTATTTATTTAAAGGAGAAAATCCTTATTTTTATTTAGCGCAAAATCCCCACGGATACCGGTTATTATGTTGAACTCGAACTGACTAAAACAAATATATAACAAATCCCTCGCAGCCCGGCCGACATGCCTAGATTATGAATTGTATTGGTCCGAATTGCTTTTTTTTTCTTTTAAACTAACCAGTATTTATCGCAGGTTTATAAATGCCCGGTGGCAATAGGCCTTCGTACTTCGTCTGCATCACCCCGCTTTTGCTACATTTTTCACTTCTGCTCCGCACCAGTTGGTTGTAGCATGATGTTATATACATATAGACCTTTCTATTCAATCACTCTACCTATCTAATAAAAAAAATCGCATCTTAATCCGTTGCGTAGTTTTAAAGATTTAAGTAAACATAGTAGGGACAGAAAAATCGACTTTGTTTTATACTATGTAGTGATAGAGCTCACCGCAACCATTTTTATTATTTGATTTTAGGTACCCATTCTAGTGATACGAAAGAGCTTTCACAGAGATTACTCTGTGTGAGAAATTGACTTTTCTATTAAAACGGACCAAATAATATTAGTATTGGCGAGTACTATTACGTATTCTGTGGTAGTGGCAATACTATTTATCACATTCGGTAATCCAACAATAATGAATAATAATAATAAATAATAATAATGATAAATAAATAATAATAAAGATTGTTATTCATTAAAAAGCGGGTCGGGCCATTAGGGATTTTTGGTCCGTAGATTTTTTTTATGACACATCAATTTAACTTCACCTCGCCTGATGGTAAACTGAAAGCAACGTCTCAGGAAAGATGGGTCGCCATTACAAACACGTACAAGTGCTACAATGGTGGCCTGAGCATAGGTTTCGCTCTTCTGGAAGGCTTACTACGTCCCTGCCATAGGTTGTAGCATTTTTTATCGCGTTGAGTGGCTATTTTCTATAACAGTAGATATGTAACTTGAAACGCAATATCTTCAGTCTTCTAACGGTGCATCCACATTTGCGGCATAAACAGCGGACCGGACAGCGTGACATCAAGACAAAACGTTGAGTGTGGACGTAATGACTTGTAGCACATGGGCACACAAACTAGAGTTGTGCTGACACGGCCACCAGTCACTCGATGCTGCGTGACGGCTCAGCTTAAATGGAACCATTTAAGCTGAGCCGTCACGCAGCTGAATACGCGACAAACATGCACCTCTGATACGGTCACAGCAAAAATATGTTACTACAAATAGGTATGTGTTTCTTCATTCCAACATAACATTGAAACGCAATAACAGATTTGGATGTAGGTATAAAGTGAAACGCTATAAATGGTAAATATCTATTTTTTTCAGAGTATGTATGTTTTTTTCAAATGTGGACGCGGCATAACGATCTAATAATGTAGATGTAACATAAGAATTAAAATACTCTTTACAAGGTTGAAGTAGATACTAAAAGTTCTTTTGCTTTTCGTCTTCATTATTTTCATTCTTAGACGCTTAGCTACAAGTCTTTTGAAGTGCCATCATACAAGTTAAGCCTATTACTCATAATTTCAAAGAAAACAATTTAGGTACTTCTGTCTAAAACAAAAAATAGAGAGACCGACAGAATTAATGGAGGATGTTTTAAGGCTCAACATCGAATGAATGAATATTAAATTATAATAATAAATATTCTAGAAAAACTACACAACGCCACCTGGGCCCTTGGTAAGCATAGTTGAACTAGCTTGTGTTATGGTTTCTAGAATGCGTTTTTATTTTTGTAAATGCATACATATTATATCTAGAAACACCCAGACCAATGCAATATTCATATTCAAGCACACAAATATTTGCACTGAGCGGGGATCGAACCCGCGCCTCCTGCGTAGCAATTGCGTTCACTACCGCCACGCCACTGAGGCCGTCAGTTACTCAGGGCATTCAATGGGAAATAAAATATATATAAATAAATACATAAATAAATAAAACGGAACGTGTATTTGTTAAATCAATATCTTCAAAGATGGACAAATCCACCAGGGCATACAAATCTAGATGTCATTTAAATGTCACTGTCACAAAAATGACATAAAAATGTGCAAATCTGTTCTCCCATTTGATTATGAATCAAAACTCGTTCTTAGACTATCGTATCTATAGTCGGCGCACACCTTAAGTCCATTCTTATACCTATTAGGCATTGAAAACGAGATTCGAATTCCTAAAATCCAAGTTTGACGTTTTCCCAACCAAGCAGCTCTTAATAAATATCAGCAAGATGGCGGATTCCACGGTCGAAATTCAAGTTGACAATACTACAGTTTTTTTCTAGTTGAAAGACCTCAAAGTTAATTATACACTCAAACATATCCCAGTATAAAGACGAAAGCCGCAGGCAATACGTAATTAGACTGGCTTTTTGTAAACAAATAACTATTTCGTTAGTGAAATGAAAGTGGTTATTATTATGCCACAAAATCTAAGTAGTTACACAAACAAACAAAAAAGTTCGTTCAGTTCGTTGCATTAAAATAACAGCGTTTAGTAATCAAGAAAACAATCGACCGAGTCAATTATTATTAGAGGTACAGGGATGTTTACCTACTATATACTGTTTTGAGTTTCGGATAATTCGGTGATTTTGCAGGGGTAGAAGACGGGTCCTTTAAGCGGGGCGCGAAAAAGCATCTGATGAGGCCGTCAAGCTGAGCGCCACCATTGTAGCACTAAACGTGTTTGCAATAGTGACTCTCTTTCATGAGACTTTGCCTTCAGCTTAACAGTAGGCGAGGTGAAGTCAAATTGACGTGCCATAAATAAAAAAAGACCAAGAAGGTTTTCTCAGTTCTCACTGACAACACACTAAGTCCGCCTACATTCACTGGTTTTAAGAGATCGTAAAACCAGTGAATGTAGTCGGACTTAGTGTGTCACTATTAATCAATATATTATATAAAAATGAATCGCGAAATATTTTGGCAAGCGCATAACTCAAAGACAGCTGGACCAATTCGAGTAATTCTCTTTTTTATTTGTTCCTTAAACTCTACGGAAGGTTTTTATGGAGCAGCGGGAACGGGATCAGAAGTCCACGCTGGCAACAGCTAGTTAATCAATAAAATCTTCTAAGAAATACATCCGACAGTAGCATCAACCAACCATACAAATAAAATGGAATATTTTTAAGTAAAAGACTTCTAGACTATGCCGACGTCACCTTTCTGGATGCAACTGAAGAACTGTGGAACAAGATGGAGCGACTACAAAATTTATGTATCCGTTTTATTTTCGGTCTCCGCAAATACGATCACGTCTCCGAGTTCCGAAAGCAACTAAAGTGGTTACCAATTCGGCGGCGTCGAGATGTTCACATTCTTTCCCTTCTCTTCTCTATTCTTCATAATCCTCATTCTCCTTCATATCTTCGTGAGCGCTTTGAATTCCTTGTGCCCAGGGGTAAACCCTGTCGTACTTCCTCCTCTCTTCTACTTCGAACTCCTTGTCATAGCTCTTCCTGCTACGACAATTCTTTTACAGTTTCTGCAGTGCGTCTTTGGAACTCTCTTCCTCACACCATACGAGATAGTCCATCTTCGAACATTTTCAAAAAACGAACAAGAGACTACTTTCTCTCGCAACTATAGCAGACATATGTATGTATGTATGTATTTATTATATGTATGTATGTATGTATGTATGTATTTATGCATGTGTGTATGTATATGTGCATGTTGAGTGTATGTATATGTTGTATCTATGTATATTTATGCCCTTTTACCTGGGGTATACGTCTACGCATACCTCCTACATCAAACTCGATGCTTCTTGTACATTAGACTTAGCCACTCATACAGCAATTCCTCTGTGCACTCCCAGGTTTGCTGGAAGAAAACTCAATTTTGAGTTAAGCTCGCCTTTGTACATCTCGTCTCACTATTGTATATAAATATAATTTATGTGTACATGAAGAATAAAATAAAAAATAAAAATTGTCCTTAGAGTTTAAAATTGTGCTACTTCGTGATAATATTTTCCAAGAATAAAGTTAATAAAGTGCCGGATACTCTATAACACAATGCAAGATAATAATTTCGAGGTACAATTTTATAGAATACTAGCTGACCCGCGCAATTTCGTTTTCGTCACCCCGTTTTTGTAACATTTTTCACTTCTGCTCCGCACCAGTTGGTTGTGGCATGATGTTACATACATAAAAACCTTCCTCTTTAATCACTCTATCTATTAAATATAAAAGAAATATAAAAAAATCTATTAAATATATCTATTAAAAACCGCATAAAAGTCTGTTCCGTAGATTTAAGAGAGAAAGCGACTTTGTTTTATACTATGTAGTGAAGATGCTTATAGAAGAAGAATAATTGTGCGCAGGTAGCACCAATTTTATCAGCCAGCTGTTACAAATAGAGTAACTAACACGACTTTCTTTTACATATTATATGAATAGATGTTTATGATTTACAAACAGAATGATATTTAATGGAAGCTACTTCTTTTTACCCGACTGACGCAAAGGAGGGTATTGTGTTTATCAGTCTATGTATGTATGTATGTATGTATGTATGTATGTATGTATGTATGTTTGTTTCTATGTGGCGTTCTAGAGACCAAACGCGTAGGCCGATTTTGATCATTCTTACGTCAATCGATTCGTCTTAACCTTGCGAGTGTCACTAAAGACATGACAGTAATCAAAATTCACCACAGCGACAACCAGACGCCATATTGTCAAAATGAAAAAAAAAAAGTCGATGAACTATGTTAAGTGGGGTGTCGTTGAATAGGTAATTTTAAATCATATTTAGGTTTCTTTTACCATTTTTCATTTTAAATAATAGTTTAGGATATATAATGATTTAAAGTTGCTTAACAAATTCATTCTTGCTAATTTTCTTACTTATTGATTTAAGTTTATATTTTAAGTATAAACGATATACAAATAAAAATATATTTTTGGTAAAAAAAAATAACTTTTCAATGAATCGTAACTAAAAAGTATAAAATAAAAAAATAATTTAAAGAAAAACAAAAAACCCGACTGCGTAAACTAAAAAGAATGAAACAAGCCCAGTAGTTTGATATTCATACAATACTCACAGTCGGGGCCCATTCAAATTTTACCAATTAAATCTTCCAAGGGGCCCCGACTGTGAGTATTGTATGAATATCAAACTACTGGGCTTGTTTCATTCTTTTTAGTTGACGCAGTCGGGTTTTTTGTTTTTCTTTAATTAATTGTTACTTTTGCTTGTAGTGTTTACCCTTAGGTATCACTGTTACATTAAAATCTGTTAACTGTTATATGTAGATACTTGTATCGAATGAATCGTTGTTAGCACATATAAAATAAATAAATAAATAATTGGTCGTTGTCATTGGTATGCTTGTTTGTACAGAGGTTGTAGAAGGCGAAGGAAGCGAACTTTGAAATGAAACTGATCACATCGTTACATTGTGTAAACTTTAAAGATACTTCGATTGTAACCATCCGAGAAATTTAATGTTTCTTAGACGAAGGACTGTTTGCTTTTATTTGCGAGGAAATTGAATTTACTTTGAACTATTTTTATTTTATACATTTTATTTTGTATTAGTATATTTATGTAATTTAATTTATATAGTACCTAAATGTGAAAGTTGTTAGATACTTGTTAATGAAACGAATTTACTAATCTCAAAAAAATGATTAGGAAATGAAATAAAAATAGAATAGAAATGGAATGAGAGTGAATTCAAAATAAATGGTATTAAAATTATATAAAAATGAGTATTAAATCTTAATCTCTCTTTAACTGAATATTTTCTTTGGTATTTAAAACCGCAGAATACTTAAATTTTTCTAGGGACACATTTTTTATGTTATTTTTAATACATACATACATATGCTCACCCCCGTAATTTCCGAAGGAGTGGGTAGAGGTGTATTAAACACCCACATTTCACCAACTATGATTTTAGGTCCCACGTAATAGGGGGCGAGCCTATTGTCGCCAATCGGGCACTTTGAAAAATAATGGGTATGTCTGAAATAAATTCCTAACCGAAAAAGTAGCAACTAGATAAATTTAGAAAAAAATAAAAAATACATGCTTAGCCGCACAAGCACTACCAATTAACGTCTTGGAGAGTATCAGACGTTATATTTTTAATAACCTTACTTTTAGTATCAAAAGATGTATTTACGAATTTAATGAATATAGTTAAAAATTCGACTACATAATGAGCGAAAACTACAAATAATAATCTTCTTTTGAAGTAACTATGAGACTATGTGAAGCGTAAAATTACTTTTTCGGCACGAAGAATAAACAAAAGTTGTATTTAAGTGGATATTTATTTTCAACATGCTTTTAAGCCCATTAACTAGACCGACATGGATCTCTTGTGGTGTTACTTAAGTGTTAAAATATTGCGGGCAGAATAAAAAATAGTCGCTTAAGGTTTTAATATATTTACTTTCGTAACGTTGGTTTTGTAGTAGAGCGTTTGACTGCCACTTAAGAGGTCATGAGTTCGTTTCCTGCTCAGTTAAAATATATACGTCACCTCATTATCATTACAGAGAAGTACTTAGTTCCTGGTTCCGAGGTGAACTTAGAGCTCTGGATGACGGATCCATTCTGGCATTTACAACTTTTTTTATACTACGTAGGTGGCAGACAAGCACACGGCCCACCTGATGGAAAGCGGCCACCGTGGCCTATGAACGTGTGCAACACTAAGGGTGTCACACACGCGCTGCCCACCCTGAAGGGAAAGGGGGAGAGTTGGGAAGGGGTGGGGAGGCTAGGAAGGGGAGGGGAAGGATGGGTATAGTGAGCTCTGGCTACCCTACTTACCGGCGGGAACACAACACGATGGTTATTATGACTGCGGTCTTCTGTAGGGCGGAGGTATTTCCCCAGTTGGACAGCTCATTTCGGACGGGAGATACCGTCGTGTCCTACCTCCGTCGATTTTTTATACAACATATGGAAAGGGGTTCCGTAGTCTTGTCTTGTCTTGTCTTGTCTTGTCTTGTCTTGTCTTGTCTTGTCTTGTCTTGTCTTGTCTTGTCTTGTCTTGTCTTGTCTTGTCTTGTCTTGTCTTGTCTTGTCTTGTCTTGTCTTGTCTTGTCTTGTCTTGTCTTGTCTTGTCTTGTCTTGTCTTGTCTTGTCTTGTCTTGTCTTGTCTTGTCTTGTCTTGTCTTGTCTTGTCTTGTCTTGTCTTGTCTTGTCTTGTCTTGTCTTGTCTTGTCTTGTCTTGTCTTGTCTTGTCTTGTCTTGTCTTGTCTTGTCTTGTCTTGTCTTGTCTTGTCTTGTCTTGTCTTGTCTTGTCTTGTCTTGTCTTGTCTTGTCTTGTCTTGTCTTGTCTTGTCTTGTCTTGTCTTGTCTTGTCTTGTCTTGTCTTATTTTTTCTAATCTTTTCTTGTCTTTTCTTGTTTTGGAATGTATGCTATGGAGGTATCGCGGATTCTGTGTGTCGAACCTATCCTGCCCCCTACGATTGAGGAGGGATAGCCTTCTTAATTAGGGTGTCTATTACTTGGGTTTGGGGTAGCTCTTCTCGAGAAGATCCATACGTTGTCTCCCTAGGGTGTGACACTCGCACCCTAAGTGTTACAACGTTTCGTCGTCCTCCTCTCAGTGTCTGCATTTTGCGTCGTTCATTATACCAATATTGTTCAAAGAATAAGAATCTTTATTTCCGAGGCTATGGTTAGTTACCGCTTTGTTAGGATAATTTTGCAAATGCATTTGCATTTTGTTTTCTTTTCTCAGATTTTATCTTTCTAAGAATGATTATTTTCTTGCTCAGTGTTTATGTGTTCCTTGGAATATGTTAGGCCTAATTTGGTGTGCCATTCTTCCAATAGTCTTTTTTAATGTTTCTTCAGGGGGGTCCGAAGACCCTTACCCGACCCTTACCCTTACCAACATAACATTAAATGTAAGATTCTACATTATTAAAAATCATTTTCAATAACATTCAGCTCCTGTATTAAGAAATAAACGTTCAGTTCGAAAATTTCCACATGCCGCCAATATTTGCTATCAAATATGAATATTCATGAAATATATGTGAATAAGATTTATGGTTATAACTTACAGGCGGACATTTTCAGATCGCAAATCCTGTGGACTCGTATAAATATGTTACTTCAAGGACAAAAGGGATAGAACTGGGCATGAAAAATTAAGGGATTTGGAATAAATTGCTATGTATGAGAGCTATCTATTCATAATCCTTTATGCGGTTGAACACGTAATAATAGATCTTATGCTGTACGTCATATTACTCATATTTATGAATCACGTAGGTACCTACATAAAATTTACGTGCGGTTAAACGGTAATTAAAATTAAAACCTCACACCTTTGCAGTACGTTTCAAAAATATTCGTCTGTTAGGGTCAGCGCAGACAGAGGAGCGATAAGAGTTTATATCACTAACTTAGAGAATCAAGCATTTTTAACAACCGAAGTTACTAATATTCCCTTTAACCGCTCCAGCTAAGCTCAAAGACTTGTGTTAGGAGTGGGTTCACATCGGTAGGGTAATGGCAAGGATTCGAACCCGGGACCTCTCGATCGTAAGGTCGACTCCTTAACCACTAAGCTACCGCTTCAATTTATCATAAAATCATTTATCATAAAGTTATCATATTTTTTTTTTTTTATAATATCACGCCTATATCCCCGAAGGGGTAGGCAGAGGTGCTAGCACCCACATTTCGCCAGTTTATGTTTTAGGTCGCAATGTAATATGTGGCGCGCCTATTGCCATTAACCGGGCACTAAGAAACCTGCGATAAATACACACATAATTTCGAAAATCTTCGAAAAGTCATTGGTGTATGTCATGGTAAAACCTGGGATCGAACCCGAGACCTCGTCTCAGCAGTCCATTACCCATACCACTAGACTAAAATAGAGAAACAAGTTCCTTATTGCCGCCTTATAGAATTGATCAGTGACAGTGACTTATGACTATGACTTTTTAGTGTAGAGACATTGACGTCACCGCAATACATATTTCTGTCAAAGTTGATAATGGTTCATAAAATACATTTCACGGTTCCTATATACTGTCAGTTTCTCGCACCTAGATTTTGAATAAAGATATTTATATCCCTCGCATACTTTGTTCCTCTAGGGTTAAGTTTATGTGCACCGGAGTGGATATATTATTAAGACACTTGAAAATAAACTTTGAAATTCTACAAATATAGTGTTTCAAGTTCAATAAAGTACATAATCATAATCATAATCATAATCATTTATTTGTGGAACATAGGTTAGTTACAGATCTTATAATAATAATGTTAGAATGTCCGCTATATTCTACCACATTGTGTGATGTACAAATATTTTAATTTTATCACAAAGTATCGATGCATGCAAGGTCAACGAAATAGTAGTATTAAAAATGTCAAACAATTAAATAAGTTATGTCAATGACTGCAGCAAAAATAATAAAATAAAAAGAAAATTTAGTCAGAAAATAAAATAGTCAAAAAAAAATATAAATTAAATTAAATGTCCTTGTCACTGAGATAGTCATTAATTGAGTAGTATGCTTTATCGAGCAAGAATGCTTGTACCTCCCTTTTAAACATCAGCATGTTTTCGCTAGATTTTATGGCTTTAGGTAGTTTGTTGTAGATCTTGGGCGCCATAACAAATATACTTTTGTGTAGTAGGGCCGTTCTGGCTGACACGAGGCATAACTTGTCGGATCTACGACTGCTGGTTACAACTGAGAATTTCTCCCAGTTCAGCTTCACAAACATAACTGTTTCAAGGATGTACAAACATGGCACCGTCAGTATCCTCAGACTGATAAAGTATGGTTTACATGTTTCAGTGGTCTTAATCTTGCATATGGCTCTAATACATCGTTTTTGTGCTTTGAACACTAGATCATTACCGGTTGCATTACCCCAAAATATGATTCCATACCTCAAGGTGGAAGCGACTAATCCAAAATATGCTGTTAGCACTGCCTCTTTGTTTACAGTTTTGCCTAACATGTACAGCGCATATGCATGCTGATGTACTTTATTGGTCACCATCTCAATATGTGCGTTCCATTGCAGAGTGCTTTCAATTTGTAGGCCCAGAAATTTCGTTACTTTAATGTCATTTATTTTTATATCGTTATATTTTATATCTAAATTTGCCCTGTTTACTCTTTGATTAAAATCCATTATTTTAGTTTTATTTAGGTTAATTTTAAGATTGTTTGTTTCCAACCAATCAATCAGAGAGGCAATATTTTTATTTATTACTGAATCTTTGGTATCAGGAAAGTCGCTATCGAATACGACCGTACTGTCGTCGGCGTACATAATCATTGGAAATGATGTGGCCGATGGGAAGTCATTAATATAAATGATAAACAAAAGTGGTCCAAGTATACTTCCCTGTGGTACTCCGTATCTTATTGTTCTAGCGTCCGACTTGTATGAAATCTCAGTCATGTTCCTATTACATATTTTATTTATTATTGTGGTTTGTTGCCGGTTTATGAGGTACGATTCCAGTAGATTAGACAAATTTCCTCGAATACCGTAGGTATTTAATTTCTGGATTAAAATTTTATGGTCCACGTAATCAAATGCTTTTGTCATGTCCATATATAATGCTTGAACTGGCTGTCTTTTATCCATTTTAAAAATAATAGTTTTTAAAAAGTCATATATGGCTACATTTATAGATTTATTTTTACGAAATCCTTTTTGTTTGTCTGTAAACAAATTATTCTTTTCAAAGTAGTTGCTGAGACTATTATGAATAACTCTTTCGAATATCTTAGAGAATACTGGCACCAGAGCTATTGGCCTATAGGAAGTCATATTTTCTTTATCATCTTTTTTGTAAAGAGGTTTAATTATTGAAACCTTCAATTTATCCGGAAAAATACCGTGTGCGATACAATTGTTGACAAGATTGCTTAGTACGGGAGAAATGATGTTAGAAACACTTTTCACAATCTTGGTACTAATGCCGTCATATCCTGTACTAGTTGTGTTTTTTAATTTCATAATTATTTGATGTATGTCTTGTGGTATTGTGGGCTGCATGAACATTGATGACACTGTATTTGAAAGGAAAGATTTACGGTCATTTATGGTGGTAGATGGAGTTACTATGTCTGCATAAAAATTATTAAAAGCTTGCGCAATCGCGGTTGGATTAGTCAAAATATTTTGGTCATTTAATTTAATACGTTCAATGCTGTCATTTGGGAAACGGATCTTGTTTCTATTTATTATTTGCCAGGTGGCTTTACATTTGTTTTGTGCAAGATGTAAGGAGTTGGTATTTCGTGACCGTTGCGTATATTGAATTATCTTCCTAAGTCTACTAGATAGTGCTTTAAAGTTGTTTTTATTTTCTTTAGTCGGATGTTTTCTGTATTTCCAAAGTAGTTGACGCTTTCTCTTACAACATGTTCTAATACCACGAGTTATCCATTTGGGTTTTACTTTGACTGATTTCTTTACTCTGACATTTGGAAAACACATATTATAGAATAATGAGAATGTGTCGTGGAATAAATTAAAAGCAATATTTGGATCTGTCTCCTCATATACATCAGTAAATTTGAGGCATTTCAAGCACTCAATAAATTTTTCCATGTTTTCTTTACAAAAGTCGCGTTGATATACAAACCAGTGGTCATATCTACAAGTTTTGGTTACATGACATTGTAGTAACTGTGCTGTGTGGTCTGAAACAGCTAGTTCCAAAACCTTACTTTTACTTCCACGTATATTATGTAAGATGTTGTCAATACACTTGCCGCTGGATGGCCGTGTTGGTGTATTTATAGCACATTTTAGATGAAATCCCTCTAGTAACTGTATAAATTGTCGTGAGAACGTAGATTTTTTCATTATGTCAACGTTAAAATCCCCGCAGACTATTACTTTTTTATTATTATTAAATGAAATCAAATTTAGTATGTTGTCGAAACTATTAAGAAAAATGTCAAACTTATTTCTAGCGTCCCTATTTTGCGGGTTTCTATATACACATACAACTATTATATTATGGTCAGTAAGCTCGATTCCGCAGCATTCAACAACATTGGATACACTATAATTCACAATATTATCAATAACTTTGTATTTCATACCCGTTTTGACCATTATACAGGAACCACCATCTCTAGATTTCCTAGTGAAATATGTGGCTAGTTTGAAATTAGGAATAAACAATAAGTTTACGTCAGATATCATCATATTGTGCTCGCAAAAACATAGAATATCAACATCCATACCTTTCCTACGTAAATCCTCTAAACACACTGTAAACATGTCGGATTTATTTATAAGACCATCAATATTCTGATGCAATACAACGATGCTATTATACACGAAAAAGCTGGTTTGATATTGAGTTGTCTTCTGCGGGTGTATTTTCATACTGATTTTCGACTAACGGTAATTCACGGAATGAGAATGTATCTATGTCAACTAAAATATTATCTAAAATCCTCTTATATATATCTCGCATCCCGTTTCTATTTATTTTGCCAGTGATAAATGAAAACATGTCGTGTGTCAGTGTTAAATTGCTGTCAAAGAAGTATCCGTAGTCATTTTTTTGCATGTCCGAAGATAACAGACCGTTAAACATATCCACCCTGTAATTATACATTAGAGCGCCTTTTATATAGGTGGGTGCACAGACGATTTTATTGGTATGTATAATGCTTTGTAGGGAATGTTTTAAGGTATTTATGAGGTCTATCAGATGAGTCTCCCTTTTGAGATCATTTTCTCCTAGAATTATAATGCAGTAGTCATTTAAGGTGAAGCCCTTCAGTTTATGTTGTAGGTTGCTAATCCGATCTCTTAAGTTTGAGTTTGACATTTTGTAGTGACAGTATTCGAATTTATTTTCTATGAAAACGTCTTGGATTGTAGACAAGTGGGTTCTTACGTTGCTGCTACTAATTATGCATAGTTTAGATTTTTCCTGTTGATTATTCATTTCAGAATTTAGAAGCTTTGCATGCTTAGAATGTGAACACCGGGATTGCTCACTACTAACATTAGGTGACATTGCAACTGGTTTTGTGACTGGTGGTTGCGGCGCGACGTTGTCAGTCTGAGTACCTATGGTGTGCATAGCTATAGTGTTGCTCTTTATTGGTTTATCATGGGGTATAAGAAAACAATTCGGAGATAAAGTATCTTGACGAAGTGTTTGCTTTCGACGTTTGTGAGGTGTTGTATTTGTTCGCTCTGGGCTCTGACATATCTTCTTGTACGTGCTGATCGCTTTTATACTGCTTTCTAGTTCGGTTTTTAAGCGGGAATTTTCACTGCTCAAATTGTCAATTTCAAGGTGAGCACTTAATAATTGCATCGATAGTGTTCTAACTTGTCCGTTTAGTTTGATTATACTATCATTATTGTCCAATAAGCTATCGGGTATACTCAGCATAGTCGAATTTAGCATTGTTCTGCTACTATTATTGCACAGGTAAATGGCGTCGTCATCCAGCGAGTTTGTTTTGGGAGCACGGCGATGAGTGATGTTGGTGTCCATGACTTACAGCGCCACCTAGGCTGCAATTTATAAACTATCTTTTGTAGTGTCGCGTATTCCTGATGTCTTGTCTTGTGGTTTGTTGATTCCGTTGAATAATAGTTTTGAAATTAGTTAGTTCAGTTATTATGAGTCATTGATTTGGAATTTTTTGCAACATTCCAATGTCTTTAAACACTTCTCATATTAGTTTATTTACACAAATATCACTGTTTTGCACAATATTACGACTTGATACGATAAATAACTGTTCATGATTATTATTTTGCCATTTATTATGAAGGATAGGACTTGTTCACACTTATTTGGACACAAGGGGAATTGATTTGCTAATTTTATATTTACACTTTAATCACTTTTATTCAGTTCTATAATTCACTGGATACTTTTATAGCTTTACACTTTTAATTTTAGTGTGTGTTAATGAGAAATTATACTTTATTTAACACTTTTTGTGGTTTATTGGTTCGATTATTTTGAAGTTGTGATTTTATGAGTGTCTGATTTGCTATTAATTGGATATCATTGTTACTAACACTTTAGATGATTTTTAAAATATTTATATAGTCAACACACTTTTTATAACTGTTTTTATATTTTTAAATGGTAAAATAGCACGGACTCGATGTTAACGTGACAGCTAGCGCCATCTATCCTCATGTACATATTATTGACATAATATTTAGGTGAAAATATATTATCGGGTCTAGAGATTATGCAACCTCTTTTTGCCTCAATGGAATGCACGCCCATATCTAGTAACCACCCAATGAAAATCTAACCCGGCTTTCCACTCGCAGCCGATAGAAAATTGCTTCCAGAAAAGTCTACATTTCATAGAAATGTTTCAGTGCATTAATTGGACGGAGTTATCATAAAATTACGTTTAAAATGTCTGTTCAAAAGTGACTGTTATTCCAAAATGCAAATACGGGAAGCTACTGGGACGTCGCTAGGAGGATAATGATATAAAAACTTATAAAAAGTAAACAAAACTCGCAAACACCTTACTCAAGAGTTAATGGAAGTGGATCAAACAATTTGCAAAGTAAAGAGAATGCCCCAAGACGTACTAAATTCTTTGTAATTAAATTTGGATGCGGCACAGGTGGCATACGTAATAAACTCACGCCTATATCCCCGAAAGGGTAAGCAGAGGTGCTAGCACCCACATTTCGCCAGTTTATGTTTAGGTCCCAATGTAATAGGTGACGAGCCCATTGCTATTAATCGGGCACTACTTATAAACCTGCGATAAATACACACATAACTTCGAAAATCATCGAAAAGTCATGTCACCTATCAGCCTATAAAGTAGTTCTAGCTATGAGTTGGGTCGCCAGAGTTTTGTGGTTTTGTGTAATCAGTGTGAAGACCGAAGAAAATAACCGCGGTAGCCTAGTGGTATGGGTAATGGACTGCTGAGACGAGGTCTCGGGTTCGATCCTAGGTTTTACCATGGCACACACCAATGACTTTTCGATGCCTTTCTTAAGGTACTAATAAGGTCTTGTGTTGTCAAATCTTGATAATTTATGATGAGCTTAATTTATTCCACTCAAATGTTATCGTTGAGTGAAAGAAATTAATTACCAACAAATTAAAACTCATTGATGTGACACGAGAGTTAGTAAAACCTTATAAAGTATAAAACAAAGTAAACAGATATATATTTGTTGACAATAACTTCAGATATTATTTCTTTTTTTTTTGCATTCATTTGTATTCACTTTAAAAAAAATACATGAACAAAACACCCGGTACGGTTTTGATAACCGTATATTTAATGTTTGTAAACCCTTTCAAGATAGAAAGATTGATACTTAGTAAAAGTCTCTCAATAAATATGACCTTTGGACCTCGATAAACTCAATATACAAAAGATTATGTAAGTAAACATTGTATAACTATTTCTTTCAAATAATTATTCAATGCGTCTGAAAACGTGACTTAGAAAAAAAAATCTGGTAAGCCGAATTAAAAAACAAAGCTCGGAAAATTATTCTATTTTCAACCGCAGTCAGACTTACGCAGAATATTAATTGATAATGTTTTATTTCAATTTCGTTAGCATTACATTTTATTTCATTGTTTTAGCTTCTTCTTTTTGCTTTTTTGTTTGGCGGTAATAACTTTTTAATGTCGGTTTTCAAAGACAGTATAATGGTCTATGATGGTCATTTTTTTTTTCAAGTGCGTAAATCTCCATGTCATCTGAAATGTGTTAAGAGCCGACAAACGGAAAAACAAGCATTTTTTTTTAAATTCATGGCACGTCAATTTCGTCACCTCGCCTGAAGGCAAAGTCTCATGAAAGAGGGTCACTATTGCAAACACACGTTCAGTGCTACAATGGTGGCGCTCAGCTTGACGGTCTCATCGAATGCTTTTTCACGCCCCCCTTAAAGGACCTGGGACTGTAGAAAGAAGGAAACACGTGCGCCGGTAAGGAATAACTATCAGAGGGGAAACTCGAAGTAAATCCGTGTACCAACCCGTCTGACCAGCGATAAAACAGAGGGCCAAGACCTCCCAACATTTGAAGAGGCCGCTGTCCTGACACCGCCATTGCTCCACATGCAATCCTCAAAAAACCGCCCAAAATACACATACTGCTTATATAGAGCACAAGGACCATGACTCATGTCTATACTTATGTGTCAAAGTTCTCTAGAACGAAAACTGATCGACCTTTTGACTTTGACTTACTACGCAGTAAACGACAAACTCATTAGACAGGGAGTCGCTTTGAGAAATCCGTGTTCTTGTTCAACAAATGTAATTGCCCCGTTACTGTTAGTTTTATTAGGTTGGTAATATTGGATTCGTCTCGACAAGACACCTATCCATGTGTTAACTCATGGAAGGTGTCTACTAAGTACTACGTCGGCAAGGTTAAGTCACGAACAAGTTTGTTTATTAAAACTTTGTAATATTGTCTTTACAATAAAACATTTTACGGAATCAAGAATATGAAATTATGACAGATACTTGTAATTACTTTGGCGAGGTATGTGTACAATAATTTTAACTGTTTGTGATATCAACAATCATTATTGTAATTATTTTTAGGAAGTTTAGAATTATGAATGAATTGAAAATTGAATTTAAATCTTGTCAATGCTTTTTTTTTGTTTTTTGCGAAATCCCCACGGATACCACCACCGCCGGTGCAGTCGATGAGAGTGGTTATTTCGGACTCGAATCGACTGAAACGCACATCGTCTTCGGGTCTTCGGTTACCGGAGGAGAAATAATATAAGACATATCTCTCTCACCCCATCAAACCCGGTATCATCTCTATTCGAGATGACCCCATTTCCCTTGTTTAGGATTCACGGTGTCCCCAGCTAGCCCCCGGGTATGAGGAGGCGCGCTTTGCACCGCCGCCGTCGCGGCCTGCTTCTGCTAGGGTAACAGACAGCTCCACCCGTCACCTCCATGCCCACGTTCATGAAGGACTCCGCGAGTGGTGGATTAAACTCATGTTAATGAATATAAGGCGTTAGAAAGAGAGGTAGACCTGCAGCCCGGTGGGCAGATGACATCATAAAAGTAGCTGGAAAAAATTGGATAGAGACGGCAAAGAATAGAGAGAAATGGAAATCTCTAGAGGAGGCCTTCACCTTCGAAACGAGGGGTTCTTGCTAATAATAGAAAGTTTATATTTTAGTTTTTTATTTTAAGTTGAAAATTTTTATAATTTAAAAATAAGTTATTGTAAAACTGATATCTTTGTAGAGTAAGAAATATAAGGCTTTTTTATTTTATTTATTTTATTTAATGAATATAAGTATTTTATATACCTTACAATAATAATCTTTGATGTATAGTTCCTATGACGCGCATACCATAAATGATTAAAAGACATTCAATGTAATATGGCCTCTCGATCAAAGGCAAACATCAGAACAATTACTAACTTATTAATTTTAATGATACTGTGTAAGTTTCATTGAGACACTTCTATGAAATTTACTATACAGTGTGTCAGGGGAACACTCCCGAAGCCGAAGGCCTGTGGTAGTACTGCAGCTACACAACATATTGGCATAAAAAAATTGCTGCTCAAATTTTTTATTTTTTTCGCAATATTTACTCTCCATCGTATCAGTACAACGAAATGAAACTATGATTTCCTAAAAAAACGTCACTACAAAAAAAATGACACCGTAATGCGAGTTTATGTTTTTCATGAAATTTTTGTTTCATTTAGCCTTACTAACATGATGGAGAGTGAATAACGCTAGCTAAAGGGTATAAAATTAAAAAAAAAAAACAAAAAATAATCTTAATAGTATTTTTTGTACCAATATGTTGGAGTAGGTTCCAAGTAGTGAACATTTCTTGTCATAATGCATAGTAGAACAGATAGGATTTTTTTCCTGCTTGTTATACTAGTATAACAAAAAGTAGAACAATGGTGAAAAGTCCGTACTACTAGGAGTACTATCAGTGGCCTTCGACACTTGCGAAAGATAACATGTCTTGTATATCCTCACTTCCAGCAATCAAAGACCCATAGACGGCATGCGTTTTAGTCGGTTCGAGTCTGACATCATCACCTCCACCGCCTTTGTTCGGGGCGGTATCCGTCGGGAATTTTGCGCACGGGAAAAAAACTGTGTTACGGTGTTACTGAAACGCTCCCGAAGCCGAAGGCATATGGTAGTTACACCACTTAACCATTAAGCTACCAACGCTATTCAAACACAGTGTTTCAACATTTATTTCCACAATATAAACAAAAAGTAATTTTATCAAAATATTTAGATAATTATAATTTATAATGTAATAAACACTTTAGAGTTTTGTTTGACAATAATATTATCGGAGAAAACGTAATTTTCGAAGAAATTAACATAAACGATTCAAAAGTTTTATTGAAGACTCGAAAATTACAGAAAATTGTTTTAACAGCTCTTCTAAAATGCTAAGCGCCGAATATTAGTAATTTCGGTTGCTTACATTGTTTAAAAAAAACATTTTTTTTTTTTATTACTACGTAGGTGGCAGACAAGCACACGGCCCACCTGATGGAAAGCGGCCACCGTGGCCTATGAACGTGTGCAACACTAAGGGTGTCACATACGCGCTGCCCACCCTGAAGGGAAAGGGGGAGAGCTGGGAAGGGGTGGGGAGGCTAGGAAGGGGAGGGGAGGAGGGGTATAGTGAGCTCTGGCTACCCTACTTACCGGCGGGAACACAACACGATGGTTATTATGACCGCGGTCTTCTGTAGGGTGGAGGTACTTCCCCAGTTGGACAGCTCATTTCGGACGGGAGATACCGTCGTGTCCTACCTTGGTATTTTTGTGTTTTTATTTTTGTGTAAAATTATAGTTATTTTTGTGTTTATAGAAACCACACTAGCAGTTCATTGAGCTGGCACGTGTGTATTCTTCGATCTGAGAACACTATCAAATCGGGTCTAGAACGTACTTATTGACAATTACATATATTTTGTATTTTTTTGTTTAATATTCACACTATATCGAGCTGCAATGCAACCAAGCCTTGTCCGAAGCACACCAAAAACAAAAATACAACAGCAGGAGTGAAACCTATGCTCGGGCCGTGAAACCGGCTGACCCGGCAGACCCGGGGCCCTCTCTTTCGAGATGACCCCCGTCGGGTATAGGCACCACGGTGTCCCTGCGATTTGTGGTGTGAAATGACCCGCGATCTAAATTTATGGTTTAGTAAGTATTTTACGCGGGTAGTTGGATATATAGGTATGGATTATTCAAACATTCTAAAAGGCTTTCGAGGTATAACATTTCAATTTTATAATAAAACTAGCTGACCCGCGCGACTTCGTCTGCGTCACCCCGTTTTTGCAACATTTTTCACTCCTGCTCCGCACCTGTTAGTCGTAGCATGATGTTATTTTACATATAAACCTTCCTCTTTAACCATTATATCTATTGAAACAAACCGCATCGAAATCCGTTGCGTAGTTCTAAAGATTTAAGCATACAAAGGGACTAGAAAAATAGGGACAGAAAACGCGACTTTATTTTATACTATGTAGTGATAGTGGTGATAGTGATTGTATGAACACGTATTATGCTAAGTATTACGTCACTCGCCATACGTGCAAGGGCTGCCAACATTACAGTAGGAAAAACGTGGAATATTTAATCTCAGGAAAACGGAAGTAGGACATGACTGTATCTCCCGTCCCAATTGAACGGCCTGACTTTGAAAGTACCTACCTCCATCCTACAGATGTAAGATAGAATAGGATATAGAATCTGATAAGTGAGAGGGTAGGTATACTTACATATATTACATATTAATTATTTGTTTTGTTGTTATGTTTGTCATACATTTGCGTTCACACTGAAGTTGGCGCGACATATTGCAACTTTGCATATAATTACGTTAGATGGGTTATGAAGAGATGTCAGATGGGTTAGGTAGGTTAGATGGCAAACCCACGGCACGCCCACGGTCTATAGACGCGTGCAACACCAAGGGTGTCACCACTCATACTATCAACTCACACTGTAATTAAAAATAGACGCATTTTTCTATCTTTCTTTCTTTCTTTCAACCCTATAAGAAACTCCCACGTAAATGTAATTCTTAAAGAACTACATATTGTGACGAAATTTCACATAAATAATAAACTTTGGCCTTTGTTTACGAGAAAGATAAATAAACCAGAGAAAATTACGTACTATTTTTATACTCCAAATATTTTATAATGGTTAGTGAAACGCGATCATAGTATCAGTATCAGGTAAATACAATAATTTACCTTTTTGATTTGCTTGTCGTTTCGGCCAGGTTGCACTAGCCGACGAAGGGGGTCATCTCGAAAGAGAGGGCCCCGGGTCTGTCGGGGTGCGAAGGATATGTTCGCTACTATCTCACGGCAACTAGAGACCCAAAGACGGCGTGCGTTTTAGTCAGTTCGAGTCCGACATAACCTCTCTCACTGGCTCCGATGGGATTAGTATCCTTGGGGATATCGCGAACGAATTGAAGGTTCCACTAGCCATGGTCACAAGCTGTATTGCTTGCACAAGTGAATATTGCAAACCGATATGGGTCGAAAATCCAAATATTTTTCTGATAATACTACTTTAAATACATATCATAACGAGAATGGAGAAAGGTATCACCAAATGGTTCAGACACGTAGGACAAATAAATAGGGTGAAAGCCTAAAAGGATTTATAGTGCAAATGTTGGTCAAAGGGCTGAGAAAGGTCCTAAAGGAACACACTTCGATCTTATTGGTAATGTACTTATGAACCGTAGACGACCCATCGCCTCCAGCAATTAACGAGAAAGTGAAGCTAGCAAAAATCGCCCAACCAATAACTATTATTATTTCTGACAGCTCTTGAAAAATCTCTAGTTACCGGCATTTATGTTGACCCAAATGACGTCACAAAATGCGCGATAGAGCTATACAAGTATAAGGTTCTATATTTTCTACCTACCCTCAAAGTCGTAGAATTGTGTAAGCATAGAGGAGAGAAAATGTGCTGTAATCAAAGTGATCAATCACAATCCATGCGTCATATCCAATTATCCGTGTGATTGGTCGATATTTTCACGTGCTCTCATCGTTTTATATAATTTTATCCGCACTCTAGAACCCATAAAACGAACTACTTAATATATGTTGAGCTTACTTTCGGTGTTTAGAATCTCCTTATTTACGAACTACAATTTTTTTTTTCCATCGGTATCGGTTATAATTACAATATTTTTTTTTTATAATATCACGCCTATATCCCCGAAGGGGTAGGCAGAGGTGCTAGCACCCACATTTCGCCAGTTTATATTTAGGTCCCAATGTAATAGGTGGCGAGCCTATTGCCATTAGCCGGGCACTTATAAACCTGCGATAAACCCACACATAACTTCGAAAAGCATCGCAGTCATTGGTGTGTGCCATGGTAAACCTGGGATCGAACCCGAGACCTCGTCTCAGCAGTTCATTACCCATACCACTAGGCTACCGCGGTTCCTAATTATAATTATAAAATTTCTTAAATTACGTTCTATTTAACAGAATCGAGCTACAAGACAGTATTTCTTATACACGTAGTTCAGTAAACAGTATTCTTCATAGAAAAGGCATTCAAGCTACTCACTTTTCCTTTAAAAAATCAAAAATGTTCCACTTTTTTAACTTTATTTATACTATGCATACTACAAAATATCAATTCACATTCCTACTACAAGTAGATACAATTTGGAAAAGATTTAAGCTGTGGGTAAAATAATACCGTTTTTTTAATTTTTTATTAGTTAGGTAGTCTTGTAAAACAGTAATCGTATTATATTTGATGATAAATCTACCAATTTTGTTGATAGATGTATTTCTGATTTTCCATTTGATGATAAAATAGATACTTTGCAAATAAAAATATATTTTCTGTATTATTATACTTACAACGTAAATACGGTTCATTTTAATACTTTGCTTCACTTGAAGAATTAGCTAAAGAATAAATATAGATTATTATCAAATCTAATATCTAATCTATTATTACATTCTTTTATTGCTAGATAAAAACAATAGTCATAAAAATACTTACTTAAAGTCCGAATTGTAAACAACACAGTAAACTTTACCAAAACGTTTCTTTTTCGTCACACAAAATGTCCACTTTATTGGAAATGTCCACTTACACTAATTAAATATTTTATCATTATAATTATTAAATTCCAGTTCACTTATAGTATGAGACTCGTCACAGCACACAGAGAACACTCGACACGTCTGTTCATAACAGAAGATAGCGAGAGACTAAAATCTGTTCGGAAAAGCGGGGAAATTGTAAAGATGGCTCGTATCACTCTACTTGACAATTAATCTCAAACGCGGTTGTAACGTGAATAAGCGGTCAATTTCAATTGGTATGTTGTTGGTAAAGCGGTAGCCTAGTGGTATGAGTAATGGACTGCTGAGACGAGGTCTCGAGTTCGATCCCAAGTTTACCATGGCACACACCAATGACTTTTCAATGCTTTTCGAAGTTATGTGTGTATTTATTGCAGGTTTATAAGTACCCGGTTAATGGCTCGCCACCTATTACATTAGGACCTAAACATAAACTGGCAATGTGGATGCTAGCACCTCTGCCTACCCCTTCAGGGATAAAGGCGTGAGTTATGTTATGTTATGTTCAATTGGTTAACATTCTTATGAAAACCGCTGTAAAATAAAACCATCTTAAATGATCAGGTTAATAAAAATGCGTGTAGTTTGATTACAGTTTCTCAAGCTTAAAAAGAGTACAGCTCAGTATGGCTGTCTTGTCTAAACGTAATGTGAATAGGCTGTGTTTTGCTTTCATTATCAGATGGAAAACAAAACATCTCAGCGGGCGTTCTTCAGATATCAACAGACTACTTTGTGCGGACAAACTAAATCATTTTTCGTAGTGTTTTTGTTGTAACGTAAATGTAAACGATTTAGAATGTTTATGTATGTAGTTTTATTGCTCTAACATTGTAAGGCGGAGTTTTGGTCATTGATTACGACAATATACTCGAAGTTTTTTTTTATCACTTTAACGGCAGCCAAGCACGCGGCTCATCTGATGGCAAGTGGTTACCGTGGCCTATGGACGTTTGAAAATCACCAGGGGCGTATTCGTGCTGCCGACCATATACAAAAGAGAGGGGAAGGGGGAGAGGAAGAAGGCGTGCGTTTTAGTTCGTTCAAGTCCGACATAACCGCTCTCACCGGTTCCGGTGGAGGAGACGGTGATTTTGCGCACGAAAAAAATATCTGCTTAATGACCATACAACTTATAGACGCCTATTGTTACATACTTTATTTGGCAATGGCAGAGCTCAGCAGAATATTCACCATGAAAGAAACGGTAAAACACAACGAAAGTTGCAACATATCTACGCATCTATAAAGGCCTGGTGTACCTTTGGGTACAGAATAAATAATAGCACCTTGGGTGACAGATCATAAGTAATTTATTTCCAAATTCAATCAGGCAGAAGAATCAATTTTATGCCCAATTAATCTTGTTGGTCCCTCCCGGTCCAGTGCGAACGTCGCATCGAATATAAATCTACATTTGTGAGACTGTTGCGTGAAGTATTTGACTCGAATTGGAATTTGAAGTAACACTTCAATATCCAATTCGAGTCAAATACTTTTAAAATTTGAAATTAGATTTTTTTCAGGTTTTTTTTATACCACTTAAGTGGCAGACAAGTATACCGCCTACCTGATGGAAAGTGGTTACCGTGGCCTATGGAAGTTTGCAACACTAGGAGCGTCACATTTGTGCTGTCGACCATACAGAGGAGAGGGAAGGGGTAGAGGGGAGAAGGGAGTGGGTTAAGAGAGTTTCTGTGCAGTGCAGAAGACAAAGAAGGGCTCCTCTGTCTGTGTGTCTGTGGCATAGTACTCGTAACTCCCGAACGGATGAACCGATTTCGATGTAGTTTTTCTAAATTATATGGGTATCAAATGACAAGGAAATCCATTTAAAAAGTATGAAATAAAAATTAAATTAAAATTGAAAAACCCCCGACACAAAACATATGTTATGTACTTACCTCCAAAAAGAAAAAAAAACTTAATTCATGCGTGAAGGTGAAGCACTCCCAAATGTTTTTGAAACGATCTAAGGTCCCCCGACACGATAAAGCATTAATTTTTCCTTTTTCTTTTTGGAGGTAATGTAGGTATACATTTTAGAACTTTTTCACATTAAACTTGTCAAAGTTCACCGTTTCATGTCATAATGTTGACTTGTCATTTATTATTGTGACAAGGTTCCAAAGTGTATACATATTATTGAAGGTGACCTATTTGTCTTCTGTATTGGCTACACAGAAGCTTTCTTAACCTGCACGTCATGTCTTGGATGCTCACTTTTTCCGATTAAAAAATTACTAATTACTTGGAAATCTCATTATCTAACAGCAATATACCGGGATTCTACTAATCGTAAACCATTGATAAACCACTGAGTTTAGAAAAACTGCCATTGAATTTTCGCCTTTATAATCTTGGATTTAAAGTTTAAAATTAAATGAAAAAGAGTTTTCATTGAATTAATCTCCATGGTTTGACAATGGAGGACTATTAGTGGAATCGGAGGCTTTATCATTCGCAGTTTCCGTATTAACTTTGTGGTTTCGCTTTCCGATTAGTGAGGCAAGCTGCGGTGAAACTCTCTGTGTCATCCTTTGTAATGAACAACTCAATCAAATATTAATTACCAGGGAACAGTGCGTTTTGAATGAGCATTTATTGAATACTAGTTGTCCTGACACCCGCAGCATCGTTCGCATGGAATTTAAATGATTTTCCCGGGAAAAACCTATGTGTTTTTCCAGGCCATCTATCTTTGTACCAAATTTCAACCAGATTCGTTCAGCCGTTTGAGTGTGATTATATAACAGACATACAAACAATTTCATAAACTTACACATAGGATCAGATGTGTTCTAGATCATCTTTCCCTGAGCCTATTCCCATCTAAGTTGGTGTCGGCTTTCTAGTTCTAGTCTAAGATACGGCTGAATTTCGATATTTTCCGTAAAGCGACTGCCGAAATTCAGCCGCATCACAGTTAGACCGGAAAACCGACCCCAACTCAGTTGGGAAAGGGTTCAGAGAATGATGATGATGGTGGAAATTCATTACATGAAAATATTTTTTTTTATTTTCTATGACAATTAGTGATATTTTGCTATTGCTAACTTTAGGATTGGTAAACCGTGGGTGAGTGATATGTTCATCTCCCTTCCCCTATACCCGACAGAGTAGTATTTAGGTCAACATAATATCTTCTCATGCGGAGTCGTGCAAAGCAACTAAGGGACAGGACTGTTTAATATTAACACGTTAACTGCCTAGTCGGAGTATGTGTCCGTCACATATTGTCCCATTCTGGCCTTGTCGGACTAACTATGTAACCGACAACACAAACCCAGCTTCGACGTCTTGTTGATGCCTTGTTTATTACTCTTTCGGCTATATAAGCGGCCCCGTAGAGCACAAAAATCACTGTGTCTACATAACTTTTGTTGATTCTTAGTTTTTTATTCACAATGAATAAGGCTGAGCGCAAATAAAAATATCAAAGCAAATTGTAATTGTTGTTTAATCAGAAAATCAGTCAAATTGTAACATTTTTTTTTTTCTTTATTATCACATAAAAACATTGATATAGGTACAATTTACTTAAAATCAGCACTTATAAACCACTAGGGTTTGCACAGTACTAAACAAAACAAAAACGGTCAGTTAGGTTAACAAATGTTAATAACAAAATGTAGTTTATTAGTAATTTATTTCCAAATTCAATCAGGCAGAAGAATCAATTTTATGCCCAATTAATCTTGCTGGTCCCTCCCGGTCCAGTGCGAACGTCGCATCGAATATAAATCTACATTTGTGAGACTGTGGCGTGAAGTATTTGACTCGAATTGGAATTTGAAGTAACACTTCAATATCCAATTCTACTCAAATAATTTTTAGAAAATTAGAAATCAGAAATCAGTTTTTTTTCATGTTTTTTTATACCACTTAAGTGGCACACAAATATACTGCCTACCTGATGGAAAGTGGTTACCGTGGCCTATGGAAGTTTGCAACACTAGGAGCGTCACATTTGTGCTGTCGACCATACAGAGGAGAGGGAAGGGGTAGAGGGGAGAAGGGAGTGGGTTAAGAGAGTATCTGTGCAGTGCAGAAGACAAAGAAGGGCTCCTCTGTCTGTGTGTCTGTGGCATAGTACTCGTAACTCCCGAACGGATGAACCGATTTCGATGTATTGTCTCAGCTGAATTTGCAGTAGGTGACAGCGTCGTAGAATCAAAATGTCATTATGACAGTTATCAATTCATTTGTACACCATATTCACGCACATAACACAACGGAACGCGAACCTATAAACTTTGATTGACTAGTCGAAATTACCGCTACGCCGCATAAGTCGTCAAAGATAGCATTAGTATTTGAAATGTTATAACTTCTTCAATTACATGTTAAGGTTACATGTGTGACCGACATTAGCAAGTAAAATTAATATATTTAAATTAATTGCAGATACTCGGCACACTGATAACATACAAAATTTTGCACATAATTCTGGGATATTTTAGGATAATACGAGTACATTATATACAATGAATATTAAAGAAAATGAGATGACTTCTTAATTTTTTAGTCTTCGGATCCTGAAGATGCCACGTGTAGAGGCGAAACACGTATCGAGGTTTATTCTTCGCATTTGCGGAATATTGCACATACATCTCTCCTCGGGCAAGAAGTCTTTTTACGTATTAAGGGTGCGGTTTGTTGTTGCTGTTGGTTTTTTATGACAATTAGTGATATTTTTCTATTGCTAACGTTAACATTGGTAAAACATGGGTGAGTGATGGGTTCCCCTCCCTTCCCTAATATGTTTACTTAATGTTATATTTCCCGCAGCTTGGTACCCGACAGAGTAGTATTTAGGTCAACCTAATACCTTCTAATGCGTAGAAAAAAAAACTTAAGAATAATCAAATAGGTACACTCCATCCCAGATATCCACCATCCACTCCATCCCATATCCCAACAGAGTATGAAAGGTTGTTTGACAGTACGAGAAGAATATATGCGAGAAATTGAATGACAAAGAAAATCGGAATGAAAGAGGAAAGATTAGGTTTGCATATTAGGCAGTCTTTTATTATATTAAGTTAAACATTGGCTCAGCACATTTAAATAGCAGAAGTGTAAGAAGAAAAATGCGCGACTAAGGGGTGGAACTGTTTAATATTAACACGTTAACAACCTAGTCGGAGTATGTGTTCGTCCCATATTGTCCCATTCGGGCCTTGTCGGACTATGTAACCGACAACACATACCGTACTTCGACGTCTTACTCTTACGGCTATATAAGCGGCCCCGTAGAGCACAAAAGTCACTGTGTCCACATAACTATTATTTATTCTTAGCTTTGTATTCACAATAAACAAGGCTGAAGTGAAAATAAGAATATCAAAGCAAATTGTAATCGTTGTTTAATCAGAAAATCAGTCAAATTGTAACATTATTTTTTTTTTTCTTTATTATCACATAAAAACATTTATATACAATTTACTTAAAATCAGCACTTATAAACCACTAGGGTTTGCACAGTACTAAACAAAACAAAAACGGTAAGTTAGGTTAACAAATGTTAATAACAAAATGTAGTTTATACATAAAAATTTCAGTGTATGTGTGGACTGAGAGACCATTTTTATTTTTGGGGATTTTAGCAGTTAAACTAACAATAGTAACCAAGAAAAGTTTAAATACTCACAAAATAAATAAATTTTCAATTGCATGTTTAATTTTTAAAGTTTTTAATTTTACGAAACGATCCGAAATCCCCCGACACGACAACGCATGAATTGTTTATTTTTATATTTTTGGAGGTATTTTTTGTGTCGGGGGTTTTTTGTTCATTTCATTTATTTAACTAATCACGAAATATCGCGTATTCTTCCTCCGAGTCTCGTAATTTAGTCGGTTGCTTGATGGTAGAAGAGACGGCCTTACGATCATCAGGTCACGGGTTTGAATCCTGACTATTACATTACCGACGTAAACTCACTGCTATCACAAGCCATTGAGTTTAGTTGGAAGGGTTAGAGCGAATACTAGTAGTAATTTCGGTAGCAGTACTTCAGTAGTAGATAGCCACCCTCGCCGCAGTCAGCAAGGATGGTTATGTCGGACTTGAATCGACTTAAACCGGGCTTTCAGTTTCCGAGGGTAAGGTAGCCCCTGGTATACCCCTAACGCCCCGGCTGACTTGTGCCTATCCTATGATATACCATTGGAAGTATTATGAGATAAATAAATATAAATATAGCCGCGGTAGCCTAGTGGTATGGATAATGGACTGCTGAGACGATGTCTCGAGTTCGATCCCAGGTTACCATGGCACACACCAATGACTTTTCGATGCTTTTCGAAGTTATGTGTGTATTTATCGCAGGCTTACAAGTGCCCGGTTAATGGCAATAGGCTCGCCACCTATTACATTGGGACCTAAACATAAACTGGCGAAATGTGGGTGCTAGCACCTCTGCCTACCCCTTCGGGGATAAAGGCGTGAGTTTATGTTTTATGTTTTTTTTATAAATATAAATAAATAAATATTCTTGGACAATCTACACAACACCACCTAGACCCATGGAAAGCATAGCTTAACTAGCTTGTATTATAGGTTCTAGAATGCGGATAAACATACATAGATACTTAGATTCTTTGCAAAATGAAATAAAACAAGAATTTCTATAAAAATACTAAATGTTTATTACTAAATTGTGTTAAAGCTGCAGTACGCGCGCTCCGTCGCTTGGTTCACACAAGAAGAACGTAGGTGTGCCAGTGTACTGCGACAGCAATCGCTTCTTTAGATTCTCCACTTCACTTTTCTTCACCTGTATAAATAAATATCATGTTAGTTTATTAGTAGAACACCTAGGTGAACCAAGGGTACAGAAAGTTAACCGTGGAACACCTAGGTGAACCAAGGGTATAGAAAGTTATCCGTAGAACACCTAGGTGAACCAAGGGTATAGAAAGTTAACCATGGAACAAATAGGTGAACCAAGGGTATAGAAAGTTAGCCATGGAACAAATAGGTGAACCAAGGATATAGAAAGTTATCCGTGGAACACCTAGGTGAACCAAGGGTATAGAAAGTTAACCGTGAAACACCTAGGTGAACCACTTTGGTGTTATATGGGTCAGAAAGGAAAATTTGTCTGATACTTAAGCGGGGCGTGAAAAAGCATCTGATGAGGCCGTCAAGCTGAGCGCCACCATTGTAGCACTGAACGGGTTTGCAATGGTGACCCTTTTTCATGAGACTTTGCCTTCAGCTTAACATCAGGCGACGTGAAGTCAAATTGAAGTGCCATAGATAAAAAAAAAAATACTCTCCAAGACGTTAATCGGTAGTGCTTGTGCGGCTAAGCACGTAATTGATTTCCTTGGGATTTACACCGCATAGCAAGGAATCGGGTCAAAAAATCCATATTTATTTATTTAGCTACAACATTTTCGGTTACGAGTTTTTATCGGCATACCCATTTTTTTTACAAAGTGCCAGATTGGCGGCAATAGGCTCGCTTCCTATTACGTGGTACTGAAGATCATAGTTGGCAAAATGTAGGTGTTAAATAAACCTCTGCCTACCCCTTCAGGGACTACAGGCGTTAGCGTATGTATGTATGTTAATTAGTATGCAAACATTTCCTTTAGATTTTGATAAGAAAAGCCTCTTCGGTCACCCGGTAGCTTTTTCTTTACCCTCCGTATAGATAAACCCACGGATACCCCCCACCAAAATCAGCGAGAATGGTTATATCGGATTCGAACCGACCAAAACCGCACGGCTGTCTTGGGCCATCAGTTGTCGAGGCTGAGCTAGCTTCTGACATATTCCTCAGGCCCTGCTGACAGCGATAATCGTCTCGAGGTGTGCCAGTAACTATAGGATCATCACTATCACTACATAGTATAAAATAAAGTCGCATTCTCTGTCCATATTTTTCTTGTCCCTTTGTATGCTTAAATCTTCAAAACTATGCAACGGATTTTGATGCGGTTTGTTTTAATAGATAGAATGGTTAAAGAGGAAGGTTTATATGTATATAACATCATGCTACGACTAACAGGTGCGGAGCAGGAATGAAAAATGTTGCAAAAACAGGGTGACGCAGACGAAGTTGCGCGGGTCAGCTAGTCTCTTCATAAACTCAAACGTACCAATGTAACCACACATCCTGCGAAGCCACCCCCAGTCATCCTGGCTCCGAGCACTCCTGGAGCATCCCTCACAATTTCCACAAGCTGGTCCAGCTCTGGACAAGACACCTCCATTAACTGGCTCAGTGTGTAGTGGGATTGGTAGAATAGTTCACCAACCTGGGAATACAGTTACGTCAAATTTGAAATACACATACGACCTTCAGCTTGCCATCAGGTGAATCAAATCAAATCAAAAATCATTTATTCTGCATAGACCAGTAAACGACACTTACAAAGCGTCAATATCAACAATATTTTATCAAATGCAAATGGACCACCGCACCGGTTCGAAACGCGGCCCCGACCTGAGAAGACTCCGGCAACAAACTCAAGTGAAGTCATTTGACGTGTCCTAGATAAAAATTAACATCCAATCTCCTCGGGTAAGAAGTCTTTTTACTTGCTTTGAGGGGTGCAGTTTGGAATTCCTTTCTATGAGAATTAGTGATATTATACAATGGGGAAGGTCTATCATCAGCTGGAAGCCCTATGGCTGCCTCGGAGAGCACGTTAAGCCATAGGGCATGATTGCCACACATCAATGGCAGTTGTTACGGTTAGTTGGAGCCCTCAAAAGTCCGACTAGCCTAACTACAGAACTTCGATATCGACAATTTTCTTGTGGAGATCCGATGGCAGTCGCTTCACAGAAAATATCATATTTCCGCCACATCTTAGTTAGACCAGAAAGCCGAACCGGGTATAGGCTCAAAGAATGAGATATTTGTTACTTTTGGTTAAATTAAACTTGGACCGTCAAAGGATTATAGGTTCTTAGGGTATCTTTTGGGAACTTTCGGCCTCTGTACCAATGGTATTATAGTTTAATCATCTTACCCTCTTAAAGTCCTTTTGCTTCATAGCTTTGGCAACGTCCTCCGTCTTACGAATCTCCTCGATGACATGACGGGCTCTCTTCAACACAACTTCGTCACAGTTTTGTGCTTTTAGTACTGGAATCAAACAAAACTTAACCTGATTTATTTTTCTTTAGCTGTTGCTCCGTTTAGGTTTTCGAAGCGGACTCGAATTTCTACTAGTCTCTCTACTCGTCTCCCTATTTGACTCTCTACTACACTCCCCACTGACTTCTAGTTACGACTCTCTTCTACTCATCAAGCTATTCAACTATATAGTAAACTCTACTAGCCTCTCAACTTACATCTATACTTGATTTTCTTCCCCTTTCGCTTCCTTTTACCTTCCCTCACTCTTCTCCGCCCATTCCTTTTCCCCAACACTTCGCCCTCTCCTTACCTTCCGATAATTTAATAAAATTATAACTTTTGTTAACATAAAATATATAAATTAAAGTGATTGAAATTGAGAGCTTGCCAGCATCATTTTAATTTCTATTCAGGAAGGGATGCGATATCACAACATCCCAAGTTTGCTTTCAAACATAAGTTACAGCCCATTATTCAGTGGCAAAATGCGTATTACACTGCGTAGTTCTGGAAGTAGCTTACGATGTTAATGATATTACTCCGTAATTAACGCGTAGGCGGTCGTGAATACAGCCGTATTATGTGTTAATATGAAGAAAATGTTGAACTTACTCTCGTTGCAATACTTGTTGTTATACACGGTAAAGTAACCTATATGTATTCTACACTAATCTCAATATAATAACTGAACAATGCCGTCGATTCGAAAGAAGAAAAAGAAGAAGAGTAAATACGACTACTACGCAGGGGACGGGATTCGATCCCCGCTCAGTCCAAATATTAAGAGATTTTCTGTGCCGTCAGTGCAGAAAACAAAGAAGGGTTGCTCGGACTGCCCACAACACAAAGGTTTTGAGCTCTGGGTACCCTACTCACTATTGGAAACACAACACAAGGTTATTATTAACCGTGGTATTCTGTAAGTTCAACCAACCCTGCAGTTAGCGTGGGAAAAGCGGAACCCAGACTTCGGGGTGAAAACTTCGAATACAACTAGTATTAACGCCATTAATAAGAAGATGAATAAGTTACCTTTCACCACTAAAATCTATTTCTGTGTCGTGAAAAAAATAACCTTGTGTTGTGTCTCCGATGGTGAGTAGGGTAGCCAGAGCTCACTGGAGAGGTTTTGTATTGTCAATGGGAAGACGGAGAAACCCTTCTTTGTCTTCTGCACTGACAGCACAGACACTCTCTTAACCTAAGGGAAAGGGACCGGCAAAAAGGTGCCATCAGTATCGCACCAATGCCATATAAAGGAGTATTTACCCCGCAGTGAAGTACACTGAACATAAACTAATTTTAGGGCTCCAACGCTACCATAAAGTCTAATAAATTTCATTTTTTAATATTCAAACAAATCTTCGCAAGGAATTCGCAATCTTGCCCCCACCAGAACGAAACGTAAAATTGTTTCCTTGGCGCTCATTACTTACTTCTCTGTATAACAATGAAAACATGATGTTAACCAAGTTTATTTGTTTCCCTTTAGGTTTCCACAAAATTCATTAAATTATGATGTTGGCTCTCAAATTTTATTTATTAAAACCTTTTACTACTTTCTTGAAATAACACAATGTCTTTCCAAAGTTAATTTGACTAACAACTAGGCGAAATTTGTTACCAACAATTTGTCTTAGGGATATCTAATTGGTGCCCTACTTCGACTTTTCGCGTGATATATGTACTATAGAGCCACGCAATTAAACATATATACATTGAGAATTAATCTTCTACGTTTTAGAATTCATTTAAAAAAACAACAACTTTTAAATACGGTAGGTACTGGAGTTTTGGTGGGAACACAAAAAATAGCATAAAATTCGAGTATTTATGTGTAAAAATGGTATTTATGTGGAATTTTATATACATAACGGCTTAGACAAAGCGCACAAGTGTAGGAAAGTGAAATAGTGTAGTGAATTGTGATTTTTTCGTGGTGGTGTCAAAATTTCCTTAAGAAAAGCTTCTAGTAAAGCCTACTTTACTTAGGCCACTATCATCCGTCATCGTCATCATCTTCTTTATCAACAATCGTTCCAACTAGATTAGTGAATAAAGTGTTACAAAATAAAATAAGACTTGACATAAAGGTCCTGGTTACAATGTCATAAAATTCCATTACTGTCTGAGAAAGCCATCGCGGTACTTATCATAATATTTTCTAAAAGTTGGCATAAATTCGAGTTTTTATGTGTTGAATAGAAATGGTGGATTTTTAGACTATTAACGTCCTGGATAACGCACGCAATATGAAGAAAGTGTTATATTACTGTGAATTATGACTTGTCGTGATGATACCAAATCACCTTAAAAGCTTCTAGTAAAGTCTCCACTACTGTACTGAGACAAAAATCATCCATGTATTCATCATAATCAACAAAAACAATTCAAACTAGAATAATGTGAAGAGAGTGCGAGTGTAAAAATTTCTGAGTTTTCAATTTCATTCCCTGCATACTACCCTCTTTGTAAATTTTGATAATAAGATAAGGAAATGTCTTTTCACAAAAATTAATTACGTATTATAAAAAATAATTTCACTCTCTCCTGTGGCTCCCGTCTCCCATCCCATTCAATGTACGAAACGTTAATGATATTACGGATTAGTGGTGCCAGCTGCAAGTACATCATAGATAGAGATATACACGAATAATTTTTAATTATCATAGAAAATTTGATAGGTCGAAAGTATTCGATACTAAACCTATTCGTTTAGTTTGAAAAGAAAAAACATATATGTCAATATTAGTCTTAAAATCACGGTAGCCTAATGGTATGGGTGATGGACTGCTGAGACGAGGCCTCGGGTTCGATTACAGGTTTTACCATGGCACACACCAGTGGCGAAGTGTCCATATAACCCGATTCCTACCGGCTTACCTTTGCAAAAACGCTTAAGCATTGGCTATTAATAAATTATAAATCAATGAAACCACATTCATTTAATACACAAAAATATAAAACAAAAAGTATTCTGTTACGTAAATCGCAATTATAATAATTATTTACATACATTGCATATTATACATATTTCTCATAACGCCATCTAGTTCTCAAATAAGGAAGGAAACCTATGATTCTGTCTGAACGCGCGCGAAAGGTGAGCCCGCCGGCTAAATCGGAATCTAGTAATACCAAGTAATACGCAGTCGCACGCACACATGCGCAATTTTTCTTAGTAGTGTTCGTAAAAATATGTGGCGGGATAAGCCGGTATTCAACGAGTTATGACAAAGAGGGAATATACGATAAGAATTTGCGAGAACGAGAGAGCACTAATGTGAATGTAGTTTGTTTTGATTTCATTACCCTGAAGTTGAGGCGAATGAGCGATATATCCAAATATTTCAAATTCATCATTCATTGACATTAATTTTTTATTTCATCAATAATTATTTATGTTATAAAGTACCTACTGCAAGTAGTTTGAATTCGCTTTTTTGTGTGAAGTAGTTATTACTAAGTATAATTTGTGTTTGTGTTTGTGTAGTGTACTGGCTGTTGTGCATTGATTGCCATTATATTGTCGCAGTACGTAATATTTTGGTAAGTAGTTTTGTCCGACTGATTTTTGTTGTGAGAGGACACATCTTTCTCGAAATTAAATTATGAAAATAAGAAACATATAGTTCAGTTAGGTCGAGCCCGCCCTGTCATGAATATAGAAAACTAGATGACCCGCGCAACTTCGTCTGCGTCACCCCGTTTTTGCAACATTTTTCACCTCTGCACCGCTCCAGTTGGTTGCAGCATGATGTTATCTACATATAAACCTTCCTCTTCAATCACTCTATCTATTAAAAAAACCACATCAAAATCCGTTGCGTAGTATCAAAGATTTAAGCATACAAAGAGACATAGGCACAGAAAACGCGACTTTGTTTTATAGGTACTATGTAGTGATAAACAGCGCGATGGATTTACGAAATATTTTAATGTATCTCATTACGATAAATATAAGTGGCTCACTGGTATAATAATCATCAGTGCTCACACGTATAGTAAATGTGGGTTGAAATTTCCTCAACCATTTGGGCCTAAGCATCGAACCAGCCAGTCACAGCTTTTGAAAGGAGTACCTACACATTACAATCGGCCATGGTAAGTTTCTTTTCTTTCCTTCGGCTTCCCTTTCAAAAAAATCCACCCTTCGCCACTGGCACACACCAATGACTTTTCAAAGCTTTTCGAAGTTATGTGTGTATTTATCGCAGGTTTATAAGTACCCGGTTTATGGCAATAGGTTCGCCCCCTATTACATAGGGACCTAAACATAAACTGACGAAATGTGGGTGCTAGCACCTCTGCCTACCCCTTCCGGGAGTTCCGGGATACAGGCGTGAGTTTATGTTATGTTAGTCTTAAAATCTATCTTAAAAAAAAAAAAAAAATCACCTAATATTTTTACTGTACGTGTTGGTGGTCCTCTTTCCTGAGACTTTGCCTACAGCTTACTAATAGACTAGGTGAAGTCAAAAAGAGGTGATTTACATATAAAAATAATTCAAAAAAAATTCCGGTCTTTAGTGAATATGGTATCTAAACGTAATAGAAAATTAAAGACGAGACCGCTAATGTTAAATTTTTCAAGATAGTCGATCAGAGCCATTTTAATCACGCCAGTAAATTTGTTTCCTCCACCCCATTATATCAGGTAGTCGATCAGGACATGTGATTGGATTTTAAGGGGTAGAATGAAATAATGAAATAGAATAGATTAACAACCATTTTGTTCACGTCTATCATGAACGTCAAAATACATGTTAATCCTCAACTCAATTCTGAATCCAATAAATAATGGATTAGAAGTTTTAGGAAATCTTTTTTTTTATTTAGTACACGTCAATTTGACCTTACCCCGCCTGATGGTAAGCTCAATGCAAAGTCTCAGGAAAGTGGGTCACCATTACAATCACATAATGTTTTACAATAGTGGCACTCAGCTTGACGGCTTCATCAGATGCTTTTTCACGCCCCGCTTAAAGGACCCGGGCCTGTAGGAAGAGGGAAACACGTGCGCCGGTAAGGAATTCCAAGACTTAATGGTGCGGCAGAGGAAAGACTCACCGAATCGCTTGGTTCTTGATGGAATATTCTACATCGTATGCGGGTGACATCTAAGCCCTGCATGTGTTCTCGATCAGACAAGGTACCGATATGACTAGTTCGATATAGGAATAAATCTCAATATGACTACATCAAATTTGGACTGGATAGCTATAAAAATATTAAGTACCGATTCCTCAAAAACTTCAAACAATCGATCAACTCTCAGGTGAGATGAACCAAATAATAGCGCCTATATCATTAATCACCCAGTTCAATGCCCGGGCGATGTATCGACCCCCATGACACGGCTTGCCGCTGTCACAATCGATCACATTCACTTCAAGCTGCTAAAATATATCACAGGTGTTTCGGAAAATCTAGGAACCTCCGCCCTATAGAATATCGCGGCTAATAATAACTTTGTGTTGTGTTTCCAGCGGTAAGTAGGGTAGCCAGAGCTCACTGGAAAGGTTTTGTGTTGTCAGTGGAAAGACCGAGGGCTTAGATTAAGGTTGCCACCTTTTTTAAAGATGTTGAGGTCTCCCAATTAATCCCACCTTCTCCTTTCCTGCACATGATAACAAGTGCAGGGCTTAGTTGTCACCCGCATATGGTGCAGAATATTCCATCAAGAACTAAGCGGTTCGGTGAGTCTATCCTCTGCCGCACCATTAAGTCTTGAAATTCCTTACCAGCTCACGTGTTTTCTTTTTCCTACAGTTCCGGGGCCTTTAAGCGGGCCGTGAAAAATCATCTGATAAGGCCGTCTCGAGCTGAACGCCAACATTGTAATACTGTACCTGTTTGTAATGGTGACGCTCTTTGCTGAGACATTGCCTTCAGCCTACCATTAGAGGAGGTGAAGTCAAATTGACGTAAATAAAAAAAAAAAATTCTTTTTTCAAGGAATAATAATAAAGTAATTTTGGGCAACTTAGGGAAAATCGGTATACAACTAACCGAGAAAGCAGGGAACATACATTGAGATAAGTCCTATTTTCAGATTAAATATATCCTCCTTTTTTGAAGTCTGTTAATAAAGCTGAATAATCCCTAGAGAGTACCATACGATATCTACTTTAATATCGTTTGAGAATACTTTACGCCGCACAGTGGGTACTTATCACATACAGTTATCACAAAGAAATACATTAAATTTAGTAAATAAATATCTCGTTACCTCTGATGGTAATTTGAAAAAATGTTTGGTGATAACCGACATACCCACGGGTAAAGCCATAGGTAACTAATAACGAGTACATGAATCTTAGACACATATGACCTTGACTCCGTATAAGATATTACTTCCAGTACATCGACCCCAAACCGCCGGGGTGCGACCTCATCGCTATTAATCATACAATATTGTAAAGCAGGTTACGTCAAGTTTTATGTCAAGAAAAACATTAACTGGTGCGAGAGAAATGCCTTATTGAACACGACGGTATTGGTGCCTAGACACGGCGTGCGTTTTTAGTTGGTTCAAGTTCAACATACCCGAAGTTTGTGGGGATTGCCGTGCATTAAAAAGGGGGTCGTAATACTTGCATCCACTGGTCAAAGCTTACCGGCATATATCTTGAGCCAAGTCGCGAGATCAAAGAGGCCCTAGCACGCAAGAATTTGTTTATATAAACTATGATTGGTGCATTGGGGCTCTTACGTCGCCATAGGCACCCCGTGTTATGATTGTAGTCAAAATATATCTCTATTCCCAACTCAGTTGGGGTGGGCTTTCTAGTCCACTTCGATATTTTCCGTGAAACGACTGCCATAAAAACTCCACAACCAAATAGGCAATATTGAAGTTCTGTATAAACTACCCGTAACGACTATAGTCAAAATATATGTCGATAACTATATTTAAAGTATGCAACACCAAGACCATATGTCGTGCAAACGATACATACCTACTAGTTTCATTTGTACTAGTAATGGTGCAGATGAAACAGCAATTTCAAATTGTAAAGAAGTCAAAGCAAACAAGAAAATATGACGGCCTCCGTGGCGTGGCGGTAGTGAACTCGACTGCTACGCAGGAGGCGCGGGTTTGATTCCCGCTCAGTACAAATTTTTGTGTGCTTGAATAAGAATATTTGCATTGGTCTGGGTGTTTCTATGTATAATATGTATGTATTTACAGAAAAAAAATGTATCTATGTATATTTATCCGCATTTCAGAACCCGTAACACAAGCTAGTTAAACTATGCTTACCATGGGTCTAGGTGACGTTGTGTAGATTGTCCTACAATATTAAAAAAAAATATATAATAATCTACTTACTTTCCAAGTCTTCAATCTTGGCTCCCCTGAGTGTCGGTAAACCGAGTCTGTCAGCTGCCTCCTGACACTGCGCCCTCCTCTGGGGATATTCGCTTCCAGTCAACTGGTGCTTCACGTTAGAGTTCGTCACCAGAATCGTCAGGTCACCAAGCTCCATTGGGATCTGCTCGGCTTCCAGAGACCTGTGGCACATGACAGATAATATTATAACCTCTCACGGGCGTGCATTCCCTGCCCATATCATATTATCATACCCTACCCATATCAGATAAACTTTAACTCATTAACCTAGCCTCCCCACCCCTTCCCAGCTCTCCCCCTTTCCCTTCAGGGTGGGCAGAGCGTGTGTGACACCCTTAGTGTTGCACACGTTCATAGGCCACGGTGGTCGCTTTCCATCAAGTGGGCCGTGTGCTTGTCTGCCACCTAGGTAGTATAAAAAAAAAAGATGAGTTTTAGTGGGATAGCATATCAAAAAGTCTATGCACCTCACTATGCTATCTGCGGATATTTAAATGTGATAAGTACCTAACATCACTAGTACCTAATATCACTCTTAGTACCTAATATCACTAGTAACTAATATTACTAGTATCTAATATCACTAGTACCTAATATCACTAGTACCTAATATCACTAGTACCTATTTCTGCAAACAGTAACCTCACTAGTACACTTTTTCACAACAACCTGTGAAAAATCAATGAATCATGCCTTTGATGTTCGAGCCAAATATCATGATCGGTTCATTAGTAACGTGACAGCAAAATACCCCCTATCGGAAGTGAAAGGGGGAATTCCCATAAAAGTTATTCGTTATGAAATTTTAAAGCAATTGGCATACTAACTAATAAAATCGATTGGGATTGGAAAAGTGAATGCTCGATGGGACTAGACCCGCAACCAGTTCCCCACAGGGGAAATGTTCTGACCACTTTTTTATCGTGCCCAAAATCCCCACGGATACCAAAATCGGTGGAGGTGATTATGTCGGACTCGGGCCGACCAAAACGCACCCATGGTTCCTTGATTGCCGGAGGTGAGATTATACAAGACATATCTCTCGCACCCCGGCAGATCCGGGGACATCTCTTTTGAGATGACCTCCTCCCCCTAATGTGGTGACCATCGTACCATCGCCGTGGGCAAGGTAGCAACTACTGAGCTACGGAGTCACGTCATGACCATTCAAAATTCTAATATAACCATCATGGGGCGATGGTGGGAGATATAAACCATCAAAAATAATGAATCCGCCCTATCGATTTAAAAAAAAAAAAACAAGTTTTAACACAAGTGATGATTCACTATTAAATTCATCGGGATATTTACCATGTTTGTTTATTTCTTTGAATAACCGATATTTCGGCACTGTTGCAAGCGCCATGATCACGGTGTACTGATCATGGCGCTCATGGCGCTTGCAACAGTGCCAAAATATCGGTTATTCAAAGAAATAAACAAACATGGTAAATAATATCCCGATGAATTTAATAGTGAATGTGTAAATGACCATGTCAATCTAAAATCATACAAGATGATGATTACTCACCTGCAATCTATGAGTAGAGCATGATCTTTCTTCCCCATAGTCGAAACATACTGATCCATGATACCGCACGGCATTCCAGGGAACTCGTTTTCTGCCTTCTGACATATCTTCGCTTTTTCAACCGGCCTATGGAATATAATGGTTTTGTGTTGTCAGTGGGAAGACGGATAAACCCTTCTTTGTCTTCTGCACTGACAGCAGAGAGACTCTCTTAACCTTCTCCCCTCTCTTCTCTAATATGGTCGGCAGCACGAATGTGACGCCCCTGGTGTTATAAACGTCCATAGGCCACTTTTCATCAGGTGGTGCTTGTCTGCCAGCTATGTGGTTTGAAAAAGAGTCGCCGCCCTTCCCTTTTCGTCCTAATTAACACCCGTGCACCCCAAAGGCGATATCTCAATTAATTAATCTACCAAAACTTGACTACACTCTTCGTTGATACCTCAATTAAATAGTAAAACTAAAATCCGTTTGTATTTACAATATACCAGTAGTTCCTTAAACATTTAAACGTACACACCTTTTTTATCACCATAACCTATCAACAGAGATGAGGAGTTTAACCTCCATCCCTTCACCCATTTTCCCCCCTATAAATAAGCTTTTCAAAAAATTGGTTTTTATATCAAACTAGCCAACCCCGTTTTATGTAACATTTCGTTTGGTGATTAAAAGACGAAGAAAACTTTTTTTTTTTTTTCCTGAATTTTCTTTGCTATAAACCTCACGGAGCCCGAGACCTTTCCAACGAATGCAATACCGTGGAAATCGGTTCGTGCTTTCTGGAGTTATAGCGTCAGGAAGGAAAACCCGACTTATTTTTATATAGTAGATAATACCATGTGCCAAGTTTGGTGAAGATCTAAGTATGAAGAAATGTGCCCTCTAGAACTGACGAACAGACATGACATGGGTGAAAGCAATTGGCCATCGTATCGAAACGGAGACATACGGATGAAAAACAGCTTTGGTTTTAGCTACTCTTCACTTCAAAAGGCTGCACTTCACATGGTAATTAATAAAAAAGCAAATACATTATACTATAATGAAGCTAATTATATTGTACTTTGCAAGGCCAATCAGTTTAGTTTCGTAGTTCATTAAGATGAATGTCAATAGAAAATCTGAAAGAGTTAGGCCACAAAATACGAGTACATTACATTGAAAGAGATTACAAGACAATAACCTAAGGACACTGCCCTTAATTTCGGACATTAGCCACTGAAACATAAGGTCGGAACACACTGGAGACAAGTCGTAGATATGGTACGTACCTAAAAGAGGTTCGAGAAAAGTTTATTTGGTTCAGTTCATTTTTATTTCAATAGAGAATAGACTAGATTTAACTGGTGTACCTTATTTTAAGACTAAAAATCTGTATAGGTACAGTGGGCTCCACAAGTTCCTTACAAACAGCCTAAGTTTAATTTACATACATACATACACAAGCTCACGCCCATAATCCCCGAAGGGATAGGCAGAGATGTTCATACACGGTGGTTTTCGGTCCCACGTAGCGAGCGAGAAAAAAATGGGAATGCCGAGAATAAATTCCTAACCGAAAATTTTGCAGCTAAACAAAATTTAGAAAAAGAATTTTGACCCGATATCCTTGCTATGCGGTGTAAATCGCAAGGAAATTAATTACGTGCTTAGCCGCACAAGCACTAAGAACTTTTGACTCTTGTCCAGGGATTTATGAGGCCCAATTTACATTATATGAGCCACATACGCTACGCAATAAATACCTGTGTGGTGATGCAGAAAAAATAAGCAAGGGGAGGTTAAGAGAGCTTCTGTGCCGCCAGTCTAGAAGACAAATTGTTACTAACACACAATCAGCCGTATTCTGTTGGGCAGAGGTACTTCCCAATCGGACTGCTCAATTGAGACGAAGATATCGTTGCGTCCTACCTCCATTTTTTATCGTGCGATAAATCCCCGCGGATACTCCCCGACCGGAGCCGGTTGGGTAGGTTATGTCGAACTCGAACCGACTAAAACGTACGCCGTCTTTGGGTCTTCATTTACCGGAGGTGAGGTAGTAGCCAACCTATCCCTCGCACCCCGACAGCCCCGGGGCCTTCTCTTCGAGATGACAACCATCGGGTGTAGGGACCACGGTGTCCCCATCTAGCCCCCGGGTATGAGAAGGCGCACCCTGCGCCGCCACCGCGGCCTGCTTCTGCTAGAGTGACAGGCGGCTCCACCCGTCACCCACAGGCCCGCGCTCATGGAGTACGGAGGTCATTCTGCGACCTCCGACGTCCGAGTCGCCTTCGGCGTCCTACCTCCTAAGCCTGCTACTGAAGAATGCTAATATGTTGTTGTCTATCGCAAACTATATCCGATAACTGCGTGTGAAAACGCCTTAAGTCATTTAGAACTAATATACCTACTACCCACAATACAAATGGAGTTCACAAGATTTGGTTAGGATGGGGTTACTACGGTTTAATGTGAAACAAATAGAACCATCTCCTCGAAAGTGTTCTCAATGTCACGCAAATTAAATAGAAAATTTACATAATTAGACGAAATACTTAGGAATTTATTGATTTTAAACCTTTTTTATACATAATCAAATCAAAGACAAGCCACATAAGTCGTCGACTACAGAATAGAAGATTTATATTGTTAATTGATGGCACTTAGTGGAATTTATTGTTATGAATATTTTACATGTAAATTTATAAGAAGGCCGCAAGGCGATAGGGTTATAGGCTTAATAATAAATATCGTGGAGTGTTTAAGTATCGATCAATGTAAATATTTCGGCATTGGTCTGGTCGTGCCTCGGGGAGCACATTAAGCCGTTGGCCCCGGTTGTCATACGAACATCTAGGCAGTCGTTACGGGTAGTTGGAGCCCTCAAAAGTCTGACTAGCCTAACTACAGAACTTCGATATCGCCAATTTGGTTGTGGAGGTCCATTGCAGTCGCTTCATGGAAAATATCGAAGTGCAGCCGCATCTTAGTTAGACTAGAAAGCCGACCCCAACTGAGATCCCATAAGATGATTGGTATGCTAGATGTCGTTTAAATTCGTATTAAATGAAAAAGTAATGTTTTGTAGGACTGACAACCTGAAAAACGTGGCTGGGGTGGACTTGATGCAGAAGGCTGAAGATCGGGAGCAATGGTGCATACTGGGAGAGGCCTATGGCCAGTAGTGTACTGCGATAGACTTCTATACTTTACAAACACTGGGTATAAGATATTGGGAATCTCAAGATAGAATTACCCTAGGTACCGTAAAACGGGATGAATAGAAATAAAATGGTCAATGAAATATTTCAAATAATTTCTTTCACAAAACTTTAATCAAGCTTATTACCAGATATGTCGGCTCTGTAGCAGAAGGACAGATTCATGATTCTGTTATTACAATGAACTAGTCTACATTTTCGCTTGAAAGAAAATAACTACAAGATTTAGTTGACCATTTTATTTCTACCCTTCGACCTCTATTCACCTCGTTTTACCCAGTAGGTCTACCTTTTCTTACCCAACTTTGTGTCCTGTTAACTCTTCGAGCAGTGTGCAAGTGGCGACCTCTATAGCCGCACTGCTTGACAACCCATACCCCATAGGCACGTCTGACACGTAGACTGCATCGAAGCCGGATATTTTAACTGCATAAAAATATACATGGTTATGGTATTTTTTATTTATCACTACCTAGGGCTTGAAGGAATCCGACATGCATGCCGAAGCTGCGAAAGATAGGGAGGATGACCCCAGATAATGGGAACAAGGCTAAGAAAAGAAAAGAATACATAGTAGGTATAAAACAAAGTCGTTTTCTCTGTCCCTATATCCCTATGTATGCTTAAATGTCTAAAACTACGCAACGGATTTTAATGCGATTTTTTTAATAGATAGAGTGATCCATCGCGGATACGCATAAACTTTTTACAATTATATAACAGTACTAGCTGGTGGACTTCTAAATCCGTTCCCGCTGCTTTCACTTCTGATCCCGTTCCCGCTGCTCCATAAAAACTTTCGTAGAGTTCAAGGAACAAATTAAAAAAAAATACTCAAATTGGTCCAGTTGTCTTCGAGTTATGCGCTTACCAACATATTTCACGATTTATTTTTAAATATATAGATTGATAGAAATATAGCAAGAAATATGTTTTATGACAAAAGTTATGCAACTAGATAAATACGTATGTTGTTTATAGAAAGAACCTTGATTAGAACTGTAAACACATAAAATAATTCCGATAGCAATAATGTCATTTGATGATAAATATAACTTTACTGTTTAAATACGGTACGCGTTTGATTTTAGCAATAAAAACATTTAGACATTCATAAAACTGTATCTTTTTATGCTATGCCGGTGTGGTATTTTTTATACCCCTAGTTAACAGACACGCACGCGGCCCACTTGATGGAAAGTAAACACCAGAGGCATTACAATTACGTTGCCAATCCTGTAGCAACCTTCTAATGACCTTTTTAAAGAAGTCCATATTGTATTTGCTCAGAAAACCACAGCAAGGAATTCATTACACAGCTTCAGCATGCTCGCGATGAACTTTCTTTTGCTGCGTCCACATTTACGTTACATTTCACAGTGATTTTTACAATTCTTCTAAACACAAACCATTGTACAGACAGACGGTAAAACACACACAGTGCCTACATTATATTCTGCTTATAATGACGTTGAATGGAAATGACAAACACGTCATATTAACCGACGTCATAAAAAGCATTTTCAGTAAACATCAAGTAAACAACTGGCTATTTTCATTTCATTAAAAATCAAGTAGAAACATAACTATCTATCTACGGTGCTTTATTTGAAATACCTATTTACATAGCATAACATAACATAAACTCACGCCTATATCCCCGTAGGGGTAAGCAGAGGTGCTAGCACCCACGTTTCGCCAGGTTATGTTTAGATCCCAATGTAATAGGTGGCGAGCCTATTGTCATCAACCGAGCACTTACATACTAACCTGCGATAAATACACACATAACTTCGAAAATTCATTGGTGTGTGCCACGGTAAAACCTGGGATGTTTACATCACTACTACATAGTATAAAATAAAGTCGCGTTCTCTGTCCCTATTTTTCTTGTCCCTTTGTATGCTTAAATCTTTAGAACTACGCAACGGATTTTGATGCGGTTTGTTTCAATAGATAGAATGGTTAAAGAGGAAGGTTTATATGTTGTATATAACATCATGCTACGACTAACATGTGCGGAGCAGGAATGAAAAATGTTGCAAAAACGGGGTGACGCAGACGAAGTCGCGCGGGTCAGCTAGTTTACTTATATATCTAGCAATTATGACCTTTATGTTAATCTTCCTTATTCTAGTTCACTAATCTATCTTAATATAGCTTTCTGTACATTTTCCTCGTTTTATTTATGTTTTACAAAATCTTCCACCCGGTATTTTACAAGACTTACCCGAGAATTATTTCTTTTTCCTACTAGGTACTATATTAATTATTTTTACGGCAAAACTGAGGAAATACCCTCTATAATTTCTTAACAATAATACTGGAAAATTTTCCTTCTTAATTTTTACATTTAGCTTAAATTCTAGATTGTGCCTGTCCGTGCTTGGATCGGGCAGTTCACGAGAATGTGCGCGACCGTCTCAGCTAACCCAGGCTCGCAGGCGCACGATGAGGACCCTCCTTACTTACTTGAACCTGGCCAAGTATTCGGAGAAGCCACCGTGTCCTATTAGCAATTGGGTTGTGATGCCGGCGGTCTCGATCTTACGAACGATGCTGTACGCTAACACGCATGGTAGGAAGAGCTTGGTTCCCGAAGCAGTCTCACCCGTTCAGTACCTTTCGCTTCACTCATCAAGAGTGGTCCGACATAGACCACGCTTGACGATTGAAACAGGCCACAGACCGTGCCGGTGTGCCACGGTGTGGTTACGTCATAATAAGCGGTTTATCAATATGAAGATAAACGGATCGTAATAAACGGATTCTACTGTACAACCCAAAGAACTAGGTATTTCTAAATATTTCGTCCTTATCAAGGACCCAAGGACGGCGTGCTTTCAGACGGTTCGAGTTCGACATAATCACCTCCACCGGTTTTGGCGGAGGTGGTATCCATGACGATTTAGAGTCCAGTCTCGTGGTCACACCAGGTTATCACGATAAAAAAAAGATATTTGCTCATTGACACATACAATCAAACTCTGCTTCACAATTTGAATCACTATCACTACATAGTATAAAATAAAGTCGCGTTCTCTGTCCCTATTTTTCTTGTCCCTTTGTATGCTTAAATCTTTAGAACTACGCAACGGATTTTGATGCGGTTTGTTTCAATAGATAGAATGGTTAAAGAGGAAGGTTTATATGTATATAACATCATGCTACGACTAACAGGTGCGGAGCAGGAATGAAAAATGTTGCAAAAACGGGGTGAAGCAGACGAAGTTGCGCGGGTCAGCTAGTAGTAGATAAACAAGAAAGACAGTAATTAAACTTACCAGGGAAATTGGCAACCACTCCCTTGACGTAATTCGACCAGCCAGGTGGTCCAGGTTTTAGGGGGACATCCGATGTGGTTGCTGGGAAGCTGGTTTTGATTTCTTCACCTGTTGTCAGAACAGACACCAGGTTACATTCCGTTGAACCGTTTGGAGCACCTACGATAAGCGTCACAAACGGTAAGGCCTGGTGAAGAAAGGATACAGCACATCTTAATGCAGTTATTACAATTTAATTTGAGAATCGTCACTTATGTAAATAATTATTCTCAGACATATCCATATTGCCATGATCTCCGTGATCATTGACGTTTGCAACACCGCCGAAATATCGGTTTTTATTTATTTATGGCACGTCAATTTGACTTCACTTCGCTAGATATTAAGCTGAAGGCCAATTTAATACAGAGTTGTAAAATCTTGAAATCAACTTTCAAACAAAACATAAATAATGGAAATAGTTATTTAATTACAGGAATAATGAACTCATGAATCTGTAAGAAAATATCAGCAATTTCATATGTAAAGACCTATTATTACGTACTCAGAAATATTCTAGTAAATCTCTTTTCTCTACACTTGTCAATACTTTTTCTTTCAATGATTCGCTCTACCGTCTTTTTATTGCACTAGATATTTATCAATTTATCTTAAAACATAGCCCATATTTTAACCAACGAGTGCCATCAATCAAAAATTTCATATTCCTTCGATTCGCTGAATAATCTGAAGACAGCAGTTGAGTTGATAAATGTTTTTGCAAACTACTTGAATTATTTTACGCGATAAATATTTTATTTGCCAACGAAAAGCCTACCGAAGTGGCTTCACGAAAATGTTATATAAATTCAATTTCATCGTTATCGAAAACAAATTTTATTATATTAAAATGAGTCCTCTAGACAAGGTAAACAACTGTGCCCACTTCAGTTTTCCCTAATTAGTCATTAATCAATAAATACAAGAAGGAATCATGTTCTAAGAAAACGTATCAAAAGTCATCGATAATAACGACAATATTTTTGCAGGTTCGGTTGAACAACATCTAGTTTGATACCGTCGGTTAATGCGAATTTCAATAAATAGCATATATCAGTCCACAGCTGGACATAAGACTCAATACTTTAATACATTTATTGCATTCTATAATGTGATTCACAATTGTTTGGTATAAAAGTTTGGTTACAATTGTGGCCGGGCTCAACACAATGTTTGGACAGAGGACGTTCGTTTTTGCAACATTTTTCATTCCTGCTCCGCACCTGTTAGTCGTAGCGTGATGTTATATACATATAAACCTTTCTCTTTAACCATTCTATCTATTAAAACAAACCGCATCAAAATCCGTTGCGTAGTTCTTAAGATAGGGACAGAGAACGCGACTTTATTTTATACTATGTGTTGATACTCGTAAATGTATGATGTCAAAGTCAAAATAGGTATAATTTTGATGTCAAGTAATATAAACATTACAAAATTATAATATTGAGATGATTCATTAGAAACTGATTTACATATTCCAATATTGTCAGGCTTTGTCAACTGTTTCTATTCTCCTATCGCCCCAAAGATGGATGTATAGAGAATTTCGAATGATTCACACGAATCTTCGTGGTTTAGCGGTCAAAGCGTTCCCCCTGTAAGGTAAACATTGCAGGTTCCGAAAGTCCGTCGAAGCATTCACTTCTTCCAATCTACATTTAATAATATAAAAATAAATTGATATAAAAACCATTCAAAATTAGAAGGAATGATGATTGTTGCAAAAACGGAGAATACCGGTTGTGACGCGGATGTCGAAGAAGAACATCAAGTAACAACCGACGTTTGACGTTTAATATTTGTAACAACCCACCATTGTTCTAAAATATAATCATTTGAAAGGTTTTCTTAATCAACAAGTTTAGTAATCGATGATGGCATCTTTTAGCCGATTATTATTATTGATACCTCACAAATTATTATTGTGAGAAATAATCTATCAAAATTGGACAGGGCTTGACAAATTAGCTGATCAAATATTCATTCAATATCTTCGAAATTTCGTGAGTTAAAATATAATATTGGGAGGAACATCTTATATAACTTTCGGTCTTATATACAGCGTGTTGCAGAAAGATGTGGTTATATTAAGGGTCGTCACACATACAGGGCTCAAAATTTCATGAATAAATGAACCTAAAAAACATTAAAAATAATGGAAAAATCGTTCATAGTTTTCAATAGTTCGTAGGATGTCGCCCTCTACAGGTGCGTCCAGATATGTGACATGAACAGCGGACTGGACAGCGTGGCATCAAGAGATGACGTTGAGTGTGGACGTAACATCTTCTGGCACATGGGCACACAAACTAGAGTTGTGCTGACACGGCCACCAGTCGATCAATGGTTTCGTTTAAGCTCAGCTATCATGCAGCTGAATACGCGACGGACACGCACCTCTGACTCGGTCACGGTAAAATGTTATGTGAATGTAGACGCGGCATACGACGTAAAAGAGAATTTGTAATGCTTAAGAAATGGTCCGACAGCTCAGTTTTCAGAGCATTCGTCCTCGATTGTACTAATTGTCAACCATTGTCAAGGCACTGAGACTACCAAAAGTGCTATTTAGTTTTAATTCTTGTTTTTAGAAATATATTTAGTGAATAAAACGATGAAATAAACTCTTTTTCATCATATTTTTAACTTTAAACCCATATAAATAAATTCGAAAATTACATGGAAGTTTTTGTAATCTTAACTGTGTGATTATAGTTAACAATTAGCAGAATTGGGGTCCTCTGTAAGAGACTGGTGGTGGGTTCAAATCCCGTCTGGACATTCATTATTCCAAGTTTAAATTGTCTTACCATGATAAATTAACTTCGTTTGGCCTAAACCTATCGCAAAAAACCCAACCAGACCAAAATTAGCCAAATAGGTCCAATCATTCTCAAGTTTTAGCGAGATTAACGAATAACAATTCATTTTTATATTATACTAGCTGTTACCAGCGGCTCCGCCCTGTTCCCGCTGCTTGAACTTCTGATCCCGTTCCGGCTGCTCCATAAAATCCTTCCGTAGAGTTCAAGGAACAAATAAAAAAAAAGAATTACTCGAATTGGTCCAGCCGTCTTCGAGTTATGCGCTTACCAACATATTTCGCGATTCATTTTTATATATTAGATAGATGAGGTAAAAGTGTATACCTATTTCATTGGCCGTATGTTCATTATGTTTTTAGAAAGTTAATAATACTTACGACAGGTAACACGAAACCTCCACAATAGTCGATGTGGTCTCCGAGCAGGTTGACTCGGCCGGGAGCGCACACGGCTACCGTTGGCTGTCTTCCAAACTTCGCCACAAACTTGTCCACCGCCCGCTGCAGCAATACCTTCTCACCAATACCAGTGATTTCATTTGACATCTGTGAATTACCATTAATATTTGTATACCACTTAGGATTATGGATGTTTGCAATACCAGAGACGACACAACTGTGGCGATACCACATGTCCTCAGCGCCATCTAGCGACAGCAAGACTAACCACTACGTCACTCCAGATCCTGCATCGCGAAAGCGAAGTTCTCGCGCTGGTACAATATATATACAACAACCCAACGACAACCGTTGGACCGCGGCCCGCCAGGCGTGATCACCTTGCCTGGTCGGAGGATCCTCCCTTTGTGTTGGAGGATGATATCCTGCTTCTCCACACACTCGTGCAACTGGCACTATAGAAATCTTCATAACAAGGTAGGAAGAGAGAAGGGTGTGTGAAGGTTAAGAAAGCTTCTGTACCGCCAGCGCAGGAGACAAATCAGTCTTCACACTGACAGCACCAAAAACTCTCCAGTGAGCTCTGGTTACCCTAGTCACCGCCGCCGGGAACACAACACAAGGTTATCCTGAAAAACAGTTCAAAAACGCGTACTGCACATAAAGAAAGTATTTTGAAAGCATGTTGAGTCCATAACTTGGGTCTATATCTATATCTGCGAGTGATCAAATATGAAGGGCAGCCTTCATAAGGGGTCAGATGATATTTGACGTCTCGCAGTAGCGGAAGGTCTTCACACATCCACATCACAGCATATTCATCTCCGTGTACAGTCAATACAGTGATTCTATTTGTAATATTATTGAAAGGTTAAAAGATCTTGATACTTTTTTTTTATCTATGGCACGTCAATTTGACTTCACCTCGCCTGATGTTAAGCTGAAGGCAAAGTCTCATGAAAGAGGGTCACCGTTGCAAACCCGTTCAGTGCTACAATGGTGGCGCTCAGCTTGACGGCCTCATCAGATGCTTTTTCACGCCCCGCTTAAAGGACCCGGGACTGTATGAAAAAGGAAACACGTGCGCCGGCAAGGAATTCCAGGACTTAATGGTACGGCAGAGAAAAGACTCACCGAACCGCTTGGTTCTTGATGGAATATTCTGTACCGTATGCGAGTGATACCTAAGCCCTGCACGTGTTGTCCTGTGTAGGAAAGGGGAGGGTGGGATTAATTGGAATTAATGGGATTAATTATCCGACTGATTGCGTTAATGTTCATACATACATGCATACATATAGGGTGTAAGAGGAACGCTCCCGAAGCCGAAGGCCCTGGTAGTACTCCTGGTACACAACATATTGGCATACAAAACTTGACCATATGGAATTTTTTTATGTTTTATTATTTTTATAATTTAACTGACATGTTCTTTTTATTAAATTACAGTTTCATTTAGCTTTACTGACACGATGGACACTGATGGACAAATTTTTTATTTGCCAATATGTTCGTGTGGTGGTTCGGGGGTATTGCCCTTACATCCTGTATATAATCACCCATCCCCGAGGGTTAGGCAGAGATGAAATAACACCCATATTCCACCAATCATTGTATTCAATCCCAATTAATGGAGATGAGCTTATTACCGTATTTCGGACACTATCTGAGGCTGAGTCGTTAATCCCGTCTTTATCAAGTCTTATCAAAACGCGAAGACACGCCTCAATTTTTTTTTATTGTTATAAATATTTTATCATGCCTAGACATTATGTCATATCGAGGTCTTGGTCGAGAGCATGGTCAGACTGATAGCAGAAAAGGTCACATAATGATGTCGTCAATGTCTAGATATCAAGTTCGTATTAGACTTAAGATGTTCGAATCATCATCAATAGACCTTTATCCGCACGGATACCGCCTCCACCAAAGTCGGTGGAGTTGATTATGTCGGACTCTAATCGACTAAAAGGCACGCCGTCTTTATCCGGAGACATATCTTTGAGACCCCTTCCCCTAATGTGGAAACCATGGTGACCCCATCTCCCCCCCGGATGTAGGGAGGCGCTCTATAAAGTGCTGCTAAACTTCTGGTAAAGTGACAGGCGGCTCTGCCCGTCATCCCAAGGCCTGCGCTCACGGAAAATGGAGATAATTCTGCGACCTCCGACGTCCGAGTCACCTCCGTTTATCGCAAACTTCTAAGATCCTTGTTGGTAAGTCAGTAGACTTTTTTTACTTCGACCCCGTAGACCTTAATGGTTCCACTAATTTACAAAATAGTTCCATTACTACTTTAATAGTCAAATTATTGCAATAAATTACGTACATTTGTTTACGAACCGTGCAAACTTTATAATCAAAAGTTAAATTACTTCGGCAATTGGAGTATCATACAATATTATAGCGATGTACTTTCCCCTGGGATATACAGGGTGAATTGTAGCGATCTATACTGAAGCGCCTTCCTTTCGTCAGGGAAGTTTATAAACTTGCATTTTTTTTCTCTTTACCGCACTAGTAATATATTAATCACTAAGTACATAGTATTGAAAAGGTGGTACACAAGCACATGGTCCACTTGGACCTCGATTCTACTAATTGTCAACCATCGACATGGAACTGAGATAACAAAATACTACCTAATACTAATTTATCGATTAAAATGTCTCTTAGTGATTGGATATCTAAAGCTTCTGGATTACCTAATAAACCTGTAAACAGGATTAGGTACTTACTCTACCTAGGTACTAATGATCTGCCTAGTGCCTACTTTTTAATAGTGCCTTGTTTTTAATTGTATACTTAATGTTTTTAATTTCTGTTTTTAATTCTATAATGTTTTTATTTTCTAAATAGTTTAGGTATGTTAATCGAGTCTGAATTTAATTCTTTTAAATATTTGCACACCGACACGGTGAAACATGCTGTACTTTTAGAAACACTGCCTTACGTCTACTGTAAAACCATGTTTCTCGCAAATAAAGTTTTATTTTTATTATTATTATTACTATTAAAAAGCGTTCAGTGGTGTACCTATCCTAGTACTTCACTACATAGTGTAAAACAAAGTCGCGTTCTCTGTCCCTATATCCCTATGTACTTATGTCCCTTATGTTTAAATGTTTAAAACTACGCAACGGATTTTGATGCGGTTTTTTTTTTCATAGATAGAGTGATTGAAGAGGAAGGTTTATATGTATATAATATCATGCTGCAACCAACTGGTGCAGAAGTGAAAGATATTGCAAGAACGGGGTGACGCAGACGAAGTTGCGAGGGTTAGCTAGTTTGTAATACGAGTATAATGAACTGCTAAAGAGAAATTGTTTATGATAAATGGTTATAAAGGTAGGACTTGATTTTGAAAAATTTTGAGCCATTCGTAAATGCTGTATACAAAATTACTAGAAAAACGTGACGTCATGATTTCTTATAGTAAATATTTTATTTGGATTCAAATCTTTTCGTACAAATCTTATCGCATCGTAAACCCAGTCGTCCGTTATGAATGAGATTAAGTCATTTTAGGTGTCTATGCAATGAAATATGAGCATTAATCAAAACTGATATTTAAAACAAAATAATGTGTTTAGAATTGATTTTAATACACTTTAGTTTTCATTAGCATCACCAACATTTGTTACGAAAATGAATATATAAATAAATACAAATAAATATTCTAAAACTTTCTATGCAGTGTCATTTAGACCCAACGTGAACCTAATTTAAACAGCTGTATACGTTCTACCTACTTTGAATACTTTCTTAGATTTTTTTAAACATACATAGAAATACCCAGAGTAATGCTCATATTATACTACACTAAACGAGAATCGAATCTACGAGGTTTATTTTACCAACTTAGCCACTAGTGGAGTTGAAACAGTTCACTACGACATATTCATAAGGAAGTTGAAATGTACCTAAGTGCCTACTTAAATTGTCAACATAGAATGCGTTGGTAATTCCATATTACCATATTACCATATTACCCTGTCCAGGAAATAAACACTCCCAGGGGCTAGGTGGGGACACCATGGTCCCTACCTAGCCTAGAGGGTCATCTCAACAGAGATGTCCCCGGATTTGCCGGGGTGCGAGAGATATGTCTTGTATAATTTCTCCTCCGGCAATCAAGAGACCCATGGACGGCGTGCGTTTTGGTCGGTTCGAGTCCGACATAATCAACTCCACCGGGTTTGGTGGAGGTGGTAACCGTGTAGATTTTGCGCACGATAAAAAATACAAAAAAAGTAAATAGGTTAACACTGAAATTCTAAAAACTCAAATTGTCAAAATGATTCCCGTCAATAACAACTGCTAACCTCACAATAAAAATCACCTATAGGCGTCCTATAAGTAAGTATTATTACCTATGGTTGAAATACAACTCCGTCTACGAATGCATTAAGTACATGTGTGTTGTGTATACGAACGCAGCGGTACAGTATTAAAAAGTTTTTATTCTTTATAATTAATATTATCTATACTGGAGCGAAAATGTTTATTAAAAAAAAACATTTTCGCTCCAATAATAATAAAGTTAAGTACCTACTAACTGTATATTTGAACTATTTGTAGGTTAGGTATATAGTTCAAGACACAATTTTATGTACAAGTAACAATGACCAATTAAAATTTCAGCATTAAATGCGAACGTTCAGTGATAACACGGTTAACTGTAAACTATAACCGCACGATGTTCATTACGAACACAATAATGAACAAATAGATGTAGGAAATATGTGACAATTATTTGAAAATATAGATTAAAATTTGTAAAAACAGGAATAAAATGTAAGTACGTACCTTATTTTTTTAATTATTACAGTTTACACATTGACGATCGATCTGTCAAAACACGCGCGCGCGACTCCGCGATAGCATTCGTTCATACAGTATATTGTATATTTTAATTGTTAGGCCGAGGACTCAATGTAGAACAATTGTCACAATTGTTTTGAATTAAAGATGGTTTGAACATTGATTGTGAACGTTGGGACAGTTGGAAGACGGAGCAGTATTATGTTAGGTACATATTTTTATTCACGCCTTTATATAAAGTAAAATTTAAAGTGTTTTAACACCTACATTTTGCCAGTTAAGATTTTCGGTCACTGGAAGGGGGCCTTTGATGGCTCTGGTCAGCCGGGGCGTGACAGACGTCCCAGAAACTATCTCGCCCTTGGTAACTGATGGCCCGAGACACGGCCGTGTGATTTTAGTCGGTCGTTCCGTGGGGTTACGTACAATAAATGATAATAGATACGGATTGACTCTATTGCCGTCCAGTGGGAACTTTATCCTGGGCAATTGATTAAAAACATATTATTTTCAAGCTTTTAAGGGAGGGAATGAAACGATAATTTTATAAAATAACGTCACTACAAAAACATGGCACCACAATGCGAATTAAAGTTTTTTCATGAACTTTAACTACTTTAAAAGAATTTCAAACAATAACAAACCTAAATACAGTTATCTTGTTGATTGAAGAACTTCGAAAATAGATATCATTTAACAAATGGATTAGTGGTAATTGATGTGTTAATGATAAGTTAATAACAAACAGATAATAAGCAATTGTATGCCCAAACTGAAGTAAATTTTCTCTCATTATAATACCTGTCATCAGCCATCTTGATAATTAATTAGTTAGTTTGACGCTTAGGCTTCTTATTGAGATGGTTTTGTATGCCAACTATTTCACCTAGACACTCTCTTAGACGTAAAGTAGAATTCGTGACGTAGTAGCTCAGTGGTTATAGCATATCCTAGTCAGGGACTGGTTGCCGGTTCAAATTACACTTGGGCATTCTCTTTTTCGCCTCTTACGATACCCTTCGGGTGAGAATATTCTCTCTCTGTCATCCAAACGGAATGTCTTTCCAAATCTATTCGTATTGAACATTTTACTCTTGTACTTTCACACGTTATTTCAATTAGATATATACACCAAAAATATCATGGACAAGTAGAGCGAGGAGGTGAGAGTTACAGTGGTTCTAATGTACAATGGGCCTGAAAAACTGGGTTGTTGCCTGAATCATTGCAATCGCCGTAGAAAAAAAAATTAATGTCAATTTTTCTGTCAAACATCCAGTGTGCACTCAGCCTATGATGCAGTAACGCCATTATCAAGTAATATTTACACTTTGTTTATTACGGCTCATACTGATAATACACGCGAGATAACTGTCTAATGTACAACATTTAGTTCAGCTCAATAGAGACAACATTCTACTCATTGAAACGTGAAGTAGAAATATTTATACGTTACAGATAGATAGATACATAGATAGGTAGATAGATAAGTAAATAGATAAATAGATAGATACTCTCCAAGACGTTAATTGGTAGTGCTTGTGCGGCTAAACACGTAATTAATTTCCTTGCGATTTACACCGCAGAGCAAGGAATCGGCTCATAAATATTTTTTCCAAATTTATTTAGCTGCAACATTTTCGGTCAAGAATTTATTTTCGGCACACCCATTTTTTTACAAAGTGCCCGATTGGCGGCAATAGGCTCGCCCACTATTACGTGGGACCGAATATCATCCGAAAATCACACTCCAACATTGTTGAACCACGGGTGAGTCGTTGGTCCCCCCACCACTCACCTTTTTTCTACCTACAGAGTTGATGATACTTAGTCTTGATTTTATGTTCTGTATTGAGGACCAGACACAAATGAAAATAATAACCCTGATTGACCCGAACCTTTTCTAGTTCCGGTTAATCGCAATTGCCGAGATCTCTTTTTAATGAAATTAACTTGGATTGCAAACCTCGAAAAATACCTCGAAAGTTACTTAGAAAAAATTTCGATCATCTACGCAATATTCACTTTTGGGCTACTGAATACGGTCTTCTATTGTATAGCAGTCTTGTGAATATAAAACATATTTTTATACTGATGATTGATGGCACTTGGTGTAACTTAATGTATGAATGATTTAAATAGCGTATATGAATTTAAATAGCGTAGTGCTCAGAAATTTGAATCTTCATAACTGTCAATGTAAACCTTTAAGAATGCCGCAAGGCGAAACCGGTTAGGTACAATAATAAATATCGTGGAGAAGAACAAGTGTATTAATAATAATACAAATATGAAATATATAATGGAGAATTTGGATACTAAACGATGTTGTTGAAAATTTGCAACTATGCAAGTTGTAAATACTTAGAAAATCCAAGGTGTATATCTGGACTTCAAGAAACTCATCCGTAGAACAGTTTGTAGGTGAGCATGACACAATCAATCAATCAGCCTATCGCAGTCCACTGCTGGACTCCTCAGCCTGACACACAGCATCCACTCCACCCCAGCCACCTTTATCAGGTCGTCATTCCATCTGGTTGGGGAGCAACCTTAACCTTTACCTTCCGTTGACTTAGCAGTCTCCACTCTAAGACTCCTTTGCTCTAACGATCTGCCCTTCGACAGATGTGGCCAGTCAACTGCAACTTCAACTTATTTATACCGTGAACTATGTGTACCCCACCATCAGGGTCACATTTCGGCGTTTTAAGGCATTGCGGTAGGCGAGCTATGACACACGACCACACAAAATGAGATAACATAACAAAAACTCACGTCTATATCCCCGAAGGGGTAGGCAGACGTGCTAGCACACACTTTTCGCCAGTTTATATTTAGGTCCCAAGGGCGATTGCCATTAACCGGGCACTTATAAACCTGCGATAAATACACACATAACTTCGAAAAGCATCAAAAAGTCATTGGTGTGTGCCATGGTAAAACCTGTGATCGAACCCGACACCTCGTCCCAGCAGTCCATTACCCATACCACTAGGCTACACAAAATAACACATGAATATTGGAAGAAAATCTGCCAGAATTAAACTTCAATAGAAGTATAATATTGGGTTGACAAACTATTAGTTATTCACTGAATATTCATGTTCCCCACGCAGTATAGATCAGAATATGTTGCATTCTAACGATGCGACTGCTCATTGAGGTTGCGCTACAATATTTCACGTGAATGCATATTTATTAAAGGCATGTGCAGACGAGCGACTTTTGTCAGTGTACATTTTAGGACTTGCGGACTGAATTTCGACAGTACAATACTTCGACATGTAGTGAACTTCGAAACAAGTCATTGCTTCGACAGACAATTATTAGACAACACACTCCTTCGAATGACCACTACTTCGACAGACGATTATTCGACAGCCAAAACTTAGACAAGACACATCTACGAATGACTACTACTTTAGTCCGTCAAAATAAATTCCGACCAACAACAAAGACATCACACAGGTGTACAGGACCCCTACGAATATTACCGGGTTCAAGCCAATCTCACTTACAAGTTGATGCATCTGCTAACACACGGATAAGACTCCGGTACTGGCTTACCTGTACCACAGTCAAATCCGACATACCAATAAAAATGTACAATGTATTACCAACATCATAGTAAAGTTTGAGTGTGGAAAAGCCGACAAACCAATCAAAAAGCTGACCTCGGTCTCGAAAATAAACACTTTGGGCGCAATTGGGAATTCATTGTGATAATGATGATGATGAAAAACTGATCATATATCTTCTGCGTTGACTGAGTCAGTGACAAGCTCTTGGGAGACATTGTATTCAAGAGTCGGTGACTTTTTGTCCTCTGCGAACAAAATTCCCTCGTATGCGCCAGCCTTAATTTCGACTGGAGAAAATATTTTCTTTGGTATGAACGACCCTTAACATGTGCAGTCAAGGATTTAATACAGTTAGTGGCAGAAAATCTTATCTTATTTTTAATAATATCTTAAATATGTGATGGTCGAGTGATTTAACCTTCAGCGTACAAGCTAACGGTTCAAGTTCGATTCATACTCATTATATTGGTCATACACCCCTGAATTTTTATGTCCACGTACGGACAGATTAACATCTTCTTAAAACAGCTTTTCACGGTGTGTGCTTCGATAGATAGGTGACACTCTTCGTCAAAAGAGTTTCACCTATCTTTACCCTCATTTATGAGAGAAATGAGGCCATATGCGCGCGCATATTTTGGATTGGTTTGCGCTAATTCAAGATATGCGCGCGCGGAGGGGTTTGATTTTTTTTTTATTTGTAGCACGTCAATTTGACTTCACATCGCCGGATGTTAAGCTAAAGGCAAGGTCTCATGAAAGAGGGTCACCATTGCAAACACGTTCAGTGCTATAATGGTGGCGCTCAGCTTGACGGCCTCATCAGATGCTTTTTCTAGCGGGGCGTGAAAAAGGAAACATGTGCGCCGGCAAGGAATTCCAGGAATATAATTTATGATTAGGGTATTATTCTAAAAGCATTAAAAATACATACTGCTCATAAAGAGTACAAATTGTGACGTGTTCAGGATCAAGATATAGGTACAAATATAACTATAATAGTACAGAGAAATCCCTGGCGTGTAAGTAGTAACTTCGAAAGTGTGGTGCGCACTCTGATTATTACGTAGAAAGTGGCCTTCCAATACATTACCTAGACTTCGAAACCCTCCCATAGTTTCAAAGTCAATATCAATACAAAACAATCTCCCTGTAATGGTTTTCCTAAGCGACTTGAATATGGGGTTCTTCAAGAAGGGCATCAGGCTTAAGGATTAGCAGTAGAGTACTACGTCCCTTGTAATGCACACGCCTGTAGGATTTGGTAACCGCTTCGCAACAAGCGGGCGGTGAGTTTAAGTGCCACCTAAGTGGTATAAAAAATATGCTCCATAGATTCTGACTACGCAACAGAAGTTACATACATACATACATATTTATGCTCACGTCCGTAATCCCCGAGGTAGTACGCAGAGGTGTATTAAACACCCACATTTCGCCAACTATGATTTTCGGTCCCACGTAGACGCTTTTCATCGTGTCAAGGTTAAGACCGATGGTGCGAGAAATAAGGTCAGAAGAAAGGCCCACAATCAGGCAAAGAGGAACTGACCATACGACTAAATGACCCACACGTTATCACTTTGATATCAGTCCAAGAAACTAGCGAATGCGAAGCGCGATTTTCTCCAATAAAAGTTCGCTGTCAATTCGAAATAAAATGCGTATCTGAATTAATCTTGAGACCCCAATGAGTTTGATAGTTCTTGAATGAATACATTGGTTTAATTCGAGCAAAGAAAAAACTTTTATAACTTTACTGTTCGAAAATGAACTGTAAAATAGACTACCTCGGTAGACTAATTCAAATAATATTAACGCAACCAATTAGTCTATCGCTTTAAGTACCTTCTCAGACATACTGTTCTAATACAATATTTAGGTAGGTATACATAAAAGTTATTGTACCTAGTATAAGTTAGTGAATACGTAATTCAAAACTGTGTAGACATGCCTTGATTATAATAATATACAGTCGTTTTATGCCGTTGAACTCATTATAAAGAGAGTATGTAATTCCTTGTATTGCACCTAGATGTTCAAGCGATATACAGGGTGGAATTTTGTAATGCCACCTGAAGGGGAAGTACCCTTAATACTGTAGATAGAAAATTTTACTCAAAGGAAACATTCCTTAATTTTTGAAAAGAAACCAAACTGCATTTAACGATTCTTTAAAATTCGCTTGCCGCACCCAGTAATCGAACCGACTAAAATGTGTAAAAGTTGCACCCTGTACTTTTATTGCATCGATCGTTAGGGTCAATTATAAGGATGAAATCTCTCTAACAAACTTTATAAATTTAATGAAAGTAAAACAATGAAATCTTAAATTAATGGTTCGAAGGGTCAAGTTAAAGCACTTTTACTCAAAGATCCATCTATTTACTTATGTTATTAATTAATAATTATTATCACTGACGTCTTTTATCCATTAAAATGACGAATTACTATTGGTGGTATGGAGAGAGATATCGAGATCGACCGGCACCAACTCGGTTTGTACTGAAAATAATAGTAGAAAATTTCAAGAATACGGGTAGTTTCAGAAAGCGACGGCTCAGCAGAACAATTTTGATTTTGGACTAAATGTTTGTATCGAGCAATTAATTAGTTAGTTTACCATTTTCGTAAATAATTAAAATAATTTAGGATTTCATTGTTTTCCATTCATTTAATTTATGAAGTTTGTTAGAGAGATTTCATCCTTATAATTGACCCTAACGATCGATGCAATAAAAGTACAGGGTGCAACTTTTACAGATTTTAGTCGGTTCGATTACTGGATGCGGCAAGCGAATTTTAAAAAATCGTTAAATGCAGTATTGTTTCTTTTCAAAAACAAAGGAATGTTTCCTTTGAGTAAAATGTTCTATCTGCAGTATTAAGAGTACTTTCCCTTCAGGTGGCATTACAAAATTCCACCCTGTATAAATAAGTTTCAGATAAAATGCTGAGGCGTAGGTTGTCTTATTGGATCATTTTACCCCATCATTCGAGACCTGAGACGGCGCGTGGTTTTAGTCAATTTGAGTGCTTTAAAAAAATAGAGACGAAAAGTTTTTGGCTCTCATATTTTGTCAGTTATCTTATAATAGAATAGACCACGAATCTAACATGAATAAAGCCTATTGCTGTCGATAATGTATTTTAGTGTTAAAGATAGAAACATTAGAAGTAGTTCGCCAACCCATTTCTTCCAAAGGGTGTCGTAAGAGATGATTATCGGAAATCGTAGACAATAATATCATTGCGAGAGAAGGCAAACTTGAAATGAATCCTGTATTAATCCGTCTGGCCAGCGTAGAACCTTTTCTGTTCTGTGGTTGAAACTGTAGGCCAAAGTCTCCCTATGTCCAACCATGCAGTGCGAAAGACTAATTGATTGATACATTGGCGTACCTATAGATGTTAAAAGTAAAGAATGTGGAAGTGATCCGCTGCGACTTAAACCAGCGCTAACTTTGAGTCTACCACTTCTACAGATATCTGGCAGAGGCATGATTAGATATTTGGTGCCCACACAATCTAGCGAGATGGCTGCACCAGCGAAGGCAGCTCTGTTGCACTTAACCTGGGATAGACAAGAATCATTTTGTTTTTATTAAAATCGATAATCAAATCGCTATTTTCAAGGCCCCACAATACGCTAAGCGAAAACTACGATCACCGATTTCTCCGTCGTTTTTTTTTCGTAGTTATTGACTACTTTTATTTAGTGTTGTCAATAACAAAAATGTTACATATCATCAAATATCTTTTATTAGCGACATTTTAATCTTCTCTCGTGTTTTTATCGAAATTCCAATCATGTTTATAAGTAGTTGAACTTCGACCGATAGGCGAAGATTAATATCCAGAATCTAAATTCCAAAACATTCCCTAATACGTAGATATTAAATTCTTGAAACTGAAACTTAGTTGCCTTTATAGGACAGACTGATAGTACAGTTCATTGAGTCACTCTATAATAGTTGATAGTGGAACTATAGTGCCTCTTTTTTTGTCTACTTTTTTCAGCACGAAAAGTTGATCGCAAATCACAGTTCCAAATAGAATGCTTTTTAAAAATCTTTTTTTTTACAAATTAAGTGTCCTGTTTAAAAATAGAATAACGGGGATACGAGCACAAATAGGTTGATCGCAAATCACAGTTGCAAATAGAATGTTTTTTAAAAATCTTTTTTGCAAATTAAGTATCCTGTTTAAAAATAGAATAACGGGGATAAATCGTCGCAGCCGTTTGTAATAGAAGAGTAAACCCACTTAAATTGAAGGACGCGCTCGTTTGCCTAAGTAGGCTCGGAAATGGAGCGATTTATGTAACACCAACCAATTTAAACTCCATTTATTTTCCCTATTCTAAAAGTTATATTATAGAGCAGGCAGATGATCTGTGGCTCACCTCCAACTTGGAGATGATCTGTGGCTTACCTCCAACTTGGAGATGATCTGTGGCTTACCTCAACTTGGAGATGATTTGTGACTTACCTCCAACTTGGAGATGATCTATGGGTCATCTGTATGTGTCATGTCCGCTGAGCCTATTACCGTATTCCGAGCACTATAATGTTTACTCGAGTCAAGATTGAGGCTGCATTATCCCGCATCAGCTAATCATGGTAGATTTGAACTTGTCCACCACCGTAGGCCCCGTGCTATCCTCAAAAGACAATCCCAAAAACTTGTACTGCACGTACAGAGCGTATGTTAAATACATTTTGGATCGTGTCTGTACCTATAATTTTGTAGATTATTTTCCTGTCAAGGCAAAAAGGTGCAAGTGACGTAACTTTTCATGGAGAAAAGGTACTAAACAAATATCACACACACGATATAACACAGTGTTTTTCCTACCAACTATATTGTGACTTGCACCCTTTTGATTTCAACTGTTATGTAAATGTAGATATAGGTATATGCACGAGGTGTGGACTCAAAACGCGTTTTATATGCGCAGAACGCGTTTTTGGGCATCTTTTGAGGATAACACAGAGTACAACAGTGGTGGAACCAATCATATGTTAGGTACTAGCTGACCCGCTCAACTTCGTCTGCGTCACCCCGTTTTGCAACATTTTTCACTTCTGCTCCGCATCACTTGGTTGTAGCATGATGTTATATACATATAAACCATCCTCTTTAATCACTCTATCTATTAAAAACCGCATCGAAATCCGTTGTGTAGTTTTAAAGCTTTAAGCATACAAAGGGACATAGGGACAGAGAACGTGACTTTATTTTATACTATGTAGTGATATCAAAACAATCCGCGTACGCCAGGACCTATTTTCTTTCGGGCTAGATGGGGACACAGTCGTCCCTACACCCGAAGGGTTGCCGTATTATCCCTTAGGCAAAGTAGGTAACTGCCTAGGGGCATCGCGTAGGGGGTCGTGTAGGAAAATTTTGAGACAGAGTGAATCAGACGCAGACCCGTGAGGTGATGCTGTAACATCGAGTCTAGAAGCATTACGTTGTTGCAACGTCAGATATCAGAGGTCTTCTGATCGACTCGACTTTAGTAATAGCAAAGTAAGAAAGGATAACCGAAAGAGGCCCAAGAAATGTATTACCCAGGGGCTAATTCGGCTCTGACCCGAAGGTAGTCGTCTCGAAAGAGAGGGCTCCGGGTCTGACGGGGTGCGAGGGATATGTTGGCGACTATCTCACCTCCGGCAACTAAAGACCCACAGACGCGTTTTAGTCGATTCGAGTCCAACATAACCTCTTAAACCGACTCGAGCGGGGGGAATTGTCGCACGGTAATAAAGATCCTCGTTTCTCTCGCGACTTTGGTCTAACATTCTTGCCGATAGGTATACTTATTAATAATGTATGCAAAGATTATGCAAGGATTTTCATGCTATTTTCTTTTGTAAGTCCTTTTATGTTGACAAAAATATTGATTTAGGCTTCTTTAGCAACGTGATTGTTTAGAGGACGTTCGAATATCACCTAATTTCGTAGGTGAAGGTAACTGTGATTTAAACACGGCTTTCTTATTTTTGCTAACAAAACTTGCGCAAGCGGGAGCTTTATAACCCTTAGGTACGCCTTACGTAAGTAAAATAAATAAACGTGTTACGAATTATAATACCTACCTGTTTGATATTCATTACTTATTTTTTTATTCTATGGTAGGTACATCAATCTTCATAGATATCTATTGAGCTGTGTCGGGCTTTGTGCATTCCATAGAGACAAATAGACAATTTTCACTGGATAGGTTTTATGTTGTCAGTGGGAATACCGAGAAACCCTTCTTTGTCTTCTGCACTGACAGCTGCATAGACTCTCTTAACCTTCTCCCCTCCCCCCTTCCCCGCCCGCTATATGGCCGACAGCACGAATGTGACGCTCCTGGTGTTGCAAAGTCCATAGGCAACGATAACCACTTTCCATCAAGTGGGTCGTGTGCTTGTCTGCCTCCTAAGTGGTATAAAAACGAAAAATGTAATTTACTACTTATACACGGTGATTTTATAGTGGTTTCGGAAAAAGAATATTTTGTTTCACACACAGTTTCGATTGCAAAATCGACTGGTAGTTTTAATTTTGAAAGAAAGTAAAATACTTTATGTACTTATGGCAATAATGTACCTACAGGTGAACAGAAAAATGTATGGGACGTGTAAAAAAAAAATATTGTCGCCAAATTAGGACTTCCTTACGATTTTACTGTCGAAATTGTGGCCAAAATCTTTTTTTCCGAAACCACTATAAAATCAACCGGTATAGTTTTTCTTCTGTCGACTCGAAGGCATTTTCGAGTTGTGTAATGTGTAGTAATTTGTTTCACGTCAGTACCGCTACTCACGGAGAGGGCCCGAGCATAGGTTTCGCTCTTCGAGAAGGCTCACTACGTCCCCTCTACTGTCTCTACCTACTCTCTACGACTTACATACCTATTTCATGGTCTCAAATATGACATGAAAACCTACATGGTATATAACTGAGTGTAATTCATAATTGCGAATTTCATTATCGCGATATACGTTACAGCGAAAGTTTACCTACTATTGCGAAGAACGTTGTTGCGAAAGTTCATTATCGCGATATGCAGATAATAACAATAGACATAAAATAATAATAGTAATAGACACAACAGTTTTTATTTTATCTATTTTTCGCGTCGGTAGATGGCACTGCAATGTAGTTTTTATTTATTATTATTTCGTTAATTCAGAACCTCCTTCGTTTTTTAATCATTACATAATCAAAGTAAAAGCCTACCCTGCGTCAATAAGTAGGTATCTATTTAATTGAAGAGTGCGTAAGTGCTTATTTATCACGCTAACTGCGTATCTGCAAAGAATCTCGTTTAACCTTGACATTATTATTATGTTATTATGTATTTAGGATGAGCCTACCTAGATAAGCGGGTATAATCCCTTATTAAAATCCTAATAATAGGTTGCCTATACAATCCGCTGTCTTTGTACGCACAATATACCTACTTACATTTATGCATAGTAGGCAATTTATGAGTGTGATAGCCTCCGTGGCGTGACGGTAGTGCACGTGATTGCTACGCACGGGGCGCGGGTTCGATTCCCGCTCAGTGCAAAAAGTTGTATGCATGAATATGACTGGTTGCACTGGTCTAGTCGTGCCTCGGAGAGCCCACAATTGGACTGGAAAACCGACCCCAACCGAGTTAGGAACAGGTTCCGAGAATGAGGCAATTTATGAGTAAGTATCCAAGTTTTATAAAAGGCAGGGCTTATTGTTTTTTTCTTTTTTTCTATTCAAATATCTAATCTATGGCTACAAACTTATAGAAAATAAATATGAAGCAACATTTCTTAACAGCTTCGTACTGCTTCGTACACTAGGGTAGACTGGGTACGGTTGAAACATTTTAGCGTTCATCGTTCATAGCATCGGGATTTGTTAAGTGAGCGATGACGGAAATATCTTAAATAAAAGAACTTTTATCTGTCTACAAATGGGCAATGTTGTTTAAGATCACTGTGTAGTATTTTCTGTGTAAGATCAAATTTAAAAAAAATTGTCATTTGTTTCAACCGTCCCCATGCCAGGGTCGGTTGAAACGGTGCTTGGGGTCAATTGAAACACATGCTAATAATACAAAATATCATCAATTATCATGTTTTATTGATCATCTTATAACATTTTACGTATCGTAATGGGGTAGTTAAATATCACAAATAATTCGATCCATAACATTAGTCAAATTATCGTAGATACCATCTACGTTGTTCCTATTAAAGCTAGTCGCCCTAGAAAGACTTGTAGCCTGTGCTGCACGTACATTTTTTTATCGTGCGCAAAATCCCCACGAACACCACCTCCACTAAAACCAGTGGAGGTGATTATGACGGACTCGAACCGACCAAAACGCACGCCGTCCATGGGTCCTTGATTGCCGGAGGTGAGATTATACAAGACATATCTCTCACACCCCGGAAGACCCGGGGACATCTCTGTTGAGATGACCCTCTTCCCCTGATGTGGGGACCATGGCGTCCCCATCTAGCCCCTGGGTATGGGGTAGCACTTTGCGCCATCGCCGTGGCCTGCTTCTGCTAGGGTGACAGGCGGCTCCACCCGTCACCCCAGGCCCACGCTTATGGTGGAGTTCGTCCGAGTCGCCTCCGCTCTGTGCTGCACGTACTGATAGTTCAGGATTTCTTTTCATAGTCATACGAAACCATTTTTGCCAGCCATGTCATTGTCATCCCAAGTCCGAGGTCGTGATAAGTCGTATTTGACGGTGTGCCTATTTCATAATATCCTTTTTAGTTATGCCAAAATTATATATCTGCACATCTTATAAAATATTTTGATAACTCACGCTCTTGTTCCCTAGTAAATACCCGATTGCGAGCCTTATATCCCATTTTTTGATCTTCATCGTTACCAACCGCATCTCGTTTACGTACATAGCTGAACAGGGAACAGTGGTTCAGTTCCTTTTTTGTTCTTAACTAAGATCCCGCTTTAAAATCTTCATAGGCTTGTGTTGATAAGTCTTTTCGACCTTTTGTAGTCTTTTTTGGCGAACCCTTGGCACCTAAGAAACAAGAAAATTAAATAAATAAACTGTTTCAACCGTACCCACAAATAATGTTTCAACTGTCCCCAATACGTCACTTGATATAAAACGGTTCACAGTGCAAATTATAATAAATTTAAATGAAAACTAATCACACTGCGACATTCTACAAACTTCAAATAAAACGAAATAAAACTCTCAATACTCTAACTTTTAACAAAACCTTAATAATTGCAAAAATGTAGGTACATAAATACTTACTTTTCCGTCAAAAAACACAATGGGGCCTTCTGTTGACAAGGACGTCGCCCGAAGCGCGACGTAAACCTAAAATTCGTGTTTCGACTAGTCATCCGCTTCGTACTCCCCTTGCACCCCTCACCCCATCACGCACTGTTCACGAGATATTTGTTTTGTTTCAACCGTCCACCGTTTCAACCGTACCCAGTCTACCCTACAATATTTTTTCATAAGCGTATCGTACAATGAAACGCAATTATTTACGTGCCGTGCCACGTAATGATATTTGGCCAATTAAAGTTATGAAATCATTTGAAATTTACTCAGTAAAGTATTATTATCATAGTATTAAATTTGGATAATTTTGGAAAATAGAATACAAGCATTTTAAAACTAATTATCCACTCCATTACACGTAAGCGGTTTTTGAGATTTAAAAACTGACAGATGTCATAAAATTAACATTGCTTTTGTCAAAGTTGTCAAAGTGTTCAATAAAAATATCATGCAAAATCATTACAAAGTTTATCTTCACAGAAATCTCGACGATAATAATTATATTAAAATTAAATAAATTATGGCTTTCAATACCAAAGATGTTGTTCTCAAAGAAGACAGACCTAGGACCTTGTTATTACAAAAGCATTCCGATTATTTAGCTAACTATGGTCTGAATAAAGACGATTACGAATTCTGTATGACTGAATATCTTCGGATGTCAGGAATATATTGGAGTTTAACAGCCATGGAGCTTATGGGACAGTCTTCGCGGTATGTATTATCTTACTGTTCAGAGTTTCTTCCGACTAAAATACGAGACATTTACTACAATCCATAATAAACTAAATATGCTGTAGTACCTAGTAATAATTATGTTGTAATTTATTATTTCCACCAGGGATGCCGTCGGTCAGATTTACGATCCACCCACAATTATTGTTAACTTCTTTGTCCATTTCCCTATTATTTTGAAATTAGTAATACCCTTATTTTTAACATTTTTTTTTATATTTGTAAATATTTTAACTTTATATTTGGCACGTGAATTTGGCTTCAACTCGCCTGATGCTAAGCCGAAAACAAAGACTCAGGAAAGAGAGTCACCATTACAAACACATACAGTGTTAAAATGGTAGGGCTCAGCTTGATGGCCTCATCAGATGCTTTCTCACTCCTCGCTTAAAGGACCGGGGACTCTAAGAAGGTTTAATTAGCTCATTATGAGAAGCAATTTAATTAATTCGGAATATAAAAAGAATATACTGTTCAACATTAATATTGTGCATCAGTGCGCACCATTTTATTTTAACTCTTATTTTAAAAAATTTTTGAACGTCTAGAACTTTTGAAATTACAGTGTTAATTCTAAAAAAATATGATACAATATGTTTAAGATAAAAATTATATTATCATGTTCCAGAATGCCTAAAGAAGAGATCATCGAGTTTATAACGTCGTGTCAAGATATTGAGAGTGGAGGTATCTCGGCAAGCGTTGGACATGATCCACACATGCTTTACACGTTGAGTGCTGTACAGGTTTGTGGAATAATTCTTTCATTTGACTAATGTGAAACGTATGTAGTGATTAAGACACTTAATCAAACAAACTGTTTTATTATTTTTATAATAGAATATTTTTACCCAAAACTACTAGTAATTACACAATTACAAGTTAATTTAAAAATTGAAAAAAGTGAATATTCAGATGGGATCTCTTCTCTTCTTTTCCATCCAGCCATCTACTGACAATCCTATGAACCATTTATACTACATTAAAGTTAAAGACTGGTCACGGGTTAAAGTCCAGCCCAGAAATTCACTTTTTCCAATTTGAAATATATCATTTTTTTGTTAGGAATGGCTCATATCAGTAGTCTGATAATGTATGATTTTAGATTGCGGTCATTTACATTATTCACTGTTAAATGTTTGCTGATATATGGATAGCACTGAAAAATGGATTGCTCCATAAAATCAACAAATACGGTAATAACACCACATAACATAACATAAACTCAGGCCTATTCCCCGAAGGGGTAGGCAGAGGTGCTAGCACCCACATTGCGCCAGTTTATGTTTAGGTCCCAACATAATAGGTGACGAGCTTATTGCTATTAACCGGGCACTTATAAACCTGCGATAAATACACACATAACTTCGAAAAGCATCGATAAGTCATTGGTGTGTGCCTTGGTAAAATCTAGAATCGCACCCGAGTCCAAGTCTCAGCAGTCCATTACCCATACCACTAGGCTACCGGTCAGCCTGAAAAATTTAGTGCTCTAATATCCCAGATTCAAACCCAGCCGTCTCGTTTGTAAATCTGACTCCTAAACCGTTAAGGTACAATATTTTCTGTTCTTGCAGGTTCTAGCTATGTATGACAGACTAGATGCTATTGATGTTGAAGGGGTGGTCAGATTTGTAGTATCCTTGCAGCAGGAGGATGGGAGCTTTTTCGGTAAGTTATGATGAATTAATTACTGATTATACCAAATCTGTTGACATTAAAGTCAGGCCACACTGTAAAATATTGAAGAGTCTTGAATATTTATTTTTAAATTACAGAATAACTTAATCTTGGTAATATTTAATTTTTATTTTACGAGTTACGAGTACAACAGTTGTATTTAATTTTTTTGGAAGATATTTTGAAGGAAAGCTCAAAATAAAACTCTGTACAATTTACCAATCCACCTTTTTTTCCTCATATCACTTAAATGGCAGACAAGCACACGGCCTGATGGAAAATAGTTCCTATGGCCTATTGACGTTTGCAACACCAGAGACGTAACACTCGTTCTGCCGACCCTGTAGAAACCTTCTAATGCCGCTTTCTATTTTCTGGCCTCCATGGTAACAGTAGGCTAAAGCCTCAAGCCTCGATAGGCTATGTCCACCAGTGGATTGTGATAGGCTAATTGATTTCAGTAGATTTAAAGATTTACAGAAGCATCATAATATTTTTGCAGGGGACAAATGGGGAGAAGTGGACGTCAGATTCTCCTTCTGCAGTGTGATGTGCCTTTCTTTACTACACAGACTGGATGCAATAGATGTTAACAAAACAGTAGACTTTGTACTAAGTTGTATGAACTTCGATGGTGGGTTTGGATCCAAACCTGGCTCTGAGAGTCATGCTGGTAAGTTTTTTTTTAAGAATTCTTAATATTTATGTTCGCGACGACGCCTGCTTGAAATTTTTATTGGGAATTCAAAACTTCTACCTCTATTCTTCTGTTGAAACCCTGCCCTCTATTCTTCTGTTGGAACTCCCCCCTCTATTCTTCTGTTGAAACCCTGCCCTCTATTCTTCTGTTGAAACTCTTACCTCTATTCTTCTGTTGGAACTCCCCCCTCTATTTTCTGTTGAAACTCTTCCATCTATTCTTCTATTGAAACTCTCCCCTCTATTCTTCTGTTGAAACTCTTTCCTCTATTATTCTTTTAAACCTTTACTTTTTTCCAGTTTTACACACTATCCAATATAAATGCACCCTGGTATGGCGGTTTCTGCAAATCCACGTTGTGACGCACCCTACCTATCCACCCCACCTCCTTGAAGAAGACCAGCTCACACTTGGTAGTTTCTCAGATCGTTCTTGGGTTGCGGCCATAGGACTCAATAGACGCACATAGGCCTCTGTTTCTTTTTCTACCATGCAGGCTCTGCAGGACTGCAGGGTCTGTCTGTGATGACCCAAACTGGACCCTGTATATAATTATTTTTTTCAGGATTAATCTACTGCTGTGTAGGCACTTTGTCAATATGCAAGAGGATGGATGCTTTACGAGCAGATGAGCTCGCGTGGTGGCTGTGTGAACGGCAGCTGCCCAGCGGTGGTCTCAACGGCAGGCCCGAGAAACTACCTGACTTATGTTACTCTTGGTAAGACACCACTAGAGAATACCACTACACTACATCTTCAGAACCGCTACAGAGAGCAATGATTTATTATGTGAATTTTCACGTGACCGACTCTGTCCACCATGAGCGCGGACCTGAGGGTGACAGGTGAAGCCGGCGAAAGGCGTGTCTTCGAGAACAACGTGGGGGCCAATGGTTCCCTCACCCGAGTGTTATATCGCAACCGGAGATGACCCAGGGGCAGTCGGGGTTGCGAAAGATATATTCGGATAAATGGTACAAAAGGGGTTGCAAACCAAATCTAGAGGCTACCATTTTGAAATTCAAAGCATCTCGTATAACAACGAAATTTTCGCCCTAATCGTGCGAAAAATTCTCACGGATCCCTTCCCCGCCGGAGCCGGTTGGAGAAGTCATGTTGGACTTGAACCGACTAAAACGCACATCGTCTTTGGGTCTTTAGTTGCCGGAGGTGAGATAGTAGCCAACATATCCCTCGCACCCCAGCAGACCCGAGGCCGTCTCTTTCGAGAGACCCCCGTCGGGTGTAAACACCGCGATGTCCCCGTTTAGCCCCCGGGTATGAGGTGGCTCACTTTGCGCTGCCGCTGCGGCCTGCTTCTGCTACGGTAATAGGCAGCTCCACCCGTCACCCCCAGGCCCGCGCAAGTCCGACCCCCCAAGGATGAATGAAGGATAATCGAACATATTTTTCCTTTTCAGGTGGGTAATGTCTTCACTATCAATGCTTAACAGAATTCACTGGGTGGACAAGAAAAGTCTAGAACAATTTATTCTAGCCTGTCAAGATGCGGAAACAGGTGGCTTTAGCGACCGACCAGGGGATATCCCAGACCCATTCCACACTTTGTTTGGCTTAACAGGTCTCTCTTTACTTGGCAACACTAGTATTAAGGCAGTGAATCCCACATACTGTATGCCACAAGAAACAATAGACCGACTTAAGCTTGAACCTCAAGTATTGCACATTTAATTTTAAGAGAAATTATATTTTATAATTTATTTATGACATAATAAATAAAAATCTATCACAAGATTCTAACGCCTTTATTTTGGATACCTACCTGTTATTTTTAAATATCGCGATCTAAACTCATTTTCTCATATATTTTTTATACAGGATGTTGGGAAACGCTCCCGGAAATGAAAACGGATATTACTATTACTGACCAGTTTATTTAGTTTATCAAATGGGATACTTTTATTGCAATACATTTTTGTAGGTGCTATGATTTTTAAACCTTTTAAATAGCATTACTGCGTGCATTATTAGGCTAATAAAAGGATATAAAAATCATGGTACTTACTACCAAAAAAAATACTGCGAACAAAAAAAAAGTAGCCCAATTTTGCTAAAATGGTCTAATGTTACCCCGTTTTCGTTTTCGGGGGTGTCCCTGTAATCCGACTAGGATTGACTCACTCACTATGTCAATTTTTGCATGTTTTTCGTCTTGATTATTTCGACCACTAGATTTCAAGTCCCGTTTTTTGCATGCCTCAAATTAATTTTAGCATAGCAATGAGTTAAACACCATTGTGCTAAGACCTACATGACCATTGCGTACAGGAGCGTACAGCTGCTCATTGCGTTGCAAATGTATGAACCAGCACAGCACAAGACAGTGTGTTAAGAACTTGATATATCAACCTCAAATTATGTGATGTGATACATAAATGGTTGACCCATACTGGATCGATACTATTTTAATTTGTAAAACATAATCTCTGTATCACTGTGAACAAAAAAAGATAGTTTTAGGGTTTTTGTTATGTTACAAAACATTTCTGAACGTAAAACATATCTGTCTCCTGTCTTCATTCAGCCAGCTGTCAAATCATGTCGAATTGTGTCAAATCAAATAGATAAACAAACTAGGGATGTCGGAAATGGAATAAAGTATCGATATATATTGTATCGATATTTAAAAAATATATCAATATCGATATTGATATTTTTATAATAAAATATCGATATATCGATATATCGCCATGATTTGTCAGAGAATAATGGCACTCTGAATACTAATTTTATTTTTATATACATACCTATATATTACCGGCAATGTGTATAATCCGGTTTTCTATAAATGTCTAAGCAATATATAGAAAGCCCATTGTGCAGCCAGTAATCTATGAAATGTTATCAAGAAACACAATTCAAAGTTCAAAATTGAAAAAGCATTAAATTTATTCTGTACTTATAGATCATCAATTGCAGCGCAGGAGCTCTATTTCCACCTTCGCCTTCTAGTCTATATCTATCCAAATTGAAGCGCAGTATCCACTTAGTAGTAGTAGTAGTATCCAGATTAGGTTAGAAGTAAGCTCAAGGTAATGTTTTTATAACTATTTAGAAATAGAATTTCCGCAAAGCCCTTTGCAAATACAGACTTAAATGTATTTATTTCAAACATTTGTTGCAACAGCAGGCATTCTATATAAAAGCATACGTTGCCTAAAAGTGTTAGTTGAAAAGCTTTCCTTTCAGAACTTTTTTATCATAATAAATATCGTTTTTTATACGTTTTCGATACCTGGAATTTAATATCGATACATCGATGTATCGAAGAATTAAATATCGCTCAGAAATATCGCTGTATAGAAAAAATAATATCGATATATCGATGTATCGATATTTTTTCAACAAGCCTAAAACAAACCATGTAAACATAACCTAAAATTTAAGGAGATAATATGAAATATTTTGAAAATCATGTCATGCATATATTATTGTCAGTTTCTAGTGTTTAGTACTTGTGGATATATATTTATTTTATTTACTTACTTAGTCTATTACAGTGATGTTATATCCACAACATATTTTCAAGAAATCCAACCAGAGTACGATTATATTATTGGTGAGAATAATTTTATTTTATATGAAATTCATAAGTGTCCTTCAAAAAATTTCACAATAGATCGAGTAATACTCTTAATCTGCCTGTAAAGTTATATACACAAATCTAATCTGATATCAACGCAATCATGTTAAACTCAAAATTTGCAATAATTATATTAAATGTTCAATAAAAAAAATTGTTTTATTTATGCCCCTGTTGACACAGGCATCCATATAAATACTATTTTTAAATAAATGCCATTATGAACCCGTAAGCTTTTACTGTTAGTCTATACTACCTATACCTAATTGTCTATAGGTACAATTAGTAGACCCAAAATATTCACTCTATAAGCGCTACGCACAGTATACGTTTTGGGCTGTCTTTTGACGCTCGCACCATGGAATCGTTTTTTCACAACTTAGGTCTGAAATCCGTACCGATAGGTTTATGTAGGAAATCTCTACTTACTTTCTTAAAGACTTTGTAGATAGATAAATTGCTTAAACAAAGGTAGTTTGAAGTTTAACCATTATAAATAAGTAGAGACTAGCTACTTTTATTGCCTATTGTATTAAATCACTTACAGAATGCTATGGACCTAAACCAATTTCTTCTTTCTAGTTGGTTGCGGCACAGCTGGCTCTGTGATTGCTCACAGGCTAGCAACAGAAACTAACCACACATTCATAGTGCTAGAGGCTGGCAGTAAAAGTCATACATTACTCGAAGCACCTGTCCTTGGGCCATTACTTCATGGCTCGCTGTTTGACTGGCAGTATCAAACTGTTCCACAGGAAGATGCTTGTCTTGGGATGAATGATAAAGTAAGGAATTAAGATTTGGTAGTTTAGTTGCAGCCTTATTTTTAAGAGGTAGTTTTGAATTCTTACACTCTTGATGAATACATCATGGAGACTGTATTTAGTTAGTTCAGCTGGAGTAAATATACTGCAGCTGAACTACTCCAGCTGAACTGACTAAAGATAGCCTCCGTGGCGCGGCGGTAGTGAACGCGACTGCTATGCACAGGGCGCGGGTTCGATCCCCGCTCAGTGCAAAAAATTGTATGCATGAATATTGCTATCTCTGACATCCACAACCAATGTGTTGCAATTGTCCATTGACTAATGGCGATATCGAAGCTCCCAAGTTAAACTGGTTGGACTTTTGAGGGCTCCCACTACCTGTAACAACTGCCAAAGACGTTCGTATGACAACCGGGACCGACAGCTTAACGTGCTCTCCGAGGTAGGGCCGGACTAATGCAAATAGCCATATCATGCATACAAATATTTGCACTGAGCCTCTTGTGTAACAGTCGCGTTCACTCTGTCCACGCCACAGAGACTGTCAATAAAAAATATCAGTTTTTTTTAATTCTCCTAAAATTTCTTTCAGAGGTGCAAATTGACTTTGGGCAAAATAGTCGGCGGATCTTCGAAACTGAACAATATGATACATGTTCGAGGTAACATTTCACACTATAGTAACTGGTTCCATGGGAAATTCGACGAAATGTACATAAAAAAGCAATTTGAATTCATTGAAAAAGAAGTTCTAGAATTAAGTGACATTCAATACCAAAGTGAATTAGCTGATGCTATGTTAGACGCAGCTAAGGAATTAGGATATAATTTTGTGGACTTAGATTTAAAAATAGGTTTTATGAAAAATATTGTAAGTCAAAAAAATGGTAAGAGATGGTCTACTTCAGATAACTTAGACATATCCAAACATGTAATTTCAAATATATTAGTAGAAAAAATATTTTTCACTGGCAACACAGCTAAAGGAGTGACATGTCTTCTATCTGATAAGGAACTGACAATTTTGGCTAGAAAAGGTGTCATTCTCTCTGCTGGTGCTATTAATACTCCTAAAATTTTACAGCTATCTGGAATAGGCCCTCAAGAATTATTACATTCATTGAATATACCAGTTATAAAAAACTTACCAGTAGGTAACAACCTTCAAGATCACATTGGTACTGGTTTAGATTTAATTTTATTCAATAACCCTCTTTCTTTGAGTGCGATGGATATGATTAATCCCTATGCTGTTATACAATATTTATTATATGGCAAAGGGCCATGGACCACGCCAGGGTGCGAAATTGTAGGTTTCGTGTCGTCTAAAAATGATTCAGAGCCAGATGTACAGTTTATGGTGTTACCAGTAGGAATATCGTCTGACAGAGGTAGCTTGTTAAAAAATAATATTAATATACACGATGACGCATGGAATGAATATTTTTCTAGAAGCTTTGAGCATCATGCGGCCACAATTATGCCTTTAATATTACATCCTAAAAGCAAAGGTCGAGTTTTTATTAACAGCACTGATCCTAGAAGTTCACCTTTAATAGACCCAAAATACTTATCAAATGAAGAAGATAGAGAAACTTTGATAAATGGATTAAAACTAGTAATGAAATTAGTCAATACAAAAGCAATTCAAAATATAGGAGGTTTTGTAAACCAGATTCATTTTCCGGGGTGCGAACAGTATGACATTTTTACAGATTCGTACTTTAACTGCTACATCAGCCATTTAACGTTGACTACTTACCATCCTATAGGAACTTGTGCTATGGGGTTGCCAGAGTCGAAAAACTCTGTAGTAGATACTTCTTTTCAAGTCTTAGGAGTGAAGAGGTTGTATGTCGCTGATGCGTCGGTGTTACCAACAATGCCTAGCGGGAATATAAACGCGGCTGTTGCGATGATGGCCAGTGTATTCTTTGATGTCAGTATAAGTTCCAAAAACGACATTCCGTTATGTTATAAAAATGATTTATTAAATGAATACTTATTTCAGATATGTATTTGGTATAGAATAGATAGTAAAAAATTAGCTGAACGCGAAATAAAGTAACTGAGTTACACTAAAAATTTATTTAATGCGAATATAAGTAAGTACATTTGACAACCTTTAGGGCATGGCGGTAGTAAACCCGAGTTTAAGTCCCGTTCACCACCGCCACGCAGTAGGGGTGCGGGTTCGATTCCCGGTCATTGCAAATACTTGTATGCATGAATATGAATATTTGCATTGCTCCGGGTGTTTCAATGTGTATGTTTTTACAAAAAATGTATCTAAGTATGCATCCACATTCTAGAACCCATAGCACAAGCTAGTTAGGCTATGTTTACCATGGGTGGCAGTGGCATTGTGTAGATTGTCCTAGAAGGTGTATTATTATTATTTATTATGTACTAACTCGTACGTAGTGCTCAACTCGAAAAGATATTCCAGTACTTATTATGCTCAAACGGCTGAACGAATCTAGTTAAAATTTGGTACAGGGATAGATTACAGCACCGAATAGAAAATAGTACTGACGTAATTATAGTCTTCAATAGCACATACCTAGGCTGGGACTAGGTTCCCTTGGGTTTCTGAAACGGAATTATAAATCCACGCAGGCGAAAACACGGGCAACAGCTATTGATGAATAAAATGCCAATATACTTTAACACTTTATTGAATATTAAGGACACTTCTACACAATGAAATCGCGAACATGATTTGAGCGTCGATTTCAAAACAACCATAGACAGTTTTACATAATTAATATAGAATAAGATTCAAATTATACATAATATACAAGCAGTTTTTTTTTAATTAATAGAAAACAAAGTTTTGTTTCAATAAATCTTGACTGATAGTAGAAATTCAGCACAATTTATATGGCAACATACCATTATCTACTATCTACCACTTGAGGGTTATAAGGGCGTGTATACATTGTGTTATACTGATTTATACTTCTTAGTAGTATAATATATATTGTATCTAATTTAATATTTTATCAATTAAATATAGGTACCTACTGTTGTGCCAAATAAAATGATAACAAATAAATTGTACATTGATACTTAAATGTAAATTATTAGAAAATAAATAAATTATATTTATTGATCTACAAAGTCTCACATTACTATTTATCTACTTCCTAGACACGAAGGTAGAAGCTATACATTTATTTATTGTATAATGAGTTAATGACTAGTACATGTTGCAGACATCTAAGAATAGGTACAAGTCATTATCTTTAAAGATTAAATCGTACAGATGTTCACATCTGTGATTTTACATTTTTATATACCTAAATGAGGTTATAGGTATCCAGAGGCTGATATCCCGTCTCGGGCCATGCGGTTTTGGTCGGTTCGAGTCCGACATAACCATCGTCGCTGACTTCGGCGAGGGGTTGAGCGAGAGGTTACCCGTGGGAATTTTCGCACGGGAAAAAAGTTTATAGGTATCATAAATTTCACCCAGCTTGGGTTTTTGTGATGGCAGTTATTTTCACTGGGCCTTAATACTTTTTAAAGAATTTAGGTAGAGTTTCTCTTCAAGATTATAATAAGCCTCAGGGCTATGTATTACATGAAACAAATCATGAACGCCTGATAAATATAGGTTTTATTACTATATATATTATAGATAGATAGATGACATACCTAAATATAAGAGTAACCTATACTACCATAGACTAAAATTTCAAAATGGGCGCCACAAATACCCGCCAATTGTCAACTGTTTAAAAGTTACAGTCGTTCAGCTCAATTACTACAAAAATGGGGCAATATTAAGGCCAGATTTCAAACCTATGGTTTTTAACAGTTACATAATTATGCTACAATAAAGAGTTATTACAATAATTCCACCTTAAAAATCTTTAAGAAGATCATTATGATCATAATTTACATTATCTTTATAAAACTTGTATAGTATAATAATTGATTTAATATTAAGCCACTAAAGGACGGAAGAGTAGTCTAATTTTAGTTATAGAAATCACACACGTAGTGAATATCGAAAATCATTTTGAGACAACGTCTTACGATTTGTATTCTTTTTTTAAGGGATTTTATGACATGGTAATTAGGACCTTTATGTCAAGTCTTATTTTATTTTGCAACCCTTTATTCTATAATCTAGTTGGAATGATTGTTGATGATGATGATGACGATGACTGATGATAGTTGCCTCAGTAAAGTAGTGGAGACTTCACTAGAAGCTTTTCATAAGGAGATTTTGACAACAACACGAAAAGTCACAATTCACTATAATATTCCACTTTTGTCTATGCCGTTATGTCTAAAACTCCACCATTTTTACACATAAAAACTAGAATTTACACCAAATTTAGAAAATGGAACACAGCAGCTTTATGACACTTTTCGCGTTCCCGCCAAAACTCCTCTTACGATTTGTACCTACACATTAAATATTCATTACAAATTATAAGAAGAATAGGCAAAGCCGACCGAATCGGAGCTAGACCGGATGTACAGAATTCATAGAACAATATGTTTTGTTGATTCATCTCACATTTACTCTTTTTGTCATCCATTAAAATAATTAATTTCATTATCTATGAAATGCAAGCATTATTTCTTGTTAACGAATGTTGTGCTAAATTGTTTTATTATTTTTTACATCTACAACTTTTTAATAGGTAGTTGTTTTATTGAATGAGTCGCGCTCGCATGCCCGAATTGTAATATCTTTTTTTTTAATTTTGTTAGCCGAATACTTGGCTACAGCAATCAAATTATCAGCTTTACTCGAGCCTTTGACTCGGGGAAGAAGAAGAATATTTTTTCTCTAACCGTGTCTTTCTACAGAATTAATAGAAGTCATTGAAAATATATATCTATATTATATATGTAATTAATACCTACTTATTTGAAATTAGGAAATAATTATTTTGTTAGCTTGACGTTTCGACATTTAATTGCACCGTTTGCGACCTCAACGTCCCCTAATCAGACGAAAAAGTTGAACCATGACAATTCACAAACGAAGTAAAAATAATTATTTATTCAGACTTATTGTCTATACTTGTTATGTCTAAAGCTTTGTGCGTGAACCTTGAAATAAATAATTTGTCTTCGACTTGACTTCGACCTTTAATAGGCCGTAATTACATACTTAAGCTACCACATTTTATTGATATCGATAAAAAAAACTTATAGGTATGTGAAGAAATTATTATATATTAAGGACAGTTCTACTTTGAACATGATTTGAACGTGAATTTCAAAACAACCATAGACAGTTTTATATAATCAATGTAGGATTAAATTTAAATAATACCTACCTACATAATAAACATACAGTAACAATTTTTTAGAAATAATTGCATACTTAGGTACCTACATGGTGGCCATATTTGTTAATATGAATAAACAACTTATGTGTAATGAAATTAAAACATAGTGGTCAAACGTAAGCCTATCCTCAATAAAAAAAATGAATGGTGGTACAGTCTGAGCCGTCTTTCCTTATGGCACGGGCCCTGGGCACACAAGGACTTTAGAGCCCTTTTAGATTTTTCTTAAGTCGATGTGCGAGAAAAGGTCTCTATTTTGGGGGGCCCTCAGAAGGCGGTGGGCCCTGGGCACGTGCCCCTTGTGCCCCTATGGTAAAGACGGCATTGGGTACAGCGTAATTATTTAATCTTCTGTCGAAATTCTTTCCCTAAATTCCGTTCTCGGATGCGCTCCGGTGTATGAACATACAGCACACTCAATTTAATTTACTTTAATTATTTAGAACACTACCCCACAATAAATATAGAACTTCCGCCACTATCGTGAATGACTAATCCTTTCAATAAAAAAGTATGTATGTTTATTAAAAATGTTGAGTCACTAGGTCGGCAGTTTTGTCATGGCATCGTGGCATTGTTTTATATGTAAGAAATGAAGTACATCGGTAATGTAAAATCAAAAATATAAAATCAATATTTATTCCTATTTCATGCGTTAACGTACTGCTCATCCGTATATGATAAAACTTTGTCAACCTATGGCTTACATATAGCTTACACACTTTATATTCAATACCAAAGGGCCTGATAACTTGGCCTGTCTTTATTTTTTTCAGTATGACGTTTACTGTATTCCGTTTTAATGGTATATATTTTCTTAGAAATAAAACGCGGTCATGACTCAAACGCGCTTAAAAAATATATACTAGATTAGATAATATCTCCGACAGTAAACTTGCTATTGTTGTCCTTTTCTAAAAGGTACAGTATCAGCTATAGATCGCGTAGTACAAGGGTAGGAGGCACATAATTATAACGGTTCACACGCCTAACTACGCATGAGTTTTATTACATACTTTTGCCTGTCGTGGTGTACGAAATATGAGGTGCAACACCATAATGCGTTATTTGAATAATCTTCAAAAACGTATGTCATATTTTATATCATAACAATTATCCTAATTTTACACGCGAAACAACAAACAATAAAAAATATAAATAGATATCTAGATGTGCATTATATGTACTTACATTGTCTTCACAAAGACATTTAAAAATTACATTTATAATGAGAGAAATATACCTACTCAATTTAATTTTCTTTTCATTCTAAACACTTATTCACAATTCATTTTCTGAGCAACATTCGTGCGAAAAGCAGTTAACTGCTCAATAATACTGGACGGATTGTCTGATAATGCTTCAAAAGTCATTACAATTTTAAATAAATACTTAAATATATTATATAAAATATTGCCATACATTCATTAGTAATTAAAAGTAATACAATTACCTATACTTTGTACATTATAATACTGAGCGGTAAATACGTCGTTTTTAGTTCATATTTATACAAAAGAACTTTGTAACATTTTTTTTAATATTATTTTTACATGCAAGAAATATTTATAAAATAATAAATGATATTACGTTTTTGAACGCACATCGTAATGTCCTAAGCTTTAATATCTTAGATGTAACAAATATTAAATTAAAAAATAAACTGTAGTTTTTTTTAATGTAATTCATAGACTAGAACGCAATATTGCCAATCATTGACTTTAAGTAGGTATCTGATAGTTTTATTATTAAACTAAAAAATAATTTACTTACTTATCTACTTAATGATAATTTGTGCAATTCAATAATACTGTTTAGACGTTTAGACCATAAACAGAATTTACAACCTGTTATGTTTTTCACTGAGCTTTCATTGAGCAAACTTATTTATTACTGTAGGTTGAGACAAGTTATTTTCGTAGTATTCTATACCCCAACATATTTAAAAAAGTATGTAAGTAAATAGAAGATTAATGTCAGTAGATACCACCATATCCGAACCCTTCCAACACTTCTAATCCCTTAAAAAATGCAAATACTTTATGATTATTATCGCCTACACACTAAAGGCTCATAAAAAATCACCCAGCAAAATAGGGAGCAGCGTCATAAATAGATTTTATGTTTAAGTATCTATAATACTTTTATTGCATTATATATTTCAGTAAACAAAGACTAAGCATTTCAGTGTTCCATCAGACGGTACCTATACATTTCAATATTGTTAGTAATTATTTTGCGTTATTAATATTTCGCGGGCGATATGCATCGTTTTTTTTTTATTTGGTCGAAGGCGTTATGAATAGGTTCTGTCAAATGATAACTAGTGTTTTTCTTCTACATTCTATGCAAATTAATATTAATTGTAAATTTTTATATAACCTATGTACCTATTCTTTCGCTTACGCCTTTCTTGACTAGATAATATTATATTGCCTAGAAACTACTACTTAGGTCGTTATTACTTCACGTACTGTTTATGTGCCGATATTAATTGTATGATTTAGTACTTGTTTCAAATAATAATGTACCGATAATATTAATATTCTGGAAACCGCGACATTTTCGAGTGACAACACTTTCTATCACTAATCAAATAACATAAAAATCTAAAATTAAACTGTACACTTCTACACCGAAATAAACTAAATAAAATACTTAACGTAAAGCCTTACTTGAAACAGGAGTCCAGGTAATTATCCAACATATCCAACTGTAGATCGTCCCAATCCGTTGGATTCAGGAGTAAAGACGACAGATCGTCTTCAGGAATCAAAGGAGGTGGAACAGCTGGTTCTACGATCACATTGGCTCCAACATTTGTTCCCAATTCAACGTTAGAGAAAGTCTGGACACTACCAAGATTGAAATCAGGTAAGTGCAATGTCACTGACCGATCTAAATCATTTGTAATTCCTTCGACGATTTGAGGAGTATTTGCCATTGTAGTTTTTTCTTCAGTAACCGTATCTTTTGGTTGTGCCTTTTTCTTCTTGTGTGGTCTATTTATTATACGCTTGGTGCCTTCTAAATGCGCAAGGTCTAGTTTCCAAAAGCCCCCTTTACCAGGTTCGTGTTTTGATCGAGGCACTTTGACAAAAACTTTGTTTAGAGACAGGTTGTGTCGTATGGAGTTCTGGAAATATATACAGATTGAATCAGCTTACAGGAAATGGGTATATTAATATTTAAATAGTGGACTGTGTGCAGATTTTTCTAACTCATTTATCAAAATCAAATATCTATCTACATCAAGTAACTAGGTATTTAAAATTGCACTTATTTAAATGAGGTTAAGAACTCATATACTTTTCCGTATTTCGCAATTATTTTATCAATTGAGATTAATTCTGCAACTTTGGAAATTTAACAGTTGATACAAATGCACGATTTAAGAAAGTAGCTTCTACAGTTTACCTTCAAAACGCTCAGTAACTTGCTGACAATTTTTTGTAACACAATCCCTTTCCAATTGTCACTATCATATTCCAATCACTGATATAATATTCAATAAAACGTACCAATCATACACTCGACTCCCTATTCATAAATCCAATTAGTCCTAATCTTATCTCACTGTTTGCAGATCACACGTTTATTAAATTATGAGGGGTTTCCTACTGAACTGATAACACTCACCTGCCAGGTAGGATCCGCGTTCCTGTAATACTTGAAGTTCTCCTTTATCCAGGAATATATCGCCGATAGCGTCATTTTATCATTGTTGTACCTCATGGCCATACAGATCAAGGTGCTATACGAATACGGAGGTTTCTTCTCACTGTCCGTCTGATATTCTTGTTTATTCTCCATAAAATCCGCCTGACATTTCGCTATTGTATGGTTAAATTTCTGCAACCTCGTGTTCTGCGGATATGTCTTTATTTGCGGAGTCGGCGACATGGGTGGTAATGGAAATTGCGGCACAGACATTATATTCGTTATATTATGAAGCCACGTTAAGCTCTTTAAATCCGTGTCCGATTCTTCGTCGACATCCATTTTTTGCGGTTTGTGTTTGCTGCGAATCGTTTTAGAAACATCTTCCTTCTCTGCAGGAATGCTCTTGTCCTTTTGAATTCCGGCTAATTCTATGTCCTCTTGGTTGATTGTGTAAGTCTCTGGCTGCTCGTAGATGTATTCTATCTCGACAGTGTGAGACGACTCCGGGACTGTATGGTCAACCGAGAAGTACGTAGCTCCACACTGGTCGTCGGTATCTCCATAAAAATGTAGCGATGTGGCGTCCAGCATCTCACCGGACGCCGGAGACAAGCCTGACGTTATATGCATCGTGGCCAACTACATCGCTCGCCCTGAAAACGTTACGACAATGAAACTGATGAGTCACTAGTTGATGAATCAGCTAATAATATGAGAATTGACTTCGATTCCTTGATTATTCATTAAATATTAAACTTCGTAATGAACGTGATGGTGAGTGGGACGTTACCTGGAGAAATGGTGAGATGTGGTGGACGGTGTTGTTCAAGATGCCGGACGATGATCGATCGAGTGCGGTAGGAGGCGGGTGTGACGTGGTGGCGGTCAGTTCGCCCCCCGCTGGTGGTGGCGTCGCGTCGGCGTGGTGGTCGCGTGGCGAGTGCGTGTGTGCGCGCAGAGCGACTGTGCGCCCGCTAGTGGGCAGGTGCGCGCCCCATTGTACACTGTATACCGCCAAACAGGTGTGTGCCGCCGATCGATATTTTTCCGCCCGCAAGACAACGTGGGGCGACCAGCCCGCATAGCTGATAGCTCCGGACAATTAGTCACGGTTATCGGACACAGGACCGAACCAGCACCACAGCCGGCACACACCAACCACCGTAACAAACTACTGCTATCTTCGACTAAACATCCCTTTTTATTAACAATTTAGTAATCAATATGTCCCTGCGTAATTTAGTGACAAAAGACCCGTTTTAACTATTCACAAAGTTATTGCGTAGAAAACTCGTGGCGTTCTATTTCAAGTGCGGGCCTGAGTTGCTTCTTGAGGCGTATCGGCTCGAGTCAAAATTGTGCGGGTACTTCCAATATCAAACGATGTTTCTGTTATAGCAATTAACATACGATGTTGATTGCTATATGCGTAGAACCTTAGAACATGTACTATGCCGAATTCGCTCCTATGCCGATCTACCTACTGTAGGCCGCATTAAAAGCTTTGCTAGCCAACCCGAAAATTGACGAATGAAGCTCTGGTGCAAGCTTGCCTATTGGGGTTACGGTAGTTACATCCTTATAAGCTAAAATAGACGAAATAATTAGTAAAGCCCACATGTGCTAACCGATAGAACTGACAGGACAGACCTCTAAAATTATATAAAAACTTTAGAATATGAATAAGCCTTTTATAAAAATATGTTTCTATAAATAGGAACCTAACATAGGTATGCATTCCATAGACACATAGGTACCCTACCCATATGAGTTTTAATAAAATCCATACCCTAATAAAAAAATGCTATGCACTTCACTGGCACTTAAGGTAAAATTCGAGTAAATTCGATGAGCATAATATGGATATTCCTTATGACCCTGTCTGTTAGAGCGATCGAATACTCGAAGTATCCGACGGCACCGGACTAAACACCAAATTAAAGCAAGTGCTTGTCCAATGTTAAGTTCCCCTGTTTACTTTGCCCAAGTAATGACTTGGTACATACTTGTTTGTTAATAGTCTGGCACCCTTTGAATAACACTTAACGAATTATACCCCAGGGGTTTGGTATCTATAAATGTTTAACTGTGATTCTATTGAAATAAAAGTAACCTGGTGGAATTATTGTAGGGTTATTTAATTATGGGATAGATAGGTACCTACACATTTTTTACGGTTTTGCGGTATTGAACGGTTCGAATCGCACATAACCACTTGCGGTGACTTCGGCGAGTCCAAGGTAATTTCCGAACGGGGAAAAATGTAGTCTTCTTCTTCTTCTTCTTTTCTTAAAATGGCTTCTGCAGCAGAATAACCGCAATTTTGCCAGTCTCTAGTAAATGTAAACGTCTTATAAAATTACTTAAAACATAGGTACTTTTAACAACTTCGCGCTTTTTATGGCAGATAGAGACGAGATTTTTTCAAAAATGTAGTTGTTCTTACACTAGACAACTACAAAAAACTGCAGTTTCGTCAACTTCAACTTACCTCATTTTGATTGGTTGTTGAGGTGCAGTAACTCCAGTTGATAACTCGACTTTAGGGCCGGCACACATTATGAGCATCGGTAAGGAAAAGGTTCATTCAGCATTATATCCCTAAAGATGTTTTACTATAGCAAAGTGTAGTTTCCGACAGTGCCGACGGATACCTAAGGATACGTTTTGTCGTGGCCTTTAGTTGCTTAATGTAAGAAGGTCCTTAGTCCAAACACCAAGTAATCGTAGGTTCTGAGTTCATTGCACTGGTCCTTGAACCCTCATCATTACCTACTATAGTATGGCCGTGTCAATAATCAAAATTGCTATCCTATAATATTAGGCAGATATACCTACATATTTGATGTTACGGTTTCGATAATAAGGGGTATGGGGGCCCAGTCAAACTCACCTGATTGACAGACGAACAGGTTAGGGGAAGGGGGTCATTTCGAAGATTTCAAAGAGATATCCCCAGGTCTGCCGGGGTGCGAGAGATGTGTCTTGTATAATTTCACCTCCGGTAATCATAGACCCATAGACGGTGTGCGTTTTAGTCGGTTCGAGTCCGACATAATCACTTTCACCGACTTTGGTGGAGGCGGTACCCGTAGGGATTTTGCACACGAAAAAAAAAGTTGAGTGGTCAGATGGCAGTTTTTTTTCATAGCAGACAAGCACGCTGCTGTAGAGGGGAGGAAGGAGGGGGAGGGGTGAATGTTAAGAGAGTTCTGTACTGTCAAAGGAAAAATTTCTCGGTCTTCCCAGTTACAACACAAATAGTAAAGCTTAACGGAACAAACCATTTGTTTTTTTATGCAGTGACTTCGTTTTACGAAATTACGTTTCGTTTAGCTTTATTGATACGATGGAGAGATAAATGATTAATGTGAAAAAAAATTGTGGACCAGGGTACCTACTACCAGAGGCCTTCGGCTTCGGGAGTGTTCCCCTTACACCCTGTATAGTGGGTAGAAATGTACATCTAGATTTAACTCAGATCATTGACCCCTTGAGAATTTGGTTCGTAGATCGAAAGTGAGTTCAAGGGTCGTGTGTTGAGGAAGGCGTGAACTAGGGTGGCTGCCATAGATGTAGTGAAGTCTAGATAGCGCATACCGGCGCATAGCGTGCCTACATCTACTACTCAAGTAGGTAATATTTGGTCCACCTAGGATTGATTAGATTGATGTTCAACCAAAAGATTACCTTTTATGTAATGGTTATAAACACTAAATATATGAATAACGACAGCCGCCACTGTTTCGACGTCCATTGTTTATGAAATTAACATTGTAGTATGATGGCAACCATCCTGTGACTGTCCACCATGGCCCATCGTGTTAAAGGTATTATTTATTTAGCGACGCCGCCATTTGTATAGCTATTTATTTTTAAGAATGGTAGTAACCGAAAGTCAGGCAGTGTGCAGTAAATTTGCCGCTCTATAAATGAAAAAGAATTCTCTTATTCTCTGTGGGCTGACTGTAATGTGAGCGACTGCAGTAGATGAAAACCCACGCCAGTCTCGCTCCTCAATCATTAGATGTATTGGTTTGGACCCCGAAAATCTTGATGGTGTCTTCATCATTAAGATCTTCGGGAGTAGTAAATAACTTTAGGTAGTACGGACGAGTAAATAAACTTACCTGATACAAGTACCTATGCACTAGTCTCATATGTCACGAAAAACCAGGTACTTACTAGTTAGATGCGATATTAGCCTTACGTATTCTATATCTATGGTGGCTAGTGTCGCTACCAACACAAAATACCTACATTTATTGGTACCTATATACTTTATTTTTTTTTATAGACTCTGTTTATTTTCTTTTATCGTAAACGTTCGTGAGATACGTTTTTATTAAGTAGGTATTTAAAATTCACGTTTGATCAAATGATCACTTACCACGATTATTGAGAATAAATTGGTAAATTGCGACATCATCATCGAAGCCAGCGACGTTCCGTTGCATCCAAAGCTTACCCTTTTCATCCTGGAATACTCTATCCTACTCCTACCTATAATTTAAGGAGGGGACGCGGACATAATAAGCCTTCCCGAAGAGCGAAACCTATGCTCGGGCCCTCTCCGTGAGTAGCGGCGCTGTCGTGGAACAAATTACTACACAACGATGGCAACTCAAAAATGCCGTCAATTCGACAGAAGAAGAAGACCTATAATTTAATACGGGAGACTTTTATGTGAACTACTGCCACTTAGACCCCCGAACCTTGAGAGTATCTAGTCAATTTATAAGTAAGATAATTAAAAATATTTATAAAAAAGTTAACGTTCTAAAAAAGTATTTTTAGTTAAACTTGTTTCATGTCTCTGTGCTTAAAAAAAAAACAAAATAACCTCACTAAAATAGACTCTATGCACCTAATTATGTATTTTTTAATAATAAGGGATGAAACGGGCACAGGCGGCGACTGGCACGAGACCGTTCCGCTGCACGCGGACAGCTGACATTTGACAATTTGTGCGGGAGGGTAAAAAACGCGGGAAAACAATAGTTTAAAGGTACCATAAACTTATATTGGGGTTATAGGAAATAATAATGGACGTAAATAATTTAGAATCGAATACAATGAAGGTGAATGACCTTTCTCAATAAAAAATATAGTTAGATACTTAGGTATAATAAATATTACCTACAATATGAAAGAAAATTGCATGTAGCGGAGATGTGAATGTTAAGATGGATGTGTGGTGTGACGAGAATGGATAGAATAAGGAATGAGTATTTTAGAGAAAGTTTGAAAGTGGTTGAGAAGTGAACCTGTGAACGTCTGTCATGGAATGGACATACCTACTATGAAAATAGATGATAGCAATATTGTAAAAAATGTCTAAAGTATGAATTTAGAGGGCTTTAGGAACGGAGATCGCTCCAAAAAATGATGGATGCATTGTGTAAAAGAAGATAATATAGTAAAGAAGGGAGTGACTGAGGAAATGACATCTGACAGGAATGTATGGAAGAGAATTTTTTTTTTTTTTTATTCTTTATTTATTATAGAGAGCTTGGTACACAAAGGAAAGCGACCATGTCGCCCTCGTAATACATCTTACACACTACAGCACCTTATAATCTAGCCCTTATTCCAAACTTAACTAAACTATACAATTGTTTGGCTCTACTGGAATCTGGTTGGCTTAACACTGTATTGCACCAACCAACATCAATATGGCAATCAATGATATTGTTGACAATGGTACTTCTTATTGCTTCGTTCCGGACACACTCCATCAAAACATGATAAACATCTTCAATCACACCGCATTCAGTACAATTCGGTGACGTAGATTTTTTAATTAAATACGCAAACTTGTTCAGTGGGATGTGACCAGAACGAACTCTAAAGGCTGTGACCAGAGAGCTCCTGTCTAATTTACATGACTCAAACCAGGGACTGTGAAAAGGCGCCGAACGAATTGTCCATACCATATACCCTTGCTCAGTGAATGATTTGTATAAAAGTCGGTCCATAGGTTAAAAATGTTATTTTTTAGGATAGGCAGTGCATCAGTATAAAGTGGCATAACATGGGTTGAAATCCCGTCTGTTACAGCCTCTTTCGCCAGATGGTCCGCTTCTTCATTACCCCATATCCCCACATGAGATGGAATCCACTGCAAAATCACTTTTTTATTCTGCATATTAAGTTTCTGCATATAATCTAAAACTTTGTACGCAATCGGGACTCCTCGAAAATTGTAGGCGCACCGTGTCACATGTTGAAGCGCGCTTCTGGCATCAATCAGTACTACAAATTTGTCATGACTGATACTGCCAATGTATAATGCCTGGAGCAGTGCAAATAGTTCCGCATACATGATTGAAATATTGGTATCAATTTTAAATTTTCTGTGTGATTTAGTCTGTGGATCAAACAATGCCGCGCCTATACCACATTTTTCTTTAGAACCATCTGTGTAAATCTTATAAAAATCACCAAATTTGTTATTAATAACTTCACTAAATTTATCTTGTAAATATGAAGTCCCTAGGGATGTTTTAGACTTAGTTTCACCGTCTAAGTAGCACCAGATATTGTCTGTACTAATATTTTGAACCCACGTGTCTAGGCTATACATTTCCAATACTTTTGAAGAGTGTATGAAGGCATTATTTAATAGCTCGTATATATTCAACAGAAGGGGAATTTTACTACGAGTCCAATATCCTGGTTTAAGACATTGGCTGGATAACAGGACAATTAAATCCTTATTAACATTATCTACCTCTGAGCTACTTTTTAAAAAGAATTTTCCGCCAAGATAACGTCTACGTAAATGAAGAGGGTGAATACATAGTTCAGTTTGCATCACGTGAATGGGAGTGCTCTTAATGAACCCTCCTATTACACGCATGCATTGGTTTTGTACTTTGTCGAGTTTATATAAATGAGTTTTAACACTAGAATCATACAAGAAGCTACCGTAGTCTAAGCGGCTCCGTATAACAGAAATATACAGTCTTCTTAGGTGTTTCGGATGAAGACCCCAACCTGACCCAGACAATACTTTAAGAGAATTCATGAATTTTAGTGTCTTTGCTACAATATTATTTATATGTTTACCCCATGTTAATGAACGATCCAGCCACATACCCAAATATTTAACACTATCTACTGCCTCTAGATGGTGACCATTGAGACTAATGTTTACCTGCTTTTTATTAACGCCCTTCTTGAACACACAGACCTTGCTTTTATTTTTGGATATGTCTAAGCCAAGGTTTCCAAGTAATTCACCCATACTATCCAGAGCTAACTGAATACTGAGGCAGCCTTCCTCTACTGTTTTGTATGAACCAAACAATACAAAGTCATCAGCATATTGAGATACACACACATTATTAATATCATGACAAATATGCATAGTAGCCACATTGAATAATATGGGGGATAGAGGGTCACCCTGTGCGAGACCACGCCCAGTAGTTCTCGATACAGTCAGATTTTCAGAATGTTTTATACTGAGCTCTCTGGACTTTAGGAAATTCCATAGGTAATTACATATGTTAGCCCCAGCCCCCAGCTTATCCAGTGTTGCTAGTAAAACAGAAATATTGACGTTATTGTATGCACCTTCTATATCTACAAAACAACCGATAGTTACAGCGCTGTTACAAAAGCTCAATTGTATGTGGGAAACTAATCGTGCAAGACTGTCAAGACTGGACCGAGATTTTCTAAATCCTACTGTGAATTTTGAAAAATATTCATTTCTTTCTAGGTACCATTCGAGCCTATTTTTTAGAATTGTATGAAACACTTTACAAGGACATGACATGAGAGCTATTGGTCGAGCATCTGAACTAGGTTGTAAACTATGGCTAGACTTTGGTATAGCAATAATACTAGTTCTTCTCCATTGTAGAGGGATGAATCCTGTGACAAGGAACGTATTATATAAATTATTTAAGAATTCAAGGCCAACATCAGGTAGGTGTTTCAGCATTGAGAAGGAAATGTCGTCGTCTCCAGGAGCCGTGTCTTTTGTTTTAATAGCACGGTGTAGCTCTTGCATAGATATCGGTCGCTCCAAAGCTTGATTAATGGATGTAAAGACTGGATTCTGCGACATCACAAAGTCAGGTGCCAAAGTATGTAAAAGATTACTTGCCGTTTCTTTATTGATAACATTTTTATTTGGTCGGTGCCCTTTTAGCCATTTCATCCGTCGCCAGACGTCGCTAGCAGATGTAGATTCATTTATACTGCTGCAGAATTCTCTCCAGGACTTCTTTTTGGCTTTTCTTATTATACGTTGTGCCGATGCAACTTTTGTTTGAAGTAGTGATAAATTTTGAGGAGTGGGGTTCCTTCTAAAAGAGGCCAAGGCAAGTCTGCGCTCGGCGACAGCTCGTGAAATGTCCGTATTCCAGTAAGGCTTTGGAGAGAATTGTTCAATCTGTAACGGATTTTGACATACTTTCACCATAGGGATATGCTTATTTGCGGCAAAGTTCAAAGTATTCATGAACTGGTTGTACGCTTCTTGGGGCTCACTGGACACTTGTATCTCTGGAAAGGTGGCACTGAGGGTATTTGTGTATTCTGTCCAATTTGCTTTTTTAAAATTACGCTTTTTGTCAATACATAAGTTTGGTACAGTGTATGTAGACAATTTGATAATTAGATGATCACTCCCGAGGTTTTCATTAGAGACTTTCCATTTAAACTTTAATGCAATGTCAGTGGTGACCATAGTTACATCAGGGGATGTTTTTTGTAGTATACCGTTCACTAACTTCTCTCTAGTTGGTGTGCCGTCATTCAAGGTAACAAAGTTTTTATCAAGTATTGTGTCAAAGATTTGTATTCCACGGGCATCGGTCTTATACGACCAACTGGAATGATGGCCATTAAAGTCGCCTGCTACTAAGGTGCGCCTCTGGCCTAAGCCAAAAATTATATCCCAGTCGTTAATTGTAGTTCGAATGGACGAAGGGCAGTATAAGGAAATTATATTTTCAAGAAAAGAGCAATTTAAGATTTTAACATGAATTAACTGAATGCCGGCATTGATATTGTGGACTTGGCAAATTTGGTACCTAATGGATGAGTGAATAACAATTGCAGTACCTCCATAGCCATCGTCTCGGTCTTGGCGCAGTATAGAATAGTTGGAAAGTCTCACTGTTTGATCTGAATCGAGCCAAGTTTCGCTCAATAAAGCAATGTGTATTTTTTCCTGCGATAACAACTGATCTAATTCAGACAATTTTGGGCCTAAACTTTGACAATTCCACTGTATCATATTAAGCTTGTGATAGTTTTGTCCATCCATTTTGAATAAATAATTTTAAGACCGGCCACTCTGAGAAACAATCAGTTAGGATATTAATAAGCCAATCCGCCAGAACCCAACCACATGACTTTAACTTTTCACCTAGTTGAATATTTTTCATGAATATAATATCGCGTAATCTATTTATCAATGATTGAATGTCAGACTTCTCACTCTTCTTATTCTGCATGTACTCATCCGTATCTTGAACTTCCTCGTTCGCATCAGATTTTTCTTCTCGTCCTCCTGGTCTTTCTACCTTTTTTGCAGCTCTTTTTGTTTTGGTAGTCTTTGTTTGTGTCATAGTCGGCATTATACTTTTTTAACACTATCTTCGTCAACTACAACTTTTGTAAGTACTTCTACGTATGAAGGGCTATAATCGGAATGGGTAGGTCTTACGTGCGCAGTCTCGACAGCCTCATATGGAATCTTTTCAATTGGCGGAGAGGGTGGGACATAAAGGGTTAGTGCTCGCTTATATGAGCAGTTAAATTCGGCCATCAGCTCGCGCATCTTTTTCTCCTTGAGATACGTTGGACATTGCTTAGATAAAGACATATGCTTACCCTGACAGTTCACACATCGAAAGCTTGTTGTTTCGCAGTTAGCATGACGTTTACCACATTTAGGGCAGATGTAATCATTTAATGAACATGTTTTATAAGTGTGACCAAACTTCCAACATCTCGAGCACTGTGTCACAGGAAAGATGTATGGCTCTACTTTAATACGAATGCCATACGTGTATACAAATGGGGGTAGCATCGACCCCTTAAAACATAACCTCACACATTCACTATCTTCGAAACGATTATTCTCAAAGTTGCGGCGTTGTAAGCGTTTTATGTTTACTATGGGTATATTGCTCTCTAATTCACGTAGAATTGCATCCTCATCTAACTCTCGCTCAATATCTCGAATAATACCATAAGACACGCCCACCTCATATGTTTTCTGACATTTGTAGCCTTTCTGAGAGAAGTAATTACATTCAAGAAGTTTTTGTGCACTTGTTTCGTTATTGAAATGCAGCAACACTTTATAAGCATTGATATATTTAATTTTAGTCACATCTAATATTTGTTCATGTTTAAGCATACGTGCCAACCCTAATTGTTTAGGTAATATTTCATTTTTGGATGTCATACTCACTTCGATTGTTTCTTCCGCCATTCGTCTTGAATCGTTCTGTGGACTACTACGCGCCATAATTTTTACTCTTCGACCCACCTCATTCCACATTTCGCTATCGTCCGCAGCTCGGGTTCTTTTTTCTGCCCGATTAGTACTCAATTCAACGCCTACTAGGTTCATATTCAGTTCTCGTTCCGAAGAATATTCAAAGTTCGTGTCGGTCTCCTCTTGTAAACAGCTATTCACTACACTATCTAGTTCCATCTCACTTAAATGAATATCACTATCCATAACCAGCAGGGATGTATTGCATACTTTTCATTATAATAATAACAAGCAGGTTTAGAACGTCCTGACACTAATTTTATTTTAGAAAATAAAACAAAACCGCGATGTGTACTTGTTCGCGTTGGCGCCAAAAGTCCAAGGAAGAGAATGTATTCTATTCTAGTAGGTATAATACTCTAGGACAATCTACACAACGTCACCTAGACCCATGGTAAGCATAGTTTAACTAGCTTGTGTTACGGGTTCTAGAATGCGGATAAACATAGGTACATAGATACATGTGTAAAGCAATGATTCACACATAAATATTACTTTTACAATAAGTACTAATTACTTAATTAGAAATAACACATTAAAATACCTACGTACTTATTTATCTACCTATTTTAACAACCCGTTGCGTACGGGAACACATGTTACGCACCTGTTCTGTTACGGTGGAGGACACGCGCCATTGTAAAAGTAAGGGCAAAAGTTCAACTCCTACCGAATTCCGATTAAGTTCCGATTAAAGCCCGATTTCTATTTTTTTTATGGCACGTCAATTTGACTTCACATCGCCTGATGTTAAGCTGAAGGCAAAATCTCATGAAAGAGGGTCACCATTGCAAACACGTTTAGTGCTACAATGGTGGCGCTCAGCTTGACGGCCTCATCAGATGCTTTTTCACGCCCCGCTTAAAGGACCCGGGACTGTAGGAAAAAGGAAACACGTGCGCCGGCAAGGAATTCGGTGCGAAAAAATTACGCAACGGATTTTGATGCGGTTTTTTAATAGATAGAGTGATTATAGAGGAAGGTTATTATATAACATCATGCTACAACCAACTGGAGCGAAGCAGAAGAGAAAAATGTTGCAAAAACGGGGTGACGCGGACGAAGTTGCGCGGGTCATAAAACATACATAAACTCACGCCTTTATCCCCGAAGAGGAAGGCAGAGGTGCTAGCTCCCACATTTCGCCAGTTTATGTTTACGTGCCAATGTAATAGGTGGCTAGCCTATTGCCATTATCCGGGCACTTATAAACCTGCGATAAATACACACATAACTTCGAAAAGCATCGAAGTCATTGGTGTGTGCCATGGTAAAACCTGGGATCGAACCCGAGACCTCATCTCAGTAGTCTATTACCCATACCACTAGGCTACCGCGGCGAGCAAAATGTTGTTAAGTGAGAAATGTTGCAAAAACGGGGCGACGCAGACGAAGTTGCGCGGGTCTGCTCGTATATAATAAAAATCAAGTATTATAAAAGAACGACAATGTTCTTGTTTGTAAAGAGAACACATTCATGAGTTTGCCTACTGACTTATTTACGGCATGGCTATAGTTCAGGCGATTAGGCAGCCGTGTAATTTCACTGCATTTTTATTACCACGTTTGTTTTACCGCTTTCGATTACTCTGCTATCAACCCCATTGCTTCACCCCCTGTCACAATATTAGTTGACGAAGCGACGGTATCGATTTTATCATGTATTTTGTTAGATAGACGAATGACGCACCTATATGTGGGGAGGTATCTAGTATTTATTTATTTGAATTCCTGTACGCAGGTTGCGCGGGTACAAATAAAAATCAGATCAAATCAAATTAGTTCAAATTAGAAAAAAAATAGCACGATTAAATCTATTTGCATTGGTCTTAAGTATCTTCCGTGCGCATCATCCTCACGAATACCGCCTCCACCAAAGTCGGTGGTGGAGATTATTTCGGACTACAACCGACTAAAATGCACGCCGTCCATGGGTTTGCCGGAGGTGAGACATATCTGTCGCACCCCAGCAGCCGGGGACATCTTTTTGAGATGATGCCCTTCCCCTAATGTGGGAACCATGGTGTTCCCATCTAGCCCTCGGATATGGAGAGGCGCACTTCACCCCACCAACTATTTGTATTGATCTAGGTGTCAAGTCGGTCCCGATTGTCATGCGAACATCTAAAGGTGCGTCCAGATTTGTGACATGATCAGCGGACCGGACACATAAACTAGAGTTGTGCTGACAATGTTACGTAAATGTAGACGCGGCATGAGTTATTACGGCTCTGTCGCAAAATGACCAATTCTCAAAATGACTACAGGTAGCAAAATGTCCCTTTCGCAGAATGTCCCTTTCGCAAAATGTCCCTTTCGCAGAATGTCCCTTTCGCAAAATGTCCCTTTCTCAGAATGTCCCTTTCGCAAAATGTCCCTTTAGCAAAATGTCCCCTTCCTCAAATAGGCATTAAATTACTTTCAACAGTAAAAAAACTGGTCAATAGCCAGTGTACAACACAGAGGGATACTATATGGGTAGGCAGGTGTATGCACATAAACTAAAAAAAAAATGGAAATCGAAGTTTGTCAGATTTACTGTCAATCAAAAGATCAATTTACACAAATATTCGATTTCAATTATTCTTTTTAGTTTATGTGCACATAAACTAAAAAAAATACATAAGTACATACACCTACCTACCCATATACTATCCCTCTGTGTTGTACACTGGCTATTGATCAGTTTTTTTTACTGATGAAAGTAATTTAATGCCTATTTGAGGAAGGGGACATTTTGCTAAAGGGACATTTTGCGAAAGGGACATTCTGAGAAAGGGACATTTTGCGAAAGGGACATTCTGCGAAAGGGACATTTTGCGAAAGGGACATTCTGCGAAAGGGACATTTTGCTACCTGTAGTCATTTTGAGAATTGGTCATTTTGCGACAGAGCCGTTATTACGGGTAGTCTATTGTCGATATCTAAAGTTGTGGTCAGATAGCAGTCGCTTCAGAGACTACGCACTTCGGACTCTAGAGGTGAAAACTTCGGATGCAACCGGGATTATACAGTACAGTTCCGATCGCTGCGTTTTTGTTTTATTTCTGGAATTGAATCCTGGACAGTGATAGATCTTTGATCTTAGAAAAAGAAAAAGTGGCTGTGACATACGAACGGACAGACAGACAACACGAATTGAAAACAAACCAATTTAATATCATAAATATATATTTACTGTAAAAATCACACTTTCAAAATTGTAAAACATTCATCTTACATACATGATATGATATTATATCCATTTACATGGATTTACAATAATTGAGCGATTTATCAAATGCTACAACACTATAACTGAAGATGTTGTATGAGCCACTGGGTCCCGTTGATGAGATTATCCATCTCCGCAGGCGGGGAAGACAAGGAATGATTGTCATCATACATATATATTCTGAAAGAAAACACTAATGTAGTGAAATGGAAAACGCTATTTCTGATGGAAAGTGGGTACCGTGGCCTATGGAGGTTTGCAACACCAGGGGCGTCACATTCGTGCTGCCGACCATATAGAGAAGAGGGGGAAGGTGATGGTTAAGAGAGTCTCTGTGCTGTCAGGTCAGAAGACAAAGCAGGGTTTCTGTGTCTTCCCACTGTTTATTCAATTCAATTAAATTTAAACCGAAATCATATCCAAATTAAATTCAAATCAACGAACCAAGATCAGATCATAATCAAACTAAATAATATTGCATTGTTTTTCTGACATATGTTATACTTTGGTGTGTCAATTTCAATTAATTGTCATCTCTTACTCGTAAAACAAGTAAAATATTAACTGATATTACATCCTTATGTCAATATTTCATTGCGAGACTTTGAAATATTTGAGGGGGAAAAAAGATTAAATAAGTACCTATTTCAATAACATTTAAATTATTATAACATAACATAACATAAACTCACGCCTATATCCCCGAAGGGGTAGGCAGAGGTACTAGCATCCACATTTCGCCAGTTTATGTTTAGGTCCCAATGTAATAGGTGGCGAGCCTATTGCCACTTATAAACCTGCGATAAATACACACATAACTTCGAAATGTCATAGGTGTGTGCCAACTTGGGATCGAACCCGAGACCTCGTCTCAGCAGTCCATTACCCATACCACTAGGCTACCGCAGCTTTAAATTATGTTATATATAAATTATTATTTCATCAAATAATGTGCTATTAGTAAACTTAAGTTAAACAAAATCCTACCTGGTGTGCACCCCATTCGCTTTAAGCCTCCTAGCGTACTCCAACCCCTGGTAGTGTGGTACACGTTTGTCGACACTGCCGAGCATAAGCGCAGTGGGTGCACGGACTTTGTGGACGTGAGCTAGAGGGGAACAGCGTCGCATTGCCAACAACTGCTCTTCAGACAGCGGACCTTTTTCTGTGAACTCGTAGCCAGCTTCTACTGCACACCTAGTAGAAAAAAAAATAGGCTAGGTGTCAAAACATCTTGAGCTTTTACTAATAAAGAAAATGTTTAAATAGATATTCAGCGCCATCTAGGGAAGAGAAACCGGTCAGAAGTTCGGTTTCACTTTCCTAGATGGCGCTACCGTAGATGGTGATCCTGAATTACGCAATAGACATTTCTGGCTAAGAATAGAAAAGTGACGAATCAAGTCATATAATACTTATCTCTAAATTAATGAAATTTTAAAGCAATTAGCTAACTTAACACCGTAAGCCACGTAACGTAACTAACTAGGTCTCGTCTTGGATATTTACTTCTTCCAATCATAATCAAGTTAGATTAGAAACGGTAGTTTCGAAACTTAACAAAACAAAACAAAAAAAATCCAAAAAGATTCAAGAGTAAAACTATTTTACACTTTCAACTACCAACAATATATATTTAATAAAAAATCTACCCTCAAGCTGCAATAAAAAAAAAACTTACCCATCAGAATTGTCACAATAATGCCCTTTAGTGGCCAGATCTATCAATGGGTTTCTCATAACCATGGCTTTGAATCTATCAGGATACTTCGCAGCCAAGTGGCCGACCAAGAAACAACCATAACTGCCTCCATAAAGAAGGACGTTTTGGCCCAATCTTCTATCTCTTTCTAACAACGTGGTTAGAGTAAGATGGCAGTCTTGTACGTCATAGGTCCCAGCGTGAGATAGTAAACAGCGGACATTGGAGTCCCCTTGGCCGATTGAACCACGGAAGTTTATGTTTGTTGTGGCGAAACCTGAATGGTTTATTATAATATGGTTTTATAAACACAAACAGTTTCAACTACTCTATAAAGTTGCCATTTAAGTTCGATGCGCGTCAAACAAATTACTTTTAAACTTTCACATTCCATGATATATAACAAAATAATTGGACATTATTCAATTTTGTCATATATTAAAATTTGATTGTTAGATTTGAGGCCATGAGACAGTTTATATATATTTAGATAGATAACTCTTTATTGTATATAATAAGACAATTTTAAATATTGATATAACCATGGGTGGACGTATCGCCGAAGGCAATCTTTTCCGCGAAACCTTTGGATGGATAAAAAAGTATAGAAAGGATAGAAAAGTGGTGTAGTTTAAATATAACATGAATTCGGCATAGGAACCTACAATAAGTCCCATCGATGGTCAACCAAGATGAGTAAACAATAACAAATTAACAACGTACGTAGCGACGCCACATCTAGCGCCATCTAGCGGAGACCAACTGAACTTCTACAGTACTAGTGATTCTACATCACGCAATTGAATTTCTAATTAGTACAAACTTCAATATCAATTGCATCTCAACTCAAATTCTGTTCGTTTTAATAAAAATAAACATGAAACTTCTTTGAAATGATATTACTTTCTATTCTTAGCCAAGGACCACGTGATAAATAATATTTATAGGTCTTATGGATACGAAATTTTCTATATGGCGTGCGCCCCGCGCAGCGCACATTTTCATACAAGTACATAGAGCAACTGGGCGTTGGGCAGGTCACCTGTCACATGACTTCATCGATCGATCAATGCAGTGGCCTTTATCTTTAAGCATCATCGTCATCGTTATTTCAGCCATAGGACGTCCACTACTGAACCATAGGTCTCCCCCAACGACCGTTAATCCAACGGATTGGAGGCGGTATCAAAAAGGTACCCGCGACGTTGACTATGTCGTCCGTCCATCTCGCCGGAGGGCCAGGGTCAATCACTAATCATGCATAATTTGTATACACAAACTCACCAATCAGCTATGTCCGTAGAATTGAACATACTGGCAACATCAGTGACAGGATTTCTCGTCACGACCACACTGTAAGTATCAGGATACTGCCCACTAAGATGGGTGACCAGGAACCCCCCATGGGAACCCCCAGTGAGGGCCAGTTTTGTGCTATCTATGGGGCGAGTTTTCACTACCTCATCAGTGGCGAGTTTACAATCTTTGACGTCAAAGTCTCCGACGTTTTTTAAAAGGCACTTGACAGATGCTTCGCCTGCGCCTGTTGAGCCTCGATAGTTGACAAGTAAGCAAGCGAAACCTGAAGAAAAAAATATGTTTTGTCTGACTACCCTCTATTTTTGTATAATTAATGTTGAAATGTGGCATGTGTTTGCCGATCAGGCCAGTTTTTTTGTATTAATAATGATATTAAAGTAGGCGTTACATGGCGGAAATCCATTAAAAGACAATATATTAGGGGAATGCTTTTTAGTTGCTTTAAGGAGTGCGGTTTAGCATTCCTTTCTATGACAATTAGTAATATTTTGCAATTGCTATCGTTGGGATTGTTAAACAGTGGGTAAGTGGTGGCTTACCTTCCTTCCCTCAATATATTTTCTTTCATTTGATACATTTGACAATTAAATTAAGTGAACATATCGTTACACTTTGCTAGTTCTTGCATGTAATTGCATGTAAGCAACGGACAAAGTAACTGAAAAAATTATAATAGCGAGAGACTGGGTACTGGACAACATAAAAAGCATATCTTATGCATGAAAAAAATCAAGTACCTAATATATAAGATATAAAAATGTGTACCGTCAAATAAACTGTCTAACTTAAAAAACTAATTAAACTATAAAGGGGGGTTAAAGGGGGTCAGAAGCAAAGAGGCTGATCAAGGAAATTCGCCGCCGTATCCACGACCAAGGGGGTGACTCCACCCCGGCTCGTTCCTATTCAATGCCTATGCAAACAAACTTTTAATAAAAACTAAAAAAAATATCATGGAACGCAAAAGTTTAACAGTCAAAAAAAATTGGTTATAATACATTCTAAATTATTATACATTCAATTAAACGCATGCAATTCAAATCATTGTAATAACCAAATATACATACAATTAATGGATGTATCAATTCACTTACCAAGCATATTAAAAAGAGCCGCTTCCAATGAAAAACCGTTTACAAAGTTTGAGTGTGGACCTCCGTGAGGCCACACTATGAGGGGCAACTTCTTACCGTCTGCTTTTGGGGCGAAATATATTGCGTTGAATGATTCTGTAAAAAAAAAGTTGGAAAATATTCTAGATGTTCCAAAGTTATGAATAAAGGTATGATTCGGTAGCCGACTGCAGACCGCAGATACAGCGTGCCGTGATATACAGGCTGTAAGGGGAACGCTCCCGAAGCCGAAGGCCCCTGGTAGTACTCATGGTACACAACATATTGGCACTAAAAAAATTACGGCAAAGCAATTTTTTTTAATTTATAATTTTTTTAAACCTTTTAACTAGCGTTATTCACTCTCGATCGTGTTAGTATAGCTGAATGAAACAAAAATTTTATGAAAAAGCTTGAACTCGCAAGATGGCGCTACTTGTTCTTTTTTGCAGTAAGGTTTTTATGAAATTTTCGTTTCATTTAGCTTTACTGATATGATGGAGAGTAAACAATGCGAAAAAATTAAATAAAAAAAAGGAAAAAAAATAAAAAAAAATAAAAATTTGCTTTGCCGTAATTTTTTTTCATCGTGGTATGTGTTTGCCGATTTGTTTGTTTGTATTATATGATTCAAGATAAGATATTAAAGTAAGCGTTACATGGCGGAAATCCATTCGCAGGCATCGTGTGTGCTGTATACTCACTGACAGTGTCCTTAGAGCCTGAATGCTCGAGGTCTAAGTACTCCACAGTGGCGTTCGCGACGGACGCGGGCACTTCGCTAGGGTTGCTCACGCGCACCCACTTGATGTTACCTTCACTACCTGCAGCGGGCAGTTTGGCTACAAATAACTGTGGATAATGATTAAACAAACATTATGAAATGATGAAACCGTTGAAAGATGGCAGTCGCTTCACGGAAAATATTGAAGTTCAGCCGCATCACAGTTAGACTGGAAAGCCGACCCCAACTGAGTTGAGAAAAGGTTCAGAGAAAGATTTCATTGTTTCCTTTCATTTAATTTATTAAGTTTGTTAGAGAGATTTCATCCTTATAACTGACCCTAACGCTTGATGCAATAAAAGTAGAGGGTGCCACTTTTACAGATTTTAGTCGGTTCGAATACCGGGGGCGGTAAGCGAATTTTTCAAAATCATTAAATGCAGTTTTCTCAAAATAAAGGAATGTTTCCTTTGAGTAAAATTTTCTATCTACAGTATTAAGAGTACTTCCCCTTCAGGTGGCATTACAAAATTCCACCCTGTATAATATGAAATGATGAAACATACTCCGAAGCGATTTTATATACAAGATTACGTTCATAGTAGGTAATCAAACCATAGGAACCGCGGTAGCCTAGTGGTATGGGTAATGGACTGCTGAGACGAGGTCTCAGGTTCGATCCCAGGTTTTACCATGGCACACACCAATGACTTTTCGATGTTTGTCGAAGTTATGTGTATATTTAGCGTAGGTTTATTAAGCGCCCGGTTAATGGCAATAGGCTCGCCACCAATTACATTGGGACAGTATAAATAATAAGATATTTTTTTATGGCTCGTCAATTAGACTTCACCTCGCCTGATGTCAAGCTGAAGGCAAAATCTCATGAAAGAGGGTCACCATGGCATACACGTTCAGTGCTACAATGGTGGCGCTCAGCTTGACGGCCTCATCAGATGCTTTTTCACGCCCCGCTTAAAGGACCCGGGACTGTAGGAAGAAGGAAACACGTGCGCCGGCAAGGAATACTTACTTGTCCGGGAGTAGTGAGACTGGAGCAAGTGGCCAGGATGACGTCAGACCGTACATCCAGAACGCTGGTGGACCCTGGAGCACTCTTGTTTGATATGTCCACTATTTTACCACTGCCTGAAAGAAGGATATAAATACTATTTATACTGTTGATTGATGGCACTTGGTGGAATTTGTTGTTACACATATTGAGAACTCACTTGTACTGTCATCGTAAACCTTTGAGGATGCCGTAAGGCGAAACCGGTCAGGTCTATTAAAAAATAAAAATACTGTGGAAAAGTACAAGTGAGTTTTCAATATGTGTAAGGATATAAATAATTTTAAAATACCTTATGAACAGGGCCGTTTTTACCTATGATGCGGGCCCTGGGGACACTTGAATGGGGGCCCATTTAGGTTTTATACCGTTTAGGTGGCAGATAAGCTCAAGGTCCACCTGATGAATTGGTTACCATGGCCTATGGACGTTTACAACACCAGAGGCGTCACACACGTGCTGCCTACTCTGTAGAAACCTTCTAATGCCCTTCTTGAAGAACCCCATATTATAGTCGCTTGGAAAAACCACTTTTTATACTGTTTAGGTGGCAGATAAGCTCACGGTTCACCTGATAGATTGTTTACCATGGCCTATGGTCGTTTGTAACACCGAGAGCCCCGAGTGCCTCTATGATAAAGACGGCATTGGGAGACTAATATTCCCTCTGATCTCTCCAGCTAGGGTATTTCTTGTGTTAAGAGCGGTTTCACGTCGGTAGAGTAATGGTCGGGATTCGAACCCGGTGCTTCTGATCGTAAGGCCGAATCCTTAACTACTAAGCAACCGATGCTTCAAATATTAGGTAACAACGCTTTACAGTCTTATTGCATTAGATTTAAATCTGCAAACCAAATTCAGTCTTACCTAAGTGGCATAAGGTTTATATTTAATTTACATTTAAATACTCAAGCATTTTCCCGCCTAATTTGAATTGACCCATACATACACATACATATATATGCTCACGGCCGTACCTTATCCCCGAAGGGGTAGGCAGAGGCACATATTTGTAAAAGAAATATTTTACCTAGATAATTGTTAATGCTTACCAATTTGAACAACATAACTCCTGACTTCGTTTTTCTGTGGCGTGGACAGAATGAACCTTGTACCGTCAGCACTAAACCCCTTGCCGGGCAACGACTGGCAGTACAACCCGTAGAACTTCTGCCCATTTTCTATTGCCCTTTCAGTTTCAACTATGTCTATTATTACTGATACATTAGTCTGAAATATTTTTTTTAAATCAATTTTACAGTTTTATATTTTGAGACGTTTTTCTTTTTGCGTGTGGAAGCCCCCAAATTCTCTACCATCCAACCAAGCCACCAAAACCTAGGGCCTAAAATAAATCCACCGACACTATAAAATGTTCTGTTGTTAAATTGTTTTTTTTTTTTGGTTATGTTATTCTTATTATTATTATTATTTAGACTTTATGAAATGATGACGTACGTGACGGTAGTGAATGCGACTGCTACGCAGTAGCCGCGGGTTCGATCCCCGCTCAGTGCAAATATTTGAATGCAATAATATCGCTATAGGCATTGGTCTGGTCATGCTTCGTAGAGCACGTTAACCCGTCGGTCCCGGTTGCCCTACGAACATCTATGGCAATCGTTACGGGTAGTCGGAGCCCTTAAAAGTCAGACTAGCCTAACTACAGACTTTCGAGATCTCCAATTTGGAGGTCTGATGACAGTCGCTTCACGGAAAATATCGAAGTTCAGTCGCATCTTAGTTAGACTAGAAAGTTGAACCCCAACTGGTTGGGAAAAGGCTGAATTATGTCAAAAAGGCGATTATAAAATCCAAGATCATTTAGATGATAAACAAGCTTGGAAATGAGCTGTTCACCCAATTTGCTACTCAAGCAAATTATTGTAGGTATCTAGTCTAAGTTAATGTTAGTACCTAAATACTTAACGTAAAACGGGGTGAATAGATATCCAGGGGTGGATAGAAATAAAATGGTCAATAGAATATTTTAAATAATTTCTTACACAAAATTTTAATGAAGCTTATTACCTACAAGATATTTTATGATCCTAGTATTACATTTAACTCGTCCTTTTCGCTTGAAAGAAAATAACTATAATAAGCCCATAGGTCACGGTAACCACTTACCATCAGGTGGGCAGCGTGCTTGTCTGCGACCTAAGTTGTATAAAAAAAAATAACTACAGGATTTAGCTGAACATTTTATATCTATTCACTCTTCAATCTCTATTCACCTCGTGTATAAATGTATAAATGTAATATAAATGTATGAAATTAAAATTTTTGAAAACATATTTTGAGTCGTGTATAGATTAATTTATTTTTGAATTTTAGAACTTACTGATCCCTTCTTGATGGTGACGAGTTGGTGGCAAGCGTGATGCGGGCCATCTGCCTTGCGTTGTATCCAAACCAGATCGCCGGTCGGACCGTACCGAGGTGAACGGACCGCCAAACCATCGGCGCTTAATTTCTCTAAAAATATACCTATGTCTTAACTATAGTCCATTTGTATAGGTACAGTCACCTGCAATAATATGTAGGTATACGTTTTAGAACTTTTTCACATTAAACTTGTCGAATTTTACCGTTTCATGTCATAATGTTGACTTGTCATTTATTATTGTGACAAGATTCCAAAGTGTATAGGTACATATTATTGCAGGTGACCGTACCTACAAAAAAAGTAAACAATCTTAGTGTATCTTTTTAATATGTTTTGTTTAAAACCTCAGTATAAAATACATTTTTTGCTAGAAGACTAAAAACCTGTATCGAACGATTAGTTAGTCATTTAGTTAGCCTAAGTATTTTAGTTATATACCTAAGTAGTTAGTTTAGTTAGCTAAGTAGTTAGCCATGTATTTTTATAAAAGTTGCCACAAGATTGTTTAACTTTTTTAACTACCTAAACAAATGGAGTATAACTTACTGTTTTCCTTACTTTACTGTATGAATCTCTCACAAATGAACAGCTGTGATCTATTCACTGTTAAATTTATCGGGATATTTATGTATTATATATATATATATGTTTGTTGACTTAATTGTGTAACCGATATTTCGGCGCTGTTGCAAGCGCCCGCCATGATCACGATTTACTCCGTTGCTAATACACCGTGAAACACACAAAACGCAATGAACTCAACAAATATGGTAAATGTCCCGATAGATTTAACAGTGAGTATATGTAAATGACCAGGGGCTCTAGCCAAAATGCATTCGTTCCGAATCTACATTCGTCATCGCTCTGAAAATGTATGGGAGTGACATTTGTTGTCGAATGTCATGTGATCCGATTCCGACAGCAAATGTCACTACCATACATTTTCAGAGCGATGACGTATGTAGATTTGGAACGAATGCATTTTGGCTAGAGCCCCATGTCAATCTAAAATCATGCAGCTGTGATCTAGTTATCGTGAAGTCAAAGGATTGACGAACGAGAGAGAAGAGTGATGATTAGCACGTCGACAATTATAGGTAATCTTATTACGAAGAAAAAGGAAAGGGGCGTAGAAACCCTTCCCGAAGAACGAAACCTATGATCAGGCCCTCTCCGTAAGTAGCGGCGTTGCCGTGAAACAAATTACTACACCACAATTGAATCAGTATCCTTGAATAAGTTCCTGTGAATCGTGAGAACAATGGACGGATCCGCGGGCAACGGTTAGTATATCGAAAATAATACACGAACTCACTCATATTCCCATCCAAAGTGAGATTGAAGATCCAGCTGGGTCGGTTTGTGCAAAATATGAGTCCGAGTCGCCTCGGCTCCGTCTCCCATGCCACACCGACCACACTGACACCGTCAGGGGCGAACCGAACCTGGTGGACAAAGCTTTCAATAGGTACAAAGTTCATAAATGAAATTCTGTTAGTTTTCTTTTTTTTTTAAGTTTATTTTTAACTAATTGTCTACAAAAGGAACACGAACACTAATACAAATTAGGCTTAATGCCCTGGCTGCTCAGCGGCGCGGCGTCATGACCTGTTTGCCTAAAAAAGAAAACTAAAGCGCGCGAATTACCTTTCTGTTCTTGTAATCAGTAGAAACATAGGTATATGTTTTATTGTATTTTACACATACAGGGTGTAAGGGGAACGCTCCCAAAGCCGAAAACCCCCGGTAGTACTCATGGAACACGACATATTGGCACTAAAAAAATTACGGCAACGCAATTTTTGTTTTTAAACCGTTTAATTTGCGTTATTCACTCTCGATTGTGTTAGTATAGCTGAACGAAATAAAAATTTCATGAAAAAACATGACCTCGCAAGATGGCGCTACTTTTTTTTTTTTGCAGTGAGGTTTTTCTTATGAAATTTTTGTTTCATTTAGCTTTACTGATATGATGGAGAGTAAACAATGCGAAAAACATAAAAAAGGTAAAAAAAAAATATCAAAAATAACCAATTTGCTTTGCCGTAATTTTTTTTCATGCCTTGCATGTTGTGTACCATGAGTACTACCAGAGGCCTTCGGCTTCGGGAGCGTTCCCCTTACACCCTGTATAATGAGTTCTACGTAGAATTATGAAAGTGACAATGCATTAACTCCTGAAACAATAACTATAGAAGCTTACATCGTCGTACAAAACTTATTACTTGTTTTTTTTTGAGGATTTTATGACCTGGTATCTAGGACCTTTAGGTCACAAAAATTTTGCCCCTTTTGATACGCAGTACACACGATTCAAAGAGGGTAATATAACAATGACTAAAATTGGCTAAACTATGTTGACTAAAAATAAAAAAAATAAAAAGGGTCTAGAACTTTATAAAGTACAGTAAAACGGGGGTGAATAGGGATCCAGGGAGCCCATAGGGATAAAACGGTCAATGTAATATTTTAAATAAGTAATTACTTTTACAAAATTTTAATTAAGCACATTACCAGATATTTGATGATTCTGATATTACAATGAACAAGTTCAAAGTTTCGCTTGAAAGAAAATAACTACAGAATTTAGCTGAAGATTTTATCCCCATTCACGCCTGGATTCCTATTCACCCTTTTTTACTGTACGTTGACCGATGAATAAAATTAAATTCAATTCATTTATTAATTTAAATCTTTATTTTTAAACATTTGGTTACATAAGGAACGCGAACGTAATTATAATGTCCCATAACTATCCCTTCATAGGGACAATATTTAACAATATTTTTACTTACACTAATAACATATATGGCAACGCACTTAATAATATTGCGTTTTATTACAAAAAAAGATCCTATAACGTTATAAGCTACGTTGATTTGTAGTTCGGTATAGATTAAACTGAATTGTCTAATCGAATTGATCAGAAAAAGTGAATGCAAAGAGTAGATGGGAGGGGACGTAGTAAGCCTTCCCGAAGAGTGAAATCTATTCTCGCGTCCTCTCTGTAAGTAGCACTCTGGCTACCCTACTCACATCTCATTTTTCATCATATCACTACATAGTATAAAACAAAGTCGCGTTCTCTGTCCCTATGTCCCTTTGTACGCTTAAATCTTTTAAACTACGCAACGGATATTGATGCGGTTTTTTTAACAGATAGAATGGTTAAAGAGGAAGGTTTATATGTATATAACATCATGCTACGACCAACAGGTGCGGAGCAGGAATAAAAAATGTTACAAAAACGGGGTGACGCAGACGAAGTTGCGGGGGTCAGGTAGTTTCATATAATCAGATCAGGGCTTGTTAACCGGTTAATGTATCAAACCGGTTTCAGTGTAAGTACATAAGAGCGTTTCATTTAGGTTTGACTCTACCTTAACCGATAAAAAACCATTTTGGTTTGAACACAATTTACCGGTTTTGATTTCGCTCTTACCGACAACATCGATGCACCATTCACATTCAATTCGCGCGGACTACATGTGTTATCCACTAGTACAAAATTTCAATTTTCAAGCGTAGGGCTAAAGTGCTTCCATATTTTAAAGGAGTGGTGAAGGTCACTAAAGTGTAGTGCGAGCGTCGTCGGTCGCGTGGACTGTATGCGCAGTCCATTTTCAATTTAATACAATTTTTTTTAATAAAATTTATTTATTTTAATTATCAAAATATTATAAAAGAACAGTTTTTCTAATCAAATATTCTATTGATAAATGATATTGGTAAAAATTCTATTGATAATGGCATGTATTAACTCCCTATAATTTTAATTATATATAATACTAGCTGTTGCCCGCGGCTTCGCCCGCGTGGTTTATTTTTTGACAATTACCTACTCATTTTTGACTCATTATTATTATTAGCCCACATAGTTATTTAATTATTATATTGCATATTTTATAACCACCTTCGGTTCGCCGACGATATCGTCATAGTTGCGGAGTCGCTGGAGCAGCTGGGCGAAATGCTGCACGGCCTAAACGAATCCTCTCGACGCGTCGGCCTTGGTGTAAACTTGAACAAAACCAAGGTTATGTTCAATGAACACGTTATACCGAGACCGATTGCCGTCGAAGGGGCCACACTCGAAGTTGTTCAACAATATATCTACCTGGGGCAAACCATACAACTTGGTAGAAACAACTTCGAGAAAGATCTAGCCAGAAGGATCCAATTGGGCTGGGCAGCGTTTGGCAAATTGCGTTGGGTCTTCTCCTCCCCCTACAACAATGCCTAAAAACAAGAGTCTTCGACCAGTGCGTTCTGCCTATTATGACTTACGGTGCCGAAACGTGGACATTGACGGTGGGGTTAGTCTACAAATTGCAAGCCGCTCAGCGGGCCATGGAGCGAGCTATGCTTGGAGTCTCTTTGAAGGATAAAGTTCGCAATGAGGTCATCCGACAAAGAACTAAAGTTACAGACATAGCTCGCAGAATAACCAAGCTGAAGTGGCAGTGGGCTGGCCACATCTGCCGGAGGACCGATGGTCGCTGGAGCAAACGAGTCCTCGAGTGGAGACCGCGAGAAGGCAAACGGAAGGTAGGACGCCCCCTAGCCAGATGGACTGATGACTTGAAAAAGGCGGCTAGGACAGACTGGATGCATTAGAAGAGGCCTATGTCCAGCAGTGGACTGCGATAGGCTGATTGATTGATATTTTATAATGAACAAAACTAAATCACAACTTCTGTGTCTTAATTATGAAATAAAAATAAGACTCCCAATAATGCAGATCGCATGTCGCTGCAACTTGTCGAGAGCATCTAATAAGTACTTTGCGGAGCTATCCCAGAGATGCGAGCAGTATTCCACGCAGGAGCGAATTTGTGTCTTGTAATGAAGACACCGCTGCTTCGGCGTGAAAAAACGTCTCACTCTGTTCAGGACTCCGAGTTTACGAGAAGCTGTTTTGATGATGCTCTCGATATAGTTCTTGTTCATCAGTTTGCAGCGAACATCCATACCGAGTATATTGAGGTTATCCTGAAATGGCAGTGGCGTGCTCTGAATAGTGCGATGAGGAAGGAAAGTAGAGAGCCAGCATTTACCTGCAGGAACTCCGAAGCTCATCCATCACAAGGAACGCGAATGCGGCGCCCCTGCAAGAAGCTAGCAACCCAATTGCACAGTCTTGGAGGCAGACCGAAGGTTGGTAGTTGGCTAAGAAGCGATTTGTACCAGACTCTATGGAAAGCTTTAGCGATGTCCAGGCTAATAGCCAGTGACTCACCATGCTTGTCCATAGCCTCACCCCAAAGATAGGTTATATACCGCAGAAGATCGTTTCGGCCTAAAACCTTATTGCCGGTTAGTGATCCTCTAGGTGACGCATGAGCTGTGTGTTGATGAGGTGCTCAAAAACTTTACACAGCACTTAGGTGACGGCTATGGGTCGATAGTTGGCTGGGTCTGAGCGATCTCCCTTCTTGGGAATCGGCTGTATATTCGCCTCTTTCCACGCCGTCGGCACTACTGTACCCGAAATGTGGGAGAGTTAGTACAGCCGCGTGAGCATTGTAGACAACTCCGCTGCACATTTTTGAAGAACCACCGCTGGTATACCATCCGGACCACTGGTTTTCCGCACATCGAGTGACTGCAGTACTGCACGGACGTCGCCTTGCCTGATACGGATATCAGGCATTGCGTGGTCACTGTTGGGTGGTCGGTGGCTGCATACCACAGTCCTCAATTCGGGAGTTGGTCGTAAATAGATTAACCAGAAAAATTGTTTTCTCTTGCGGCTCATGGGCCAGGGATCCATCAGGGTTGTGCAGGGGGACGGGGGAGGGGCGGGGGCAGGGTAGCTGGGCTGCCGGGCTGGTAGAATTTAGCTTGCACGGCTCTGGCCAGTACCCAGTAGCCACGGCTGCCCGTGGGATGCACCACTAGGTCTTGACCAACCTGTGCTATGCGCTGGGTATTTTGCAGACCCTTTGCTTTGTTGTACGCTGCCTTAAGTACCCTATGTTGGAATCGTTGTGCCTTACCTTACCCAAGCGCGAAACGCAAACTGTTTATGATAAACAGCCTCTGCTCACGCCCGAATCAAGGGCGCACTCCGCGGGCACCGGTGACATCAGTGTATGGGATATAGTACTCCATACCCAAAACTGATCTCACGGACGACAGCAGTTGCACTATCCAATGGGTCTTTACCTACAAAACAGCGCTCAACCCAAAGGATAGACGCAAAATAGTCACGCAGTCCATCCCAGTCCGCTGACGAGTAGTGCCAGAGACGCCGATTTCCCTGCCTTGGTCGTGGGGTGCTATTAAAAGCCCCTTGGAACCCCCAAAAATACCTACTCAGCGTTCGGAAACCGCTCCTTCGCCTCATCTGCCGCCTGACTCAGACATTCAAAGAATAGTGTGGTCTCGGCATCTCCGGTATGGCAACGGTAACGGCACACATAGATTTGTCTCGTACAGCTATGGTCTACGTGTACCCACGGGACAGAAAAGGATGGGTCCTCAAGGCAGCGCAAACGACGACAACAAACATCCGCCCTAACAAACACGCACTCCCCGGTTTTGGCACGAAAATTTTCCTTTGGAACATGGCCGGGGTAGAGCAGGCAGGTGTCGTCATGCGGCATATTTGTGTCTCCGTCAGAAAGAGCGTGGCTGGTTTCGCCGTCTCTAGTTGTTGGTGGACGGCGTTGAAGTTTGCATGGAGCCCACAGATGTTAGTAGACTCCACCTCAAAAAGCGAGCTAGTGGGAGAATAAAGAGCCGCTGTGTTGCCATAATCTCTGATATGTACTGCCATGGTAGGGGGTAAGAGAAGGCGTGAAAAAAGAGGTGATTGTCGTGGCAGCACCGCGTGACAAAGCGCAGGAGATTGGTTTTATCTGTGGTTGTGAGGCGGCATGGCGAGAGCCGACGAGCCGAACGGAAGGTGCCTCCCCTCCTGAATATATGGTCGGCGGGTTCCCACATCCGGTCACCAACCTGTACGACGAACCATTTTAGTATTATGCGCGGCCTGGTGAGGCAGTCTCCCAGGGTGGTTAGCCCCAGTTGAGCCTCTGTACCTACTATGCCGCGAGCGGCCCGCGACACCAGTTTCTACGGGTCTCCCTGCTCGGCGGGTCACCCCGCACCATCCCCACCAAACTACGCCAATACCCACTGGTCCCACTAATGCTGCGACTACCACCACCTCTGCCCGGCTATGTACTTGCTGACTCCTGAACGCAATTCAACCGAGGTTGCTACCCACCCGGTCAAAATTTATGACAAATTTATTCCATCAAATTTCTACCACCAGTAGTTATAACGTATTTTACGCCGCATCCTTCGATTAGACATTTCTTTCGTTCAAGTAATCAAAATAAATAACTATATATTTTGTTCTTTCTCTTATGACCCATTCTTTACTTGAAAACCCTAAAATAATTAGGAGCAAAGCTGCGAAATTACCAATAACTTAGCCCACTTTAAGTTAGCAATCGTTTAAATAAATGCATCACTCTCTGAACAATTACAATTTACAAGCAAGTTGTGACGTGCTTAGTTCAAGCGATGCCGACGCGGGTAGGTACGTGTCGCTCTGGATTAAACCGGTTTATTAAGGTTTTAGTATGGTTCCCATTCTGGTTTCGCTCCGAATGAAACCTTTACAAAAAACAGGTTTAACCTTTATTAACCGGTATTTTCTAAACCGGTTTCAAGCCCTGAATCCAGGGCTTGTTTACCGGTTAATGTATCAAACCGGTTTCAGTGTAAGTACATAAGAGCGTTTCATTTAGGTTTGACTCTACCTTAACCGATAAAAAACCATTTTGGTTTGAACTCAATTTACCGGTTTTGATTTCGCTCTTACCGACAACATCGATGCACCATTCACATTCAATTCGCGCGGACTACATGTGTTATCCACTAGTACAAAATTTCAATTTTCAAGCGTAAGGCTAAAGTGCTTCCATATTTTAAAGGAGTTGTGAGGGTCACTAAAGTGTAGTGCGAGCGTCGTCGGTCGCGTGTCTCCGGCCACTTTCATCGTGGACTGTATGCGCAGTCCATTTTCAATTTAATACAATTTTTTTTAATAAAATTTATTTATTTTAATCATCAAAATATTATAAGAACAGTTTTTCTAATCAAATATTCTATTGATAAATGATATTGGTAAAAATTCTATTGATAATGGCATGTATTAACTCCCTATAATTTTAATTATATATAATACTAGCTGTTGCCCGCGGCTTCGCCCGCGTGGTTTATTTTTTGACAATTACCTACTCATTTTTGACTCATTATTATTATTAGCCCACATAGTTATTTAATTATTATATTGCATATTTTATAACCACCTTCGGTTCGCCGACGATATCGTCATAGTTGAGGAGTCGCTGGAGCAGCTGGGCGAAATGCTGCACGGCCTAAACGAATCCTCTCGACGCGTCGGCCTTGGTGTAAACTTGAACAAAACCAAGGTTATGTTCAATGAACACGTTATACCGAGACCGATTGCCGTCGAAGGGGCCACACTCGAAGTTGTTCAACAATATATCTACCTGGGGCAAACCATACAACTTGGTAGAAACAACTTCGAGAAAGATCTAGCCAGAAGGATCCAATTGGGCTGGGCAGCGTTTGGCAAATTGCGTCGGGTCTTCTCCTCCCCCTACAACAATGCCTAAAAACAAGAGTCTTCGACTAGTGCGTTCTGCCTATTATGACTTACGGTGCCGAAACGTGGACATTGACGGTGGGGTTAGTCCACAAATTGAAAGCCGCTCAGCGGGCCATGGAGCGAGCTATGCTTGGAGTCTCTTTGAAGGATAAAATTCGCAATGAGGTCATCCGACAAAGAACTAAAGTTACAGACATAGCTCGCAGAATAACCAAGCTGAAGTGGCAGTGGCCTGGCCACATCTGCCGGAGGACCGATGGTCGCTGGAGCAAACGAGTCCTCGAGTGGAGACCGCGAGAAGGCAAACGGAAGGTAGGACGCCCCCTAGCCAGATGGACTGATGACCTGAAAAAGGCGGCTAGGACAGACTGGATGCATTAGGAGAGGCTTATGACCAGCAGTGGACTGCGATAGGCTGATTGATTGATATTTTATAATGAACAAAACTAAATCACAACTTCTGTGTCTTAATTATGAAATAAAAATAAGACTCCCAATAATGCAGATCGCATGTCGCTGCAACTTGTCGAGAGCATCTAATAAGTACTTTGCGGAGCCATCCCAGAGATGCGAGCAGTATTCCACGCAGGAGCGAATTTGTGTCTTGTAATGAAGACACCGCTGCTTCGGCGTGAAAAAACGTCTCACTCTGTTCAGAACTCCGAGTTTACGAGAAGCTGTTTTGATGATGCTCTCGATATAGTTCTTGTTCTTCAGTTTGCAGCGAACATCCATACCGAGTATATTGAGGTTATCCTGAAATGGCAGTGGCGTGCTCTGAAGAGTGCGATGAGGAAGGAAAGTAGAGAGCCAGCATTTACCTGCAGGAACTCCGAAGCTCATCCATCACAAGGAACGCGAATGCGGCGCCCCTGCAAGAAGCTAGCAACCCAATTGCACAGTCTTGGAGGCAGACCGAAGGTTGGTAGTTGGTTAAGAAGCGATTTGTACCAGACTCTATGGAAAGCTTTAGCGATGTCCAGGCTAATAGCCAGTGACTCACCATGCTTGTCCATAGCCTCACCCCAAAGATAGGTTATATACCGCAGAAGATCACCCGTTGACCGTTTCGGCCTTAAACCTTACTGCCGGTCAGTGATCCTCTAGGTGACGCATGAGCTGTGTGTTGATGAGGTGCTCAAAAACTTTACACAGCACTTAGGTGACGGCTATGGGTCGATAGTTGGCTGGGTCTGAGCGATCTCCCTTCTTGGGAATCGGCTGTATATTCGCCTCTTTCCTCGCCGTCGGCACTACTGTACCCGAAATGTGGGAGAGTTGGTACAGCCGCGTGAGCATTGTAGACAACTCCGCTGCACATTTTTGAAGAACCACCGCTGGTATACTATCCGGACCACTGGTTTTCCGGACATCGAGTGACTGCAGTACTGCACGGACGTCGCGTTGCCTGATACGGATATCAGGCATTGCGTGGTCACTGTTGGGTGGTCGGTGGCTGCATACCACAGTCCTCGATTCGGGAGTTGGTCGTAAATAGATTAACCAGAAAAATTGTTTTCTCTTGCGGCTCATGGGCCAGGGATCCATCAGGGTTGTGCAGGGGGACGGGGGAGGAGCGGGGGCTGGGTAGCTGGGCTGCCGGGCTGGTAGAATTTAGCTTGCACGGCTCTGGCCAGTACCCAGTAGCCACGGCTGCCCGTGGGATGCACCACTAGTTCTTGACCAACCTGTGCTATGCGCTGGGTATTTTGCAGACCCTTTGCTTTGTTGTACGCTGCCTTAAGTACCCTATGTTGGAATCGTTGTGCCTTACCTTACCTAAGCGCGAAACGCAGACTGTTTATGATAAACAGCCTCTGCTCACGCCCGAATCAAGGGCGCACTCCGCGGGCACCGGTGACAACAGTGTATGGGATATAGTACTCCATACCCAAAACTGATCTCACGGACGACAGCAGTTGCACTATCCAATGGGTCTTTACCTACAAAACAGCGCTCAACCCAAAGGATAGACGCAAAATAGTCACGCAGTCCATCCCAGTCCGCTGACGAGTAGTGCCAGAGACGCCGATTTCCCTGCACTGGTCGTGGGGTGCTATTAAAAGCCCCTTGGAACCCCCAAAAATACCTACTCAGCGTTCGGAAACCGCTCCTTCGCCTCATCTGCCGCCTGACTCAGACATTCAAAGAATAGTGTGGTCTCGGCATCTCCGGTATGGCAACGGTAACGGCACACATAGATTTGTCTCGTACAGCTATGGTCTACGTGTACCCACGGGACAGAAAAGGATGGGTCCTCAAGGCAGCGCAAACGACGACAACAAACATCCGCCCTAACAAACACGCACTCCCCGGTTTTGGCACGAAAATTTTCCTTTGGAACATGGCCGGGGTAGAGCAGGCAGGTGTCGTCATGCGGCATATTTGTGTCTGGTTTCGCCGTCTCTAGTTGTTGGTGGACGGCGTTGAAGTTTGCATGGAGCCCACAGATGTTAGTAGACTCCACCTCAAAAAGCGAGCTAGTGGGAGAATAAAGAGCCGCTGTGTTGCCATAATCTCTGATATGTACTGCCATGGTAGGGGGTAAGAGAAGGCGTGAAAAAAGAGGTGATTGTCGTGGCAGCACCGCGTGACAAAGCGCAGGAGATTGGTTTTATCTGTGGTTGTGAGGCATGGCGAGAGCCGACGCGCCGAACGGAAGGTGCCTCCCCTCCTGAATATATGGTCGGCGGGTTCCCACATCCGGTCACTAACCTGCACGACGAACCATTTTAGTATTATGCGCGGCCTGGTGAGGCAGTCTCCCAGGGTGGTTAGCCCCAGTTGAGCCTCTGTACCTACTATGCATGCTCACCCCGCACCATCCCCACCAAACTACGCCAATACCCACTGGTCCCACTAATGCTGCGACTACCACCACCTCTGCCCGGCTATGTACTTGCTGACCCCTGAACGCAATCCAACCGAGGTTGCTACCCACCCGGTCAAAATTTATGACAAATTTATTCCATCAAATTTCTACCACCAGTAGTTATAACGTATTTTACGCCGCATCCTTCGATTAGACATTTCTTTCGTTCAAGTAATCAAAATAAATAACTATATATTTTGTTCTTTCTCTTATGACCCATTCTTTACTTGAAAACCCTAAAATAATTAGGAGCAAAACTGCGAAATTACCAATAACTTAGCCCACTTTAAGTTAGCAATCGTTTAAATAAATGCATCACTCTCTGAACAATTACAATTTACAAGCAAGTTGTGACGTGCTTAGTTCAAGCGATGCCGACGCGGGTAGGTACGTGTCGCTCTGGATTAAACCGGTTTATTAAGGTTTTAGTATGGTTCCCATTCTGGTTTCGCTCTGAATGAAACCTTTACTAAAAACAGGTTTAACCTTTATTAACCGGTATTTTCTAAACCGGTTTCAAGCCCTGCCTGAATCAGATACTTAAAGTAAATAGGTACAACGACAAAACATAAAATATACAAACATCAAAAAATTAAAAAAATGTCTTACATTATATTTAAAAAGAAAAACTAGTTGGTAAAAAAGATAATGAGATCCATGTCTTTGAATAAAATGTAGTGGGCTCCAAAATTTCCTAGACAATTTGAATGTAATACTGTATGAAGTGATGTCACTACACAACTACTGGTCTTAGAAGCTACTGGATAATAGATCTACTTATTAATGTAATTAAGTTTAGGATACTATTTGCATTTGTTTACTTATCTTCTTGTAAAGAAATAAGACATCAATCTAGTTTAGTTTAGTAGTTAGTTTTCAATGCTTTTCGAAGTTAGCTGTGTATTTATCGCAGGTTTATAAGTGCCCGGTTAATGGCAATAGGCTCGCCACCTATTACATTGGAACCTAAACATAAACTGGCGAAATGTGGGTGCTAGCACCTCTGTCTACCCCTTCGGGGATATAGGCGTGAGTTTATGTATATATTATGTTTATGTACTTTTGATTAAATTAGGTTGTCAAAGGATTTATAGATCTTAAGGTGTCCAGGAACTTTTAGAGCCCTCTATTATACGTATTATAATATTAAAACCTTTGTATACATATTAGAAAAATAGGCGGTATATTAGTTATAAATTCGAGGTATCCAAACCCAGTTCATTCAGTTTCAATGAGGTAACTAGTGGGTAACACACATTAAATACCATATAAAAATACACCCCCTCCAGACAACATCAAGGCAGCTGAGTCTACTATCCGGGCATGAACTGAAAATCCTTAAATAGGTTGAGGTTTCAGGTCGGCTACTGTAAAGCGAACCAGGTAAAATGAGGTTACCTGGACGCGGGGGGTACCTCCTGTAATGCCCACTGTGCCCAATTCGGCAATTGCCTGAATGAAGTGAAGTAAAATGCGATTGTGTCCCCAAATTTTGGGCTGTACCAAACTTATTCTAATTGTTGACACTTACACGGAGAAGAAAAAATACAATATATACTTAGAGGACTTGCAAATTATGATATTCCCTCCAACATTGGCCGACGCAAAGATATACATTGCATTGGTCGCAAATAAAAACCGTCGCTGACTTTACTTTCTTAGCCGCGCATCGCGCACACCACCCTCTCATGTACACCTTCTGATTGGCTAAGCCTGGTAGCTCCCTATCGACAAGTACCCTATCGGGAAAATGGCTGATATTTTTAACCAACCGAGTGGAATATTTTGCTGCCAACTCGTTAATCAAAGCGTTTTGAAAAGCGTGATAAGACATCTTATTTTCTTGATTAACGCTGAAGCAGTGAATATTATACGCGCTAGAAACAATTTTATTCAATAAGCTTTTAAACTTGGTCAAATTTTTTTCGATCTGGATTTGTGAGTGGTAAATTTTGGGACTCTTTTCCATGTATAATAAGGGGCATATACAAAAACATAAACACACTTTTGTGCACCACTTGGTATGACACTCTTGAAATTTTTCATTCAAGTAATTGATCGCGGATGTAATATTTATTTTTTTCTTATCCTCACTTCGGTCGTAATCCTCGATCTGCAAAAACTTCATGAGCAAAAGGAATCGTTCTAGACTCATAAGTCTACAGAATGCCGGCATTTGCGAGATCCCCTTAGACCAGTACTCCTCAATACTTCCTCTAAAACATAAGTCCATAGCTATGGCGGCGACTGTGAGCCGGTAAATTTCCGATTCGGATGTGTCCACCCAGTTGGTTAACCTTGAAGAGATGGCCTTTTCAGAAGTTTGAAAGAAACCAAAAGGTATGCCTGGAAGACAGTACTGCGAGGCAGACCGGTTGGTTTCAGTCACAATCATGTCTACAAGACGTTGGTTCCATATTTGTTCAAATATTTGCAAAGGCGATGGGCCGTCTGATATGGGGCCATCCTCAGAAGGAATCGAGGATGACTCAGACACGCCGGAATCATCACTCGAATAGTCTTGGTTGTCTTGGTTTGGTTCTATCTCCACCTCTGGTTCTTCGAGAAAGTCTGGAATCTGCTGATCAAGGATGTGGCCTTCATTCGCTTCCTCATTGTCTGAGTCGCCGTTCACAACTTCGATCAGCCTGGCTTCAAATATGTCCCTCAGCCGCTGTAAGAGGAGACAACCTACCATGGCACTTGGTGGTACTCGCTACACATATTGTATTAGACATTTGTACTTTTCCACAATATTTTATTTTAATGTGATCGGTTTCGCCTTACGCCGTTCTCAAAGGTTTCAATCATTCATTCGTTCTCATACCTTTGATTGCATTGTTTTAATCTTTAATATTATATTTGATTTATTGACATGCATGTTGTGCCTACATTGAAATAAAATATAACTTTGACTGACTTACCGCTAGTTTCTGAAAGGCCCGTCAAATCATTGATCAACTAACACTGCTATTAATTTAACAAGAATGTCAAATTAATTTGGGTTTCTGAAACGATGCTGAGGCCAAAATATAAATATAAAAACATATATATATATAATAATATATTATTATCATATATTATTATTTTTATTCTTTATATTTATGAAATATAAATAGCGGTTGCCATACGAATCTCCAGGTAAATTTGACAGCTGCTATGTTAACTGACACGATGATCAAATAAAACTATTTAATCATGCTTCTAGCAACCCAATTGCTACTTGACAAGAGATTTAACAGTTGATTAGTTAATTTTAGCGTTGATCAGCCTTTCGGAAACGGGGTGATAATGATACTATCATTATCACCCCGTTTCCGATATATGTGACTATTTATAATAAGATTGTATTGTACTGATTTTTATTATTACTATTATTTGAGAAGGCCGTGAGGCGAATCCGGTCATGTTGCAAATACCATGGAAATGTTTAAGTGTCTTCTTCAATATGGCACACAAAATAGCGTTACCATACTACAAAGTTGCAGTTTCCACAGTTAATAAAAATGTTAAAGCAATCGTTATCTAAGGCAAAGTTAAGCTAAGCTAAGATAAGCTTGAAGCAACAACGCGGTACTTATTAGATATACTATTTTCAACCTTGTCTAAATGGAATAAGGGTGATATTTAGTTACCTCTTATAAGTGTCCGAGCATTTTTCCACCGTCTTATCCGTAGAGCGTTGTTGTTTACAAGCTTAAGGTGCGTCCAGACTTGTGACACGAACAGCTGACCGGACAGTGTGACATTAAGTCATGACGTAAGTCATGGTTGGAAGTATCAACTGGTGGCACATGGACACTCGAACTAGAGTTGTGCTAACACGGCAACCAATGGTTTGATTTAAGCTCAGCTATAATGCAGCTGAATACACGCGACGGACACGCACTTCTGACACGGCCACGGTAAAATGTTACGTAAATGTAGACGCGGTATTAGCTTAACTTGCCTTAATGGAGTAAGATCGAAATGGAATAACTGCTTGAGCATTTTTCAGCTTGATTTTATTGACCCTAACGCAATAAACATAATTATATAGATAGATATATATTAATCTTTATTGTACACCCAAACGACAAAGACAACAGCACAGTAATAAATGAAGTTGCATGCACAATAGATCTAGTAATACTCGGGTTTTATGTATAGTTCATGAGATTATAATTAATCTCTCGATGACCTATGTGCTGCGGCGGTAGTGAACATGACTGCTATACAGGAGTCTTGGGTTCGATTACCGCTTAGTATAAATATTTGTATGCATAAATATCAATATTTGCATTGCTCTGAGTGTTTCTATGTACAATATGTATGTATTTACAAAAAAAATCCAAGTATATCTATCCATATTCCAGAACCGATAACACAAGCTAATTAAGCTATGCTTACCACGGGTCTGGGTGGCGGTGTGTAGATAGTTCTAGAATATTTATCTCTACCATCAGTAGCTTAGTGATTAAAGTTAAACTACAAACGCTGTACCGACCGACCGTAACCAAATACATATAAATAAAAGTAGCACCAGCTATAACGACTTTCCTATTCGGCATGTTCGCAGCAAGTGAGTGGAAACAGCTCTGAAATAGATTCGTGGCAAACAATTCGCTTTGAGTTCGTGTGCCGTCCATACTATTGACGCTAAATTACGTGTAATATTACATTACACGTTACACTCGTCTGGACCCGGCTTAAGAAACAATTAGCCAAACACTTGATATCGATGTAATGAACGTGTCTATTTTAGTATGACAACAAATATTATTCTGTGCATGTGTATTTTATGTTCTCATGTAAGTGATATAAAACAAGTCTTTATGAGAATAAAATTCTTTGAACCTAAACCTAATAAAAAAAATTAAAAGAAATAAAATTAAAATAACAGGAGTACTACCAGGGGCTTTGGGAGTGTTTCCCTTACAACCCGTATAAAGTATATATATAAAATTGCAACCAAATCTTCTAAGAGTGATAAAGCGGTTGAGTTAATAAATGTATTTAGATACAGTCGAAAAAGGATATAAGTACACACCACAGAGTATACATAATATCTCCTTTATCAACTGTACATAATCCCTGCAATGATCTCATACCTGTCCGGGGCACCAGGAGTCCGGCAGTCCTTCCAGCACAGTAAACGTCTCTGAAGGTAGCTTACACACTACAATGACAGAAAGGTGCTTGCCCACTAGCTGTTCACCCCACTCTTGTCTGTAGAGGAACTCTTCACCCTGGAGATACAAATATGTTAAGTCGGTTCAATTTACTTTTAACATAACATAACAGAAACTCAAGCCTGTATCCCCAAAGGGGGAGGCAGAGGTGCTAGCACCCACATTTCGCCAGTGTATGTTTAGGTCCCAATGTAATAGGTGGCGAGCCTATTGCCATTAACCGGGCACTTATAAAACCTGCGATAAATACACACATTACTTCGAAAAGCAACGAAAAGTCATTGGTGTGTGCCATGGTAAAACCTGGGATCGAACCCGAGACCTCGTCTCAGCAGTCCATTACCCATACCACTAGGTTACCGCGGTTACAATTTACTTTTGGATGTATTTTTTTTTTTGTTTTTATATGGTTTATACTGCTATAGAATGGCCTTCACCCACTTGTTAGCGAATAATGAGGACATGCTTTCGTTTTCTCTTTGACTATAAATGTGCCTAGGCATTCGTGTACTTTGGTGTTTCTTATAAACAAGGGGAGTAGCTGATTTGATTGGTTCTTGGATTTTTCGAGCCTTAACCATACCTTTAAGACTCAAGATATTACTTTCTTATACATAATTGTCTATTGTCTATTGTATTGGGACTTCTTTTTCCGCACCTAGCCTCCCTTTTTGGGCAATTGTGCCTGCAGGGTTACTGGCTAGAGCAGCCAGCCCAGCTCCGCCCAGAAACGCAGAAGCTTACTGGGGGCTTCACAGGCTTCGCGGAGCGACCTCACTGTGCCGAGGATTTGTGATCGTTGGGGGCTACTGCCTCGCATTCCAGTGTTACGTAGGCGGCCGTTTCCTCGGCAACGAAGCAGCCCCTGCAGAGGGTGCTGTCTGTTAGACCGATGGTATGTAGGTGTTTGTTGAGGGGACAGTGGCCCGTTATTGTCCCCATAACAATTTTTAGACTTATTCTGTCTAAGTTTAGGAGACGTTTTCTTATACATAACGCTGTATTATATAAAAAAATAACAAACCTTTTTGGCGGCGGTTTCCCCACTGCCATCCGTCTTAGGTTTGTCTTCGTTTTTCCTTTTGATATAAGGTTCAGATTTGGGCAGCTTTTTCTCCGCCACGTATACCACTGAAGTTTCATCGTTGGACCAATCAAGACCACCGAATTCCGCTGAAACGTTACCATAGTTTAATATTAGATTTACACAAAATAAAGGTGAAAAAGTGGAGGAAAAGGGGTGATCTCAAAGTTTACAGCAGCATTTTTTTAAACTATTACCACAGAACATATATATATATATATATATATATACATGAGATATATATACATGAACAGTTCTTATCATACTTACTCGTGTTTACATAAACGACAGTGAAACATGTAAAAATATAAAATGTATGTAATAATATTTTATATTACCGCAAAAACCACAAAAACTTGATATTGGCAATGCTTATCATAATACACGTTTGGGAACCGAAGCACCGCAGCTGATTTTTTACAGGCGTGGGTACGTTTTGATTTCTTCTATCGAATCGATGGTATTTGTGAGTTGCCATCGTGGTGAAGTAATTTGTTTCACGGCAGCGCCGCTACTCACGGAGAGGGCCCGAGCATGGGTTTCGCTCTTCGGGAAGGCTTACTACTTTGATTAAGAAAGTTATCCAAAAGTAGGTAACGAAATTCAAATAATTAAAACGTAACGCTATCGGTCGGAGTTCCGAGCAATAGCGTTGCGAGAACCCATTACAACTGGCAGCCTGCGACTCATTAAAAAAATATAAAAAAATACTAAAAATTATTAAAAAATACATGTATACTCCCTATTGCGTCTACGCTGTATGATTAAAAATGAAACATATATATTCCCATATTTATACAATCCTGATTTCTTCAAGCGGGATGTCAAAAATATAATTCAAGACCGTCATGGTACGGACCACCACTCTATGGACAGCATCTAGAAAGTGCACTTCAGCTTAACATCAGGTAAGACTTAAGATGGAGAAAAATTAATGGACTAAATTAACTTATATAAATAAATGAGTGATAAATAAATATTCTAGAACAATCTACACAAAGACACCTAGATTCATGGTAAGCATAGCTTAACTAGCTAGTATTATGGGTTCAATGTGGAAAAATATACTTAGATACGTTTTTTTTAAATACATACATATACAAACATACATAGAAACATAACACACACACAAATATTTGCACTGAGCAAGAATCGAACTCACGCCTCAAGCGTAGCAGTTGCAATCACTACCACCACGCCACGGAGGTCGTCAGTATTAAAAGAAAATATTATTAAAAAAAAAACTCACAGTCAGCATACACATCGCCGTGGATATCCAGCGCGGTGAGGTCCACGCAATGAGCCAAAGTACTCTTGTTCCACACCTCGAGGTACTGCTTTTTAGCATCCTTGCCGTTTTTCTCCTCACGAATCAACGCCTTGAAGGTCTCGCGAGGCGACACGGCTGATAATAGCCTGAAATATAATAGATTTAGACCACGGAAAACAAAAAAACAAGTGGAAGTGTGATGTAGTCGGTGCACGCGTGTCATTACTAAGCGTATTTACGCAATGAAGGATAAATTCGACAATATGAATCTTTTTGATAAGAATACGTCTAAACTTTTTCGTGAATATTCAAGCTTGTTCGAGTCAAAGTATGAAACGTCATAAAGACTTTTTTATTTTTGAACGGTTGAAAAAATTTGGTGGCAATATAGGCAATATAATAGATCTACTGAGAAGAGACCAGCAAGAAACTCAGGTAGATTATCGTTTTCCTTTCTTTTCTTTTCTGTGCAAGAGCAAGAGATTAGGATGACAATGCATTTGTATCATCAAGATATTCGTCTACTTCATAATAACCTTTTTCCATTTCCTTTATCCTTTTTCCTTTTTAATTAAATAGTTTTATACATTTGCCTACAATTATTGATAATAGTGTTAGGAGTAAAAATAGTAATTATGTTAGGAGTGGGTTCACGTCAGTAGTGTGCCCTCCTTTCCTCTTCTACCCTCTGGATACTTACTCAGTACTAATATCCAATCCAAAGTCATTCTCAGCCACAACATTCAAGCCATCGTCCAGTAGATACGAAGAAGCATATTTGGTATTCCGCCCCTTATCGAGGTTCCTCACAGACCATTTGGCAATGATCTGCCTTCCTGCATTGTTTAATTTGCCGCCGACGACTGACGGTATCTTTGCCAAGCTCTTGTAGGCACTTACTATGTTGTCCAACTGTAATTAATAAAAAAAAAGGTTATGGTAACCACTTTACATCGGTACCCCTAGAAAATGTTGATTCTAAGAAATATACTTGAGAATTAACTAGGCATGATAGGAACTGGACCGGACAGAGCGAAAGTAAGAAAACATATCGAATTCGTAACGTAAAGGTGTCGATAGAGCTCCATTACGCCTGCCTATTGTGAACTGTGTGTGCATGAAGCCCGCCAATCGCTATGCTCTGTTCTCTCGATATGCTCACGTTACGAATTCAATAGTTTTTCGACAAACTTGAGGTCGAGGTTTGAAGGCTATATTGGAATACATTTTTTAACATCTATATTCTGGAATTATTATTTTTATTCAATGTAAACAACAAGCAGTGTTCAAATTGGTTTTTATGTGTTCCTATAGTGAACATGGGAGAGACCAATGTCCAGCAGTGGACTGCGGTAGACTAATAATAATTTGATCGCTTTATACCATAAGGCTATCAATTAGCCCATGGTTAAAAGAATTCAAAGAATAGTGGCCGGTATTCTATAATATTTTCACTCACCTGCGAAGCCATTTTCAACATAACAGGTTATCATGCACTGGAAGTGAATTTCAAACTATCTGTGGAATACATAAAATATTTATGAGCATAGCATTTCACATGAATTTTATTGTAAAGCTGTATTCGTTCCAAAGAGATAGTCAAAAAATATTTAAAAATCATTTTATTACAATTAATTTGTAAACATTTATTATCAAGTTTATTTTAGAGCTACACTAGAAGGCTAACCTGAAGACATTTTATATTACTTAATACTATTATAAGGTATGACTGGGATCTTTATAGATGAAGACCTCAATAAAAAACTGATCAAAAAAAAGGACAGCAAAAAAATGGATGGATGTGTGAAACAAGATATGGCAAAGAAAGGAGTGACTGAGAAAATGACGCCGACCTCAATTAATGGAGATAAGGCAGGGAGATGATGATGATGACTTCATATTTAGGAGACTCTCCAAATGAATCCCCAGAGAATGTGACAAAGTTGAAAATGTGCAACATTTAGTGATGATGTGCGTAATGAGCCTGAAAGCGAGTTACTGATAAGTGACTATAAACTGAACAGGTTTAATGTGGAATCGGTTCAGTCCGTGCTGTCTGAGCCAAACTCGAATTAAACGACTTTGTCTTTTGGTCATGTCGGCTAGTAGTTCGCAACAGTGAGGCGTTGTCACGGAAGTGTACCAGGATGAGGCATGGGTTTTAGGCAATATTAGGGTGTCCGTGAGAATGATGTTTTTATTTCATAGTGGATCAGCAAACTAAGGTTACAATCACGTGATGTAGTCCATTAGAAAAGGTATAATATAGTATTATTAACATTGCAATAAATGTTAATGCTATCTGCTACTAAAGGAACAATATTGTACATGTATAACTTGAAGGTCTTTCTAGATTAATTTATGACAGAGATAACAGTACTGCAAAGTATGTGTAAATAATTGATACTAATTGTAATGTAAATATGTGTAAAATATTGTACATTGGCATGGTATTTACATTTAGTTTTTAGGGTAGACTACATAGTACATTTAGACAATGATACAAAATGGAGGAAGATATACTATACTATTCTAGAATTTATATAATTTGAAATTTAGATTCAATAAATTTGTATGCTCTTGGCCGAACATAACTGTACTATTATATTTGAATTTCAATTGATGCTCTAATTCGCAACAGAACCTATTCTCGGTATATTACAGTATTTATCTTGGCCCTAAAAATGTGCTCCTTCAGGTTTAAAACATACCTGTGTTTTAACTTACGGAGACGTACGGACTCAAATCCAATAATCAATTACATCTTTATATCAAAACAATATGTGTGGGCAAAGATCTCATGTCTCCCACGACTTGGGTGTCCAGATTTATATGCTGGGAAATGTAAGAAAAGTTTTTATGTCCTATTCCGCGAATTAAAAATTCCTATGGCCTATTCCTAAATAAAATTTTCTATGTCCTGCGCGTACCTACTGTGCGCAAAATTTAATCCATTCGATAACAACGAAACTCCCATGGCCTTTCTTATGAGTATAAGTAGAATAACTCGTTTGTATATGCAATTATATCAAACTAAAGCCATATGTAAATCTCTGTGCCATATGTAATATGTAAATAAATCAAATCATGCATGTTGTTATTTGTAAAAAAAATATGTAAATATATTTCATGATGATTCGGCATAAAGAAAATCCTTACCTGCTCAGGTTCGACGCACAATTTCAATACAAATTTATATCAAATGACTTATTTTCGCAAAATGGCTGTGTATAAAATTCATTACATTTGTAATTTTAATTTAGACTTTTGAGTTTTGACCGCCGAAGTGCCGAAGTTTGCCGTTCGTGGCTCCGCTCCGTTTGACAGTTGACACTTTCAGTCAAAGTCTTCAAGGCTTCAAGATTTTCAGCAGTTTGCATTGATGTATAAGGGGGGGGATGGGCCCTACCTACAAAACGCTGTGTCCTACCTACGTTCCATTTTTATGAATGGACGTTTTACTACGCTAGTGCTGTGCCTTCTACTATAGCAGAAGTGGTCGATTTACGTATACTTATACGATTGTGTTTACTTATCTTTTAACGTGTATTAACTTAACAGGACCGGTAACATGCTACACTTATGAGATAATATTATAATTCTTATTTTTATTATAATTTATAGATTTCTTACTATTCCAAATGACTTTTATTTTTTAATGAATCATACACGTAAACACAACAAAACACAACTGGGACCGAGATAAATGCAATATTCTCTTGCACTTCATGCATTTGCACTACTTACTAAGAAATCATGCCGTCACTCACACAAAAACCGTTTTCTAGCTGCTCGTTTCAATTTTCGAAATCAAATATCTTCAAAACTACATATTTGTGTTAAGAAAATTCACTTTAACAATTCTTCATAATCATTATGGATATTAAATTTTAAATGAGCAGTCATCGGCTCATCGTTCGTCGATAAATCTTTTTCTTGAAGTACGTCACTAGTATGCTAGTTGTAGTAAAAGACTAGAAAAAATTATGAATGACGGGGCGCAAAGCATTCATAGATTTTGGTGACCTTGACACGCTGTTCTTCCTTATAATAGTGCGTTAGGGCCGCCCTGTGGCAGTTTGTCAGTCAATGGTCAATCACGTCAAACGTCATTTCACTCAACAGTGTCAAATTGACAATGACATTTCATAACACTATTGCCAGATTGGGGGTTTTTATATTTGGGGTTAGACGAAATTGGGTGATTGGATTACATGATATTTAAAAATGTAATTATAATAATGAATCTTATTAAACAGTCGGATTTAATGTCAGATTATTTCAAAGATTAACAGTTAATAACTATTATGTACTTAAATCACTAAAATACTATTTAACTAGGTAAAATATTTTAATATTTTAATGCATAAAGTTGCAGTCTCTCTACCTTTTGTATTTGATTTCTGTATTTATATTATAATTAATATAGGCGTGTAAATATTTTGTGTATAGTTATTAATATTCTGTATATAAATTATAATAGTAATTTAACTAAGTAAATTAAATATAAACATACATTATTTAATTAAACTAAAAATAAAAAATACTTAAATTAAAACGCTAATCTTATTTGTATTCCATTCTTTTAAAGTAAGAGACGAACACACACGTTGTCTGAGAGACTAGATGCTCTGGAAACCCTAAAAAATATATTTTATCTTGTTTGTTAAGTAAAGTTCGAAATATTATGTTTGAATGATTGTTGCTCAATACCATATTAACAATTGGACCGGTCTCGTTGAGAATTTGTTGATAAATAGACCATTGTCTAGATCTTTTCGAGTTCAAGTTTGTTCGAGTCAATGGCTTAGGTAAACCCGGTTTTATTAAATAGTTGACTACAGCAATAGCGTTTTCCATTGCTATACAGAGGTCTTCGGTGGTGCGAGTGTAGGAGCACAGTGAGCAAGAGAGCAAGTATGAAATGGACTGGGATTGGGCTCCGCAATCGCATGATTCTTCTTGTGACCGCTCGATATAGCCCCCTTTCGCTATATTTTCCCTGCAGCAACCAACTTGGGTCCGTAGGCGATTTAATGACTTCCAACTTGACCACTAGAGATGATGTACAGAGGGCAGGCTTTCGTTATGTGTGATGAAACCTGCCGGAACTGGATGTTTGTCTGCCCATCTTTGCTCTTTTGCTTGCCGTGAGAGAATGTTTGTAGCCAGGGTGGCAAAACACGTAAAAGTCGTTGTCAGGATACAAGTCACGTAAATGTAGGCGCGGAATAATGTTAAGTGTCGTGTGCAGCTGTGAAAAACAAATACAACTCCACTAACCCTTTTCGTCTCGATTAAACCATAGGATATTTTCTATCCTGTGGGAATCTGGAGCAATTGGGGGATTTTCGGAATGCCTTTGGGGAGAATTCCAAACAGTCATCTGGCAACACTGTTCCACATCTGAAACTTTCATATCAATTCTGATTGAATAGATGAGCGCGCAAATTTGTATTCCTTATCTTCCTGATAATAGAATAAAATTTAAATTGGAAATGATGACACTGTGTTGAAAAAACAATGCAATTATGGATAAGCGCAGCTACCGACAGTAACAGTGGGCTAAGTTGCCTCAGTATTGATTAAGGGAAAAAAGTTATTATTATAGGAACTTTTTGTTTTGCTTACTTTGCGTGATACCAGTCAAATTACAATCAATACGTAAGTAAGTAATTTTATGATACTAAAGACAAAAGGGTAAAGTTTACACTTATTTAATACTGGTGAAGGTGAAGGACTTCTCAGAAATATTATGACTCAAAAAGTTCCGGTAATAACCATGAGCAGTGTGCTTGTCTGCCACTTATGCGATATAAAATTAAAACTGCGGTAGCCTAGCCGTATGAGTAATGGACGAGGTCTCGGGTTCGATCCCAGCTTTTACCATGGCACACACCAATGACTTTTCGACGTTTTTCGAAGTTATATGTATATTTATCGCAGCTTTAGAAGTGCCTGGTTATGGCAATAGGCTCGCCTCGCCACCTTTTACATTGGGACCTTAACATAAACTGGCGAAATGTAGGTGCTAGCACCTCTAACTACCCCTTCTGGCATATAGGCGTGAGTTTATGTTATGTTATGTTTCAGATCCAAAAAGTAAAAATACAAGTGGAAAAATCCAAGTTCTATAAATGTCCAAGATGTCCATGTGCATTTCTAGATGGAACTCATTTGTCAAAACATGTGAAACTAAAGAAAAAAGAGACGACTCCGATCGTAAAAGGGGCTCTAGCCGAAATGCATTCGTTCCTAAATTCGTCATCGCTCTGAAAATGTATGGGAGTGACATTTGTTGTCGGAACCGGATCACATGACATTCGACAACAAATGTCACTCCCATACATTTTCAGAGCGATGACGAATGTAGATTCGTAACGAATGCATTTTGGCTAGAGCCCCAGGCGCGAACGCGCGTGAACATCGCGAAAACGATACACATTCTTGTTCACGCCTGTTCATGGAACTTCACGGCAATAATGTGGAGCCGCCATAAGGTGATTATTATCGTTAGTGAAATGTTAATGTTATTAGTACTTACGTAATTTGAATATGTTCCTATTATATTAAATAATGATTATGAAGTTACTCTGGAATTTTTGTAGATAACCTTTCAGTAATGGGATAATCCTACTATTATTATTTTATTTACTTATTTATTATTTATAGGTACCTACACGTGAAAGTTTACGTGTTACGGTATTCATCATTCGCTATTCGGCGGGGGTTAAAAAGGTTTGAACTCGGAGGACCGAATATATGATTAGATGAAAGAATTAATTCATTTTTCATGGGTTCACACATCATTTTCGTGCGTGTTTCAAATTTAAGTTAAGAGCGGTCATCAAGTCGATCACATATATCTACGTACTTCATTTTTCTGTGGTCATGCACCATGCGACCCATTGGGAAGCCGACAGGAATTGGATTATGACGACACCTCGGCACTAGGTTACGGCGTAGGGCCAAAAATTGCATATCGGTGAAGCCGAGAGTAACAGCTAGGCTTCAAATACCCCATAAAATATTGTTATTGCTTGAATTATGCTAATAAAAGGGGTTTAAAAATCATGGTAACTAGCAACCTACCAAAAAAAAGTATTGCGTTAATCAAAGTAGCCCAATGTTGTTGTAATGATCAGTATATCCTGTTTTCCTTTCGGGAGCGTCCCCGTAATATCTTTTATAGACTTCTATAAAAATATTTAAAGATAGATTGATATTCTGAAGAAATTACGTTACATATTTACGTCTGGGATATCTGTAGCAAGATCTAGCTATATTACATCCTTAAACTATTCATTCACCTAGTTTCCTAATCAGTAAAATCAATAATGTTAGAGTTTGGGAGCGAGGGCAAACGCCCTGCGACGCCGCGCCGGCCGCACCGCGCCGCTCGATACGCACGGCGCGCGCGTACCGTGCGGCACCCACCAAACCACCCGATTCCTTCCGCCGACTCACTACAAATCAGACATTGTGTACAAAACATTAATAAATTCCGCAATTTTACTTACCTAACTCCATTTTTACCACCAAAATGAGGTGATTATACGATAAAAACGGGAGTAAATGTTGTTTTTGGTCGATATTGACGGAACTCAATACGTCGTGCAAAATTTGACGCGTGTACCTGTGTACATAACAGTAAGAATATGCTGCAATTAACTTTCGTAACACTGTGATAACCAAAAAAAAAATGTTATGGTGATTTGTGAAAAAATCGTTGCTATTATTGGAACCAAATTCTTTATGTTCCACAAAATTGTAATGAAACTTTCACGTAATAATTTTTTGTATGATAACATTTAAAGAATTTATTAAAATTAAAAAAGTTTTTCATATAATTTCCCGCCTTCAAGTGCTAGAACTCTATAACTAGGCAAAGGCAGATTTACATACGGCCACCATAAAAAAAGTTTTAAAAATGAACGAGCTCGATTTAATAAAAGAAGTGGAGAAACATTCAATATTATATGACAAGTCTGTCAGTGGGTTTAATAAAACAAAATTAAGGGATGAAGCGTGGAAAGGTGTTCAAGAAGCCCTAAATGTCTCTGGTACGTATTCATACACAATATTATACTTAAGAACCCATAACTTTATGATTTTATCCCCACTAACGGTTACGGTTATACATATGACAGACTTTTGCTTCAGGTGCAACAAGTCATCATCACTATCACTACATAGTATAAAATCAAGTCGCGTTTTCTGTCCCTATTTTTCTTGTCGCGTTTTCTGTCCCTATTTTGATGCGGTTTGTTTCAATAGATAGAATGGTTAAAGAGGAAGGTTTATATGTATATAACATCATGCTACGACTAACAGGTGTGGAGCAGGAATGAAAAATGTTGCAAAAACGGGGTGACGCAGACGAAGTCGCGCGGGTCAGCTAGTAGGTAATAAAGTAAAGTAAACTTATACCTAAGTAGGTACTTCACTACACCAGGTCAGCAGGCGAGGGAAATACGCCATGGTACACTTCAGCATAAATGATTTGAGACGAGTCTAAGGTTCCATTTCCAGACGGCACAGCCGCAAAACTGAATCTAAGTGTTGTAATAAATACAAGAATGAATAGGGTGACACAAACATTCAGAGCAACAGTCTGCTGATAACGGAGTTACCGAATTTAAAATGTCAAATGCATTTAAATATGAACTTTTTATAACAGCTAGCTGTTTCTGAGAAGTTGATAGGTTTATAAAGATGATAAACATGTCGTGCTGTAATATAATTTTAAGATCTACCTATTGTACCTACCTACCATGTTTATGAGCAAATAAATTATTTCTTTCTTTCTTAAAATCTGTGCACATCAACCCACAATATTATTATTTTTTAGATAGCACTGCGATAGGGTCTTTTAACGAAATTTTCCCGGCAGTAGAAATAATTTTTGTTTTCTGTTCTTAAGAATCGGAGTGTAAGAAACGCTGGCGCTCTCTCCGCGACTCTTTCATCAAGCTGCAGCGAACGCACGGAGGCCGCACCAGATGGCCCTACCATCAGGCTATGAGGTTCCTACTGCCGCACATAGAACCCAAGGAAAATGTGTAATACTATATCTTTATTACATTATACCTACTATTAGTGTACTATTATATACAGGGTGTAAGGGAAACGCTCCCGAAGCCGAAGGCCCCTGGTAGTACTCATGGTACACAACATATTGGCATGAAAAAAAATACGGCAAAGCAATTTTTATTTGTTTTCTTTTTATTTTTTTCGCATTGTTTACTCTCCATCATATCAGTAAAGCTAAATGAATTGAAATTTTCATAAAAAACCTCATCGCAAAAAAGAACAAGTAGCACCATCTTGCGAGGTCATGATTTTTAATGAAATTTTTATTTCATTCATCTATAGTTACTAACACGATCGAGAGTGAATAACGCAAATTAAACGAACGAAAAAAATGAAAATTAAAAAAAAAATTGCGCTGCCGTAATGTTTTTTAGTGCCAATACGTTGTGTACCATGAGTACCAGGGGTCTTCGGCTTCGGGACCGTTTCCCTTACACCCTGTATATCTCTTGATGTACTAGAGCCTATAACGACATTAAATTAGGGTGGCCTGAAGATCTGTCATACAGGTATCACAACTTCCTACTAAGGAATCCAGCTCTCTCAATGTGAATAATTATCGCTTGTTTAAATTCTAAAAGCTGTGATTGGTTAATTAGAGAGAAATAAATAAAAAATTGAAAAAAAAATATTAGTGATAGTGTGACGATGGAGAAAGAATATCATCCCATTTTATCCGAAGGTCGTCGTAAAAGGCGATAAACGGAAAAATACGCAGACGATATAACTGCGAGAGATGGAAAACTCGAAATACAACCATGTACCAACCCCGAAATACAACCATGGCCAGCGTGGAAACAGTAGGTCAAAGCCTACCAACATTGGAAGAGGCCTATGGCCAGCAGTGGTGATTATAGCTATAGGCTAATTTGATTGAGAATTTGAGGATGCCGCAAGGTAACCAGACCTTGCGGCATCCTCAAATTCTCAATCAAATTAGCCTATTAGGTACAATAACAAATATCGTGGAGAAGTACAAGTGTGTTGTCAATAATGCATTTTAATAGATTTTTTTCTGATGATGAATGAAACTCTCCAAGATGTTAATTGGTAATTCTTGTGCGGCTAAGCACGTAATTAATTTCCTTGCAATTTACACCGCATAACAAGGAATCGTTTTATTTTCTTTTTTATTTTTCCAAATTAATTTGGTTGCAACATTTTCGGTTGGGAATTTATTTTCGGCATACCGAGTTTTTCACAAAGTGCCCGGTAATAGGCTCGCCCTCTATTACGTGGGAGCGAAAATCATACTTGGCGAAATGCATATCTTCTAATATATAAAATTCTCGTGTCACAGTTTTCGATGCCATACTCCTCCGAAACGGCATGACCGATTCTCATGAAATTTTGTGAGCATATTGAGTAGGTCTGAGAATCGGCCAACATCTATTTTTCTACCCCTAAGTGGCAAGGGTTGTTCACCCTTAAAATTTATAAGGCAGAACAACGTTTGCCGGGTCAGCTAGTATACCTATATATATGTATGTATGATATGAATGTATGTTTTTTTTTTTAATCACACAGATCCAAAAAAGATATGGAAAGAGAAGATTCAGATGCTGAAGAAGAAATGCGTCAACGAGCGATTCAGGCTCTGCCCGATCTTTCAAATTTTAACGGACAAGACATCAACCCTCCTGTCACTAAATTCGACGAAAATGATGACGACGAAGATTCGCAGCCATCGCCGAAAAGAGCTCGTGATGACTCATCTGATGACGAGAACCCTTGTCACTGCACTAGAACAGATCCTGACGAGCTATTCCTTATAAGTTGTGCCCCAACACTCAAGCGGTTGAACCCTAGACAGAACGCACTTGCCAGACTAAAAATTCAACAGATTTTATTGGAGGCCGAATTTGGGTCGTCATTAGAAATGCCGGTTATAGTGACGCCGGCTAGCGATTGTAGTTTTGAGACAGTTGATTCGGGTACAGTTACTTTTAATGTTATGAAATAGAGAAATATATTAGATTTAGGAGAAATATATCTTTGACTGTGCCAAAGATATAGAAGAGACAGCAAAGAGTAAATCGAGATAAAATAATTAGGACTAAGTACGTACTACAGCCATTGCTGTCTTTACCGTAGGGGCACTTGCCCACCACCTCAGGGGGCCCCCCTAAAAGAAAGAACGTACATTCCTCGCACATCAATTAAAGAAAAATTTTGACTATCCGAAAGGGCCTTTATAGTCTTCTGTGCCAGGTCCCAGGGCCCCTGCCGGGGTGCGAGAGATATGTCTTGAATAATCTCACCTCCAGCAATCAAGGACCCATGGACGGCGCGCCGTGCGTTTTAGTCGGTTCGAGTCCGGTATAATCACCTCCACCGGTTTTGGCGGAGGTGGTATCCGTGGGGATTTTGCGCACGATAAAAAAAGGGCCCCTGTAAAGACGACTCTGACTGCAGTAAGGCATAGCTTAAGGTATGAATGATAAAGCTTACCGTGATATAGATATAAATGTCATAATTTTATGTATCGTTATAATTCATTGCGGCTTCTAAATTATGCCGTTTATCGTATTAAAGTTGAACAAGTAATGTACGACACGTCATCGAACCGCACATATCTACTATATAAAAATAAGTCGGGTTTTCCTTCCTGACGCTATAAAATCAGAACGCACGAACCGATTTCCACGATTTTGCATTCGTTGGAAAGGTCTCGGGCTTCATGAGGTTTATAGCAAAGAAAATTCAGGAAAAATTTCAACAGAAAAGCGGGAAAATAATTTTTCACATGGCGAAACGGAGTTCGCCGGGTTTGCTAGTTGTCTATAGAATTAAAGTGTCTGTCCCGCTGTCCAGATTTTTCAAAAACATTGCTTGTTTTGTGTTAGACCTCGATATTAGTAACATATGTGTAAATAATAACGGCCTCTTTGAGAAGCGGCAAGGAATGAAAAACTCACACTTTTCCTTCCAACATATACCCAAAATCTTTTATTGTGATTTTTTTATTAATTAATTAATTAAGTACCTAACATATCAAAAGTTAACTTATCTGGCGTGACCATTAGTGAACGCGACTGCTTCACAAAAGGCGCTATATATGTTCGTATGACAACCGGGATCGACGGCTTAACGTGCTCTCTGAGGCACGACCAAACCAGTGTGAATAGCCATATTCTTGATACAATTTTTTTGCACTGACCGAGGGACACCCCCTGCGAAGCAGTCGCGTTCACTACCGCCACACCATAGAGGTTGTCATTGCCACTATACCTAATTATAATTTAAAAAACAAAAAATATTACATTTTGTTATATTTTTTCAGTAAGTGTACTTAATTCATGTTGTTTATAATGACTTTGTAATTTGCTATTTTATTTTTGATACTTCCTTTCGCACTCGCCTGTCCGAAATGTGTGGTGTGTTAATAAATAATTTAAAAAAAAACTCTTATTGGTTCCATTTTCAAAAGTATTTTTTTTGTCTTTTTTTATTTCTGGGGACTTTTATACAAACGTCACGTACGTTTTGTACCAGCACCATCGTACCTTTTTTTACAATACTTAATTAACTCACAAATCGTAACATATTTCTTGAAAGAGATCTACATCGTAAAGATTTAAGTTTAGCTCATGAATTAGCTCCTCTCTAGCTGCCTGATATCTAGCACACTCCACCAATAAGTGAAGAACTTCTTTCACAGTACCACAAACATCACAGTTTGGTTAATCAACTAAAACATTACAAACCGCGGTAGCCTAGTGGTATGTGTAATGGACTGCTGAGACGAGGTCTCGGGTTCGATCCCAGGTTTTACCATGACACACACCAAAGACTTTTCGATGCTTTCCGCAGTTATGTGTGTATTTATCGCAGGTTTATAGGGTGCCCTGTTAATGGCAATAGGCTCGCCACCTTTTACATTGGGAGCTAAACATATACTGGCGAAATGTGGGTGCTAGCACCTCTGCCTACCCCTTCGGGGATACAGGCGTTATGATATATTTCATTAAAAATCTAAACTTATTGAGCGGCAAGTGCCCGGACCTCAGTACTTTAATTTAAAAGATTATCAGAGTGTAATAGAGTATCGTTCCAACGTGTTAGTTTACAAATTACAACTCTAAATTGATTAAAGCGTTGTCATCAAAGTCATTTGGCATTATTTGTTATTGAATTCGAGGCATTCAAAGTGCATCACGGTTCAGAGCGTTAGTCGGCGGTCGTACGCACGCCCAGCGCCATAGTAGATACACCATTACGAGGCGAACATTACAACGTCGTGTGTGTGAGAACAAACGACAATTATTGTGCTGTGGCTATTGTGACAGTGTATAAACCATGAAGGATTTGTTTTTCACGCGTTACGTGTCCTTATATCCCTTACTCGGACTTCTCGGAACATGTGCACAAGCATCCCGGTCAAGCGCAGTTTGCAATTCATCAATTTATTGCACCGGTGAACTTTTACACACCATTCAAATGGCCAAAATATTCCCAGATTCTAAAACTTTCGTCGATTTGAAACTTTCAGGCAGCGAAGAAGATATTTTGGCATGTTTTAAAAGACTTATGGTTGAGACTGCATACAACCCAAATCGCATTCAGCTGATGAATTTTCTTGATCAGCATTTTGAAGACAAAGATGAGTTGCGTTATTGGAATCCACCAGACTTTGTATCGACACCCCCATTTCTGTTTAATATTAAAAGTTTAAATCTTTTGGTGTTTGCGAAAGACATTATCAATATCTGGCCAATGCTTGGACGAAAAGTATCGAAAGATGTCGCCTATTTTCCTGACCAATATAGTTTTATATATGTGCCTAAAGGATTTATTGTCCCTGGAGGGAGATTTAAGGAGTTGTACTACTGGGATTCATACTGGATCATCCGAGGTCTTTTGATAAGTAACATGGTGAAAACAGCAAGAGGGATGATAGAAAACTTTTTGCATCTCGTCCAAGAATATGGTTATGTTCCAAATGGAAGTCGAATCTATTACCTCGGTAGAAGTCAACCACCACTCTTGACTTGGATGGTGTCTGATTACTATGCTGCAACTGGTGACAAGATATGGCTGAGAAAAAACATAGCAATCGTCGAAAAAGAACTGAAGTATTGGTTGCATAAAAAGAAAATAACAATGAAAGTAAAAGGAATTGAATACAAGCTATTACGATACTCCTCTGCTGTGGCTAGTAGGGGTCCCCGGCCAGAAGCTTATTATGAAGATTTCATGAATGGCAGATTAGTGCCTGCGATAATGCGTGAGAATTTTTATTCAGAGCTCAAAAGTGCAGCCGAAAGCGGTTGGGACTTTTCTTCTAGATGGATCACAACTTCTGAAAAAACCGCCCAATTTAATTTAACTGACATAAACACATCACGAATTCTTCCCATCGACCTGAATTCTATATTTGCCGGCGCTTTACAGAAGATGGGGGACATGAAAATACAGCTGTTCGATAAAATAAAAGCAAAAAGATATTGGAGCTTAGCCAAGCAGTGGAGGTATGCTCTCGACAAGTTTATGTGGGATTCTGAAGATGGTGTTTGGTATGATTTTGATAGTCATACGATGTCGCGAAGAAAACATTTCTATCTGAGCTGTGCAGCGCCTCTTTGGGCAGGTGCAGTTGAACCTTGGCACGCGGATGAACGCGCCAAACAGTTTGTAAGATACCTGCGTTCTGTCTCTGTGCTGAAATTTCGCGGTGGAGTTCCTGCATCGCTATGGCATACGGGGGAACAATGGGATTTTCCCAACGCATGGCCACCTCTGCAAAGTATGCTGATAAGTGCGTTAGATAACAGTAATAGTAGTGAAGCGAAGAGATTAGGTAAGAAACTGGCGAAGATTTGGGTTCACTCCAATTACATTGGTTATAAGAAGACGCAAAGGATGTTTGAAAAATACAATTGCTTGTATCCAGGCCAGCATGGCGGTGGAGGGGAGTATGCAGTCCAAAATGGTTTTGGATGGACGAATGGATTTCTGTTGGAATTGATACAAAGGTATGGTGATGACTTGGATATTATTTAACAGGTTGATGTGTTTAGAAATGCAAAATTATCTTTAGTTGAGATTGAGTTGTTAAAGACTTGTTTGATTAAGTTGAACCCAGTTTAGTTTTTATTATTGATATAATTCTCAGTGTTAGATAGATTATATTAGATAATTCACATATCTTTCTGTCTTGTAAATATGCTTCAATTTTTAATCTATGGCGGCAGGTAAATATGTAGGTATGAAGTATTTCTTTTTTTAAATATTAGCGACCGAAACTACTAATATCTCCTCCAACCCTAGCAGCTAAGTTCAATGGCTTGTGTTAGGAAGAGTCGTTAGTATAATGGCTAGGATTCGAACCCGGACCTTTCAATCGTAAGGCCGAACCACTAAGGTAACGACGCTTCAAATAAAATTACCCTATCCTATATCAAGTTTTTTTATAAGTTTTAAATATGTTGCTTAAGGTTTTATTTAAGTTTTCATTGTTTTATCCCTAATGATTCACTGTATCAGTGATATCTTTATAAACGAGTAATATATAGGTATAGTAATGAAATAAAGGTACCTATTGTTTTTTTTTAATTAGACTGTCGATCATAACATTCTCCCTATAAGAAGCGAACGTCAGGAACAGATTATTTACCGATTTTCGGAATTAACGTGGCAAAATTATTTATTTAAAAAAAAGACAATAGGTAGGTTCTATTTTTAATTTATTAATTTCAATAATTGATGTAGGTACATATTTTTATTTTTAGGCAGTAAGTAGGCGTTCTACCTGGAAAACATTCATTTCATTTTTGATTGTTTTCCAAAAACATTGTAACTAATTTAGTGTCGTCTTGAGGCTTTCATAACCATTCATACTATTTTCAATAGGTTTTTTATACAGAACACGTGACTTCAGCTCCCCTGCTGGTAGCTGGAGGCTTCTCTGTACCGTACCCAAGCTTACCATCAGGTGGGGTGCTATCATTTAATGACCCAAATATAAAGTCTCAGGAAAGAGGGTCACCATTAGAAACACCAACAGTGTTACAATTGTGGCCCTCGGTTTTACGGCCTTGTTTTTCATGAAGAAGGAAATATGTGTGTGTGGAAATATGCGTGTGCTATTAAAGAATTCCAAGACTTAATGGTGCTGCAGATAATATGGCGTATTGTCATGTGCGCGTATCAATACAATACAGTATCTACTTACTGGAACCAGTAAATGAAAAATTGAGAAGTGAACGTCTGTCGTTGTATGGACATACTATGAGAGGAGATGACAGCAATATAGTAAAAAAAGGTTCAAAGTATGAATGTAGAGGACTTTATTAGCAGAGGTCGGTCCAAGAAAAGGGTGGATTGTGTGGAAGAAGATATTGCAAAGAAGGGAGTGACTGAGAAAATGATAGTGGTATGGGTAATGGACTACTAAGACGAGGTCTCGGGTTCGATTCCAGGCTTTACCATGGCACACACCAATGACTTTTCGATACTTTTCGAAATTATGGGTGTATTTATCGCAGGTTTATAAGTGCCCGGTTAATGTACGCTCGCCACCACACATTGTGATCTAAACATAAAATGGCGAAATGTGGGTGCTAGCACCTCTGCCTACCCATTTGGGGATATAGGCGTGAGTTTATGTTATCGTATGTTAGAGAATGATATGTTGCGCCGACCCCAAATAATTGGGACAAGGGCAGGGAGATGATTGTACAGTATCTACACAGTTACAATAATATAAATAGAAAATTCACTTCTAAAAATAAATAAGCCAAATTTTATCAACAATGACTAATAGAAATTAATGAATGTTTTGAGACTGTAACATTCGTGAGAGTTGCACTTGTAACAACTGTAACATCCATTATATTTAGAGTTGATGACGATGACCCAAATTGAACCTGAGGCGAGTCTCACGTTGTCGTGTTCCCATTCTATTTTGTTCTTCTTCTTCTTTTTTTTAAATGGCTTCTGCAGCATAGCCGCAATTTTGCCAGTCTCTAGTAAATGTAAACGTTTTATAAAATTAATGGCGAGACGCCATTGTCAAGTTTCAAGTTTTAAAAAAAGTCTTCCAGAGCCACGTTAGCCACGCCAGTAAATTCGTTTCCGTGTGTCCGCCCTCCACGAGATCAGGTAGACGATCAGGACGTGTGGTTGGATTATTTTGTTCTTGAAATGGTCTCTTTTAGACAAGAGGGGTTACCATAAAGTATTAGAGCAAACGGCTAGGCGATAAAAAGGTTGGTGTGCATAGACAATGATTTTTATTTATATCACTTAAGTAGTTGGCAGACAAGCACCCATATTCCATATGCCATCAAGAACCGAGCAGTTCGGTGAGTCTTTCTCTGTCGCACCATTTAGTCTTGAATTCCTTACCAGCGCACGTGTTTCCTTCTTCCTACAGTCCCAAGTCGTTTAAGCAGGGCGTGAAAAAGATCTGATGAGGCCGTCAAGCTTAGCGCCACCATTGTAGTACTGTACGTGTTTATAATGGTGACCCTCTTTCCTGACACTGCCTTCAGCTTACCATCAGTTCATCCAATGGAAAGTGGCGCCTCTACTGTGGAGTGTTCTTTGTAAATATACTTTTCCACTAAATTAAGTAATGCCTTATTTAAGGTTAGTTTTGTAGTAAATTTAAATAAATTGTAAATAATATTTTTATAGACAATGTTAATTACCAGTGTGGTGACGGATAAAGAAAACTCACCACCCTATCTCATCAAAAGGGTGTCGTAAAAGGTGACTAAGGGAAAACGCAAATATCAGTGTGAGAGAAGGGAAACTCGAAATCAAACCCTGTATCCAGCCTGCAGCCGTCTGGCCAGCGTGGAAGCAGTAGGTCATAGCCTTCTAACATTGGGAGACTTTGTACAGCAGTGGACTGTGATAGGCTATTTATGCTGCGATATGCACTTTTAAACTTTCGCATTGCATCATAATCTTCTTTGGTTGTCATTGGCGAAATGTGGATGCTAGCACCTCAGTCTACCTCTTCGGAGATATACCTACGCGTGAGTTTTTGTTATGTTATGTTATGTTTATTCCTGAAGGCCCAGGGTCGGCCAGGGTGCAAGGGATATGTTACCTACTATCCCACCTCTGGCAATCGAATACTAGAAGACGGCGTGCGTTTTAGCCGGTTCAATTTCGACATAACAAATCTCACCGGTTCCGGTGGAGGTGGTATTGGTACGAGGGAAAATAATAGATACCTTTATTATTAACAAGCAATATTTAATTTAAGTAAGTAAGTTTAAATAGGTAGTTAAACTGCAATATTTAAGTAAGTAGGTACCTATTTTAAAATGTAAATAGTTAAGTATACAGTATATAGTTAAGTTAAAACATAAGTTTTTATAAATAATTAATAAACCAGTTACATACAGTTACTATTATTTGTTTATTTATTTTCTAAGGCTTTATTTATTAATCTAGTTAGTATTTCTTCAAGACGTTTAAATCAAATTTAGATGTGAATGCTTCGACGGGATATGAACCTGTGATCTTTCCCTTACAGGGAGAACGCTCTGATCGCTAAGCCACGAAGCCTCGTCTGAATCATTGATTGAGCGGAGTTATCAAAACACAATGTTTAAAAATGATTGTAACGTCATTCATTGTGACCGATAGTTCGTATGATTGTCGGTAGATGACTCCCACCATCGCCTCAAAGATGGTTGTATAGGAGAATTTAGAATGATTCAGACTAGGTATAGTGGCTTAGCGGTCAGCGTTCCCCCTGTAAGGGCAAGATCAGGGGTTCCAATCCCGTCGAAGCATTCACTTTTTCCTATCTAAATTTGATTTGAACAGTCAGCATTTTTTTTGTTTATGGCACGTCAATTTGATTTCCCCTCTCCTGATGTTAAGCTGAAGGCAAAGTCTCATGAAAGAGGGTCACCATTGCAAACACGTTCAGTGCTACAATGATGGCGCTCAGCTTGACGGCCTCATCATACTAATTGCTTTAAAATTTTAAGTGCAATATTCTTCATGACAATATGGTGCGCCCTGCGACTAGTTGGAGCGACGATATACGCAGAGGGGCTGGTGGGGATTGGAGGAGGACAGCCGAAGACGGGGCTAAGTGGCGTGTCATGGGAGAGGCCTAAGTCCAGCAGTAGACCACCGCGGGCTGATGATGATGATTCTTCATGACGTATCCACGTCGCTCAGAGAGGGACTGGTCCCGGGTTTATGGCACGACTTTGGACCCTCAATGTGCTTAAAATTCGTTCTATACGCCTAGTAAATGATTTTGGACTATCTTTTGAGGATAGCATGGGGTGCAACGGTGGTGAACGAGCTCAAATCTAGCAATCATAGATTATACTCGGACCAAGCAATCCGCGCGCGCCAAGACCTTATCTCTCTCACGACTTAATTTCCAAGATCAGTGCCAATAGGTTTTTTTATTTAGATCACGCTAGTACGACTTCACTTCGCCTGATGGTAAGTTGAAGGCAAAGTCTCAGGGAAGAGGATCACAAACAAACACGTAGATGTTACAATGGTGGCGCTCAGTTTGATGGCCTCATCAGATGCTTTTTCACGCCCCGCTTAAAGGACCCGGGACTGTAGGAAGAAGGAAACGTCGTAAACGTACGCCGATAAGGAATTCCAAGACTTAACGGTGCCGCAAAGGATGTATACGTATGTTTGACCGCAAGAACCGAAGATATAACCAAAAGTCGCGATAATCGACATCCACGCGAGCAGAGTCACGGCATAACCTAGTTATTAATAAATTAATATTATTCGTTTTTGATATTGCAGTGTTTCATTATATTTGCTTTGCAATGAAATTCTTACCTATAGAAAAGCAATATAAGGAGTCTACAAATAATTGCAAGAAAGAATAAAATTACTTGAAGCAAGCGATTAAATTACATCTGCATCGTAAGTATTTGTATGAAATCATTTCATTGTATTGGTAAACTTACAAAGGAAATACCTAATTAAAATAAAAACGACTCAAAAATACCTCTAAAAGTAATAAATAAATAATTCAAAGCGTTTTCGTATCTGGGGACCTCTAACTGGTGAAACAAACATGTTTTCGAAACGATTCGAACTATAGCCCGCTGCTGACCCTATCCAATAGCGGGATGATTTTCGGGGTCTACATTTACGTAATATTTTACGTAAATGTAGACGCGGCGGTGGCACGTGTTCAGCTGCGTGATAACTGAATTTCAATGAAACCATCGATCGACTGGTGGCCGTGTCAGCACATCTCTAATTGGTGTGCCCATGTGCCACAAGTGCACATCTTTTGATGGTTCCAACTACCCGTAACGACTACCATAGATGTTCGTACGTGCTCTCCGAGGCACGTCCAGGCCAGTGCAAATAGCCATATTATGCCAGACAATAGCCAGCCACACAATATTTGCACTGAGCGGGCATCGTACACTATTTTTTTTATCGTGCGAAAAATCCTCACGGATGTCCACCTACCGGAGCCAGTTGGGAAGGTTATGTCGGACTCGAACCGACCAAAACGCACGCCGGTCTTGGGTCTTCAGTTGCCGGAGGTGAGGTAGTAGCCAACATATCCCTCGCACCCCGGCAGACCCGTGGCTTTCTTTTCGAGATGATCCCCTCCGCCGTTCACTACCGCCCCCAGCGGAACTGTGGAACCATGATATTTTCTCCATAACTACTTTTATAAAAGTTCTCATTTGGACCATCTTCAAACATTGTGTCTAAACAATTTGCTAGTGTACTGTAATAATAGCAGTAGGTTCATGTCAACAACATTGCATTTCACAATGCTTTGTGCAATTGTACCTATCAATAAGATTTTGTTTATGCATAGTTGCTGTGCAAACAATACCGGGTTATCAGCCTCCCTAGACCAGTTGTCGTCAATTTGTAGAAAACGATGAAATAGACCTACTATTGCTCCAGGTATGGGATGTCAACTATTTTAGCCAATGTCAAATTTCGCGCCTTCCCAATTTCAAAAACTCAAAGGAAACATTCCTTTATTTTTGATTAAAAACAAAACTGCATTCAATGATTTTTAAAAAGTCGCTTGCCGCACCCGGAATTGAACCGACTAAAATCTGTAAAAGTTGCACCCTGTACTTTTATTGCATAGATCGTTAGGGCCAATTATAAGGATAAAATCTCACTAACAAACTTCATAAATTAAATGAAAGGAAAACAATGAAATCCTAAATTATTTACAAAAAATGGTAAACTAACTAATTAATTCAATTCGATACAACTTTTAGATCAAAATCGAAGTTGTTCTGCTGAAGAGTTTGCAGTCCCTTTTTGAAACTACCCGTATTCTTGAAATTTTTCTACTATTATTTTCAGTACAACCGAGTTGGTGCCTGTCGGTCTCGATATCTCTCTCAATGCCACCAAAAGTAATTCGTCATTTTAATGGATAAAGTACGTCAGTGATAATAATTATTTATTAATAACATAAGTAAATAGATGGATCTTTGAGTAAAACTGCTTTAATTTGCTTTAACCCATGGAATAATTAATTAATTAATGATTAATTGTATATATTTATAAATAAATAAATAAATTGTAACATGCCGGTGTATAACATTCGCATTCCTTTATTTCCTTTAGTTATCTGCCCTTATTATAAAGAGGTAAAATGTAATGTATCTGTGGTGTGTTTGTACAAAAGTTACAAGGTTGGGGGGTAATCTCTGCATCCACTGAACTGATTTTGAAAATACATACTATCGGGAGGGTCAGCAATAAGAACGGAATCAAAAATCCATGCGAGCGAAGCTCCGGGGAACAGTTAGTAAAAAAAAATTACGTACAAATTTAATATTGGGCAATAGATAAGTGGTCCCGCTTTCATGACGCACATAGATAGTTCTAAAATTCTTTGTAGCGCTTAGTGGCCTGTAGTCAAACTACTTTAGCTGGTTTTCGTTGGCTTTTAAGTTGAAATGGTTCAGAATAATATTGACAGTAATATTTGTAACATTTGAGTTGCATGGTCTTGGAGGGTTTCTTATTATAAAAAAGAAACCTGTGGAAATGAAATGAAGTGGAAAAGGTCCTTTCTGAGCTGTGTCTCCGAGGTTTTTTGTTTCAATTTTGTACAGATACGTCCTAGAGCTACGTGTATTTCACGTATATCAATAAGTAAGTAAACCCCTTCATGGTTTACAATACACTAAACTGATTAATGTTTTATTTAACATTTTAGTAACTTGAGTCGAAAACGCCTACAAAGATAATATTTCGATGGTATCACATTGAGGCTGATTCATTGGTATTTTATTGTTTAATCACTGTCATTGCACCGCTGAAAAATACATTTGTCCCTCCCTTTCCTTTGATAGAAAAAGAGATAGGGAATTTGTAGGGATGAATTGAATTGATGACTTTCTGGGGGAGGGCTAAAAAAGCTTAAGATCAAATTGTCGACCAAAATAACCTGATGGGTTTTCCGCCATCTTGAAAGAAGGGTTAAATTCAGTTTTTTCATCATAACTCAGTTCCCCGTTGAGATACGAAATTTTTCATAAATACTATTTCGTTGCCCTTTGTACGATCTACAATTTAAGGTCATACATTTTTCACGTATCGATCATCGTTATTGAGATATAAAAAAAAAACTATAAGGGGAGAAAAAAATGTTGTTCGCTATTTCCTTTTTTCTCGTGAAAGATATCGAAAAATATCCAGTAGGAAAATTGTTAAGCGTGTTCAGACCTAATGAACTGGCATTGCGATATGATCTTAGTTAGCAGAAGTCTTGAGAGCACGCGCCGATTCCGCGGAAGACGCGCCACCATTTTGACTCTTTTCTTTATTATACATGTGACATAAAGTTCGTTATGTAACCACCAAAATCCAACCACCCGTCGTGATCGATGACCATCTATAATAAGTACATATACTAGTGTATATAAAGTAAAACCACACCAGTTTAATATACTAATGTGTCTTTACTGTTATTTCCTGTCCATCCAAAGGTTGCCTGGATGAGATCCCATTGTACATTCTACTATATGTTTATGTCCGTAGTATACATTTTTATCTTATTGTGTACAATAAAGAGTTATCTATCTATCATCTCGTGGGGGTGGACACTCGGAAACTTTACTAGCGTGGCTACCGTAAAGTTCTAGTAGAATTTTTTGAAAAACTTGACATTGTCGTGTCGCCATTAGGTCATAATTTTATATTAAATTTCTACAGAATCATACATTAAGAATACTATCGTAGTTCAAGCTAAATTCACACATTTACGTCATCTAATTAAGTGATACTTTAGATAAACTCTACCACTTGTTTACTAAATATTTAAGTCATCCCCGTATCTGTAGAGCAATTCCAATATATATCCATTCGTCCATCCATAACCATATTGAATTTCGTACTCTGGACCGCCAGCGTGCTCACCATAGTACAGACAGCTATAGCGATTGAACATCTTCTTATATTTTTTGAACCCTAAATAGTTGGCACGGATCCATGTATCAATTAACTGCTGGGCTAAGCGTTTGGCTTCACTGCAGTCACTATTTTCCAATGCACCTATCAAAATTGCCTGTAAAGGCGGCCAGACATTTGGATAGTCCCATCGTTCTCCTGTATGCCATATTGATGTTGGCACTCCTCCAGGGAATTTAAGTGCTCCTGTTGTTTGTAGATATCTAGTGAAATACCTTGCTCGCTCAGGTACTTGCCAGGGTTCAACGGCGTTTGCCCAAAGAGGTGCGGCACAACTCAGGTAGAAATATTTTCTCCGTGTCATCGATCGACTATCAAAGTCGTACCAGACTCCGTCTCCAGTGTCCCACAAAACATTTTCGATAGCGTCTCTCCACTTCTCAGCTAGCTCCATCCACTTTTTACCACTTTTATAGTGACCAATTTTCATTTTAAGTTCGCCGAATTTTTGTAGAGCACCAGCGAAGATTGAATTCAAATCAACCGGCAGTATTTTTGTTGTGCTTATATCTGTCAAATTGAATTCTGTTTTGTTTCCAGAAATTATAAGCCATCTAGATGAAAAGTCCCAACCGCTTTCTGACGCACTCTTAATCTGCGTATAAAACAATTCACGTATTTTTTCAGGCAATTTTTGAGCGTTCCTATAATCTTCCCTATAATATTCTGGACGAGGTCCTTTATCATATTTGTTTGTTACATATCGCAATAAAGAGTATTCATTCCCATTAACTTCAACTGAAACTTTTTTTCTATACAACCAATATTTCAATTCTTTTTCAACGGTTCCAATATTTTCAGCCAGCCACAAATCGTCCCCAGTCATAGCAAAATAGTCATACACCATCCACGTCAGCAACGGTGGATGGCTTCTTCCCACAAAATAGATCCGGTTACCGCTTGGTACATACCCGAATTTTGACACAAGGTGCAAAAAGTTCTCGATCATTCCTCTTGCGGTTCGCAACATATTACTTACCAGGAGACCTCGAATGATCCAGTACGAATCCCAGTAGTAAAACTCTTTGAACTTGGCTCCAGGGACAATAAATCCATTTGGCACTTGTATAAGACTATATTGCTTCTGGTTTCTAGCCACATCTTTTATCATTTTCCGACCAAACCTTGGCCAGAGATTGATGATATCTTTTGCAAATTGCAACAAATTTGAATTCTTAATACGGCTTAAAATAGGTGGAGCTGAATCAAAATCCTCAGGGTGCCATTGTACAAGCTCCTCTTTTTCTTCAAAATGTTTTTCCAAGAAAGTTGTAAGCTGAATTTTGCTTGGAACATTGTCTGTCTCGGTCATGAGGGCTTCGAAATCTTTTACAGTTTGTGCTTCAGACTTATTAAGCTTTAAATCAACGAACGTCTTAGAATCTGGTAGAATAGAGGCCATCTGTATTGTATGAAGGAGTTCACCGGTACAATAAATTGGTGAATTGCATGCTGAGACGATTTTGTGTGCATGTGTATGAGTCCACAGCAGGCAGAGGCCTGAGTACAGAGACACGTATTGCAGTGAAAATATATTCAACATGATTTTTCACTATCACAATAGAAACAGAATAACTCGCGGATATTAAGAAACGGACGTCGTAACTTTATTTGTGCACATGACAAGCTCTACGGGACTGCCATTTCATTTCACCCGGCCTGCGATTCTAGTAATATTAAGTTTTGATGTTGTTCAATTCAATTGATATGTTTATGAAACAGACGTGATTGTCATTTTCCTGATTTTGAAAATAAATTGAGATATCCTTGTCACACTCACAATAGGAAGTACAGTGATGAATGCACTCAATTCACGCATAATGAGTTCATTGATTTATTATTGTGTCTGTACCTACACCGATAACAACATCAACAAATCTCCAAGGTTTTATTTGAATTGGTATAGACGTTTAATCTGTACATATTTTGTCAATAAAGATTTTGGAATCTATTACTGCTCGCGAGGCACAGACGCTCGCTCATCCGCTTCCGTCCTCCATGAGCACATGCGCAGGTCTGGGGGGGTTAGGTGGAGTCGCCTGTTACTCTAGCGGAAGAATGCCGGGGCAACAGTGCAATGCACGCCACCCTCCACTGGGAACAAGATGCAAGACTGTGACATTGTAGGTGAATGTAGCATTCCAATGGTGGAAGAATTTTTTAATCATACATAAACTCATAAACTCACGCCTTTATCCCCGAAAGGTTAGGCAGAGGTGCTAGCACCCACATTTCGCCAGTTTATGTTTAGGTCCCAATGAAATAGGTGGCGAGCCTATTGCCATTAACCGGGTACTTATAAACCTGCGATAAATACACACATAACTTCGAAAAGCATCGAAAAGTCATTGGTGTGTGCCATGGTAAGCGAGGATCGAACCCGAGACCTCGTCTCAGCAGTTCATTACCCATACCACTAGGCTACCGCGGTTTTTTTATTCAGCCTAGTAGTTTTTGAATTTTTTCATTACAAATACTTACTGCGATAGGCTGATTGATTGATTGATTACAAATACATACACACACACACACACACGCACGCATACACACACACACACACACACACACACACACACACACACACACACACACACACACACACACACACACACACACACACAAATCCTAAATTTTCGTCTTCATACAGTTATTATAGTGTAGAAAAAAACTTCTTACCTTAGACTCTTCGCTACTATTGCTCCATAATAGTTAAGCCTTACATCAGTATCAAAAAAATAGCATACCTACAATAGTAGTATACCTATACAGGGTGTAAGGGGAACGCTCCCGAAGCCAAAGGCCCCTGGTAGTACTCATGGTACACAACATATTGGCATGAAAATAACAGATTCTACTTCAGGGTCATGGGTATATCACTTATGAGTTCCTAAAGGTGGGTCCAGATTTGTGAAATTAGCAGCGGACCGGACAGAGCGTTGAGTGTGGACGTGCAACTTTTGGCACATAGGCACACAAACTAGAGTTGTTCTGACACGGCTATCAGATAATCGATGGTTTAATATAACAGTTATAACGCAGCTAAATACACGACAGACACGCACTTTTGATACGGTCACGGTGAAATGTTACATAAATGTATTAATTTCCTAATACATAAAATACAATTAAATTAAAAGAATTGCTTCCATAATTTCTTAACATAACATAAACTCACGCCTATATCCCCGAAGGGTTAAGCAGAGGTGCTAGCACCCACATTTCGCCAGTTTATGTTTAGGTCCCAATGTAATAGGTGGCGAGCCTATTACCATTTACAAACCTGCGATAAATACACACATAACTTCGCAAAGCATCGAAAAGTCATTGGAGTGTGCCATGGTAAACCTGGGATCGATTCCGAGACCTCGTCTCAGCAGTCCATTACCCATACCACTAGGCTACTGCGGTAAGTAAGCGTAATTTCTTAGTAGACATAAATGATATACAAAAAGCCCAACCTAGATACACAGTCTTGAACAAAAGTAAGTAGTATTCGAATCTGTCCTCAATCACAAATAAGTAGTTACACGAGTAGTTATGTTATAAACATATTTTTTACAAATTCAACCTTACGAACATGACTTTAAGCTAGGGTAAGGTAAGCTAGGGTAGGCAGCACGTGTGTGACGCCTCTGGTGTTGCAAACGTCCATAGGCCACGGTGACCGCTTTCCATCAGATGGGCCGTGTGCTTGTCTGCCACCTAATTGGTATAAAAAAAAAGCTCTTTTTACAAAGCAGTGTACAAAGTGCGTGTATGAGCGATACGAGACTTTTTGAAATGAGTGCTCAATTTGGAACTGAGCGCTCATTTTATGCAGACAGATTTGACACCCTGACTCTGCATCTTAGACATATTCTTTTCCGAGTCTTTCTGCATGACTTTGGATACGGCCATTTCAAAGTCTTCTTGTGTCTCTCTCATGTACTCTGCATTCACGGAGGGCGTACATACCAGCCTAGTCAAATGGACCGACAACCTCTAAATAACGCACATTGGGAGAGGCCTATGTCCAGTAGTGGACTGCAATAGACTAAAAACCTCTATATTCTGTAACTGTTAATCCTGAAACTAAATACAACAAAAAATAGCTACCCAGATAAAAAATTGGGAACTACTACTTACTAAGATTTCCTAGAGTGTCCTCGGGGACCGTGCCACATCAGTTAGTGACATTCATGAATTAACAGGTAGGTAGATATACCGACACGACCGGGGAATCAAACATCATTCACTCCCGTAGTAGCCAAACAAACCAAACCCGAAAGATTAAGAGAACCCCAGGCTTCAAATTGTGAGCTTTGGGTGCAACCGGATTTGACGATAGATTTAAAAATCGAATTTGATCCAACTTTTCGGTTTTAATGCTAAAGTTTAATGAAAATAAAAGTAAGTTGTTTCTTAGTATTTAAAAATATTTAATGAGAAATTGCACATAACAACGAACAGTTAACAATTTAAACTAGTACATACACCGTGAAAACTAATTTCAGGTACAATGTCCTTTACAGTAAACTTCTGTTAAACAATCATAGCCCATAATCAGACACTCAACAGATCCCCGTACCTCTGGAGCAGTTCCAAAATATATCCATTCGTCCATCCATAACCATATTGAACATCATAATGCGTATTACCACCGCGTTCACCCTTATTCAAGCAATCGTATTTATCAAACATTTTATCCCATTTCTGATATCCTAAGTAGTTTGCACGAATCCACAACTGTATTTGTCTCTTTGCCAATTTTTTTGCGTCAACACAATCGCTATTTTCTAAAGCACCAATCAATATAGCTTGAAGTGGAGGCCAAGCATTTGGATAGTCCCATTGTTCTCCTGTATGCCATAACGATGTAGGTACACCACCTGGATATTTTAACACACCAATAGTGCGTAGATATCTTACAAAGTATCTGGCACGCTCAGGCGCCTGCCAAGATTCGACAGCACCTGCCCAAAGAGGTGTCGCACAACTCAAATAGAATCGTTTAATCCTTGATTTTACTTTAATATTGTAGTCGTACCAAATGCCATCTTTAGGGTCCCATAATACGTTTTCGATTGCGTCTCTCCATTTTTCCGCCAAGCTATACCACTTCTTTGCACTCGCACTGAACCCAAGTTTCTCTCTTAGTTCACCAATCTTTTGTAAAGCGCCAGCGAAAATTGAATTTAAGTCAACCGGAATGATTTGTGTAGTACTTACGTCGGTGAGATTGAATTCGGATTTTTTTGTTTCTGAAGTTACTAGCCACCTAGATGAGAAGTCCCAACCACTTTCCGCTGCACTTTTAATTTCCATATAAAATATCTCACGTAGCCTTTCTGGTAATTTAAGAGCATTTTGAAAGTCTTCGTTATAGACTTCTGGACGAGGACCTTGACTATTGCTATCAGATATATATCGTAATAAAGTGTAATCATATCCCCGAATGTGAACGGTAGTATTCTTCGTTTGCAGCCAATATTGTAGTTCTGTTTCAACTGTGTCGAGATTCAGTTTCAGCCATGACTTGTCCCCAGTTACAGTAAAATAGTCGTAAATCATCCAGGTCAGAAAAGGTGGTTGACTTCTCCCTAGATAATATATTCGACTTGCGCTTGGCACATATCCAAATTTTGTTACAAGATACAAGAAGTTTTCGATCATTCCTTTAGCTGTTTGCATCATATTACTGATCAGAAGACCTCTGATTATCCAATACGAGTCCCAGTAATGTAACTCTTTTGTTTTCGCTCCAGGAACAATAAATCCTCTTGGCAAATATATGGAACTATATTGTCTTGGCTTCCGAAGTACATCCATCTCTACTTTCCTTCCAATTTTTGTCCAGATACTAATGATGTCTTTTGCGAATTGTAAGAGGTTTGGATTTTTAATTTGGGCTAACACTGGCGGGTTCGAGTCATAATCTAGAGGTCGCCAGTACCGAACCTCCTCTTTATCTTCAAAATGTTTTTCCAAGAATGTCAACAGCTGGACCTGGTTTGGTTTGTTTTCTGTTTCTGTCATAAATGTGTCAAACCTTCGCAAAATTTCCTCTTCAGACATTAAAAGTTTTAGATCAAGAAAACTCTTAGCGTCGGGTAGAACTTTTGACGTTTGGATTAAATGTAGAATTTCACCGGTACAATATATTGAGGAGTTACAAGGTGGAGCAATGTTGAGAGCCTGTCCACATACCGCCATTATGCTAAGAACCGGGTACAGTGATATATACGTATGTAATGAATTCTTCATATTGGTCTATTGAGTTCAAAAAAATCTTTACGAACATTAATTGATGTCTACGCACAAGAGGAACTTTCAGAAATGGCCATTTTATCATTTTCAAGCTTATTAAATGCACCTCTTTCAACAATCACTATTAAATTCTTATGTTATCGCGTTATGTGGTATTGTCTCATTATAATTATGAATAAATATCCTGATTTTTAAGATAAATACCTTCTCTCTAAATCACAATAGGAACTTGAATCACGAACGCTGAGCTCATTGATTTTATAATATTTTATTTGTATTTCCAAATATTTGTAAACAGATTCCAGATTTATCTTATCGTAGTTTACGATTGCATTTGAGGCTGTCACCTCCGTGCCAGGTATTCACTTGCCTTTCCTTCCGGTTTGACTTTTACGACTGTTATAGGAACGACTGCCGTTTAGCCTCTCAACTTCAAGAGAAAGTCAGTGTCAGAGTCTCGTCCGTTATTCAGCAGAGATTACCGGCGTGCAGGTGAGTTACACTTGGCCCCATAGATCTTAATAGAGATCTAATTAGTGCGTGGATTATAATATGCTCAGCGAGCAATGTGCTAAGGCGATGGTGCTAGGCGCTTGCGAATTTTTGAAACTTACTGTATTGACTGTAGTGTGACAAACACTATCGCCACGCCACAGAAGTTGATTGGCTAACAGACAACAAGAAAAAATTGTAGGTAGGTACTCTTTTTTATTTAGGGCACGTCAATTTGGCTTCACTCCGCCTAATGGTAAGCTGAAGCCAAAGTCTCAGGAAAGTGGGTCACCATTACAAACACGTACAGTGTTACAATCTTGACGGCCTCATCACATGCTTTTTCACGCCCCACTTAAAGGTCCCGGGGCTGTAGGAAGAAGGAAACACGTGCGCTGGTGTTTAAAGAATATACAATAGGTTACAACAATAAATTTATTAAAGACACTAACAGCTATTAATTCAATATCTTTAGGATTTAGAATCTTAGGTGCATCATATTTTAATATAAATTCGAATGACATCAAATAAGACAAGGATGGATGCATTTAAAAGGCAATAATAAGTACAATTATTTGACATTTCTTTTGACATTTTAGAAGGAATTTATGCACAAAAATAAGAAATAGGTTGGTATTTACATTATTATTATAGGTGGTAGGTACTTAGTTTTTTATAATACAAATAGTACTTATAGGCGATAGTTTAAGTACATCATAGGTAAGTTTATTTTCCATTTATGCTTAATAAATAAGTTATAATTATACATAATATATACATTAAAATAACAAAATAATTCCAAAACGAGATACAAATTACAAAATGATAAAATAGAAATACATATAAAATACATTAATAAAACAAAAGTAAATATATAAATAGTATTACTTATACAAATAAATACAATTTATAGATAATAAAAATTTAAGTAGGAATAGAACATTAGATAGGAAGGAAGATGACAGTGCAAGTTGTTTTATTTATTTAATTATTGAAAAGTGCGAGAAAGAAGACAATAGTAATAAAGTTATGAAAATATTAAGCTAATAAATGCTTTTAACAAACTTACACTACATTTAAAGGATTCTATTAAAAAGTAAATCATTGCACAGCAAAAATGTCAATGAAAATTATTTTAACTACGTGTATGTCGTAATCAAATTTAGAAAATTCTCAATTCATTCTAGTTGAACCAAAGAACTACATTTTCACTAAGAAACATAATAAATAACACCGCTAATGAAATCTGAAAAATAAATTAATTTGTAACTTCTAGCTATAAAGTTCTAGTTTTTTTTGTGCGTGTATGTATTTTAATTTCTTTTTAGTTATTCACTTTTTCATGCTAGGTGCACTGGTTAGGTATACAGTTAATAACACATTTTGAAAATTCATAAGCATAATTTTGTCTAAAATCTATTTTTTATTATACTGAAATCAAACTCGCAAGCTCACATGTTTGATTCTTGGTCTTTATGACATTCAATGTCTTCTAATAGCACTGCAATATTATCATCTAAATTCGTTTCAAGATCACAACCTTTGATATTTTGACACTATATTAATACTTTATACATGTATTTTATACAATAAGAGCAAGTAGGAAAATCATAAGTATAGGTACTATTTGCAATACTAGTTTTTTGTACTCTTATTTGGTGAATCTTCAGCGGTCATGACATCACCATATCTAGTCAAAAAGTCCAGCACAGCTCCATTGGTCATACCAAAGCCAATCTGCACGACGTACTCTCCACCGCCACCATATTCTCCAACCTTTTCTACGTTATACTTCTCAAACATCTGTTTGTGTGTATTGTATCCTTTAAGAGTAGTTCTTACGAACTTTTGCGCAACTTCAACCGCTAATTTGCCAGATTCTTTGGTACCAATTGCCTGCAAGGCATTCACGACAATACTTACTTCAGGTGCCCACATGTTGGGATAATCCCACTGCTCTCCTGTATTATCTAAAGAGTTAGGGACACCACCCGGAAACTGCAGTGCACCAGACTCTTGCAAATAACGAACTACCTTTGGTCCATTCGCTTTCACGTTTTCTTCGCTAACTGCGCCCTGCCAAAGTGGAGCAAAGTTCGATGTATAGAAATATTTTCGATGAGATTTATCTCTGATGTCATAGTCGAACCAAATTCCTTCATCATCGTTCCACAGTATTGCTTGAATTGCCACCCGAAATTGCTCGGCCAGTTCAGCGTAATGGGCGGCCTTCTGTGTGTTACCTAGCAATGAATTGAAATCTGCTGTGTTTTGCAAAACGCCCGTAAAAATAGCGTTCAAATCGACAGGCACTATGTTTGATGTTTGAATATCAATTAAGCTGCCGTTACGGCCTCCGTCACTGGTGATGAACCATCTGGCAGAAAAGTCCCAACCGCTTTCAGCTGCGCTTTTTATATCTATATAAAAATCAGTTCGTTTACTCTCATCCAGTTTTTGACCGTCTAAGTAATCCTCACGGTAAGATTCTGGGCGTGGTCCAAGACTAGGAGCATAATATCTTAGAAGAGTATGGTTTACACAATCTTTTTCGATGGAAACGAACTTGTTATCTAAAAAGTATGCGACTTCTTTTTCCAAAGCAGCAATATTATCTCTTAGGAATTGGATATCATTGGTATATTTATAATAAATAGCCATCATGGCTGACAGTAACGGTGGTTGACTGCGTTCTTGGTAATACCATCTGCTTGCGTTTGGAATGTGACCTAGCTGATTCAAAAGTTGTATTAAATTTTCAATTACTCCTTTAGTAGTCTCATACATGCCGCTTATAAGCAGCCCTTCTACGATCCAGTACGTATCCCAGTAGTATATTTCTTGGAATCTTCCACCAGGTGCAATAAATCCATTAGTAATAGGAATCAAGCTGGTTTGTTCAGTTTTCTCGAAGAACTCATCCTTTACCTTTCTAGAGATAATAGGCCAGATGTTATTAATATCAACTCCAAATTGTCTCAACTCCTTATCTTTGATGGTATTAACGAAATCAGGATCTGTGTTAAAATCTGTTGGTATCCATTCTTCTAGTACTGTTTCGCTAGTAAAATAGTTGTCAACGAATTCTTTTAGCTGTTCCTTTGAAGGGTTTTGATTGGTGTCGCTTAGAAGTTTTTCAAAGTCTGCAAGGGTTTTATTTTCGTCGTAGTTCATATCAAGATCGACGAAGGTTTTGGAGTCATCGTAGAGCCGTGCCAACTGGACGTGGTGGAGGAGCTTGCTGTCGCAGTACACCGGGCGGATGCATGATGGTGGAAGATCCGCGGCGTCAGTCAACCAGGCTGTCGCCAATAAGAGTGCGAATCGCCACATCTGGAAAGATGAGAAGAAAATTATTAATTCATGAGACATTTACCAGTAATTTTTTGAATTCCTTATGAATGTTTACATGCGTGTGTTTTATATAAAGTGGTCATTTTATGGTGCGTAGATAAGGTCTCCAGAATTGTTGAGATGACAATGCCATATTAAAAAGCGGCCCTCTGTTGCGACCTCAAAGAACAGTTCGAACAGAAACTCCAGTACACGGAAGTAAATTCTACTATTTTTTATGAATAAAACGTAATAACCTCATTTAGTATCGCAATGATTTTCATTGATTTCCAATCAAGAAAGTCATAATTTATCAATTGTATGGATGAAATTCTTCGAAGTGAACGTAATAAACCAATTCCTACAGTCCTACAGTCCCGGGTCCTTTAAGCGGGGCGTGAAAAAGCATCTGATGAGGCCGTCAAGCTGAGCGCGGCCATTGTAGCACCGTAAGTGTTTGCAATGGTGACCTTCTTTTACGAGACTGCCTTCAGCTTAACATAAAGCAAGGTGAACTCAAATTGATATGCCATAAATAAAAAATAAAAAATCTTTTGAACTGTGAAAAGCAGAAACCTTTGCAACTGCTATGGAAATCGTCGCATCGCTCTGCACAGGCAGAGAATTTAATCTAATACTGTGACCGGGTACGATGTTATTGCGGCATGAGAGGAACTACATCCCATACACACTCCAGCTGTGGAATTAATGCTATGGGTTTCTCAAGCGACCATCATATGGGGTTCTTTAAGAAAAGTATTAGAAGATTCCTTCAGGTTCGGCAAAACGAGTGTTACGCTCTCAGTGTTGCATACGACCAAAGGCCACCGTGACTGGTTTCCATCATGTGGGCTGTGTGCTTTTCTACCACCTAAGTGGTGATTTTTTTTTAATAAAATGACGTAAAAGTTTGGATGGCGAATTGCTTGATTGGCACATATTATTATTGCAGAATTCTTGTGCACATTTTTTTGCCGAGGCCGTAAACAAGTATTACACAGGCAACGTTCAACCTTGACCGAAATTAAAACCATCTGAAGCTTTAACGCATCTGTGTACAGCTACCTATAGTTATTAATTTTTAGATAAGAAACACGACAGCAAACAGCGGTGCATTTGATTATACACATTTAAGGAAATATAATTTCAACATGCAATTTCAATTTTCCTCTCAGCTTAGTAGCTTAATTCATCATTCTCTGAACCTTTTTCCAACTCAGTTGGGGTCGGCTTTTCAGTCTAACTGTGATGCGGCTGAACTTCGATATTTTCCGTGAAGCGACTGCCATCTGACCTCCACAACCAATGGTCCAATGACCAAAGGCGATATCGAAGTTCGAAGTTAAACTGGTTGGACTTTTGAGGGCTCCAACTACCAGTAACGACTGCCATAACAGCGATATTCATGCATCAACTTTTTGCACTGAGCGGTGATTGAACCCGCGCCCAATGCGTAGCAGTCGCGTGCACTACCACCACGCCACGGAGGCTATCTTATATTATATAGCTTAGTAGCTTGATTATACTAGAATACTACTAGAATAGATATTTTATCGTTATCTGAGCAGTGACGAAGGTTATACTATCTATTACCGTGTTTTAAGTACAGAACGGGTATCTAACCCGTGTCCCTGCATAGCAGTTGAATGTACTACCGCCACGCAACAGAGGCAAGGGTAACACCAAGTATAGATATGAAATTAATGTCAAAATCAAAAATTTTAGTGACCTGGGGCTCTAGCCAAAATGCATTCGTTCCGAATCTACATTCGTCATCGCTCTGAAAATGTATGAGAGTAACAGTTGTTGGATGTCATGTGATCCGATTCAGACAACAAATGTCACTCCCATATAATTTCAGAGCGATGACGAATGTAGATTCGGAACGAATGCATTTCGGCTAGAGCCCAAGAGAAGTATTCGTCAACGACGTATCACCAACGGCCACGCAACCGATTTGACTCATCGCATTTTCCATTCAAACAAAGTACTTGACATATTATATAACAATATTATCATTACCTACCGTTTTCAGATTTTTTGATAAGTATGTTCAATTTTCTCTTATTAGATACAAAAGTGACAACCTCCGTGACGTCTTATCGAATTCGTGATGTAAAGGTTTCGAGAGAACGGAGCATTGTGATTGGCAGTCCGCCTCTTGTGAACCTGTGTGCGTGTGTAGCCCGCCAATCGCAATGCTCCGTTCTGTCGATACCTTTACATTACGAATTCGATAATATTTTGTGCTAAGGCTACAGTCAGTCTTGACGTATCGTAAAGATTAATAACAAAGTAAATATTCTAAGACAATCTACGCAACGCTATCTACCACATAATATTTCTAGGAGTAACATGGGTATATATCATCACGCTACCATACAAAAGAGCGGAGCAATAATCAAAAATATCAATAGATCCAGTAGATTCTATACATTAACGCAAATATTGCTTACCATTTCCATTGTCATGACAGCAAGGAGAAGTAGTACAGATAGAGAGGATAGAAGAAAATCGAGTAGAATCGTACAACGCGATAATCGACATCCACGCGGGCGGAGCCGCGGGCCACTGCTAGTATTTAATAAATGCCATTATCTAAAAGTACCTATGTTGGTACCAATAATAAGTCATCAAAGTGCCATGATACATAACTGACAGTTCTGTTCTAGATAAGCTAACACATATCTCGGCAAGATTACTGGGATAAGAGCCCTTCACGTATCGATTCTGAACCGCTCTTCTAGATATGGTGGCACTATCTACATCTACACAATATCATATATTACTAGCTGTTGCCCGCGGCTCCGCCCGCGTGGATGTCGATTATCGCGTTGTACGAGGCAGAGGTGCTAGCACCCACATTTACGTTTAGGGCGAGCCTATAGCCATTTAACACCGGGCACTTATAAACCTGCGATAAATACAAACATAACTTCGAAAAGCATCGAAAAGTCAGTGGTGTGTGCCATGGTAAAACCTGGGATCGAATCCGAGACCTCGACTCAGCAGTCCATTACCCATACCACTAGGCTTCCGCGGTTTTTTACCGCATGGAATATATTGAGAATAATTAATATTCTCAACGACCCAATATTGAGAGGTTTTGGTCTACTCTTTCCACGCTGACCAGACGGATTGGTACAGGGTTTAACTGAGGGTAATTTCGAGTTTTCCTTCTCTCCGTATACCCTCTCTTACGACACCCTTCGGATGAGAAGGGATGGTGATTTTCTTTCTCCATCACCCCACTATATTTTCCGTTAATTTTCTAGTTAGGTATGCATCTTCCATTCTATGTCCGTCCCGTGCAATATTTGCGTGTATGATATGAATTATATCCATTTGCATTAGCCTGTATATTAGCCATAGAATTCTTGAAATTTAGAGTAGGTACTATGTTGTTCAGTAATAAATCAATTTTTAATATAATGTTACATAGATACACATTATAGGGATGTAAAAATGACATAGGATACCATGAGAAATAACTTTTTCTTAAAGATAGTAAGAAATGAACGCGAGCTAAGCGTCTGATAACAATTAAGTAGTGTAGTCATAAAAATGTATGCAAATTAGCGAGCGGATGTGTTGCGACGTGACTATACTATGTAACATCTATGCAAATGTATTGCAATCATTATATTGAGTAACGGTGAATTCGTTCAAGTGTAGCAACAATTCTGCCAAATGCCATTCAAACCATTTCGCTTACTAAATTGTCAAACATTCAAACCACCGAGATAGCAAAAAATCCATTGAATTTTGGATTTAACAGATATGCTGGTAAGATCCGATATGAAATAATATCGCGTAGAGTGAAGGAAATGATGTAATCAACTCTTTTTCATTTAATTTAGACATTTAAACATATGTATGTTAATACCGAAAATTCAATGACATTTTATCTATATCCACGCAAGTCTGATGACTTTATATAGTTGTTCCTTTCGCCTTCTCCTTCTTTCTCTTGCAGTGATATCTGATATCGTCTACGTATTTTTCCGTTAGTCATCTTTTACGACAACCTTCAGATCAGATAGGATGGTGATATAATAACCCTTTTATCTTTGTGAGCTTAATTCGCTTTGAGCCTAAGTCGCGTTATGCCAAAACTTGTTTCTAAATAAACGTTGAGTCTATATAGCTATTTGCCTAATTCGCATTATGCCAAAAAGCGTTGAGCCTATTTAGCTATTTGCATAATTCCTTGTATGCCTTGTTCGCTTTGAACCTAAGTCGCGTTCTAATTCAATTTCAATCTAACTAGCGTCTTTCAGCCATGATAACTATCTTTAAATTAATATTTTCCTACTACAAAACAAGAAGCCATCAAGTTTGAATCGTTCATTCTAGTTGTATGCTTGTGAACGAGTATACATTGAGGTAAATGTTGTACGTATACCTACATTGTATTATCAGCATAAATAATTGTAATAGTGTGTGACAGGTTGGTAATTAGACACGTACATTATATTCACTGTACTGTAAGAAATATATTATATTTGTACGTACATATGTAGGTATATAATTATCTTCAATTATTTGGGTCAAGCGTGACAATAATCCTAGCGATGCCGGGCCCGGGGTGCGAGGGATATGTTGACTACTATCTTACTTCCGGCAACTAGAGACCCAAGGACGGCGTTTTGGTCGGTTCGAGTCCGACATAACCTCTTCAACCGGCTCCGGCGGGGAAGGGGGGTATCTGAGGGAATTTCTCACACGAAAAAAAAGTAGGAGGTGTAAACCCAAAAAGTGCTGGCTTGGCGTTGTGGATGATGACATGCGAGCTAATGAGCTACATCATGGATTCGCAAGACTGGGCCATGTGGAAGAGAAAAAAACGAAAAATGGGCCCCAGGCTCAGAGATGAAAGCTTTGGATGCGACCGGGACTAACGCAAGAGTGATGATGCTGATGACGCATGACATTAATTAGCCGTCGTGCTCAAAAGACATCTAAAATAGCGTACTACACATTTAGAGTGTATTTTATGACGTCACTAGGGTCCAAATATATGCCGATAACTATATTTGAATAAACAAATTCGTACCTACCACACAGTCAAATAATAAATCATATATACATGGTAACAATATCTTTTGATAGTAACTGTATCTAATCTTAAAAGATGTGACAATAGTTATCAATATATCTATAGTACTAATAAAATTGAAGAGTTTTTTTTGTTTGAAACGCGTTTATGTCTAAAATACTGTCATTTATTTTATCTTACTGTAAAAAAAAAACTTCACGGACTCCAATGTTACTAGGTATCATCTATTTGTTTAGGTACTTAAAAAACCGTAAACAATCTTGGTATATCTTTTAAATAAGTTTTGTTCAAAAACAAAAACTCAGTATAAAAATACTTTTCTGCTTAGAAACGTATTATAACGACTAAATATCGGTATTGAACTACTAGTTAGTCAGTTAGTTAGTTAGCTTAGTTTATTTGTTTAACATGTGTTTTTATAAAAAGTTGCCTCTACATGTTTACTTTTTTAAGTACCTAACCAAATGGAGTATCAAGCCCACAGAACAGTAAAACCTCCTAAAACTGTTCTGTGGTCAAACCAGACACTGAAAATGTGCCATTTAACTTTGAACATTGCTGTTACGCAGTTACCATCTAAAATTAAATGAAATCTTGAAGTGAATGAAATAATGTAATTTACTGTTATTCATTTAACTTTGAACTTTAACATTTTATGGATAAAGTCTAAAATAGTATGGTATTTTTTGAAATGATTTTGGACTGATAATGGTTGATAATTAGTGTAATCGAGGTCCGATTCTACGTACCTACAAACAGTTTGACTCTATTTTACTGATTACGTTAGCTTCCACATAAACATTTCGTATATCCTATAATTTAATAAATAAAAAATATTCTTGTAAATATTCTTGTAAATAAGTAATTTTAGTCGCTGACTGTACATTGATGACTTCGCCCTTGGTTTTTACCTGATGACCGATGATCTTGAGAACGGACGTGACTATTAGCTACCTGGATTGACGGCTGAACCGTGTAATAATTTAGTCAGAGAGGCGGAAAGAAATATCGAATTGGACCGATTATTAATATATGGGTATATGTAGTAAAAAAGTATGAATATAGCGGGTTTTTAGGCTATAGAAGTCTGCTTCTTCGGTACGGTATTTTTGGATTGCCATCGGTAACAAGTAAGTCATAGAGACGGAAAGAAATATCGAGTTGTACCGATTATTAAATATAATTATTGGTATATGTTGTAAAAAAGGTCAAAATATGAATATAGAGGGTTTTAGGCTTTAGGAGTCTGCTTTTTCTTCTGTCGAATCGAGGGTATTTTTTGGGTTGCCATCATGGTGTAGTAATTTGTTTCACTGCAGTGCCGCTAGTCACAGAGAGCGCCTCAGGGGGAAGTATTTATTTTAATGGTCTCCCAATGATTCATACAAAACTAAATCAAAGTTAAACACCCATTGTCCGGTGTAATTGGGTATTGAAATTGTATAACGTAAGTCTCCTTTATATAGCGACTGTTATAAAACAAACCAGTCATAAAGTATTCTAGACATTTAACTTGCTTGATATGATCAAGCGTACAGTCGACAAAAGAGATACAGTACCACTTGTTCATACAACGTTGTATGTAAATGTGGTACCGTATATCTTTTGTTGACTGTACATAGATGTTAAGATGTCCGCTGTCAGGATTTATAACTGCGAAAATGAATGACGTCATTCGTGTGGTGACAGTTTAAGGGCCCAGATTGCCCAGACGCAACATCGATTTCGCGCGACCGCAGCGCTACTGTTTACTGAAACAACCGACCGGGGCGGGTGAATGACCCAGAGAGAGCCACCTTTTTGTATTCTACTTACCTAAAATTCCAACTATGTATTTATTTGTAATTTTACTACCACAGTTTATTCTTATTTCGTAAAATATTCATTCAATAACATAATTGCAAATTCAGTAGCAAGTATGGTCGAAATAACATCGAGCCTTTCCTCGCTACTGTTTATCTATACGCAAGGATATGTGCCTATTGGATAAACTCAAATAATTACTTACTATTTGTTTACGATCACCTTGATATCTTAAAAATCTCCTAGGGTTTTACAAAAAATATCAATAAATGAAACACAAGTATAAAAATGATTCATATAATTTAAAAGTAGGTAAACAATAACAAATATGAGTCGCCAAGCGTGCTAGGGTTGTGCAAAAATTTGTAAAACAAGTTTATAAATTATTAATATACAAATTAAAAGTAAGTAAACAATAACAAAATATGAGTTCAAAATTCTAATGTTTAAAGTTGTTTAAATAAATTACTGAATAAATTCTGATTTCTGCTAATTTGATTATAAAATCAATTGCTATTGCAAAACCTATCAGAATGAAAATGTTAAACCAGATGCCCGATTCACGTAATAAAAACCGTAGCGTGGTGACTTCAAAATGTCACTTTGTTTTTTTGCAAACAAACCCTTTTAACCGACTTAAAAAAAGAGGAAGATTCTCAATTCGCTGTATTTTTAAACCGATTTTGATGATTCTTTACACCAGGTAACTCTTCAAAATTGTATAAGAATTGTACAGTAATTGATTTATGACAATCCAAGACTAGATAAGTAAGTGCGTTTAAAACAGAAAACCATAAGGCGATTTCTAAGTTAAAACAACTTTTGGATGCACGTGAATCGACCGGCTGGGTAGTTAAGTTACCTCAGTCTATTTCAAAATCCTTAGGCGTCCTTCTCTTTCAAAACACGTAAAGTTCTTTCTTTCCTCTCTTTCGTAGCCTCTATGATGCTGGAACTGGGCGCGTCACGAATTCGCTTCGTGACTGCCGAGGATCAACTAATTCTGGAAGTAGTCAATCGTAATAAAACCAAACTAATTTCATCTCCATTTTCTCCTTCCAAAATTTGACACTGACACTGCTTACTCTGCTTCTTCCTTGACAGCTTCTGCCATGGATTGTGCTGCTGTCTTTTCCCATCAATCGCAAACCGTATTATAAATTTCATTATATAATGAAGGTGACATAATTGGTAGGGCAGTTAATGTTTTTAACTGAAAGTAGCTCCCACCAGATGATATGATACCAGATACAATTTGATGATTCACTTCCATGCTATCTTCTTCCTTTCAACCAAACACACAGTAAATTTCATATTACACATACTAATTACACATACATTTCATGATGAGTTTTGAGTCCCGACCAACTTTTACTTCACCTATTATACTGAGGATACAATCCATTGGACCGCGGTCCCCTATGGCCTGAACAGCTTTAAAAAAAAAAGAAATATCTGCTACTCTACGCCCAACTTCCACTTCAACCACCTTTCCTTCTTGACGGTTTTCAATTACTAGTTCCTGTAAAGAAAGATAATGGCTTGATTGTTTTTTTTATAAAAAATAATAAATAAAGAATGGGCCAAATTTCTTCAAACATAGCTAAGAAGTCCCTTAGAATACATCTTTGAAACACATAGGTAGATCAAAAACATAAACGTTTTATATAAAATGTAAAGTCGGTTTAGGATAATAATTTTACGGGATAACATTATAATATTATTCTCCATCGCTTGTTCCATGCTCTTGCTTGACCCTAACGTGACATAATGTGACACTTTTTCGTGCATGTTGCCTTTGTTCATCGATTTATAAGACGTTATCACGTCAAAAAATAAATAAATCTGACTACATATATTATAAATTTCGTTTACGCTATAGGTGTTGGTTTTTTATGACGTCACCTACTCTATGTCACTCGGGCTTAGAAGACAATTCTAATGATTCTAAAATCATCAAAATCGGTTAAATAAATATTATTTATTATACCTACATACATAAAATATGGGATTTTAACGAGAATTTTCTTTTGAGAAAGCAATTGAGAACTATTTAGGTACTAATGTGTTTGTCACCCAATGAAAATAATAAATATTGCAAGAAAAAAATCTATAGGTACTGAGATTTTGTCTTCGCCCTTCACTAACTAGGTAGTTCGTTTGTGTCTCCCAATGAAAATAATAAATATTGCAAGAAAAAATCTATAGGTACTGAGATTTTGTCTTCGCCCATCACTAACTAGGTAGTTCGTTTGTGTCTCCCAATGAAAATAATAAATATTGCAAGAAAAAAATCTATAGGTACTGAGATTTTGTCTTCGCCCATCACTAACTAGGTAGTTCGTTTGTGTCTCCCAATGAAAATAATAAATATTGCAAGAAAAAAATCTATAGGTACTGAGATTTTGTCTTCGCCCATCACTAACTAGGTAGTTCGTTTGTGTCTCCCAATGAAAATAATAAATATTGCAAGAAAAAAATCTATAGGTACTGAGATTTTGTCTTCGCCCATCACTAACTAGGTAGTTCGTTTGTGTCTCCCAATGAAAATAATAAATATTGCAAGAAAAAAATCTATAGGTACTGAGATTTTGTCTTCGCCCATCACTAACTAGGTAGTTCGTTTGTGTCTCCCAATGAAAATAATAAATATTGCAAGAAAAAAATCTATAGGTACTGAGATTTTGTCTTCGCCCATCACTAACTAGGTAGTTCGTTTGTGTCTCCCAATGAAAATAATAAATATTGCAAGAAAAAAATCTATAGGTACTGAGATTTTGTCTTCGCCCATCACTAACTAGGTAGTTCGTTTGTGTCTCCCAATGAAAATAATAAATATTGCAAGAAAAAAATCTATAGGTACTGAGATTTTGTCTTCGCCCATCACTAACTAGGTAGTTCGTTTGTGTCTCCCAATGAAAATAATAAATATTGCAAGAAAAAAATCTATAGGTACTGAGATTTTGTCTTCGCCCATCACTAACTAGGTAGTTCGTTTGTGTCTCCCAATGAAAATAATAAATATTGCAAGAAAAAAATCTATAGGTACTGAGATTTTGTCTTCGCCCATCACTAACTAGGTAGTTCGTTTGTGTCTCCCAATGAAAATAATAAATATTGCAAGAAAAAAATCTATAGGTACTGAGATTTTGTCTTCGCCCATCACTAACTAGGTAGTTCGTTTGTGTCTCCCAATGAAAATAATAAATATTGCAAGAAAAAAATCTATAGGTACTGAGATTTTGTCTTCGCCCATCACTAACTAGGTAGTTCGTTTGTGTCTCCCAATGAAAATAATAAATATTGCAAGAAAAAAATCTATAGGTACTGAGATTTTGACTTCGCCCATCACTAACTAGGTAGTTCGTTTGTGTCTCCCAATGAAAATAATAAATATTGCAAGAAAAAAATCTATAGGTATTTCGGAGTCTCGGCCTGAAGGTTTTCTTTATTTTCAATACTGGAAATATTAATCATCAATAGTATCCACTTTTATTTATTTTGTAATTTTTGTACAACCCTAAACCAGACTCTAGGCGCGTCGCGCCGCGCGCGTCTTTGACGGCAGCGAAGTATGTACGCCCATGCTATTTCAGATAGGAAACATACCTACTTCCACAATCTGATATTTAGACAATATGATGAACATGAAAACGAATATTTAACTATATTATGTAATAAAATTAATTATTATGAGAATATTCCTATAGAAATCGACTTTATTACTTATAATACAAACCAATATTTACATGCAACAACAACAACAAATGCGAATATATTATTATTAGTACGTAGACATGATAAAGCACTCAAATAAAACTAGAATTTTTACATGACACTTTCACACAAATCTCGTTTTTTTTTCCTCGGTATTTATACCTACTTTACAAGGTTCATAAAATAACCTCCTCAACAAACTACGTACCTATCTAAATAATTTTGTATTTTTACGATTTATATCTAGTTCCATCATGGTTTTCTTCCAGACATTCATTATATCGGTACTTCCTACTTACTAAAAGTGAATTAGTTATAAAAATGTTATACTTACAGTTTTTCACAAAAAACACAAATTCACAACACGTAATATTGCTGGCGCATCCGACACGCGTGGTGTCACCTTGAACCATAAAAACGTACTGCCGATCAGTAGCGATGCGGGTTACTAAATCATAATATCGGGATGCGCGTGATTTTTCATACATTTTTCTATGGAGAATTTACGTAGAACATATCTAGATTTTAGGGCTTTAAAAGAGGAAGTCTTTGTTTGTAAAGGTACAAAAAAAAGTACATAGGTTTAAGTATTGGTTTCTTCAGTGTTCAAAAAGTGTTTCTTTTTATCAATTTGTGTTGATTTATTGGGTAATATTTGAAGAATACGAAGGCATGTTTTTGCATTTTTGTCAAATTTTGTGCGTTTGTTGACGTTTATTATATAGCAATTATTAGGTTTTAAGGATTTAATATAAGACTAACATATATTTTGGTCTTTGATTGTAATATATACAAATTATCATTGATATCAATCATATCTAAATAAGTTAAATATGAAATATCGTAACACTCTTTTCGGTGATTTTCACGATCTGGGCCCTTAAAGAATATAATTTATCGCCACCCTTTCACATCCGAAGGGTGTACTAAGAGGCGACTAACGATGATATGACTGCGAGAGCAGGAAAACTCGAAATATAACTCTGTAACAACATTGGGTGAGGATTGGATGAGTCTAGTTTTTATTTATTATGCAGACAAACGGAAAAATACGCGAATAAAACCAGCCAACGTGGAAACATTAGGCCAAAGTTTTCCAACATTTAGGAAGGCCTACACCCAGCAATGGACTGCGATTTAATAAACTAAAACTTTTTTTAAGCCGTCGAAAATACTATTTATAAAGTCTCCTAACATTGGGAGAGGACTTAGTCCAGCAGTTGACTACGAAGGCCAGTTGAGTGATTGATTTCGTATGAAGGTTCCAGTGTGATCCTGATTTCAGGAGGGTTCCAGGAGGCAACAGAAAAATGTATATTTAAGCCGTGCTGGAGGCAAGTCTCCTGAAAGTTCAAAATTCAGTCTTCGATTTTCGATTCGACTTCTAACAGTCTGGTCAACTATAGAAAGCGGTAGTAAGAAAAAATACATCTGTTCTTATTTCATAGTTTGTTTTTAGTCAATTACCCAACCGAATTACGAAGAATTTATCATTTAATCAATTATTGATTGATAAATGTAATTTATTTTGTCATAATAATTAATTTTATTTATTTATTTAATGAATAAATAATATGAGTTAAGAATAGTTGTATTTGAAAATAAGGAAGGTGACGTCTTCCTTATTTCTTACAAGTTTGAACTATACTTAACACTTACCGCATTGACGTTTCGTTTAAATTGGTAAACCCAAGGTAACTCTGGTAGATTCAATTCTAAATAATGATAATAATGGAAACATAAAGGAAAACAAACACACAGTCACACAGCTGTTCGAACAACAGGCAAATTGTATTTTCGAATAATATTAAAATAAATTACATGATTATGTGTTAGTTGAAGACATTATGTAGACAAAAAAGAACTGGTTTGAAATGAGTTCCCGCCATTTATTTATTTCTTTACTACCTACCTAATTGGCAAAGGTTATTATTTAAACCGTTTACTTTCTGACATCATCCATGAGAAAAATACATCAGTTAAAATAGTTGAATTAGTTAATTGTTTTGAGAAGTAACTTTTAACATATTAAACCAAGAACCGGCCAACATGACTGTGGTTTTGCCTTTCTAAAATAACTTCGAACTACAAAATGAACATTTTTTTGGAGGCAAATAATTTTCGAAAAAGTGGTGTAACTTATTCATTTTTATTAGGTTTAATTGTTGAAGTCAAAAAATAAAACAAGAGGTCCAACGGAGGCATTGATTATCACACGGGATGTTAGGGGAACACACCCGAAAACAGGGGATATCTAACTACTGGCCAGTTTATCAAAATTAACCTACTTTTACTGATTGCATTACTTTTTATGGTAGGTTCCACGATTTTAAACCTTTGCGAATATCATCGTTACCCGTTTGATCCCAGGTTACCATGGCATATTATTATGTGTGTATTTATCGCAGGTTTATAAGTGCCCGGTTAATGGCAATAGGCTCGCCACCCATTACATTGGGACCTAAACGTAAACTGGCGAAATGTGGGTGCTAGCACCTCGGTCTACCCCTTCGGGAATAATAGGCGTGAGTTTATGAATGTATGTATGTATAAATATCATCATTCTCGCAATAGTACTGTTTAAAGTTATTGCGTGAATGATGATGTTCGAAGAAGCTGCGGTTCTAGCCAAAATGCATTCGTTCCGAATCTACATTCGTCATCACTCTGAAAATGTATGGGAGTCACATTTGTTGTCGAATATCATATGATCCGATTCCGACCACAAATGTCACTCCCATACATTTTCAGAGCGATGACTAATGTAGATTCGGAACGTATGCATTTTGACTACGACCCCTGGTGTTGATAACTTTGCAGCCATTATAAGAAACCGCATTGCATCCCTAATCATTCATGTTCGGGGCAGCTCCAGCGACCTCCTGCAGTTGCGGCAAGGCTGCATGTGGACAACACTATTATGCAGCGGTGGACACAGCTTCACCTTGCCAAAGACACACACATTAATTATGTCCATGCGTGTTCATCTGTTTTATAATAACAGCTTTACAATATACATTGACGTTTTTTATGAAATGTGTTCATGACAGCAAGGAGAAGTAGTGTAGAGAGGCAAGTAGAGAATTGAATAGAGTCGTACAACGTGATAATCGACATCCACGTGGGCGGGGCCCTGAGCAACAGCTATTTCCCCAATAGAGGTACCTCCGCCCTACAGAATACCGCGCCTAAAAATAATCTAATGTTGTTTTCGGCGGTGAGTAAGGTAGTCAGAGCTGACTCAAGAGGTTTTGTGTTGTCAGTGGGAAAATCAAGAATCCCTTCTTTGTCTTCTGCAGAGACTCTCTTAACCTTCTACCTTCCCCCTTTCCCCGCTTCTCTATATTGTCGGCGGCACAAATATGACGCTCCTGGTGTTGCAAACGTCCATGAGCTACGGTAGCCGATTTCCATCAGGTGGGCGGAGTGCTTGTCTGTCACCTAAGTGGTAAAAAAAATATTATGTATATAATTCGCCATATTATTGCGCTGTCGTGATCAATAAGATTCACGAATACGTATTAAATACATAATTACTATTCTGGCTATTTACTTGTCAGCATTTAATGTATTATTTTTTTGCGTTCGATGGCGAATTCCGCTCGTTGGTCCAAATTCGAGTTGACCATACTCCAGTTTTTTCTCTAGTTGGCTTATGTAACAAAAGGGAGTCTATAAATCAAGACGCTATCAGGGAAAATACATTCGAATTTCTTTCGGGAATGTTCTGTCAGCAGTAGGCCTGGTCGTAGCCCGGATGTAGACCGGGCGTAGCCCAAACCTAAGCCAGTCATAGTCTGGTCCTAGCCCGGATGTAGACCAGGCGTAGCCCAGATCTAACCAGTCATAGTCTGGTCGTAGCCCGGATGTAGACCAGGCGTAGCCCAGACTTAGGCTGCGTTTCCACTGAGGCGGAGTGGAGCGGTGCGGAGAAATATTAACCAATAGCATTGCATAAAGCTCCACACCTGCAGCTGAGCGGATTTTTTTATACAATCCGATTGGTTGATCTATCACCTCTGTGCCCCGCTCTGAGTCAATGGAAACACAGCCTTAAGCCAGCCGTAGTCTGGTCGTAGCCCGGATGTAGACCGGGCGTAGCCAGAAATTAGCCCAGTCGTAGCCCTGGACGTAGCTTTGGTGTAGGGGATTTTGTTCTCGATATTTCACACTTGTATATATTGAGAGTACCAAAGTTCGAAACTTAGGTGAAATGCCAAAATAAGTAAATTATCGAAAAAAAATCAAAATATTTTATTTCTCGCAACTAAGTAAGCATACAAACTCCAGTAAGTTATTAAATACTTGTGATGGGGTTGTCTCGCTGCTTCCCCCAGATTTGATTATACAATACTGAGAACGTAATCTATTTGTTTTGTTATAATAATATAGAATTTCATACTATAATTCATTCAATTTCATACTAGTTAATCACAGAAAAAAAAAAAAAAAAAAAAAAAAAAGAACTAACCTATTATTATTATCAACTACGAAAAACAACGTTGCCAGTTTGGTCATCGACACTGCCGACCCTGTTGTTGTCAAGTGGCACAAAAACACAACGAAACTAGTTTAACACGACTATTTAATTTCTATCTCTTTTACTGTCTACGGTAAGACAGGGACAGGGATGTTTGTAGTCCTGTCAAACTTGTTTACGTAACTAATATTGGCTTAATAATTTTAGCATAAACTTTCTTGTAGATACCGTTGAACAAGTTCCTTACGACATGTGTGTGTTATGCACCCCGTCTGATGATAAACTAAGGTGCAGCAATCAGTGCAGTAAGGTAAGATGTCACCCGCATACTGTGCAGAATATTCCATCAAAAACCAAGCGGTTCGGTGAGTCTTCCCTCTGCCGCACCATTAAGTCTTGGAATTCCTTAACGGCGCACGTGTTTCCATTTTCATACACGGTCGGGCCCTTTATGCGGGGCGTGAAAAGGCATGTGATGAGGCCGTCAAGCTGAACGCCACCACTGTAGCGCTGTAAGTGTTTGCAATGGTGACCCTCTTTTATGAGACTCTGCCTTCAGCTTAACATCTGGCGAGGTGAAGTCAAATTGACGTGAAATAAATTAAAAAACATCTAGTGACCATCACTGACGCTGCAACCAGAAATGGCACGCACACTGAGGTGTGATCATCCCGCTGTGATTTTTCCAAGTGACTATAGTTGGGATTGCTCAAAAGGTCTTTACAGGTTCGAGACTGACGCCCCTGGTGCAGTACAGGTTCATAAGTCACAGTAACCACTTACGTGTCCGTTTCGTGTGCTTGTTTGCCACCTAAATAGTGTTCGACCTACCCAAAACAGGCAGTGGGAAAACGGAGTAATTTTTTATTTTTATTTTTAGCTCCTACAAATAATGAAGATTGCAGCTCTATATGTAGGTATGCGGCCGGTTACAATTAACCATACTCATATTTCCTGATATCTTCCTCTTTGGATAACCCAGGAATTATTAATCGGTAACTACCTTTTATGACGTGAGTATTATAGCGATAATATTTAGCATACTCGTACTTTCCCAAGTATGTAAGTAGAATCTGTTCGGAAACTATACAGGCTGTGTATTTACAGAATTAAGAGAAGCAGTAAGGTTTGAGATGGCTCGTAATTAAGTTCGATTCTGTTTTTTTTGTTAAGTATAAGTATATGATAATGAATTTTACCAGCTTTGGTGTCCAAATTAACCGCGTTTTACTACACTTGCCGATCAATGAATATGGCTCTGGTGAAGACTTTCAGTTTGGGTACAGTAAGGTTTGAAAATATATTGAAAATAAAATTAAAAAAGATAATTTTTTGAAATTCTTTTAGCATTCTTTTTTCGCTTTTGTTAACCAGTTACGAACATAACAATTTGTTTTTTTTATTGATCAAAATATTACAATACAATACAATACAAAATTCAAGCCACCCGCTTAAACCACAACGGTTTTTGCTTTTGATAACCAGTTGCGAAAGAGGAATATAATATACTACATTAAAAGTAAAAAATAAATGATCTTTAAACTTACATTGCTAAAGGACACCGTTCACTTTCAAAAATCGAATCACGTTCCAAATCTCCTTCAATATAGTCCACAATAATTAAATTTAATATTCTCACTATTAACTATTTAAATAATATTAAACTATATAATCGATATTCATCGTATAAATCGAATAATCGATTTAGTACTCGATCACATGCGTCCGGGACGCAGTGTCGATCGTTACTAGTGTCGCGCGACACCTTGAAGATTTCTCTTGAATACACGAGCGGTGCGCAGGCGCACGCTTTTATAGTAAACAGAACTAGATAAGGATTGTAGGTATTAACTTTGTATTGTGTTCTGAGTAGATAAACAGATGTCCCTTTAAGATTTGATGATATACAAGATGGTGCGATAGCGGAAAAAATAAGAAAGGAGGAAAATATTAATTTGTTGCAAGAGAGTTCGTAAGTGCTAAAAAGTCGGAGCTGAGATAGAGAGGGTCGCGGGTTCAAAAGTGTCGGTAGCTTAGTGTTTAAGGAGTCGGTCTTACGATCGTGAGGTCCCGGGTTCAAATCCTGGTCATTACATTAGTGACGTGAACCTACTCCTAGCGCAGAATATTAGGCATTTCGGTTGCTAATACTCGTTGAAAAAATTCCTGGCTGTTATACTTATGCCTACTGCCGATGGGAATACACTCCCAGTACATATTTTTAATGTAAAAAATTTGAGGCATTGCTGTAGTGTCGATCATTCTAAACAGTCCGACAAATAAAAATAGTTTTTATTTAAAACAAAATGTGTTCACCCTTCTAAAAGAAGTTTTCCCCTTAAATTATCACAAATGAATTATCAAATAACTACTGGTCATCTAGAATTTAATGATTATATCTTTTTATAGTCGTGCGGCGTTTGATAGACGACAAAATCGGAGCGTGACGTGACGATAGGTTACAATGCGAGTTCGAATTCTTTTCCCCATCCAAAATTTTCTACGTCGTAAATTTAATATGAAAACTACACATCGCGTCTAAATTTTTTTTTTAATTACTATATATTCTAGGACTTTCTACACAAAGTCCTCTAGATCCATGGTAAGCATAGCTTGTGTTATGGGTTCTAGAACGCGGATTAACATCCCAAGGTAGCCTCTAGTATATACACCTCACCCACTGATTTAGTAGCTCAAAAGCTAATTGAAATTAAAAACGAATGAATTAATTTTATTATTTAAAAGCAACTAAAGCTCAATATTTTTAGTATTTAGGTACTTATAGACATAAGTACTAATACTAAAAAATATTGAGCTTCATGTTAGTAAAATACAAGTATAAAGATTTACGAAGAGAACAATTTACGAGGGCCACCATTAACCATCCCTCCAATTTACGTGGCACAGCAATTTACGTGGCGACTGTATAATCTATCATGTTCAGGATGCTGATGCCGCTAGTGCGCATCAGGGACGTGCATCTCTTACGCATAGTTGCGTAAAAGCAATCCTCTACTAACCTAACATCTCTGACGCGTTACAGAAGCGCGTCAACCCCAGCAGCACCCAGAACGCGTAATTAATGATTAATGAATGATGTTCATTCTGAACAGCTTGTTCAACATAAAAGTCATTGAACATTTCAATGGGCTTGATGTTCGTAATGCCATTGACTACGGCATCACTATCAAGCCGAGCGTATCAGTGGTCGCTTCCGTCAGATGCATCTCAAGTACTTTGTTTATAACACATTCTAACTAGCAGCTAGTGACCTTGGACAAGTGCATTATTACATATTATTAACTAGCTGACCCGCGCAACTTCGTCTGCGTCACCCCGTTTTTGCAACATTTTCCCTTCTTCCTACAGTCCCGGGTCTTTTGAGCGGGGCGTGAAAAAGCATCTGATTCAGATTTTTTGTTATTGTTGTACGAAATAGACTTTAGCGTAAATATACCTTCGAATTAAAACACTGAAATGTCACTATTCTACAAATAAATCGAATTGCTGTAGTTATTCACTGTTAAATCGTACGGGATATTTACCATGTTTGTTAGTTTCTTCGTGTACACGGGTTACACGAAGAAACTAACAAACATGGTAAATATCCCGTACGATTTAACAGTGAATATGTAAATGACCATGTCAATCTAAAATCATACATTGCTGTAGTTATTAATAAATGTATGACACCACGAAAGACTGAATTTACTATTATATAGAAAATGACAAATAATTAAGAAATATTTATAATAACATGTTATTTTCCTCATGACCTGTAAGGAATTAGGAAATCCCGAAAGTTAATATTGAATTCCTGTACGTGCGTACGTAAGGGACATGGTATGGTATGGTATGGGTATGGTGTTCTGATCCCGTTCCCGCTACCTCTTCTGTTCTGCTTTCGCTCGTGCCTCATTCGCTTGCTCGCTATTTTAACCTATAATTAAAAGCTTTTAAAGAAAGTATGGGAATTCATCGTATTTATTACGGCTCCGCTCGCTTGGTTAGCAGTGTGGTGATAGTTTATGACACTCGCAAAAAATGTTTTTATACCACTTGGTGGCAGACAAGCTTATGACCCGCCTGATGGAAAGTGGTAGCCGTGACCTAAGGATGTTTGCAATTTGCAACATCAGAGGCGTTAGATTCGCGCTACCGACCCTGTAGAAACCTTCTAATGCCCTATATGAAAAACTCTATATTAATAATGCTCTAAGTGTTGAATTCATTACACAGTAAAAGCTTGCATCTATTACTAAAAGAATTATCAAAATTGGTTCAGTAGATTCAAAGAATACCATCTATAACCTCACGAACTGACGGACTTCACCTAACATAGGTAAAGGATAATGTTGAAATGTCTGTTTGTACGCGCTAATCTCTGGAATTACTAGGAAAAGTTACGTTTTTCATCATTTTTGCATTTGATAAGTCAGTTTTTTGAGTAAGATAACATTACGGACCAAAAGAAAAGCCCAAGCAATATGCATAAAATAAAAATGACGGTACTGAACAGGTGCCTGCTAAACGGCACACCCCCCCCTCTCTCCCCCATTTGGCAAGCATAGTCGGTGAAAAATAAAGGTGTTAATATACTTCCGCATACCCCTTCGGAATTTTCCTTCTTCTTCTTCTTCTTCTTTAGGAGGAGATTTACTTCGATCTGTATCTTTTATACTTGGTGTACAATAAAGACATATTATTATTATTATTATTTCATTTTATTCTAGTTCTTTTCATATTTTTTTACATTTATAAATACAAATATCATACAACAATAAAAAAACAATATACACATTTAAAAATATAAAAAACAGAGTGCCACCGGTATCGGATACATTATTATTATTATTTATGTGTGTGTGTGTGTGTGTGTCATTACGTCAGAAAACAACAAACAAGGAAATTACAAGGAGTTCTACGTAAGAGTCCACTTGAAATAGGAATTACTGAGCTTAGTAATAGACAAGCCCCACATTGGTCATAAAAACATGTCTAGTCATATAAAAATAACGGTAAACGTAATTTTACAGTAAAAACCACAGAATAAAAAACTAGTAAAAATTTTACGACAGATTCGTAGGGGAACCGAATGTCGCCAACTCACACATACTTATTGCGCTTGTATTACAAAAAAATAATAATTTGACATTTTGATTTTTGTGTTTGCTGTTCTAATTTAATTTAGTTTTTGTTATTTGTAACATATTTTTAAATTATATTAAAAGTTGCAGTCCATTTGCTCACTAATTTATATATTATTGTTGATATTAACGTTTTGTAAGTGCCGTTTAGTGGCCTACAGAATTAATTATTTTTGAGTTTTGAATTTTGACAAATAACTAATTATTTATAAATTTGACATTTTGTAACTTACTTATAATGTAATTTTCGAGATTTTTTTTTTACTTTATACCACGGAAGTGGAGGTTATTATGGACATACTTCGAGAAGAGATATAGTAATTGTAAAATAGGTCCAAAGTATGAATGTAGAGGGTTTTAGGAGCAGAGGTCGGAGCAAGAAATTTTTATTGGATTTTTTGAAAGAAAATATGACAAATGGGGTGACTGAAGAATGGCATCTGATAGGAATGTATAAAGGAAAATGACATGATGCATCGACCCCAAGTAATTGGGACAAGGATAGGTAGATAATGATGTATGTGGAAGTACAATGCTTGACTGTTACTTCAGAACTCGAAGGACCTATTACCGCTCAGTACATCATTCTCCGAACCTTTTCCCAACTCAGTTGGGGTCGGCTTTTCAGTCTAACTGTGATGCGACTGAACTTCGATATTTTCCGTGAATCGACTGCCATCTGACCTCCACAACCAATGCATGGCCCAATGACCAATGGCGATATCGAGGTTCCAGTTAGACTGGTCTGGACTTTTGAGGGTTCCAACTACCCGTAACGACTGCCATAGATGTTTGTATGGCAACCGGGACCGACGACGGCTTAACGTGCTCTCCGAGGCACGACCAGATATTCATGCATACTTACAACTTTTTGCACTAAGCGAGGATCGAACCAGCGCCCCGTGCGTAGCAGTCGCGTGCACTACCGCTACGCCACGGAGGCTGTCTATTACCGCTCAGTACCTACTAACAAATTTACGCAAAAATTATCGGAATAAGTATGTCTATTTAAATGCCACTAAACCTAATTAAACTGGTATGCATGAATACCTCTATTTGCTATTTTATCTGTGTCTATAAATATTATGTAGTGCACCTACATACTTAATTAAAAATGTAGACTATTATGTTTATCCGCATTCTAGCGCCCATATCACAAGCTTTGCTATGTAATACGTCCTAAAATAACTGTATAATATGTTGAAGGCGGTCTACATCCAAAGGATACCCGCGACTTTGACTATGTCGTCCATCCACCGGGAGGCCTTCCCACGCTCCCTGTCGGATTGGAGGTCGATGGGGAGGCCTATATTCAGTATGGGCGTCCTATGGCTGATATGTTATATCATTCATCAATCTTATCATAGCATGCCTAATAAGGTATGTTAAACACCTAATAGAAGGGGATGTAATAGACGTAGCCTTCCCGAAGAGCGAAACCTATGCTTGGGCCCTCGCCGTGAGTAGCGGCGGCGGTGCCGTGAAAACCATAGCGCCATTGATTCTACAGAAGATTACCTACTATGTTGTTATAACCATATCATAACCTCATTTCCAGGCAGTGGGTTTTTTTTCTCTAGGAAACGTCAATTTGACTTCACTTCGCGTAATGGCAAGCTGTAGGTAATGTCTCAGAAAAGATGGTCACCATTACAAACACGTACAGTGTTACAGTGGTGGCGCTCAGCTTGACGGCCTCATCAGATGCTTTTTCACGCTTCGCTTTAAGGACCCGGGATTGTAGGAAGAAGGAAACACGTGAGCTGGTAAGGAAAAACAGTGACATTAGTTAAGGCGGAAGTCAGTTCAACACAGTGAGCAACATTTTGAGGTAACAAATCGTAATGCCGGGTCTACATTTACCTAAGATTTTACCGTTACCGTGTCAGAAGTGCGTGTCCGTCTCATATTCAGCTGCATGATAGCCGAGCTTGAGGCGCTGCGCAAACGTAGACACTTTTGTTTCTTGTGTCAGATACAAGCTACCGATGAATATTTGAATTCTATAGAACAAGTATGAAATCATTCAACTCCCTGCGCATACGTGAGTCCAGTTGCTTCCACTTAACACTATATTCAAGACGATCAAAAAGTGTTCGGTGTCGGTAACTGGAAACTAAAAGTCGTCAGTTGAAGACACAAGCAACATTCACAAATTTCCTACAATAGTACTGAGCTGCGCAAACGAAGAAGGTGCATTCGGTGAGTGGATACAGCAACTACAGCTACAGTTTATTGTGGTGTGCCGTGTCGGAGACAGGGAACCGGCAACTGTGTCCGATTGTCGATACGGGACACAGCCACTACGGTTTCCTGTGGCGGTGTGCCGCGTCGGCAACAAAAGTGTCTACGTTTGCGCAGCGCCTTTTAATGAAACAATTGATCGACTGGTGGCCGTGTCAACACAACTCTAGTTTGTGTGCTCATGTGCCACAACAACGAACGACATGACGTTGAGTGTGGACGTAACAGTCCACACTCAACGTCATGTCTTAATGCCAAGTCCGGTACACTGTTCATGTCACAAATCTGGACGCACCTTGAGATGTTCGTAAGACCAAACCACGTAATTGTTTTTTCACTACAATTCAAACCACGTCGAGCACGTCAGTAAGATATGAGTCGTGCAAATATTATTATGAATCAGGTTATGAATTACGTTCCATTACACACCCACTTTATGACTTATATATATTAAGTATTACATTGTTAATTGCACAATGCACGTACAACTCTACAAAAAGGGAATTTCTAATAAAAGTACAGGATGTATTTTTGGAAGAGGTCGGAGATTTTTTTTATAGGTCGTCAAATTGGCAGCACTTCGCGTGATGGCAAGTGAGGATATAGTTCATAACATGGTGGCCACCTTGATAGAATTGACAGTTACTTTTCACGCCTTGCTTAAAAGACCTGAAACTGAAGGATGAAGGAAATGCGTGCTGATAATAATATATTTATGATTGGCACTATGTATTTCTAGCATTTATTATAGGTATACACCCAATGCACAATGATATACGCATATGTAAATACTGTAACTATTTCCCAGATCTTAAAAAACTGATTGCTTATACATTAATTAAAATATAAAACATCTAATTCCTGTAACAAATGTCAAACAGTGCCACTATTGTGAAATCCCTCTTCTCATTCATCCTGTATCTCAACTATATTTCTTGACAACGTCATTCATCTTTGTAAATAAATATCTGCAACTGTAATAAACGCAATACACTCGCTTTACGATGTCACTATGCCTAATTTCGTAACTGTCCTTGTGGGAACTGAGATGATTGTACTAGAAACCTTATCACTCGAATAAGTATCTCCTGTTGATAGTGGCGAAGGCTGAATATTAAGTTGATAATTCATAGCCGCAGTGGCGCGGAGTGAACGCGACTGTTACACAGGAGGTGTAGATTCAATCAAACCAAGCTCAGTGCAAATATTTGTATGCATGAATATGGCTATTTCCACTGGTTTGGTCGTGCCTCGGATAGCATAATAAGCCGTCGGTCTCAGTTGTCATACAGACATTATAGCAGTCGTTTGGAGCACGTCAAGCCCTAGCAAGTCCACCAACTGATTTAACTGCAGTGTATAGCCAATAGGGTGTCAGGGAAAATATCTAAGTTCTGCCGCGACGCAGTTAGACTGGAAAAAAGGGATTTCGGACTTCAAGAATCAAGACAGCTTCAGGAATGACCGGGATTAACACAGGGATAATATCGAGTTAAATACTTAATATGTTAAAAAGTTAAATGTTAAAAATCAGTGGTACTGTAGTTGCTCGTCATCTAAGCAAAGCAAAGAGTATCAGCAATCTCATCCAAAGGGTGTCGTAAGAGTCGACCACCTGAAAAATACGCAGACGATATCACTGCGAGAGAAGGAAAACTCGAAACAACCCTTGGGCGCTAGCCAAAATGCATTCGTTCCGAATCTACATTCGTCATCGCTTCGAAAATGTATGGGAGTGATATTTGTTGTCGGCATCGGATCACATGACATTCGACAACAAATGACACTCCCATACATTTTCAGAGCGATGACGAATGTAGCTTCGGAGCAAATGCATTTAGGCCCCCTTATCACTACATAGGTTGAAACACAGTCGTGTTCTCTGTCCCTATATCCCTATGTCCCTTTGTCTCTTTGTATGCTTAAATCTTTAGAACTACGCAACGGATTTTGATGCGGTTTTTTTTAATAGATAGAATGGTTAAAGAGGAAGGTTTATATGTATATAACATCATGCTAAAATCAACTGGTGCTGAGCAAAGGTGAAAAATGTTGCAAAAACGGGACGAAGTTACGCGCGTCAGCTAGTCTACTATATTTTGCTCTACAAGTGGTGGCATCAACAAGGTTACTGCATGAATTCAAATATGGGTATACCTAAATTAAATAATGTGAGAAACCCGTATCAGAATTTAAGGTAAGGAAGCAGGAAGTATAACACTAAACCAGTAACAAATATTAATTTATTGGGTACCTACACGTACTAAATTCTTGATTAAATAATTTTGTTGGTATGTTGTTTCCGCATTTGATGGTTTTACGTCAGATAAGCTAGGACGGAATTTTTTTGATATTCTTTAGGAGAGGAGACAGACTAACACACGGTCCACCATGCAGTGTCCTTAGCACGAAATACTATCGAATACATAATGTAAAGGTATCGACAAAACGGAGTATTGCAATTGGCAGTCTGCCCCTTGTGAACCTGTGTAAGTGTGAAGCCCACCAATCGCAATCCTCCACTCTCTCGATATCTTTAGGCTTAACTTACACCGCGGCCGCGGCGGAATGGAAACGAATGAAATTGTAAGTACAAAGCATAATGAACTTTATGTCAAGTGAATAAAATACAAACTTATACGAGTCAAAGGTCGCGAAATCGCGTGTTCTCAAGACTTCTGCTAACTAAGATCATATCGCAATTGCAATAAAGTTCATTATGCTTTGTACCTACAATTACGGTCACTTCCATTCCACCGCGGTGTAAATTGAGCATTACGAATTCGATAGTGTTTTGTGCTAAGGGCACTGATGGAAAGTGGTTACCGTCGCTGACGGACGGTTGCAACTTCACGGCGTCACATTCATGCTGCGACCATGTAGAGTTTCTGTGCTGTCAGTGCAGAAGACAAAGCAGGGCTTCGCAGTCTTCCCACTGACAACACAAAACCTCTCCAGTAAACTATGAGTATACTCTATTCACCGCCGGAAATAACTTCTTCCTCTATTTCTTTTTTCTTACTTCTTCCATGGTATTTCCGTATTTAACAATTTCCCTTCAGCATATTTTATTGCGATTTACACTGTGTCCACAATACTTACGGGCGGATTTCCCGTAAGGTCGGCTAAGCCCGATTGTAAGACGGTAAAGATAAAGAGAAGATAGGCGCAGTAAAGATACGTTTTATAACATTTGAAGTATGTACGATGTATGTCTATATTTTGGCGAACTCTGTGGCGTAGCGTTAAAGAACGCGACTGCTACTCATGAGTCTCGGCTTCGATTCCCGCTCAGTGCAAATATTTGTGTGTATAAATATGAACTGCACATTGGTATGGGTGTTTCTATGTATAATATGTATCTATTTACAAAAGAATCTATCTAGTATGTTTATCAGCATTCTAGAACCTATAGCACAAGCTATTAGCTTACCTTAGGTCTAGATGAGCGTTGTGTAGATTGTCCTAAAATATTTATGTATTACTGCAGTACGTTATCTTTCGTAGAGACCCAATTCCTGAAACCGGTACACCTCCTGTATGGAATTATTTTACCCTCGGATACAATAATGCCATCCAGGAGGTGCCAAGTTCTTCAGCTAGGCATACTCGTACCTACTAACTTGCCATAGAAACTTCTATAACAGTCGTTACGGGTAGTTGGAGCCCTCAAAAGTCCAACCAGCCTAACTTGGAACTTCGATATCGCCATTGGTCATTGGACCATTGGTTGTAGAGGTCAGCCACTGCCAAGTCGCTTCACGGAAAATATTGAAGTTCAGCCGCATCACAGTTATATATATACTGGAAAGCCGACCCCAACTGAGTTGGGAAAGGGTTCAGAGAACGATGATGACTCGTACAGTACTACTTAGTTGATAGTACCTACATACATAGTTGTTTTATATCTAAAATGTCCCGCATGTATCAACATTCTGTAAATAGACAACAAAGTAATCAAGAAAGAATAATCATAAATTATATCAATATGTACGACATGTACGTCTGTATACATATTGATTTCTTTCCTTGAATTCTAGGTTTTTAAACTCGACGTAATTTGAGGAAGGAAGTTAACTGGATAAAGTTCTTGGTGCACGACCTACAAAATGCTGATCACCTCGAAGTCTCGGGTTCGCTTTTTCCAATCTGCAGGTTTAGCTGAACCACATACTGTGCAAGTGACACGCCTTCGGAAGACATCGATTGGATCTACCCCAAACCAGACATGCACCAGCATAAGCTGAACCGCAAAATACTTATAGACTAACATAAACTTCCTTCATCATTATTCTCTAAGACCTAACTCAGTTGGGGTCGGCTTTCTAGTCTAACTAAAGGCGGCTAAAATTCGATGTTTTCCGTGAAGCGACTACTATCTAACCTCCACAACGCATTGGAGATATCACAAGTATTGCAGTAGACTAGTTGTTGAACTGTTTAGGCTTCAATTACCCGTAACGAACCATAGTTGTTCGTATTACAACCGAGACCGAAAGCCTATTGTGCTCTCCTAAGCACAGGCCAATGCAAATTCCCATATTTATGCATATAAATATTTGCACTAAGCGGGGTTCAATCCCACACCCCCTGCGTAGCAATCGTATTCACTACAGCCACACCACAGAGGCTATTTGGGGTGCTGTCCTTAACGCTAATGAAAAATAAATAGACTGCTAATCGCGGAACTTTTTTTTTTGTCAATTGCCTATTACATGTAGGTACCTACTAGATATTAAGAAGTTTTGGTGAAGTCCAGATGATTGGACTACCATTCCAGATGCTGATAGTCCCAATTGAAAATAATGAGTTTATCAGTATCTGTTACTTTAGTGAATACATTAATTTGTTTAATTTGTCAATTTTTTTTTTATACAACTTAGGTCGCAGACGAGCACGCGGCCCACCTGATGGTAATTGGTTACCGTGGCCTATGGGCGAGTGTAACACCAGAGGAAGAACACTCGTGCCGCAACCCCTATAAGAACAGAGTCATTCTGTGTCGTCAGCGCAAAAGATGTAGGATAAGCCTTTCGTTTTCCCACGGACAACACAAAACCTCTCTAGTGAGCTCTGGCTACCCTACTCATTAATATACACTTACCTTACTTCTTAAAATTTGAGAGGTGTTGGAAGAGCCTGTTCAGTCTAGACTTGAACACTTCCAGGTTAAAGCTTCCCGGTAACACTGTCGAATAGGTTGTTCTACTATAGTAAGCATAAGGAAGGTGTCACTGACCCATTTTAAGCGTATAAGTTGAATACGTCACTACAAAATCTTCGTGCGTGAACTATTACAAAAAGTCCAACTAGCTATGTCCACATAAGACTCTACGCACGTTCCATATGATACGAGGAAAATTGACAAAATGGTAAGTACCCGCTGGTGACGCATCTCATCTCCAAGTGTCTTTGTATGACGGGCTTGTCCTCCAAGATAGCTACATATATTTACACTGATTGACTTTTAATTCATGTATCTATACTCCATTTGGTTAGGTACTTAAGAAAAGGTAAACAATGTTGTGGCAACTTTTTATAAAAACACATGTTAAACAAATAAACTAAGCTAACTAACTGACTAACTAGAGGTTTGATACCGATATTTAGTCTTTATAATATGTTTGTAAACCTTATTAAAAAGACACACCAAGATTGTTTACCTTTTTTAAGTAACTAAACAAATAGAGTATAGTTAATTCCTTAAGCCACCCGATATATATTGGTTTTCTCAGATTTGCTTTTGTTATCAAAACAACAAAAATATTTTCATTCCAAATGTTATAGTCATAATTACGTTATCGTTAAAAACTATTTACGGCGCCGATAAAAAAAACTACCTTATCCAAATAAAAAAATGCAATCTCTTTGTCACTTACGATTCGCAGAATAAAAGCGGTTTTATCAGCCTCGAGCCACAGATTACCTAAATAGAACTCCGAATATTACTATCTCTATCAGGAGGGGGGAATCCCGCGCTGCACACTCAGTGCATGAGACAGTATGATAATTTGAATTGAACTGTTTTTACCTCTATATTTTTTTTTTTTTTAGTTTATTGATTACTCGTTGTTGCCTGCGGTTCCGCTCGTGTGGATATCGGTAATTGCACAGTGAATATAGCCAATGTTACTCAGGATGAAATAACGATCATTATGGTTTCAATATTTGGGTGATTTTCTAATTCTCAAATTGTTTTGGATTCTCTCGAAATATAACAATAATGATTGTAAGAAATTATATACTGGCGGAACGGAGGGTGTCCCACCACACCCACGGTTAAACCACACCACTCAAAGCGAGTAAAAAGACTTCTTACCCGAGGAGAGATATTCTCGTATGTCATATTCCGCAAGTGCGAAGGATAAACCTCGACACGTGTTTCGCCTCTACACGAGACATCTTTAATAATACCTATAATCCATTTGGTTAGGTACTTACTTAAAAAAACGTAAACAATTTTAGCATGTCTTTTTAATATGTTTCGTTTAAAACTCAGTATAAAAATACTTTTCTGCTTAGTTACGTATTTTGAAGACTAAAAACCTGTATCGAACCACTAGTTAGTCAGTTAGTTAGTCTATACTCCATTTGTTTAGATACTTAAAAAAGGTAAACGATCTTGTGGCAACTTTATATAAAAACACATGTTAAACAAATAAACTAAGCTAACTAGATGGGTAACTAGTGGTTCGATACCGACCTTTAGTCTTTATAATATGTTTCTAAGCAGAAAAGTATTAAGACATACCAAGATTGTTTACCTTTTTTATAAGTGTTCGATACACGATGATGATTACAATTTAAGCAGTCCTGTAAAAAATATCTAACCAGCCATTGCCTGTTTCATTAACACACCCGCTGGAGCGTTAATTACGTTTTCAATACATTAAATTTAAATACCAATCACCATTAAAGCTATTATAACGACATTTTATTTCTCCGTGTACAGTAATGCAGTTTAGAAGCATGATAATATGTTCATACAAATCGCTATATTTTTATGTAAGTGTTGTTTCTCTATTGTAATAACTATTATCCGCATAATCTTGGCCCCAAAATGCATTCTATCTATGCCCTTCTTGTTATTCGGGTGTCCTTTAAGGATAGTACAGGATGCTACAACGGTAGAGGAAAAGGTGTTCTGATATATATCCTACACGGCGAGTCTTTCCTCTGCCGCACCATTAAGTCTTGGAATTCCTTTCCATCACGTGTTTCCTTCTTTCTACAGTCCCGGGTCCATTACGCGGGGCGTGAAAAAGCATCTGATGAAGCCGTCAAGCTGAGTGCCACCATTGTAGTACTGTACGTGTTTGTAATGGTGACCCTCTTCCCTGAGACTTTGCCTTCAGCTTACCATCAGGCTAGGTGAAGTCAAATTGACGTGTCCTAAATAAAAAAAAACGAAAGTTCGTTTGTTGCTTTCGCTTTCTCGCAACTTCGGCTCCAGATATATGCAGGAAACAATACTGACACTATGTGGTTGTTTAAAATCCCATCAAGACTCTTGGGGCCAAAGCAACTTCACCTGTAATTCTATAGACCTGCTGACTGACCAATGGCTCTGATGTAGACTTCCTCTTCCTAGTTTGCCCTTAAGTTTTTATTTTAGAATAGCGTAAGGCGAAATCGGTTAAGTACAATAATAAATACAGTGGAGAAGTACAAGTGTGTTATCAATTATGTATAACAATAAGTTCCACCAAGTGCCATTAATCTACAGTACCTATAAACAATTAGTCATGTCAAGTGTTATCGTATTTTGAGTCATTAATTCATTAAAAATCATAAACAGAATTCATTGATTATATTATTTTGTATTTCTACCCGAATATTAGATACTCAGTACGTAGGTAATATTTAAAACTTTAAGAATGTATGTTAAGTAACTTTATCCATTCTATTGTTACAGATACATTACAAATACTTACCGAAGAATATAAATGTGTTAAATTTATGGATTTACCATCAGATTCTGACGAAGTAGATTCAATGCAACCTTTAGATGCAAACCCGCCTAAGGATAAATCCTCTAAATCTATATTGCCATCAAAAGTTACATCCCGAACGCCTATACAGCTAAAGGAGACGGTAGATAGCCTTCATATGATGAACAGGAGAATGAGAAGACAGTACAGGGCACGAGAGAATGCAAGAGAAAAAGAGAGAGACAATGCCGAATTCAAACAAAAAATAAGAACGCTAACTCAACAATGTATTCTTGATTCGAACCGCAGTATGCACACTGTAGATAGCATTAGAAATCCGATCAAAAATCTACCACCTTACCAAATAGGTTTTGTCACAAGATATATTAAACATCAAAGGGATCTGATGAACGATCTTTTTGACCTGGCGCTAAAGTACAGAGATAACCTTTTAGTGATGAAACATATGAGAGTTTTCGAGCATATTATGCACACCAGCGTGAACATCACAAACTTGGTGAATAGGTTAGTGGCAATACATGTGAAGCATAAAAATAGTTTGAAACATCATGACACACACCCAGGTCCGTATTTACCTCCTGAACCGTCGCCACCGCCTTCTGAGCCAGCTGTGACACCGGTTTTAAATGAGCCAGATGTTCCACCTGAGCCCGCAGTTCCAGCTGAGCCTGCTGTTACAAGTGAGCCAGCTGTTCCAGTTGAAGAAGTTGTTCCAGCTGAGCCTGCTGAGCCAGCTGTTCCTCCAAGTGAAGTCTCAGAGAATACTAAGCGGTGAATGGACCAAGAAGACAGCAGAGCATAGACACAGAGCACGCATCTCAATAACATAAGATAAGAAACTATTAAATATATAGAACTATAACAGATATTACTTATAAAAGAATATAAAAGCTATGAGAGAGTTTACCGTCTCTACGATGATGAATGTTCTGATGAGCTCTTCCAATTAATCCCACCCACAATGTTATGTTTATCTAACAAAGACACTAAATTGTCCTAACCTTAACTATGTAGGCGCATATGCCTATCATCTACCATATCGGATATTCCACTCATACGTAGGTACCAAACGATTCGGTGATACGTTCAGTATGCGTACAGCCAAAGAATGGAATACCATGCCCGTATCTGTGTTTTCTGATAGCTATAACTAGGAAATCTTCAAGACTAGAGTGAATAGATTACTTCTAGAAAAGCGTGCTCCGCCGTCGACCACATCATCACTTACCACCAGGTGAGATAGGGGTGAAACGCGAGTCTATCGACTATAAAATATATGGCAGTTCAAAAACGTTGTTCTAACTATTTGAAAATTAAAAAGATAGCCGTCAAGCTGAGCGCCGCCATTGTAGCACTGAACGTGTTTGCAATGGTGACCCTCTTTCATGAGACTTTGCCTTCAGTTTAACATCAGGCGAGGTGAAGTCAAATTGACGTGCTATAAATTAAAAAAAGCATATTTGCAAACCTTTGTACAACAACAATAAATAAATATTCTAACCTCCAAATTAAACGCTCTACCAAAAAAACGTACCTACCAGTTCTGCAAAAAATGAGTTACTTTACGCTTATGTTTATAGGACCTTGAAACCAGACAATCTGATGGCATGAGGTAGGTATATGTACTCGTACTATAGTGTAGATGTGTGTATAAATAGTACCTATGAATAAATTTACGAGTACATTGACATTTCCCGTTATTTAGGTAGGTACCTACGCGAATGTCGCACATTGAAATGAAAACACTTTTAATGGATCCGATCGCGATATAGTTTTGGTATGTAGGTGCATTAGTAAGTGTGATAGAATAAAAACATCCGTCTATTCCATTGTTACATTGATGTAACTAGTTTTTTTTTTTAATTTTGAAAAGGATATTAGCAACCGAAGTTACTAATATTCCCTTTAACCTCTCCAGCTAAGCTCAAAGACTTGTGTTAGGAGTGGGTTCACGTCGGTAGTGTAATAGCCAGGATTCGAACCCGGGACCTCTCGATCGTAAGTCGACTCCTTAACCACTAAGCTACCGCCGTCTTTATGGATATTTTTGTTTCAAGTAGGTACTTAATTACATACTGGTCGGTCGGTGGAGACAAAATCTATGCAGCTGGAGAATGCGAGACCTAGGCCTAGCCGCAAGCGACTGCGGTGCCCCCGTGCGGTCCATGGCGCACTTACTTTCGTGCCCCTTATGCCCTGCCTCCTGCACTAAAGACGACCTGAATGGAGCCACTAACGGTGCAGTCGATATGGCCAGGTTTTATTCCGGAGTGGTCTAAACATAGTGGTGGATTGTTGACACGAAAGAAGAATTACATGTTACATTATTTTGAAATTTTATTTTAATGTAACTATATCTTTCCAATTAGTTACAGGCCAAATGGGTTATGGGACATCTCGCCCACACAAAAACTTATCTGCGGGCCAAATGTCCACTTTTAAAAATGTGTATGACTAACTATCAACAAGGAGTAATAGGTTTTCTTTATAGAAAGTAAGTTCCAGAGAGTTCTTAAGTAAAAATGACTTGGACCTATTTTATTTTTGTTTGCGATTTCTTTTGTTTTTTTTTTAATATTATTATTAATACATTGTATAATTTTAAATATTATTATTAATATTTAAAAAAGAACAAAAGAAATCGGAAAAAAAAATAGGTCCAAGTGATTTTTACTTAAGAAATGCAGGAAAATAAATGAACAAAGACGAAAACAATGATCGCGAGGCAACAACGGCCCGCTGATTTCAATGCAATAAAACAACTGAGTAAATAATTATTCTTATTGTAATATTTTAATTGTACATATTCTTATTGTCTATGCGGTGTTATGAACTGGCGGTTGGTTGTCATAGCCCAACTTGCGAAAATCCTTGGACACCATATTCAGTGTCGCTGACAAGCTCCCATAAGATTCTGTCCTTAGCACTGAAATTGAGAGAAAATTCGGGTAGGTAAATCATCAGGAACGCTTCGTTTAATTAGCTGGAATAACACTGGATAAGGGACCTAGAATAAGATTCCTATAGGGTCCTAACCTATAGGGTCGGGGGTCCAGTCTTAGGTTATATAGGGGTGCGTGCTCTTTTTTTATTTAAAATCCCCACGGATTCCCCGCCGTAGCCGATTGGAGAGGTTATATCGGACTCGAACCGACTAAAACGCACGCCGTCTATGGGTCTTTAGTTGCCGGAGGTGAGAAAGTAGCCAACATATCCCTCGCACCCCGGCAGAACTGGGGCCCTCTCTTTCGAGATGACTCCCGTCGGGTGTAGGGACCACGGTATCCCCGTCTAGACCCCGGGTATGGGGAGGCACTTTGCGCCGCTGCCGTGGCCTACTTCTGCTAGGAAGACAGGTGGGACAGGCGGCTACACCCGTCACCCCTAGAGGTGCGTGCTCTGGAACTATCGCAAACAGAGGTAGAATAGCCTTCTCTATTACGGTGGCTATTCCTCTTAATTGTAGGTGTCTGTAATCCTTTGGTTTCCGGTAGCTATTTCCGAGAAGTTCATTTCGATGTCTTCATGAGGCGTGGCACACGCATAATATGTGTTTCGTGGTCCTCCTTGCGGTGTCTGCATTTTGCATCGTTCATGATACCAGCAGCTATATGTACTAAGTAGTTGAGGCAAGTAAGTAAGTGTTACAGTTCAAATATTATACGCTCGGGCCCTCTCCGTGAGTAGCAGCCTGCCGTGAAGAAAATTACTACACCACGATGGCAACTCAACACTGTCGTCGGTTCGACAGAAGAAGAAGCTCAAATATTTTACGTTTTTGTAATGGTGACCCTATTGGACCAATTGCGAATTGGACCAAACGCGAATATGACCAATTGCGAATTGGACCAAACGCGAATTAGACCAATCGCGAATAAGGTGAATTGGACCAATCGCGAATTGGACCAATCGCGCCTAAAGGCCTCTCCTGAGACTTTGCCTTCTGCTTACCAACGGGCAAAGAGAAATTAAATTGACGTGTCCTTTAGATTGAAAAACCTAGATTTTCTTTCAGGAACCCTTTTTAAAAAACAACTCGTTACTTACAATAATTATCCTTCCCGGTAGCCAGCATTTTTGGATCTGCTAATTCAGGATATTTGCCAGTGATCCAAGCTAGCCATTCGCCCAGCACAGTGGCCGCCCGGGGCTTTAGTAAAGGGGATACCGTGAGAAGGTGGCCTGTATTGGGAGGCATGAGGATTAAGGCGTAACCTCGTAACGCAACACCAGTCAATGTGTTCTGTGCTCTGACAGTTACAAGTAGCTGTGGCCCTAAAATTATACAAGGCACGATATTAGGATGTCTGAACTATCCATAAAGTATAACTAGCTGTTGCCCGCGGTTCCGCTCGCGTAGACTTATGTTCCCGTTGCAGCTGCTCGATAAAAACCTTCCATGGAGTTCAAGAAATATAATATATGAAAATATTACTCGAATTGGTCATGCTGTCTTTGAGTTAAGCGTGTAGCAACATTCGTGATTCATTTTCATTTATATAGATAAAAATAAATTGCTGTTCGTTAGTCTCGCTAAAAGTCGAGAACGGCTGAACGGCTAATTTTGGTCTTGAATGATTAGTGGAAGTCCAGAGAAGGTTTAAAAGGTAAATAAATATGAAAATGCTCGGAATGGAGCAGCGGGAACGGGATCAGAGATCCACGTAGGTGAAGGCGCGGTAAATAAATAAATATTCTAGGACAATATACACATCACTAGACCCACGATAAGCTTGCCTTCACTAGCTTGTGTTATAAGTTCTAGAACACGGATAAAGATACATAGATACTTTTTTTGGTAAATACACATTATATACATAGAAACACCCAAACTAATGCTAATATTAATAATTTATGCACACAAATATTAGCACTGAAGGGGAATTGAACCCGCACCTCCTGCGTAGAAGTCGTGTTCATTACCGTTACGCCTCAGAGACTGTTAAAGGTAGTTTAGTTATTTAGTCTTCATACATAATAAAATTATGCTAAGTTAAGGCTTCACACACGAGCCACCGGTCAAAACCACAAAACGCCACAACCCGAATATTTCCTGTAACTAAATTTCATCTTTTTCTATGGACACGCTGCACACGATTGATGCCTATGGCCGCCACAAGCAAACCTACATGCTACAAATCATCGATGCTACAAAATTACAGGAAATAATATTAATATTATGCAGGTGGAGGCGTTTTGGAGTTGTGACCGGTGGTTCGTGGTGACTCTTATGAAATATATATTTGCAACGTACACCCAGAGACATTAGTGCTGCTAAATACCATTTCTAAAGGTAAATTGAATACTACTCGTTCAGGGTCAACGCCAGATCGCGCCATTTGACTCGTTCCCGATGTTAAACCGGACATGGGGCTCCAATCAGGGCCCCATATAACTTCGTAATGTATGCATAACTGGTCATCAAACACTCCACCAGGGAAAGTAACATATTCAATCTGGCCACTGAAAGATACCAGAAATTTTGTTATCTCACTGTCTTTCATAATGTAAACAAAACATTAACTGTAATAAACGAGTTTCACCGCTGTGCGAAACTATTCAAATACAATGGAAACAAAACAAACCGTTTCTATAGTAACGAATATATAGTATTACCAGCACTAAAAAATATAGTTGTCACTATATCAACATGTAAACATACGATGAGAAGTTAATAATCATTTTGAAAATCATTATTATTGCCTCTAAAAAAGTGTAATCGTTCACAATTTCTAAATTAGTAGTTACACTAAATAAATATTATTTTCAACGTATTTCTTTTTTGTTGTATGCCAGAGACAAAAGAGAACATGCTTCCGTTTCACTGTTTTATCGACAAGCTTATGAAAATTTGCCACGAGGTGGCGGTAAAGGTGCTTTCAAAATCCCAATCGGCCACCATTGTGAAGACAAATCTATTGAATACTTTGAGGATTTTTACAGTTTTTATGATCGCAATCAGCGAAATATTAAGTTTTATTTGGTAAGATAGAGTGCCCAGTATTTCGTCAATCGAATCTAAACTGTTAATTGTGATACAAGTGCTTAATTTCGAAACCTAAATGCGTTCAAAATGTCACGCGAAGTGAGCATCAAATTCTTGAACACCATACCATGCACTAAATAGTCTTAGTTTTCTTTCTAATAAGGGTCTGGTTACGGTGGAAGTGTATCGTTTTGCACCGGGAATACGTGTGGTGTACCGTGGATTGATATAAATTTTGATGTGCGCTGATGAAAACCGTTTCAGAAGTATCTGTACACGTCGTAAGGGAGCGCAGTTACGCGGGCGAGGGCTTCAAACTTGCCGGCATCATTATGGTGGACTGACGGAGTGTTAGTTGACGGATCAGTGTTGAATACGTGTTGTAAACAGTGCCGTGAGGGTGCCACACATCATGTCGGGCGGCTCGCAGCACAACCCCAATGGTCGACAGTCGCAGCTGGGCTCGCAATGGAGCCCCCTGCAGGTGGTGCTTATTATTCGTATATTGTTGTTCACTAGCTAACCTATATCAATTTCGTAACATCCTGTCGGAAACTTTTAAGGTGCATGTTGTATATACACGATTATTGTTTTAAGGTAACAACTAACAAGAACATTTTTATTAGAGAACAAAACATTGCATACTCAAAGTTTAAAAATTATTTAAGATTTTCAACCTTTACAAATCAGCTGTTAGCATTGACACACTTGGTTGGCTGACACATTTATTGGCATTTTGTTAGCAAATCATTCATGGCACAGATAACTTATAATACTATTTGTTATTATTTACCTTACAAAGAAAACTGCATTATTACTGTGGCTTTAATTTATATAAATTGCTTATAACTAGTAATAGCATTTAGTAAATCAATAGTCATTCGAATAATCCCATAAATAATAAAATAAAAATAATATTAGTATTCACAGTAAATCATGTAATACACGTAACAAAGTTGATTGAATTTACTCTAACTTCTATGACAAACAAACACAAAGCTATTATTTTTAAAGCATAATAATTATCAAACAGGAAAACTCAACAATACGAAAACATTCTTTCTCTAAAGTTTTGTGTCAAAGTTAATTATGTCAAAAGTTTTGTATTACATAGTAACTTTTCGAAGTTACCTCAATGAACAATTCAAAACAAAATAACTTCCAACTTGAATAATTCAAAACAAAATAACTTCCCAACTTCATTCATCATACTTTTTTTTAAAAGACAATAGATTTTATTTTTATGTTACTGGCCCAATGGTAAGTTGTTACTGAGGATTATTTGTATGCTAAAGGTGTCACTAGCATGTTACATCTTAACACTACACTTATTTTAGGTTTTAACAACTCAAGAAGATATTAGTGCCTAAAAGGTAAGGAATTATCAATAAGCTTTAGTCGCAGATGGAGTTATATGATATGCAGCATATTGAGACTTATCTAACTTTTGAAATTTCAAATTCCATTGTAGTTATTAAATGAGGTATGTATACCTATACCATAATCTCAATACTTCCCATTAATTGTATGCTGAGACTTATAGTACATTTGTTTAGGTAGGTACTTAAAAAACGTAAACAATCTTGGTATATCTTTTAAATAAGTTTTGTTCAAAAACTAATTATAAAAATACTTTTCTGCTTAGAAACGTATTATAAAGACTAAATATCAGTATTGAACCACTAGTTAGTCAGTTAGTTAGCTTAGTTTATTTGTTTAACACATGTTTTTATAAAAAGTTGCCACAACATTGTTTACCTTTTTTAAGTAGGTATTTTCAAGAAGAGTTCGGTTTTCGGTTCTTTAAGAAGGGCATTAGAAGGTTTCTACAGGATAGGCAGCATGTGTGTGGCGCCTCTGGTGTTGCAAACATCCATAGGCCACGGTGACCGCTTCCCATCAGGTGGGCCGTGTGCTTGTCTGCCACCTAAGTGGTTTAAAAAAAAAAGTACCTAACCAAATGGAGTACAGTCAATATTACAAATTAATGTCTTGGAGAATGTCAGACGAAAGTTTTTATCGTGTTATTTGTCAAAACTGCCTTTATTAACATACTGTTATCTTGATTACCACACCAGTATTCTACATTTAAATTAAAAAAATATTATCTGTAATTGAAGAATTAAAATGTTTGGCCATTTTAAATACACCTCTTTGGCGCATTAAGTATATCTCAGATGGCATATTAAACTTAAAAGCTAAAATAATTTTAATTTAAGAATGTTGTTATTATGTAAATTACATGTGTAAAAACATACATCATATTAATGTATTATCTACTTACATTCAACTTTAATTACACTTGCAGAGCTATTATAGTTAGACTATTAATTGTTTGTATGATGCAAGAGAAAACAATTCTTGATTATTGTGCGTGGCCTCTAATTACTACTGCAGCAATGGCTTAATTCTATTAGCCATCAGTGTTAAATAACAATATGTCAATAAGCCAAGGTGGCATAAACCCACACATACCATAAGTCTGCCATAACCTCTCACCATAGCTAACTTACCACTGAATTATTTTATAAAATCAGTATGCATACTTTTCAAATTTCGATTATAGATAGATAAATATTTGTAAATATTTCCAAGATTTGATTTCAAGGGACGAGCACAACATCTTATTAATCAATTTCGTTTGTTAAATTAATTGTATTGTTAATTAAAAAATAAAAAATTAAACTAAAGAAACTAAAATTTTGACTATATAAACAAATCAGTACAAAAATGGCAGATAAAAACAAGTCTGTTAATATTTAAATTTACTGAAGAGAACTGCAGATAATGTGATAACCGTTGCCTTTTATTTTTTGCTATCTTAACAGTTATGGTAATTAAATGTAATAAATATAATTACATCAATTGTTTTAAATAAGCTATTACTATTCACAACTCACTTTTAGATAAAAGATTGTAATCAGTTGGAATTAGTTATAAATTATAACAAAGATCATTGTGTGAACACTATTTTCGGAAGTATTTATTACTATTTTTTTTGTTAATGCATTGTTCTAAACGTGGATTATGTTATATATAGGTCGCATTTGAGACCACTTCTAAGTTCGTAGTCCAGTTTCTGGCTTCTACTTCTAATTGACCCACATAAACATGCAGTGGATGTAATTATCTTTAATGGCTACCACCATAGGTGAAAACATTTTAGCACCTGTATTTTTCGACCGTCCTTCATTGTAGAGAGACAAGTCGTCTACCTTAGTACATTTCGAAACGCCAGAACGCTACTGAAAATTGCCTAACAGAAAACAATAATACTTTTCGTTAGCCTAGAATTAAATTCGGCACGCAATCAGTCAAAAGGTTGAATCAGACGCTGTCGCCAAAAGAGAGTCGGTGAAACAGTAGCAATCACGCAGATAATGCAATGATTGTGAGTAAGCAACGTGACCACAGGCCAGTCCATTATTTTTACCTCATTTTAGAGTGGTGATTGCTATCTACACCTAAGTTGGTGATTGCTACCTACTTTTGCTGCAATCGCCAGGCTACGTGGGTAACAAATGATTAGCAATACCGCCAGTGCTTGGTCCCAGTAGTAGACGTAGACCAAAGAATTGATAGTTTAGTGGAAGGTGACATGCTCGCCAAAGGTCTCATTGCCAGGGATGCTTAAGACCGTGCGAAGAGAAGTAGGAAAGTGAACCCAGGTGTATGTAGGCCTCATACGTAACGCTACTATGATGATAATTGCTACCTAACTTTAATAAAAGTCCCGCTTGCTGCTAAGACGATGACAAGAAACGTATCAAATTTTCCAGCCTAAAGAAAGATCCTCTTTGAACATGGTTTCTGACACTGAATGCATTAGTATTGTTGTACTAAAAGCACAATAAGGGCCTGCAGGTCTTAGGACCCAAATTGCAACAATTCTAAATGAAGATACGACAAACACAATACCCGATTGACTGGAATGACAGTGCTGAACAGACACACACTGTCATGGACCTACTAGTAGAAAAAGCAATGTGACTACCACTGCTACCACTGACACGCGCTGGAAAAATCACACTATTATGAGGCTTTTTTGGAACACAGCCTACAAAATCTGATGCGTTGGTTATGCAGTATGCCAGTAGAGAGTGTAGGGGTGTCCATAAATTTAAAAAGTAAAGTTACTGTATAAGAAATTGCAAGTCAATGATCCTTCGAGAATGTCGACGACAGACATTAATGACCGTTCTTGCATTGAACAGCTAGAAAAAACTGCAGTTTCGTCAAGTTCAATTCCTCCAATCTCGCGGTATCCGCCATCTTGCCGATGCTATTTGAGCGTTGCTGATTTGCGGCAACGCAAATTTCGGGTTTCGTTTAAGTTGCCTTCCATTCTTACATTAAAGGAGGGGCAATTCTTGCTAAACTGATCAAATTACTTCATTCATTCAATCAAATTCTGCAAAATCAATTGATGCAATTCAATCAATCAACTTTTATTGATCCAGCAGGCCGCTACACTGGATGCATACCGTAATACTCTTGGGAATGATGAACAGCTATTGCCGTTATAAAATACTTACTGGCTACCTCGGTAACATTCAGACGCATAGCATCCGATTCCGTAAAACATCTCATGAGAAAAATTGTCCGATTCGTGTCCTTTCTCAAACTGTCTGATTCGTGGTTCATTTCCGGACGCATCGACGATTAATATTAGATGGCCGATTTACACCTAGAAAGCAATAAGGCTTGAGACCTAATAATACAGGACACTATCAATAACTTGCTATAAAAGGTTACAATTACAACTCTAACCCTCTTCAATCATCAATGATATTTATATTTTATTTCTTCACTAATATACTAACTACAAACACAGACTAAGTAATAGTATGTTATATGTACACTATGTATTCATAATAAGAGTACTACGGACTTGAACTTTGACATTTTCAGTCAAAACAATTAACTTTTGAACAAAAATAAAACGTATACTCGAAATTGAGCCCACAGTTTCTACTTCAAACGCGCAAAAAATTCTTTTTATTATAAGTACAGTTGGGCTAGTAGATCCTAAAATGTGATGAAATTCGATATTGAACTTCTTTTGAATGTTACGACGGATTTTGATATACGGTTTTCCCTATAGTCCAATTGTTTAGGTACTTGTTTAGGTACAGTTTAGTCAGCTAGTTACATTAGTTTATTTGTTTAACATGTGTTTTTATAAAAAGTTTTCATAAAATTGTTTACCTTTATTTAACTACCATCGTATAAGTAGCAAATCAATATTTCATCGTAAGTTTTAAAGAATGGGAAATAAAACACGGGTGAAACAGAGGCGAATCACTAGTATAATAAAATAATTCCTGTATGTGTGTACTTCGTTATGATCTAGTTAGAAGTAAGTAATCTAGGTGTTATTGACACTAGTGTTTTTTCTTAACAAGGCCAATTGACACCATTAGAGGTCATTGGATTTGTTTGAACGCGATTTAAAACTTTAATGACGAAAGAATTTATTTTGTAGTTAAGTTATTCGTGTACCATTACTGTGGCAAACAAGAATACTTGCATATTGGAGAACTTAGACACCTGAATGAATCATCATTATTTCAATGAGTGTGTGTCTCGATTGCTTCCGAAGTTTCCTTGTCGAAGCACTGAGTTCGATTCCCTGCTTTCGGTTCGCTTCGCTGGATATTCAATCATCCCTTATAATATCAAGGCAGCATTTCTTGAGCTTGCTTTTCCTACCGGGATCAGCGGATTCGGCATGGCCAAGTTGCGGCATAACCAACGATGAATGAGGCGTACAATTTACGGTATTATCGTGGGTCTCCATTACCGGGAGTTATTGTTACCCAGTAAAGCAGCGGATCATTATCATTTGTGCCGTAGGACGTCCACTACTGAACATGGGCCCTCCTTCCTCCGATTGGTTGGAGGTAGTCATCCATCAGGTACCCGCTACTTTGACTCAAGAAACCAATTTGTTGGGGAGAAACGTACGTACCCCCAAAGAGCCGAAGACAAATAAGCTCATGCATCTCTAATGATTCCGCTGGAATAACCAGTGGGAATTAACAATCCTTGAGACACAGATGTGCCCTCTGCAATCTAGAGGGACATGTGGAAAGTCTCCAAGCAGTACTCTACTAGACCCCTCTTGTCTTGGTCAGAATGGACCCCAGACGGTAGTGTTTTCCCTGTGAGTGAGAGGCGCTGCCCATCTCCGTTACTCATCTCATGAAGGTGCCGGATGCCGTTGAATGCGGGATGGGTGACCGCCTTATGCAAAACCAATCGGAGTCGTTCTCGTGCATCGGTTCGAATGCCCGCATCATTCGCTTATCTGGATGGAAATTTGTGCACTACATCTTGTAGATAAGATCTGTTGTTAATGCAGTTAATGTTAATGCTTGCTTGCTTGCTACCTTATAGAAAATAATTGTAATGGAATTTTAAAGCAATTAGTACCTATACTAAATGTTCCAATTTATTTAGATCGGATAAAAGTTAATACTCAACGGGATTCGAACACGCGACCAGTCACTTACAGAGGAAATGCTTTAACCGCCGAAATTCTCCTATACAATCATCGAAGGCGGTTGGTGGGAGCCATTTATCAACTATCATACCATCTATCGCTATTATATATATATATATATTCACTTTTTTTTTCGATCAAAATGAATAAAATAATGGTATTATTTAACATAATAATAATGTAGTTTGTAGTTAAATACACTAACTATGTAAAATTCAACTATGAAACGTGTGTCTTTGTAAAATACAACTGTAAAACATGCCACCATCTCTGTAGAAACAACTAAGGATGTTACGAATTCCATTATATACACCTACTAATTCTGTAAACTATAAAAAAAATACAAATTTAATAAAATATATTGGTGAAAGGAGGGGAACGCACCACTCATCCACGGCTAAACAATCCCAGCGACAAATGCATGCGACAACATCGTAAGAAATCTTTTTACTTCCTTGCTGTGCGATTTGACATTATTTTCTATGACCATTAGTAATATTTTGCTGTTGGTGTTGGGATTGTTAAACCGTACTGGCGGTTTAACAATCCCGTGGCGTCTCCCTAATATATTTTATTGTAATAGATTTTCTGTATCTTATATTACTAATTTAGTAATATACAACCGCTCGTTTTCAGTTACAGGTTGCGAATCTGCTGGCACGCGCGCCTCAAGCGCACATGGCATCAGATAGGGGCGTCACATGGCATACTCCGACTCCCCCAGCACATCTCTACCATGTCCCAGCGCCTTCGCCCCCCGACCCACTTCAGGTAAGAATATTTTTTCGTCTTCATCATCATCTAAGCTTAGCTTTTAATGATACGATGATTTTGCTAATACAAAAGTCTTTCTCAAATCACGATGTCAACTGTAATTGCCGCGATTCGAAACTAGAGTTTCGCACATACCATTGTATGGCGACTTGTATACTAGGCAACCGGTGTCACGAGTTTCTGTGATTAATGACTATGTTTAGGTATTTTAATAAATGTAAACAATCTTGGGATGTCTTTATGATGTTTTGCTTAAAAACTCAGTACTTTTCTGCTTAGAAATATATTTTAAAGACTAAAAATAGGTATCGAACCACTAATCAGTCAGTTAGTTGTCTAGTTTTTATGAAAAGTTTCCCCAACATTGTTTACCTTTTTTTCAAGTACTTAAACAAATGGAGTATAGTTTGAAACCGAAACGCAATATCCGACATGCGAAACGGGAACCAAACTCTGAAAAGATATCGGTAAGATGGCCGATGCCGCAGATTGGTTGAAATTCAATTTGTTATGAAATTGATAAAACTACAGTTGCATAATGTATAAGAGTTGACGAATCATAGTTTATTCTAGCATTCTAGAGTAATGCTGGCGAAAAGTTCATTGGACGAAAAGTTTATGGTTTAAAGATTGTGTTGACCAACTGTCCATGTACCAATCGACTGTTGGTAAACCGTTTCAGAGTCAGTTTTAAAGGAGAATTTCGAATATTCTAAGTGCTAATTATCACAGCATACTCGCTGTAAGAGAATTGTCGCGTGTTCATATCCCGTCTAGACTTTTACTTTTACCAATTTGAAATCAATTTGAATGAAACAAGTTTTGACGAGTACTAAAATGAGTTTTAATAGAAAAAGTATGTTCGGGTTTTGATAAATATTTACAGTTTAATCCAGTTCATCTCATTCACTTTTACTTAAAAAAATAATATTATCGAATTCTCGCTAACTCCTGCAGTTAATCCTAAATGCTTGTGTTGGAGTTCGACCTTCAACGTTAGGGTTCGAGCCCATAACCGATATCATAAGTCTATATACCGATCACTCTAATTTAACGTAATGAACCCCAGTAGTTTTACTAGCAGCGGAGGCGACTAGGACGTCGGAGGTCGCAGAATGCCCTCCGTCCTCCATGAGCGCGGGCCTGGGGGTGACGGGTGGAGCCGCCTGTCACTCTAGCAGAAGCAGGCCGCGGCGGCGGCGCAAAGTGCGCCTCCTCATACTCGGGGGCTAGTTGGGGACACCGTGGTCCCTACACCCGACGGGGGTCATCTAGAAGAGAAGGTCCCGGGTCTGCCGGGGTGCGAGGGATATGTTGACTACTACCTCACCTCCGGCAACTGAAGACCCAAAGACGGCGTACGTTTTAGTCGGTTCGAGTCCGACATAACCTTCACAACCGGCTCCGGTGGGAGGGTGGGTATCTGTGGGGATTTTTCGCAAGATAAAAAAAAATGTAGTTTTACTAGTAATACTCACAGGTTCATCTCCTAACTCACGCCATCGCCATCAACCCCAATCACTGTACTAACTACGATGTATATTAACCTGCCTTTTCGATGACTATCGTAGGGTCTGTTGCAATTGCAGGCGTTGAAGTCTGGCTCAAACTCAGTGTTCAGACACACGGCCACGCCGCCTGAACTGTACAGACACACGCCCACGCCCCCGGACAAACACTTGATGAGGTAAGTTCACTAATACATTATTGATAATACACTTGTACTTCTCCACTGTATTTATTATTGTACTTAACTGGTTTTGCCTTGCCGCAATGGAGAAGTACGAGTGTGTTATCAATAATGTATAAGAATAAGTTCCACCAAGTGCCATCAATCAACAGTAAAAAAAAAACGCAAGTTTACTAAATTGATACTCTTTTCTTATTAAACGCTTAGAAAGAAGGTATATTTCTACAGTCCAGAGTCCTATAAGCTAGGCGTGAAAAAGTATCTGAGGAGTTCGTCAAGATAAGGGGCCACCACTTTAATATTGTTGATGTCTGTAATGGTGACCCTGTTCGTCTTCGACTTAACTTCAGGCAAAATCATTAGCGGCAAGCAGATATTCACGCGTTAACCGTTAAAAACATCTGTTTTTATTTTTTTATGTGTCATACAAGCATATATTTGATAGTATCACGCCTTTATTTATACTTATTTACCTAAGGAGTAGGCTAAGGTGCCGGGAGTACCCAAAGAACAATGAATCCGTCATATATACGAATCTGTCGCGTTCGAAATCTGCCGAAGCTTTGACCAATTCAGAATCAGTCGTACATGGTAAGAGCACTGCAGCCCCTACCACTAACGGCACTAGCGTAGCAAGCGACCGCTCTATACCAACAGCACTTAAATTGTACTGTAAATTAACTCTTACGATTTTTATTCCAGACATACACCGTCACCCGGCGACATGAAAAATCCAACGTTACCACCAGACTTATACCCACACTTGGGACCTAGCAGAGGTAATCATCTTTATTAACGTCATCAATCACCTTTGTCTCCCAAATGATGTCCTAGGGTTTTATAATGTGTATTCTCCATTCGTTTACAGATAAGATGCGTGCGGATGACTTGCTGGCTTCCTACGCGCGTGTGGGCGTGGACCTGTCGCTGAGCGGCGGCCGCGCGTCCAACGGCGCCGCCACCTCGCCCGCGCCGCCTGGGCCCCCCGCGCCCTCCGCCGGGCCCCCCACGCCCACCGGGGCCCCGCCCTCCCTGTCCGTGCGCGACGCGCCCACCATCAACAGCCTCATAGCGCGAGCGCAGCCTCGCCATCCACACGCGCGCGTCGACGCGCTCCTCGAGAGGCTGGTGCCCTCCCCCGTGTCCCCCCACTCTGTAATAGTACACTCACGCGCGGCCCCCACCCCCTCGCCGCCCTCGTCCAACGAGGACTCGGCGGACTCCTGCGGCGCACCCCCCGGATCCAAACGCAAGCGTAAACCCGAGCGCACGGTCCGCGTCCCCGTTCCCCCACCGCCGGTCCCTGCGAACTTGAGCCCCTCCCCTGCCCCCGCACAACAACTCCCGGCCGTAGCACCCCGCGTTTCCCCACCACGGAGCGAGGAAGAGCCGAAACCCGTACCGAGACCTCCCACTCCACCTCTAGAAAACGGTGACACGACCCACGCCAAGACCAATGGGCCGGACGAGCGCCCGCCCTCCCCTCGCCCCGATCAACCCCACGCTAGAAGAAAAACGCGCTCGGGCTCCGCCGAGACGATAGCGGACATCGCGGCCATGATCGCCGATACGGACCGCGTGCCCGCCGGCCCGCTGCTCCCTCCACCGGAGACGCCCGTCGCGTTGTCCGTGGACAAACTCCGTAGCGTGCTGGCCAGCCCAGACGCGCCCCGCACCGAACCCAGTAGCGTAGTCGAACCCAGCGTGCCCAGTACTGCCGAGGCCGCCCCCGCCCCCACTGCCGTCACTCCTCCCGCAGTGGCAGCGCCCCCCTCCCCTTCGGCTCCCCCGCCTGCGCCCGCAGCGGCGCCCAGACGACGCAGTGCGCGGACCTCCAACCCTGAAGCCCCCAACGTCCCCGTGGAATCCCCCTCCGAGGCTAAGCCCGCCGAACCGGAAGCCAGTGACGCGAGCACGGCAGAGCCCGCCGCCGTCAGTTTCGTCGAAGTCGAGAACCAGCTAGAGAAGATGTTCGCGGGAATAGAGGAGGAGCCGTTGTCGGAACCGGCGCCGTCGGGAGCAGACACCGCGGAGGCGGCCGGCACGTCCGCCGGAGGTGACACGACCAAGCCCCGAAAACGGCGCCGGTCCGCCCCCGCCCGCCCCGACCGCCGAGCGCCCCGCGCGCAGAACGCTGACGACTCGCCGCGGAAGAAGCAACAGAAAAAGAAACAAGACGCCAGACGCCCCCGCAAGGGGCCCCGGGAAGCTCCCGTCAAAGATGCGTACGCGTATGACTCGGGAAGCAACGCCAGTTCGAGCAAGTCGCGGGGACCTTACATACAGGTGAGCCATGGTTAATTAAATGTAAATAAGCCGTGTTTGTTTCTGTATGCACTGGAGTAAGCGATGACGAGTGAACAAAATATTATAACTCAATGTAGACGTCACGTTAAACTTAAGCGATGCTATTGAATATCATTTAGTTCACCCTCGCTTTATTTACCACTGTTCAATCGCTATAAATCTCGCTTAGTGATCAATTTATCAATTTCTTAACGCTCGTTTCATACAATACCATCTCCATATTCTAGATACGCGGCCCACGGGATTCCCCTCTTAGCGTGAGCGTAATGAACACTACCACCGGGGAGGAAGAGGACACGGGAACGCGGCGGAAAGGCGGCGAGGAGTTCCGTAACGGGGTGAGGGGCGTGCGGGCGGTGCGGGGGCTGCACGCGAGTACGCTAGGGCTGCGGTACGACGCCACCACGCCTGACGCCACGTGGCTCTGCGCGTTCTGTCAGCGGGGGCCCCATGCCGCGGGGCTAGGGGACCTGTTCGGGCCCTACCAGCTGGATATGGATTGTGATGACTTCAGGTAACAAGATATTTTTTAACTTTCTGACTACTGTATATTATTTTTCTTACTTAAAGTTAAACTGTAAACGCAAATAATAAGTATAAGTAGATCAAACGCTCTCGTTTGGCAGGCATCCAATCCAAGTGTTCGCGCTTTCTTCTTTTAGTGTGCATCAGCCATTATAAAACCGTTAATCTCGTACAACAGAGCACTAGACGAGGCGAGTCGACGACGCTACTGCTCCGACGTGACGGGCGCGGCCGACGAGGTGTGGTTCCACGAGGCTTGCGGCGTGTGGGCCCCCGGGCTGGTGGCGGCCGGGGCCCGGCTGTGGGGGCTGGCGCCGGCCGTGTGGGCGGCGCGCGGCTCGCTGTGCCAGCACTGCCACGCGCCGGGCGCGGCGCTGGCGTGCGGCGCGCGCGCGTGTCCCGCGCGTGCGCACCTGCCGTGTGCGCGCCGGCCCCCGCCGCCCGCCGCGCCCTGGGAACTGCGCGACGACTTCCGCGCCGCCTGCGCCACGCACCGCCAGCCGCCGCCCCAGTGAGCGTCGGCGAGGGACCCGCGGTAGCGAGTGTGTGACACCCCTAATATTAATCCTTTACGAACGTTCAAATCCGCGAATGGCGGGTGGAAATCTGGATCTTAGTTTATGTGTAAATATAGAGGTTAATAATGTAAATATCGGTTTTATGCATTGAACACCGTTTTGTAAGACGTAAAATGTACTATAGGACATCATGTGGCTTTGTAATCTAACTGATACAGTATTTCGTAGAGCGCGAGTGTGAGGCGAGGCGTTCGTTGCGGAACGATGTGCGTATATTAGATGGTAAACTTGTCTTATGTAAATAAACGATGTCCGTTCGGAACTTTCAACAGAAGTTTGTGATGAGTAGAATACTAGAACTATTTATTCGATATTATAATAAAAATCTCACCTCATTTTTACGATCGTTTTAGAACTATGTATTATTATTTTTTATTTATATATATATTATATATGTATAAATATATATTGTTGTATGTACACTCATCATGAGCTGGTGTTGACGCCACGATTCCTTGTTGTTGACATGATCATGTAACAATGCAGTGATAATATTAAAATAATAAAAACGGACCTTGAATTGTAATAAGTATATTTTTTATGTAAAAAAATATATATAAATAAAATAAAATAAAACAACTGTTTAGTTGCCATTTTTAGTATCAAAAACTAGTCTAAATAAATAGTGTCTTGTGATTTAAATGAAAAGTATATTAAAATAAAATCGTTTTTTGGGGTCTATAAAAATTTACATTTTTAGCTTGGTAAAGGAATTACGTAAGTGGATACTGCATTGTTATCGGTGGATAAATAAATGGCTATGTACCCGTTCGACCTCAAACTTTGGACCTCATTTATAAAAACAGTCTTACTTATCGCAATCTCTCGATAAATTTACGTTTCGAATTCGATAGTTTTGCGTGCACTGTAATGAGGTCGTAAGGGTGTTTATGTGATAGGGTCCAAACTAGGAGGTCGTAAAGGTACCTAGTTAAATAAATAATGGTACACGGACGCGACGTGTAGCGCTCTTTTACTTAATAATGGTTATTTATACCGGAAACTTACGCTTACATATTTTAAACGTGGCTCTTCAAATGTTTTGTACGAATCATACGATTATAATGCAATTGTATAAGGCTACCCGCTGCTTAACACGCCTTCGATATTCGAAGCCTGTTTCATGCATATAGTACGAATTTCGTGCAAAAATATTTCATGAACTGTAGGCTCGTGTTTGAAACAGAGGGTGGCCTAAAAATGGTGATACATAGATATGTTATATGCTAGATATGAAGGATTGTCATTGATTTGGTATTTTTTGTGCCGCTTGGCATTCTTTTTTCGCATTAAACCTAGGTACAGTACCTAACCGAAGAAAATTCAGTCAGCTTTGATTTTAAATAGCTTTCTCTTTATTGTATATCCGATTGAAGTCACTTAATATCATCCATGCTTTGAGTTATGGTAGCCACACATGTTCAGATACGCCTAGACTTGTGCAAATACGTGTTACTGATATTTGCACAAGTATATTCCCACACATGTTTCAATATATTTGCGTAAATATTGTAAAGTGTGTGGCTACCATTAGTGTCACAAAAACAACGTTGTTCGAAGACAGGGCTCGATTCAATATACTCATGTTTTTATAACGTGTGATTTCAAAACTTACAACTTTTTTCTAAATCTAACTATTTTCTCTCTAATGGAATTGAAATGGCTCTTTCTAAAAACGTGGTCCTACTGAATCTGGACACTCGCCCCTGTAAAAATTTGTCAAAATTTATATTATATTTCTGTAACCATCTAAAGCTTTCTAATCTATCAAAGTTAAAACTCATTTGTGCGTAGATCAAAACGGCACTTACAAAACGTCAAAATTAAAAAAATCAAGAGTCAAAGGCTCCAGGTTATACTTCTGGTACATATGGATATAAAAAGCTATGATTTAGTATTTTTTATAGCTTTTTCCATTGTGTTACTAAAGCTATATGAAATGATAATTGCATAAAAAATCATCACATTATAACGGAAAACGATTCACTTCGAAGCAGTTCCAGGGGCTTTAGACAAGGTGACATTCTATTGGCGCTAACGCAAGTGAAATTACTTAGTAAAGTATAAATTTTTAGATACCTCTGCTGGGATAATTTCAAGAATTAAAAATCATATTCTTCAGTACAGACCAAACTTCTTCGTTTATTTCCCTAACTACGGACATTGGTGGAAGTCTGGGTGAATGTCTAGGTTCGCCAATAAACCAAAAAGTCAAATCAAGTATAGATATAAACCTGTACTATGACTACAAAAAATAATGAAATTTGAATCTGTATGATTCGAAATGTTTAATAATAATTTTAATATTAAAAATACCTATGTGTAATAGGTATTTTTATTATTAAAATGGCGCGTTTAAGTGTAAAGTAATCCGTTAATAGCAAATTAAAAACGGTCCTCTTAAGGTCACTTTGTCCAGAAGCCACTAATAGAATATCACTTTGTCTGCAAGCCAGTAAACTAGTAATAAGTATTATAAGATGGACAATGAATCACATGATCTAGTGTACAACATATCTATGGCGTACCAGCGACGATCTTCAAATAACTGTTATGTACTCATTTTTATAATAATGTTGTATTTCTTATAGTTTAATACGAAAGGTATTACAAATGTAATTTGTAAGGTTAGCACGGTTGCAATGTTTCGTCGTACAAACGTTTGGAGTGCATACGCATAAGGGTACCATAAGGGTCGCTTCTTACTGAAACAGTAGCTGTTGGAATTTATTACTAGAAATACTCGTAGTTACGAGGTTTGTGCAGCCGTTGCCTTCAAACGATTATGAACTTTATTCACCCGCTAATAAGTCCAAAATGGTTTGTAATATTTTGTTCTCAAAAAACCGCTGCCGGCCGCTGCTCTTTCAGTGTGAATTGACTATAAAGCAGTTCTCGTTTGCCCGACAGTGAACAGACACTGCATAATGTACTTTAAATTCCAGTGAATAGAAAAATAGACTTTATTTAGAGAATGTTAAGGTACAAATTTATTGTAGGGAAAAAATACGAGGCCAGTTTAGTGTTTTTAAAAAAAAAAAAGTAATATTCGGACCATTGATATGGACACGGTCGAACAACAACAGCATCCCAAAGCCTTTCAATTGTAAATGGTGTAAGAATTTTTTTATCACTTACGGCAAATGATTACTTTATTAAGTATGTAATTGTTATAAATTATATTTATCATGACATTATAAGCAAATTGAAATACAACATGTTTAAAATGAGAGTTTCGACCATTATTTTATCACTAATTTTCCTAATGGTAATATCGTAGTTAGACTTGAAAGCCGACCCCAACTGGTTGGGAATAGAATAGAATAGAAGATCGATTAAACAAAAACATAAAATTCGTACTACCCTCACATATCTTCTTCCCCTTCTCCTTACTCATCTTTACGGTACCACCAGGGGTATGACCAGGGGTACCGTGGGTTTGAACAGTTTCTACTCTCATACGAACTATCCAGAACCCATATTAGGTATGTTCAATCAAGCAAATTACAGGTTTGACGTCAATAGACTCGTACAGTTTGGTGAAAATTTCTGCAAAAGGCAAAAGAGGCAAACACGATTGAAATTATAAAATTTATTTGACAAACATCACAATAAAAAAATAAACTTAACGGTTGTAGGGACCTATATAGGCATTTCACGCGTTCTTAAAGCCCTCTACATTCCATTCATACTTACATTCTACCTAGTTAAAAGAAAACTAAAAATATCTACTACCCTTGTGCGATAAGTTGATAATTGCGCTCTCCGCCCTTTTTATCATTATTAAAAAGTTTATTCCAGTGAAAATCGTGTATCCGTCGAACAAAAGTGTCACATCGTAGCCGACATCGGTCCACGCCCAGGATTCCCCATCGTGATGCGTCAGGCCAATGTGAATCGCAAGGACTCCCCTTTAGTGCTTGTGCTCTAAAGTTTGCACGTTAACTGGGTGCAACAAGACGCCCCTAGTATCTCGACTCACGCATGTTATGCGCGAATCGAGTCTAGCGTAGTGCACGTGATTTACGCGCGTATTTTGATTTCGTGCCATGCTTGTGGGTGCAATGTTTTGGTGCCTAGTATCTCACCAACGCGCGATACGTTTCCCGGCGAATTTGCCCTTTGTGAAGAAGTTCATAAGCTTAAGTGTCTAGACACACTATGCCGAACGCACGCGACCGAAGTTCGGCATGATTACGCCTGCAATGTTATTTGTATTACTGACGGTACAGTACGCCGAAGTTACATTGCGTTATAAACGCAACGTAATTTCGGTCGGGCGTAAGTTCAGCGTAGCGTTCAGCTGTAGTAGACACATTATACGCGACCGAAGTTCGGTTCGATTGCCGATGAACATCTAGCTGGGGAGCGGAGTAGGGAAGCAGTCCCTACTTACGCAACTGAATTTCCGTTGCGTAAGTTCGGCACTTATAGTGTGTCATATCAGCCGAACAAGTCGGAACGTGAAATCAGCCGTGCAACTTCGGTCACGTAACTTCAGCATAGTGTGTTTAGACACTAAGTGTCAACATATCGGGACGAGTAGTAGGTACATCATTTAACAATTTCTGACTAAATTTGAACTTCACTTACATGCAACTTACGATCATAGAACGAACAGGTAGCTACTACAGAGGTCTTCTCATCAAACTTCCAATCAGCACCATAAGCTAAACTGTCATGCTCCATGTATTCGCTAACAGTCTCGAATTTATTCTTCAAGACTAATATTCGAAAGCCGGTGTACATGCAAGCTGCTAAAATCACGTCAGTCTTGTGAGGGTGCCATTTCAATCGCCAAACGCCACCTTTTAGATTTTCTTGATGGAGGGGGGTTTTCAAATTTCTTGTGTCGAAAAGACGGATGTTTTCGTCGTAACTAAAATATGTTAACATATTATACACTAAGTTTCACAGTACCAGCAAATGACACGGATAACTACTTCCCATTAATTGGGCCGTGTGCTTGTCTGTCACTTTAGTGGTATATAAAAAAGCTATGTGGAATTTGTCGACCCAATGGAGTGAGCACTTGGTCAGTTTTAAAATATTAAGCCGGGTCCACACTTGTACACGATCGACGGACCGGACTGCGATCATTAGTACAAGACACGATGTTGAGTGTGGATGGAACCATTAGTTGTCGTATCAGCTCAAACTAGAGTTGTGCTGACATCACGTATGTATCGATGGTTTCATTTAAGCTCCGCTATCATATGTGGTGTGGGAGAAAGAATACAAGTATCACCACACCATCTCATCCGAAGGGTGTCTTAAGAGGCTAACTAAATAATACGCAGACGATATCACTGCGAGAGAAGGAAAACACGAGATAAAATCTTATACCAAACCGTATGGCCAGCGTGGAAACAGTAAAGCGTCTCAAAATTGTGAGAAACCTATGTCCAGAAGTGAATTGCTATAGGCTAATTGATAAATTGATAGGTATAAAGCAGCTAATTACGTTCATATGATCGTATACGCGCTTTTAACACGGTCACGGACAAATTTTACGTAAATGTGGACCGGGCATTAGAGTATTTTTTTTATCTTTCGTGTACGTAATAAGAGCACATGGTAACTTACCTGCCCGTTATCATTTGGTGTTCCACATCCACACTATGTCTGATGGCAGTCACGCCTGCATTGTGACACTTGTTGACTACCGTAGTGACATTAGGCACCCGCATATCGTAACCCCGCAAGATGGAGTCATCACCCCCTGAAAACAGGGTGAAGTTTTTACCAAAGCATACGTAGGGCCTGTATATCTGAGTCCGGACTCGTGGTCACACCAGGTGTGTGTCTGTGTGTCTGTGGCATCGTAGCTTCCGAACGGATAAACCGATTTCGATGTAGTTTTTTTATTTGAAAGGTGAACTTAGTCGGGAGGGGTCTGAGCTATTTTGGATGTAGGTAAATCGATCCAAGATGTATGCTCATTGAACAAACCTGAATAGAAAACATCTTGGTTCCAGTAATTAAACGCAGTTATCCATGCTTCGTATTCATGTGATTTCCATGTGCCCATCACTTGCAGTTTATCTCCATCAATCTTGACAATACGAATGGTTCCCAAAGCATCACTGACTACTAAACGGGGCTCCTCTGAACCAGTTCTGTTCGTTGACCAGTCGAGCGATAGCAGCAAGACTTCAGGATCGATCACATGCTCCAACCAAAGCTTTAACTCTAAAGCCCCATTTGCATCAGTCAACCTATAAAACTGTAATGTCCCAACTGATGTAGCCACAGCTAAAACAGGGTAGTTCTGCACTGTTTGGTAACACCATTTTTGATCTAGAATACCATCAGTGTGTACTGTCTGAACGGGTGATAATTCTGTAGTTTCGGTGTTAACGACAAACAAATATATTCTGCCAAGTCTCGTCTGCTTTTTCTCTGCACCTGAAATTCAATTGAATACATTAGGAATGTCTTTAATATCAATGGCATAACCACCACAAGCGCCTGACTACTGTGCAGGGATCTCGATTATTCTGGATCCTTGGAGTTAAGGTAAAACGGAACGTACTTACCTACCTAATTAGTTCCTAATAGGAATGTTGACTACTTTATTTTATTCTTGAAAAATAAGCAGTTTATAAAAACGTTAGAAGAGCGTGACGTCATACCTTCTTAGCGCGCGAGTAGTGCAAATGCATGGAGTGCAAGAGAATATCGCATTTATCTTAATCTGTGTTGCCTACCTTGAGACTAAAAATACTCGTAATGAAGTATTACATAGTTTCTGTTTCGTTACAAAATAATTTATATTATTACAGCAAGTCTACAGTCTTTCCTGTAAACTTAATCTTAATTAAGTAGGTAGTATTGGATAGGTAGTAGGAATAGGACGTTATCATCCCTATAACTCGTGTAGGTAAACATTTCACAGTTCATCTATGCTACGCGAGTGAGTGTTGAACCAACCTTACTTGCTACACCTACACGTAATTATTAGTGAACGAGGCTTTCTTCTTGAGATTGGTGGAGATCAGATAGCACGGCAATTGCCCTCGTAGAAGTCGAGGTAGGCCAAATCGAAGAAGAAGAAGGAAGTGACTTGATGAGGTTGGCACAGGCCTCCAGGATATTACCTACTCAATACTCAATATTGTTATCACCTTCTTCGTCCGAAAGCTGATAATTCCCGCAGACCAGCACGTTGCGGTAAGGCGCCACGGGGCACCACTCCACCGAATCTGCGTAGAACTCGGTGCTCCATCGTAATTTTGTCTGCCACGCACCCGTCATAGTGCGCTGAAAGATTTTATAGGCACTGATTTAAATTGTTGGATTCAATAGAAGTTTGAAAAACCACCATTACTACATTAGGTTCTTAACTTTAAATCGAATTTAGATCGGAAAAAGTGAATACTGTGACGGAACTCAAACCTGTGATCTCTTCTATACAACCATCTTGGTGAAGGTTGTATAGGAGAATTTCAAAATTTTAATTTACAAATATTAAATTAAATAAAATCTTAAAAACCTATGCTTTGAACATCGTTTTAAGTATTTTTTTTAGTATTAATCTACTTCTGAGGGTTATTATACTGATTATACCTGATAGCTTAACACATATTTTTTCAAGTAGGTACTTTTTTAACCCCTGACGTAAAAACGACGGAGTGTTATACAATTAGATTCTTACTTTCATAAGATGCTTGCAGTTGGGCGTAGTTAAGCGCGAGACCAGGTACGATTACCTACTGGGGTAGGCAGAGGCAAATGAACCACATTTCACCAATCTTTGTATTCAATCCCACCTGTAGTTCCCGGCGGAAAAGAATTGGAGCTACCCCATCTCTTCCCATACGGTGTCGTACAGGACTTAGGGATTGGGCTGTTTCATATCAGGCATCTATCCGAGTCTGGGCAGTATACTACGTGTTACGGAAACGTTCGGACCCCGATGCTACAAATTTTTAACCATAGTAACACGATTATTTTCACACTTTATTCACACTGCCTTAATGTTCAAAACGAAATGAAAGAGAGGTTATTACATCGTTTCATTCACTCTACACTATGTAATTTAATTTTGAATTTTGAGAGTGTAAGGCTAGAGGAATCGAGATAAAATCGAGGCCCAGGAAGCTTTTTTTATGCCAATATGTAACTACCAGGAGTACTATCAGGGCCTTCGGCTTCGGGGGCGTTTCCCTAACACCCCTATACAGCCCAGACTCAGCCTCATGTGCAAGCCTCGAGTCCACAATAATGCCCGAAATACGGCAATAGACTTACCACCTCCTATAATAATATGACCTGGAAAAGTGTGACATGTAAGCAAGTAAGAAATAAAAGGACAATTACTATTTTAAACCCATTTATTGTAATAAAAATATGCCCATACATGAAATATCTAACGCTATCAAGACGAGATGAATCATCGCAACTTTGTCCAACACACAACTTTACACGTAGGTAAGTATATTTGCTAAAATTTGTACTGTAGTGTGGTTCGTCGCTTAACAATTAAGTTGGGACAAAAACGAAGAAATAAATACAGGACTGTCCCAAAACCATCAGTTCAATATACAGAGTGTCTGAATTAATTAGGAATAGCCAATTTCATACATTCTTTTGCTTTTTTTTCATTACAAATGTCCAATTTTAGAAAAAAAATCGTATATTTTTCATTAGGAATGTCCAATTTTAGACATCTTTTTGTATTTTATGCATTTTTTTCATTACAATTGTCCAATTTTAGAAATTTTTTCGTTTATTTTTCATTAGGAATGTTCAATTTTAGACATCTTGTTGTATTTTATTCAAAGTTCACAAGTTTATTTAGTATGTTAATAGTACAATAGGTGTCACAAAATTTGATTTTTATTCTTTTACAAACATGCGATAATATAAAATCAATACAAAGTGGGGTTACTTCCAACGAGACTCAACTAAGCTAAATTGTGAACAAAAATATTTAATTTTAGTTGAGCTTCCAGTTAAGGGTGTTTTAGACTTTTATATTTAAACAATTAAATATATTTTTTGTGCAGTTTTGTTGAAAACTAATTAATATTTTATGAGTTTTATACAAAAACTGCACAATAAAATAAATATACCTAATATTTATTTATTTGCGTACAAGATATGTGATGGTCAATTTTTTTAAAGTCGTACCCTCAATAGATGTTTACAGTATAGTGAATATTCCGAATGTTGCACTCGTACAAAATATGTCCCAATGATATTTTTCACTGAAAAATAATTATTTTCCGAACGACGTAATGAAATCGCAATTGCGTCTTAGTCATATGATCGCTTCTTTGAGCGATTTTATTTGTCAAAGCTTAGCGGAATAAGGCCTCAGTTGATGACAAAACTATCGTTGTATTTCATTAATATTTGTACTAAGGGTACTGATATTGACCGACCATATTACAAAGTTTAGACTGCCTAGTGTCGTCATTAAGTCAAAATGACAAGATTAAAACCACAATGTAGAGATTAGTAGGTGTACACCAGATTTACTATTTAGTGTATATTATTTATATTTATTGTATATAATAACTATTTCACGTGTGTTTTAGATAATAATATCTATTATAATCTCATATTATCCAAATATTTCTCAGGTATATCGTGCCAGTTAATGAGGTATTACATATTATTTGACTCTGTATCTTAACTTTTTCTTTAATATTAAGATTCAACAAATGAAATTGTTTTTTTTACAGTAAATAGAACCTTATTTGTACAATTTATTGTATTTAAGACAATTATATAATACAAACGGGTATACATAGATATGTAAATAGTTCTGTGTAAAGTAACTACATATTTCTTTTTGTTACAAGTAATCTAAATTGATTTTATTGAATAAATATAGTACTCTTTAAGTTGAGAACTTTCGAGTTAAACACGTCTGCTTATTTTAGCTAAAGTATACAGTTAATTACGATCGTATACAATATTAAATATATTGTCGTTGCTGTTACAATGTCTTGTAAAATAGTGCCACTTCTTTGACAGCAGCGAGGGACTGACACACCATATTGCATGAAGGCCTGACGGAGCTGTCAAAGATGCAGTTCTATAACTTAAAATTTCTAAGGTCCATACACACACAACACCCATGCAAAGTAATATTTTTTCAAATGAGACTATTAACGCCTGAATGGAATTTAAACTTGTGACCAACGCACAGTCAGAGCGACACTGTCTGTCCTGAATATTACATTAATTACGATATGCGTACTAAATTAAATATAAATCATTACTTTTGCCAACTTTTGAAGGTATTACACAATATTTAAATATTTATAAGCCATTGTGTAATCAGTCTACCGAGACTATGTGTAAATAGACCTTAAAATAAAATAACAATTATCACCAGAACTGTTTAGTTATCATAATTCTTAATGATTCGGAGACAATTCTGTACCGTGACAAAATTTAAATTTAATTAGAGAATAAAATAAATATAAGTTCCAAGTAAAATAAAGATTCGGAGACAATTCTGTATCGTGACAGGATTTAAATTTAATTACAGAATGAAAATGTAAGTTTTAATTTATATTAAAGTACAGCCAAAGCGTCAAATATAATATTATGACTTAATTCTATAGTAAATATTTACTAAAGAATTATTTTAATGTCACAACATGTTTTGACCCTGACTGTACTTTTAACAATGAAAAACGTGTGAGCAAGATAAAAAATTTAACATTTTAGTAGGTATGATAATTATAAATTACAAATGAAAGAAAACATAGGTACATAAATAGAAAATTACGCGTGAATCAAAATGGACACACAAGGGGTTACATTTACAATAACATTTATTTTACGTAAGTACTTTATTTATTAATGGTAACTTATTTTATAAGGGTTAAAACCTACTTCGTAAATTCTTCTTAAATGTTTAATTATTCTAGAAGTATACTTTGACGGCAGTTGGACCGAATTTACCTTTGTTTTTTACTTGGGGTACAGACGAGCACACAATCGGTTGAACTTTAAATTACTTTAGTCGGTGGTACTTCTATGAGTAAGCGTTTTGCGTGTACACTAAGCACCTATAGTTGCTCGCTATGATGACCGTTTTGACACGACTGGTTTTGCTCGTTATTGGTGTGTGAAGTTAACTTTTATTTTCCAGTCTCGCCATATTTTTCTCAAGTTATTCGACAAACAGGTCGTTTTCCAATATTGAGCGCACCAAAACAGAGAAAACAAACAAAACCAGTGGTGTCAAAACAGCCATTTAGCGTGTCATAACTATAACATTTAAAGGATATTAAATAAATTGTTTCTTCTTGCTTCGGCTATTTGAAATTCTAATCACATTTGGTAGCATACGCATAACACAGAAAGACATAGCGCAGTGTATAATCATTTGACTTATATGTATTGTATGGATATACATATTATTGCGCTCATCTGTGCACCCATTACACAAAAATATATTGAACTATTGTCGTTGAATGGTAGCTAAAACTAATTATATACAACTTAACTATAAAATCGTAGTAATCATAAATCATGAGCACATTTCTTACAAACTATGACGTAATTTAAAATGAGGTCACTAACAGCCACGGTGGGTACGTGTAGCTGGTACGTTGTCAACTAAGGGCACTGCAATAAGATGATAGATCTATAGATCTCTTAAATTAATCATGTTTAGGGATCAACACCTATAGAGGAAAGAAGCGGAATCTTTCGTTGTGTGTTTTCTGTCTCTACTAGATAAAATCACAATAGAGAAGATGGTAAAAAAATTAGCGTTCGAAAATTCTTGTAAAACCAAAGCTTTAGAAGCTAGGGTATAACGTAATTTCCCGTTTGAATTTGAATCCGCGACTCAAAAAGTAGAAAAGAGGTAGGCTTCAGCCACGCTTCGGAAAATCTCGTTTAAGCTCTACTTTTTTGGTGATTTAAGTCTTCTTAACTGAATTGACAGCTTTCCTATGGTTTGTAGCCATCATGCGTACTCCCCTAGTTTTTCAGGCCTTTATAGGTAACCATTTCACTTCAGTTTGATCTAGTATGATCAAACTGAAGTCTAGTATGAACAAACCTACATTTAAAAAAAAATACTCCTATGAATATTTTAGCTATTGATATAGATAGTGCACACAACACTCGATATGAAATATTTCAAAGTACAACTATCAACAAAAGTGATATACCCATAAATTATTACTTTATTCTATTGGTATATTTCTTTTTATAAATAACGTACCAGCCTAACCTCACCGTGTACAATCGATATTGGATTATAAACAATGACTGTAAATCAAGTCACAAAATAATATCAACATTAATATCGCCTAAGTTAAGAGTTTCTGGATTAATATATTTGTTTGCACTGTCTTGGTAACGCGGCGGAGCTTTGTGGCGCTACGGGGGTCAAGTCTAGTCTATAAGTATGAACAAGATTAGTCATTCTTTTTTTTGTAGTGCGCAATGTCCCTACGGATACCATCCCACTGGAGTCGAGGAGAGTGGTTACGTCAGGCTCATACCACCAAAACGCACGGCGTCTTCGAATCTTCAGTTGCCAGAGGTGAGATAATAACATATCTATCGCACCACGGCTGACTCATACCGTCTATTTCGGATGTGAGAACCACGGTGACCCCTAGCTCTGCGGTATAAGGTGGTTTAGACATAATAGTAGCTTCTTATAACTCTATCAAGATGACTATAAGATTCGTTGTATAAATACTGATATAATCAAGATAGATGTGTTCTGAGCGAGGAAGAAGGACGGAGCTATACATCCTATATAGCTCCATCTCGCTTCTTCACCTAGAACACGAATGCTTATAGCACGTCATGGTAGACCCACTGTACTATCTATATCTATGCTAATATATACAGAGAGAGTGGGAATATGGAGAGGTTGAATCTTTAAATACTACGTAGCGCCACTTGTAAGCTCTAACAGAACTGAAACAGTTCTAACACTAAGCGATGTGACAGTTTATATAGAGACGAAGGCATCTACATTAAAAATATTTATAGTTTGTTTGTTGAGGTAGTTGTTCACAATAAATTGCAATCACAGCCTGTTGCATTCAAGACATACTGTTTACTTTACTCTTTGACTCACTAGTGTTGGGATTTAATAGTTAGAAAAAGTAGTTGAAATATTTGGTAACTTTTAGAAGTTATATCGTTGACTAATGTAACCAGTTAGTAACAAATCTTATTATAGTCAAAAAATTGATCGCAGATCAAACACAAGAAAAATTCAAAAATATTTGGTAAAAAAGAAACTGCAAATGAAAAATATTAAGAATGTAACTTCCCTTATCCTTGTTATGAGCCTGTGAATTTCATAAATCATTCAGTAAAATGTGATAGCCCAGTTAAATTAATTGATCACTTTTACCAACATCAGTGCAATCAGGACACCAATTGTACTAATTGTTAACTATTGTCAAACTACTGAGATTACAAAAACTGCTATTACAAAAAAAGAGTTCATTACATCGTTTCATTCACTCTACACGAATTGCAAGATGTTATTTAATTGGAAACTTTACCGGCATAGCGTTATAGTCTAAAATTCAATGGTATTTTTTGTAATCTCAGTGGTTTGACAATAGTTGACAATTAGTAGAATCGGGACCTTGCTCACAGTGCTCTAACACTTCTTACAGTTAGATCCTTGAACATACTTATGTTGAACTTGAAATTTAAAGGAAACTACGCGTTCCGGCCGTGATTAGACACGTTTGCGTAAAGAATAAGAGAGTAGACATAACACTATTATAACAACAAAATCGCACAAACTGTAGAGTGGTTCTTGTAACAAGATTCATAGTTTAGATACTTCAACTACCTTTTCTAACCATTCATTTTGTAGGTATACACAACTGCCAAACTTACATTACCACTTAACACTATCAAATCAAACATGCCAATAAATACATGGAGTGGGAAACAGACATCTTTGGATTGAAGGTGACCTTAGACATTGAAACATGCAGTCATTCCTTGTTAAATTACCTGCAGCCTAATTATGTCCATTAAAAAAATAAATAATAACAACAATGCGCAGTAAAATTTAAACTTCAAACTTAAAAATCTGAGTAAAAATTACACTTTTGATGTTGACTGTACTACTAACAGTAATAAAATATACTGAAATGATCAGTATACAAGTTAATTGAATATTTAATATCCAGTAGTAATTTTTCATAATAACCAATATATTCTTTATGGTAATCCCCGTCTCGTCGGAGACCTTGGAGTCTGGGATCCACATTTACACCTACCAGTATGTTCACCTAAATGTCTGCATATTACAATGTATCTAAGATCACTATTTAAAATGTTCTTTGCTCTTTTGCACACATTTTTAAAAAGAATCATAACTAAATTCTCTTATATCTATGTCTAAGTACCCTGAATTATATTTAATTCTAATAAATTAGATGTTATGCACTGCTGAATTTAACACTTCTTTAGAAATATAAAAAAAAGATATAATTATAGTCTATGAATGAATAAAAACTATTCATTAAATGGAGAAACTTAGCTAATAGGCCTACTTAGTAAGCTTGCAGCATTTTTTTTTAAATTATATATGTATCTTCCATTTCTAAAATGTTTATTATACAGCCTAGCTAGTTGTATATCTCGGCAATTAATTATAAATGGGAAAGTTCATTACTTCATTGTGCTAATACAACTCGACAGATTTTAATGGAATTAGTTTTATCATTAGCGAACTGAAGAATAAAATTAATGTAGACAAAACTAGTACTCATATTGACTGAGTAATTTTGTTACAAAGTTTAAGAAAAAGAAAATTCTTAATGTTGAGACGACAGTAAAAATAGTCATAAAAGTTTTTTTTTGTAAGTATACCAATTATTACAGTAAGTCATGGCAATATACTACTGGTATGTTAAACTATGTGTTAAATTTACTAAGCCATACATAATTCTTTTTTTATTGCAGTTCAATGACTTCTTCATTTAAACTCCTCAGAAAAGTGTTAAACCCAGCAGCATGTCTACACTTGCAAGAGAACATTATTTCAAAACTTCTACATTTATTAAAACATAAAAATATGTAATCACAAATACTTTTACTTATAAAAATCTTGAGAGTCGATATGAATTAAATAAAGGGATAAAAGAGGTTTATTATCTTTAACAGCCAATGACAAAAACTTATGAATGTGTTTTTTTTTTTAATTTCATTAAGCAGTGATATCTATATTTGGGTGAAATTACACATAATGGTGGAAGATATTAGGTGGTCAATAGGCTGTTATTCAAAATAGAGATAAACTATTAAAAACTTTTAGTGTAATAATAAGTCCCATAGACATTGGCTGATTTAGTTGTTCAAATAACAGCAAAAAGTATTGCTGTAACATATTGTTCTTTTTTTAAGAGTCATCTGTGTATTGGTATAAATTAGGCATTGTTCTTTGATTTGATACAACTTCTCTGTGACCTTCAATAGAATTTAATGTTGTATTGTTCCATGATAAAAGATGATATTATTTCTCATTTTCGAATGATGATTTACAATTTTAAATACACATAAAATAATTACTTAGTGTTTCTCTTAACCCAATTCATTACCTAAAGCATTTTAACAAAATTACCAACATTTTATCTTGAAACTAACAACAACATACAGCTCTGCAACATTTCTTCCCATTGTTTCCATAATATGCTTGGCTGCATGCATGGGATACACTAGAAATTGACTGTGACACTTCCTTTGATAAAGATTACTGCCTGGCAGACCTCTCCGTCTCAATGAGGCATTCTCGCACGAGAATACGAGCATGAATGATTCCACGCTTGAGGCGTTCAGCAGAACTGCGGCTACCCGAGTAACTAGGCCTGACTTCCTTACCCATTTCCTCAATAACAGCTAGTAATTGAGCGTACTTGGAGATTCCGTTATCTTTATCCTTGCCGATCGACGAAGGGGATGTCGCAGGAACTGTGGATATGGTGGCCTGACTATTGCCTCCATGGCTAAGTTCTTTATGAGTACTCTTCCCACCCATCGGTATCGCCGTCACCGTGACATCACTCAATTTCGATTCTACGGCCTGAATATCCATCGCTTCCATCGTTTTCTGTAACAATTTCGAGTTTTAAGCCAACAAAGAAAATCGACTGCTATAAATCAACAAAAAGAGACTTACCTATCTTAAATCTAACGTATAATACACTGTTTTTAAAAGGCGCGTACCGAAAGAACGACGCGAGTGATATATGATAAATTCTACACTAAATTAAGTGCTTAGGCGTTAGGACATACCTAATCCGATCACCTTCGGTTCTTGAAGAAAACGAGCGTTACTATCGTCTATTTGTCACACTTATAGAGGTAGCTAGAAAATATCTTGGAATGTATTAGGCTTTTTGTAAATGCAAATGACTTCAGTAAATAAAAGCCGCACTTTAGGAATTTATTGTAAATAACAAACAAGTCTACAAATTACCACATTGACTCTCTAGTATGTATATATTAATCTATGACATTGACAATAAATTAATGATCTTTTTATCAGTAGCAGGCCAAGACATCAAAGTATTCAGCCTTATCATAAAACGAAGTAAGTCTTAAAATACAACTTACATAATTAAATTTCTCGATAAATAAAACAGTATAAAAAATATTATTTAATTTAAAAAAATATTCAAAAGAATTTTAGTTTTTAATGAATTAATAAAAAAAACTTTTGTCGAATATGATTGCGTTCGGTTCTACGTAACGTAAAAGAATTTGTTGTGAAAAGAGTCTCTTTAATTTGAAATCTGTCATTTCACTTCAGTTCATAAATCGTATCAGAATTGTCAATTTGGTCGCTTAGGCTGGGATTGGGATTGGTTTTCTGTTTTATCTTGACTTTTTACTTTTGTCTACGAAAACCTATTTTTAAATGACCACAACATATATAAACCGGCATCAAATTCCACGCCTAGTATTAATTTCATCAAGGAAAGTGGCGCGTCTGTAGTCATGTGCCGTTTTAAATTGATCAAATAAATGTAAATAATAAAACAATAAGAGGTCAGTGTTAAGTGATTTCTCCGCCCACTGCAGCGCGGGGGATCATTATGCGATTAGAGAGACGCAAGTTGTGCACCCATCCGATGGATATCTGAGAATGACGGGCGAAGGCGAGCGCGCATCCCGTCCTAACTCGCTGCTGCTGGAGGCACCGCCACCGGAGCGTGAGCCGCTGCACTTCGACGTGCAGCTCGTCGGCGCGCCGCCTGAAGTAGAGCAACTCGTCAATAATATCAAGCAAGTTGCCGAAGATTTCCTTTATCACTGGAAAACTTTCCCTATTGGTAAGAATTTTTTTAGACATGAACATGAATTATTTACATTGTTATTCGATATGCACGTATCCTTATAATAAATATTAATACGCATTGTCCACAGCTCTATGCATGAGGTGAGCAAATGCCATTGTTTAAGTGATTATCACACTCTAATTCTAGTGTATTGAACCTACCTCAGTTATTTTGTTAAAAACGTTTTTTTTTTTCTGAAAGCACTACAATCATTCCATAGCTTTATGTTTTTATTTAGGAATTTTCTGATGTTTCTCTGGTCTTGTGACTAGGTAATTATCCCAAAGTATTCATGAATTTTCCGCAGTCCAAGGAAATGATAAGCACATACTTACTAAAGCATAAAAGAGGTGTATTGTAACTTGGAAACTTATTTAAGTTTTTAAAATCAGAACAAATTTCTGTCTTTACAATACATTCAGTGACTTTACAGAACATACACAACATACAAGTACTCAGGGTCTAGTTTTGGAGGAGAGGGAACCAAGAAAACAAAAAAAATATAGTTGAAAATGAGCATGGAATGAGACTATTACATAATATGTAAAACACAAATTGGATTAAGCAATCAAAGGATTGACACTTTATTTTGACAATCCAAAACCATTAACCAACATTCAAATCAATAAAGTAATGCATAAAATAAATCCACAGTTCTTCCTCCATCTCGCTTCACGGGTCCTGGCAACCGACCCTCTGACATCATCGTAGCCCCTCCCTGTGATGAGCTAGATGCAGCAGCTCTCGATGCTGGCGTTGAACCCCATCCTCTCTCACCGAAGCAACTGCATGCCATCAGAGAAAAGGGGTAAGTGATAGATAAATAGAAGTTTCAAAACAAATTGGGTATGTTTACACTTAGCAGAAAATCAGCCTTCTTACTGTAAGCTTTGAGACCCACCTCAATTTGGCCAGTTTCAAGTTATGTTTGTGTTGACAAATTGTGGTAATAAGTAATATAATTTACAATGCAATAAACAAACCTATAGATATAGTCTAGACAGTAGCTGTCTTTATAAAGAAAAGCTATTGAGTGCATAATAAGCTGTATTGTATGTGATGAGTCTGCAAGTTATATTTTGTGCAGGTTGTATTACTGTCTTAAATAATGTCATAGCTGCAAAGGAATTGAACATCAGTCAACAAAAAATTAAATGTATAAACCTATTATTTGAAAATACAGTTAGCTGCTGACTTTATGCTAAATGTAAATAATGACTTAGTGCTTCATAGCTGGTCAAGAATTCATAGGAAATCACAAGTACTCAAATAGCTTTTATTGTATGTTTTAACAGCTTAATAAATAGTATTATATTATATTAATTATAATGTATAACACATCATTCTTTGAATGATCACACATCACACACAATCAAACTTAACAATTTACTTGTAACTTGGTTGTATGAATTGGGCTTAGTTCTAAATTAGTAAGCCACATACTGATAATGCAGGATCTGACAAACTACCTATGTAGAGGCATATGTACCTATCTGTAAAGGGAACCTATCTGAAGGGCCTACGAACATATTGAGGTGGATATCACCAATTGGGAGTTCAAGTAGTTTGCGCACTTGTTCGTTTCACAAACTGGCGCGTTTCGCCAACTTGGTTTCGCCTACTAGCGCGATTTACTAATGATAGCTATTTGTCAACAGCGCTGATGGTATACTATGGGGTTTAATACAGCGCATATCCTGTTATATTGGTGTGTTTGTTACTAGTTTTGTTCTCATTAAATTGGCCATCTAATCCTCAAAATCTGCCTCAGTCTGTAACCTAAGCACGAAATACTATCGAATTCGTAATGTAAAGGTATCGACAGAACGGAGCATTGCGATTGGCGGGCTACACACGCACACAGATTCACAAGAGGCCAACTGCCAATCACAATGCTCCGCTCTCTCGAAACCTTTACATTACGAATTCGATAGGAGTTCATGCTAGTGACATCCCATAACCAAGTGCGGTTAAGTGACGATCGGACTCAGGCCCGTATAGTTCTGTACTATTACCTGTATTGCTGTGATAGCAATTAACAGACATAGTGACGGTAGGACATTACGGTATCTCCCGTCCTAATCGAGCAGTCCGACTGGTGAAGTGCCCTACAGAATACCGCGGCTAATAATAACCTTGTGTTGTGTTTTCGGCGGTGAGTACGGTAGTCAGAGCTCACTGGAGAGGTTTTGTGTTGTCAATGGGAAGACCGAGGAACCCTTCTTTGTCTTCTGCACTGACAGAACAGAGACTCTTTTATCCTTCTGTACGATATAGTGTACGATACATATAATATGTGCAAAACTCTAGTAACGAATCGCGGAACCTCCAGTTGACAACTCGAATTTCGAGAAAGACCTCAGTAATTGGGTTGCATTTTTCCTTTTGGGGACGGAACCCTAAAAACTCTATACATTATTTAATGTTATCGATAGTTCAACGAAAACTATTGATCGCTTCCCAATATAAAACAAGCAAAATTATGTCACCTATAATAGAGCCAAATTGAAAAAAAAAAACAACCAAATTCAGCATTGTATAAGTACACAAAGGTAACACGTAACTCGTTCGTAATGGTGACCGCCCTGACGTAGTTACAGGGTGAAGTTATAATTTCAATATAATAGGTTTTAATAATGAAGTAGAAAGGACTGTTATGAATTTAACTGAAATCTTGCATATTTTATTACCAGATAAAGTCTTTTTTCACCAGATAAAATCTTCCTTTCCTTTGCCGCAATTCTTTACCAGCTCACGTGTTTCCTTCCTACAGTCTCGGGTACTTTAAGCGGGGCGTGAAAAAGCATCTGATGAGGCCGTCAAGCTGAGCTCCACCAGCCACCATTGTAACACTGTACGTGTTTGTAATGGTGATCCTCCTTCCCGAGACTTTGCCTTCAGTTTAGCATCAGGCAAGGAGATATCAAATTGATATGCCCTACAAAAAAAATATATAGTAAGCCTGTAATTTGATGACCTCCGGTGACAAAACGTGGACATTAAAACCCACGATCTAAAAGACGCGCAGCGGGTTATGAAGCGAGCTATGCGGCTTTTCGATGAAGGATAAAATTCGTAACGTCATATCCGACACAACTAAATTTAAGCAAGGTGGAGTGGCAGTGGGCTGGCCACATCTGCCCAAGAACCGATGGAGTAAACTATTCCTAGAATGGAGATCGCAAACGGAAGGTAGGATGTATCTATCCAGAAGGTCGGAAGACCTGAAAAGGTGACTAGATAGATTTGAGCATGCCGCACATTGGGAGAAGCATATATCCAGCGTGGACTGCGATAGACTAATTGATTGGTGATTAATAGAATGATAAATTTGGATAAATAAATAATAGCATGTTTTAAAGAACCATCCTGTATGCGACAATGTTTGCTGTCTAAATATAGACACGACGTTTCGACATCCCATTATAACCGACTAATGACGTATGGGGATGTTTTCCTTTCGTCGTACTTGCTAAATAGTTATATTGAATTTATATTTCATTATTACTAGTTGAAGCCGCAAAAAGCCGCGGTAGCCTAGTTGTATAGGTAATGGACTGCTGAGACGATGTCTCGGGTTCGATCCCAGGTTACCATGGCACACACCAATGACTTTTCAAAGTTATGTGTGTATTTATCGCAGGCTCACAAGTGCCCGGTTAATGGCAATAGGCTCGCCACCTGTTACATTGGGACCTAAACATAAACTGGCGAACTGTGGGTGCTAGCACCTCTCCCTACCCCTTCGGGGATAAAGGCGTGAGTTTATGTTATGTTATGTTATTACTAGTTGGAGCTCCGTCTGCGTGGACTTCTGATCCCGTTCCCCGATGCCCCGGTCTCCGAACGCCATTTCTCCCTATGTTTGTTATCAGCTCTCAAGTCTTGGGTGTTCTCCCTACCGACCTTTTGCCTTTTCGTCCCATAATACGTGGGACTGATATATACATCCCCATGCCGGAGCCCGTTAGGGATGTTATTTCGGACTCGAACTGACTAAAACACACGCCGTCTTTGGATCTTTCCGGAGGTGAGATATTAACCAACATATTCCTCGCACCCGGGCAGACACGGGGCCATCTCTTTCGAGATGAACCCCGTCGGGTGTAGGGACCACAGTGCCCCCGTCTAATCCCCGGGTCTGAGGATGCAAATTTTGCGCTGACCGCGGCCTGTTTCTGCTAGGGTCACAGGCGGCTGCACCTGCTAGCCCTGTGCTCTAGACCTCATTCTGTGACCTCCAACGTCGTTTATCGCGATAATACATACATAGTTGCGATATGTATGATGGTATTGGTAGGTATGTATGTGAGTGATAAATACCTGCTCCCCACGGTTTCACCTGCGGTATTCGATTCTATTCAACCGCATCGCATCGCTCAATGCGGCCGGCATTAAGTTATTCTTATTGCTCGGCTCCTAAGCGTCATAGAGTGATGTTATATACAGGTAACCCTTCCCAAAAAACTGGTCTACCGAATGTAACCCCCCTTTTTATTCCGTGAGCAAAAACTTCAAGGATACCAATTTCACTGGAGCTGGTGAGTGAGGTTATGTCGGACTCGAACCGACTAAAACGCGGGTTTAGTTGCCGGACGTGAGATAGTAGCGAACATATCCCTCGCACCTGGTGTTGAAAACGTCCATAGAAAAATAAATTACCACGGTAACCACTTTCCATCTAGTGGACCGTGTGCTTGTCTGCTACCTAAGTGATATAAAATAATACGATATCTCGATATTATTAGTATAGATAAGAAAGTCTGCTTGGGTCGCCTGTTAGCGTCAATTAATCTGTCATCTCCGAAATCCCAGTAGGTACTTAATGCCATAAATATAGTTTTTTTTTCTATCCGATCCGAGCATTCACTTTTTCTAATCTAAATTTGAATATTGTTTTTATATTCACGTCTTTAGGTATATCTGCAAAAATATAACAGTAGTGGTATAAGCTTGTCTGAGACTGAAAATGAATGGTGCTGTTATACCGCGGCTAATAATAACCTTGTGTTGTGTGCCCGGCGGTGAGTAGGTTAACCAGAGCTTACTGGAGAGGTTTTGTGTTGTCAGTGGGAAGACCGAGAAAGGTCGGCAGCACGGATGTGACGCCAATTTTGGTCACATTCACCACCTAAATGATAATGAAAAAAAAGAAATAATGCGTGCTACATTCACTTCATCTGTGTGACTAGTCGCGCGATAAATCCGTTCCCATCATATACGGGAACGTATTTATCGATCCCTAGATTGTATACCTAAAACAAGAAGAAAAACCTCCATCCTAATTGAGCGCGGGCATGGGGTTGACACGTGGAGCCGCTTGTCACCCTAGCAGAAGCAGGCCGCGGCGCAAAGTGTGCCTCCCCATACCCCGGGGGCTAGACGTGGACACCGTTGTCCCTACACCCGACGGGAGTCATTTCGAAAGAGTTGGCCCCGTGTCTGCCTGGGTGGAAGGGATATGTTAGTTACTATCTCACCTCTGGCAAGACCCAAAGACGGCATACGTATTAGTCGGTTCGAGTCCGATATAACATCCCCAACTGGCTTCAGCAGCGGAATATCCGAGGTGATTTGTAGCACGAATAAAAAATATATTGCCAATAGAAGTGAAAACTAAGTAACTTGTGAAATGTGTCGTCTTGAGTGATGCACGAGTCTCAAATATGAAGAAGGTTTCATATCAAATTATTACTCTACCCGATCAAAGAATATAATCGAGAAATATATCCTACACGATCGTACAAAAGCGTTAACTAAGCACGACCACCGGATCAATGACCCCAATATTATTGATGTCGATGACCTAATTGCCGCGATTATGAATTTCCGGTTCCCATTTATGGCGAATTATTGCATTTTCATTCCATCGGGGGGTTTAATCAATGAAAATTACCAACTGCTTACCTATACTACCAACCACTGCGGTAACCACTTTTTATCAGTAGACTTATACTTGTTTGCAACCTAAGTGGTATGATTTAAACGAAAGTAAATCAAAGCTCCTGAACCATAACCATCCTGTGTGTGACATCATTAAGAAGTCTATTTTTACTTACTTTGAGGGGTGCGGTTTGACATTCCTTTCTATGACTTTTTGCTATTGCTATCATTGGGATTATTAAACCGTGGAAGAGTGGTGGCGCTTGCTGTTCCAATGTATTTTCTTGTAATGGATTTCCGCCATGTCACTTCAATACTTTGCCATTCTGTGTGATAAATGCCGTCTTTACCATAAAGGCACTCGGGGCAAGTGTCCAGGGCCCACCGCTTCAGGGGGCCGACCGAAGGAGAACATTTCTCGCACATCAACTTAAGAACACTTTTCTCGCAGAAAAAGTGACTGGAGAGTTGTTTTTGTGCTATCAGTTTGCCGTGAGCTTGTCTGCCACATAAACGGTATAAAAAAGGGGCCCCCAGATTCTTGTGTGCCCTGGGCTCCCGGCGTAGGTGAAGACGGCCCTGTGTGTGGTGATCAACCCTATAACTATAAAATGTCATGTGGCGGTGATAATTTAGACATCCCTGTATCACCATCCTGTCGAATTCCTTGAAAACTCCTCAAGAGAAAACAAAGAATCGCGTTGAGTGTTGATAATTGAAAGTAAAATAAAAACGGTCGATAATGTTCATGACGTCATTATATCAATACTATGTCGGCCGTAAAACACGTGCAGTTAATACTTCATTAAGAATAACAAACTGTTGTCCCAACTTTTAATGCTTAAAAATGAAAACTAATTGAATCGTTGCATTTAATTCGTGAGTAGGGTTATCAGAGAGAAAGTTGAATATAAAAAAAAACTGTTTCGGTTTCGGACCCACTGTACCACTGCCACTGGCCAAGCAGTGGCGGTACTGTGGGTCCAAAAAAACTTATGATACTGCCATAAATTTACACGAATATTAATTATTTAAATACAACACACGGATTAAATACTAATAATACCGAATTAATCAAGACAAGTTACGTTAAAAAGTGGTTTTATTTGAATAATAAACTTCGTTGCAATCCAAAAAGTAGTTGTAGTTTGAAAAACAAAATAGGAAATATGGTACTCGTAAAAAAGAAGTCTCAATTTGTAAGTTTTATCAATAAATATATTAGGATTGGAAAAAGTGAATACCCAGATGGGACTTGTTTCCGCGACTGGCTATTAGGTAATCTGTAACCCTGCATGTGCCAGTGCATGGACACGTCTTGAGCATTCGAAATTCGGTTGAAGTCCCGTCTCTTGCATTAACTTTTTCCGATCTGAATCGATTAGTTAAGGAATATATGCTTTAAAATTTCATGAAGTTGCCATGAAAAAGACTACATCAATATCAGTACATCCTTTCGGGCGCTGCGAAGTCGCATTCACGCACACACACGCACCCACACACAACCACACGTCAAACATCCCGTTGTTTTTACGTCGTGGTCTACAAATAATGTATGTATCTGGTCGGGGTAGAGAAATTCAATAAACATTCAAATCACAATGTACAAATATAATATCCTAAACCAAAATACCGTACCCTAATTTCGCTAGCAATGACCAACTAAAACGCTATTAAGGACAACCCTCGCATAAAATGACCCACTCTTTAGTTCAATTAAGTTGGGACGTGGAAGGGACGAGCTCGCCTTTCATTCATCAAGTCCAATTGATGTTTTCACTCAAATAAATGAGCTGCTGTGTGCTAAACAAGTGGTCTGACGTGTACGCTTTTATCCCACGGCGATGTAATAGCTTCATTTTATTTATCCTCATGTTTTTACACTGCCGAGACCAAATGTTCCTCATGTGTTCGTATATTTTTTAAACAAAAAAATATGCTCATGTTTTCTTTTTAATAGTATTTAATCTCCGATGATTCTATTCTTGATAGTTTATTTTGTAGAATATGTTTGTGTAGAGATGAAACTATATTTTAGCAGACAGTGGCCGAGTCGTGTACCTATGCAACCTAATCAGTAGCCTTAGCACGAAATACTATCGAATTCGTAATGTAAAGGTATCGACAGAACGGAGCATCGCGATTGGCGGGCTAATCACGCACACAGGTTCACAAGAGGCAGACTGCCAATCACAATGCTCCGTTCTCTCGAAACCTTTACATTACGAATTCAATAGGAGTTCATGCTTGTGCTACTGTGTTATGAAGTCTACCGCTAGACATAGGTAAGCCTCTCCTAATAAATGGCATAGCAACCGCTGCAACCTAAAAGTAATATTATTTCAATCTTACTTTACTAAGAGGTAGTTAGGGCCTTCGTTCCCTTTGTGAAAGTTTCGCCACTGTAGCCGTATATCTGCGATAGTGGAAACCTGACCTAATCCCTTGACAAAGGGCGTTACTTAATCCTGCTTACAAAACGTAGATTAACGCAAAAACTTAGGTTTAGAGACCAAACTGGAATAGTGTTTTGTTTGAACCTTATTATTCTGGCAACTCAACTTAGACCTTGTTGGTATTGGTAACTAAGTAGTAAGCGTTAGGTAAGCGTCGGTAGCTTAGTGGTAAAGGCCTTGCGATCGAGAGGTCCCAGGTTCGAATTCCGATCATTACACTACTGAACGTGACCACTCTTAATAAAAGGAGTTTAGCTTAGCTGGAGGAGTTCATTCTCTGAATCTATTACCAACTCAGTTGGGGTCGGCTTTCTACTCTAACTAAGATGCTACTGGACTTCGATATTTTCCGTGAAGCTACTGCCATCGGACCTCCACAACCAAATTTGCGATATTGAAGTTCTGAAGTTAGGCTAGTCGGACTTTTTGAAAGCTCCAACTACCCGTAACGCCTGCTAAAGATGTTTGTATGGCAACTCGTTCCGGTGCGACGGCTTAACGTGCTCTTCGAGGTACGACAGTGCAAAATATCCATATTCATGCATACAAATATTTGCACTGACCGGGGATCGAACCTGCGCCTCCTGCGTAGCAGTCGCGTTCTCTACCGCCACGCCACAGAGGCTGTCCTTAGCTGGAGGAGGTAACTTACTGATATTTCCCTTTTTTAAAAATTGGAACGAACGTTTTGCAAACGGTGCCCTTAGAACGAAATTCTGTCAAATTCGTAATGTTAAGGTATCAAGAGAGCGGAGTATTGCGATTGGCAGCCTACCTACAATGAACCTGTGTGTGCGTGTAGCCTACCAATCGTAATGCTCCATTTTCTCAATTCCTTTAAATTACTCGTTCGATTATTTTTCTTACTTCGGGCACAGGTGACGCCAGGCTCAAACAACAAGCTTAATTGGCGTACTCAAGAATTCATGTGTCGAGGTCATACGACGAACACAGCTGATTGATAATACCCATGTAATTGAAACCGTCTCGATAGACCTGGGACGGTAAATGTATCGCGTTTCAAAGTATAATTCATTCACGCGCATAAAGCATGCATGGATGGAGATAAGATCTCTGAAAGGTGTAAATAGCTGCTATAATGATATACATATGCCTGTAATCGCCGTAGGGGTAGGTAGAGGTTTATTAAACACCCACATTTAGCCATCTATGTTTTTCGGTCCCACGTAATATGGGGCGACCCTATTGCCGCCAATATGCTATAATGTTTATTTATTTATAAGAAAGCTATAACGACCAGAGCTCACTGGAAAGGTTTTGTGTTGTCAGTGGGAAGACCAAGAAACCCTTTGTCTTCTGCACTGACAGCAAAGAGACTCTCTTAACCTTCTCCACTCCCCTTTCTCCTTCGCCTCCTAATCTATATGGTCGGCAGCAAAACTTTGACGCCCCTGGTGTCCATTAGGCCACGGTAATCACTTTCCATCAGGTGAGCCGCGTGCTTTCATTTCGAAAGAGAGGGACCCGACTATCTCACCTCTGGCAACTAAAGACTCAAAGACGGTGTGCGTTTTAGTCGGTTCGAGTCTGACATTACCTCCCTCACCGGCTCCGGTGGGAATGGTATTCATGGAGAAACGCACGAAAAAAAAAAAGTTGAACCGCGTGTTTGTACCACCTAAGTGATATGAATAATAAAAAAAAAACGTTAAGCTGGTGACCGCTTAATGTTCACAAACACTTCTTGTAAATAAAGGTCAAAAGAATATTTAATGGGCATTTGTCATACAAGTGCTCGTTCCGTGTTCAATCAATCAATCAATTAGTCTAATGCAGTCCACTGCTGGACCTAGGCTTCTCTTGGTGTGCGTTACTGCTACCGATCCTCCACCTTCCGTGCTCACTTGTACGAAGTGACACACATACACACATCTGTATATCCCGGAAATGACAGGCAGAGCCGTATTATACACCGACATATCTTCAGTTCAAATCGTGCTGCAAACGTACATAGGCCACGGTGCCCGCTTCCCATCAGGTGGGCCCATCAAGTGGCATAAAAAAAAAATAGATAGGAAAAGTGACTGCTTCGACTCCGGATGGAAGGGAAAAATTGCGGGTTCGAATCCGGACCCGCAATTTTTACAGGAACGTTTTGACCGCTAAGCCATGAAACCTTGTCTAAATCATTCTAAATTCTCCTATATATCCATTTTTGGGGTGAACTTTTACAACATAAAAACACTGAACATTATATGCTTTTTAATAATTAAGTACTATTTGAAACTACATAGCGTAGATAACATACACCGCATTATTTTAGAATAGTGAACAAAATATATCGTTCATTCTCGCCTCCATTAGTAACTTGTAATACATGATTTTTTTTTAAAAAGCTTACACAAGGACAGGCCTTTTAAGCCGAAGAAGTTAGGCGCTAAGCAATTGGAATCGATACGTCAATGGGGGTATGTTCGCGCTTATGTATATGTAATATGTATGTTTTGATATCGTAGTATATCTTATATTTTTATGATGTTGGCTCCCGTGGAAGGCTATATCTTTCGTTATGTAAATGTGAACTTACTGTACGAAGAAAGTTGCGTAAACTTTATGCTTCAGTAATAATATTATAGGCTAAAGTTATACGTGAATATTCTAAAAACCCTTTTCTGTTTACTTAGTCTACATACTATGCGTTTCAAATGAGACGCTAACCGCGATTGCGATTCAGCATAATTGTACAGCTAACAACAAAATTTCCGACGTATCTAATGTTTATTTTCTTTTCATAAATAACATAGCATATATTTTAATAATTATAAGAATAGTTTTCTTTAGCTATATATATAAAAATGAATCGCGAAATACGTTGGTAAGCTCATAACTCGAAGACGGCCGGACCAATTTGAATAATTCATTTTTTTATTTGTTCCTTGACCTCTACGGAAGGTTTTTATGGAGCAGCGGGAACGGTATCAGAAGACCACGCGGGTGAAGCCGCTGTCAACAGCTAGTTAATAAATAAAACCAAAACTAGCAGTGGGAAACAACATGTCGTTCTGACAGTTATCAACTCATTGAAAACGCATAGTACCTAGGTGAAATTATTTCAGACATATTTATACATTTGAAATAGAGAATTTTCACATCTAGCCCGGTCATTCCACGTCTAGACTCCATTATTCTTTAAATTCTGTTAATCAAGCTGCTATCGGACTTCTTGAAATTTTTTTTTTCTTTCACTGGAGCCAATATCTCTTCACCCCCTCATAAAATGTATGACCATTAGAAATGCATTAAGTGTATAGTACCTAGTTACTGTAAGCCATGCATTCCATTGTGATGTAACTTGCACGAATCATGCTATAGATACTTCTAGAATATTTCACTAGAATTGTATTTATGTAATATTCCTGCTTATTCGACCAACGAACACGAGGTTGACTGTTGAATATGCTATGAGATTAAGTAGAATTTTCTTGTATGACATATGTTATTCGCCTTTCTGAGCCATGTAAGTAAAGGCACATTTCTTTTATGTATAGACTTTCGTCGTGTGTACGTTTTATATATTGTCTTGTAAAAACTAAGAAGTCCCTGGCGTGTTCTGTTGTCTGAGATACGCTCTTTTTGTCAGTTCAACGTTTTCAGATGTTTCACAATCTTTGTAGAATACAACATGACTTCAACCAACTTAAATATTTGGGGAAGGAAGGAATTTTAATAACCATAAGGGTAAAATTCCGTATCCGACCGCAGACCGCAATAGCAGTCACAGCGTACCATGATTTAAATCTATAGAAATGTGATGATATGGTTTGTTTTTCATTCATTACGACTTCTCAATGGTGCTGGTTAATCGTACCGAAATTAAACTAGTGGTGCATGACCTCCACGTCATCTGGCCGCACATATTGTCCATAGAAGATCAATCTAAGAGACCCGCAATCCACTTCTTTGTCTATCACTACATAGTATAAAACAAAGTCGCGTTTTCTGTCCCTATGTCCCTTTGTATGCTTAAATCTTCAAAACTACGCAACGAATTTTGATGCGGTTTTTTTAATAGATAGAATGGTTAAAGGAAGGTTTATATGTATATTACATTATGCTACGACTAACAGGTGCGGAGCAGGCATGAAAAATGTTGTTGTAAAAAACCGCATCAAAATCCATTGTGTAGTTTTAAAGATTTAAGCATACAAAGGGACATAAGGACATAGGGATATAGGGATAGAGAACCCGACTTTTGTTTCATACTATGTAGTGATGAAATAAGTACCTCAAATGAATATTTAAAAATGTAGGTTGAACTTAGGCGGGGATAAGAAACGATCAATAAATATCGCGATCAAACATCATAATCCGATCTTAATATTGATACGAACCACGCTTGTATATCAATATTATTGACAGGATCGCGATTAATAATGACGGTCTAATCCCTGCCTTAGTTTATATTAGTAATGTACAGAAAAAAACATGTCAATATATGAAAGATGGTACTGTTTTATTAATAGTTATCTTTTCTATCGTAGACTGTTTTGTATTGTCCGCCCAACTCCGCAGTTACTAATACAATGACTACTACATTCTATAAAAAAATCAATTTAATGACGTCATGACCCAGTTTTATTTATAAAGTAAAATGTTGATGTACTTAAAAATAAACGAAGAATAACGTATAAAATGATAGGCTTATGTACACGTACACAGTACTGAAAGCTTTGGATTTTAATCCGTTGAGTCATATTTCATGTCAAGCTGTAACAAAAATTTATTGCAATGCATATAAATTGTACATAATACTATATTTGTAAGGGGCAATGGAAGTGTTGTTTTAACACCAATCAAATATTTAATACTTTTGCCCTCATTTTAATTGGCATTTGATAAAAGCTAGAGCACTTTCACTTCCGAAATAAAACACAGCCTAAATAAAACTTATGTTGCACATTCTAAGTACATTCACCAACATGAGTGTTAAAAGATATATTTCTAGTTCTACCCAAAACGTAGGTAAATAAGCAATGTGTACAATGACGTCATAGTCTACAACAATAACGAATTTCTTCAGTATTAGCTATTGCACCCTTTGCCTGATTACCTACCCTATGTAATAAATCAACTACATGTAAATATCTAATAAATCACATGAGATGTTTTTAGTTTTTTATCTTGTCCCTGTACATTTTATTCCCCTTTTATTTAATAGAAGGGTTATTCCCCAGTGTTTCGTATATTATAAATAAATTATGAATCAAGTATCAATGTTCCCTAACGCATAGAATTGTAAAAAAAAAGGCGACGTGCAATTTCATAATCGATCTTTCCTCTAAGTTGTATTTTCTCCTGTGCAGCGAATTTGAAGTTCCATCACGTCACTTCCCCGGTCAGACCCACGTGTGGCGCGTAGCACCATGGCTGCAGCGAGGTCGAGTGAGGGCCCGAGAGGAACTGTACTGCCACGTGGCCAGGGCCCTCGCACTCATTGTCGTAGTGGCCAGAGACCGGCTGATGCGGGATGAGCCGCTGTCTGTCATCGCAGGCGCTAAGTCGTTACTGCAAGGATTGCATAGGTAAGTAAACCAATATGATTAATAGACCAAACTGCCGAGTGACGTCATTGAGAATCAAAAGTGTAGAACCTTTGTTTAGGCCACCTCTTCTCTGTGTTTGATCTGTGAAACATCAGTTTCAAAGTAGCCCCACAAAATTTATTTACCAGTTCCAAGATGTGTCCTGCTATTGCGGAACCCCATCGCAGTCTATGTAGCATATGCTTGGGCCTTAGTGGACAAAAGATTGTCATCTCAATAAAGTGTGTCCTGTGTCCTGTGTCCACTAAGGCCCAAGCATATGCTACATAGACTGCGATGGTCCACTAAGGCCCTACCACCACCTCTGTCAAGTAATATTATTTCAATCTGACTTTACTTTCATGATGAGATTCGGAAGGTCAGTATCCGTCAGGAGACACAGGATACTAGTTTTATGTGGATAAAATTGGTCAAACAGTATCGTTAACCACTAGTTATAATTATGTACTTTCATGTTATTTCAATTTTTATTAATACAACTGTAAATTGATTTAAATCAAATTATGATTTTGCATGAAATTTCTTTTATATAATTTTTATTAATTTGGGTTTTAATTCTTTTAAACTTGTGTCTTATTGTGATTAATTGTATCAGATTTTCAAACACAATGTAAATTGTTTATGGAAATATAAATCAAAAAATCTAATAACAATATTCCTTTTTGTCATTATTCAGATTGCTGGACCTGGCGTTTGGTATGCCATCTTTAGAAGCTCGCGATCTTGACAAGAAGATTCGAGAAGAGAGATCGCGATACCTAGTAGCAGAGCTAATATGCAAGGTACGCAATTTTTATATCAATTTTAGGTGCTATTTTTTGTCAGATCTTGATCCTCAACGACGACGCTTATATTCAAGATTTTACATTATTATTAGTGATGTGACGATGTGTATATTGCCGTGGACTATGAAACGACTGGTATGCCGTATTAGGAAATATTTTCTTGTCATCTCAATTATTCCACAACTTCTTTTCTTTTTGACTAGAACATTCTAATACATTCGAAACACTATTAAACTCTAGTGCTTTTCATTATTCTATTCATTCGCTAGAATGCCATCATTTATTTTGAAACATGTCTGTTATGATATAAACATAAGTTCAAAAAACTTTTGTGCATGCAAGTGTAATCGGGAACGAACGGAATGTAGACTCAATGCGAGAGGCAAAGGTCGACTGATGCACCAATCATACGTCCACGTCCCACCTCCCACTTTACCGAAAAATCATCTTCTCCGCATCTGACGGGTTCTCGCCAAGTTACTGGCCGATTTCTGTACCTATCTTATTATAGTACAGTATTAACCGGTCGAGGTCTGTTCCAGCCGGAACACCAGGAGGACATATCGGCGCTGGCGGCGTGGGTGACGCGCGCCATGCGCCGCGCCGCGTCGGAGAAGGCGGACGCGAGGGAGCACCCGCGCCCGCCGCCGCCCGTGCCGTGCCTCTACACCACGCCGCAGCGCACGCAGGTACTGGACCCCGTCATGGTAAGAGTGTTCATCATCATCATCAGCATGCTAGCGTTAGTCCCGGTCGCATCCGAAGCCTCGAAATCCGGGGTTCGTTTGGCAATGGCACTGCTTATTTCTCCAAGAAATTTCTCCCAGCAGACCGGCGAGAGGAGATCATGGAAAACAGGAAAACAGGTTTAAGTATGTGTAAGGTAACTAGAGAGAAGAATTGAACACACGTATAGGATAGTAATAAATATAAATACTTATAGATATATATATAACTAGCTGATGCCCACGGCTTCGCCCGCGTGGAATTTTGTTCCCGTTCCCGCAACCCTTGGGAACCTTTTCCCGGGATAAAAAGTAGCCTATGTGTTATTCCAGGTTCTAATCTACCCCTGTACCAAATTTCAACCAAATCAGTCCAGCCGTTTATGCGTGAAAGAGGAACAAACATCCATCCATCCATCCAAACAAACTTTCGCCTTTATAATATTAGTAGGATTCAATATCATATGAAAAGTGTAGTTCTTGGGTCTACCCCTCCAACCGGGACTCGGTAGAGGCTGTATGGCCAGACATCTGTTACCCACGTAGCCGAGTGGTCGCCGCTGAACATGGCCGTCATGGTAATGGTGTTCTTTGTACTATTTTTCGTCATTCAACTATGATTATGAACGCCGCCAAAACAAAGACATAACAGTCTGATTTCTATCTATTTGAAACAAATAGGTATAAAATAGGAAACAATCGCCACGCCACACTTAATATCAAAACAAAGACATAACAGTCAGATTTTTATCATTTGAAACAAATAGGCATATAATAGGAAGCTATCGCCACGCCACAGTTAATATCAAGTCCTATTTCAAAATGATCCTACATCGTATAGTCTATTTTTTAGATACTTAAATAAAAGTACTGCACGCTTTCCTGGGTCTTCGGATGCCAGGGTTTAACATTGCCTATGACCTCCGTCGCCCATGAGCGCGGGCCTGGGGGTGACGGGTGGAACCGCCTGTCACCCTAGCAGAAGCAGGCCACGGCGATGGCACATAATGCCACACCATACCTAGGGGCTAGATGGGGACACCATGGTCCCCACATTTAGGGAAGAGGGTCATCTCAACAGAGATGTCCCCGGGTCTGCCGGGATGCGAGAGATATGTCTTGTATAATCTCACCTCCGGCAATCAAAGACCCATGGACGGCGTGCGTTTTGGTCGGTTCGAGTCCGACATAATCACCTCCATCGGTTTTGGTGGAGGTGATATCCGTGGGAATTTGCGCACGATAAAAAAAAGTTTTGTAACATTGCCTAAATATATTCCTCGCAATCACAGTCCTACAGCTGAGTCGGTACGTCCCTGTAACATTTAGTAACTACTGGACAAAATAACATTCTATTGATGGAATCGTGTCGAAGCATACCGTTTTCAATTGGCTATCAATGAATTGCTTAATATTTGATGCAGTGATTTTAATAATAAATATCTATGAATTAAAATATTTCGAGTCACAAAGATTCAAATTTAATTTAATTTTTGTGATCATATTATTATAACAGATTTTAGCCAATTTCATACTATTTTATTAAGGTATTTTAACTAAGGTAATTAAATCTACAAGTCAATGTATATCTAAGCATTTGGGTCATATCCTAAATTTAAGCATTGTAACAGGTATATACCCAAATGAACTAAAGACTTCTGTTGTAAAACCACTCTTCAAAAAAGAAAATAGAGAACTTATGGAGTACTACAGACCTATCACACTTACACCTATTTTTTCTAAAATCTTTGAAAAGTATATTTATAATCAAATTTATAATTATTTAGAAAATAATGACATTTTAGCTGTAGAACAAAAAGGATTCCGACGAAAGAAGAGCATAAGCAGGGCTATTTATGACTTCTTAAATGTAATAATGACAAGAGTGGATAGTAGGGTGCCAGTTTCCGCTATTTTCTGTGATATGACTCAGGCATTCGACTATGTAGATTCTGAAATCCTACTTGCAAAGCTTGATCATTATGGAATAAGGGGAAATATCTTAAGCTTAATAAAATCGTATCTGACGGATCGGCAGCAATATGTAGAACTTAAGCGAGTTAATAGTTTAAATAAACGAGAAGAAACATTTATCTCACATAAGCGCACAGTTCAATATGGTGTGGGGCAGGGCAGCGTCTTGGGCCCTTTGTTATTCATTTTATACATTAATGACTTACCTAAAGTAACCAATCATCCAGTAACATTATTTGCAGACGATAGTACAATTGCTATTGAGTGTAAAAATAAAAAAAATTACGAAAGTGAAATCAATACTACACTAATAAATATAATAAATTGGCTTAATAATAACAATCTAAAAATCAATCTTTCCAAAACAAAAATAATGCAATTCTCGCAAAGACTTGCCACAATACCTCTAAATATAAGATATGATAACATTAAAATAGAAGAAGTTGACACAACAAAATTCTTAGGACTCACTATTGATAATAAGCTGAATTGGCAAACACATACAGAAGGATTATGCAAAAAACTCAGCAGCTCAGCATATGCCTTGTTTAAACTTACGCGAGTGTTAAATACTGACGGTTTACTTGCCGCGTACCATGGATTGACAGCGTCACATCTGAGGTTCGGCATAATGTTTTGGGGTAATTCAACCCATAGAGAGACCGTCTTTAAAGCCCAGAAATCATGTATTCGTGCCATGTTCAGTTTAAATAGGATAGATAGCTGTAAACCGTATTTTCTTAAACATGGTATATTAACGTTGTCATCGCTATATATTTTGAGACGGCTACTTTCGTGAAGTGTAATCCAGAACTTTTTGAGACTCTGGCGGCTACGGTTACACGAAACAGACGGGAAATCACTAGCAATAGACTACGCATACATAGAGCCAATACCGCATTATTACATAAAAGTGTCTACTGCATGGCACCAGTCATATATAATAGGATACCTCTAGAAATTAAAAAATTAAATTTGAATCTATTCAAGAAACGTTTACACGAATTGTTGTCAGAAAAATGCTACTATACAGTAAGTGAATTTCTCGAAGATTGTTAACATCTCATATTGGCTTGACATTGAATTTGAATTAATAATTGTATTGTTAATGTAATTATTTTAATATTAATTTACTTTCCTATTCTGACATTTAATACTCTGTACATCTTGTGGACATATTTGACATTCTGTATATTTTAATAATTTTTATTGTTTCAAGTAGGTTTTTGATTTTATTGACATTTGACATGAATTTATATTATTAATTATACTGTAGATAATATTATTTTGTTATTAGCAATTTAATTTAATTTAATTTAATTTAAATTCAAATTGATTTAATTTCTTTTGACATTTATTTATTTTCTGAATCTGACATTTTACCTAATATTTTGTACATCTTGCAGACATAGTTGACATTCCGTATGTTTTAATAATTTTATTGTTTAATTGTTACAAGTAGTGATAACTGTACAATTTGACTAATTCGCACTACTTCACAATTCACAAATTAAGAAATTTTTGCATGCCAATAAGGTAGGCTGAAGAGAACTTATTTCCTATTAAAATGTAACATCTTTATATACCTTTGGTCAGCAAATAAATGATTATTATTATTATTATTTCTATTTATTCGTTTTCTTTTCATATTTTTTTACATTTTTAAATATAAATATCATATAACAATAAAAAACAATATACACATTTAAAAATATAAAAAAACAGAGTGCCACCGGTATCGGATACAGGGACCAAGCTACCGGTGGTTAGGGCTCCAGAGAAAGGAACCTCCTCACGATGCGCGCCGTATCTAGTAGCACAGCCTTCTGCATCTGGCCCTTGACCCAACCGTCTAACCCGAGCCTCTTTAGGTGTTGATCGAGGCTCTTCGCTATCAGTCCATTGACTGACACGACTATCGGCACAATGATTGCTGAGTCAACACTCCACATGTCGACAATCTCGCGAGCTAAGTCCAAGTACTTAACCTGTTTATCTTTCTCAGCTTTCACGAGATTCTCGTCATGAGGAATGGTAACATCAACAATCAATGCTCGGCGCTCGGATCGGTCTATCACCACAATGTCAGGCTTGTTGGCTACAACAGTCCTATCAGTGATGATAGATCGATCCCAGTACAATGTGATATGACTATTTTCCAGAACTGGCTCAGGAACATATCTATAGTATGGTACCTCAACTTCCACAAGGTTATATTTCAGAGCAAGCCGTTGGTGGATTATCCTGGCTACTTGATTATGTCTGTGCAAGTACTCACCGTTAGCAAGACGAGAACAACCGGAAGTAATATGCCTGAGGGATTCACCAGGTTGGTGGCACGCTCGACATATGTCGACTGTGCCATCCCTCATGATATACTTCCGGTAATTATTCGTCTTGATAACTTCGTCTGCAATTGCACAGACAAAACCTTCAGTTTCCCCAAAAAGGTCACTGAAACGTAGCCAGGATACGGATGCCAGTAGGTCTACTTCGGGCCTGTGGAGGGCCCGATAAAACCTACCATGTAACTCCTTGCTCTGCCATATCTCCCTGCGGTCGTCAGCACCAACTACTATAGGCCTGCGCCAGTTCAGCTTGGCCAAGCCGAGCGGGGTGAGCCCAGTATCTACGTTGACTACATCTCGATGCATATCCACGTTGGATCTAAGAAAATAGTCTCTGAGATTGCACACCTCGCGATTATGAAGGGTCTTAGCATTTAAAAATCCTCGACCCCCACATTTTCGCGGGATGTACAATCTCATGACAGATGAACGTGGATGATGCATTCGAAATGCAGTCAACTGAGTCCGGACTCTTCTGTCGATTTATTATTATTATTATTATTATTATACTTAACTAAGCTATTCCACTGGCGTTTTCGCCAATAGAATGTCACTTTGTCTAGAGTCCCTGATGTGAGATAATCTAATGACAGCACCTCCTCTCTGTATATGCACTGTGACCCTAACCTAACTTGTTTTTTTTTTATACTACGTAGGTGGCAGACAAGCACACGGCCCACCTGATGGAAAGCGGCCACCGTGGCCTATGAACGTGTGCAACGCTAAGGGTGTCACACACGCGCTGCCCACCCTGAAGGGAAAGGGGGAGAGCTGGGAAGGGGTGGGGAGGCTAGGAAGGGGAGGGGAAGGAGGGGTACAGTGAGCTCTGGCTACTCTACTTACCGGCGGGAACACAACACGATGGTTATTATGACCGCGGTCTTCTGTAGGGCGGAGGTACTTCCCCAGTTGGACAGCTCATTTCGGACGGGAGATACCGTCGTGTCCTACCTCCGTTACATTGTCCCAACTACATTGTCTCCAGGTGGATCTACGTCTGTACCGACGCGAAGTCCTGCGTCGGGCGGCTCCAACTCTTCAAGCTCTATTAGAACGAGAGGCGAGAGGCTGGTTCTTACACTTCAGAGAGAGACGCGCTGCTCATCTCGCTAGTCAGAAGATGCCTATGAAAGATATTGAAGAGGTAATTTAATTCAAAATCAATGTTCGTTTCGTTATGTTTATTTATTTTTACCTTTAAACCATCCCCCGAGTCAAGCTACAACTCGGGCGAAAGTTTCAGGGTACGTTACAATATGCTTGTGCAAATTTAGGCTTACACAAATATATTGTAACGGGTGTTAGAAGATACTTGTGCCAATTTTGTTTGCGTATATTTGCATAAGCCAACGCTTGCGGAGTTCTTAGTTCTGTTATAAATAAATAAGGCACGACGCTCGATAACAACACTGTATTATTGCACGATTGCACGTGACGTCATTACGTGAAAATCGTAAATTTAAACGTAAAATATCACGTTATAACTTGCCATGATGCAGTTTATAATAGGTGTTGTTGTTTTTGTTGCTTTGTTTTTTTTTTCCATTTGTTTTTTTATCTATTAAATTGGAACCTAAACATAAACTGGCGAAATGTGGGTGCTAGCACCTGAGCCTACCTCTTCGTGGATATAGGCGTGAGTTTATGTTATGCTGTGTGTTCCCCAGGAGGTGCGCGAGGCGGCCATGCGCGAGTACGTGTCGCGCGTGTGCGGCGCGGTGCTGGCGAGTGACGCGCTGGCCGCGCTGGGCCCCGACGTGCCCGCGCTGCTGGCCGCGCAGCTGCGGGCCTCCGCCATCGTCACCAGGTACACCTGTCGCCACGGGTCTTGGACCCAAGTCGAGAGAGAAATGAGGCCCTAACCTATAATGTACGACTGGTAGATTTGAGCTCGTCCACTACCATTGCACCCAACACCACTGTTCCACGCAACTTTTTATAAAAACTCATGTTGAACAAATAAATTAGGGTTACTGACTGACTAACTAGTGGTTCGATACCGGTTTTTAGTATTTAAAATGCGTTTCTAAGCAGAAAACTATTTTTGTACTCAGTTTTTAATTAAAACATATTAAAAAGACACGCCAATACTGTTTATGTTTAGTTAAGTACCTAAACAAATGACTACAAATATTTTTTACCTACATCGTACTTCTTAACATTTATGCTCCTATCTGTTAAATATCTTCTCATCCTCGCACAGAGCGGAAGAAGGCGTGAGACGCAAGCTAGAAGCGGGCCTGGCAACAGCTGAGGCCCGGATCCGGGCCGCTCACCCAATCCTGTCCCGGGCCTCGTCGTGGCGCTCGGAACGTCTGTCCCATGCGGCGAAGCGCCTGTCTGCCGAACTGCGGTGGGCGCATATGGAGGATGCCGCGGCCGACATGTTGGCACACAAGTTGCACCAGCATAGATACTTCCTGCTGAGAGATCTGGCGTTCTTGAGAGATAGGGAACCGCTGCTTATGAAGGTGAGTTTTTTGAAAATGGAAGTGGGAGTTCAACTATTTTTATATTCACTTTTGTTATTTATTTATCTAGACATAGACATATCAACAGTGTATACGCAAACATTGTCTTATGAGTAGCAATGGCAAGATATTATTGGGTATGTGCTACACCAATTATAGTTATGCACGGCGTTGGCTGATTTGACTATTTTGATTCTGTGACGATTTATTTTATTATTTATACTGATCCTGAGTGCAACACTCGTTTTGTTCGCGTATAATCGCGTGAAAGTTCTCGAATGGAGACCGCGTACTGGTAGACAAGGCGTGGGAAATGAACGGACGACATATTCGAAGTGTCACAAGTACCCGTTGGATGCAGATCGCCCCCAACCGGTCGGATTGGAGGTCCATGGGAGAGGCCTAAGTTCAACAGAGGACTTCCTATGGCTGAAATGATGATTTAAAAGTGATGAGGAGTTCATCCTCACACACTACGAACGGAAACGGTGCGCACTGTGCAGTATGAAAGGAGTTTCATCCCGCGCACGCTCAAGCTGTGAAATGAACCACCACGTCCACTAAGATCCATTACAAAAATCCATTGATGGATCTTTTTACACGTTTATGTCCACTTTAATCCTCGATCCTGGAATATTTACAAAATGGATTTTTTAGAACCAAGGTGTGTATTAAAATCTATTATAAAAGTAAAGCGGTGACACATGCAATCTTCTTTATCAACTTTAACTTCACTGGCTGAATCACTCAAACAACTATGTATTGTCGCTGTCAATAAAGTTGTCATAGGTCAATTGCAACAAAACAAGCCATTTTAAGAAAAGAAGAAAAGAAGAAAAATAATTATTTATTTTCATTTTTCGTCATGGAACCATCCGATTTTCAATATATTAAAAATAAAAAGGGATATTATATGACGGATTTAAATATCATAAGAAGACGACATACAAGCAGGGTGCAGTGCTATGGACTATCTGGAAAAAATTAAATAAACTTCAGCATTACAGCTCTTTATGTCTCTAGACAAGGATTATTTTTTGTTCTGTTATAATATATGACGACCTCCGTGGCGTAGCGGTAGTGAACGCGACTGCTACGCAGGAGGTGCGGGTTCGATTCCCGCTCAGTGCAAATATTTGTGTGCTTGAATATGAATATCTGCATTGGTCTGGGTGTTCCTATGTATAATATGTATGTATTTAAAAAAAAATGTATCTATGTATGTTTATCCGCATTCTAGAACCCGTAACACAAGCTAGCTAAATTATGCTTACCATGGGTCTAGGTGACGTTGACATTGTCCTAGAATATTAAATAAAAAAAAAAATAATAAGTATTGAGGTTGGGTTTTGCACCTACTTAGTTCAAATTTGTTGAATATAAACTTTATTATTTATATTATTTGTTCATTTATTGAAAATGGCTACTGTACATGTGGCTTTATAATAGATTTTAATACACACGTTGGTTCTAAAAAATCCATTTTGTAAATAATCTAGGAGAGAGGATTAAAGTGGACATAAAAGTGTAAAAAGATCCATCAATGGATTTTTGTAATGGATCTTAGTGGACATGGTGGAAATGAACTACCTGCCGTGGTTTTCCCAGGCGACTACAATATGAGGTTCTTCATAAAGGGCATTAGAAGGTTTCTACAGGGTAAGCAGCACGTGTGCATGTCTGCCACCTTTGTGGTATAAAAAAAAATGAAATAGTCCTCCAAAACACGTTTGGTAACTTTTCCACCCTTCATAAGTGTACACCTTGCATATATGTACACCCTGTATAATTACACCCCTGTATAAGTGTACACCCTCTACACTCCACAGGAACTCCGCCTAGCCGTATCTCCCACCCGCACGTTCACGTGGGCGACCCGTATCTGGCGCGCGTCCAACTGGGTGGTGGTCCGTCACTTCCGTGGGCGCCGCGAGCGGGTCCCCACCGTCCTGTCCACCCGCGCCACGTCCATAGTCACCCCCCGCTCGGACCCCTCGCAGCCAGTGTTCCTGGTACACAGGGACACTTCTAGAACCACCACTACCCGATGGTGTTCGTGGAGACTCCTCAATTTAGCTCACAGGTACAGAAGAATTTGTCTTTACATTCTAAAGTATGCCACGGAGATGCTGTTTGAATTGTCTATTTAAGATGCAAAGGCTTACTACTGGCGTGGCGCTAGTGAACGCGACTGCTACGCAGGAGGCGTGGGTTCGATTCCCGTTCAATGCAAATATTTGTGTTCATGAATATGAATATTTGCATTGGTCTGGGAGTTTCTATGTATAATATGTTTGTATTTACAAAAAGAAGTATCTAAATATGTTTATCCGCATTCTAGAACCCATAATACAAGCTAGTTAAACTATGCTTACCATGGGTCTAGGTGACGTTGTATAGATTGTCCTAGAATATTTATTTTACTGCAGAAGAATTTAAATTGTTGTGTGGCGCGCTTTGGGTTTTGGCGGCCTCGGAGTATCTTGGACCAAAAATGTTATGTGTCTTTTGAGGATAGCATGGGGTTCAACGGCGGTACACGAGCTCCAATCCACCAATCATAGATAATATCAGAACAATCTACGCGCGCCAGGGTCTCGGACTTGATGAGCGAAGGCGACCCGGACGTCGGAAGCCGCAGAATGACCTCCGTCTTTCATGCATTTAATTTTGAACTTTAACTTTGTAGAAGTGAAGTTCAAAATTAAATGACGTTTTTTTGTAATCTCAATTCCTTGACAATGGTTGACAGTTGGAAGAATCGAGGCCCTGATATGATGTGACCATTACATAAAAATATAATGAAATGTATAAAGCAATTAGTATGCTAACTGTTTTAAATCTTTAGATCGGAAAAGTGAATGACTCCCACAATCGCTCCAAAATGGTTGTATAGGAGAATTACGAGTGCTTCCGACGTGACCTCGTGGCTCAGTGGTTAAAGCATTCCCTCTGTAAGGGAAAAAACGCGAGTTCGAATCCCGTTAAAGCATTCACTTTTTCCGGTCTAAATGTGATTTGATCCTTTGTTTTTTTGTCGGTTAATCGTTATTTTTTTATATCAGTAAGGGAAACTGGGAACACTTGATCCCTATGGGAGACAAGGTACACCAATATTTTTGGAATTACTAAGCGTATTAGACTATTTTAAATGTGGTAACACTAAGGGTAATAATGTTTACTTAGTGTTGCCACACTAAAAAATACTCTAATACACTTAGTAATATAAAAAATATTGGTGTACCTTGTCTCCCATAGGGATCAAGTGTCCCCAGTTTCCCCTACATATCCCTATACCGGTCTACATGTTTGTCTCAGGACCTGGTGCTGGAGCTGGAACATAATGTTCGTACTGGGAGTACTGATTCCGTGGTGTTCGCCGCTCTCGCTCCGAACGCTGCTGTGTATCAAGCCGTTCGTGCCCGACCTCGAGCTGTCGCAGGTTTGATACCCTATCATTTAATACTTTGCGGTAGGTATACTTAAAGGGCCGGTGGCTTGGTCTGGAATCTCCTGGCGGTATGCCTCAGGCAACGGAGACAGTTGGTGGCAACACCAATGGAAATGTAGGGGATGTAGTTTTTGACACTTTTGACAACTACTAATATAGACCACTTCCGCTTTTCTACGCGCAAACTTCGCAAGATGCCCGGCAGAGTAGAATGTGGGTCACCCCATTTCTACCCATTCGGAGCGACTAAAGGATAGGGTTGTTTAAGACAGACAGATATATACAGTCCAGACTCAGCCTCAGATGCATGGCTTGAATCAACAATAATGCCCGGAATACGTCAATATGCTCACCCCGTATTACGTAGGACCGAATATATTGTTGAAATATGGCTGTTAATTCAAATCTGCCTACTCCGGAGGGAAACAGACATGAGCTGTATGTATGTATGATACTTAAATATAGAAAATACCTCAAGATCAAAAGGTTTGGGCTATATCTAATCCAATATATGATTTCTTCTATAGGTGAACGGCACACTGTTCCCCAAACGCAGTAGTGAAACGCAGACCATGTGGTCACGACTGTTGACGCTCTGGCGGCACGTGTCTAAGGAGAGGACGAGGTTCGAGACTGAACCGGACACAGGTACTTAATGTTTATACTACTACATATAACTAGCTGACCCGGCAAACGTTGTTTTGCCTTATAAATTTTAAAGGTGGACAACCCTTATCACTAAGGGGTATGAAAAATAGATGTTGGCCGATTCTCAGACCTACTCAATATGCTCACAAAATTTCATGAGAATCGGTCAAGCCGTTTCGGAGGAGTACGGGAACGAACATTGTGACACGAGAATTTTATATATAAGATAATAAAACTTCTGTGTTCTACCATGTTCTGCGGCGATCACCTGCTTATCATTCTCTGAGATTATTCCCAACTCAGTTGAGGTCGACTTTCTAGTCTAACTAAGATGCGGCTAAACCTCGATATTTTCCGTGAAGCGACTGCCATCGGACCTCCACAACCAAATTGGCGATATCGAATTTCTGTAGTTAGGCTACTCGAACTTTTGAGGGCTCCAATTACCCGTAACGTTTACCATTAATGTTCGTATGGCAACCGGGACCGACGGCTCAACGTGCTCTCCGAGGCACGATCAGACCGGTACAAATACTTGCACTGCGCAGTGGTTGAACCCGCTGAATATGCGAAACATTCATGCTGAGATGGCGGCCATTTAAGTGGGCACGATATACATTGAATTATATTTTTTTTATACTTGATGCTCTGTTCAGTACCTACGTCTTTTTTTTCTTTCTTAATATCTAACTGTGGTATTTAATTCACCCGTTCTTCCCCGTACCCGTAATTCCGTGAGTAGCGGCGCTGCGTGAAACAAATTATTACACCATGACCGCAACTCGAAAATAATAGAATAAAATAAAATAAAAATAAAAAAGCCTTTATTTCTATTGCATATTTATACAAGTATTAAACACTAATGAGGTTTTTTAATCATAGGTTTGATTTTTCATTTAAATTCCCAGTTTACACATCATCATCACCATCATCCGCAATAGTCGCCTCTTCGGCGTAGGCCTCCCCCAAATCTCTCCACACATTCCTTTTCCTCGCCCCCCTCATCCATTCTTGACCACATCTCAGTGTAAATATGTCCCTCCATCGTCTCTTTGGTCTGCCACGCTTGCGTTTATAGTTTAGACTCGCTAACGCGCGTAACTCGAAAATACCGTACAATACACGAGTGCGTGTGGCAGGGCTCCTGGGCAAGGGGCTGAGCCGCGGCGCGCACCGCGTGTGGACGTACGGCGTGGTGGGCGGCGCGGGCTCGGCGCTGCTGCTGCTGCTGTTCCCGCTGCTGAGCGTGGCGGCGTGCGGCGCGGCGGCGGCGCTGGCGCTGTGCGCGCCGCTGTGGGTGCCGCCGCTCGCGCTCGCCACGCACCTCGGCGCCGCGCTCGTCTACGACCTGGACTGTCCGCACCCCGACAAGCTCAACAGGTACCCACCGTGCGACGCTTAACAGGTACCCACCGTGCGACGCTTAACAGGTACCCACCGTGCAACGCTTAACAGGTACCCACCGTGCGACGCTTAACAGGTACCCACCGTGCGACGCTTAACAGGTACCCACCGTGCAACGCTTAACTGGTACCCACCGTGCAACGCTTAACTGGTACCCACCGTGCAACGCTTAACAGGTACCCACCGTGCGATATTTAACAGGTACCCACCGTGCGTTACTTAACAGGTACCCATCGTGCGACGCTTAACAGGTACCCACCGTGTAACGCTTAACAGTTACCCACTGTGTAACGCTTAACAGGTACCCACCGTGTAACGCTTAACAGGTAGCCGCCGTGCGACGCTTAACAGGTACCCGCCGTGCGACGCTTAACAGGTACCCACTGTGTAACGCTTAACAGGTACCCACCGTGCAACGCTTAACAGGTACCCACCGTGCGATACTTAACAGGTACCCACCGTGCGTTACTTAACAGGTACCCACCGTGCGACGCTTAACAGGTACCCACCGTGTAACGCTTAACAGTTACCCACTGTGTAACGCTTAACAGGTACCCACCGTGCAAAGCTCAACAGGTACCCACCGTGCGACGCTTAACAGGTACCCACCGTGCGACGGACAAGTACGGACCAGGGGTGGATAGGGATAGGATAAAATATCCTATGTACCCATAGTGCAGCGGGTGGTCCGGGGGCGGATAGGGGTAGGATATATTTTTTATTTATGGCCATTGATATACAAAAAATCGGTTCAAAGAAGAATCAATTTCGTTTATTCAGTTTAGGCGCATAAAGAGCACTTATGAATGTCAGGTAGATTATCGTTATCCTTTATTTTCTTTTTAATATATAATTCTGGTTGTCTGTAAACTACTCCCCGAACCGTGTTCTTGATGAAATATTCTGCAACATATGTGGATGACATCTAAGCCCTGCGCGTGTTAGGTGAAGGGGGTCATCTCCAAGAGATGTCCGTGGGTCTGCCGGGGTCCGAGAGATAGGTCTCCTGCCAACGAAGACCCATAGACGACGTGCGTTTTAGTCGGTTCGAATCCGACATAATCACCTCCACCGACTTTTGTGGAGGCGGTAACCTGGATTTTACGCGCGGAAAAAAAGTGTTGGGTAGGGATAAAATAGTCAATGGAATATTTAAAATAATTTCTTTTACAAAATTTTAATTAAGCCCATTACTATATATTTAAGTTTCACTAGCTTCACTTATTTTTAGAACGTTTCACTTCAACGCGATTCCATCAATAAGTAGACTTTGTCTAAAGGCCTTGTTCCAGCTTCCTTAAGAAGTCCACTCATATTTGTACCTTCTTGTCATCAGATGGTTCGTGTTGCTAGAGGTGTTAATATGGCGCATCGGGATCCTCGGGCTGCTGCAACCGCTCGCGGCGCTGATCGTCGCTCTGATACTCTGCCCTTTAGCCGCGCTTCTCTTACTAGTGGGTAAGTGACGGTATCTTCGTTATAACTATAGTCCATTTGTTTAGGTACTTCTTCTTCTTTTTTCTTAGATGGCAACATATCAACCCAATTTAGGGGACAATCTTGCCAGTGTCGAGTTGGGAATTCCTTTTATTTTGTGATAAGTATAGTTGGAATCATCGTTGATGATGATGATGATGATGATGATGATGATGATGATGATGATGATGATGATGATGATGATGATGATGATGATGATGATGATGATGATGACGATGATGATGATGATGATGATGATGATGTTGATGATGATGATGATGATGATAACGATGATGATTGCGGATGATAGTTGCCCTAGTAAAGTAGTGGAGACTTTACTAGAAACTTTTCTTAGGGAGATTTTGACACCAACACGAAAAAACACAATTCACTACAATATTCACTCTCCTACACTTGTGTGCTTTGTCCAAACCGTTATGTCTAAAACTCCACCATTTTTACACATAAAAACTCGAATGCACACTAAATTTAGAAAATGAAACACTGCAGCGCTATGATACTTTTCGCGTTCCCGCCAAAACTCCGTTTAGGTACTTAAAACCAGTATACAATGTTGGTATGTTTGCGGTGGTGGGCAGGCGGCGCGGCGTGGTGGGGCGCGCGCGGCGCGTGGGAGCAGGCGGCGTGGCGCGGCGTGCTGGCGCGGGGCGCGCGCGTGCCACAGCACGACTCCGCCTTCTGCCGGCGCGTGCGCGGCCCGGGCCTGCACACCAAGACCTACTACCAGATCACGTACGTACTCCGCTCACTTCTAGCTACATCTATTGGCACGCGCGGCGTGGGAGCAGGCGGCGTGGCGCGGCGTGCTGGCGCGGGGCGCGCGCGTGCCACAGCACGACTCCGCCTTCTGCCGGCGCGTGCGCGGCCCGGGCCTGCACACCAAGACCTACTACCAGATCACGTACGTACTCCGCTCACTTCTAGCTACATCTATTGGCACGCGCGGCGTGGGAGCAGGCGGCGTGGCGCGGCGTGCTGGCGCGGGGCGCGCGCGTGCCACAGCACGACTCCGCCTTCTGCCGGCGCGTGCGCGGCCCGGGCCTGCACACCAAGACCTACTACCAGATCACGTACGTACTCCGCTCACTTCTAGCTACATCTATTGGCACGCGCGGCGTGGGAGCAGGCGGCGTGGCGCGGCGTGCTGGCGCGGGGCGCGCGCGTGCCACAGCACGACTCCGCCTTCTGCCGGCGCGTGCGCGGCCCGGGCCTGCACACCAAGACCTACTACCAGATCACGTACGTACTCCGCTCACTTCTAGCTACATCTATTGGCACGCGCGGCGTGGGAGCAGGCGGCGTGGCGCGGCGTGCTGGCGCGGGGCGCGCGCGTGCCACAGCACGACTCCGCCTTCTGCCGGCGCGTGCGCGGCCCGGGCCTGCACACCAAGACCTACTACCAGATCACGTACGTACTCCGCTCACTTCTAGCTACATCTATTGGCACGCGCGGCGTGGGAGCAGGCGGCGTGGCGCGGCGTGCTGGCGCGGGGCGCGCGCGTGCCACAGCACGACTCCGCCTTCTGCCGGCGCGTGCGCGGCCCGGGCCTGCACACCAAGACCTACTACCAGATCACGTACGTACTCCGCTCACTTCTAGCTACATCTATTGGCACGCGCGGCGTGGGAGCAGGCGGCGTGGCGCGGCGTGCTGGCGCGGGGCGCGCGCGTGCCACAGCACGACTCCGCCTTCTGCCGGCGCGTGCGCGGCCCGGGCCTGCACACCAAGACCTACTACCAGATCACGTACGTACTCCGCTCACTTCTAGCTACATCTATTGGCACGCGCGGCGTGGGAGCAGGCGGCGTGGCGCGGCGTGCTGGCGCGGGGCGCGCGCGTGCCACAGCACGACTCCGCCTTCTGCCGGCGCGTGCGCGGCCCGGGCCTGCACACCAAGACCTACTACCAGATCACGTACGTACTCCGCTCACTTCTAGCTACATCTATTGGCACGCGCGGCGTGGGAGCAGGCGGCGTGGCGCGGCGTGCTGGCGCGGGGCGCGCGCGTGCCACAGCACGACTCCGCCTTCTGCCGGCGCGTGCGCGGCCCGGGCCTGCACACCAAGACCTACTACCAGATCACGTACGTACTCCGCTCACTTCTAGCTACATCTATTGCCTCAGTATGTTGATATAATCTATGATGAGTAGATTTGTGTTCGTCCACTACTGTTCCACCCCGTGCTAACCTAAAAACGTCTATTGAGCAAAAAAGGGATGAAAATCGTATTTTTTACAAAGTTACAAATATATATTGTGGCTTACAAAAACATAAAAAACTAAATTTTGTATTTCATATACGTATCTTATGAACTTAATATATTGTAGGAGCGGGCAAGCCCTGGCGGCAGTGTGTGCGAGGGCGGAACTCGAAGCCCTGTCGGCCTGGGTGTCGGAGCTGGAGCACGCCATCGAGCGTCCGCTCAGAGACTACGAGCATTTCGTCGACGCCTGCTTTGGGCCCTTCTCTGTACAAATAGCTAAGGTATGACATTATTGTTCTCTGAGTAAATTATAGACTGGCGCAAGTAGACCCACAGACTCCATCAATACTGCGTAACCGAACTACCGAACCGTCTTATCACCCACTCTCTTTCTTCTGCATATCAATGACATGCTGTCCACCGGCAGCATCCACTGCTATGCAGACGATAGCACTGTACACGGGAGCTACCACGGACATTCTGCGGCCAAGCAGTCCGATATAGCGGAAAAGAGGCGACTTCTTGTCACTGGGCTGGACCGGATCCTCAATCACGTTTCCCAATGGGGATCTGAGAACCTGGTCGAGTTCAATGCCAAGAAGACGCAGGCATGCGCGTTTTCAGCAAAGACATCTCCTTTCCTTCCTCCTCCCACTCTTCAGAGCACACCACTGCCATTACAGGATAACCTCAATATACTCGGTATGGACGTGCGCTGCAAACTGAACAACAAGAACTATATCGAGAGCATCATCAAAACAGCTTCGCGTAAACTCGGAGTCCTGAACAGAGTGAGACGTTTTTTCACGCCGGAGCAGCGGTGTCTTCTTTATAAGACACAAATTCGCTCCTGCGTGGAATACTGCTCGCATCTCTGGGATGGCTCCGCAAAGTACTTATTAGATGCTCTCGACAGGTTGCAGCGACGTGCGGTCCGCATTATTGGGAGTCCTGAGGTCACAGAGTCCCTCGAGCCTTTGCAGATGCGTAGAGATGTTGCGTCCTTGGCAGTATTTTACCGTCTCTACCATGGTGAATGTTCTGATGAGCTCTTCCAACTAATCCCACCCTCCCCTTTCCTACACAGGACAACGCGTGCAGGGCTTAGGTGTCACTCGCATACGGTGCAGAATATTCCATCAAGAACCAATCGGTTCGGTGAGTCTTTTCTCTGCCGTACCATTAAGTCCTGGAATTCCTTGCCGGCGCACGTGTTTCCTTCTTCCTACAGTCCCGGGTCCTTTAAGCGGGGCGTGAAAAAGCATCTGATGAGGCCGTCAAGCTGAGCGCCACCATAGTAGCACTGAACGTGTTTGCAATGGTGACCCTCTTTCATGGGACTTTGCCTTCAGCTTAACATCAGGCGAGGTGAAGTCAAATTGACGTGCCACAGATAAAAAAAAAAAAAAAAAAAACTTAAAATGTCAGTGATAGTGTCTTGTGACTTTAAACCTAGGTTGCACGATCGTACTTTAACATTAACAGTGCAGTTAAAGTACCAATCAGATATAAAACAGGTTGCACCATTTGATAATTGTTAAAATCACGTCATAACTTGACGCTAACTGTAACCGGCCACGCTCAAACGTCAGATTCTATCAAAAAGATAACTATAACAGAGCTACTAAATACACTGGTGCAACACATTTAAGCGCGATTCACACACAGCGCGGGTGCGGGTCGGGCGCGGGTCGTTTTGCAATCCATCGCCGTTTACAAGTTAAAGTAAAAAAATACCTTCTTAAAAAACGGCGATGGATGGCAAAAACACCCGCGCCCGACCCGCACCCGCGCTGTGTGTGAATCGCGCTTTAGCCACACCATTAGAATCAATGTTACTGTTACTGTTAAATTTGACGGAAACCTTAACTTTAACAGGTAGTTGGAGCAACTATGGCTTAGTTGCACGAACTATCTGTCATGGTCATCGTCAAAGTCACGGTCACCGTCAAATTTAACAGTTTGATAGAAATGGTTTGGTTAACTCTATGGTTAGTACACAGAACAGAAAAACTAGTAGAACTGCGACGCGATAGCTGCAGTAGCGGAACCGATGTCGCCAAACTCACACACATAACCGTTAATAATACTGTGCTCTACTAGTAAATAATTGTTTTTTTTTGCCTACCCTTTCCGGGACATAGGCGTGAGTTTATGTTATGTTATAATACATTAAAATATTAAATAATTTAAATAAAAAACATGGTTATTCGTTTTACAAATACCTTTCAAATTTAGAATTTCGAAATTGGACCTTCATATTTTAAAGAACTTTCTAAAGGACGGCCAAGGTGCAGATTATGTAGTTGGAAAGTTCATCGCGGAACAATTCTTTTTAAAATCTATGGTTGGCACTGTTTATAGAAAAAATAAAAAATATATATTAAAAAGTTACTTTGTCTCACGCAGTGGGCAAAATCGCATTTTGCACACTGTTGTTATGCAGTAAAACTTACTTGTTTGAGCTGCCGTAGTGAAAAAAGTATTATGGCATTTCATACTTTGAATTGAAAAAGCTTGAATATTTACGAAAAAGTTTAGACGTATTCTTATCAAAAACGTTCATATTATCGAATTTATCCTTCGTAGCATAAATACGTCAACCAATACATGCCGCTTCCACTTATTTTTGTTTTCCATGATTTTTGTAGCTCTGTTTTTGACAGAATTTGACGTTTGAGCGTGGCTGGTTATAGTTACAACCAAGGCTATGACGTTTTATACCTGACCGGTACGTTGACCAGCTTTGTCACGGTCAAAGTAAGATCGTGCAACTAAGGCTAAGCCTTAATGCAGAAACATTAACGTCAATGTAATATATATTTCTCTGAAAGTTATCAACTTGGTTTATAAAAAACGTTTCACGGTTCATATACTCTTGTCACTTTCCCACACCTTGGTTTTGTGTAAAGATATTAATGTCACTCGCACACTTTGTTCCTCTAAGACCATAAAGTGTGAAAATTACTTCGTTTTATCTATTTATATAAATATTTAAATTTTACAATAGATATAATGGTGGAATAATTATGGTATAGTAAAAGTATAATAAAAGAAAGTGTATGATAACGTGAATGAATAATATCTCTTCTTAGTCTATCGTATCGGCTATTGCTGATAGAAAATTAATATTAAAAGCTCGTATTTGTATCTAAATATGCAGTTACCGCCTTTTCTTTGAGGCGGGGTCGTATGTCCAACTTGAACCGTCTAATACTGCACGTTTCGTGTAATTATTTGATATTTAACACTCAACAGACTGGATCCTACAAGCAACTGGAAAAAGAATGCCATGATTTAACAGCGTCCCTAAGAGAAAAGGCAGCCGCTAGAAGAAGAGACTTAGCTCTTGCACTAGGTGACGCGGCGAGGGCAAGGGTGCGGATGACGTCACAAGATCTCACGGTTAGTGATCTGTTACTGAAGTGGTTTTCTTATGACTGTTGTTTTTCTTATGATATGAAATATATTTGAACTAGTAAAGGGGTGGCCCGAGATTGTTTCCCTGAGGTATGCCGTAGCTAAGTCACGCTATTTTGAATGTTTTATTTGATATTGTTGAATTAAATTTATCTGAGTAACCAGTAATTACCAAGATTAATTTAATCAGAATCCTTATAAATTATTCTTGTTAAATTAATCCTTATTACTTTAATATAAAGTTGATGAATATTATTGCACGGTGTAGGTAACACAGTCAAACGCTTTCAGCATGTCTTAAAAGTATAAATTTTTATTTATTTCTGAAAGGTACACTTACAGGTTGCTCGCCAAGAAATATTCAGTGATGGTTAATATAAGACTAGCCTCTAGAATCTAGTCCCTCAGTCCAGACAGTAATACAAATATGGCTTACACAAAATGATAAAGTAAAAATACATTTCGTGCATAGCATACGTACATGTCGTCATGTGGGTGCTAGTACCTCTGCCTACCCCTTCGGGGATATAGGGGTGAGTTTATGTTTATGTTTATACTAGCTGACCCGCGCAACTTCGTCTGCGTCACCCCGTTTTTGCAACATTTTTCATTCCTGCTCCGCACCTGTTAGTTGTAGCATGATGTTTACATATAAACCTTCCTCTTTAACCATTCTATCTATTGAAACAAACCGCATCAAAATCCGTTGATAGGACAAGAAAAATAGGGACAGAAAACGCGACTTTATTTTATACTATGTAGTGATGATGACATAAAAAAGGGTAGGTAGCACGTGTGTGACACCTCTGGTGTTGCAAACGTCCATAGGCCACGGTGACCGCTTCCCATCAGGTGGGCCGTGTGCTTGTCTGCCACCTAAGTGCTTGCTATGCTTGAACAATTACGACATTATTCATTAATATTTGTTTAGATTTACTCTTTCATTTCGACCTTCTCCTCAGTGACTTCTATATTAAGTAGACAGTAGTCACTGAGGAGAAGTGCCCATAGTACAAAACAGTACGTAACTGAGCCCCTTGTGTGGCAGCGCTGCGTGCACGCGTGTGCGCAGGAGTTGTCCCGCGCGATGGGCGCGGCGGCGCGCGCCGACGATTGGTGGGCGGCGCGCGGCCTCGAGCTCAACGACTGGCACGCGCTCGCCGCCAACACGCTCGTCGAGGTAAGTACTGCCTTATCACCATTGTACGAGCCTTCCTACAAATCTTCCTTCAGATGTACCAATCCAAATCAAAAGCTCGAAATTTTGCGATTCCATTATTTATCATTTAGCTGTTTTTTGCATCGGTAGATGGCGCTAGTGGGATTATGTTGATAGATGGCGCTACAGTCGGATTATAATGATATTTTTAACGAATTTATTTCTGGTTTGTCGAAGTAAGATCCACTGGACCCTCTACAATCTACATGACACAGTGATTTTATCGTTGTTATGGAAAAATTTGGCTATATACAGTTTCGATAGCAAAATCGTCTGAATGTTTAAAATGGCCGAAAATATATTTTTTGATACTAAATGTAAGGAAATTAATGCTTCGATGGAATTTTGTTATCGAAATAGTGCTAAAAACCTTTTCGAAATGACTATATAATCAGTCGGTATATTCATGGCTGTCTGCAGGTGTTCGACGCGGAGATCCTGGTGGCGCTGGAGGCGGACGAGGCGCGGCTGCCGCTGGAGCGCGGCGAGGCGGAGCGCCAGTGGGCGGCGCGCTGCGGGCGCGACACGGCGCCGCCCGACGTGCTCGCCGAGCGCGACGACTGGGGCGCCGCCGCCGCCGCGCAGCGTGAGTCCTCTGTCAGCACACAGCCCTCGTCTGCACCGAGGAGCTAGTTATGACTTGTCATAAACTAGTGGGTGTCTTGTCTAAACATGTTTGTCGCTAATGACTTGTCCTACACTAGTGGGAGTCTTGTCAGAACACAATTACTTTTAAAAACAACAATTTTAAAACACATTTCCGTTCACACTGAAGTATGTAACATGTTGCAACTTGTCATATACATGTTTTAAACCTTGATGAAAATGAGGGTTAGAGGCGGACAACGCGACAAATCGTCTGTCACGTATATGCGTCAAAGAAATGTCCTCGGGTCTGCCGGGTGCGAGAGATATATCTTGTGTTATATTATCTCCGGCAATCAAAGCTCCATAGATGACGTACGTTTTAGTCGGTTCGAGTCCGACATAATCGCCTCTACTGAACCTGGTAGAGGTGGAACCCATGGGAATTTTGCACATAAAAAAATACTACACTTTCTCAGTATAGTAATTTCGCCATGTACTGTCTTTTTACTTTTATTTTATTTCATTAAAACGTCTTGCACAAATACATAATAGTTATTCAAAAGCGAACTTAATGCCATAAGCATTTCATACCAGCCGATTTTAGGGCGACGCAGAGATGTGTCTAGGCTTTAGGCTAGTGCTCGATTATGGTGAGAGTTCACAAGACAAACCGTCAAAATTTCTGTTGACATCCACCGTACATCATGGAACACGTTTAAAAGTGTATGTGTATGTGTTGCAGCGTCGGGCGTGTGGTGCGAGTGGGGCGGGTCGGCGCTGCCGCGCGTGTCGGCGCCGGCGCTGGAGGCGAGCGCGTTCAGTCCGCGCGCGCCGCACAACCCGCCCGTGCCGCACCCCGCCGCCGTGGCGCTCGTGCTGCACAACCGGTGCGTACTACAACACCGACGTGCGACACGCTACTGCGCCTCACTCGTTCACTCATTCATTCACTCGCTCATTTACTCACTCATTTACTCACTCATTCATTCACTTACACATTATCTCACTAATTCATTCACTCACTCATTTCATTCGCTCACTCAGTCACTCACCCGTTCACTCACTCATTCACACGTTCATTTATTCATTTACTCATTTATTCGATCACCCATTCATTCATTTACTTACACATTCACTCACTCATTCATTCACTTATTTCCTCACTCATTCACTCACTCATTAGTATTATGTATATTATTGTATTTTCGTTGACAGAGAATCAGATAACCCGGTGCCTTTGGACTCAGAGCTATGTGCGGAGATCCTCAGGAGTTTAGAGGATGCGCCTGACTGCGATGATAAGAGAGGTAAATATACTATCTACAACGAATATTATGTAAATATAACTAGTATGGAATTAGAAATTGGTTGAAATGTATAAATAACAAAGAGCGTTCATTAGTAGTGCTTGTGCGGCTAAGCACGTAATTAATTTCCTTGCGATTTACACCGCATAGCCATGAATCGGGTCATTTTTTTTATATTTATTTAGCTGTAACATTTTCGATTAGTAATTTGTTTTCGGCATAGTTACCCATTCTTTTATAAAGTGCCCGATTGGCGGCAATATGCTCACTCCCTACTACGTGGGACCGAAAATCATAATTGGCGAAATGTGGGTGTTTAACACACCTCTGTCTACCCCTTCGGGGATTACGGGCGTGAGCATATGTATGTATGATGTGATAAAATCTACTAGGTACAGTCATTGCAATGATGTAATGTGTGTGGCCTTCTGATACAGGTGTATTTTCACTTATAAAAGGGTTACAACGACAAAAAATATCATAAAAGTTCCTTTGTTTCAGGAAATAAACAAATTGTCTAAATTATCTAAAATTATATAAAAAAATTATATATGATGATAGCTGACGATCTTGGAACCTATCACACATAGGTTCGGTACCTCGAATTTCAGCCAGATCCGTTCAACCGTAGAACAAACATACAAACATATTATAAACCACCTCTTCTAAATTATCTAGACGAAGGCGACGTGGAGCGTTACCGCGGCGGGGGCAGTTCGGGCGAGTCCAGTAGCGCGCCCAGCGAGGGCTCGCCCGACGAGGACGACGCCACGCCCGGCATGGCGACCGCCCACCTGCCTGCCGTACACAACGAGGAAGGACTGTGCAGGTATGATATCTATTGGAGGTTTATGAGCTTCCTCAATATCAAAGGGACACAAGTCAATATCACCTACAAACTACTTTATTCGATATTTAAACGATTTTGAATTTTAATAATTGAATTATTAATAATATGTAATGTATTTAAATTTTCTTTTGGACCCAAGTCGCGAGAGGTAGAGACCCTGGTTGGCTCAAATTCATTTTTTTTTAAATTTATGGTACGTCAATTTCATTTCACCTCGCCTGAGGGTAAACTGAAGGCAAAGTCTCGGAAAAGAGGGTCACCATTACAAACACGTACAGTGTTAAAATGGAGGCGCCCAGCTTGACTGCCTCATCAGATGCTTTTTCACGCCCCGCTTAAAGGACCCGGGACTGTACTGATTGATTCTTAATGAAATATTCTGCACCGTATGCGGATGCTATAATCTATCATTGGTAAATTTTTACTTACCTATCATGGCACCCAATGCTATCCTCCAAAGATAGTCCACGATTCCCGCGTAGAGTCTCCTGCAGGAATCATCCGGCCCCCTTATGTTGGGTAGCAGCCGTGCTAGAGCGTCAGCGACCTTCAATTTGGGGGTCAGACTTCGGAGATACTCTCCACGCGTACTGCTCGTATAGAGTGCATTTTGAGCTAGTAAGAATGCCGACGACCTGTTTGCAAAGATGGGATGACCAGTTGGACAAATATGGACGCAGGCAGTCGCTACATCATTAATTATATTGGCTTTGTTAGCCAATATTCGCATGGATGGCTATTATAGCGTGACAGTTGTGTTGTTAGCAGTTAGCACCCTTCCTTTTGAAGAAATTCTACTATTTAATATTTTGAAGAAATTAAATTAAGTCCAGGAATTCCTTGCCGGCGCACGTGTTTCCTTCTTCCTACAGTCCCGGGTCCTTTAAGCGGGGCGTGAAAAAGCATCTGATGAGGCCGTCAAGCTGAGCGCCACCATTGTAGCACTGAACGTGTTTGCAATGGTGACCCTCTTTCATGGGACTTTGCCTTCAGCTTAACATCAGGCGAGGTGAAGTCAAATTGACGTGCAATAGATAAAAAAAAAAAAAAAAGAAATTTGTCTCACAGACATGTTACTTTGGAAAATGAGTAAAGTTTTTATCATTTTCTGACTCAATTCTCTAGAGAGCTTTAACAGTAAGTTTATACAGGGTGTCCGGTCGCGCGGCGTGCCGCTGGACGCTGACGGGGCGCGGCGTGCGCCTGCGCGCCGACCTGGCGAGCCCCGAGGACGTCACGCTCGACGCTGAGCGACACGCGCACGCACAGCACGGCACCTCCGTCTGAGCGGGACAACACGACCTGCTGCGGAACTCACCTGGGACCTACGCGGCCTGTTGTGGAACTCACCTGGGACCTACACGGACTGTTGTGGAACTCACCTGGGACCTACGCGGCCTTTTGTGGAACTCACCTGGGACCTACACGGACTGTTGTGGAACTCATCTGGGACCTACGCGGCCTGTTGTGGAACTCGCTTCACCCCGGAAGATAATTGGTTTGACTACATTAGTAACAACCGAGAGGGGGAGTCGTGTACAATCAGCAAAGGAGTTAAGTACACAACTTTATATGCAGGGATGTATACTTATCTCCTTTGCCTACGTACCTATCGCTTGTGAGTACACACTATGTATAAGTTCGTACACACCTTTTGCATTACCTGTGACCATAGAGAATGTAAATTGGTCGAAACATCAAGCAAACCTGTATTATGATCGTATACGCCTGTTAATATACGCGAGAATTTTAAATTTAGAACGTATTTTTTCAATATACTCGGTTGAAAATTGGAACTCAAACACGTCACTGTTCTTTGTGACGTCACTCATTGTTTTTTTTTTCAGTACTACAATGTTAAGGGCTTATCTAGCGTTTTTATTCTGTAAGTAAAACCTGTTTATACTTAATTTTATATTATTACTTATGTACCTTATTTAGTTAGTTGTATTTTAACCCAGTAGCAGAGTACGTACGCACTGAGCACACAAAAAGATTGTTGTAATGAAATTATTTGGCATTAATATGCAACTTTTTCAAATCGATTTAAAATTGGAAACGTACACGCCATAGAAGGTGAATAATCCTTAAGAGAAACTGAAACCTCTTTCGATATAGACTCCCATTAATATTACTATTCCAACCAAAGATAATTTAAAAAAACCCCCAATTAAACATGAAAGTACCTGAAACCCTTAGGGGTATTCTTTCGTTTTCCATAAATTCATTTGCACTAATTTCGTTTGCCATAATCATCCCCGGTCATAATATTTACTTGTACTATTATCATTTATACTAATAACGTTTGACATAACAACTCAACAGTCATAACGTTTATTTGCCATAAAATCACTTTCTATAACAACATATATCATAATAATTAGTTTCCATAAGTAACACATCTCATAATCGACTCTTGACATAATCAAAATTTGATATAATTATGAAAATAATACATAATATTGTTAGGTCAAAATTAATTATCGTTAACACCCCGACTCCGTGCAATCCGACTCGGATAGGTTAGGTTAGAAGCTTCGTGGTTTTTTTTTTAAATCACCCAGAAGTAGGAGCCCGCGAAGCGGGCTCCGTCGAGCTTCTTTAGTAGACGTCATATGAGGTTTAGTTTCAGGTTTAATTGTGAATAAAAAATCTGTGTCGTATAATTGACATTATGGAAAACGAAAGTTGAGGCAAATACATTTATGGATTTTAATTATTATGACACTTGATCGATTATGACCAATGAAATTAGGGAAAGTGATTTTATGTCATTTCAAGATTATGGCAACTGAAACGTTATTTCTAATGAAATTATGGCAACTACCAGTATGGCATATAAAATTATGGCATTTAAAATTATGGCAAACATTAGTAAACCACCCTTACGGCTAGCGTGCACTAGAGATATGTCACCGTGACTATGAAAAGTGGACAGTAATAAAACTCACTAGTACGCTCAAGCCCTTATATCTACTAGAAAAATTAATCACCAATAAAAATAATCCAAGAATGAATTTGAAACTGCACCTCCAAATAAACCCTTGTAGATCTTCAGTAGAATATAAAACTATGAGATTACTTTTTACGTTATTATTTATATTATAATGTGAAAGAAAACAATGAATTAGTATATTACAAGACACATTTAGCTTCCTAAAACAACGAGTTTATAATTAATACTGTGCGTGTATGTATGTGAGTCAATGTGAATGTCACCTTAGGCGTGAATTGTACAGATAAGGCATAATCCCTTCGGCGCCTTATACGTGCCGCGCCATTTATCGAATTAAAAACTTTTCTGTTTAATTCAAGCCTTATACAGGTCAGTGTGATAACAGTTAGCCTTAAAAACTAAATTAAATAATTGAAATAAATATTTCAGTTGCTTCCATTATAATAAATTCTTTTGAAACTATTTTATAAAAGGTTTTACACTTTTGTGTTTAGCCTTGAAATTAGAAAGGAATAAGAAAGAGGAAAGAAAACTTTTTATTCTGATATTGGCAGATTATGCAATATAGGGGTACCTACATAAACATTCATAAATAGGTACCGCACTCATCCATGCAGATTCGTGCATAGTTTGTATGGATTCATTCAATTAACGCCCATATGGCCATATGGTTACTGGAATAAGGTCTTATTTTGAATGTAACAATAAAACGGATAGTAAATATCAGTGGGTAACAATATCTTATAACTTAATTGGGCGAAACAGGGGGATATCTTAAAAACCTTAGTTTTATACTCGGGGAAAAGGTGAATGTAAGAAAGGATGATATTTGCTTCCAAAGTGTACTCTTCCAACCTGCGTCTCTAGACAAAGTGATATTCTATTAATGGAATCGCGTCGAAGCGAACCATTTTAAACTTACTATCAATAAATTACTTGACAATACGGAGATTTTAGTAATAAAATTATGTAAATTAAAATTCCACTGGCGTTTTTGCCAATATAATGTCACTTTGCCTAGAGCACCTGTACTAATGTTATACTAATTGAAGCCAATTAGCTGTACACACACCATGATCAGGGCGCTTGTAACAGCGCCAAAATATCGATTAAACTCCAAAACCAACAAACATTGTAAATATCCCGTTGATATATCCCCACGGATACCAATCACCGAAGCTGGTAAAAGAGGTTATGTCGGACTCGAACCGACTTAAACACATGCCGTTTATGGGTCTTTGATTGCCGAAGGTGGAATTATATAAGACAACTCTCGCATCCCAGCAGGACTTTTATAATACTGTTGTAAATGAACATGTCAATCTGAAATCATACATATTTTCAATAGTTTCTTATAAGTACTGACCACGAAATTCCCACCAATTAATACAACGAACGATTTCATCATCATCATCATCATCATCATTCTTCCATCCCGGTCGCATCCGAAGCTTTCACCTCTGGAGTCCGGGGTTCGCTTTTCGGTATTTTTTCTTCCATTTCATACGATCTTGCGTATCCATGATGGTAAGCCTATTGGCATGCATGTCATCCTACACGACGCCAAGTCAGTATTTGGCCTACTTCTCCTACCGGTACAACGAACGATTCTTAATTTAAATTTATTTAACTGCTCATTAAATTTATACCATAAAAGTAGCAAAATAGCCTACATTAACGCACGGATACAGGGAAGAAGGTTTAGGCAGTTCACACAAGTGATTTTTAACCGACTGCCAAGAAAGGGCAATATTTTTGTCCCTAAGAAAGGCGCGCCAGTATGCGTGGTGACAGGCACGCAACAGTCACTCAGCATAATAACCTAGAAAAACCGGTTGACAGGCTCACTGCCATTGAAACCCACTAGGACTTCGATTCTGCTAATTGTTAACCATTGTTAAACCACTGAGATTACAAAAACTGTCATTGAATTTTAAACAATACTGCTATACTGTTAACGTTTACTTTTAAATTGGGTCGTGTAGAGAGAGTGAAACGATATAGTTAACTCTTTATCATTTCATTTTGAACGTTACGTCTATAGTGTTAAAGCGGAAAATTCAAGGGCAGTTTTTGTAATCTCGGTGGTTTGACAATGGATAACAATTAGTAAATTCGGGGTCCTGACTGGACCATATTCCAGTCCAATAAGGATCCTGGTATTTAAAAAAATACCCGCCTTATGATTCAGACTAATATAAATTTATGCAATATGTTTTGTTAAAACGTATCATTGAATTTCAGATCTAAAAAGTGTGTATGAAAAATTCTAAATTACGTATATGTCGGGTGTTTACGCGAATATCAAACGTTGAAATAAAACTATTTTTAACTATCGCGATTATACAGTATGTTGAAATTAACAGAATTGGGCTAGTTTGTTTTTTCGCAATACTTTTTTTGGTAGATACCAAGATTTTTACACCCTTTTATTTGCATAATTCACGCAATTATTACTAATGGGTTTAAAATTCATGATAACTACCAAAAAAAATATAGCAATAAAAAAGTAACCCAATTTTTTTAAAACCTTCGGGAGCGTTCCGTTTATACCCCGTAAAAATAATAATATAAAATGCGAATGAATTAATTAAAAATACTATTGTATCAATTTCTAGAGTATAGATTTAAATTATGGTACAGTCGGCAAAGGAGATAAGTATACTGTATACACATTTATCCTTTGTCGCCTTTACTTAGGTGTAATCAAGGAAGCAATAGGACGAATTTAAGTCCTTTATGAACGGCCAATTAGCAATGTTAGCTGTAAATATCGTAAACGCTATATTAAGTAATAATATTATGTACCTACTGATCTGATCGAAAAAGATTATGTCGATAATCGAATAGAAATTCCATTGGAGTCCTTGGGGCCTAGCCAAAATGCATTCGTTCCGAATCTTCATTCGTCATCGGGAATACTTTACGAATGAAAATTCGGAACGAATGCATTTTGGCTAGGCCCCCTTGAGCTTTAGGTCTAGACAAAGTGAAATTCTAATGTCGAAAACGCCCGCAGAATCACTTAGTAAAGTATGGTATTGACATAAATCTGTAATATGACTACTAACATTTTATGAAATATGAATCTTTGTGACTCGAAATATTTTATTTCAGATATTACTATTATTAAAATCATCGCAGTATCAAGTAATCCATTGATAGCAAATAGAAAACGGTTCACCTTGGCTGTGGCTTCGACACAATCCCATCAAAAGACAAAAGACAAATGTCACTAGACAAAGTTCCTTTAGTCATATTACAGTCACATTTATGTCAATCAAACAACAACATTAGGTCAGAACAACCGCGGTAGACTAGTGGTATGGGTAATGAACTGCTGAGACGACAAGGTCTCGGGTTCGATCCCAAGTTTTACCATGACACACATCAATGACTTTTCGATGCTTCTCGAAGTTACGTGTGTATTTATCGCAGGATTGTAAGTGCCCGGTTAATGGAAATAGGTTCGCCACCTATTACATTGGGACCTAAACATAAACTGGCGAAATATGGGTGCTAGCACCTCTGCCTACCCATTCTGGGATATAGGCGTGAGTTAATGGTATATTATGTTATGTTAACCCATACTTTACGAAGCGATTTCAATCTCGTTTTCCCTAATAGAATGTCACTTTGTCTATAGCCCTAGGTCTTTAATTAAGGTAGGGAGAGGAGTATGGCGGATATTAAAACGCACATTACTTGAAAAGTTAAAACGGAAGTCAATACAAATATACTCGATTATATGTGCGCATTATGCTTGTGTGTGCGCTTATGTAGCGACAACAGCAAAGTGAGGCGGTGTGTGTGTGTGAACAAAAATGTTGAGATACTGCATTGTGCTCTTAAACACCTTGAATAGAATTAAAATTTAAATATATTATAAATAATAAAAAAACAGTATTTATATTTTATTAGGCATTTCGAGACATCACATATGATGCCAGTAATAAAATATAAATACTGTTTCTATTTACGAAGATGTAGACACATTTTGTTGTCATTTCAAGACACAGTCGCCGACAATAGTTCAATAATTTTACATTTATCAAAAGTCGATCATATCATAATCAACCTTGCATACTTATACGCAGTCTATCGTATTCGACATTGTCATTTCCCTAGAAAAAAAAAATATTTAAAAAATTCTTGAAATTGTCAAAATGTGGCAATTCCACTGCAGATAAAAAAATAATTTAAAAAAGGAATAAGTAAACTTTATTCAGCAAAATGTCACCAGTTGTCGGTGGGCAGTACAAATAGGGGATTGGACAGTTATCAGACTGAAATCTAAAATGTACGTAAATAAAATAAATATGATGCTAAAGTGATTTTGAAAAAATCCAATTTTGACATTTATAATATTTTTAATCTGTACACAAATCACAGTGCGTGACGTCACGCATTGTCAGATGTGTCAGATATCGTGGCGTTTTGGCGAGATTTTTTAACAACCAATATTAAAAAAACATTTTTTTGAGTACCTAAAAGGCTATAAAATAAAATAAATATGTATAAAGAATAATGTAAAATACTTTCTGAAAATTTGTCCGATCCGTATAGTCTCATACAAATGCAACTTTAATTGTCTATGACTGTGTCCTGTACCGCCAACTAAAACTGTCTACATCAGAACTAGGCCTTATGGGTATTAAGGCAGCTTACAGTATCAAATAAGGGTAAGCCACACACCAAAATAATAAGTACACATTCAATAGACATAAATAGCATATATTTGCTTCTCAATGAGAATTCGCTGTGTGATCATTGCTTTGGTGTGTGGTCCCCCTAAGTAGTTTTGCTGTATTAATTGCATTTGTAATATACAACTAATAGTGCCTAGATAAGGGATCGTAGTGTGAGATTAAAACCCTGATATTTATTGTAAATACGTATAGGTATACATTTGAAATGTTGAAAATAAAATATATTTCAATAGGAGTTGTCCGCCGATAGAGGCGCCACTAGTACTTTGATTCTAGCATAGACGAAATAGATAGGAACAACTCTATACCACGTAATGTCATGTTGGTAGTGTGCATTATTCTCTCTGGTATTGTATGCGCGTAATATTTTACTTCTTTTAATTTTAACAAATCTGTCGCACTTGATAACTTTTTCTCCTCATACAGTAGACCCGCAGTAACCCGATATACGTTTTGTAAGGCAGTGTTGAACTATCGAATTTGTAGGATTATAGAATACTGCATAAGACCCCCCTATAGTTCGGAATTTTTTACAAAAGATTACCTTGTAATCCGGTAAATTACTTCATTATGTATGTCGCATTTAGTAAATTAATCAATGAATTGAGAGTATGTTTTATTATAAAATCAACGAAATTAAAATAACTTTACATCAAGGAAATAATTGGTTCAAAAATGTACATACTTATGTATGTTAGTTTCATATTATATGTCATAGTTTTGATTTTTTTTAACCTTAGGACTTATAACCTCCCCAACCGGCTCCAGTGGGGGAGGTATCCAGGTGGGGATTTTTCGCAAGATAAAAAAAGAGGGCAGGATTACCGCGGGTCTACTGTATTTTCTTTTCCTTCACTTGTAATGAGCATTCGATCGAATCTTACATTGCACGGCATTTCGTCATCGCTCTGAAAATGTATGGGAGTGACATTTGTTGTCGGAATCGGATCACATGTCATTCGACAACAAATGTCACTCCCATACATTTTCAGAGCGATGACGAAAAGGGGCTTTAGACTGTGACATTCTATTGGCGAAAACGCCAGGGGAATCGCTTAGTAAAGTATGGGATTGACATAAATCTGTAAATTGACATTTTAATCTTTGTGATCAAGGAATGAATCACTGCAGTGTCAAGTAATCTATTGACAGCAAATTGAAAACGGTTCGCTTCGACGCGATTCCTTCAATAGCATGTCACATTGTCTATAGACCCAGATTAACTCAGTAACTAAAATCTATTCATTGGCATTTATTTATAAAATTAACGTTTATTGTTAAACAAAATTTGCATTTATAACCATGACTTTTAAGCTTTATTTAGGATAGTTTATATTTAGTAATAAATATAGGTATGAAATGCACTACACGTGATTATAATAAACAAGCGATTCTTAACTGACAGTACTGACTATGTAATGATAATTTAAAGCAATCAGCAACTATGTCTGTAATCAATTTAGATCGGGAAAAGTATATTGTATAGGAGAATTTCAAATGCATGATGGCTACGTGGCGCAGTGGTTAAAGTCCCGTCGCGGCATTCCCTTTTTCCGATCCAAATTGAATACTGAGTGTATTATGTTAAGGTGTGATGCAAAATATTTGTATGTAAGAATATTTATTTTTGCATTGGGTCTTCCTACAATTAAAGTAATGTAGCTTAAGTACGGGTTTATTTGTCACACATTCGCTCAGAGACGGCTGAACAGTTTTTAGTGAAATTCTAGATGAAGAAATTTATGAAAGTATAGGCGAAAGGTAAGGCAATAGTCATAGCAATTATTGGATCCGTGTGTTATTTGTCAACTATATTGGTAATAAGGCGCGACTGTCTGTTTCGTATATAATTGAGTTTCTCGCCGGAGTTTTCACAGGCCGAGTCTTGAATCGGTGGTCCATTTGCTAAACTAAAAAAATACTTTTTTAAGAGCTGTTTAGTGGTCTATGCCTATAGTTTTAAATTTTGAATTTCGACAAAGTAGATAAGTGTACTTACTTAAATCAATAGTCGACTGTAGGTACATACACAGTATTGTCAGTTGAAAGTCGCTATCGCTTCAATGCCTACTAGAATTACCACTATTGACCTAAGTAACATTGTTATCATTTAAAAATTCGATGCTCTCTTCTAGATTCTAAATAAGGATATGTAATGCTAAAATATATTTTAATATATTACGGCCTATTGTACACCATGTTGACATGTATAATTTGCTAAATCATTTTATATTATGCACTGTTTTATGTAAACTATTTATTAGATTTTCTTTGAAGAAGAAAGTAATTTAATTATGGAATAAGATTTTTTTTTGTATTGTCAAATTTGAAAATAGAAAACCGTTAATAGAGTACGTCTTTTCTCCACCTGTAGATTAATTTTCCTGATTCAAAGATGTTTAAAATTCAGTCTCGTTCTAATATCAATCTCAGTGTCAAAAACGATCAGCATTTCAATGAATTCTCGTAATAACTCTTTTCGAGTCAAGCATCGAAGATCTGCTACCAAATAAAGCTACTACGAAATAAAATGTTGTGACGTTTGGAATAAATACTTAAGAACGTCCCAAAGCTATCGTTAGAGTTGTATTTAATTCAGTAGATTTAATTTACTATCCCACCTTAAACTAAATACGAACTATTTAATGCAGTCAATAAATGTAAATTAAATTTTATAATTGAGTTTTTGTGCAGAACCATTTAAAAAAATCAGTCAATAGAAATGAGAACAGTCGATATAAAAAGGTAAAAAAATATTTACTGACAATTTGTCAAATAGGCATAATTGTCTAAATAAGAAATGCTCTTTTTATTCAAACAACTACCAACCATTCAACATCATCATTTCTGCACAAAACCTATCTATATTCAGCTATTTCTATGAAGATGGCTATTACAAATAAACTTGTTGGTTAATACAATATAATTTTACAAAAAAGTTATCAATTTGGCAGCCAGTAATATAATTAGACAATATCCGTCCTTTTTAAATTTAACGGTTCGTATCTATATGGTTATCTATGGTAACCGTTTAATTTAACTTTTTTTTCCTTTGCTTGAGATTATTGAATAAAGGCATCTAATTCAAAATCCGAAATAGAATTAACCTAAAAGCTTGAAACATTTTATCTGCACCTAAATTACCTCGTATTTGTTGCGTAATGTATAACTTTATATTTATTTATTAATCTTGCAAATGCATAATGTAACAAATGCAGCATACTTATTTTATTTTATTGTCGTCAAAGGTTTTGAATTAATATATTTATTTATTTGACTTGAAACACGATTAGAATTATGAATTTTGGTTGTTTGAATTTACCTTCCCAATGTGATGTCGTTCTGTTAGTTTTTGGTTCGATTAATCTGTTTTGTTAGAATCCTACAGAATTATATTTAAGGCAAACAATTTATCATCGAACATTTTGCACCAAAACCTCAACATGTTAAACCAAAATAAATTATAAGAAACGTGTTTCACCAATAAAAGTACTATAAATAAAATGATTCTCTTTGTATTGCCTATTCCTTTTTAATCAATATTTAACAGCGGTTTGAATAATTTTATTCATTATCTTCTAACTATTACCCCCTCATTTTAGAACAAGAACAAAGTATAAATAAACTCTTAAAAAAGTTTCCCGCTCACCCCTCCACCTAATCGAAATTATTTCAGTCATGCAACGCGGTAAGTACTAGGTACACTATTGACGTCATTTTAATACAAGATCATTGCCTACGCCTAATCTAGTTTATACGTGAAAAAAATAACTGTTGAGGTTCGTAGCAATAATGAAACTATGAGTTACTTAATAGCTTTTTTGTTAGTCGCCATTCCCCCCGAATTTTATTTGATAATGTCGTGATAAAACGCTATTTTTAATAAATTTTCGGAAGGGAACGTTAACGTGGGAATCACGACTAACCCTTTTTTTAACTGATATGGCCTTAAGCCTGTAGGTACCCATTCCGTTATAAGCTGGTGCATTAAAGAAAGGTTTTATAAATGGCGGCTTGTACTTGCGTTGACGGAAAGTACAGCTAGCATATAAAATTTCAAATATATATTTTTTCATATGAAAAATAATAAAAACAAGACCGGGTCGTAATAATTTCCAACTAGCTGCGGCCGGCGGCTTCGCCCGCGACACGTGACGGGATCTATTTTTGTTTTCATCGGAAACAGTACCTACTTTTACACATAAAGTACTTTTAAACGCACATTGAGTCCTTTCATCCTGAAAAAGGAACGTATATCACATTCTATAAGGAGGATTATGCAAGATCATGATGTTGGTTAAAATAAAGAACTAATATTATTATGAACAACGGTCTTGTTTATATTTTTTTTAAATTGAAAAAAAAAAAAATTTGTATGCTAGGTGTATTATCTGTCAACGCAAGTACAAGCCGACATTTAAGAATCCTTTCTTTTATGCATCGCATCAAGAGCACAGAGCGTGGAAGAAAATAAAGATCAATATTTTTTTTGTGTTGACGGTACGCGCGTGAGTGAGTATAGACAGTGCTAGTGTGCGAGCGAGAGGAAGTGATAACGTCCGCCATTTATAAAACCTTTCTTTAATGAACCAAGTTATACGTAACTATATTCAACGGGAACAGTTGCCCTGTAGGCCTAAGTTCCTATTAGTAATATGCCTGTATATTTGGGCTATCGAATGGTATAAGAACTGGAATCTGTTCCGTATTATTTTCAGAATAAATGATGGTTGAAACCAAACCTCCAGCCAGCGGAATATTTTTTTGTTATGAATTTGATCACGCTGAAATGTAGGTCTACAATTAGGGCTATGCTACGTGAACACATAAAAGCCAAAACAGACATGGGTTTCATTCATGAAATACAGAAAAAACACGTTAAGAAAAAAAACGCCATTCAGCGGAAAACTTTTTATTTAAGTCGTAAACAATAATTAAATTCCACGTGTGCCTGAAAAAATATAAATTCTATTCAGTTTTTATCACACACGTACATTGTCGGTGTAGTTTGAACCGTACAGTGCAGTTGTAATTTTTTATCGCGCGTGTGTACGTACCTATTATCCATATTAGTTTCGTTAGTGTGGTGTGTGTAAAAATTGCATAACCGCTGTTTGCTACAGACAGTTCGAGTCATAGATTAATATATACATACTAGAGAGTCCGACGCTGTGTGCGCTTATCTTAGCGAATATTGATTTTGTAACGCAATCATGTATAGTTTAAAACAATGCAACATTGTAACTCATTTAATAAAGAATCACAATGATTTATGTTTATTATTGCCTCCCCCATCTATCTTGTTTGTTATCATATTTTTTAGCAAAGAAGCTTATCAAACCGATATTAAAGTTAAAATAGGAAAATCATTGTTATTCAACTATGTAAAGCGCGCATTCCTTCAAAATAAATGATCATAAAGCAAAGTCCTTAACTCCTCGACTATGCGTATATATTTATTCTGACAATCAATATAAAAGGTAACAAAGAGCTGTTGCTTCTGCTTTTCTTTAATTTTATTTAGCCCGCTAGCTTCAGTCCCTCCGTAGATTATTGAAACATACCTCCTAGAGAATCCCTCGTACAAGCTTTTGTGCAAGCTTATACATTGTTACCTTAGATTATTTGTTGGTGTAGGTATCGAGTAATTTAATACACATACTTGTTTATGGTATGTATCGTTGTATATATTTACTATCACTAGAAAAAAAAAACTGGAAAATTGTACCAAAGAGAAACTTATCTCCATGAACTAAGTTACTTTAGCATTTTATACCCTTCTACAAATGTAATTTTCGGTCCAGGATACAGGATTCCAGGATAAAGGTGCAATGGAATTCGAAACAGTAAAATAAAACACGCATATTATTGAATGGAATTTAAAATTTATTAAACCTACCTATCTAGTAATAATTATAATCTTCCCATCTCTGTTACACGTTCGTATCACATGGATTTGAAAATTATTTATTTAAAAAATACCTACTATGATGATATTAGAAGCTATAATGCATATTTTTGTAATAAATAAAAAAATAATAGAACATAATTTGATCTCCAGTGGGTGAGTGTGAGCGCATGTCTCAATTGGATAACTACTAGAACATTCTAATTTAACAATAAAAATTTGACAGAATTTGTTGGACCTACCTACTTAATATTAAATAAAATTAAAAATATGTAAATATATATTAAGTAAAATAGTTGAATGCTGTTATTATGCATAATGTAAAAAACGTTTCGTTTTTAATCTACATTGGTCCTTAAACTAAAAACAAAATGCAAACTGTAAATATTGTTTATAAATGAATAAAGTAATAGCTTAAAACGAGAGTAAAACATAACAAGAACCACACCACGCCTGTTAGCAATCTTGGTCAGAGCAGTCGAGGAGCCGGGCGCGGCGCTCGACCGCGGGCATCGACCGACGCGCCGGCCGCTCGACTACACGAGAACATCCGAGGTATAGATAGGATCCACATATTTTCATAGCGACTACAAAATTTCATCAACCAAATTACACTCTCCATGTGATAAAGATTCTATATAAAAATAAATATCGACTCTAATACACATCTAAATCTCAAATCATTAGCAAGCTAGACTATAAATACGCTATGGCCACACAGAACATTTTGTTTCTCGCCGCTACTCAATGTCTCCGATAAGATAAGATAAGATATAAGTTATCACGTTATTTAGCAACTTGTCACACACACTACATTGCTTTTTAAATAGCCACATTCAATTTCATAAATATACTTGGAGAGCTATATACGCGCGTTTTTGGATCCAAGACCTTCCCATATTTATATAGTTTTAAAATCGTTGTTCTTGAAAAATTTCACACATACATGGAAAGTCAAAAATCCAAAGTCATAGAAGTCTGTTAGTAATAATGATGTTAATGAAACGCCGCGAATCGCTCTCCAATTAAAAAATCACAAGACAAGATATATAGAAAATTATATGTATCATACTTATAGATATTCAGATAAGTTAATTCCAATATACAAATATATTTTAGTTATAATGTAAATGTTACGGCTGCGGTTTATTAATTTTTATTTTGATCGAGTTTTAATACCTAATAAATCTAAGTATATTGAAGAAATGTGGCAACATAGTTTTTTTACGATTAGTAAACATCGAAATTATGATGTTTTATATTTTGTTTCAAATTTAACTTACAAAATATTAATTAAAATTGGTGTTGCCGAAACATTAATATAATAATTTCGATAAATACCATGATAAATAATTTCACATAATATGTCGACCACAAGCCGTAACTTTGTACTATTTAGATATGGGATAATATTTGATGTTTACATTTTAAACATACTTTCTTTGTTAAACTACCCTAAAACATTTTATCTTCGCAATCATTCCAATCCATGCAAAATGTGCCGTGTAGACCTTCTAACAGGCTGCGGCGAACAGCGGGAACACTCACTTAGTTAAATTCGTTTAAGCTTTAAATAATATTACGTAAAATGTCACGTACATGAAGAATATTCGTAAAAATGTTAGCCTATGTACCCCAGATATATAAATGCATCGCGTCTAGAGAGCTTATTTGTAGCTATTGACCAAATATTGGTTAAACTTTCTACATAAGTGGGAAAGCTAAGGGCCCACAGTGTGAGGACAAGATGTTAAGGAAATGTGTGAAAGAATAGTTAATAGTAAGCGCACTATTGACTCTATGAATTCACGTGGAAATAAAGTATACAGTCAAATAGATCAGATGATTATTACTTTCAATCATTCATATATTTGTAGTTTTATGATATCCATTACTATTTAATGTCTTGTTGAGAGATTTAAGGGCGACAGTGATCAATAATATCTACTTTTGTCGTTGACTGTAGGTATTGACCAGAAATACTGACCTTCTAGCGTTTTAGCGCCAAAAAAAAAATATAAAAAGTAAAAATGGCTTTACGAAATGTAGCAAGACCCTCATTACAAGTAAAATCGTTTTCCAACTCTAAAACGTATACAGTACGAGCTATATTTGAATAGTATTGTCGCATATAAAGGTTATTCTACAAGTGAGAGCGTGTCCGCCGCCCGCCGCGTCCAAACATGTATAATATAAAATATTTGATTCATGAAAGGCGGTTGTGGTTGTATTGCTTTCTGTTTACGATACAAGATGCTTCTACACACTTAAATCAATGTCCATTACAATTTGAAAACACTACTTAAATCTAAGTTACATTCTAAGTTAAATTTGTTATTACTATTACATTATTATATCAATACAAAAAAAAATATTTCAAGACTTTTTAGTATAAATATGTTTAAAGTAGCAAAATTTAAATAAATATTTGTATAAAACATGTTATCTAGGTAATTTCTTGTTTAAAGTTTGTGATACTAAAGCCCAGGCAGAACATACGGGCAATACAGTGTCGATACTAAAAACGTTCAGAAACTGCCAAGTGTAAAGCCTGCTCGAAAATTGAACATAAATGCGTTAATGTGCTATATAAAAATGGAAGGATAATATATAATTTCGCTTATGTCAACTAAATAGTTTGCTATAATTGAATATTAAGCGTTCGTTCAGAGCGAAAGCTTGAGAAACAAATACATAACATCTAATCATCATTTAGGAATGTAAATATAAAATGCTACAGTGTCAACGTCTAATAAATTCACTCAAGCGATGGCGACTAGACGCTTTGTGACATTGCCTCACTACATAATCTCGGATAGACCAGGAGGCCTAGACAAAATGCATTCGCTCCGAATAGGAGTCCCTGTATGGGGCTCCCTGAATGGGAGTGACATTTGTTGTCGGAATCGTCCCATACACTTTCAGAATGTAGCTTCGGAGCAAATACATTTGGTCTAGGCCCCCTGGGGCTCTAGACATAGTGACAATCTATTGGTGAAAAGCAGTGGAATCGCTTAGTAAAGCATGGGCTTGACATAAATCTGTAATATGACTACAAATATTTCGTGAAATTTGAGTTTTTGTGACTCGAAATATATATTTCTTATGTTTTTATTATTAAAATCACTGCAGTGTCAACTAATACATTGATAGCAAATAGAAAATGATGTCACTTTGTCTAGAGGTCCTGTAGATTGTCCGAATAATCTCACAACATGTGGTTAGTCTACAACCCCATCTCCTAAGTTCTTGGTATAACAAAAATCAAATTATAAACTACAAGATAATCTTTTAAGCAAAGTAACATTCCTCATTACACTGATTATATAATTCGTATATTATTATATCAATCAACATTTGTTCCACAGTTGTATTTAAGTCCAGAGAACATTGTGAGTATAATAAAAATGGCGTATAATTTTAACAAAGAGAATAACTTGTTAAAAACTGGCTACATTTGAATAGATACAATCGCGGCATGTCATGGCCGGTGGACCATGTGGTTCCTCGGCTGATCAATCCTACTTTATTAACCGATGGTTTTGTTTTGTCCCCATCGACTGATAAGCAGTTGTCACTATGATTATAATTTTATAGGAAAATTGGTCCTTAGATGGCTACATGTTAGTGAAATATAGAGAAACGAACTTGAGGAAGCCGAAAAGCTAATCAAAATACCGCGGCGATAACACGGCCCGTTATAGTAAATCTAAATTTGAATTTATAAAATGATTTGTAGATATCTGTATAAAACTAAATACTACATTCTTCAATATTTTATAATCACTAATATTATTCATGGCCGTGCTTCCATCAACATCACACCTTACATATAAATTGAGTCACAGTGAGAATATCCAAATCGATACAAAATTTCTTAAAACCTACGATTATTGGTGAAAGCATAACCACAAAGTTAAATTTTCAAGATAAAACCTCATAAATACGTAATATATAGATATAATCTTATGTTCCTTTACGAGAAGCAACAGTCCACTAACTCGAGGCTAATCGAACAGAAACGTCAACATCGAAAGCATCATTCTCTCGTAACATTACGTAGCGAATACGCCCGTCGGGTGCCACGTAAATAGTTTATCAGCACAAGAAGTGGACACGATAAGTCAGTAAGAACGATCTACCAATAACGCGTACATATTAAAAGGAGTATAAAGGTTCACGGCGCCCGACTCGCGCTAGCAGCACAGTCGGAATCGCCCTCGTCAGTGAATAGCAGAACGCTGCAAAATCTTACTCACAAAACCGCGGGGAGGAGGCGAGAGCGCGCTACTGGTGCGGCTGCACGGGCGTCTGGCAGTACGGGCACTCGTCGGCCGTGGTCATGCACTTGTCGCACAGCACGTAGTGGTTGCACGGCGCCAGCGTGACGGAGCGCGGCTGCTCCTCGCACACCATGCACTTGGTGGCCGTCTCCAGGTACAGCACCTTCTCGATCTCCTCCAGGTCGGCGCGCGCCTGCGCCTGCATGGCCTTGAGCTGCGGGATGGGCAGCGCGCGCAGGTTGGGGCGCGGGGCGAGGGCCGCGCGCGCGCCGTCCAGCTCGCGGCGCAGCGCGTGCGCGTGCGCCAGCGCCTCGTCGCGCTGGCGCTCCGCCAGCCCCGCCGCGCGCCCCGCCTCCTCCGCCTCGCGCTTCCACGCCTCGCACGCCGAGCGCGCCTGCGCGATGCGCTCGTCCCAGCGCGCCACGGCCGCGCGGTTGGACGCCAGCTCCTCGCGCAGGCGCGACACCTCGGGCGACGCGCCCGCGTACTCGAAGCTGCCGCCGCCGCCGAAGCTGCCCGCCTTCATCGCGTGCGAGTTGAACAGGCGCTCGGTGTCGTAGCGCAGGAACGGCGGCAGCGGGGAGCCGCCGCCCGGCGGGCTGAAGCCGCGCAGCCCGGCGCGGCCCTGCGGGATGTTGACGGGCGCGGAGCCCCCGAGCAGCCCCTCGCCGTCGGACAGGTCGCGCTCGAGCGAGGCCACCAGGTTGAGCGGCGTGTCGAGCTGGAAGTCGTCCACCTTGTTGCCGGCCACCTCCTGCAGCACGGTGGTGCACACGGCGTGCGCGGCGTGCTCGTCGTGCTCCAGCGCGCGCGGCAGCAGGGCGCGGGGCGCGGCGCGCGGGCCGGAGCCGGCGCTGGACGTGGAGGCGCACTCGGAGCCGTCGCCGCTGCCGTTGGAGTGGCCGGCGGGCGGGGTGCCGGTGCGCACCTCGCCCATCTTCTTCTCCGGCGGCAGCGCTGACGTCAACAGTTCGGCCAGGTTGGTGCCGACGTCCAGCCCGCCTAGTTCGCGACCTCCGCCTAGTTCTTCCGCTGCGAAAACACATATTACAAATAAAATCATACAATATTATTCCAGCACAAATTCATTGGTTTGTAAGACTACTGGTATTTGTTTTTCTCGTTCTTTCTGCATTCCCAGGAAGAGTAAATAGCTCTCGCTCTACCATAGGTACCTTGAATTATTGACAATTATGTTGCAAGCATGGTAACCTCAATAGTACAGAAATTGGACAAAATGGACTGACTACCAAAAGACTACCAAAACTGGTGAAAAAAAAACCCTTGCCTCAACCTACTTTGTCATGCATCATGCTACCCAACAGTCGGCAGGAATCTGTTTATAGGCACCCTACGTATCTGTACTGAACCAAAATGCTCCTAAATTTAACAGGTGAGTGGAATATATGATGTTTACTTACGTTCAACGTGTGCAAAGGCACAAAAGAGCCCGCGAGGACAGTAGCCCGCTTGCTGCACATCGTTACACTTGGTAGACTTGTATATCTCCGGGTGGAACTGCTGCTCGGTGCGCGTATGGCAGTAGCCACATGAGTCTCCAGACTCACAATTGCTAGGCTCGCCCCATTCTTCGCCGTGTTTAACATTAGGACATGGTGTGCTACGATATTTATATTTTCTTGGTGATCTACGTTTATCCTAAAAGATAATAATATGATTATTATATTTTATTAATAGTACTTTATTGTCCAGTGCATATACTACATAGTAGGTACTTACTTTACTATTATGATATTGAGGACACGCATATCCTTGTCTACATAACCTAGGCGGTCTTTTACAGGGTTCAGTTTTATAAGAAGATAATACAAAATTCGTGTCTGAAACAAATAACAAAATATTAGTTAACAATTTTAAAAAAAGATAAAAATTAACACAATATTTTTACTTTTCAAATTCATTAAGGTTGGTCGGTGCTATTCAATGGGCAGGGCATTGCCCACTGAATAGCAACACTTTCACACATAAACCATTGAACAGATTCTGAATAAATTTGAACAACTATAGATAGCCTATAGTTGTTTTATTTTGTTGTTTGGATCACATGGGCAGAGATGCGAGCAACATCTAGTTTTTAATAGATCCACATTGAAAAAACTATCAATTTGTATTAACCTTGCCACTTAGGGTCTTCATTCTGCAAATTCCTTTCTCTGTCTAAAGCATTTGGAGCGGCCGAATCACCATCTGCCATATCAGGATTTTCTAAAGCTTGAAGTTCTCTCATGTCCAGCACTGGAGGCCTAAGATCGGGGGCTCCGTGCGCAAAGGCACAGTGCGCTCCGTTCTTAGTACATAACCCCCTAGCGTCCGTGTCATGAACGCACATACAAGTCTTATAATACCGGAGGTGATATCTCCGCTCTGTGTCTCCTGCGGTGCGATGTAAGTAGGGACACCTGTGAGCAAAGAATATGACAAGATTTAGATCCTACTAATATTATATTGTGATTTTAAATAATGCTGCAGCTGAATAGATGTCGTTGAAATTTGGTATAGGGATATATAGGGCCTGGAATAACACATAATATGCTTTATATCCCGTGAAAAGGTATCCATGGGCTGTGGAATTGCACACTAGCAATGCTGCGGGAATAGGCAAATATTGGTTTTCAGATTGTGACACCACCTTCATTAGATGATTACCAATTTTACCGGACTACGACAAAAGAATGGTTATAATTCTGATAGCTATGATGTATGAATGTTCATCTGTTCCCTTCAATGGCTTTTATGTTAAGCTAAGTAGACAAAACATTCAGTACAATACTGTAACCACTTTCAGGGTTGAGCCGGGGGTCTTTCAATGCTAGGTAAACAGGTTTGCAGTATCCTCAAGTCAGAACAATATATAAACGTCAAGAAAGGTTTATAAAAAATGTTGGTTTCAATTTTTACAATGAGCAATAAAAACTTGCACAATTTGTTGAAATTTTTATCAAACATGCTATTGTCTAGTGTTACATAGTAAGTAGTGGATTAATCAATATCATTTCATTCACAGTTTCTCAAAACTAATTCTGCATTTTCAAGAACCTTATTCATATTACTGTCTTCTAACTTACTTTCATTACTTACTTTACATTTTATTTATAACTAGACAGTCAAAGTATTTCAAAAAGTACCCACATATAGCAAATCATATTCATTACATTGGTAATTATCAAGTAATTATTATTAATACAATCAACTAGGTACATAAAATCTCTTCCGAAGTATGTTTGATAACTACAGTAGAACCCGGATTATTAAGATCTTCCGGATTATCTGGATTAAATTTACCACAAGCACTAAATTCATATTAATATTCAGTATGTAACTAAGTCATGTAAGAAAATTATATACGTACATCACATCACGATAATTTATACTTTTTTACTAGGACACATCAATTTGACGTCACCTCGCCTGAGAGGGTCATTTCATTATAGATATATTGTTACAGTGGTGATTCTAAACTTGGCGGCCTCATCAGATGCTTTTCATGCTCTGCTTAAATTACTGTTAATATACATTGATTTTTGGAGGTACTTGTTGATTTATTTCAAAACATTGTATGTGTACTGTATGCAGAAAACCTGTTTTTTTTCTATTTGATTATCTGAAGACCTAACAACAACCATAAGTCATGTTATGGCAAGGTTTTATTCTAGAATGGTCTAAGCATGGATGGATCATTGACACAAAAGAAGAAGGTTATTGAAGCCTCTACTGCATACATCATAAAATGTTATGCCAATAAGAATCTAATATCACACTATACAGACATTTAAGTCTTAACGGAAATAATAAAGCATATTATGTTCTCAGAAATATATTATATTCTGACTAAATAAACACATTTAAAGATAACATTGTGATGAATCATTATAGTTAAACCATAAAATATGTTTACTGGTAGTATTATACCTCCATATTTTTGTTTAAATTTGGTTAGAATGATTTATGTACCTAATAGAATATTTCTAAATACACTGTAACAGTGTTAAATTCTGTCTTATTGGAATGTAAAATATGTGTGTAATCATTGTTTTTGTTCAGTTTACATATTATTTTCTCTATCAAAATATGTATTATATTATTATCAGATTAGGTTAACTAATTTTAAATATCCTAACTTCAAAAACAAATACGAACAAGAAGGCCACATCAGTTTATTTTCATTACCCTACAAAATTATCTAGGTGCACCAGTAAAATTAAATTCTACCTAAAGACGTTCACTTGTAATTTAGTCGAATTATACTTATATGTACCCGTAAACAAATTGTTTTATCGAAAAAGGAAATCATAATGATAAAAAGTATAGTACCTAACTAAAATAAAAACGCCAATACAAATCAAGACGCCACTTTCTTTGTACTCGAAACAATGAATTCTGAACAATATTTATATTGAAAAGCGAAGGTAACTTACTCGTCCCCGTCTTCACATATGCCTGTCGTTTCATTATATTTTGTACAATAGTTATCTGCGCTATAATTGAAGGTTCCATCTCTTTTTCTAACTGGCCTTCGTCTTCTTTGGTTATTAAAATGCCAATGAAAACATGTAAAAGGTCTATGTTGTGTACATTTGTGTTGTAAGAAAGACGGACACTGCTCTACTCGAAACTCCTTTAGATATCTGAAACAGAATTGTAGACTCAGCGCGACGCTAGACATCATATGAATCACATAAAACACTATCACTTCACATATACAAGAGGTTTATAAAACTCAAATTACTTATAATGATTTGGTTTTTCTGTTTGAGCTGCTAACAAAGGTTTAGATTCCGACGGCATTTTGGAAAACTATTATTGCGCCTCTCGCGTCGCGCAGGGCACGCTCACCGACGACCAATTAAAATTCAATATACGATCACGTGATACATAACATTTTAGAAAGGTACAAAAATGTAAATAATCTATTTTAAATTAAAATATTACTGAAAATACGTAAAAAAATAATTTCAAGTGGCCTTGAACTTCTTAAAGGCGTTATCACTCCAGCCGAACTTAATTTCGGCTTTCGGCACCAAAAAAATATAATAAAGCGCAACGAATTGACAGAGCTGTCAAGTTTATGTTTTCTATTGGACTCTTTCTAGCTAATTTAAGACTTCTGTCGAAAGACGGAGACAAAAAATAGGACATACTGTGCTGCTATAACAAGCACAACATTCATATTTTATTTTCCTGTATTCTGGTTCTGAATGGTTCTGATCTGAGACATTGAGACAACAATAATGAATGAAGAGAAACGAAATTTTGTTATATTTAGAAGGGATAGGTAGGTACTTATTAGAATGTTTGTCAGATACACTCTTCATTGCAGTTAATTATTTTTATTAGATATTATATTCTAATTAGAGATAAGAAGCCCATTTTGGCTTCGTAGACTTGGCTCCCCTGGTAGCTCCCCTGGGGGAGACAAGGTAACTTTGATTGTGGCTTTGGCTCCCCCGTACGGGGGAGACAAGGCACCCTTTAATTTGTTCTTTTCCCTTCGTAGACTTGGCTTCCCTGAGGGAGACCAGATAACTTTGCTTGTGGCTTTGGCTCCCCCGGACGGGGGAGACAAGGCACCCTTTAATTTTTCTAATTTTATAGTGTACTTGAGTTCACTGCTTCGTTTAACCTCTCGGATGCCGGACCAACTTGCTACCTAATGGTATAAAACACGTTTGTTCAAAAATTCACTCGAAAATAGTGTTGTGCTCCACAGCAGAACCACTTTGACTACATTATGTAGAAATTACAGGATAAAATGTATATAATATCTATATTTTTGTAGCTAATTATAAAAATTTGTATATTGTTAGTTTCTTGGCAAATATCAATTCAAAGTGGTCATGCTACAGAGTATACTCTCCAGCAGGACCACTTTAAAATAACAGTTATTTCACGTTGTTTTTGCACAGGTCATAATATAAACAATTGTATATTTATTGTATATCAAGATAACATCTACAATTTTAGATAAATACTTACTGATTTTAAGTAATAGGTATGTAAATATTTTATCGGAAAGCGCCTGCTATAAATTTCTTAGCAAATAACAAGATTAATATACTATCTTTACAATATATAAACTATAAAAAAAAGCTATAAAAAGAAGTAAAAATAGAAGTCAAAGTCAAATATCATTTATTCTATACATATAGACCATAAAAACGGCACTTAAAAATGTCACTATATTACATATACATAAAAAAAAATATTTTTACAAATGGACCACCGGTTTGAAACGCGGCCCCGACCTGAGAAGACACCGGCAAGAAACTCAGCGGGCATTTTTTTGTCGATTTACACTAATTTACTTAGTTTAAATCTATACACAATTTCATTTGAAAAAACATAGTTGAGCGAACAGCAGGCTCATTTCCTAGCTTCTTTATCATCCAAGTAGACTTGGATTTTATAAATAAAAATGTTGGTACAATTTGCGCTCAACAATATTTTTAAATTTATGTATAGGTAAATCCCTAATTTCGCATACAGTTGCCCTGGAAAGAATTACTAATTCTTTGCAGTCTACTATCGCAAACTACAAGATTGTTCTTGTGTCGGGTATTTATATTGTGCCTATCACAAAATCTTTAAACTTTTGAAATATTTTTCCTAACATACTAAATATAATAAACTACACAGAACATAATGGTTCTCGAAAATGTATTGTGACACTACGGTTAAATTTTTCGTGGAGAGAGCACAGCTCGCTTTTGTAACAATTATTGTGTTTTAATCTGCCGAATTACCCCAAAGGAGAATGCCATAGTTATTTGCTAAGAAATTTATAGTAGGCGCTTTCCGATAAAATATTTACATACCTATTACTTAAAATCAGTAAGTATTTATCTAAAATTGTAGATGTTATCTTGATATACAATAAATATACAATTGTTTATATTATGACCTGTGCAAAAACAACGTGAAATAACTGTTATTTTAAAGTGGTCCTGCTGGAGAGTATACTCTGTAGCATGACCACTTTGAATTGATATTTGCCAAGAAACTAACAATATACAAATTTTTATAATTAGCTACAAAAATATAGATATTATATACATTTTATCCTGTAATTTGTACATAATGTAGTCAAAGTGGTTCTGCTGTGGAGCACAACACCGAAAATACCGTTATGAAAATCACATAACACCAAAAAAGTATCTTTCAAGGAAAATTGCTTAGCAGTTTACCATTACCAATTCGCCAGAAGTACAATCAATAATAACAATTAAATTAAAAATACTGTATTTATAATTAAGCTGTTTTAAAAATATTACAATTATTCATGAACAAAAAATATATAATTACTTTATGTATACCTATAAGAAATATGTCCAACAGGCTTTCCACCCTAGTCTGTTTTTCTCAAGACCCAGATCAAACTCGAACAGTATCAAAATAGACTCAGAAACCATCCTAACATACTGGCAACAAAGCTGCTTGCCCCCAGCTATAACAAGCGCCTCAAGAGAAAGGATGTTATCTCTTGATTCAAATAGGGAGTCGATGTCTTCACTGGAAGACACGCTTTAAAAAGAAGTCTACGCCTATACCACATCCGCTAAAAGATTTGATGAATTGCCGCTTTGTTGAAAGATACTTTTTTCTCCCCCGTTTACAATTTTAAAAAGGCAGTGGACTCAAGTACCTACACTATAAAATTAGAAAAATTAAAAGGTGCCTTCTCCACCGTCCGGGGGAGCCAAAGCCACAAGCAAAAGGGGAGCCAAGTCTACGAAGGGACCCTGGTCTCCCCCAGGGGAGCCAAGTCTACGAAGGGAAAAGAACAAATTAAAGGGTGCCTTGTCTCCCCCGTCCGGGGGAGCCAAAGCCACAATCAAAGTTACCTTGTCTTCCCCAGGGGAGCTACCAGGGGAGCCAAGTCTACGAAGCCGACATTTTGAAGGCAGCTGTGATATTCAAATAATTTATACTTAAATAAATAAAATTGAAGTGTCTGTTTGTAACGATAATAAAAAAAGCGTCAAAATCCCAGCTTTTTATTGAATGACTACTACACAAAACAAAACCTATAACAAAATGCTTTATATTTGCTTGACATTTCTTTTAAATAATTTATAATTATTACTCTATTTTAAATTGGGTCGTTCTTTGATAAAGTAAGTGAGTATTTGTATAAAATTTTCAAACACACCGAAACTAAATTATTTATGGGAATGAATAAATCAAATCAGACCACAATCAGACCCGTTGCTATCACCTCCCTCCTCTCGAAGGAAATGAAGCGTGTTATCAACATACATCACCTGAGAGTACAACATACCTTGAAGGAAACGATATTTTATTTAGCGACTGACAGTACGACTTCCGCCAAAATCGCATAACCGACCGGTGACTATTTTGTGTACGGTATCTCACAAACCGCCACGCCGCGCCGAACACAAGTCATCGAGAGTTAGAGTGGGGCACTGGCACTCAGCCTTGATATAGCGAAGATAGATATTAGATCGGGTCTAGCATAGAGGTTTCTTAGCGCTGTCATTTTACGGACTCTGAGAGAGACTGTGCGAATGTATTGCCAACTTTTTGTCTAGCAGAAGCATCCAAGCCGTCTTCGATGGCAGTTGCTCGGACCGCAAGGACGGAAACGCTGGTGCCCTGTAGGTATTGTCCCCGATTCTGTTTCTGCAGCATATCAATGACATGCTGTTTGATGACTCCATTCACTACTATGCGAACGAAAGTACCGGGGACTCATATTATACGCGCCGTGTAAACATCCCTTGGTCCGAATTAGAGGAAAGTAGGTACCGAAAAACTTGTGTCAGAAATCGCGACTACTCTCATCTCATCTCATTAGCTAGAGTACCCGATTTGGAAAGACCGAACCTAGTTCAATTCAACCCCACTAAGATACATGTAGGGACTTTGCCTCACTGTATGTCTTATACCTCCTGTACAATGGCTTGTGTTCAGAAAAAATGTTCGACATGATGCTCACGCCTACTTTCTATCATCGCACCAACAATATGGAGTTCAAGAAGGAGGTTCATATACCTAGGTTTCTGCAGGATCGGCAGCACCAGTGTGATGCTTCTGATATTGCAAACGTTTATAGTCCGTAGTCCGTGTGCTAAAAATGTCGTGGTCATAATCAAACAATCCTTAAAACCGATCGTTTCGTGGATGCGACGGGTCATTACATTTTCTTCAAATTCATACAGATACCTACGTAGTATCTCACTCTCCGGGTGGATAAGCCCGCCACATATTTGGTTCACCTTCAACGTGAAGATTGGTGGGTGATTTACGTTTATAACTAGAAAGTTAAACGACTTAACGGATAAAACGTATTTATATTCTCTGAGCCATATATTAATACTGTAATGAAAATAAATTCAAGCAACAAAAAAAACGAAACAAGTGTAAATGATGTAAACTTGTTTCATTTCATTGTATTTGTTGTCAAGTCAAAGGTTGCAAATAAATTCGTGATAAAAAAGCAAAAGTCAAAATATCTAAAAGAAAAAGAAATTGCTTATTATTTTATTACAATGGCAACATTCAAATAAATCATAGCCAATGATACACTTTCGTCCCAAAAAATTGGCAAAATACCTTAAAAATCCACCAATCACAGGGGCTACATTTTCCACCAATCGTGAGTAGCAGAATTAACCAATGAACTCATAGAAACACTGGCGTCGGTTTCACCCGCTCTATTCCCTTCGACGCCATCTTGAGCATATGATCATTGTCTTGTCGTGCGTCTCTTGAACGGATATTATTGAAAAGTTTATTTTCATTGTAAAATCAGCTACCTAAGGTGTGTAAATTAGTGTAACTTTCCATGAGTGTTAAGTTTATCTGTAGAAATTTCAGTTTTATCGCTATTCAATTAGTATTGTGAGCTCGCAAGTGTGTTGAAATCATTGTTCTCCTTAAAATTACATTTTCTTTATTTTAGTGAAAAATGGCTCGTACCAAGCAGACTGCCCGTAAATCTACCGGAGGCAAAGCTCCCCGTAAGCAGTTGGCCACCAAGGCAGCGCGTAAATCTGCGCCTAGCACGGGTGGTGTCAAGAAACCCCATCGTTACCGCCCTGGCACAGTAGCCCTCAGGGAAATCAGGCGCTATCAAAAATCAACTGAATTACTTATCCGGAAACTGCCTTTCCAGCGTCTCGTAAGAGAAATCGCACAGGATTTCAAAACTGACTTGCGTTTTCAGTCGGCAGCTATTGGCGCGCTCCAGGTGGGTTACCTTAATGTGCTACTGAGTTACCTATTGTTCGCCTTTTACATTTCACCAAGGTACGCAATAGCATTACTTGAAATTATTCCTAATGTCAACAATGTTTTTAATTTCAGGAAGCGAGCGAGGCATATTTGGTGGGTCTCTTCGAAGACACCAACTTGTGCGCTATCCATGCCAAGCGTGTAACCATCATGCCTAAAGATATCCAGCTCGCTCGGCGAATCCGTGGCGAGCGTGCTTAAACTTGCACCAATAGTATATAAACTACTGTAATCATAAATTATTTGTAATTCAATAGATCTAAATTCCATTAACATTTTTTTACAGTGTCTCACATTTAAGTTTTTAATAAACATTGTATTCATTAATATGTTAAGGATGCAGCAGAACTGAGTTTAATTAATACATTCTTAATATGTAAGTTTGTAGAATGTTCATGGATGAAATATTATTGATTCAATTTTGCTTACTTGGTGTTGTCTTAGTATTTCATGCAAGTACATACCATCGCTTAAGTTCTAACACCGTTTAAGTAGAAAAAATACAGTGCAGAAGTTATATGATATGTGTGATTGCATATCACTGCTTAAGCACCACTTATTTAAATGATTTTAGAACTTGTGTGATGATACATAGCTTTTGTTTAGTGATTTGTGGTAATTTTACATCTTAAGTAGTAATAATATAGGTAATGATGTCAACCACATTATGTGAGATGATTCTGTGTTCGGCGTATAACTGCACTGATGTGTATGAAATTTGGTGTAATTAAATTTGATTAGGTTCTAAGACTTGGGCATTTTTATTTAGAAGAACTTTATGTACCCCTTATATTTATTAGGGGTTATTACCATATGTTCTACTATTTGTTCTACTAATAGAACAATTAGGAAAAAAAATCACATTTGTTCTATTAGAGAGACATTATTTAGAATAGAAAAAGGAGGAAAAAAGAAATATCGTTGGGTGGTTACCGTCTGTTCTACTGTTCCATATGTTCTACTATTTGTTCTACTAATAGAACATATAGGCAAAATAGTCACATTTGTTAATATAAAAGAGATATTATTTAGAATGTACTACTTTTTATCCTAGAACAAAGAATCATTTAAGTACCTTCAATAGAACTACTAGGTACATTTTTGTTTACAATCAAAAAGGAAATAAAACATCTGCAAACAAATGAACATAACAAAAACAAGGGACTATCGGAAAGTGATCAGACATTCATAGAGCTTACATAAAGTATTTATTATTTTATTAATTCTAAGAAATGCCCTACAGTTATTTCCTTATTTACTAGTTGCAGTTGTGCCTCCAAAATTTCATTGTCATTATTAACACTGTCAATTTGTCTAGACGAAATCTTTTTTCCTTGTCTAATTTTGAATAAATTTGAGATAGTCTCTTCTGCGTCATCTTTTAATATTTGCAAAAGTTGGATTATGTTAACTTTGCGCCGTGAATTACAAGAAGCATTCAGTTTTTTGTTCCAGCTCTCCACAATGTTTGTAGTTCTGTGTCTCTCCGAATAAATACACCAAGAATCAATAAATTTTTCATCTTTTAACCAGTAGTTTTCCATATAAGTGATAAATTTTTTTGTTTTGTTATTTGACAATGCGTTATTCTCGGCTGCTGTGTTGGACATAATGGACATTCTCATTTTAACATATTGCCAACCTTCGTTAATATATTCCCGAGGAAGGAGGGGTAATGATCTGGCCAAGTTTACTTTATTTTTTGACCACTTTGCTTTTGTTACACCAATAGCTTTAGCTTTGCGCCAAATTGCATTCTTAAAATGGAAAAAACAGCCTTTCAAAGTTATTGTGGGAAAAACTTCAACTATTGCACTTCTTGCTGCTTCTTCGTAATCTGAGGTGAATTTTAAAGGGTTCCATGTCGGTATTTGGGATTTGATTATCTCGAATAAAATTATATAAGCGGTCTTCGACATGTGGGTCATTAGTGCGTAGATAACTGGAAATACGTTAGTTTCAGACAATGAACTATTGACATCAGCACATTATAACGTAAATTTAATTTCCTAATTGTTCTATCAATAGAACAACTAGGAAATCGATTCCTGATTGTTCTATTAATAGAACAAGTAGGAAAACGATTCCTAATTGTTCTATTAATAGAAACGAGTAGAACAAACGTGATTATTTTTTCCTAAGTGTTCTATTAGTAGAACAAATAGTAGAACATATGGTAATAACCCTATTTATTATAATATCTTGTTCCATTATACTAATGCATCGTTTACTGCTATCATTGTAACTGAACATGTTGTGATATCTTCGTGGTTTAGTTTCTCAGTCCAAAGTTAGGGGTACCTATTATTTTTAATGCAATTATGTGTATTCACGTGAGCTTAAAATCTGATACATAACGCTCATAACATACTACGCCAGTAATTTATTGTTTTTTCTCGAATTTGGATGATTCATTAAATTTATTACACAATAATAATTATTGCACAATAACTATTATTTCTATTGTTTACGTCATGTTTCATCACCAGGGCAAGGAATAAAGATGAGTCATCATTTTGATATTATGAAGTTTCTAAGCAAAGCCATGAGGATATAAGTATTCTGTGGCCATTATGGTCTAAAAAAGTAGACACCAATAGCTGGAGGTGAGTGCCACTAACATAATATCTCGACTGTTTTTCTCGCACCCCGGCTGACCCAGGACTATCTCCGCTTTCAAAATGACTCTCGTGGAAACCATGTGCGCCCGGAGGAGTAAAAAGTATCGCAGACCCCGAAATGCAAAGCGCGGGCCTCGGATGCGATCGCTCGATCAGGCTGAACGTAATGTTAGTGATAAACTATTTATTACGCAGTATCTCTGGCTATAGACATTGTCTCGATAGTATAGGTAGGGGGTGCCGTCTATTTGGTAGAAACTTGATACTCCGAAACCTATTTGGGATAACTCACTTCGCAGAAACTTCTTTAATCGATCATTTATTAGGCATAAAAAATATTTGACATAAATATTTTTAGGCATAATGTGCTTATGACCGAATTTAGAATGGCATACATTTAAGATAGTAGAATTTTATTTGGCATAATTACCTTTGGCATAGTTAAAATTTTGTATAACTTCATTTAGCATAACGTTCATTTAGAGTACAGATTATTTGGAATAATTTGACTAAGCATAATATAAAGAGCATAGAATTTCAATTAGAATAATATAGATGGGGTTACTTTCTTCTTTAAAAATGGGTAGGTTAGGTTAGGTTAGAACTGTGACCCAGAAGTAGTCAGAATAGATAGTTGTTTACACCCCGACACAGAGTACCCCGACTCGTATAGGTTAGGTTAGGTTAGAACTGTGACCCCAACAGCGCGAGCCGAGCGAGCGAAGCGAGCGTGCCGCGGTAGCGGCCGGCGAAGCGCCAGAATAGATATTTGTTAACACCCCGACACAGAGTACCCCGACTCGGATAGGTTAGGTTAGGTTAGAACTGTGACCCCAACAGCGCGAGCCGAGCGAGCGAAGCGAGCGTGCCGCGGCAGCGGCCGGCGAAGCGCCAGAATAGATAGTTGTTAACACCCCGACACAGAGTACCCCGACTCGGAGTGTTGCAATAATCATAAAAGATGATTCTTGCTGTAAACATTATGCTAAATGATGGTTCTACTTTTAAATAGTTATGGATAAGAAATATATACCAAAAGATGAATCTGGTTTTGAACTTTCTGCGATGTGATGGTTATACATTGTGATTATTATGGATACAAAAATTATGCGTACAGATGATTCTGACAAACAAAATTATGGGTTTCAATGTATGCAAAATGAGTTTATGCCAAACGATATTCTGCGAAAAGAGGTTTATGCTATTAGTTGTTATGCAATATAAAATTATTACTTAAAAAGTTCTACTATATGAGGTGTACCCATAGGTAGGTACTCCCGGTCGCTGCCACATGGTCGGGTATATTGGAAATCATCATCATCATCATTCCCTGAACCCTTATCCCAATTCAGTTGGGGTCGGCTTTCCAGTCTAACTGTGATGCGGCTGAACTTCGATATTTTCCGTGAAGCGACTGCTATCTGACCTCCACAACCAATGGTCTAATGCCATAGATGTTTGTATGGCAACCGGGACCGACGGCTTTTGGAAATCGTTGCCGCCATTTCAAATCGCTGTACTGTACACTGCGCGATACTGGCGACATGGATCAAAACTTCGTTAAAAACAACCCTCTCCGATTCCTCCCCTACCAGATTACTATGTGGAAAGTAGCAGCCTTCCCAGATGGCAGTAGGCATGTGAAATAAAAAAGGTACTCTGTCCAGCTCCCGGAGAACAAACGAGCGTAAGTATGTATTATGTTTATAAAAAGAAAGACAGATAGATAGGTACATACTATTACTATACTAGGTACCTACTTCAAATGAGGGCGTCGTTGACCAGAGGAGGGGTGATCAACCCTTATGTGTCGGTCATTTCACTTATTTCCCTTATATTATGTAGGTATAACGACTGCCACAGATGTTCCTATGAGAATGGGATCGACGACGGCTTAACGTGCTCTCCACTCCAAGACAACCAAATCAATGCATATAGCCATATATATCATACAAATATTTGCACTGAGCGGGAATCAAACCCGCGTCCCTGCGTAGCATTCGCGTTCACTACCACGATGCCAGTGAGGCCGTCACAGTGTGAACAAATTTTTTTTATTTTTTATTTATGGCACGTCAATTTGACTTCACCTTGCCTGATGTTAAGCTGAAGGCAAAGTCTCATGAAAGAGGTTCACCATTGTAAACACGTTCAGTGCTATAATGGTGGTGCTCAGCTTGTCGGCCTCTTCAGATGCTTAGCTAGATATTTAACTCACAATTGTGTTCTTCCATCAATATGGCATCACTACCATAGTATAAAACAAAGTCCCGTTCTCTGTCCCTATATCCCTATTTCCTTATGTCCCTTTGTATGCTTAATTAAACCTTTCAAACCACGCAACGGATTTTGATGCAGTTTTCTTTCAATAGATAGAGTGATTGAAGAGGAAGGTTTATATGTATATAACATCATGCTACAACCAACTGGTGCGGAGCAGAAGTGAAAAATGTTGCAAAAAAAACGGGGTGACGCTGACGAAGTTGCGCGGGTCAGCTAGTCTATTATAAAAGGAACTACAATTCTATTCTAGTATAGTATAATAAATAATTTATAAATGGTCTCCGCTTACCTCAGTGGGAAAAGCATTGTTTTAAAAAAATATTACTTCATGATGTTGTTAGTGATTCAAGGCGAAGGTGTATAGTTTGAATTGTATTAATTGAAACAGTATTTAACAGAACAGGAACAGTAAACCGAAGTTAATTACAAACTGAATTAGGTGTCCCTTTTCATCTTTTAGGAGGCAGGTGTATAGAGCCCTATCAAACTCTTTAGGGCTTCAGAACAATATCATCTGCAAACTGGTATGTTGGCTGATAGTGATGTGGGCAATGCCTTTCCAATAAAAGTCAAACTATGAGATAGAAATGTGGACAAAAACTACTTGGTTGACCGGTCCTTGCCATACTGGTTGCGTTCTGCAGTTAGCTTAACTGAATATAACCTATATACATAATTTATTTACTTGGTGTTATTAACAACATGATCAGTTAGGATAATCTGTCGGCGGCAACCCAATCCAATCTGACGGCAGCCCGGGCCAGGAAACTCGATTTCTCTGTAGCCCTGAGAGCCTTAACGTCTGGCTGCCTACCTTGTCTACCTAAATGCCTGCATGCATCTAGTCATTCTTACCACATGCCTTATATTCTTATCAGATTGCATTACCTGACTCCTAAACAAAGAACAAATCCAGTATGGCAAAGGTTTTATCCATTCATCATTATGTACCTATGAGCTTACAGGCAAGGTTAGTGAAGGACATCACTTATTATAGCTGGAAAAAGAACATTTATTTCACAAGGATATAAACAGGGTGTAACAATAATTAAAAAGTAAAATAAGTTAAACCTATATTGACAACAAATACTATTTAAACTATTAACAAAATGACTATTTCTCTTAGATATCTATGCAACGGCTACTTGTTCTTGTTTCTCTAGTCCTTCTAATTCTTTCAGCCTCATTTCTACTTCAGCAACACTCAAACCTTGTTCTTTGTTAAACCTGTATGTCTGCAACAACTGTTCCTTTTCCAGACCCTTTATTCTCTGATATAATGTTTTATCAAATTCTCTGTCTACGTCACTCTCTTCTCTCAATACGCAAAAGTATATTAAAAATACTGCAACACTGGTTACGACCGAATAAGGTTGGTACCATGGCATGTCACTTTCCACTCTTCTAATTACTGGACGAACTGTTTTCTTAGCTGCACCGCTGGTTGAAAACTTTATCGGTTCATTCTCACTTGCTTCTAGATTACTGCTGTATGATCGTTTTGCTCTATAAAACCGATTGAGACTCCTGAAAAAAGGTTCTGGTGAAAATACATTACAAAAATCGTGGTTAAAACATACATATTAGATATTATGGTGCAACAAAACTGTAGATGCAATATTCGATTACGTAAGTTGATCACCTGAAGTAGTTGCTAAGATGTCGATTCATTTTTATTCTTTTCCGTGAATTATATAGGATTATTTCAAGATTTTTGGGTGTTAAAAATTGTAATTTATGTCAAGTCCTTGCTGTCATTTTTCATAATATTATATTTTGTCATTACTGTCAAGCAATGATGCCAAGCGTTTCGTTCCTATTATAGAGCTAGATACTAACCTTTTAGCACAAAATTGATTTAAAAAACAGAATGCAATAAAAATGATTAGATAATTAAAAATAAAAACGTTAAAGAAGTTATGTGATCCAAAAGTTTAAACATTTTGATCGGTGGCCATTATTTCGATCGAATACTGTAAAGCGTTTCTTGTTCTGCAAAAATAGAAAAAAATTATCAAGCACCGAGTGAACACCCACACCGCCTTTTGATTATTTGGCTACTCGCTATTAATCAACAAAGATACTAACACAATGTACTTTTTTTTTTTCAAAAAAAATGTTTTTTATTTCAGTAACATACCGAACAAATTCTTCACCTACATCGGGCTCATTTAATAAAAAGTTTCGACGAGCAATTGCTTCATTTTTCCTTTCGTTTGCAGCTTTCAATTTAGTATCATCATGAACACTTTGTTCCTTTATTTCTTGGTGTACAACGGTTGGCTGAATTTCACAAGTAGGCTTTGTTAGCAAAGCCCAAATGTCGCACTTATCAGATATGTGTTTAACAGTGTCAAATAATGAGGCCCTCTTTTCCCATATTGATGATAAACCATTGACCTGTCGACAATATGTTGAAAGGAAGGAAGGCAAGGAAAATTTCATTTATCATCCTAAGAAACAACACACCGTTCAGCAGTCCGGCTTGGGAAGTACTTCCGCCCTACAGAATACGGAGGCTAATAATAACCTTGAGTTGTGTTTCCGCCGGTGAACAGGGTAACCAGAGCTCACTGGAAAGGTTTTGTGTTGTCAGTGGGAAGTCCGAGAAAACCTTCTTTGTCTTCTGCATTTACAGCACAGAGACTCTTTTGACCTTCTCCCTTCTCTTCTCTATATGATCGGCAGCACGAATGTGACACCCCTGGTGTTGTAAATGTCCATAACAATTTTTCATCAGGTGGGCCGAGTGCTTGTTTGCCCCCTAAGTGGCATAAAATAAAGGGGGATAATAATTGCGGCACATTCGTGACCATTCGCGTCTGTAGCATATCGAGATCCGAAGTCGTCGGCATAGCTCGCGCTTCGTCAGTATAAATGAAGTTAAATACTGTAGGTATAGATAGTATTACCATGTTAGACGTCAGGTGGCAGCCGCTCCGTTAAAAGCTGTATAAGTTAAACAAGTAGGTAGGTGAAGAAGAGAAGGAGTAAGTGGACCCGAGAATGGCCGCCACAAAATGGCAGATTACACGCCCGGGGAAAGGTGTATCCAGCTGTCAGTAAGAAGTAAATGGAATTCAGGCTCCAAAGTGAAGGCCTCGGATCGTATCCGTTATACGTTGTTACATCCAAAGACATAAAACATAACATAAACTCACGCCTATATCCCCGAAGGGGTAAGCAGGGGTGCTAGCACCCACATTTCGCCAAAGACGGTGACAATTAATATTATTATATATTCTTAAGTCAAAACTTACAGATGCTTTTTGTAATTCTTCTAATTCGTTACGACAGTGGTCCACTTGAGCAGCCAATGCGGCATGTCGAATTTTTTCCACTAACACTTGATGTTCTAGTTTGTCAGTTGCAGAAATAAGACTTTGTTGTTCTTTCGTCAGACTCTCTATATTCAACACTGTGTCACGAATTGCTCGATTTAACGATGATATTGCAGCATTTACTGAAAAAACATCTTATAGGAGAAGCCATAAGAATATTATCGCTGTTGCATCCAAAACATTAACTTTGAAGCACGGGGTCAGGTCTCCAACGGATTCTCCATCTCCTGCAATCTGAGTACTGCCTCTGCCAGGGTATCCTCCATATACCTGCTAAAATACTGGCTCGCCAAGGTTGTGATGCCATGAACCATGGTGTGGCGGAGCCAGTTACCACTGGTATGGTATGGTCAACTGTCGTCTGTAATCCTAAATTCTTACCTAGAGTGAAAAGCCTGCACCAGTCTCATGTTTTATCCAGCAATAACCTAATCTACAGTTGCATGCTAATGCGTGTGTGGTTGGCTTCAACCACAAGTCTTGGTGGGGATTCTTATACAACCTTATATGTATTTGCAATTAACTTACATTCGCGCTTCTCCTTAAGTCGCACTTCGTTATCGTGTTCTTGTAGTTTAATTTTCTCAATAGTAGGCCTTACAGAATTTTCCATTTTCTACAAAATAGTTTCTTTTTTGCCAACTAGAATAAAAGTTATTTTAGAAATGAGTTCGTATTACGACGCATATTCGAAAATATTGTTTCGGAAATTAATAATTACCTAACTGTTATCATTTAGCGTGAATCAATATCAGTGAAACGGAACGAAAATAATAAAAATGATTCTCAAGTTGTTTTGTGTTACCCGGGGAACGTTTTGTTGATAAATGACATTTAGTATTCATAGAATTGAATTTCTTTAACCGGATAGTGGTGCATAAATAATGCAAAAACCTGATGCAGGCGGTTTCGTAACTATAACATGGCCGAGCAAAAACGTTCCACACGGCGGTATTTTCCATACGCCAATCGCGAACCCAACAAATCGCCAACGGGAGTTTCTTAAAGGTATCACATTTTATTTGAAAAAGATTTGGGTACCTAGTAGTTAATGTCTTCACGTCTAAACGTCGTCGTCCGTCTAAACTACATAAGGTGCTTTTGTTCTGTGGTACTTACCTACTTAGGTTTAATCGAAGTTCTTTTCAATGGAAAAAAAAGACCTAAGAAGTCTAAGGTCGTTTTAATAAGTTTACGTAAATTTGATGATAAGAACAAGCTATGAATAGACACTTACTTTCTTCACATTCACAGTAGGTATCAAAAATATTAAGATTACGAAGCAGAGACTTCAAAGTTATCTTTTTATTTATTTTATATTTCCCGCGCATTCACGATGAATGTTACCATACCATATATATTTGTGCCGTTAGGATAAAAAAGAGTTGACCCGTTTATTTCCTAACGAATCAACTGAATAGTTGATTCGTTAGGAATAAAAATAGTTGATTAGTTTTAGTTGATCAGTTTTAGTTGGTCGGAGTGGAAAAAGGGATTATATTATGATTTCTATTGCAAGATAAAAAAAATGTTATCCTACGATTTGATAAGAGTAAAATAATATGTATTTCCAATCCAATTTATACTGCTAAGGCCTACACAATAATTAAGTTTTCTGTCAGCTATTAATGGGTCGACACATTTTTTTGGCAAGTGGTGGGAGTTTATTTTCAAATAAGTAAGTAAGTAGGTATATAAGATTATGTTATTAATAAAATTGTACCAACTGCTTGCATTTTAGTGCTCTTGGAAGAATCAAAACTAACTCTAACTCAAAATCAAAAGAATGCCTACATACTTCGTCAACAAGAGCAAAATAAACCGGTACACTATGCACAAGCTCGAAGACCGATGGTCCGTCCGAGAACTTCTCGCCGTCGATCACTTTCTGAAATTAGACAATCAGGAGTCTTTGAATTCGACGGGTGAGTACAAAGAAAGATTCACTTTACTTTTATGGCGTCGCCATATTATTGTCGTGAAGCTCTGTGAACAGGCTTGACGTGAATGTGGATGATTTTCGCGGTGTACACGCGCGTTCACGTTTGTTCCCCGATCGGAGTCGGTATTTTATCGCGCGACAAAAGGTTTGTGCGGCCTTCACGCGTACACATCCACATTCACGGTCGCTTTTCAGTTTGCTTCTGGGTACATATACCTATACATTGATCGGTTTCGATGTATTCCAGTCATCCACCATTTTCTTTTTTCCAACGCTTTCGAATAACTTTTTGTTTTGGACGTCTAAATAGTAGTATACGTTCAGCATCTCCGACAGTGAGACCCTCAGCTTGAATGTCCCCATTATGATATCAAGCCACGTCTTGAGTCTCCCCTTCGTGCCATGGGACAACCAAAGCACATAATGTCGTAGCAATATACATCTCTGTGACCAGATCAGCCACGCACCAAGCATAGCCTAAAAGTACTGGCTTAGACTTGTTCTTATCATCTAATAGGTAATTTACCTCAAATCACGCTCACGAGGAAGCGATGTGGTGGTGAGAACAGCATTTAGCTACATGTCAATCTGTGCTGTGCTCGTGGTGAAGCACCGTTGTGTGTAGCCTTGATCAGTTTGAGATATACAATCCCTCTAATTTTTTTTTAAAGAATTTTAGCAATCGGAATGCTGCTAAGCTTAATGACTTGTGTTAGGAGTGGAGTTACGTCGGTAGTGTAATGGCCAGGATTCGAACCCGGGACCTCTCAGTCATAAGGCCGACTACCACTAAACTACCGACGCTTCCGAATTAATATTAGTATTGGTAAAATTTTACCATTTCACAGATATCAACCCTTGAAACGTGGCCAAGATCGAGAGCAAATGAAGGAAAGGCTAGCTAACACGATGACTTACGGTGATACCGATGAACAACCTAAACCTCTTGTCATGCCTGTAAAGGAAAAACCAGTGGCTAAGTTGCCGTCTAATAAAGAAAAATGGAATGAATGTACGTGAAATTGTAATGAGCGTAGTAGAACTAAAATGGTTGTTGCTGAATACATATATTTTATACCATACCAACTACCTCCGAGCACTTATGTAGAGCAACGGTAAGGGTTGTGGATGAGAAATTCTGTGGAGGGACGGAAGAGTTCTGGTACTGGGCCGACAAAATGATAAGTGGTGACTCGAAGAAGACTAGTGGTAGATATGGTCCTTAAGGCACCAGCTCACGCTCAAGGTAGCGACCTGTCAGTACAACACCAAAGATCACTGACTGACATTGACTACGACAAAAAACTTGATCATTTATTGTACTGATTTTGTATCAAAATATGTTTAAAAACTAGTAACTTTAATTTGCAGTGGTTACTCAAATTCGTGAACGTACGGAATGGCTCGCAGAAATGGAGTACTTAGGTCAAGCTGGACCACATAGAGAGATTATAGGAGACCAAATAGCAGAGCGTATGCGGGCTCTGGATGCCTTGGGACTCGACAGCGAGTGTTCCACGGCTAGAACAGCCTCAGGGTTCAGCACTCTGAGGAGTCAGGAGCCGGTAGCAGCGGTGCCTGGAAGTGGGGTCCCATCTGGTAACTATTAATTTACGATTGAACCACATAATATGGTAGCACCGAAACGCACATTTCTGTGTTTCCGATTTTATCACTCAGAGGTCAAACCATAGACTAGTAAAAAAAATGTAATTAGGTGTATCCAAATGTAGTTCTACCCTCATAATTAGACCTAATGCGAAGCTGTAGACGATGTTGCCAATTTTTTAACATAGGGTGGTATTACCACGTAGAAGTGTAATCTACTGGTATTTCAAGCGTTTACAGGCGCACCAACAATTGTCTTGAATAATACGAGGATGATGTGTTTTGTTTCATTTCAGCACATTCGTCTACACGCTCAAACAAAAGTGTGAAGAAACCAAGTGTCCGCGGTACGGGGAGAGCCCGCAAGAAGGAAGAGAATGTGACGTCGTACTCGCAACTGACTCCATTGCAGCGTTCGCCAAGACGTCGCCAGTAGAAAATATATTCACCATATTTTTATACTTACCAATGATAATAAATTTGTGACATACTTTTGGCCAGCCTTCCCCCTTGATTCATTTAGATTTATTTTCTGCATTTTCTTTCGATGAATAAAGATAAACGAAATTACTGTGTTTTATTAGTAGACGCCACTTACGTTTTTGATATACCTAACCATAGCTTATCATTCAGATTTGTTCGCTGCCAAGGTAAACGACACTTCATGGCTATGTATATAGCCGCTCCGGTTTGCTTTTGCTGGGGTGACAGGCGGCGGTGCCTGACATACCCAGACCTGCACCTAGACAGTCAGCCTGCACCTTACATACACATGTGAAGGCTTTAAGTAGCCCTCTACAGGGCCACTCCCGCTGCTTTTCATTTATCTAAAAAAAGACTCCTTCATATTCGTATAAGCCATATAATACAAATTAAGTTTACATTATAAGCCATATAATACAAATTAAGTTTACATATGTAATTATATACTTACAATATTAATCACTGTCATCAATAATTACTGTTTTGGCCACTTTGGACTTTGATTCACCGCTTCCGATAGACTTCCGTTTTTTAATTTGTATATTATTTTCTGTTGGTAAATTTTCTAATGGCTGATAATCATGTCTAGGTCGAGAATCCAAATCAAAGCTAGAATATTTTCTTATTGGCATATTCAGAGTGAAACTATCATCTTGTATCACATCCATATTTAGGCCAATTTTAATATAACTTATAGTGGAATACGCTGTGAAATGGAAATCTTCTACAAGATAGTGTCCAACTAGTAAAAAAGCGATCACATCTTCACCAATAGCTCTGGATATACTCGGTTCTTTTCCTTTATGTCTTAAATTGACTGGTCCTTTTAGGAACCAAGCATCCAGCAGTTTCTGGGCTGTTAACTTAACATCTTGCTTCTCAGCACCTTCAATAATACTGGCTATAGTTTGACAATGTGCTTTGACATTCAACTCTCTAATGCTAGCATTAGGGTTCGCACAAACATCACACATTTTATTACAGTCCGAGTTACCCCAGGTTTCATCAAAATGTTCTGCGATTAACAGTCTACGACATGAAGAACCATTAAGACAGTATTTAATCATACCATACAAATGATCTAAGCTACCAACATTGGAAAACACCATTGTGCTAACTTTAAAGACGTCTTGCATTCGGTATAACGTTACACATTCAGCGTAGTGGCCATCGCGGCCTGCTCTCCCACTTTCTTGATAGTAATTCTCCATGGATTTACTTATTGTATGATGGATGACAAATCTTACATCAGGCTTATCAATTCCCATACCAAAAGCTACTGTGGCTACGATGGCCTGGTATTCCTTGTCATGCCATTTAAGATGCACTTTTGATCTAACTCCCGCCTCCAAATTGGCATGATAACATCCAACTTTTAAGCCTCTTTTTCTCAACCCTGCAGTGATATCTTCTGAATCTTTGATGCTGTTCGTATATATTATACCACTCTCATTTTTATACCTGCCTTTTAATAATTTTTCTAGGATATTTATACACTCCTCTTGTGATGTAGGTTTCTCTAATATCTTGTAAAATAAATTGGGTCTATTGAATGTTGATTTAATGAGAAGACAGCCAGGTATGTTTAGAATTTTCTGCACATCTGTTAAAACATGAGCTGTAGCTGTTGCTGTTAATCCAAGTATAGGAACATTAGGAAACATGTTAGCAAGTATTCCTAGATATTTATAGTCTGGCCTAAAATCATGTCCCCATTGAGAACAGCAATGAACCTCGTCTATAGCTATCCTTTGTAGCCTACCATCTGCATGACACTTTTGCAAATTAGCCATAAACCGTTTACTCTTGGCAAATCTTTCTGGGGTGGCATAAATTAGTTTTAAATTTGTTTTACCATCTTTTAAGGCATTTAAAGCCTGAGTAGTTTCTTCCTTCGGACTAGCGCTTGAGATTAACATAGCTGGTATTTTCTTTTTGGTTAAAGATCGCACTTGATCTTCCATCAAGGACACGAGCGGGGAGACTACTACAGTCAGACCGGGTTTGACCATTGCAGGTAGCTGGTAACACAGGCTTTTCCCCGCTCCTGTCGGCATAACAACTATGGCATGTTGGCCGGCAAGGGTAGAGTTTATTGCACTCAGCTGTTTCGGTCTAAAATTATCAATATTAAAAGTATTCTTCAATATTTTTTCCACTTCATTAGACCATTCATAAGTAGTGCCAGACCAGTCTACACTAGCCAAAGTTTCCGATTTTAATTTGTTTATAGAGTTTTTCAGCGAAGTTTTCTTCTCATGTAATACTCGCTGACGGTTCTTCCATTTCGCTAACTCTATATCGACTTTACTTATTTCTTTCTCTACGTCTTTTAAGTCATCTTCTAGATCTTTTATAGTTTTCATTGTGTCATTTATAAATATTTGTATATATTTCTTCGTTTGCTTACGATTCGAGATCGAGTCGAGCTGCAGCTGTCGCGGGCCGCGGCGCGCATTTTTTTGACAACTTTGACGTTTGGTTTTTGTTATGATAGTTGACAGCACTTTTGTTCTCGGCTGTCATACTGTACACGGGGCCACTAAAAATGGGCCCGAAATGCCCGAATCCGAATATGTCAGACAAGAACACGGCCCACCATTGGTAAGTGGTTACCGTGTGCCATGGAAATATGCAATAAGCAAAGGACCGTCACACTCGTATGAGTGATTAGTATCGATTTTTACCCGTATACTACCGACCCTGTAAAAAACGTTTAATGCCCTTTTTGAAGAACCCGTATTGCAGTTGCTTGAAAAAAATCCCTACATCCCTATCATTTGCGCTTCAGCTGTGGAGTGTGCGGGGAAGAAGGCTTGGCATACTTCGTAGAGCGCACCGTTTCCGGTTGTAACGCATGCAAATAAATTCCCTGTCTGTGACTAGTGGTGCGACCGTGCTAGATCGTGCAGTGATAGAAACTAGCCTTGGACAGGAAATCTTCTTCTGAACTAACACTACTGTACAGGTGATAAAAAACGCGCCGAGAGCTGAAATCTATGAAGTTGCGTGGTTTCACACCGCCTATCCCTCCTGCCCGTCTTTGCACCGAGACCAAGGGGCTGAGTAACCTGATATGCCAGTGCCTTGGCTAAAGATGGGAGCAGTACTTCAAGTGGCGTAGAGCTAAACTTGCAACAAAAGAAGTCTGCCTCAAAGTGAATTACCGTTTCGCCGTAGCATGCTCACATATAATTTAAAATTATGTTATTCTTATTGAACAAATATAGGTGCAATACATAGGTACCTATATGTATATGCAATAATATGTATCTATGTATGTGCCTAAACCTATAACCCTGTATGTAAGCCATATAAATGAACTTGTTCGTTCGTAGGACTGTTCAATAATTTGAATGACACACATTTTTTATGTAGGTAATGCTTGGGCAACGTGATGATTGTCCAATAAATAGGTACTTCCTGTATTATAAAAACTCCAGCTCAGATTGACCGGCCGTTGTCGCTGCCGTTTGATACGAGTGAAATTATTGAATCCTTTATCTTTTCCTTATTCGTGCCAGTCGAACTTTGAACTTCATTAACTACTTATCTGATATAGGTAGGTAGGTACACATACTTCGTACCTACGGACTGACTATTATTTATTAATCTGTGCTTGCAGTGTGTGTGAAAGTGGCATAACGATGGTTTTAAATGTAAATAGTAATAATGTTGTTCAAAATTATGTGTTTAATTACAATGTAAGTTCAGTCATCTCCAATATTTTTTTAACTTTAAATAGACAATCAGGTAATTAATTTCTTTTATATTATTTGTAGATTATTTCCTCTGAATAATACTGATACGGCAGTTCTCATACTTGCTCGAGGCGGTTCTAAAGGAATACGAATGAAAAATTTACAAAAAGTTGGAGGCATAAGTTTGTTGAGTCGTGCAATATTTACTGCTAAAGCTGCTGGTTTTGATGACATTACTGTTTCTACGGATCACCCACTGATTGCACTTCAAGCTATAAAAGGTTTATTATACCTACCTACTTTGCTATAATATACCTCTCAAGCTCCTACGTGTATATCGGTACAGTTGCCGCCAGAAGTTTCTCAACACAAAAAATTATACCAACCTAATTTGCTATTCTATATCTCTCAAGTTCCAACGTTTATGTCGATACAGTTGCCGTCAGAAGTTTGTCAACTCTAAAAAATACACGCTATCTTTTCAATAAATCTTTTGGTATTCTTAATAATTACTTCTTTATAGACAATGCGACTGTATTTCATCGGAGTCCTGTGACAGCCATTGACTCAGCACCATCAATTTGGGGTGCTGCTGAATTTCTAGAGTTTAGGCCTAATATATCTATTCTAGTATTGATACAAACAACTTCACCATTTACTAAGCCAATTCATTTGAAAGGCGCTATAGAAGAGATTAACTACCCTAGACCATTTGACTGCGTATTTTCTGCAACACGGTGAGTAAATAAACAATAAGGAACAATTGTATTTTAAAACATTTGACTATTATATTAATATCATATAACAATAACGAAATAATTAAAATATAATTATTTATTAACCAAACTCGATGTGGATCAACTTACCGTAGAACTGTAGCATCATTTGTAGGGTAAGCCTGGTTGGTCGTAGAAATCGACGCTGCTTAAAGAATTGCATTGCAAAAACCCAAAGCTTATTTTTAAATTGAGACTCAAGTGGCATTTCAATTTAGATCGGAAAAATGTGAATGCCCCAATGGCACTCGACCCCGCGACCAGTCCCTTACGGTGGGAATGTTCCAACTGCTGATCTGCGAAGCCACGTCAAGAGCATTCGAAATTCACTTATACAACTATCTTGGTGTAACGGTGGCAGTCATCTACTGGAGAATTAATTGAACTATTGTATACAAGGGATATCAGAGATTGATCGCGAGCTTGAGTCCCGTCAGAGCATTCATTTCTTCCGATTTAAATCGGTTTGAAACCGTGAGCCATTTGTTTTAAAATTTCATACTTGTGACATTTTCTAGGAGTTATAAACTACGTTGGAGTCTAGTAAATGGTAAACTTCTTCCCGCGAACTTTAATGTTGATGCTCGTGTACGTAGACAAGACTGGAATGGTGAATTTTTGGAAACAGGAGCATTCTATATAGCGCGCAGAGCAATTTTGGAACAAGGAAAATTTCAAAACAACAAGTATGATTAACAGTTTATTATTTTCATATCATAGATATAGAAACACCATCAGTACCTTATTAACCCTGAATTCTAATCCTGATGTTAGATTCTGACAATATAATTTATTCATTTCGACAGAGAGACCAAGCATTAAATTTGCAGTTTCATGATGGAAGAGCTAAGTGGAATCGATAGGATATTGTTTAAATACAAAAAGAATAACACAGATGGAGAACAAAGGACTAGAGAGTGAAGCCTTTAGTCTGAAGAGAGAACTTTCATAGCGTTAGCGTGAAGCAAGACCAGTAGTTCCGAATTGTTTGAAATCTTTTAGCTAGATAGTGCTGGGATTGTGAAGAACAATATTGATTTTAAGACTTTGTAAAACCACTTATGACATTCTTTTGACATTCTGTTTGCGATCATCCACATTTGCGGATGACTGTACGTGTTCGTTTGTGCTATAGGTACTATTTTATGGATCAAATTAAAATATGCTAATATAACTTTGCTTAAATTTGACCTTTGGACTGGAATATACCGTTCATATACCTATACTATTTCTATAATCATTTTCGTTTTTAACTTTATTTCAAATCCCAAATGAAAAACGTGCCTTTTGGCATGCAAATTTGACATTTACTGTCAATTGAAATTGACAGAACCAGACGTGACCAATTTTGAAAGTTTCACATGACAGCTAAAGTTATTACGTGTTGCGAATGTTGCGATCTAAAGTTTATTTGTAGAAGTAATTTTATTTTTTCTATATTTCTAAACATTCACATGACATTCCCATTACTTATGAGAATAATTTATATAAATTGCACATTACAGTTGTAGCGTGTTGGAAGTTAGCGCCCTAGAAAGTTTAGAAGTGGATAGTATAGAAGATCTTCAACTTGCGAATACTTTACTCAACGCTAATTTTGTGTGAATTAGTAAACAATCAACTCTGTAAAGTAAGTTAATATGTTATTATGTGTATAACAAATATGGGCGGTGAAATATTTTACTACCTGGTTTAATTAAAACTTTCAATATTGATTCACTAACAAGTTAATTTTTAAGAAAAGTAAAGACCCACCTCGAATCTTTAGAATGTAGAGTGGATGTACTTAATTTTTTTTGTTGTATGTGTGTGGTGTGTGTAGAGTGAACTCCGGAAGTGCTTGGACAATTATTAGAAGCTAAAATTGTAGAAGGTGATACCAAATTTTAAGGTTAATATTTACAGTTAATACATGCCATTAATACTTTTATACTTAAATGTGCATTTATCATGTCTTGGAGAGCACATTAACCTGTCAATCCTGATTGTAACAGGAATATCTATCCAGTGTGCCCACTGGAATTAATAATTTATACAGTTAAGATGTATATCCATTGATGTTATTAAATAAATAAGGCTTATCAAAGGTTTATAGACTTAAAGGTATCCAGGTATTTCTGGAGCCCACTGTATATGTTCATAAGTCATCACAGGTCGCATCTTACCATGATATGTCAATATCATGAAAAACATAAAACAAGTGGAGGTGCATCCATGTCATTGGTATGCATATTTAGGCAACGAAGGATAAATTTGACAATATGAACCTTTTTGTAACAATATTCTAAACTTTTTCGTAAACATTCAAGCTTGTTCGATTGAAAGTATGAAACCCCATTAATTACTTTTAATCTATAGCAAAGTTATCTATTTAGAACAGTTAAAAAAAAGATGGTAGCAATATGGTTGCCACTACCTTAAAAAGGGTAGTGTGTTTGGTTTTGTTGTGCATATGATTTAAGCTAATATGGCATTATACTTTATTTATTAAAGTACCATAAAAATGTTATTATTATTATTATTGCAATCTGGAAGTTACTATAAAATCAATTGAAAATTATTTAAATCAAATCAATGCGACTAATTCTCACTATTATGAGTTCACACATAACTATTATGAGTAAAGTAGTGTAATATGGAAAAAATAAGAACTCTGAAGAACATTACATATTCAAATTAGAAGTGGGTGGTTCTCTTATCAGAGTATAAAAATAAATATATTCCGACATCGCACTTGTAACAAAATTGTTGTGGTGATTATCAAATTAACTGATAATAGGGACAACGAGTGTATCCTGTTATTGTACTGTACATTAAATTAGCTACTACCCACCTTGGGGCTCTGGTTACAAATAGAGATAATATTCACTATCTCTTCACGCTGTCAATTTTATTAACACCTGACAGTCATCATCATCTTCGTTTTGTTCTTAGTTGGAGCCCTAGGTCCACTTTTTCCTATTAATTTGTCCTAAATGTCTTTTATGGACGCTAGTAACTCACTCCTGCCATCATAACATAACATAACATACATAACATAAACTCACCCCTATATCCCTGAAGGGGTAGGCAGAGGTGCTAGCACCCACATTTCACAAGTTTATGATTAGGTCCCAATGTAATAGGTAGCGAGCCTATTGCCATTAACCGGGCACTCTCTATTCTCTCTATTGTCATCAGCAGAGGTTGTTACATAGTTATGTGAAAGAACAAGGGTTGATATGCCTCCATACTATACTAAAGAACGAAGACACGACAAGGCAATGTGCTTACGCCTGGTAGGCAGCAGCGCAAAATTTGACGTTGAGCTGTGGTAAAATGTTGAACTAGAGAGAGAACTCTACTTTCGCAATGAAGGATTGCTAGTGACGTAGTACTATCGAACTAGTTCGGCTTGCTGTAGCTAGATGGCGCTGTATACATAGTGTCACTACAGGTCTAGAATGCGGCAAAAATAAATAATAGTCAATAATAACTTCCATGTAGGTCGCTAATGTTAAAAAAATAGAGATAAACATACTCACACGAGTAGATTATATAATGTAGCAGTTTTTTATCAATTTCCAGTACATATCATGTCAAATATTGAAACTGTGACATTCGAAGACTTAGAAGCAACTGATGTAATAAGTGTAGAGCTGGTGCCCGAGCGTAAAGGTCTGATACTGAAGCACTGCGAGTACTACGTCAGCTCCAGACGACACGGAACCACCGTTACTCGGAGATACAACGATTTTGTACAACTGTATGATGTGTTATATGCCAAGTATCCTTACCGGTATGTATTTTATGTATGCTCTTTAACAAAGTACATAATATAATATCATAATTATTCGTTTTTGGGTTTCTTAATTCATCTATTTGCCGATTGGCGTCGATTATAATTTGATCTAATGTAGAATCTTCAAGTAGTTTTGAAATTGAGTCAAGTAATTGGCTAGTTAGTTACGATTTTATTTTATACGTATATTATATGGCTCGCATTCTAAGCAATAAAAAGCGCTGCCATCTCTATAACAATACTCATCGTTGTTTAAGTTCTAACGGTGGAAGTCGAAATAGATATAAAAAAACACTTCCTTACCGTTTGGGCAGTATACAGACGATAAGACAAACAAATACAGTTGTTAATTCAAATAAAGGAAAATCAGACAGGTTACAATTAAAAAACATCGTTCCAAAAATCTTTTGTAGCGCAATCTGCCGTTTACCGCCAAAACGAGTAGTCGTAGGTGGAGGCAGTGCCCGCTTCCTCTTAAGAAGAAGAGCAGCTCTACAGAGATGGTTGACCTTAGTAGCGAGGCACCCGGTACTTGCTCACGATGCCGACCTCAGAATCTTCCTGTGCGAGACCACTGTACGACTGGAGAAACCAAAGCATGACGAGTTTATTCTTGCTGGCACGCAGGAGGAAAATCCTGTAAGTAAATAACAATATTTTAGTAGTAAATATAGATTTAGTTCAGGTAAAGTGAATATCAAGACGGAACTGTATCTTTTTTTACCCGACTGCACGACGCAAAGGAGGGTATTGGGTTTATCAGTCTATGTATGTTTGTATGTTTGTTTCTATGTGGCGTTCTATAGATCAAACGCATAGGCTGATTTTGATAATTCTTACGTCAATCGATTCGTCTTAACCTTGCGAGTGTCACTAAAGACATGACAGTAATCAAAATTCACCACAGCGCAGACGCCATATTGTTAGAATGAAAAAAAAGTCGATGAACTATGTCAAGTGGGGTATCGTTGAATAGGTATTTTAAAATCATCTTTAGTTTAACTGAGTGAACATGGACATACGAAATTCTCCTGTACATTCGACTTGGGACGACCAAGTCTCGTCTTGAATGTTTACTTTTCCGATCTAAATCTATAGAAAAAGTATTATAAATTGTTTAAAAAATTCATTAAACTAAGAAAAATGTTTGCAAGCTCACCATAATGAGGACTTAAATGTAAGTATGATTACATATCTAGAAGATATAATTGTTAAAAATGTTTGTCTAAGTACCTAGTTCCTAATATAAAAAAATATCTGCAGAATGACATGACGATTGAAGAAATGCAAGCCGCGTTCGTAAGTGAGCAGGAGCAACTTAGACTGGCGCATCTGGGCTTCGACAGACTGTCGCAGATTATAGAGAAAGGTTTGACATTGTTTATTTACTACCAATAAAAAAATTACCTTATATACGCATGTATTAATACTGCTTAATCTTTAGTAACAATATAAATCATTGACTAAACATCGCTAACGCCACTGTATCAGGTGTTGTATCAAAAAAAAACGAATAACAAAATATTATTATACCTTTCTGTTAAAAATACTAATGTGGGCCGATTAATCAGTTAAGAAAATTATGTCGCGCTATCGAAAACTGACACAACGCCATCTATCAGTCGCAATATTCAACTTATTTCTATTCTCGTGGCTGTACAGTGGAAAGCCGTTGTGAGGCCGAGAGGTCGGATCTCCGGGAGTTAGGAGCTGGACTCAGTGCGCTGGGAGCCCCTGCAGCGGTGGACACGCCGCGTTGGAGCACTGTTAAGCGAGCATTGTGTAGTGCGGCTGAGTGAGTACTCCTTTTATTGTAAATTGTAAATCCGTCTGTATTGTAAATCAACAGGTGTGCTTAAAGACGTAGGGCCCGAAGATCTCCAGACATCCGAGAGAAGATTTGCATGAAATTATTTAAAATTAATTTATTAGCTTTCATTTTAATTCGTGATTAAAATAAGTTACATTTATGTGTAACTAGATGACCCGCGCAACTTCGTCTGCGTCACTCCGTTTTTGCAACATTTTTCATTCCTGCTCCGCACCTGTTGGTCGTAGCATGATGTTATATACATATAAACCTTCCTCTTTAACCATTCTGTCTATTTAAAAAAACCGCATCAAAATCCGTTGCGTAGTTTTAAAGATTTAAGCATACAAAGGGACATAGGGACAGAGAACGCGACTTTATTTTATACTATGTAGTGATTTCAATACAATATAAAATTTTTAAAAAAATCTTAGCGTTCAACATGATGTAAAACACGACGGAACATGAAGTAACTCCGTAAAAAAAATGTCAATCCAGGTTAGCGGACCGCATGGGATCAGAAGATGAGTCAGAGCTGACTTCAGAAGAGGACGACATGATGGTGACACTGGCCACGGAGGCGACGGGCGCGTACCGCTCGCTGTGCGGGCGCCTGTCGCGCGGCCTGCACGCCGAGCGCGCCGCCGCCGCCGCAGCCACGCCGCGCCACGCGCTCGCGCCGCAGGCCCGCGCGCTGCGGGACCGCCACCGGTACGGACTGCGCGCCGCGCTGCAGGTGGGTACCTGAGGTGTCGCGCCGCACACGTGACAGATAACGCCATCTAGTTACGGCAAGCTGAACTGCTTCGAAACTGCAGATCGCTTGGTTTTGTTTGATGATAATGATCCCGCTGTATATAGCATCACCGTTGGGTCGGAACAGACTGCGGACGGCATTGTAGGGCAAATATTCGAGTTATGCGTACAGGTGTAATGCACCACCCAAGTATGAGCGCATACTATCCAACGCCATCTAACGACGGCAAGCTGAACTATTTTAAAATACAAATGCTGCATTTCGTCTTATATGTTTACAAGGTTACAACCTAAGTTGGCGGGTAGTCAACAACCCGCCAACTTAAGTTCAAAAGGAAAATACGATTTTATGCTTATTTGTTTCCATAGCACTAAATTATAAAAGAGTCGAACACCAATGGCTAAAATATAATTGTGGTTGCACTAAAATAACTTTGAATATTTCAATCCCTTAGGAAGGGGCCGTAGCACGCGCCTACGCTCTTCGTGCACTGGAAGCATTGCCCGCACTGCTAAAATCCCGCGCTTTAGCTCATAAGCGTCACGCAGCACTCTGGCATGACCTGCATCATGCACTTGCACATACCGACCGCGCTTAGGGAGCACCAAAAGGCGAACAAATTGTGCGATTCCAGCTAAGATTCCTTTGATTTGTTCCATGTAAGTTCTTCCTGGACTGTCTCCTCCTCTTTTCCCTTCAATTTTCGCTTCTGTGATAAAAAAAACTAACCTAAGTTTTGGTAAAAAAAATCAATCAGTTACCTCAGCATGACAATATAGTTTTTCTCTTCGTCTTCTTCTTTAAATTGCTGTAAAACGGTAACATATGACCAAGCTCGAGACGACTGGTTATGACGGGACAAAGGCTTTTTTCTTCAGTTTTTGATCGTTGTCGTACTTGCGAAAGCCGACATGCAGTTTTTTAGGCTATCTCTTTAAAATTATACGTGTATGCATTATACTATCTCCAAAGGAATCTATTACCGAAAGTAGTCTATATTATCTATGTACCAAATTTTAGCGCGCAACATTTTGACAGCGTTGTTTTTTTAATGAAATAAGTATTTGATGTTATCAGAGCAAAGAAAGACCTAATGAAATTTTAGCGCGAAAAAAGCCGTTAATATGCGATGTAATGTAATTTTATACATAGTTACGTATTTTGTTTTGGTGAGATAATAACCTAAATATTTCATCGTTATTTACATACTTTTTTACATATTATTTTTGTTTGTGATACAATACTTGACATACTTGCTCAGGCGTAAGAAGCGCCATTTTGTATAATAAGTTTTTTTTGTCGAATAAATAAATTGAAATGCTCGAAATAAAGTCTATAAACATAGACTGCAAATATTACATTCCAATACTATTTAAATAGGATAAGCTCAAAATGTTTGTATATAAAAGCAATAAATATGTAATAATTATGTGTTATTTTTTGCAATTTAAGATTTAATATTTTTGTAACATATAAGAATTTATTAAATAAGTACTATATTCCATTTGTTTAGGTACTTAAATAAAGGTAAACAATCTTGTGGCATCTTTATAAAAAAAGACATGTTAAACAAATAAACTAGATTAACTAACTGACTAACTAGTGGTTCGACGCAGGTTTTTAGTTTTCAAAATGCGTTACTAAGCAGAAAAGTATTTTTATACTGAGTTTTTAAACAAAACATATTAAAAAGACACGCTAAGATTGTTTAGGTTTTTTAAGTACCTAAACAAATGGACGAAAGCTAAGTATATTTTTTGTGTGAATGCTCTGTGATACGATATTATTTTATATCTCGTGTTGTCTCGAATATTTTTTAATATTTTCTAAGCCGCAATATTTTTTTTTTTATTTATTGTTTAATGTATTATTTACATCGAAACAACTTTAATACCTAAGTACTGAATATTTCCGCTGAAACTTTTAGACTTTTGCAATTACCGTATACTTTATTTTTACAAATTAAATTAACTCAAAAAGTAGGTACCTAATTTGAATTATTTTTCTTTAATCAAGCATCTGTGGTTTAAATATCATTTAACTATTAATAATGTCAAGTCTCGAATGCTTGTGAACGATTAACGCAAGTAGAATGATGTCATATTCCGAATTTAAATTTCAAATTTCAGCGAAATATTTAGAAAACAAGAAACACTCAAAACAAGCTTCTCACGTTTAAAAAAAGTAAAAGTTTTTATTTTAAATGTACACACTGTTCACAGTGGATATTCTATCGCAATGCTCGGTTCTCTCGATACCTTTACGTTACGAATTCAATAGGTTTTCGTGCTAGGAGGATTGTATTAGCCTATTATGTTGCGTTTTCGCAAACTTGTATTGGATCGCATATTATGTTTTACTCAATGGTTTTTTTTTTAAATTGTATATTTGTGTAGTTATACATTCGTTTTTTATAAGTATGATATTACTAGGTTAATAATTTTTTTGTTGTTATTGGATAATGGGTTCTATCAATAGTAGGTGGGTAGATAGGTAGGTGTACAATAAAGAAATGTGTGTATTTCTCTTGAAAAAGTAAATATACAATATTTTAAATGTCAATTTTTTATTATCATTTTATCCTAATATCCTTCCTGTACTAAGTCAAAGAGTGCATCAAAATATGCAGTATGTATATTATGCAGTGTAAAAAGTAAAAAAAGATTATCTAATAGTTGTAGAAGAGTCAGTACTCCCTTGAAGATGTTATATTATGTAGGATATGCAGTATGTAACGCAAAATTGTTAGTGGCGTTAAAATTTGATTTCGGTAAACAATACGTTGTACCTATGACGACATCTGTAGGGTTTGGGGGGAACTTTTCATCGATCACCAATTCGGTATTGATGAATGGTTTCCCAATCTGACAACAGATGTCGCTAGTATGTTTACCTATTTCAAATAGAATTATAATATCGTGATAGGTTAAATTGTTTGTGATATTTTATTCAATCATATAGCTTAATGTCTTTAATTTCAAATTGTCATAATCTAAATTCCTAGTTGCCCAAATTAATTAATCACGGCAAGAATGTCGATAGTTTATGCTTGTAGTTCTGTATGATCTGTGGTATGTTTTTTATTTGCGTCGCGATTCGATCAGGTGAACGAATAATTCGTGATATCAGATTCATTTACTAGAATATTCCATGAAAAATGATATAAATACACCCCTCCCGGTGGAGTAGCTGGGGAATTTCCCAGGTTACACCGTGGCGCGGCCAACGTACGGGCAGTTCAAGAATTCCAGTACCCACTGGATTTCTCTTGGTTCTGTGTGTGTGTGTGAAAGACGCCTTTAATGAATTCAAACCTACTATCCGTCTGATACTCTCCAAGACGTTAATTGGTTGTGCTTGTGCGGCTAAGCACGTAATTAATTTCCTTGCGATTTACATCGAATAGCAAGGAAACGGGTCAAATTTTTTTTCTAAATTATTAATAGCTGCTACATTTTCGGTAAAATTCATATTTCGGCATACCTTCGTATTTTTTTCTTTTTTTTTTTTTTTCTTTTTTTACTGGTTGCTGGTTGGGTTGGATATATATCATCTCAGTAGTTTGTCCCGAATTTTAAATAAAATTAATATGCATGCATATGTTTAACTTTGTGTTTTTTCTGAATTTAACTTTTAATTGTTATCGACATTTTCTATAAGTGCCGATATATGTAACTCTGTGTAAGGTGGTTTCCATTCGGAATTACCATTTTTTTTTCTTTTTAACCTTGGATCAGTATAGTAGCCGGTACTTATACTTGCTACCGTACATTTTGCTCTTAGCCTTTTAACTGTTTTTTAATTTTTTGTAATTTCATTTGTACCTATACGTACGGTACAATTTTTTTGTGTATATTTTTTCAATATTTTAGTAATTGTCTGCAGGGCGGTACATCTCGGGTACCTACCCGCTATTGGAGAATTATTCTCAATTGGAAATTTTTAAATAATTATATTATTAGGAATTGTCTGCAGGGCGGTACATTTTAGTTACCTACCCGCTAATGAAAATTGTTTTATGCTGAATTTTTTTATACCTATATTATTAACATAGAAGGGTACATTTACATACTGTCCGTTCAATTGAATACCCTCTTGGATTTATATCCATTTAAACTTTCGTTAAATAACGGAATTGTTAGTTAAATTTTATTTTTATATTCTATTCACTTAAAGTTCTTTTCTTATAAGATGGCAAAAATGCACCAGTATGTAAACTATTTAAGAAAAGATGAGCTGTCTAATGAGTTGTCTTACATGGGCATTTCAGCGGATCCTGAGGCTACGGTTGTCAGCTTGCGTAACGAATTGAGGACGGCATATCGGCTAGTTCGCCGTGGAAGTCTGAAGCCTAACACCACGAAGTCCACTGATGCTGCAACTGAACGCACTGTCTGCGAGCCAAAAGTGAAGGAGCTCGAGGATTTGCTATCGTCAGGTGACTTTGATGCCGATAAAAATAGTCGCACTAGGGCTGCTGTTAGGGCTAATTATCTTTTGACTAGGCTAGCTCGTTGTGGGTTAGATTGTTCTGAACTTGTTAGTATTCGCAACAGATTAGTTAAGATTGTGTCAGTAGCTGAATCGAATAGTGACTCAGAATCTGAGGTGTCAGATAATGATGATCGCGCTTCTCGTGTCCGAGTTGAATATACTTCACCTGCGATGAGAAATGAACGCTCGATGCGGGGTAGCTCGCAAAACATTAACTTAAATAATGATAATTTTATTTATAGGGAACGCCCTATTAATTTGAATAGTTTTAATTTAAAATATGATGGATCTACTTGTGTACGTGTTTTCATTGAGATACTGGAAGAACTCCGGTGTGCTAGGGAAGTCTCCAAATCAAAGGTTCTCATGGCTTTCTCTGACCTATTGGACGGACCAGCTTTGTCTTGGTTCCGCACCAATAAAGCTAACTTTATGTCTTATGAAGACTTACTAATCGAATTAAGAGACACCTTTGATATTCCCGATTACGATTATCGTTTACGGAATGAGATTAGGCAACGTACCCAAGCCCGTACCGAGTCCTTGGTGAACTACATCTCCACAATGCAGGCCATGTTCTCTAGACTAACTTGTAAAATGCCCAGTGAAGAACAACTGGACATTCTTATGCATAACATTAGACCTGACTACATGAAGGAACTAGCCCTTCATGAAGTCAACACTATTGATGATCTAAGAAGGTTAGGAAAGCGTTTGGAACTTGCGCGTGCTAGGGCTGAGGCGTTCCACGAGCCAGTCTTGGACAAATTTGAGATCTCCTCTGACTTACATTCACAGAAAGCAAAGTGCACACCAAAAGCTACCAAGCAGGTCTCTGCGGTGGACAGCTCGGCAGCCTCGCACGAACGCAAATGCTTTCGTTGCGGCGGCAGCGATCACACTGCTAATAACTGCTCACAATCAAGGGAGTTGGTGTGTTTCCGATGTGGTCTCAAAGGAGTCAAGTCACCTGACTGCCCCAAATGTACGTCGAAGTCAAAAAACGCGTAGGCCAGGGCCTTATTAAGACAATCTCAAGCTCTGTGTCTGAGTTTTCTTCTGATAAGGTCCTGTTTACTAAACGGGATGACGATGTTAGACCGTACTTAGTTGTTAGGGTTTTAAATTTAAATGTTCTTGGTCTTCTTGATTCCGGTGCCTCCTGCTCTGTGCTAGGAAAAGGTGCGCACCGTAGCTTCTTAGATTTAGGGTTTGAACTAGAAAGTGTCAACCCAAATTTTAAAATTACAACTGCAGACAGTTCACATTTGAAATGTCTGGGTTCTATGTCCTTACCCTTAGAATACAACTCTGTTATCAGGGTACTTAAGTTTTATGTTGTACCAGAAATATCTACCTCAATGATATTTGGAGTAGACTTCTGGCAACAATTTCAATTAGGTGATAGATTAATTTCTCAAAAAATTAATATGAATAATTTTAGTGATAGCTGTCCTATTGAGTCTTTGTCTCTTCACAGTGGTCTCGAGGATTACAACAACCTGACCGAGGATCAGCGGTGTGTAATGAACGGGATCATTGAAAAATTTGAGTCAATTAATACGGATAAGGTGGGCTTAGGTCGAACTACGCTTGTGCATCACGTCATAGACACGGGTGACAGCAAGCCGATCAAGCAGCGGTATTACCCTCTCTCACCTCTCAAACAGAAGGCTCTGGAGACGGAGTTGGACCGGATGTTGGAGATGGGAGTGGTGTCACCATCACAATCCGCGTGGAACTCACCCGTGGTTATGGTGGAAAAGGCGAACGGTGATCTAAGGCTGTGCTTAGATTCACGTAAGCTTAATGCTGTTTCCAAAAGTGATGCTTATCCCTTACCGTACATCAATCAAATTTTAGACCATCTTAATAATGCTAAATATTTGTCCTCTATTGATTTAAGTGCAGCGTATTGGCAAATCCCGTTCGACTCTGCCCAGTCTGCTGAGAAGACTGCGTTCACGGTGCCGAGGCGGGGTTTGTTCCAGTATAATGTAATGTGTTTTGGTCTTGTCGGAGCTTCAAGTACGATGCAACGACTGATGGACCGCTTATTCGGCCCGGAATTCGACAACAGAGTGTTTTGCTTCCAAGACGACATAATCTGTGTGGCCAACACCTTCGAGGAGCATGTGGATCTCTTAAATAGAATCTATCAGCGACTCAAGGATGCGGGCCTAACGATTAATATGAAGAAATCACACTTTTGTCGAAGTGAATTAAAGTACCTTGGTTACTATGTGGATAGGCATGGACTACGTACTGACCCCGGTAAAGTCGAGGTCATCCTCAACTATCCCACACCTTCTAACTCGAAGGATGTCAAACGTTTCCTAGGTATGGCCGGCTGGTATCGTCGTTTCATTAATAACTTTTCTAAAATTAGTAAACCTCTTTGTAAACTCACCTCTAAAAATGTAAATTTTATTTGGACATCTGAAGCTGAGGAGGCTTTTAACCTTCTTAAGTCAGCTTTGGTCTCTGCTCCTATATTGAAAATGCCTAACTACTCTTTACCGTTCCGTATACTAAGTGACGCGTCAGCTTACTCAGTTGCTGCTGTTCTGACCCAAACACACGATGGTGTGGAACACCCCATCGCCTATTGCAGTCGTTCTCTTAATAAGAACGAGGTGAACTACAGCACAACCGAGCGAGAGCTTCTGGCCGTGATTTTTGCGCTGGAACAGTTCAGACAGTATGTGGAGGGACAGAAGTGCACTGTTGTCACTGATCATGCCTCACTACTGTGGTTTCACAAGCTCAAAAATCCTACAGGTCGTTTAGCACGTTGGAGTATGCGACTCAGTCAGTTTGACTTCGACATAGAGCACCGTAAGGGAAAAGATCATGTAGTACCTGACGCTCTATCTCGCATAAAGATTGACTCCATCGATGCGAGCTCCACCAATGACCCGTGGTATCTTCACACCATGGAGTGCGTGCGTAGGAACCCAAGGCATTACCCTAACTTTAATATTCGTGAAAATTTGTTATATCGATTTTCTAAAAATAAATATTCTTTGACTTCAGATTTTGATTGGAAGTTAGTAGTACCTCAAGAGGACAGGCTAGCACTCCTCACCAAATACCACGATGACACGCTTAGTGCCCATGGTGGTGTTTGGAAAACACATAAGAGGTTGTCTTTGAATTACTACTGGCCAAAGATGTACAATAGTGTCAAAGACTACGTGGGAAATTGTGAGGTTTGTAAGATGTATAAACCCGTAAACACTTCGCGTCCTGGTCTAATGGGAAGTGCGAAGCGTGTATCTAAACCTTTTGAAGCTATTTCGTGTGATTTACTTGGACCTTTTCCAGTGTCAAGCAACAGAAATATTCATCTGATCGTTGTTTCGGACTACTTTAGCAAGTATGTCATGCTGTGTCCTATAAGGATTGCAACAGGCGCTGCAGTAGCGAGATTCATCGAGAAGAATGTGTTTCTAGTTCATGGAGTTTGCAAGACTATCTATATTGATAACGGTCCTCAGTATGTGAGCAAGCAATTTAAAGATATGTTAGCTAAATATAATGTTCCAAACGTATACTATAGCCCGCGTTACCACGCTCAAACTAATCAAGCTGAACGGGCGATTCGAAATGTTGTTCAGGCCATCTCATGTTATGTGAAGACTCAGCACAAAAAGTGGGATGAACATCTTGTTGAGCTGCAGTGCGCTCTAAACACTGCAGTAAACGAGGCCACTCGATTCTCTCCCTATTTCTTGGTACACGGTAGGGAATTTATAGGTGATGGAGTTCTATATAGACAGTCTGACATAACCTGTCATCCGGACTTAGTCTCCATTGATGAGCCCTCAGCCTTCGGTGCCAAACTGAAAGAAATGCAACACATTTACGATCAGGTGAGGAAACATTTGATTTCGGCTCACCAGCGTAATGAGAAGTATTATAATTTCAGGAAAAGGCATGTCGAGCTGAAAGTTGGTCAAATTGTTTACAAACGGACTCATTATTTATCTAATAAAGCTAAACATTTTACCTCTAAACTCGCTCCTAAGTTTACTAAGTGTGTAGTGTCTGCTAAACGTTCCTCTTTAGTGTATAGGTTAGCAGATTTGGATGGTAAGGACTTAGGCGAGTATCACATCAAGGACATTTTAAAATACACTGATGAGAATCAATCTGCGGTACCTTCTCTGCCTAGCGTCAGCGCTATTTCAGTTCCGTAGCACTGTCGATTTATACTTACTTTACCGCGACTCGATGAAGTATGACCTTGTTGCTGTAGCTTGGGTGTCCTCGTATGGGACATATTATTTGTTAGGTACACCTCATCGAGTTTTCGTTTCTCATCCTCCTCTTCTCTGTAGTTGTGTTGCATATGCGACCATCTGACTATAGCAGTTAAGGAGAGTTTTCTTTCTACTGGTTTAGGGCATTTAGACTTAAAGTAAAAGAGTCTGTGTCAATATTTGCCTCTAGTTAGTTCTTAGTAGTTCTGTTTTGTACTTCGATCTGTTCTTTTTTTATTCGTTCTATTTTTAACTTGTTAGACTTTTGACTTGTTTTATTCCGTTGTGTATTCCTTGCGTTACTTGTCTGTCCACACAAGTAATACTTTCAAGGGGGGGGATTGTGTAACGCAAAATTGTTAGTGGCGTTAAAATTTGATTTCGGTAAACAATACGTTGTACCTATGACGACATCTGTAGGGTTTGGGGGGAACTTTTCATCGATCACCAATTCGGTATTGATGAATGGTTTCCCAATCTGACAACAGATGTCGCTAGTATGTTTACCTATTTCAAATAGAATTATAATATCGTGATAGGTTAAATTGTTTGTGATATTTTATTCAATCATATAGCTTAATGTCTTTAATTTCAAATTGTCATAATCTAAATTCCTAGTTGCCCAAATTAATTAATCACGGCAAGAATGTCGATAGTTTATGCTTGTAGTTCTGTATGATCTGTGGTATGTTTTTTATTTGCGTCGCGATTCGATCAGGTGAACGAATAATTCGTGATATCAGATTCATTTACTAGAATATTCCATGAAAAATGATATAAATACACCCCTCCCGGTGGAGTAGCTGGGGAATTTCCCAGGTTACAAGTATTCATAGGGTTCCTTCAACCTGGTCTATATCCTAGGAAAAGTTGTCTAGTATGTTAAATTTGATACCAGCAATGATATGAACCGAGATTAATTCAAAATAATTGGTTGCTAATTTCTACACAAACTTCCCCATTGTTGGAGTTAGTAGGATGTTGCCATTGACATAAAGATAAGAAAAATAAGCTTAGATGAAGTGAAGAAGCGAAGGTGATGGTGACCAGCTGACCATCTTCAGATTTAAAGGAAGTTCATTAAATTAATACATAGGTACATACACATGCTCACGCCTGTAATCCCCGAAGGAGTAGGCAGTGGTGTATTAAACACCCACATTTCGCCAAATTATGATTTTCGGTCCCACGTAATAGGGGGCGAGACTATTGCCGCCAATCGGGCACTTTGAAAAAGAAATGGGTATTCCGAAAACAAATTCTTAACCGAAAATATTGCAGCCACATAAATTTGGAAAAAAAATATCCAATTCCTTGCTATGCGGTGTAAATCGCAAAGAAATTAGTAGTGCTTAGCCGCACAAGCACTACCAGTTAACGCTTTGGAGAGTATCATTAAATTAATAGAGCGAATAAATAAAAAATATGTGTAAACATGATTGAAAAATCTATTAAAAATAAGTATACTGTTTCCGATAGTTCGTAGGATTGTCGGTAGATAGCTCCAACGTTGCCTCCCTATTCCTTCTATAGCAATGGAAAACTAAATTATTGGGCTACGCAAAGGCTTATGTAATTTATCTATGTCATTCAAAGTATGACCACAAATAGTTACGTAACTGTTTACAATGGGAATTTACTAGTACATTTTAATATAGTTATGATTCAATGAGAAGTTTACAAACACTATCTATTGTAATTTATAATTCAGTTACACCTCGATAGTCCAACCCGAACATCTTCAGTACTTCACTCACCTCTCTCCGAGATGCAAGCGTTCGTATTAGCTGTGTGGTTCCTTACCGTTTCTGCCGAGTTCGTTCACGACTTGGCGCATATCGAAGACTTTATCCAACAAAAGAGATATCTATTGAAGAAGAAATATCGGCCTATGTACCATATTTCTGCACCAGTCGGCTGGCTCAACGATCCCAACGGCTTCATTTACTTCAAGCGGCAGTACCACATCTTCTACCAGTATCATCCATATAACGGCGCGTGGGGTCCTATTCATTGGGGACATGTTATCAGTGATAATCTCGTCGACTGGGCGTTTTACCCCCCAGCGTTGGTGCCCAAGGACCATTACGACAGGCACGGCTGTTTATCCGGCTCCGCTGTTGTCCATAACAGCTATTTGACTCTATTCTTCACTGGAAACCTGCTGATAAATAACAAGACCTTCCAGAGTCAAAATGTCGCTATAAGCGCAGATGGCATCATTTTCCAGAAGTATTTGTACAATCCAGTTATTCGCGAAGGACCGTACGGTAGCATCGAGTTCAGAAATCCAAAGGTATGGCGATTCAGGAATTCCTGGTACATGCTCATTGGCACGTCGAGGCTCCAGGAGGCGTATTTGCTATTGTATACTTCACCCGATCTGTTCAACTGGAGATTAAACGGGACTATAGCAAAATCTTATGGTGATATGGGATATATGTGGGAAAGTCCAGATTTCTTTGAAATTGACGGTTTTAATGTCCTTATTCTGTCAGTCCAAGGAATACAAAGTGATTCCTATAGGTTCCGTAACTTGTATCAAACGGGGTACGTCGTGGGAACGTTCAATTATAATAATTTACAGTTCGAAGACTTAGAAATATCAACAGCTACATTCAACGAACTTGATTATGGACACGATTTTTATGCGGCGAAAACAATGCAGAGTTTGGATGGCAGAAGACTATTGGTGGCTTGGTTGGGTATGTGGGACAGTGAATATGAAGAATCCAATGCTGGTTGGGCAAGCATGTTGACATTAGTGAGAGAATTGAAGCTGTCGGCTCAGGGTAGAGTACTCATGACTCCGGTTAGGGAAGTTATTGAACTGCGAACTGAAGTGATGGAGGACGCATGGTATAGTCCAGGGGAGGCGTTCCTCGCAGGCACCAGAGCTTTTGAAATGATTATAAACTCGAGCACAGTCATATATGATGCAGCAATTGTTTTGGAGTGGAGTGGTGACCGGCAATACACTATAATGTACTCGGCAGAGCACGGAGATGTGAGTGTGGATAGGGGAGGTGTAGATGGAGTCCGAAAGGCTGATTGGAGACCTTTGACACACATTCACTGGCGGGTTTTTGTTGACTACAGTTCTATAGAGGTCTTCTGTGGCAAAGGCGAGGTTGTGTTCTCCAGTAGAATATATCCAAAAAGGTCAATGCGCGTTAGAATCGCTGGTGATACGCAGTTGCATGTAACGCAGTATAAACTGAAGCGAAGCATCGGTTATGATAACAAGCTTCGGAAGCACTTGAAAACGCACGTAATAAGTAGATATACTTAATGTTTTAATAGCCAAATGTAGGGTACGTCGTCCATTATTATCATGAGATGTGGACGACAGTAACTTGTAAGTAATACTCTTCTGTGATTCCTAAAAATTTTAATATTGTAAAATGTTTTGATTTGGATTTTTTTTATTGTAAATATTTTAGTGTTAATTAACTAATGTCGTTGACTGTACCTATTTTAGTTAATGGTTTTTTCCTATATAATATAGATAGGCGATTTTTAGATCTTCTTCTTATACCTATACTTTTAACACGTTGGCTACCATAAGCAACGCCGGTGTGATCAGAAACTCCATTTTCTGGGTGCTATTGTGCTATTTTTTTTTCGAGGCCGCCAACATGTTAACCTATTTTAGCATATAAGTAGTCCAATTCATAGCTTTATCATATCATAGCATTTTTTGTTAATGTATCTGTACCTACTCATAAAATTGAATGTAGGCGTTTAATATAATAAATTGTAAAGATAAACACCATACACGAAAGTACTGAAATAAATTATTTTTTCAACTGAATCTTTCGTTTTGTACCTACACGTAAGTACACCTGATGGACAGTAAGAGATTCATATTGCCACTGAGTGACCTACAGCCTACAGCTGATAAAAGCGTAGTTTTCAGCGAAATAGATCATTCTATTTCTATACGCGGGTGTTCAACAAGGATACGCAATAGCGTGTATCTATATCTATTTGCATATCTGTTTATTCAGTAAAGCCGAAGGCCCCTGCTGGTACTCCTGGTATACCATATGTTGGCATGAAAAAAATAATTACAATTTGGCAAATTTTCTTATAATTTTTTCTTATTATTTTTTTTAGTTGTATTATTTAGTCTCCATCGTATTATTAAAGCTAAATGAAACGATAATTTCATAAATTAACGTCACTGCAAAAAAAAACAAATGTCACCCTAATGCGAGTTCATGTTTTTTCCATGTAATTTTTGTTTCACGTAGCTTTACTTTACGATAGAGAGTAAATAACGCTACTTAAAAGGGTAAAAAAATTATTCCACATCATAATTTTTTTATACCTATTGTAGTGTACCAGAACATCGACTTCGGGAGTGTTCTCCTTACACCCTGTACATCCATCTATAGGTACACATTGAATAGAAGCGATTTCCAAACGCTGAGTTGATGTTTTAGGACGGAGGTTAATATCAAGCCGGTATGTATGGCTTACATCATGAAGGCTTCGGACTCGTGGCCCACTCCCCATCTCCACCAGTAGGGCCACGAGGACTTTTAAGTACTGATGTCTCTACTGTAGTGGGTCAGTGGAGCTATACGGATTTCGTTTGATTTTAATAGTCAAATTGTCCCCACTATCTTTCATATATAAGAACTTTTCCCTAATATCAAAAACAAGCTAAATGACAGGTTTAAACTTCATATTCAAAGATATACCTACTACAAACCAAATCAATCAGCAAGTGTTTCGAATTGCAGCTGAGTTTAGCTTGATGGAGCACCTTCCGCCGAATCACCTAACCCTAATGGTATAAAAAAGTTTTTAAACCCCTCTCTATTTTCGCTCAGAAGCAGTTCACCAGATTCGCAATTTACCAGATTCGTAATTGACCAGATTCTCGATTCACCAGATTCTCAATTCACCAGAAGTACAACCAATAACAACAATCATTATTAATATGCTTATAGTAGGTACTGTATTTACAAATAAGTTCTGCACCTTTTTGCAATAACGTATTAGTGTCTGAATCACGCCGCTATCCCCGAAGGGTTACACAGATGAATTAACACCCACATTTATTTGTGTTTGGTCTCAAACGTAATAGGGAGTGAGCCTATTGCCGTAGTCCCGTCCGAGCACTATATTGTTGATTTGAGCCATGCATTTGAGGCTGAGTCTGGGCTGTATATAACTGTCTAATGTTAAACAGCCCTATCCCTAGTCGCCTTGTATGTATGAAAACGCGTCCCTGTCAATAAAAGAACAAAAGAATATAGAAAGAAAGGGTAGGCACAAAATTCACATCCAACTTTGAGTTCGATTATTCAAAAGACCTTCATATTTAAATGGAATATAAAGAGTTCTCATCTAGTATTAACCGTTTACACTGGTTACATTGTACCCATTGATTTGTTCGAGACTGTATGTATCTAGGGCCTTTTGTATATCAATGATTGTACGGTGTCGCAAACTTCAGTGTGAACGCAAATGTGTTTTATAATAAACTTGTTTACAACTTGATTCAGACAGTCTCAACACATGTATAAAACAAATAAATGAGTTTTTTTTTTTTTTTTTTTTTTTTTTATCTATGGCACGTCAATTTGACTTCACCTCGCCTGATGTTAAGCTGAAGGCAAAGTCCCATGAAAGAGGGTCACCATTGCAAACACGTTCAGTGCTACAATGGTGGCGCTCAGCTTGACGGCCTCATCAGATGCTTTTTCACGCCCCGCTTAAAGGACCCGGGACTGTAGGAAGAAGGAAACACGTGCGCCGGCAAGGAATTCCAGGACTTAATGGTACGGCAGAGAAAAGACTCACCGAACCGCTTGGTTCTTGATGGAATATTCTGTACCGTATGCGAGTGACACCTAAGCCCTGCACGCGTTGTCCTGTGTAGGAAAGGGGAGGGTGGGATTAGTTGGAAGAGCTCATCAGAACATTCACCATGGTAGAGACGGTAAAATACTGCCAAGGACGCAACATCTCTACGCATCTGCAAAGGCTCGAGGGACTCTGTGACCTCAGGACTCCCAATAATGCGGACCGCACGTCGCTGCAACCTGTCGAGAGCATCTAATAAGTACTTTGCGGAGCCATCCCAGAGATGCGAGCAGTATTCCACGCAGGAGCGAATTTGTGTCTTATAAAGAAGACACCGCTGCTCCGGCGTGAAAAAACGTCTCACTCTGTTCAGGACTCCGAGTTTACGCGAAGCTGTTTTGATGATGCTCTCGATATAGTTCTTGTTGTTCAGTTTGCAGCGCACGTCCATACCGAGTATATTGAGGTTATCCTGTAATGGCAGTGGTGTGCTCTGAAGAGTGGGAGGAGGAAGGAAAGGAGATGTCTTTGCTGAAAACGCGCATGCCTGCGTCTTCTTGGCATTGAACTCGACCAGGTTCTCAGATCCCCATTGGGAAACGTGATTGAGGATCCGGTCAAGCCCAGTGACAAGAAGTCGCCTCTTTTCCGCTATATCGGACTGCTTGGCCGCAGAATGTCCGTGGTAGCTCCCGTGTACAGTGCTATCGTCTGCATAGCAGTGGATGCTGCCGGTGGACAGCATGTCATTGATATGCAGAAGAAAGAGAGTGGGTGATAAGACGGACCCCTGCGGCACACCAGCATTTACCTGCAGGAACTCCGATGCTCGTCCATCACAGAGAACGCGAATACTGCGCCCCTGCAGGAAGCTAGCAACCCAATTGCACAGTCTAAGAGGCAGACCGAAGGCTGGTAGTTTGGAAAGAAGCGATTTGTGCCAGACTCTATCGAACGCTTTGGCGATGTCTAGGCTAATAGCCAGTGACTCACCATGCTTGTCCATAGCCTCACCCCAAAGATGGGTAACATACGCCAGAAGATCACCCGTTGACCGTTTCGGCCTAAAACCATATTGTCGGTCATTAATTAGGGAGTGATCCTCTAGGTGGCGCATGAGCTGTGTGTTGATAAGGTGCTCGAAGACCTTGCACAGCACTGAGGTGACGGCTATGGGCCGATAGTTGGCTGGGTCTGAGCGATCTCCCTTCTTGGGAATCGGCTGTACATTCGCCTCTTTCCACGCCGTCGGCACTGTACCCGAAATGTAGGAAAGTCGGTACAGCCGCGTGAGCATTGGAGACAACTCCGCTGCACATTTTTGAAGAACCACCGCTGGTATACCATCCGGACCACTGGCTTTCCGGACATCGAGTGACTGCAGCACTGCTCGGACATCGCGTTGCCTGATACGAATATCAGGCATTGCGTGGCCACTGTTGGGTAGTGTCGGAGGCTGCATACCACAGTCGTCGATTCGGGAGTTGGCCGCAAAGAGATTAACCAGCAAATTTGCTTTCTCTTGCGGCTCATGGGCCAGGGATCCATCAGGGTTACGCAGGGGGGGCAGCGAAGGCTGGCAGAAGTTGGCTTGCACGGCTTTGGCCAGTCGCCAGTAGCCACGGCTGCCCGTGGGATGCGCCACCAGTTCTTGACCAACCCGTGCTATGCGCTGGGCATCCGCTCTGACGTAAGCCCTCTTGCAGACCCTAGTGGCTTTGTTGTACGCTGCCTTGAAGTACCCTAGGTTGGAATCGTGCGTAGCCCGCGCCCTTACCCAAGCACGATACGCAGACTGTTTTTGGCGAACAGCCTCTGCGCATTCGCGCCCGAACCATGGGCGCACTCCACGGGCACCGGTGACATCAGTGTATGGGATATAGTACTCCATACCCAGACTGATCTCACCGACGACAGCAGTTGCACTATCCGATGGGTCCTTACCTTCAAAGCAGCGCTCAACCCCCGGGATGGACGCAAAATAGTCTCGCAGTCCATCCCAGTCAGCTGACGAGTAGTGCCAGAGACGCCGATTTCCCTGCACTGGTCGTGGGGGCGCTATCATAGGCACCTTGGAACAGACCAGACAATGGTCGGAGTTGCCTAAGGCAGCATGCACCGAAACATTGTACTGGTCTGGGTGGCTCGTCAGCTGAAGGTCTAGCAAAGAGGGTGCTTGGGCTGACCCTCTTGGTATTCTGGTGGCCTCGTGTACCAGTTGGGTCAGGCCGTGAGCCAGAGCGAACGCGTGGGCGGCTCTTCCCGCATGGTCTGTTTTGGAGGAGCCCAACCAGATCTCGTGGTGGGCGTTAAAGTCCCCCAAAAATACCAATTCTGCGTTCGGAAACCGCTCCTGCGCATCATCTGCCGCCTGACTCAGATATTCGAAGAGTCGAGTTCTGACAGATCTTGACAAATCTTCAACCAGTTTTGTATCAAACATACTAACTAATAACTTGTTTCGTAATTAGTTATTCAAATAAGGAGTAAAGTGGCAATAGCCCTATTACTTGGAACTGAAAATCATAGTTGACGAAATGTGGGTGTTTAATACACCTCTGGCTACCCCTTCGGGAATTACGAGCGTGAGCTTATGTATGTATTTATGTAACAAAGAGTAAGACAAGAAGAGATAAAATCACACACTGAGTCAGGTCCGTGCGATCATCAAAATTAGCTGATGTAACTCCAAAGATTTCACTGTCGTCATCAGACACTCGCAAAGAATGCCGATTATCTAATAAGAATTATTATTATCTAAGCACATTTGAAGACGATTCAATATCTATACAATAAGACACATCATCGTTATTATCTGAATCATTTGGTTGCACATTATTAACATGTCTACTGCTTTAACAGTTGCCGATAAAATACCTCCTCAGTTGGCCAATTTCAGCATGTCGGCTCGGGTCCTCTCCGTGAGTAGCGGCGCTGCCGTGAAACAAATTACTATACCACTGAAGCAGGGTCGCCATGAAGTGTCGTTATAAATGAAACGCATCTCCACTTGGTAACGTTAACTTTATTAGTCTTTACATTAATACGAGTAGAGCATTCTTGGTTCTAAAGATATGGTAAAAAGGCATGGTTACACATACATAGGACATACTCGTAACAATACTAAGGTACATATTTACACTACACCACGATGGCAACTCAAAGGTCGATTCGACAGAATAAGAAGCATCTGATAAACGTAGCTTGTTCATACATTGACTGGTCTAACTTCTTTTTTATCGTGCGCAAAATCACCACGGATTCCACCTCGCACCGAAACCGGTGGAGGTGTTTATGTGGACGCGAACCGACTAAAACGTACGCCGTTTATGGGTTCTTGATTGCCGGAGGTGATGACTGGTCTAACTGGAAAATGTTTGTAAGTACATAGAGAAAATAAAAAAGAAAAACACGTTGAGTTTCTTACAGGAGTCTTTTCAGACCGAGGCGGGGCTGTGTTTCAAACTGGTGTCGCATTTCGGTGGTCCTTTTGCTTACTACACAATACACATAACATTACATATACATACTCATGCCTATAATTCCGAAGGGGTAGGCAGAGGTGCTAGCACCCACATTTCGCCAGTTTATGTCCCAATGTAAAAGGTGGCGAGCCTATTGCCATTAACCGCGCCCTTATAAACCTGCGATAAATACACACATAACTTCGAAAAGCATCGAAAAGTCATTGGTGTGTGCCACGGTAAAACCTGAGATCGAATCCGAACCTCGTTTCAACAGTCCATTACCCATTCCACTGGGCTACCGCGGTCTATATTCTATTTGCATTTATAATATTTATATTCATATTCGCACACACCCATTAGAGCTTTAGTGCTGTCCGAAACTAAATATGTATCAACATAGAACATTCATATTATTGAATGAACGAAAAGGCCTCTTGTAATACTTATTCTCAGAACCAAATATGAGTATTAATAAATTTCCCTCAGGAGTTCTGAATAAGGTGGCGATAAAAGAAAAGCTACGCCGCCCACTGGTTTCTCCAGTAATAGAACGAAATGACGTTAACAAGAGAGGCCCTACCACAACCCCTTAAAGTAATATTTTTTTTTTTTTAAATATTCTAAGACAATCTACACAACGCTGGAATAGGTGAATCTATATTATAATTAGTAGGTATAGGTGTGTAAATATTTTGTATATAGTTATTAATATTCTGTTATGACTTATGTCTTATTTGCCAATAAATATATAATTGTTTAGTATGTACTTACACAACGCCATCTAGACCCATGATAAGCATAGTTTAACTAGCTTGTGGGTTTCTAGAATGCGGAGAAACATACTTAGATACATTTTGTTTTTGTAAATATATATGCAGATATTCATATTCATATTCATGCACACAAATACTTACATGGAGTGCGAATCGAACCCGCGCCTTCTGCATAGCAGTCGCGTGCACTGCCTCCAAGCTACGGAGGTCGTCAAAATCCTCCTGCTTCGTTCATTCTTACTTTACCTAAATAAATATGAGGTTCGGAACCGTCAGCGTCCGTTAAAAAAAGTTAGTAGCTTAATGATGAAGAAGTCAGTCTTACGATTGAAATGTCCCGGGTTCGAATCCTGGCCATTACACTACCGACGAGAACCTACTCCTATCACAAACCATTGAGCTTAGCTAGAAGGTTTAGAGGGAATATTAGTAACTTCAGTTGCTAAACATGTTGTTCTGTTACATAATTTTAATATCTGGTATTCACCTATAATATGAGCAAAGAAATTTTAATATTCTTTATAAAATAAAATGAAAGAAAAAAAAACCTTTTTAAAAACAAGCTTTTATTATTTGTTTATAAAATGAACTAAAAAGTTAAAAATAAAATGAACTAAAAAGTTAAAAATAAATTAACTCTAAAAAGAAATATAACACTTTGTAACTTGATTGTAACCTTTAACGACAAATAAGCGTCTTCGTCTAGGACAAAATAATTCCATATTGTACAAATTTATTTAAGTTTAACACTAAAACTTTTCACCATACATAATTATTCAATCTCGTCCCCCCTCTTTATCATAGTCCCCATTTATAAATAATAAAAGCGTGTTACATTTAATACAACACAACATTTTCCTCAAGCTATCACAATGTAACACGCTTTTATTATTTATAAATGGGGACTATGATAAAGAGGGGGGACGAGATTGAATAATTATGTATGGTGAAAAGTTTTAGTGTTAAACTTAAATAAATTTGTACAATATGGAATTATTTTGTCCTAGACGAAGACGCTTATTTGTCGTTAAAGGTTACAATCAAGTTACAAAGTGTTATATTTCTTTTTAGAGTTAATTTATTTTCAACTTTTTAGTTCATTTTATTTTTAACTTTTTAGTTCATTTTATAAACGAATAATAAAAGCTTGTTTTTAAAAAGGTTTTTTTTTCTTTCATTTTATTTTTAACTTTTTAGTACCTCTATTTTTAATTCGAGATTTTCTACGACGTAGTTCGCAGCGCGTAGCAGCGTTATTCCGTTATGAAGTCCGTAGTTCGTTCACATGATATGTAATATGTACTGATTTAAATATCAATAATGTTGAAATTATGTAATCACTTGTTAGTTATTTGTAACGTTTCTCATTCTATCCATTTCTTTTAATGCATCAACATTACAAGGTTTCTTCGACGTCAACTTGGAGCAGTCAAGTTCTTCGATTTGAAGACCTGCTAAATAAAGACCTAACTCGGCTTAAAGCTACATAAGCTTGACCAGCAGCGAACAATTTGGAGCCTAGATAAATAACAGCATGATCTACAGTAGTTCCCTGCATTTTATGCACAGTTGAAGCCCAAGACAAGACAATCGGGAGCATTCTTCTTTCAGCTGTGCCGTGATTAAATTTAGCAGGAAATTGAACTGATTTAGGGTGTATTATGTGAATGCCATCGTTACCAAAGTCTACGCGAACCGATGGTACATCGCTATCGTATAGTTGAACACGTCTGTAATACGGCCATATGATTTCAGTGATGTGACCTATTGCTCCATTCACAAGTCCCTTAGCAACGTCAACGTTAGACCTCAATATAACTTTAGCACCAACAAATATTTCTAGTTCTTTTGGAAGACCTCCTGTTTTGTTAATGTCCGTGTGTATTATTTTAACACATTGTCGCGAGACACTGAAAACTCACGAGTAATATTTAAATTCTCTAGATGCTCTGTAACAATCACAATTCCACAGTTATCTACAGATCTAGGCAACATATGTGGCAGTTTTTCGGTAACCTCGAAAAGATCCTGAGCAAAAAGAATTGCTGACCACGAAATCCGTATTGTCCAAATAAGCCGTCAAACTTTACAATTTTTAAAAACGGTATTATCCGAGAAAGAATCCGCTTTTCAGTTTGCGACAAACGTTGTATAACGTGAGGTATAGGCCCAGGTTCCAAGCTGTTCCAATATGCCTTAGAAGGAGGAACGGACGTGTTACTTTTACTTATGTGATTGTTACATCGGTAACACAGCATCAATTCTTCTTTATTCTCGCGTAATTCTCGTGGAAGATAAGTAGTAGATGAGGCACTAATTTTATATTTGGTCACTTGATGGGGATAGCATCTCTTCGTGCAAATATTACACACTTTATCACAAAATGTATTTATCGTATTATTACAGTACTCAATGCTACCACGTTGCACATTCCTCTGGTTAGTCTTTTTCTGCCATTCATTCTGTGCTGTTACAATGCGTTACTCTGCTGTTTGTGATAACTGTCTTGCTTGCCTGAGCATTCTGTTCCTGTCGAGCCTGGCCAAGTGTTCTTCTTGTAATTCATTTTTTCTTCTCTCTTGTGTACGTATTCTGTCGATATCTTGTCTAATTATGCGTTGTTCTAGAGATTCGTTTTTCCTTCTCTCTTGTGTATTTATTCTATTGATATCTTGCCTATATGTGCGTTGTTCTAGAGATTCGTTTTTCCTTCTCTCTTGTGTATTTATTCTATTGATATCTTGCCTATATGTGCGTTGTTCTAGAGATTCGTTTTTCTTTCTCTCTTGTGTATGTATTCTGTCGGTATTTTGCCTATGTGTGCGTTGTTCTAACGATTCGTTTTCTCTATGTTTAGCAGTAGCTAAATTTATTTTTTCTAAGCGTTGCCGCTTGTGGACATCGCTTTCATTAGCAATCTTCTCCTGTCTCTTCAATTTCGCCTTCTCTAAACGTCGTTTCCTTTGTGTAGTTGTTTCTGTTTTCTTCATGTTATTCCCACGAGTTTAGGACAAATAACGGTCCATCCCCCAGAGGTCCGTTGTAGAGGGATAAGGGCTACAATACAACAGGGTTCGCCCTGGTACCCTGAGGCGCAACGTTAGCGGCAAGACATGTTTATACACCCTCATACCATTCAGCCCTCAGCACGTGCTCACCTTGGCATTGGGTCATCCATCCAATCAATCATATATAATTAATATGGGACGAAAGCAAGAGACTCGTCAAGACGAATCAAACGAGACCAAACTCGATGGGGTTGCGTCGTTTAAATACGGAGTTCCTATGGCCACCTTCCGGCCCCAAACATTATTTTTTCTAGTTATTCTTGGCAAGCCCTTTTATTTGATACCCATATTGCAGGAGTGCATTAAAAATAATTGGTCCGCCATCTTGGATACGCCGCCATGTTGGATTTAGAATGACGTCACATTATTTTTTTCTAGTTATTCTTGGCAAGCCCTTTTATTTGATACCCATATTGTAGGAATGCATTAAAAATAATTTGTCCGCCATATTGGATACGCCGCCATGTTGGATTTAGAATGACGTCACATTATTTTTCTAGTTATTCTTGGCAAGCCCTTTTATTTGATACCCATATTGTAGGAATGCATTAAAAATAATTTGTCCGCCATATTGGATACGCCGCCATGTTGGATTTAGAATGACGTCACATTATTTTTCTAGTTATTCTTGGCAAGCCCTTTTATTTGATACCCATATTGTAGGAGTGCATTAAAAATAATTGGTCCGCCATATTGGATACGCCGCCATGTTGGATTTAGAATGACGTCACACAGTTAATCATGCATTGTCATCCGAACTAAACGTGTATACCAAATTTCAGCTCAATCGGAAACCGGGAAGTGGATCAAATTTAAGTTGCAAGATTTGATTACAGAACGACAGACAACGGGACAGGTGAAACTAAATAAAAGCTTGTAATAAAAGCTTGTAAAAAACTCATGATGCTAGGTGTTATTATGATTACAATTAGGTCAAATAGTATCTCTATCGGGCTGTCCAAACCATGTCCTAAATTGTTACGGTTCGCAGAAACTTTTTTATCTTAGTGTAAATACACTAATGAGGTTGCCTGTAAGAGATCGCCGTTGGCACAGATTACCTAATTTGGCGATAAGGCCGCCCATTGTACCTACATTCTGCTATTGTTTATGTCCATAGCGAAAATTTCCCTTCGTTTTATCTTATTGTGTAAAATAAAGAGTTATCTATCTATCTCTAATTTTATTGCTCCAAATTGCTAATTTGAAAGAAGACTGCTTACAAACTAATAATAATAACTCTAATGAGGTTGATGTTTAGAGAATTGTAAGACACAAATTAATGAAAAAGTAAATAATAAAATAGTAACACATAACATATTAAACTGATGCCTATATCCCCGAAGGGGTAGGCAGAGGTGCTAGCACCCACATTTCGTCAGTTTATGTTTAGGTCCCAATGTAATAGGTGGCGAGCCTATTGCCATTAACCGGGCATTTATAAACCTGCGATAAACACACACATAACTTCGAAAAGCATCGAAAATTCATTGGTGTACCATGGTAAAACCTGGGATCGAACCCGAGACCTCAGCAACGATACCTATTATACCTGTATTTTGATTTTATAAATATTTTGTGGACCCCCCATGTATTTAGTCGATTCGGTTTGCCCTGAATCCCATCTAGTTTATCCCAGCCATAGTGAATATATTTGTTTAATTTGTTAGAATTTACTCTTGTCTCACACAAATATCGATGGACGACAGCGATCAGTCCGAATCACACTACGAAAGTAAATTAAGACTGAAATAATATTACTATTAAGTGATGGTGGTAGGGGTCGAGACCGCCCACGTAGATTAATAGACGTCAAGCCGTCCTTCGATGGCGACGACCATTAATTTACCGAAAACAAGATCTCTATAGACATACATAATGCGGTATACTTTGTCATTGGTTTATTCAAGTTTATTGCAACCAGGCAAAGCCAAAGAAGGGTTATGATTTTTGTTAGGACTCGTTGGCCGGTTATGGGTGATGAATTCACGCTACAGTTTGTCAAGTAGAGAGTACAACAGGCATTGAAATTTATACTTTACTGCATTACTTTCAAAGCCTGAATTCACATGTCGCCGTGTCGAGTGAATAAAGTCAAGTTATTAACTCTTTCTCATTTAATTTTGATCTGGAAGTCTATAGCCATATAGTTGAAATTTGAATGGCAGTTTATGTAATCCCAGTGGTTTGAGAATGGTTAACAATCATCATCCTCAGGGTCCTGGTTGTCATACGAACATTTATGGAGGTCGTCATACCTATAGGGGGAAAGGGGTCGCCTACACAAAGGGGCTGATCTGTTTTTCATAATCTGCGTTAATATTCGTCGCGTCCCATGCAGTCACCTCGGAATCAGTGGTCTACTTTGTCCAGTCTAACTGCGTCGTGGCTGAACTTTTTTTTTTTCACTAAGGTGGCAGACAGGCACACGGCCCACCTGATGGGAAGCGGTCACCGTGGCCTATTGACGTTTGCAACACCAGTGGCGTCACACACGTCTTTTGCCTGAAATTCGATATTTTCCGTGAAGCGACTGCCATCTGACCTCCACAAAGAGCAGTTGTTGGACATTTTAGGGTTCCAACTACGCGTACCTATTACCGAGGTACAGACTACCAGAGATGTTCGTATGGAAACCGGAACCACCGGAACCATCGGCTTATTAATGTGCTCCCCGAGGCACGACCAGAATTATGCGAACAGTAATTTATTCATGAATTCTTAGCCTTATTCTTAATTCAAATATCGTTTCATTCATTACGTACCTACTCATTACGCTGTGACAGTTTTACGTCACCAAGGACTTTCTGACGTCATTGACACGTCAAAGATTAAAAAACGTAGGCGAGTAGATTAGATACTTACCACAGAAGTATTGGAGCAAATTAAGTTTTATACCTATTTACGCGCACACTGCAAACTACACTGTGTGTTAGCTCAGTTACCTTACAGAGTGGTAAATGAGACCCTAAACAACGTGCAGTTTTAGTCGGTTTGAGTGCTATTACTTCAGCTGGCTAGGCGGCGGGAGAGTATCCGTGAAGCACAAAAAAAAAATACAATGACTACTAATAATAATAATAGTACATTGTTGCGCTTTCCCTAATCTCCGATAAAACAATGCACTACGTGAGTCTGTATGTACCTATAATTATTATGATATTCATAATGACGGACGTAGCGTAGGGTGAAAGTGCGGTCAAATCATAATATTGACCTTCTACATGAAGGATGCACCGTTACTCTTTGGCTCTTTGGGTTGCAAAGTTAGAAATCACCCTAAAAATTGGGAATTTACAATTATTTACTCTAGGTCTATACTATCAGGTTAGTTTTAAATGTATTTGAAATAAACAATTTCAACGGAATTTCAAGAAGAAGGGAATTTATAATACTATAGAGTTTTACCCTTTACTGTGCCGTTAATAAACCACAGCTAAGTCTACCAAAATGCAAAGTAATGACTTACACAAAAAAGATGGAAGACGTGGCACACAATTACACGATACAGGACGTTACTCTGCAAAGGGTTGACAGCATTCGTGACCACACTTGACTCCAAATTACACTTAGACCAACATATTGAAAACATTATCACTAAGGCATATCGGATGTACGGATTCGTGATGAGATCTTCTAAGGAATTTTTATTCTTATAATATAACATCTTGATTAGATGCTAGCTAGAGTTCGCTGTTCCAATCTGGGATCCCTTATATGACAAATACATACAAAGATTAAAAATGGTTCAAAAGAAGTTCATACGTAGGGTAAACTATAAACTACATCGCACTAAATATCCATATGAACACTTGCTTAAGGAGTACAACATGATGAGCTTGAAGTCTAGACGCAAATTACTTATGTCCATGATGTTTCATGGTACTTGCCACAACAAATTTGACTGTAATGGTATCACCAACGTTCTACACAGGACGGTGTTGAACGAATGCAGGGGTTCGGGCTCCCATGCGCCATCTTCTGGAGACTTATAACACACACCTGGCCGACATAGAAATATTCGCAAGTTCACACTTAAAATTTAAAGCAGAAGCAATTAAAGTCTTCGAGTCCTCACAGTGATAGGTCACTGTTTACTGGCAAAACTACATTTTTCTCACACAGAATTACTTCGCGGACATTGGTGTGGGTTATGCGTTTATCTAACAGATATAATAATTACTGTTAATATGTAATATCAATGTATAATGCATAACTGTTTAAAGTTCCTAATAAATAAACAAATAAACAAAAGTTTTAATGAGTACTTGAAGAATAAATATGAAGAATACATATACATAATTTATAAACTCATAACCCTCCTTTGAGTTTGCCATTGTCAGGTAAAAAAGTGGTTAAGCATTGGGGAAAAATAATGGATATTCTTACGTGGTAACACTTCTCGGAAATGTCAAAATCAGTTGTTTAATGCTTTTGCCTTCCTTCAATGGGAGGTGAAAGGTTGTACAAACAAGTTTCGTAAAAAATATCTTTTATCCGCTTTTATCAGTTGGAACAGTGGCAAAGTGCACGCCTAGTTAACATTGTAAATGAGTTTATAAATTTTATGTGATTGTTATACATACTTTTGTGAATTATTTGTAAATCTAAAATGGCTAAGTCAATCATATATTTAGCGATCGTAATATTATGTTTTACATCAGTTAACACTAAAAAGAAAGTTAAATTTTATGAAGAAAAGGTATGTTGGTTATTTTTAAACTATTATTGTTATATTACAACGATATACGACGCACTTTTGTGTGGAAAATAACTTTTTAAAAGTTTATACTGTCAAATGGAAACTTGTTTCAAAATTGAATCAGAATTAACTAAAACTTAAAAATTTGGTTGTTATTTTGTTATCTTATCTTAATTCTGCCATGATTTTCTCTTTAACAACCAGAGAACATTGGTATTAGTGAAAATGAAAGGACTTAAAGTTCTTTTTGGAAGACCATATTGAAAGTAAATAGGTTTTTGAGGATTCATTGAAATAACCTGACACTTAGTTCTCATGAGAATGTAACTAAATATGTGTAAATGTCTGGTGTCACTTGGATTACATCTTATCATCATCATCGCCCTGGATTTGTTCATTTGGGGGAAACCCCTGGATTTTCTTGCATATACAAATATTAAAAAAATGTAGTAAAGTTTTTTTTGTAGTTAACACTTTTTAACTTTTCCTTAGCAATAAATTTAACAATATATTTTTATTTATATCATTAATTTTAGAAACTGGGTAATAGAGTGACAAAATAATTATAATCTTTGTGATATTTTTGTTTTAATCAGACTAGATTATAATAATTGCAGTAAATAAACTTTCTAAAGCAATAATGACTGGAATACATTGGAGCCACCATCATCAGAATCAATGAAAACAAAAAACAAGTGGAAGTCTGATGTAGTCGGTGCACGCTTGGTATTAAAAGTAGTAAATTCCACCACTCATAGCAATTATTTACTGGTAGATAAATGGATTTGGGACTGTTCTGTCCGCACCTAGTAGGTAGGGTTATTGAGGTACTTCTTCCTACAGTCCCGGGTCCTTTAAGCGGGCGTGAAAAAACATCTGATGAGGCCGTCAAGCTGAGCACCACCATTGTAGCACTGAACGGGTTTGCAATGGTGACCCTCTTTCATGAGACTTTACCTTCAGCTTAACATCAGGCGAGGTGAAGTCAAATTGACGTGCCATAGATAAAAAAAAATAAACTTGGCTAAGTATGTGGCGGTCACAGGACAGTGTAGAAGCACATGGGCCACTTGATCCTCTTCTATCATGCATTATAAAATAACACTTCCTGGAAGGGAGTTCCACATTTGCACCCCGCAGTTTGGCGTGATATCTAAGGTGGCTGGCACACCGTAAACAGTAGATCAAATCGTCCTAACATTGAGAGACGCCTGCGATGGCAATTGGATTGATTGATCAATTACTTAAAAATTTTTGGGAAAAATAAAGTTATGCCAAAAAGTTTATTATAAAATCCAGGATTATTTGGATGATAAATAAGCCGGGAAATGAGCTGTTCACTTAAGCAGATTTCTGTATCTAGACTAAGTAAATGTTTGTAAATTGATCAAAAAATAAAGAAAAGCCCGCTGAGTATCTTGCGGAAGTCTTTTCAGACCGGGGCGGCGTTTTGAACGGGTGGTCCATTTACTCACTAATTTATAAAATATTGTTGACGTTTTGTAAGTGCCGTTAAATGTTCTCGCTTGTGAAGGTCTGACTGCAGTAGCTTTACAAAAAATATCGAAGACGAACGAAGCCTTTAACACTATCATCATCATCATCTTTAGTTAGCTAGTCCCGGTCGCATTCACGCCAGCCTAGTCGCCAGTCATGTCAGCAATGGTGGAACCACGTCAAGCCAGCACTTCTTGGGTCTACCCCTCCTACCGGGGCCCGAATGAGGCGGCATTGCACAAACATTCAAATTCAAATTCAAATTCAAATATCTTTATTGTGATTTGTGATTTGTGATTTGTGATTGTGATGTGTGACATTAGCTACCAGAAGTCACTAGGTCGCCGCCGAACATGGCCGCACCAGCGAAGGCGTTGTCAATCTGGAGGCTGCCCTGAATGTGATGTGTGGAGGAACGGAATGTGATGTCCCTCCAACACAAAGGGAGGATCCTCTGACCAGGCAAGGTGATCACGCCTGGCGGGCCGCGGCCCAAAGATTGTCGTTGGGTTGTTGTATATATATTGTACCAGCGCGAGAACTTCACTTTCGCGATGCAGGATCCAGAGTGTCGTAGTAGTTACTGTTGCTGTCGCTAGATGGCGCTGTGTACATGTGGTATAGCCACATGATGTATTATACGATATTTTTCTTTACAGAATTTTCATGAAGCTCAAGAACTTACAGACCAAGATGTCAGAAACCTAGCACAGCTGTCGGACACAGCACATTTTAGGACAGTACTAGATGAAATTCTTATTCCAAGGGTAGTGGGTACCCCGAACCATGAGAAGGTTGGCAACTTTATTGCGAATCAGATGAGGGGATTTGGCTGGGATGTTACCGAGAATGTGTTCCCAGATCAGACACCTATATTTGGGACGCTCAATTTTAAAAATATAATTGCTAAATTGAATCCTAATGCGGATAGATTTTTAGTGTTAGCGTGTCATTATGATAGCAAGTATATGAGAGAGCATGCGTTTGTTGGTAAGTTTTTTTTAAAGTTTTTTTTTAAACGAAAACTGTTGGTGTCTTTCGATATTTTTTTTTTGTTTTTTTATAAAGAATATTAGCAACCGAAGTTACTAATGTTCCCTTTAACACCTCCAGCTAAGCTCAATGGCTTGTGTTAGAAGTGGGTTCACGTCGATAGTGTAATGGCCAGGATTCGAACCCGGGACCTTTCGATCGTAAGGCCGACACCTTAACCACTAAGCTACCGCCGCTTTTGTGTACTGTATCTTGTAAGACAAGAGTAAATTCTAATAGATTATACAAATGAATGCGTAAATAGAGCAACAGTCTCCTTATTACCGCATTATCGAATTTAAAAGTCAAAAAAATTAAATATACGCTTTTTATGCCTTCTATGCTTAATACAGCCGGCTGTATTTGACAAGTTGATAGGTTTATAAAAAAACGTTTTACGGTTCATATACTCTGTCACTTTCTCTCATCTAGATTTTGTGTATGTATGTGTATGTATGTCAAGCCCACATTTTGTACATTAAGTACTAGCTGACCCGCGCGACTTCGTCTGACCCCGTTTTTGCAACATTTTTCATTCCTGCTCCGGACCTGTTAGTCGTAGCATGATGTTATATACATATAAACCTTCCTTTTTAACCATTCTATCTATTGAAACAAACCGCATCAAAATCCGTTGCGTAGTTCTAAAGATTTAAGCATACAAAGGGACAAGAAAAATAGGGACAGAAAATTTTATACTATGTAGTGATTACTAATAACTCTACAATACAAACGAGCCCCCTTGTGACGAAGATCAAGAGAAAAGTTTACATCAGAGCCTCACCTTGACCATCAAGCAGTGTACATGCTTGCTGATTCCATAGGCCCAAGGGTCTTGACAGGACCCCATTAACCTCACCATAAGATTAGTTCTATGGTATGAGGGGGTAAATACTTGCTGGCGAGGTTTCCATAGCCCCTAAGATATTGACAGTGTTCCATACACCTCAACGTATGATTAGTTCTATGGTTTCTTGCCGGAGTCTTCTCAGGTCGGGGCCGCGTTTCGAATCGGTGGTCCATTTGCATTTGATAAAATGTTGTTGATATTGACGTTTTTTAAGTGCCGTTTTTTATACTACGTAGGTGGCAGACAAGCACACGGCCCACCTGATGGAAAGCGGCCACCGTGGCCTATGAACGTGTGCAACACTAAGGGTGTTACATACGCGCTGCCCACCCTGAAGGGCAAGGGGAGAGCTGGGAAGGGGTGGGGAGGCTAGGAAGGGGAGGGGAAGGAGGGGTACATTGAGCTCTGGCTACCCTACTTACCGGCGGGAACACAACACGATGGTTATTATGACCGCAATCTTCTGTAGGGCGGAGGTACTTCCCCAGTTGGACAGCTCATTTCGGACGGGAGATACCGTCGTGTCCTACCTCCGTTAACTGGTCTATGCAGACTAAATGACTTTTAAGTTTGATTTTGATTTTGGTATGTGTTTTTTTAGGTGCCACCGACTCGGCAGTACCCTGTGCCATGATGATAAATCTGGCTAAGGTGATGTCCAAACAGCTAGATACCCTGAAGGACGCTCAACTGAGTCTCATGTTTATATTCTTCGATGGTGAGGAGGCTTTCAGGCAATGGGGTCCCACCGACTCTATATACGGAGCCAGGCACCTGGCGAGCAGTTGGGAACAGACCTTGTACAAGGATGGAGCTAATCATCTCCAGAGAATGGTGAGTCTTATATCTAAAACTATATCATCATTCTCTGAACCTTTTCCTGACTCAGTTGGGTCGGCTTTTCAGTTTAACTGTGATGAGGCTGAACTTCGATATTTTCCGTGAAACGACTGACCTCCACAACCAATGGTCCAATGATCAATGGCGATATCGAAGTTCCAAATAAATAAGAACTATATATCGACGGTTATAAAGTAGATGTATATAAGCGCCATCGAACTTTGTTAGAAAAATTGCTCTTTTTTGTCGTGGGCAAAATCCTCACGGATACCGCCTCTACCAAAGTCTTCGTTTCTCTACCAAAGTCGGTGATTATGGGTCTTCGATTACCGGGGGTGAGATTATAGCGGTAGTCGTTTTTTCAACCGACTACAATATGTGGTTCTTCTAGAAGGGCATTAGAAGGTTTCTAAAGGGTAGGCAGCACGTGTGTGACGCCTCTAGTGTTGCAAATATCCATAGACCACAGTGACCACTTTCCATTAGGTGGGCCGTGTGCTTGTCTGCCGCTTAAGTGGTATGAAAAAGGCGGTGTGGCCAGACATGTGATATCCATGTAGCGTGGCGGTCGCCATTAAACATAGCTACAACAGCTACAACGCGACTTTTCTACATAATCGGCTAATAGCTATATATATAATGCACGATAAAAACTTCAATTTTATACGTATACGTATTTCCATCTTCCTACATATAACAAGGTTAGTCCGTATTTATGCAGAAAGGAACCATCCAGTATGCAGAAGCAGGACGGAACTGGTTCCATCACTATCACTACATAGTATAAAATAAAGTCGCGTTCTCTGTCCCTATGTCCCTTTGTATGCTTAAATCTTCAAAACCACGCAACGGATTTTGATGCGTTTTTTTTAATAGATAGAGTGATTAATCAGGAAGGTTTATATGTATATAACATCATGCTACAACCAACTGGTGCGGAGCAGAAATCAAAAATGTTATAAAAACGGGGTGACGCAGACGAAGTTGCGCTGGTCAGCTAGTTCTGTATAAAATGGACACTATATTTCCACAATCTAACCTAAGTTGAATGACCATCAAAGTTAACTGACATGTTTATAGCCTTTTATATTCGCGCTAATGAGTTCACCGGGTGACAGCACTATCCACGGACAATTAGCACATCCGATTCAGCAAAAATATTATATTGTGTTTCCAACCATATTTTAGTTCACACGCTTGGTGAGGTATTGGGGAGGACCGCTGCAATTAGTAATATCAGGACCCTTGTTCGACGTAGTGCTAACAGTACGCTAGTGGTATGGGTAATGGACTGCTGAGATGAGGTCTCGGGTTCGATCCCAGGTTTTACCATGGCATACACCAATGACTTTTCGATGCTTTTCGAAGTTATGTGTGTATTTATCACAGGTTTATAAGTGACCGGTTAATGGCAATAGGCTCGCTATCTATTACATTGGGGCCTAAACATAAACTGGCGAAATGTGGGTGCTAGTACATAGGTCCTAGTTTATGTTTATGTTATGCTAACATTTGATATGATTATGGGCCTGGTATTGCTTTACATGTGAGTAAGCTACAGCAGAGGCGGGTAGGGCTATGTCCACTATGTCCAGCATTGGATTGCAAACTGACTAAGGCCGTCAGCTGGGTAGAGCGGGACCCGCATTCCCAAACCATAAAGTGCTCGTATCGCTCGACGCAACGGACAGCCTAATTGATTGATGCTCTGAGTATTTCGACAGACGTTCAGTCGATTTCCGTAGCGGTAGTGAACACGACTGCTACGCAAGAGGGGTTCGATTCCCGCTCAGTGTACCTAAATATTTGTGTGCATAAATATGAATATTTGTATTGGTCTTGGTGTTTCTATGTATTATATATGTATGTATGTATTGTGTAACGTCGTATTTACAAAAAAAAGTATCCAAGTATGTTTATTCGCATTCTAGAACCCATAACACAAGCTAGTTAAACTACGCTTACCATGGGTTTAGATTACGTGTAGATTGTTCTAGAATAGAATTTCTATTCTAAGACACTGGTATTAGTCTTAAGTTGAACTTTATTACGTAATTAATTATTTTCTAATGGAGTCGAGTTCCACATTAGGTCTATAAAAGAGCTCGTAAACTACTAATTACTTATAGAATTTCAAGACTTCTAAGAAACATTCTTGTGCAATTACGGCGGTCTCTAGTCTAATTATCGTCCTCAAGTAACTATTACCTGCGTGAAACGTGAACTAATTTAAAGTCCATAAAATACTGCCTTGAACTGGAAAAATGCATCAGAAACATCGACAAATACCGTTAGTAAACAATGAATATTACTTACCCGCGGCTCGCATGCGTTGAAATTTTATCCCGTTCCTGTTTCAATCCTTTGAATAGGTCCCCATGGGTTGTGGGAACGGCAACCGGGTAACAACAGCTGGTTAGTTTTTGATAAGTGGTTATCCCTATGAAGGTTCGCGGCCTTTTATCTATAGATTGATGATCTGAAGTCTCAGCCTGGGTTGCACGATCGTACTTTAACATTAACAGTGCAGTTAAAGTACCAGTCAGGTATGAAACACGTTGCACCATTTGACAATTATTAAAATCACGTCTTAACTTGATGCTAACTGTAACCGGCCACGCTCAAACTTCAAATTCTATCAAAAAGATAACTATAACAGAACTATTAAATACACTGGTGCAACACATTTAGCCAAACCATTAGAATCAATGTTACTATTGACGGAAACCTTAACTTTAACAGGTAGTTGGAGCAAGTAAGGCTTAATGTAGATGTAGACATTGTAGACCATCGACGAGTTCTACCAAACTGCCAAAACATACGAAAGTAGAATCCGAAGGCAGCGTTAGAAGTCAGTTTTAAACACCGACGTAAAAACGACGGCTCCCGAACGGATGTACCGATTTTGATCTAGTTTTTTTGCATGACTCGGAGGCATCTGCTAGACTACATTTGAGACTTGGTGCAAGCTTTCCCTCTCGGCGTTGGGACACCTACATACTATTTAAAAAGAAAAACTGAACAGGCTCCAAACCTAAGCGTCAATTTTTATATGCAACTGCGAAATCGTCGATTATTCTCATTAGTTCCTTTGGCAGTTCCTTTGAAGGACTCGCTAAGAGGATGATGAGTCTTTCTCGTGTTACTAGCCCGTTCTTTTTTAATGAAGAATATAAGCAACCGAAATCTGTAATATTCCCTCTAACCCCTCTAGCTAACCTCAACGGTTTGTGTTAGGAGTGAGTTCACGTCGGTAGAGTAATGACCAGGATTCGAACCTGGGACCTCTCGATCGTAAGGCCGATTTCTTAACCACTAAGCTGACGCTAGGTAAGAAACTGGATTTTATCAACTAGACTTTCGACCAATCTCAGAATCCGCCATCTTGGTGATAGTTTTTGAGAGCTGCTCATTGGTTGTTCAACTTCTAGTTGCCGTACTTCGTAATTTTGTTTAAGTTGTCTAATGTAAGAAGGGGCTTATAGGCCATATTTGGTTAGTTACATAAATAAATGTAAATAATCTTGGGCTGTCTTTTTAATATAGTTTGTTTAAAAACTCAGTACAAAAATACTTTTCTGTTTAGAAATGCATTTTAAAGACTAGGTAGGTAGGTAGGCAGGTATCGAACCACTAGTTAGTCAGTTACTTTATATTTTGTTTAACGTGTGTTTTTTATAAAAAGCTGCCACAAGATTGTTTACCATTATTTAAGTACCTAAACAAATGGAGTATAGTGAATCTGTTTTGATTATGGTCGAAGATAATAAAGTCATTAAGTTCTAAGTAGTAAGTTGGTGTGTTCAGAGAATACAGTGTTATCTTTGACCCTTGCCCTCCTCCGTTCGTTGCTTTAATTAATTGTATGCCATAAATAGAATGCTCTACTACAAAATCGAAGAAAGTCGATCTAAGGGCTCATTCACATTGGTTCCGTTAATGACGCTTCGACATAAAACATGATACTTCATGATGGATGGACGTTCAAAATTATGTTTACGTAATTATGTTTGTCGCGATTCGGCAAAATATCCACGTTCATCCTTAGATCGCTTCAATAATGATCCACAAGAGTACTTCAGGGCATATATTTAGGACCCGTCCTACTGATTTAGAATTTGCTTTTGAATCGGTTTTCATATCAATATCACCGTAAATATACTCTTCATTTTTATTTATTAGGTATGTATAGTTTGATAAGTATCAAAGAATAATTTTGTTATGGTTATGAACATAAAATTTGCTGGGTAACTGAGTCACTCAAATTCTCGCACATTATTATTGTAGATGAATATTCAGAATTACAGGGTAAGTCCCCAATGCCCTTGATACGTCGAGGAAAAGCAAAAATAGAAACGAATATTGTTATCATTGTATATTATGAGTTTTTTACAAACATATTATATGCTAACGTATTGTTGACCTCAATCTCACCCGGATGATAAGTGATGATTTGGTCTAAGTGAAGCACGTTTGCCTAGGAGGAGCCTATTCACTTGAGACTTGGATCCCAGGTTATAGTAGGATATAGTCGGTCGCCCTTTCCGTATTATATCCGCACTATATACTTATCTACCTACTTACTATATATATTATATCGGTGCCAGAATTTTTAAATTACTGATTTCGTTATAGATTTTTTTAATAGATGACGTTCTGCTAAATACGTCTACATTACTGAACTGATCTTGATGTGGGCTGGGCTAGAACTTGAGAAAGAATATATAATTATGCTACTTTTCATTTTATATATAGATTTCGTCAGTTTGAAATATAACCTGACGAAATTTGGTAAGTACCTACCATATGTATATAGGTTAAAGCTTGGGAAAGGATACATTGGTCGCGATAATTGACATGCACGCAGCTAGTTCTAAAATTAAAAAATACGATCAATTTTGTCGTGATATACATAGTTACTAGCAACTATTTGCTACAAATATTTTATAATAGTCCACCAAGATGACGTCATTGTAACTCGTTTAACTAGATGTATGAATTAGCATTACAGATTTTATTTAATTCTAGTAGTGTATATTCTTAAAACATTTTTAGAGTAAGTTACTAAATAACTGCCGTAAAATATAGTTTTTTTTAGATTTTAAGACATGGCAACCTTTATGTCAAATGAATATTAATGTAATTTTGTATTAAAACCATAAAACAGTAATATTACTAGCATAAATACCCACAAACTCCATAATTGCAGTGTAGTGACTTGTGACTTTATATCCATTTCTTTCAAAGTTGAAATGGTTATAAAGCAACGTTTCACTGTTTTTGATGCGTAGGGACCAACCTACTGATACGCATAAAGACCATTACGAAAATAGACCAATACTTAAAAAACCAATACTGAGATGGACCAAAAACAATATGACCACTACGCAAATAGACGAAATATGCAAATTGACCAATTGCGCTTGAGGGTTGAAAGTCAACTATTGATTTAACTCGCGTCTGGGGCTCATCATATGTGCCGATAACTATAACACGCGTACTACTACACTCTACTCACTAATAAGGAAACTGTAGGTAGTGTTGCCCAAATGCAAGAACAAGACGAGACTTAGCCAGTCTTGGTCTTGGTCTTGCGCCAATACACCTGGTCTTGGTCTTGGTCTTGGTCTTGCGCTCCCAGTCTTGGCCTTGGTCTTGGTCTTGCAGCAAGAGTCTTGCAAGTCTTGCAATTACCTATTAATCTATTGCTATTTATTAAAGTTTACTTTAAATCTTAGAAAAACGTATTAGAATTGGAACATTGTGAGCTTGAATTAACATAGCCATAGTAAAGATCAATCAGATTAATAAATAACTGAAGATTTGATAAGAAAGTCGAAAAATCAACTGACCTATATATATGTCGTTTTCCATGGAAGTAACTGTTTCTTAATAGACATTTATGATTTATAAGCTTACATTTGCTAATCTATACTAATATTATAAAGCTGAAGAGTTTGTTTGTATGTTTGATGACAGAAGTTTTAAAATAAATAAATAAATCCTGAACTCACTGTCACTATACCTCCAAAGTTACTATTCTTCGTGGGCGAAGTCGCGGGCACTGCTTGTAAATACTTACTCTCATCATCTCTCTCAGAGATATTCGGGCTGGTAAGCAATACAAAACTCTTATCGCAGGCTTTTATTTTATTAGTAGGTAAGTACCTACGCTTTTTATAATATTTTATTAATTTTGTAGAATTTTTTTACACGTTTCAAGTATATTTAAAAGTGGCTACAATATTTATCAAACGGGTGATATTTGAACACTTTTTTGCTATTTTTTCTTGTAAAAACTTAAGAAATATAATGACTAAATGTACAATAATAGTACCTAAGTAATTAGTTTAAAACCATATAATCAATATTATAATATATACTTACTAGAATAAATTATTATGACATCTACTACCTATCCTTACCATTTTATCCCAATCATAATACTACTTGCGTGATCAGTATAATGTATTCATTTTCATTCTAAGCACTCTGAAACTTATTTATTCTTTGGAACACCTGTAGGTACTCTTAAAATTCGAAATTATTTTGCACGAGTATACCTACGCCCTGTGGCGGCAATCTAATAGTGTCAAATGTTGTGATTTCGGCGCGGCGGCAACGATTGTTGTATATGATTTCAAAAGAAGCCGCCGGCGCGTGTATTATAACCATGTACTTCCGAAAAGCGGCAAATTTCTTTGAGAAGTAAGTACAAAACCTTTGATGCCGCATTATCAAAGTGCCGATGGTTAAAACATAACTATGCATGCACTCAGTTTGATTTTAATGGATATTTTTTTATTCGCTATGTAGGTATGTTTATGGTATTAGTCGTAATGCGCATAGGTCCAGTTTTTCATATTCTTTGATACAGTTTTTTGCGTCTCATAGAATTCCTAAGCGTATCTATACACCGAACTGTTACACCTAACTACTCCGTGAAATAGCGCTAAGTCCTAGCTGCAAGACGCAAGAGTCTTGCAGGCTTAGTCTTGTTCTTGCTCAAGTCTTGCACGGTCAGTCTTGGTCTTGGTCTTGCTAAAAATACGCGGTCTTGTTCTTGGTCTTGGTCTTGCAAAAACGCAAGAACAAGACCAAGACTGCAAGACCAAGACTGAATTTGGGCAACACTAACTGTAGGTATCAATGGGAAATGGGAATTTCCAATAATTATACGGGCCAACTCGATCTTTCACGAGTTTGTGTTTTCCAGCGTGAACACTGCAATTAGATAAGTTTTCCTCTTATACCAATGTCTCTGAATTCATTTTAAGATAATTGATTTAGTCTTGATTGAACCGTGCCTATGTAGCTCAACCAATTGCTCATTTACTGAACAGTGTGCACTTGACCATGAGCGTTTCAACGTTTGATATCGTTTTTTTTTCGATTTACACAATGAAACTAATTACGTATTTACATAACTGTAATTGAAAAAACTCAGCGCTAACATCTCGAACAAAACATAGATGATGTTTTTCATAGCTCAATTCTTGAGAAAGGTAATGGGCTATATAAAAATATCACGCTATTACCTCAAGGCAAGGATACGGGAAATAAGGAAAAGGGTAGATATTCCGACTAAAATAATAAGATAGACAAAACTCATGGAATTAGCGCGTGAAGTTGCCTAAAGTAATACTTAAATTAGTACCGGACCCAATTCTACAATTGTTAACGATTGTCAAGCCAATGATATTACAAAAAGTGCCATTAAATTTTCGGCTTAATAACATAGAGTTACGAAGTTCAAAATTAAATGAAAAATAGTTCACTACGTTTCTTTCATACAATACGCTGCCATTTAATTTTGGATTTTAGCAGTATAGAGTAAAGTCAAAACTTTAATGGCGTTTTTGAAATCTTGTATAGTTTGACAATGATTGACAACTAGTAGAATTGGGGTTCTAATACTTCTACTTTTACCATGGCGTAATATTTGGCTACTTTTTATGCGCTTATTCTACGTGTTTCGTCTATCTTATTCTTTTAGTCTGAGTATCCCTTATTTCTTGGCTCATTGCCTTGGGGTATTAGCGTGATATTTCTACATAGCCCATTACCTTCCTTTATAATTGAGCTATCAAATGCAAAGATGCTGACAGTTAACTCCAGAGGTTAGCGCTAAGTTTTTAAATTACAATTATAAAATACTTAATTAGTTTCATAATGTAAATAGAAAAAAGAATATAAAATAAAGAGTGTGAGCTAGATCTATGCGTTGCGTCTGTGTTATTATTTTAGTCTGAAGGTGGATGATGGTATGCGATGGAATGAAATAGAACCGAAACGGTGTGTGAAACTGTGGTGCAGGCGCACCTAGTCAAAAGTACTTAAATGTTATGTGTTATTTAACGTTCACAGCTATAAATTCATCTCGCGATTAAAAACATCGGAAATAAGTTATCAGTGGCGCAGAACTATAATTTTATCGTATCACAATATGTAGGTTATTTTATGATATATTTCTTTTCACTTATATAAGAGGCTATGCGTATCTTATATATAAAATTCTCGTGTCACAATGTTCGTTCCGGTACTCCTCCGAAACGGCTTGACCAATTATCATGACATTTTGTAAGCATATTGAGTATTTCTGAAAATCGGCCAACATCTATTTTTCATACACCTTAGTTATAAGGGTTGTCTACCCTTAACATTTATAAGACAAAACAACGTTTGCCGGGTCAGCTAGTAATTGTATAATTTGAGATTGACATTGTCAGATATACTTTCACTATAGGAATCAACGGGATATTTAGTTAATTAGGTTTAAATAAGCATATTTTGGTTACCATGGCACACACCAATGAATTTTCGATGCTTTTCGAAGTTATGTGTGTATTTATCGCAGGCTTATAAGTGCCCGGTTAATGGCAATAGGCTCGCCACCTATTACATTGGGACCTAAACATAAACTGGCGAAATGTGGGTGCTAGCACCTCTGCCCTTCGAGGATAAAGGCGTGAGTTTATGTTATGTTTATGTTTAACTAGAATTTCTTTTTCAGGATGTGATGGTACTCCTCGATCTTCTTGGAGCACCAGACCCAGTATTCTTCAGCTACTTCTCGTCCACTGAGAAATGGTACGTGCGGCTGGCGCTCGCTGAACAGAAGCTCGCCGACCTGAACCAGTTCGAGGGGTACTCCAAAGGGAAGGCTGAACAGACGTACTTCAGATTGAGGAGTTCTGGGAGCATAATTGAAGATGATCATATACCATTTGCGAGGAGAAGTGAGAATTTTATTTATAGTTGTTTGTTAACAAAAAAGTAAAGTAAACACGCGGTTTTGACAGGTTTTCGGCTGCGTAGAGATATTTTTTTAAACTATTTAGGTGACAGATAAGCACACGTCTCACCTGATGGGAAGACGACCATGTAAAGGGGGAGGGGTGTGAAGCTTAAGATAGTTTCTGTGCTATCAGAGCAGAACATTGACAACACAAAACCTCTCCAGTCTTATTCTGTCGAATCGATGGCATTTTTGAGTTCTTTTTTGTGTATTTTGAGTGCTTTTTTGTGACCTCTAGTGAGATTCCCCACCCCTGCGATACGGTACCCACTCGTACTTGTTTTAGTGTAGTACTAGTACTTCCCATCGTACTGGGCTTTATAAAATTCGGAAGATGTTTAGTAAATAATAAATTCTTCATAGAAACTATGAATCTAAGCCTGCACGCTTCATCCGTTTGTGCGTCATTGGTAACAAAAATCTTCACAAACTTTAAAACCGTCAGCAGGAAGTAATATCTAGTAGGTATAACATGATCTGCTAAAACTAGAATCATAAATATTCTGAATTGAAACGATCAGTCGAAATCTGTTTGCTAAAAGAATTCTGATTAGGTAGCTGATCCGCTCTTAGAAACTTGTTATGAGTGTTTCGAGTAGACTTCGTTGAATATTATAGATAATGAAATAAATACGTCAGCGGTTACGTGTGTGACGTGACGCGGTTATCAGTAGTGTTATAAACGTAGATATGATTCGAGATTAGATGTTTGATTTGATAATTTACTTTCTAAATATGTGTTAGGTTAGTTTTAGCTCTCGAATCCGAAAACATATAGTAGGTAGTAGCTAGTCCGGGTATACCACCATAATGGCATAAAAAATACGTATTGGCAATTTCTTTTATTTATTTTTTACACAGTTTAGTATTATTTACTGTCCATCGTATCAGTAAAGCTAAATAAAACAATAATTACTACCTACATAAAAAAGAACGACACTATATTGCGAGTTAGTTTTTTATGAAATTATTGTTTTATTTAACTTTACCTACTAACACGATGGTAAGTGAAGTGAAAAAAAAATACCAAATTGTAATTTTTATGCCACTATGTAGTGTACTCCTGTACTATCAGGCCCCCCGCCTTCCACTTCGGAAGCATTTCGTGTGTTGCGGAAACCTGCGTTCTCTATGTATTGATTAGTAGTCAGATTGAAGTATCCTTGTTATCGATGCAAATATTAAACGTTCACTAAACCAATTATGTATACAAGGTTGAATGAACGTAAGGTCTATTGTCGTTATGTATTTATGTCATCCGTGTCCAACCCATTCATAGCACGATGTTAAGATATTTTAGTTCGTTCTGAAATGTTTTTTTTAAATGGTGTTCCTTTTTGGTTTGTCCTAATTGGAAACTTTAAAGCCCGACTACAAACCGAGGTACAAAGTAGATAAACACTTCTTACTCAGTACTTGACTATTTAGTATAGTCAAGTACTGAGTAGGGCCTAGACAAGTGGCAATTCGTAGCACTCATTTTATAGAATGGAATAAAATATAACGTTCAATTTATTGGATTGACACGCATTTTGACATATATGACAGGCGTGAACGAATGTCATCCCATACATTCATCATTCTATTCTATTCAATCTAGTCTTCTGAAATGGAAATGGCAAGCCCATTTCTATTATTTAGGGTGGACCTAAGTTCCTTTTCAGTAATTTATGAATTTTAAGTTCTAGTTTCCTGTATTAAAACTATTTTTTTTTTCAGATGTCGACATACTGCACCTTATACCATCACCGTTCCCCAGCGTATGGCACACGCCCGGAGACAACATATCCGCACTGGACTTCAAAACTATCGAAAATCTGAACAAGATTCTGCGTGTCTTCATCGCCGAGTACCTTCATGTGAAGCCCTAGTATCAGGCCAGTACGTCACGAACTGTAGCTATTGTACATTCCAATATTAAAGAAGTGGATGACGTTGACAACATATTCGGAAATAAAGGATACAGGTTAATTAGAATAATAAAAATAAATATTAAAAAAAAAAATGAACATGGATTGACAAATTAAAATCGTTACGTTCGAAAGTGTTATTGTCTAAATTGGAAGAATATAAACCTCAGCGGAAATTTATAATCTATATTTAAATTGGAAACTGTCAACGAAGTTGCGAATTCGCGCGGATAATCGGTGCCATGAATTGAATTTATTTCACTCGCATAATTGGGATCGAAGACAGCACGTACCTAATATCAGTCGGCCTAAACCCTCCTGAAAGACATCTGAAGTAGCTTCATATCAAAATGCTTTTTCTTGCCGGCTCTAAGTTTCATATACGTTTCTGATGAATTATGATGATTTACTACGTAGACATTTTTCAATTTCACAAATACGGTTAACCTCAAAATTGTAATGCCATCACCCGGTAGAATATTTTTTGACAAAATACTGTTTGTTCGGGCTTTTACTAATTCTATCGTAGGTACCCATGCGTACCACAATCTCCTGCCATGAAAAATTATGGTGACTTTATAAGAAAAGTTTAACAAATATTTTAGTAATGTACTATAGTGCTATATTCGGTGTTAATGAACATTAAAACAGAATAGGCAGTGATGCCAATACAAGAAAGATAAAGTACCAACATAAGTATTAATAAAATGGTTACGTTCCATATTCGACAGTTTCATAGTGCCCTCCTAGTCGAGATTTGACTTTACTTTTTTAAGTGTATCCGTCCGGGATGTTAACTTTTTTTTTAAAGGTGCGAGCTAATTTTCTAAATTACGGAATTTCCGCCAAGTGTGTCATGAGCTGTAGTCTTATTCATATTTCGAATGATAATATTTTATTTATATAAATTAGTAACTTAACCGTATTCGAAACATCTTGTTCTTTTATTGAAATCGTGTTGTTACACTAATTACTTAATAAATATAAATGCAACTGAAAATAAAAAAATGTAGCAATTTTACAGACAAGTTTGTACTATGCGTTTCAAAATCAAAAAATCAAAAAATCAAAATGCGAATATGACAGTTATCAACTCATTTAAAACGCATAGTAAGTAGTAATATTTATCTTCCGAAAAGACAGGGAACAATATAGAACTCCTTGTTAATAATCGTGTACCTATGAATTTTAGACCAATTTATTATAATATTTTTTAGTTAATTTGATTTTTATATTTATTTAGTTGGAAATCAGTTATTGTCTTTACTTTATACTAATGATTATCTCTTTTATTAATCCCACGCCTGGGCATAAAGTCCACAGAGAATATGTAAATAAAATCAATCAAAGACTGCGTCCAATCAGCGTCTTAGTATCACTACAATTCCATAGTGTGATAAGACTCGCTACGCGTTGTTGTACTATTTTAAGCTTTGTCTTAGTGGAATAAGGTTGATATTTAATGACGATATAAATCAGTGTCGAGCAACTGTGTTGCTGACTGTACCTATATTATGTTACCTCGCTGTAATTAATGTATTTGAGATATATTTTACTTCTATAATGTTAAATACTCTGTTATGAAGTCCTAGTTTTCGATAGTTAAATTATTTCAGGTCTCAAACTAATGTTTAAACCCTACATTCCACTTAGCATAGTACTTGTATATGGTTGTTTATATATATTTTTCTTTAATTAATGAATCATTCCTTGTATCATTAGTTCATTTAATAATAGTTAACAGATGTCGTGAATTTAAAAAAACTTATGTCACATGTTATGTAACTTATGTCAAATGTTATGTGACTTACGGCGCATGTAGTAACATATGTCATCGAACTTACGAGGTAGAAAACATCAAATACTGAACGCTCATTGGCTGTCTTTTCATCATCGACCATATTTTACCAGGGAGCGTACAGTATTCATAACTGTGATACTATTGCGCCTATTTGATAACGTTCAGGGAAACTAATTTACCGTTTCTAAATGCATATTCAACGTAAATATTATAATTTTCAAACGTTTCAGAACCTATAACAGAATTCTGTTCACGTTCTTAAATTATTATCAGGCTAAAAGTAGCCATTGACGATACGTCCATTTGGATTAGCTGCATAGATTTCAACACGTTTGGAAATCCAAAACTGGTCAAAAAACATTTCATTGTCATACATTTATCACGTTCCATCTGAATCGTTAGACGTATCGTCAAGGCTTACCTTTATAGAACCTACTAAAAAAACGGTACTTATACTTTTTTATGAAAGAGTGAGTTCTCATTGAAACAGAGACTCATGCCTTACTAGTAAAGCATCATATAGATAGCTATAAATAAAATGCGTGCATAAGTCACTGCACTTTACGACTTTTAGGCCTAAAACTGGTTGTGCAACTTACCTTCACATCGAGTATAAATATAAATACAATTCTATGTAATGTACACGTAGACCCCGGTACTACTAATTATTAACCATTGTTAAGTCCCTGAGATTTCAAAAGTTGCCATTGAATTTTCGGCTTTCTCACTATAATATTAAAGTTCAATATTATTTTTTCTCTTATGTGTATACTGTGTAGACAGCCTCCGTGGCGTGGCGGTAGTGCACGCGACTGTTACGCACGGGGCGCGCGTGTTCGATCCCCGCTCAGTGCAAAAAGTTGTATGCATGAATATGGCTGTTTGCACTGGTCTGGTCGTGCCTCGGCGAGCAAGCCGTCGGTCCCGGTTGCCATACACACAGTCCAGATTAGTCCGAAATTTAATGAAAAAGAATTAGTTCGATATCGTTTCATTCGCTCTACACGATGCGATTTAATTTCAGACTTTAACAACATTGCAGTGAAGTCTAAATTTCAATGGTTTTTTTCGTAATGTCAATAGTTTGACAATGATTGACAATTATTAGATTCGGTGCCATGCTTATATGTATAGTACCTGCGTAAGTGTAATCTTAGGTTATTAAATTCCAATATTGCTTTATAAAAATGGCGTCAATTGTTCTGAAATGTGTATTCATAAAATATATAATGTTATATCAATATCTGCTGTGTTGTGGATGTGTGAATTATGTATGTATAAAAAAACATAAAGTATTGATATGTTAATTCTTACTGCCGGTTTCTCAAAGGCCTGTCAAATTAGTAATCAACTAATACTGCTGTTAATTTGACATATATGTTAAATCAATACCTGTGTGTGTGATGACACTTTTTCATGAGATTTTACCTTCAGCTTACCATCTGGCGAGGTAAAGTTAATTTGACGGCTCCTACATATTTTTATTTTTTAAGAATATTGGCAACCGAAATTATTTATATTCGCTCTAAACCCTCCAGCTAAGCTCAATGGCTTGTGTTAGGAGCGAGTTCGCATCAGTAGCCTAACATAACACCCGCTAGTTAAGCTAAGCTTACAATGAGTATTTATGAATATTTTATGAAATTTTAACAAAGTCCGGTGACCCCGCAGTAATATAACTGAATTAGTTTTTAAGACCAGCTAAATAGACTGTTAAACAAATTATTGACTAATTCAACACAATCAAGGAAATATTCAACGAACTAATATTCTTCTGAATTTTTTTTTTTTTTTTTTTATAGATTTCTTGTAAATGTACTTACGTGTTTGTCGCAGTTTTTGAAATTACACAGCCTATACAAGTTATTGTGATATATTTGACACAAATTTTATTATAAATGATATTACTTAATCGTGAATAAATATGTATATTGATGTTATTATGTGTTTCATTTAATTTCTGTAGGTCTCAGAAAGAAACTATCATATTTGTGTGTATGAAATATAAATATCTGCATTGGTCTGGGTGTTTCTATGTATAATATGTATGTATTTACAAAAAAAAAAAAAAAAAAAATGTATTTAAGTATGTTTATCCGCATTCTAGAACCTGTAACACAAGCTAGTTAATCTATGCTTACCATGGGTCTAGGTGGCGTTGTGTAGATTGTCCTAGAATATTTATTTATTTATTTATTTATATTATTTAAAGCTTATTATAGAAGGGTTTGTTTGGCGGTATGTGCAATGTTTTTTATGTTCGATTGACTCGCGTTTAACGTTTTTTGACGTTTTTTATAAGTGCCATTTTATGGTCTACACACTGATTTTTGAATTTTGGAGATCTTAGTGGCGTCATAAACACAACAATACATCTTGTGGTATTTGCTTTTTAACCCCCGGGTCTAACTATTAGGTAATATGTGCGCCCGGCGTAAAAACGACGTGTGTCATCGTCTGTGGCAAGGTCCGAACGGATGAACCGATTTCATATTGTTTTTTTGAAAGCTGAATTAGTGAATGCATGAAATAAAAGAATATGTAAAAGGTTTTAAAAACATTTTATTTTATACACATAAAATCGAGTTACTTTCAAATATGTTTCTAGTAAAAAATCCTGTATAATATTTTACTTCACTCAAAGATTACTTACAAAATTGAAAATGTAATTACAGTTGAACGTTATTCTCGACACTGATAGTCTTAAACGGTGGCGAGGGATTCCTTTAAAGCGATTCCTGCCGGCTTGCTTCACAAAGGAAAGCCGTGGTGGGGAAGTTAAATTTTCTATTTAAAGTAGGTATAAAGCATCCGAAATTACTAATACTTCCTCTAACTCCTCCAGCTAAGCTTAATGGCTGGTGTTTGGAGTGGGTTCTCATCGGTAGTGTAATGGTTAGGAATCGAACCAGGGACTTCTTGATTGTAAGGCCGGCTCTTAACCCCAAAGCTACCGATACTTATTTCAGTATACTATGGTCGCTGTATAAGAGTTGAGATATTCTTCACGACATAGTATAAAACAAAGTCGCGTTCTCTGTCCCTATGTCCCTTTGTACGCCTAAATCTTTTAAACTACTCAACGGATTTTGATGCGGTTTTTTTAATAGAATGGTTAAAGAGGAAGGTTACAATTTTGTTCGCTTCTATTCCACCGCGGTGTAAATTGAGCCATATAATAAATAAGCATAATAAATAAACATGCATATTATACATATTGAGAACTCACTTGTACTTTTCCACAGTATTTTTATTGTTTAATAGACCTGACCGGTTTCGCCTTACGGCATCCTCAGAGGTTTACGATGACATACAAGCCCATTCCCTTATAAACATTGCGGCAGTCAGTCACACTTATGTAAGTGTGACTGACTGCCGCAATGTTTACTCTTATGTAAGTGTGACTGACTGCCGCAATGTTTATAAGGGAATGGGCTTGTATGTCATCGTAAACCTCTGAGGATGCCGTAAGGCGAAACCGGTCAGGTCTATTAAACAATAAAAATACTGTGGAAAAGTACAAGTGAGTTCTCAATATGTGTAACAACAAATTCCACCAAGTGCCATCAATCAACAGTATAAATAGTCATGCATATTATCATCACCTTTATTATACCTTTGCCGATTCAATATAAGTTCGCTCTCTAAAGAATTAACATCCCATAGTCTCCAAAAATACCTTTTTCTAACCATATTTTTTTATAGTTTATGAAAAATAAATCACAAGTATACCTACATTACTTATCAGTTAAGTAAAAATAAAACAAAGATTTTGTATACCTAGTATATATAAAAAATATAAACTAAAACATTATTTAGATACATGGTTCTTGTTAAAAATAAATAATTAAATTTTATATGGTCTCGATCGATCTTTCTATATTTTTGCTCCCGTAGAATGGGCAGTAAAGAGTTTTGGGGCCTAGACAAAGTGACATTCTATTCTATTCTGGCAAAAACGCCAGTGGAATCGCTTAGTACAGTATGGGCTTGACATAAATCTAAGATGACTACAATAAGTATATTATCACTACAGGTATAAAATAAAGTCGCGTTCTCTGTCCCTATGTCCCTTTGTTTGCTTAGATCTTTAAAACTACGCAACGGATTTTGATGCGGTTTGTTTTTATAGATAGAATGGTTAAAGAGGAAGGTTTATATGTATATAACATCATGCTACGACCAACCGGTGCGGAGCAGGAATGAAAAATGTTGCAAAAACGGGATGACGAATATTTACTTTCTTAATTTATTTGTTTGTCCGAATGGACGCAAAAACTACTGAACAAACTTTGATGCAATTTCTTTGTTTGAACTGTCCCAAAATCTTATGTTTGTCTGATTGCTATTGATTGAATAGACCAGATATACAGGGTGTTAGCTGAACGCTTTCGAAAACAGAGAAACAGAAAACTATATACTAAGTACTGACCAGTTTAACTGAATTTGGGTTCCTTTATTCGTAGGTATCATGATGTCAAACCCTTCAAATAGTATTATTGCATGAATTATGCCAATAAAAGGGTATTACAATTTATGGGACCTACCAAAAAAAGTATTGGGGTCAAAAAAATAAAGTAGCCCAATTTTGTTAAATTGGTCAGTAGATGTATCCTGTTTTCGTTTTCGGGAGCGCTCTCCTAACACCCAAGGGGCCTAGCCAAAATATGCACCCGATTCCGACAGCAAATGTCACTCCCATCCATTTTCAGAGAGATGACGAATGTAGATTCGGAACGAATACATTTTGGCTAGGCCCCCTGTTTCATAAACTAAACGAGCCATATAAGTTACTTTAAAATAAACTATCAAATATAGATCCTTTGTATTTTTTCATAGCTTTTTCTTCCATTTCTTTCATTTTATCTTCAATACAGGTACTTTTCAATGTGTTCGAGACCTGTGGATCGCTTTTAGTTGCGATTACATTTTCATTTAGTTCATTCTTTACTTCATCTAGTACCTTATCATCAATATTAAAATCATCTGTGCCCTCATCACAAATTGGTGATTCTCTACTTGTTACTTCATTAATGTTAGTTTTAAATTCATTATCATTTATTAATGATTCCATTTGAACATTTTCTTGAATATCATCATTCATTTCTGATTTCATTTCAAATATAGATGGTGATTCTGTAGATATGTTATTTTCTTTGCTTTCATTATCATTTAATGGTGATTTCATTTGAATATCTTCTTGAATAACTTCATTATTTTCTGATTTCATTTCAAATATAGTTGGAGATTCTGTAGACATATTATTCTCTTTGCTATCTTTAGATTCATCTAATATATTGAAGTCAATATCATAATTATCATCTATGCCTAAATTAGTCTCCTTGCTTATATCTTCTTTATGTTCTAAATCATTATTTTTGGTAATGCTCACAGATTCATTGACTTTCAAAACTTCTTTATCACTTACGTCACTATCATAGACTAGTGTATCCATCTCGTATAACCTATCACTGTTGTTATCATTCGGCGAATCTGACTCGTAAAGTAGTTTTACATCATTCTGACTGTTTATAGTATCAATATTAGATTCTTCTTTATCACTTAATTGATGTTCAAGAGAATTCTTTCTTTCTCTTTCTATATCTTTTTTAATTTCTTTTTCTCTTTCTTCTTTCATGCTTTTTCTCTTGAAGTTATCTACACTAATATTATCTATGACTTCATAGTTTTTAGATTGTATTTCATCGTGGTTGTGGGATGTACTTTCAGCGTTAGACTGATCTTTTTTGGACTTGCTGAGTGGTATATCATCATCATCATCGTCATCGTAAATTTTTCTTTTTGAACGTTTGATCTTAGTGCCGGTGGCGTCCTTATTTTTTAATGAAATTCTTGGTAATGGCGACTTAACTTTTGGACTATCCTGAAATTTTTCGACAGTTATTAGAACTTAGAAAAGACAATCATCACGAAAATTGTTGTTATTTCCTGAGTTATTTTCAGAAACTTAATGAAGATGAGGGTGATATGACTTCAAACTGAACTAGATAGAGGGACACTTACAGTCACTACAGTACAAGGATGTCGAAAACAGAGTGGAGTGACAGAAAAAAGTATGGAAGCAGACACCGGGCTCCAAACCTTCGCTAAAATGACGATTAAGCTATCCCTTCTTGCTGGTTATTTATAACGTGTAACCTGTTTTCTAGCAATTAAAATGCGTCCAGTAGACGGCAATTAGCTCGCTACCATATGTGGAATCGAAAAAAAGTTTGCGAAACGAATGAGTATATAAAATATGTTATCTTTACAAGGCAATTCAATTCCATTGCAATTCAGGGCTGAAATACGACCAGTGTTCTGGCCTCCTTTGCACCAGACACGATCCGAAGCGGGTTATTTACATGACAATGGCTTGGCTGGTTGATCGACATTCATGTATTAGATGAAATTTTGACGTGTATTTATGTAATAATTTTTATTTAATAAAATTTCTTTACAAGTACCTCATTGGAAGCCTGCAAAACAAAGTTCCTCACAACAATATCCTCCATGAAAGCACTCAACAGAATGGCCTTATCTAGAACATCACGAATATTGTTTCTATCTGGTACAAACTGACTTTTGTTGAAGTCTCCTTTTGGGTACAGCCATTTATATATTTTTGTAAAATGATCTAAATCTTTCTGAAAGGGAGAAAAACACTTTTTTTAAATATATATTACATTATTATGTCAAAGTCTTCCCCATCCTCACTTGCAAGCTAATACACCTACAGGGCTACATACAGGGCCAAGTATTTCAAAAACTCAGGTACGCTCCGAGAGGTTACCAGTAGAGTGAACGGCCTCCGAGGAACTGGGGTGGTTTGAATAAATTACCCACCCTTACGCAAAAACCGCGCCGTGACGTAGAGTTGCGGAAATCAGCCCGCCATACATAATACACAGTGCCGGATTTACCTCCCACGGGGCCTCAAGCAACAACTGATTATCACTGACTTTTTCTTGGCCCATCGATGAGCGTAAATAATTTTTGACGCGTTTGAAGGCGCTGAACGATCTTTCGCCTGTACTTTTTGTTATTGGCAGTGTTAGAAATAGTCGGATGAGGCATTCAACGTTCGGAAATGCAGAAAACAATCCATCGCTTAAAAAAATTTCAAATTTTGGGGCACCTCTCCAAGGGGGGCCCCAAGCAATTGATTCCTTTGCTTCCTGGTAAATCCGCCACTGAAATATACCTGCTGAATGTCCATTCATCAGCATGTGAGTTGCCTTAGACCCTGAAGATGCTAATAGGGCATACACTATACTTGTAATAACACAGACGCCGTGATGTGATGAGGGTTTTTCATTAGGGTATGCAGTCACTCCAAAACTCAAAGGATATCTGATATGGATAGGCTATGCAGTGTATGCAGAATCCGCGGTAGCCTAGTGGTATGGGTAATGGACTGCTGAGATGAGGTCTCGGGTTGCCTACCCCTTCGGGGATAAAGGCGTGAGTTTATGTTATGTTATGCAGTGTCTTTTTCACTCTATGGAATGCACGCCTATGCACACAGGTGTTTCTGTAAGTGTCAGAAATGTAAAGTACTCACTCTCACATCGATTGGTGTTATCCACACTTTGAAATCGACCTTGAAAGGTAGTCCGAGCACCTGCAGAGCGGCCTTGTCTATCTCTGGCACGTCTACGACTAGCAGGCTCCAGTTGCGGCCACAGAATGATGGTAAGTTCGACATGGTGTTGATTAACACTTGTTTCTTGATGTGAGGCTTTTGATTTTCTATTACTACATCTGAAAGAAACCGGTACAAACATGAGCTTAGTCATAAAGAACTGAAATCAGGCAATAAGTTAAAGTGTATAGAAACATCTGAAGTTAATCACAAGTATTGGTAATGGTCAGAGTATTGGTATTGGTCAGAAAATTGATAATGGTCAGAAAACTGATAATGGTCAGAGTATTGGTATTGGTCAGAAAATTGATAATGGGCAGAGTTGTATTGGTACTGATCAGAACATTAGTAATGATTGAGTCCTACATCACTTGTAGTAGGTATAGGTGAACTTATTTTTGCAATTTTTTTGAAGAATTTTGTTGCTGCTTCTGACTCTAAGATTTAAGGGGTTACTGAAACAATGAGTCACAGAAGACAAAATACTCGTGTTCTCATGAATATTATCGTTGGATTGCATATTGTCCACTTTTACCCCCCAAGTAACATGTACCCACCCAAACCAAATATCAAGTCAACATCCGTAACCTAATAAGAGCAAATCATGGGTAATTTTATCTGCCACAATTCAATATTTATGGAGTCTCAAGAATACATTCATATCATGATATTTTGCCTATTAAGTTAACAGCACTGTAATTCCCTCACCGTCATACAAATTCGTCCATGTCTGGAACTGCTCCATCCAGGCATGTTCGGCTCCCTCCTGACACAGTATCAACACAGGCTGTTTCAGTAGTTGATGCATCGCTTTAATAAACAGCACTACCGCCAGATTTCTGCTGTACCCCGTTCTATCATTTATTATTACCCCTGGATTCTTCTGCAATATTAAATAAAATATTTTCAGGGTTGGCAGCACGAGTGTGATGCCTCTAGTGTTGCAAACAGCTAGTAGTCAGTCACAGTGACCACTTTCCATCAGGTGGGCTGTGTGCTTATCTGCCACATAAGTGATATAAAAAAAGATTATGGGGTCGCAACCGATGTCCCACAGCTATCACAAAGCATTAGTAGTATTTAAAAGTTATAAGTTTGTTCAGTCTGTTTATAGTTGAATGTTGCTGATGCAATTGAGCATGGATGCCAGTTATTGTGCTGTGCAATATAGCCTATGTTACTTAGGGTTAATGTGGCTTTTCAATGGTAAAGAATTTTTGCAATTGGCTTAGTTTTTGAGTTTATTTTTAGTTTACAAACATACAAACATACGCACACACACACACACACACACACACACACACACACACAAAGTACAAATTTTTCCTTATATTTAAGTATAGGTGTAGTAGTAGGGAATACACATACCTTTCGATATTGTCTATAGAGAAATCGAATACCATCAATATGGTGTTGAGGTATATTACAGTTCTCTATGTAGATAGTCTCACCGGGTTTCTTTGAGAGGTACAGCCTTTCTGTACAATCTGTGTTACTGATCATTGTGTAAGTCTTAGCTGTAAGAAAAGCCTTTCAATTTAAGATATTATCTTGAATTTCATTTACAAAGCTACTATAAAGCAAAAATGTATTCTAAGAACAAGCATTTTATTCATGTTTAGTTCAGCTAAACACGCCGTTAGACTGGAATAAGGAGACTACAGACTCGTATGTAAAAGCGTTGAATGGATGCGACTGGAATTAATGTTAAGATGAAGAAGACTATTGAATCACTGATAAATGAGATAAGCAGACTAATAAGTTAGTATTTTTATATTTGATATAAGCCATGCAAAATTTGTTGCTAACTTGTGACCCTTTTATGATTTATTTCATGTAATATCTTGATATTTAAGTAAAATTAACAAATTATGAGCATATTAACAATATCAGATTGTAATAAGTTTACTACTTTATCATATTTGGTAATAAACAGGAGTACTTACGAATATATTCTTACTTATATGATGTTAGTTCAGAAACATTAGTGTTCAGAAGTAATTTAATCTATTGAGGATAGACAATGTCATGATCAAAATATACAGCATTTCTAAATAGAATAGTGCCACAAACACCGATACACTTGTTTTGTGTATTTCAATGTCTTCGAATTCTTGCATGATGTGCCTATTTCGATATACATGATCCCAGAACATGGAAACTGCCCCCTAAACTAATATGAACACAAAAAGCACTATCTTACAAACAGAAATTAACCGTAACGCTAATTGAACTCTTTCGCATACTTAATTACGGCATAGAAAGTCTAGAAACGTGTTAGATTTGTAAAACATTTCATACATACACAAACTTCTTATTCGGAATAACACATTAAGCTGATAAATGAAAATGTTACACCAAAAAATCACAACGGATGAATCATTTAGGACACAGCTGTCAAAAGAATGCCTACTGAATTCGGTAGCATTTTATTTTGACGTTTTTATTGTTATTTTTAATTACAGGTCATGGGTACGTGGCTTTGGTCAGCTGGTTCCGTTTTGTCAACTATTGTCATTGTTTCATATTGTCCACTTTTTTCCCGCTGCAAGATATGTATGCCTCATATAATTTTGGTAGTCAAAATTATATGAGGCACCTATCTTGTATTCCAGACGGAGAAAAACGATGCCCGAGCGCGTGTAGATTGTTTAATTTGATTTTGATAATAAGCTATGAATGGATAGACCATATTTCGAACTCATTTAAAGTTCAATGTATATGCCCCGAGGTATATCAAAAAGGGATAAAAAAACACAAAGTTCTCAAATCCTTTCAAAAATATGCATCGGTTTTTGAAATATTTAATGATCATTTAATTTATTACATGAATATTAAAAAATTACAAACAGACAACATTTGATTAAAAACATTCACAGAACAGAAAAAACTAGTAGAAATGCAACACGATAGTTTCAGTAGCGGAACCAATGTCGCCAAACTCACAAATACAACCGTTAATAATACGTGGAATTTACTACTACTTGTAGGTAATACCATATTAACCCAAAGCATACCTAAGTACTACAAAACGAATACCAATAATTCAGTAGTGTATAGTAGCAAAAGTGTTTCGGGCACGTAGCCATTGTAAAAACAGCATTGATAATGATAACATGATTTTATTAGGATAACGATAAAAGTTACTCATTTTTGAAAGTCGGTGATCTTTTCTCGACAAACGCGGTCATACCCTCTTTGCGATCCTCCTGTAGATGGAAATGAAACAAATATGTACCTAAGTAAATTATATTATTAATAGAAATATCGGCATCATATAGTATTTTAAGTTTACAATATTTTAATTATTTCAGCACTATTGCGATGTAAGCTCCATAAACCGGGAGCTACTTAAAGAACTACTAGCTGAACAGCTAGTAAGTAGGTAAGTAATTACTTAGTTCTACAAAGACAAACATACATTACCGTCGCGAATGTGCCATAGAACAATGACTTCTCGAACTGAAGTCCGGACTTCAGTGTAGTCTCGTACGCTTGGTTAACAGACTGCTTGGCCATCTTCACGATAAGTGGCGAGTGTGTGCCGATTCTTTCTGTCAGTTTAATCGTCTCTTCTAGAAGCTTCTCTACTGGGAACACGCGGCTAACCATACCTGGAAACATAGCAAAATTGTTAATGAGTGATTATCATCATCATTTCAGCCATAGGACAATACTGCTGGGACTCGATTTTACTAATTGTTAAAAATGGTCAAGGAACTGGGATTACGAAAACTATAATTTAATTTTGGATTCTACTCTTACTTCGTTAACGTTTTAAATTAAATGGCATTGTATAGAGAGAATAAAACGACGATGTAATAAACCCTTTTTATTCCATTTTGAACTTTAAAGCTAAGGAAATAAAGTCAAAAATATCATGGTAGTTAATGAAAAAATACCATTACTATGGTTAAGAATCAGTAGAATCGAAGTTCCATGATCATAGGAGTCCCCCATCAACCTCCAATTCGACTGGTTGGAGGTGGTCTGCATCCAACTATGTCATCCGTCCATCTCATCTTGGACCGTTGTCGTACTATAACCACACGTCCTGATCGTCTACCTGATCTCGTGGGGGGCGGACACACGGAAACGAAGAAGACTTTTTTAAAACTTGAAACTTGACATTGGCGTCTCGCCATTAATTTTATAAAACGTTTACATTTACTAGAGACTGGCAAAATTGCGGCTATCCTGCAGAAGCCATTTTAAGAAAAGAAGAAGAAGAATAACATATTTGAAATAGACTCTGGGCAAGTCTTTAGGCATGGAGAATTGAAGTATTCGGTCCTCCGTGTCTCTAGGCTACTCTTGGGTTGGGTTTTGGGTTACACGGTGGTCCCTCTCGTAAAGAAAGTCAAGTCTAGGGAGTTTTAAAGTATGAGAGTGGACCCACAACAATGGAAGCTTTGGATGCAACCGGGACTATCGCAGTACGGACGACGATGACAGTCCGAGCTTGTATCGACTCACCCATTTTCTCAGCTTCCTGAGCATCGATGAAGTCGCCAGTGAGGAAAATCTCCATAGCTTTGGACTTGCCAACGTATCGGGGCAGGCGCTGAGTGCTACCAGCTCCAGGGATGGTGCCAATTTTGATTTCAGTCTGACCAAACTTGGCTTTCTCACCGGCGTAAATGATGTCACAAAGCATGGCAAGTTCACAGCCACCGCCGAGCTAGAAGTTCAGTTATTAACGATAACAATCGTATTTTTGCAGAGTTTTTGTAAGTTAGCGTACAGACGTATTGTAAGTGAGCTTAACAATTTGTGCTGCGTAGCGATTCACATGATTATAAAAAACTGGGTAGCGTGATCTAATTAGCTGGGAACGAATCAACACCTCCTCTGGACATCATCTAATTGATCATTGTTCAACAAACCACAAAGCCGTTGACAGCAGCAATTACAGGTTTGGCACAGTTGGAGACTGCTTCAAAATTTTTAAATATATCTCTTTTCTGGTAACTGCTGTAGGACTCATTCAGGAAATCCTTGATGTCACCACCAACAGAGAATGCTTTCTCATTACCTTAACAAAGAGTAGTTATTATTAATTATCATCTACCTCCGACCCATTAGGTACCTACATTACAAAAGCAAATCATATTTACCAGTAATAATAATAGCTGCAATTTTTTCGTCAGCATCGAAGTTGTGAAACAGCCTGTCCAAACTCCAAAAACATAGAGTAACTCAAGGCGTTTAGAAACTTGGGACGGTTGAATTGAATCAGGCCTACATTTAAGTTTACACCCACTGTGCTCAATTTAATATTTTCATTTGCTGCAGCTGCGAAATAGTTAGCAAAGTTGTATTCATAGTATGTACAAATCAGCATATAAAATGGGTGTTAGAAGCCTTTCAAGGCCTTTGGGTAAACACGACATATTCTTCCACCTTAGTCAATCAAAGGGCCAACAACAGAAGGCGTTTTAGTCGACTCGACTTCGACATAATCACTTTTTAGGGAGTGGAATTGTAGGGATTTAGCGCACATTAAACATTATAAGAACGGGTTCGGTAATCATCATCATCATCATTCTTGCGCTAGTCCTGGTCGCATTTGAGGTTTTCACCTCGTAATCTGGGGTCCTAATAAGACTTAACTTTTTTTATTAAAATGATGTCACATTTTTTTCGGAGGCAGTTTTATCGGCCTTGTCCGAATTAAACCACATTTCGTTTCGGGTCGCCAGGGTGTTTGCTGACCCAAGTCTATCCCCGGTTTCGAGATGGTGTGGGAAGCACGATGGTGTCTCCATCATGGTGCGGGGAGGCGCGCATCTCCTCATTGCCCGACCAGCTTCTGTTAGGCTGAATGTCGGCTACACCTGTCATCACTAAGACTACGCTCTTGAAATAAGTTCAAACTGATACTCTAATTCACTCACTATTCACCACTATTTGATTACCTACTAACCTATAGGTACCTACTATGCTATGGGCCTCAATGTTCATACCATTATTGATGAAAGCGACATTATTAGTAGCTTTGTTGATGATATTCTTGTTAAATAATAAAATACGAGATCTAAAACTACACAGGAAAGCCATATTCAAAAGAAAAAAAATTGCTATCTTAAATAAAAAATGAGTAGGTACGCGTTGATAACTTAATTTCAAAATAAACTCAACACTTTTACCCAAGTTCAACGTAAATATTATATCAGTGTACCTACTGCAAATGCTAAGTCGGTGCTTTAAATAAAAAAATATGTAAACAGGTTTGAAGCGATGACTCCAGGAATAATAATAATGATAATAATTAGTGTCTAATTATGTAAAAATTCTAGCCTATGTGCTCGACTCGCGGCTTCGTCCGCATGAATGTTGGGATGGCGACTTTCGGTCGTAACCGACTACGATTAATCTTAAATGTGTATACCTACCTACAATTTTAAGGCTGAACTAAATCTAATTCATAAAACAAACCACATCAAAATTCGTTCAGGAATTTTTGTGTCCACCACAAATACGAGGATATTATAGAAAAACCGCCAAACAAGAATCAGTTGTGTTCATCATCGTAGGTACGTGTAAGTATACTCGTATCTACTAAAACATAACCAAATCATTTCTTAACATCTCCAATGTACAGACATAACTACACATAATTTTAATTAATAGCAGATATAGGCCTTTGACTTCAGTCACGGTGAATGAATTTTAAGGCAAAGACCTCACAGAGCGACTTACACCCGCGTTAGTTGCGGTTGCGGCGGGCCCTCAGCTTCTGTTACAACTAAAGCACCACATGAGGGAAAGTAGTTACCGTGGCCTATGGACGCTTGCAACACCAGGAGCGTCACATTCGTGCTGCCAACCATGTAGAGGGAGATGAAACGGTGAGGGAGGAGAATGTTAAGATAGTTTCTGTGCAGTGCAGTGTAGATTACAGAGAAGGGTTTTTAGTGACAATACAAAACTTACCCAGTGAGCTAAGATTACCGTACTTTCTTTTTTTTTTATCGTGCGCAAAATCCCCACGGATACCACCTCCACCAAAACCGATGGAGGTGATTATGTCGGACTCGAACCGACCAAAACGCACGCCGATCATGGGTCCTTGATTGCCGGAGGTGAGATTATACAAGACATATCTCTCGCACCCCGGCAGACCCGGGGACATCTCTGTTGAGATGACCCTCCTCCCCCAATGCGGGGACCATGGTGTCCCCATCTAGCCCCTGGGTATGGGGTGGCATTTTGCGCCATCGCCGTGGCCTACTTCTGCTAGGGTGACCGGCGGCTCCACCCGTCACCCCCAGGCCCGCGCTCATGGGGGACGGAGGTCATTTTGCGACCTCCGACGTCCGAGTCGCCTCCGCTCAAAGATTACCGTACTGACCGCCAAAAACACAACACAAGGTTATTACCTATTAGCCGCGGTATTCTGTAGGGCGGAGATTCTTACCCTGTCGGACTGTTTAATTAGAACGGTATATACCGTCATGTCCTACCTCCATGAACTACTTAGTAATAATATAACCGCGCTGGTCGCGGTCGCCCGCTGCCGCGGCTGGTTGCATCCGCGGGTTCGGCGGTCGGTTGGTGGGCGACCGAGTGGCCGTCGGTGAGGCTTGGTCAGGGTCAGAAATCAAACACAATTTTGCGCTAATGACTAGTTGCATCGTGACATGTTTGCGCACGTTTAGCAAAATGGATATTGAAATTGATCAAATAATTACATTGGTACAAAAAAGGTGTATTCTGTATTCTATGAGATACGAGCCCGTCTTGTAATCATTGCCTGTCACTTTAGCGGCTCAACGGACTCGACGGCTATGGCCGCGGCAGACACGGGTGATTATCGCTCCGTGAGCTCTTAACCTAACCGGTCTCGTGAGTATTGAAATAAAACCGCTGTTACGCGATCGCGGCGGATGCGGGGGAAAATCGTTTCGTGAGCTCTTAGCTTAACTGCTAATATGAACGGGTGGTGTCGTGAGTATGGAAATAAAACCGCCGCGCCGCCCCTTTCCAAGGTCGCGGCAGGCACGGTTGATAATTGCTCCGTGAGTTCACAGCCTTACTATTTAATTAGTCTTCACACCTGTAGAATGTCTATAATAAAGAGTTTTTTAGAGATAACAAAAAATCTCACTATATAGCGTCACGATGCCGAGAAGAAATAAAAATAAAACAAGTACTCCAAAAATATATTCCTATATTACGTATAAATATATAAAATTGGATAACAAGAGATGATTCAAAGATATACTACATTGTGTATATTTCATTTTCACTTAACAAGAGTATAATAATAACATGATTTTCATTCAAAGAACACATAAAATTTACTCATTTTTGAAAGATGGTGGTCTCTTCTCGACGAACGCGGTCATGCCCTCTTTGCGATCCTCCTGTAGACGAAAATAAACATTGATATAAATTGTTCATTCATTCCCTGAACCTTTTTCTCAACTCAGTTGGGGTCGGCTTTCCAGTCTAACTGTGATGCGGCTGAACTTCGATATTTTCCGTGAAGCGACTGCCATATGACCTCCACAACCAATGGTCTAATGACCAATGGCGATATCGAAGTTCCAAGTTAGGCTGGTTGGACTTTTGAGGGCTCCAACTACCCGTAACGACTGCCATAGATATTTGTATGGCAACTGGGACCGACGGCTTAACGTGCTCTCCGAGGCACTTATAAACCTGCGATAAATACACACATAACTTCGAAAAGCATCGAAAAGTCATTGGTGTGTGCCATGATAAACCTGGGATCGAACTCGAGACCTCGTCTCAGCAGTCCATTACCCATACCACTAGGCTAACGCGGCTTGATTGAATTGATATAAATTGTTATTACATGATAATAGAAGTGTCGGTAGCTAAGTGGTTAAGAAGTCAACTTTACAATCCAGATGTCTCGGGTTCGAATCCTGGTTCTCGACATTTGTTCACGCTCCGCTCGTAGGACCCGAGACTGTAGGATAAAGGGCCCACGTGTGCTGGCAGAGAATTACAGAACTTCATGGTGCGACATAGAAAAGAGTGGCCGAACCGCTTAGTTCTTGATGGAATAGTTTGTACCGGGTGTGGATACTATTTTTTTTTGAATGTGCGAAAAATCACGGTACCTTCTTGGTTGGGGAGGTTATATCGGACTCGAACCGACTAAAACGCACGGCATCCTTGGGTCTTTAATTGCCGGAGGTGAAATAATAACCAACTTATATCTCGCACCTCTTCAGACCCGGTGTCCTCTCTTTCGAGATGACCCCCTTCAGGTGTAGGGACCACGGCCTAGCACCCGGGGAGGAGCATTTTGCGCTACCATCGCGGCCCCCAGGTCATTATGCGACCTCCGATGTCCGAGTTGCTTAGTTTAGTTTAGTTTTTTATTTCATAAACAATTTTACATTGTATTGAAATGTTGTAACTTAAAATTAACTTAGCCTAAAGGCGGTACAACATAATAATAAAAATCAAACAGAAATTCAATTAAAAAAAAAAAAAAAAACAAAACAAATAAAAATAAAAGATGTCAAAAGTTGCATGTCAAGAAAATTAAAATTAAAATAGTTATTTGTGCAACAAGAGAGCAAAACTGTTTTTTGCTGCGAGTGCTGATTTTGAATCCTGAGCAAGCGAGGGATTCTAGGATTGAATCACGAGCGTAGCGAGTGATTCTAATGTAGAATCCTGAGCGTAGTGAGGGATTCAAATGCACGAGATGCAAATAATTTTGCTCTCGTGTGGCACACATTACTTTTCACTTCAGCAGCGAGAACACATAAGAAATATTACTTAGAAGATAATGCAACACTTATTAACAGAACAGAACACCTATTATTAATTAAAATAATGCTGAAAATTTTAAAAGTTAATAATTAATCTAATTACTTATTGCTATTATTCTGCAAATTTAAAGTTGAAAGTTAAAAGTTAAATTTTATACCCGTTATTTTTAAGGTGTGTTCAGAAACAGCGTACGTGACATTTTATTTTTCAAATGTTGATAATAGTAATCATTGTAAATACTTATGCATTACTTATTTTGGTATTCAATAACATTACATAATTATTAAATAATGTAAATAAAATACATGGTTATTCTTTTACAAATATCGTTCAAATTTAGAATTTCGAAATAGGACCTTTGACGTGCCATAAATTAAAAAAAAAAACTTCAAAATACTTGTGTTTGTCACTCGAACTTTTTTATGGACGGTCAAGAGACAGAGTGCAGTGTATGTAGTTCGAAAGTTATTCGCGGAACAATTCTTTTTGAATCTATGGTTGGCACTCTTCATTGAAAATTAAAAAAAAAAAATTAAAAAGCTACTTTGTCTCACTGAGTGAGCAAAATCGCATTTTGCACACTGTTTTTACGCAGCAAAACTCACTTGTTTGAGCTGCTGTGGTGAAAACGATATTGTCCAGCTCCGGTTGTCGCGGGCTGTGCGGTTCCGGAGTCTTCTCCGAACCTGTTCCGCCGTCTCCTTCTTGAGCAAGCGGCTGCCCAAGCGCTCGCACATCGTTCCATCGCCATGAGCAAGGTGGCGAGCGAAAGAACTCGCACCGTATGTGAATACTATAGTACTTCGATACAGTTTTGTCGAATTATTTTTTCTGTGCCGCACCATTAAGTCCTGGAATTCCTTACCGGCGCACGTGTTTCCTTCTTCCTACAGTCCCGGGTCCTTTAAGCGGGACGTGAAAAAGCATCTGATGAGGCCGTCAAGCTGAGCGCCACCATTGTAGCACTGAACGTGTTTGCAATGGTGACCCTCTTTCATGAGACTTTGCTTTCAGCTTAACATCAGGCGAGGTGAAGTCAAATTGACGTGCCATAAATAAAAAAAAAATAAAAAAAAAACGAAAGTCAAACCTACCGTCGCAAATGTGCCGTAGAACAATGACTTCTCGAACTGAAGTCCGGACTTCAGTGTAGTCTCGTACGCTTGGTTAACAGACTGCTTGGCCATCTTCACGATAAGTGGCGAGTGTGTGCCGATTCTTTCTGCCAGTTTAATAGTCTCTTCTAGAAGCTTCTCTACTGGAAACACGCGGCTGACTAGGCCTGGAGACACGGGAAAAATCACATAGTTTAGTTACCAGAAAATGGGTTTATGGCGGACAGTTACCGGCATGTCATACACGGTGATTTGATAGTTGTTTCGTAAAAAGAATATTTTGTTTCACACACAGTTTCGATAGCAAAATCGTCTGGAACTTTTAATTTTGAATAAAAAAAAATTACTTTATCTATGGCAATATTGTACAGGTGAACAGAAAAATGTATGGGAACTGTAAAAAAAAAAATCGCCAAATTAGGACTTCCATACGAGTTTATTATCGAAATTGTACTATAAAATCAACCGGTATATTCTAGGAGAATCTACACAACGTCACCTAGACCCATGGTAACCATAGTTTAACTAGCTTGTGTTATGGGTTCTAGGATGCGGATAAAATACTTCAATACATTTTTTTTGTAAATACATACGTATTATACATAGTAACACCCAGACCAATGCAAATATTCATATTCATGCTCAAAATGATATCACTATTGTACAAGAAGTACAATAATTCTCTCTTTGGGTTGGTTGGCGCGTGGATGAGCAGGAGAATCGAAGCTGTCCCGGGTCTGCCGAGGTGCTGCTATGTTCGCTACTGTCTCACCTCCGACAACTGTAGACCCAAAGACGGCGTGCGTTTTAGTCGGTTCGAGTCCGACATAACCTCTCTCATCGGCTCCGGTGGGATTGGTATACGTGGGAATTACGCGCACGGGAAAAAAAGAGAATCGATGCTTTCTTTTTTTTATCGTGCGCAATATCACGACGTATACCATCTCCGCCAAGGTTGGTGGAGGTGATTATGTCGTAGGTGTAAACGCACGCCGTTTATGGGTCTTTGATTGCCGGAGGTGAGATTATACAAGACATATCTCTCGCACCCCGGCAGACCCGGGGACATCTCTTTGAGATGACCCCTTAGGAAAATTGATGCTGGTCTTCAAAGTGAAAGTTTTAGTTGCAACCGGAACGGAAGCTCAACTTACCCATCTTCTCAGCTTCCTGAGCATCAATGAAGTTTCCAGTGAGGACAATCTCCATAGCCTTAGACTTGCCGACGTATCTGGGCAGACGCTGGGTACCACCAGCTCCGGGGATGGTGCCAATGTTGATTTCTGGCTGACCGAATTTGGCTTTCTCACCGGCGTAAATGATATCGCAGAGCATGGCAAGCTCGCAGCCACCGCCGAGCTAGAAGTTTAGAGGATTCGTAAGTAGGTTTGCAGAGTTATTGTAGGTTAGCGTGCAGACTTTTGTAAGTTAATTATTACTGCCAAACATATTTCCTTAAGATTTACACAGCAAATTACGAGCAGTCTCCTTACACAATTATACAATGGCTGACATTAAACTATTCAGGTGTTGTCACAGAACAGAAAAATATTATAACACTTTGTTTTCCATGGGTCTTATGCTTAACTATATATTATTCATCTATACTATTATATAATTCTAAGAAGTTTATGTTTGTCCGCGATGGACGCAAAATCTACTGAATGGATTTGGTCCAACTTAAAATCTTACGTTTGTTTGATTGCAATCGGTTAAGTAGAACCAGAGTTATGATTAATTATATACAGAATTTAAGTTGCACAGATGTCGCTTAGGTCGCCATAACCTAACGCGACAGTCACGCGGGTGGAGCTGCGGGCATAGGCTAGTGAAACATTATTTTCCTTGGTGCGGCTGTTTCAGGTACAAGGGTCGGTCAAGAATTATTAACAACTCACACTTTATTAAGTACTAGCTGTTGTCCGCAGTTCCATCCGCGCGTAGGTTATTGCGACCTGGGGCTCTAGCCAAAATGCATTCGTTCCGAATCTACATTCGTCATCGCTCTGAAAATGTATGGGAGTGACATTTGCTGTCGAATGTCATGTGTTCCGATTCCGATAATATATAATATGGTTTTAGTATGAGATAGATAGACATTACTATACCACAGAACAGATACAAGTCTATCAACTTATAAGACAACTACATAACTGTTGCCCGTGGCTCCGCCCACGTGGCAGTCGATTATCGCGACGTGTAGAAGTGTAGATCAATTTTAAAAAAGTGGGAGGCAATTTATTCTATTTCGCTAGGAACCTCGCATGCATACCTGTCGAAAAAATTGTTTGTGTAATAAATATCTCTTCCACTTACAGCAAAGCCATTGACAGCAGCAATTATCGGTTTGCCACAGTTGGAGACATCCTCCCAGTCCCTGAGGAAGCCCTTTTTCTGGTTAGCGCTGTAGGTGTTGTTCTGCATCTCTTTGATGTCAGCTCCGGCAGCGAACGCCTTTTCATTACCTTTAACAAGAAAACTCGCTATTAATTTCAATAATATTTGATTTCGAAAATCCTATTTCTTGAACCGCAAGAAAACACTCTATACAAAATTGTTAGAAAAGTGTGAGGTCAAGAGGTTAGAGGTGAAGAGGTTAGAAATCTATGGGGTGCAAGAGAATATCACATTTGTTTTGGACGATTGCATTGTATTAATCTCTGCAAATCCACTTACAAAGTACAAAGATCACTTACCAGTAATAATTATAGCAGCGATGTTCTCATTAGCATCGAAATCTCTAACAGCTTGTCCGAGTTCCACGAATAGAGGGCCACACAAAGCGTTGAGGGCTTTGGGGCGGTTCAGCTGGATCAGACCAACATTTTTCTTGGTGCCAACTACATCGATCTTGATGTTCTCATATGCTGGCGCTGTGGACAAAGTGAGTGAGTTATTTCAATTTAATTTGAAATTTATAATTTATTTATATAGATTTATTCCAACAAGGAATTTACGATTTATTCCAACTAGGGATTAATGATTTATTCCAATTAGAATTTTATTAGCATTGGAATGTCATAAGGCAGTCGCTCCCATAAAAGCCGATCCAAATGGAGGTAAAGTGGAGTCGGGGCTTTGAAGTCTCCAAGGAATAATACTAAGATAGAGATGATAACATGTGGCTCGCAAGTTTCTCAAGTCGGCAATGTGGTCAATAACCTTTAGATATAAATATGTATATATATGTAAAGGTATGTATTATGTCGTGTATGTAAGTAATAAAATGCAAAATGAGAGTAGGTACCTTCTATACCTAGAGTAAAAGGTATTCCAAATTTAAGATTGGTCACTCGCCTATTACATAATGCAAAAATCGAGATAACTAAACCTCAAAAAAGGTTGTAATGTGCACCTACCTGTGCTGTAGAATTTGGTAAAACCGGTATTAACAGCAGCCACTTTGTTAATGGCATTCTTTCCTACTAAAACACGGGTTACAAAGCCGACAGAAGCCATTTTTTTATTAATTAACGACTGCTTTATCGTCTATCTTATCCAAAACTAAAAGATAATACGCTAAAAAAGTTGCACCGGCGAAAATAACTTTATTTTATTGAGTGAAATGAACTTTGGCACGGTGATAACTTACTGATAAGATTCAGAATTGAAAGAACATTTAGAAAGAAACAACATTAGTATTTGTAATAGGAGTGACAAAGATGGCAATAAAGTAAATGTCACATAGAGATCATTTTAAGAAGTACACGTTTTCCAATAAGAATCATAGGAATACAGACGTATACTATTTAGACCGCTTATAATCCTAATTGTCGTTTAATTAATCCTCGGCTTTAATATTAATATTAAAGTGAAATTAAATTTTACCGTTTTAACTACTACTACTACTACTACGTGTTTCTTTGTTTAATTTACATATTGTACCTATTTTAACCAACTGCCAAAGGAAGGTTGAGCTTTTTATTAGTTAAACTTAGGTATGTACAGTTTTATTGATATTGATCATGAACTCATGAAGATATTGGAGACGAACGAAATAAAATGAAGTGAGTGCGATTCATGTGTGATTCGATTCGATGGCGAGTTGGCGACTGTCAGTGTCAAATTGAAACTGTCAGCTCACAGCTGTCATAATAACAAAAATAAACAAATACATGTGATTTACAGACCATTTATATCCTACGGCCTAATGTGATACAATTTCGAAAATTAAATAATCTCATACTCGCGAAAAGTAATTGATATGGCTAGCCACAAGTTAAAGTTTTTCATTCTTACTGGCGAACCGGGTTAGGCCACAAACATTCAGCTTTTTCTTTTCATGTGCTGTTACGAATATACAAAGTATTCATGATTTCAGGGGTTGGTAAGACGACTCTGACGAAGAAGCTTTCGTCAGCTCTCGCCGATAAAGGTGTCAAGGTTTCAGGCTTCTACACCGAAGAGGTTAGAAAAGCTGGCGTCAGAGAAGGTTTTGATATTATCTCTCTGGATGGTACAAGAGGCCGCTTGGCTCGCGATCAGAGTCAACTAAACGGTCCAATAATGCATAAAGTTGGCAAATATGGAGTTTTAGTCAACGAATTTGAAACTATTGCATTGAAATGTATGGTGAAGGTTGATATCTTTCTCTATTATACAGGTTGGAATTTTTTTGCCATACCATAAGGGAAAGTGCTTTGAAACACTGGAGATAGTGAATTCCAAAGGAAATATATAATTTCTCATTCAGTCTATACCACCCACCATTTTAACATTGTAAGTCTATCTGGCTCTGGGCATCCCCACCTTACATTTGCCTCCTCGCTGTCTCCACTCTAGGACTCATCTGCTCCAAGGGCCATCGGTCTATTGACAGATGTGGTCGACCCACTGTTACTTTAGCTTGCTAATTTTGTGAGCTTTGTCGGTAACTCTTAGTTCGTAATATACTGTATGTCACTCGCACACATTGTCCCTTTAAGTATTAATAATAACTCGATGGTCAAAAAAATTCTACCCTGTACCTGTAACTTAAATGGAGAGGATAGATACACTTATGCATATCTACTTTGTATTTTAGCCAGAAGATTCTAATTCACATGTGTTAATAATAGATGAAATAGGCAAAATGGAATTCTTTAGTGAGCCATTCAAAGCTGCAATAAGAACTATTTTCAATCAAACATCAGTGTTCACTGTGCTAGCGACTATACCAGTAAGAAAAGGTGATTTGTTGATTGAGAGTATAAGGAACCATAGACAAGCCAGAGTGTGGACGGTTAGTTTTTAATACTACTTAATTTCATTTGCAGGCCATTGTATTCCTTTCTTTTTGAACAGATAAATAAATAAATATGGACCGATGGTAAGCATAGTTTAACTAACTTGTGTTATGGGTTCTAAAATGCGGATAAATATACTTTTTTTAAATACATACATATTATACATAGAAACATCCAGAGCGATGCAAATATTCATATTCATGCACACAAATATTTACACTGAGCGGGAATCGAACCCGCGTCTCCTGCGCCACTTTATAGTTCCTAAGTACTATAAGGTAAATTTCTCCTTTTGGCTATAGAGCTGGAAGCAACTGCCGTCTGTCATCCTAAGCCACCACTGAGAGCCACAAGCCACAACCCACAATCAGCAGGTATAATAAGAACATAAAAAAGAACCTATATTTATTTTACAGGTAACAAGACAAAATAGGGACATCATCCATGAAGAAATACTGAAAGAAATAACTACAGCACTGTAATTTGTATGATAATTATATTAACTAACAATAATGTCTGTTGTTGCGTCAGTGTGAACTGGCCCTTATTCTGAATGATAACGTTTCGAACGCACTCGTGAGCAGACGATAAATTACAATTGGTTACGTAGAAGAGTAAACTGGCGTAAACTTAGACCAACTAAAATATATCGTGTTTTACGAACGCGCGAAACCGTTTGTCGCTCAGAATAAAGGTCTTAATAAAAAGTTATTAATACAAAAAAAATATTTTATTTTATTTATTTCCATGTCCTAATTACATAACTCTATAATAAGTAAGTACTATACGATGTAGAAAAATATTTATAAGAAAATAATTGGAACACAAATAATGGTTTAATAATACTATTATAATGTAATGTTTTGCGTGGATAGGCAAAATACAATGGTAACTATTATGAGTGAAGTGCATTAAGTTACCAGTAGCTTAAATAGAGCAACAGTCTCGTTATTACCGCATTACCCAATTTAAAATGTCGAATGTAAATATGAACTTTTTATGACTGCTGGTTATATCTGACATATTGAGAAGAAGCCATTCAAAAGAATTGAATTGAATTGAGAAGATTTTTCTCTGCCGCACCATTAAGTCCTGGAATTCCTTACCGGCGCACGTGTTTCCTTCTTCCTACAGTCCGATCCTTTAAGCGGGACGTGAAAAAGTATCTGATGAGGCCGTCAAGCTGAGCTATGGTGGCGCATAGTAGCACTGAGCGTGTTTGCAATGGTGACCCTCTTTCATGAGACTTTGCCTTCAGCTTAACAGCAGGCGGAGTGAAGTCAAATTGACGTGCCATAAATAAAATAGAAAAAAATAATAATTAAAAAACATTCATGGTTCGTACACCCTGTCACTTTCTTAGACCTAGGTTTTGTTTAAAGATATGTCACTCACACAATTCGTCATTTTAAGTAATACTAATACTAATAATAATGTTGAAACGTTAGTTATTATAGTTGCGGTACACTACTGGTCGTTTTGTCACGATTGGTCAAGCTCGTTTTCTCTTCTTTGGCCTGTGAAGTTTATTTTCTTCTGTGCCAGTCTTGCTATAATTGTTCTTTAGTTTTAAGTCAAACAGGGGCTCTAGCCAAAATGCATTCGTTCTGAATGTACATTCGTCATCGCTCTGAAAATGTATGGGAGTGACATTTGTTGTAGAATGTCATGTGATCCGATTCCGACAACAAATGTCATTCCCATACATTTTTAGAGCGATAACGAATGTAGATTCGGAAAGAATGCATTTCGGCTAGCTGTTCGCTGTCAGCGCACCAAAAAGAGAAATCGAGCAGTCATTAAAGACATTAGTGGTTAAGAAGCACCCAGAGCACCTTAACATAAGCAGCCATTTTAGATATTCACAGTAACGTAAATACATTCATTTGAATTTATTTTCCAGCATAATTACAAACAGTTAATTCCATTTCATTCCTTTTCTAAAAAGATCAAAACTATCATTTCTTTTTTACAAATGTAAGAGTAAAAAAATACTTATGCTTTTTTCAGCGTCAACAGCAAATGTTTTGTCATCATCATTTGAGTGCCTATCTTGTTTAAAGCAGACTTAACTTAGCACTTCGTAAGCAACCACAGATTGTCCCCAATAGTAGCCAGAGGATCTGACTTTTTCAGCTCCACTATTGATTCAATATCTTTTGTCAACTGCCCTGCAACCCTGAGTTTGCGGAGTATCCTCGATAGCGATCAACGTTCGAAGTCACGTCGTTATATTTGACAGCAGCCAGTAATTCAATAAAGTTAGTTTTTTCTTTTGTAATCCTTTTCAAATGCTAGCCTTGAAAAACCTAGGTACACTCCAAGAAACCACCAGCAATGTGAACATCTTGCTGGTGTTTTTAGATAAGTTTGGGTTGCGCCGTGACTTGGGAGTTGCGGAAACCAGCCCACCATACCATACCAAACCAAGCCAAGTGCCAGTCAATACATAATAAACCCCACAAAACATAATATTCTTCCTATCAGGAATCGTCATCAGAATAATCATCAAACTGTCCATCTGATTCATAATGTGGCCTTGGGTTATACATTTTCTCATACTTGACTTTCTCAGTGATCGAGATGGCTAAGTGCTGGTCCATAGGACAGAAGTTACCTTCAGCCATTTTTTGTTTGACGTATTCGAGCCATTGCATAGCCATCGGCGAGTTGGTACTGTGAGTATGGAAATTAAGTCGAGGTAGAAATTGAGGGCAGTGTATGGGAGATGGAATCCAATAGTCATCGGAGTCCCAATCTTCAGGACTACTTGAGCGGCTGACTGGTGATTCTCCTCGAGCTGAAATAATATAATAATAGAAGAATTATTCTGGGTGTATGATGCCCTTACAGTAAACTATCCTATATTATAATATGGATGGAGTTGTCATAGTTTCTGTAAAAAGGAACTATAAATATCTCTAGGAGAGGGGCGTTGATGGCTGTGCCACAGTGTAACACTTTTACAGCTGTCTTCAACCTAATTGTGTTTCTTGATTGTAATGTTAATGTTCTTAATAAAAATTTTAATTTTTTTTTTATATAAATTCTTGATATTATATTTGCAGAGGTTAAATAATCCATAAGGTATTGCCATCAGGAAGGTAAGTATGAACATTTATAGGGATAAAGGGAGACTTGACGAGAGATAGACTTCGTGAAACATAATATCGTCGCTGATACTGCAATACCGCGTAACTAGCAACAGACAATACCGCGTAAGTTAGGTGAGGCAAATTTTACAGGAGAGCGAAAAAACTGAATAACTTCTGCTGTACTTATCAAATACGTTACCGAACTTACAGTTATATAAAAATGTGTACCAGTTAACGTATACCTTACTATTTAATTAAATTCAATCAATATTTGGCTAGAAAAAACACTTACGCGGATTTTTATTTTTTGTGACGTTTGTTATTTGCGCTTTTTTGGGACTTACGCGGAATTTGAGGGAGGATAAAACAGAGTTAAGCTATAATAAAGACCGTATATTTACTCAAGTAATCACAGTCTCATCATTTCCACTTTGGTAGGAACTAGCTTATTATAGCCTCATAATTAAAACGTCATCATAACAACTTGTTATTGACTTATTAGCATGAGAATAAAGGGATCATAATTAGTATTTTTCTATACTTAAAATATGTTTACAGTATGCATAGAGTTTCGAAATCAAAAATAACTATTATCAAAATATAAGCTAAGCTATATAGCATCTTTTTTTAACAGATTTGTAACGTAATCCACAAAAAAGAAGCATAGGTGGTCGCTTTTAAGTCCCAAGTGGTTTCTTATTATATTGTATATATAGTATGTATAGTAATATTGGCGGCAATAGTCTCGCCCCCGATTACGTGGGACCGAAAATCATAATTGGTGAAATGTGGGTGTTCAATACACCTCTGCCTACCCCTTCGGGGTTTACGGGCGTGAGCATATTATGTATGTACCTATCAGCATTTTTTTTCTCGATCTTGACTGTCTCCCAACCTCTGCTTCAGTATCTCTCTCAGGAAACCAATCAATATTATGATCTAATGACTCGATCAGTTGAACATTTAGTTATTTCCGATAATGGAACATAGTCAGGATCAACGACAGAGTCATCTGATGAAAAATCTAAGTATGACTCATTAACAACTTTCGGAAAACCTAACGTGCTCGGGAGGGGCTCTAAAATTGTGGTCAAAGTATCAGCTTTGGCAAACGCGTTTTCGATCTTTGTAGCTGCACATGGAATTTGTTCGATAGGCTTTTGAAATGTAAGTGGGTGTATTTAGAAGTGCCCGGCGTCGATCCAGGAGCTCTTGCAAAGTGACAACATTACTATTGACATCTGCATTTTACCAAATTTCATTTTCGTCAACAAATTCTGAATCTACTTCCATAACCTTCTAAAATGAAAGAAAAACACCTTGTTATCTACGTATCTTCATGATACACAGTATTTTTCACTTGTGGGTAATTCACAAGTGAATAGTTTTACAACTACCCACATGTGAAAATTACTAGATTTTAAGAAATTTTCGAATTCATTGATAAACACACATTAAAACAATATCAAAAACATACCAATTACCTTCCTATTACTATAAAAATCTATCATTTGCCGCAGCGCCATACAAAAACAATACGTCTTCTTGTTATAATCGCGAGAATACGCGGTATTGGAAAATATTTTTGACAGATTCGCTCGCGCGGTTTTAACTAATTGACATTAGTTGCCGATTGAATGAACAAAACGTGAATCTGTGAATGCGGTACGTAGTGAATCGACATCTTTTGCCTAACGCCGCGAAATCTCAAATTTGCTACTTTTGTATTTCCGCGGTATCATCCACTGTTAGTTACGCAGTATTGCAGTATCAGCGACGATATGCCAAAGGCCCGATTCGGTAATACCGCGGTTTCAAAATGCGGATCTCAATTCGATTACAAAGCAAAACATACTCAGTACCAACCCCAGAGTTCATTATTTGGGAAACAATCTGAGGGGCCCCATAGGAAAAATCTGGGGCTGCTACAGGAAAACATCCAGGGGCTGCTACAGGAAAACATCCAGGGGCTCCCACAGGAAAACATTTCAGGGGCCCCCATGGGAAAACTCTGGGGTAAATGTGTTTGGTTCGCCCAAGATTAAAAATATATTTGGTCAGCTGTAGATATATAATTAAAGCTTACCTTCCAGTACGTCGCTAACTTCATTAAAATCTATATCACTTTCTGTTTCACTTTTCTCACTCTCTTCACGGATAATCTCGGGAGCCCTGGAGCAATATATGAAATAGTCATTAGAGGACCCTCAACCCTCAACTGCTGGGTAACAGTGAGTGAGTACACCAAAGTTGGAAGCCCACCACACACCTGAACTTAGCGTTTTTTTATACAACTTAGGTGGCAGACAAGCACACAGCCTACATGATGAAAGTGGTTAGGGTAGCATATAGACGTTTGCAACACTAGGGGTATCACACTTGTGTCTCTAAAGCGAATCGCATAATTTCAAACCATTTTCTATTTGATAGCAGTGGATTACATGACACTGAAGTGCTTATAAATTATGTGAAATATTGCATTTTAAAGACAAACAAAGACTCAAATTTAATTATATTCATGCAGTTATTAAGTCATTAAAGCAATGATTTAATTTCAATTCTATACATTACTGAGAATTTTGTCACTGATAGCTATCACTAATAAAATAATAGTATAGAATAGTCTACACTGGTTATGAGCTAGATTATATAGAAGATAAGCGGAATATATCACCTTCCATCCAATCTGCCACTGCAATTTTCTCTTAACCATTCTTTCTTCTTTAAGTACTCTTCATCATTTGGTTCATCGACATAGTTTTGAGCAAAATCATATTGCTCCAACTTATTTATATCCAAAAATCCACTGTACAAATGATTGTTATACAGATCTAGGGTTCTTAAGCTTTTCATATCACTCAATGTATCTGGTACCATGCACAATTCATTGCTGTCTAGGTAAAGTCTAGTTAATTTCTTCAATTTATGAATATCGTCGGGTAAATATAGGATTTTATTATATGATAAAATACATATTTCCAAGTTCACCAAATTACAAAATTCATTTGGTAAACTACCTATATTATTCTGTGACATGTTTAATTCTATTAAATACTGATATATATCTATATTATGCAGTATATTGTATATGTTGGTATTACAAAGGTTCAGTACTTCTATATCACGGCAGTCTTCTAACCCCACACATGGCACATTTTCTATATGGTTAATAGACCGATAATTATAATTATCACTCCCTAAATTCACAACTTTTGCATGTCTGAATGTTGATAATAATTTCATATATTTACCTAACTTACAGTTATATAAATCTATTTGTTTGACTAGGGTTGTATATTTTAACAATTCTTCTAAATAATAGTTGTCAAATGATTGGCATACTTGATCATTGCAGCTCAAATTTATGTGCACTAAGTTCTTGGGGCTATCAGCCCATATCCAATATGGTGGTCCCTGTAATTTGTTATTTAGTAAATCTAGACTTTCCAATGTGTGACAGAAGTTGGGCATGTCGTCAAATAACTCAATAATGTTATTAGAAAGGTTCAAAGTCTTCAATTTGTCGAGTTTCATGACAGTTTCTGGAACATCAGTCAACATGTTATTTGCTAAATTTAATTCAAGTAGATTTTGCGGTAATTTCACATTTTCATCAAAATTTGATATATCTTTGTTACTCAGGTCCAACACAGTAAGGGTCTCTTGCCATTGTATATAAGTAAATGCATTTTTTTCAATTATTTCATTTGTGTTGTTCGGTTTTTTCTTGTTCCCCATGTTGTGTTAATGGTGGGTTTGTACTGTGATAAATGATTAACACAATTAATCTATATGGCCGTATTACACATAATAACAATTACTAATGTATTGTGACACAAAATAATATATATTTGTGCTATTTAACCTCACTCTTCGGTTTTAGTTTTGAAATGAAATGAATGTGTTGTGTTTGGTTGTGTTACTTCCACAGTGTCAAAAAACGATGTCAAATCAATCAAACAACAAACTTCCTACTCTATGGTATGGTAGACAGAATGATAAATACCTATATACTTTATTAATATGCAAGTTTTTATTTTAACGATTTTGTATTTGAATTTGATATAATATCATAATAAATATATCGCTTATATCGATATATGATAGGGACATTGACAATTCTTTTTATCGTCCTAATTTTTCATTTTAAAATAGTATCTAGATAATAATAATAATAAACTGCTCAAGTGATATTCTTGACAATTTGCTCTATAGAATACATATTATAATATGAAAAGATTGAATTTTGAAAATTCAATATCTCGAGCCGCTTTTAATCCACACAAAATCGTGGTAAGCAGTGACCGTTTAATCCGTACCTACCTATGATTAACATATTTGCATTAAGCGGGCATCGAACTCATTCAAACAATATGGAACCTATGGATATATACGGGGTCAATAGATAACAGTTCATTAGATCCATAATGTCTATACCTACTAGGTCAACAAGTTAAAATTTATCTACCTATCCTACTACATCACAGTATTAAAAAAACATGACAAAACATAAACTCACGCCTATATCTCCGAAGAGGTAGGCAGAGGTGCTAGCACCCACATTTCACCAGTTTATGTTTAGGTGGCCCAATGTAATTGGTGGCAAGCCTATTGCCATTAACCGGGCACTTATAAACCTGCGATAAATACACATAACTTCGCAAAGAATCGAAAAGTCATTGGTGTGTGCCATGGTAAAATCTCGGATCGAACCGGAGACCTCGTCTCAGCAGTCCATTATCCATACCACAGTATTATTGAGTTTGAAAAAATACTTAAGTGGGTAGGTAGGTACCTATATAATTTATGCTTTGAGAATGAAATTAAAAGACAGGTGGATAGTTAACAACAAAGGCACGTGTTAAAAGAGTGTTGCTTGTATTCTTATTTCTTCTCCATTTTTATCACGCAATAGCTGTACCTACTACAATCTATGCTTGTAATTAAACTTTTCATTATTTGCAAACATGTGCGCTAATGTAACCATTTCTATCGCCCCTACATTATTACCGCGTGAATTTTTGCTCTTATGATGTAGCTAGGTGTGTTTACAAAATACAATTTGGACCAAAACTACATTTCCCTTATCCACAGACGCGAGAGGTCGCATTGATTCACATAAAATGATTTTAAAAAAGTATTTTGTAATTAAATTATTTTTTACTATGGCCCTTGTGACATTTGTATGTGGCGGCAAAAATTCAGATGAATCTAATAAACCAGACATTGCTAGAATAGGGAAAACAAAAAAACTTAGAATGGGTAAGTGCATTTATATTATAAAATTACTTAAATTGTAGCGAAAGATTCATATTTTATTGACTGATGTTTTTTTAAATGAAAAGTAAAAAGAAAAGAAAAATAAATAAAGAAAAACGTGTTAGAACCCATTCGAATTTTCTATTTAAACACCTAAGCTGTGGTGCCTCCAGCGCCACAACTTTGACGCCATAATAAAAAAAGAACACTAGTGAGATCTATCTCTAACAGATTTATTGCTCTATTTTTTACTAAAAAAAATTTGGATGTCTTTGCCTACTTATACATTTTTTTCAACTATGTTTCTTTACTTTCTTTCTTTCTTTCTTTATCATTAAATTTTATTTTCACGGCGTATGTAATTGACTTATTTAACTGCCAAATAATTATTTACGTCTTATAATGTTGCATGCATAAATTCTGTGAGACTAGTTCTGTTGTACACTATTCTAAATTTTATTACTTATCGTGTTACATGCAATAAAGTTTTTTTTAATTATATATTTACGCCTTACAAATCCACTGATCTCATTCATCTTTCGCAGCAAAAAACACAGCCACGGGCACTTTTGTAAATGTCATCAGTCAGATACAGAACTTACCAGTTATGGAGCTCGGAAGGAAGTTCAGAACTCCTTGTAAAACTGGTAACCGGTGTGGAAAGGTACGGTACAAAACTATTCTTAGTTAATCATCATTTCAGCGTTGTTAAATGGGAGCGACTACTTTTGAGATAGAATGTCAGCGTCTCGGATAGAGTATCTGTGTCATTTAAAAAGTCAATTGAATTCTTTTTTTAATTATTCTCAAGGAGGGCATTATAATGGTATCTACAGGGTTGCCAGCACGAATATGACGCCTCTGGTGTTGCACATGCACACGTCCATAGGCCACGGTGATCTCTTTTTACCGAGAGATTGGCCGTTGACTGCCACATAAGTGGTATAAAAAATCGTGTCAAAAATGTTTCTCATTTGCAGGTAATAAAAAGATTAATGGTACCAAAACTAGCACAATTGGAAAATACCATCATGGGTGTGATGAAGGAACTGGCGAAGATGCCGCCAGGCTCGAGACTGCCCGACAAGTTTACGAAAACTGAACCAATCAAACTATTACTGGACCAGAATTATAAGTAAGTGCGTTTGTTTGAGGGAAATACCAACTGTTATTTGGTTCAAATTGAAATGATATTTATTCTGTATAAACTAATAAACGGAACTTACAAAACGTCAAAATTAAAAATGTATTATTCTTTAGTAAATTGACAATAAACCTGAGAAGACTCTGGCAACATATCTAGCAGACTTTTCTTCGTTTGGTCTAATTACTTACAAACATTTTGTAATAATAATTTGCTTGAGTATCAAGTTGAGTGAACAGCTCATTTCCAAGCTGGTTCGTCATCTAAATGGCTTTTCTAGGTATAATTTACTTTTCAAAACATTGTTAAATTGATTTATAGGTAAATTCCTAATATTACACTGGAAACAATTACAAATTTTTTTGAGTCCACAATCACAGATTACAAGATTGTCTTTGTATCTGGTATATATATTATGAGTACAAACTTTTTTTATTATTTCTAATATTTTTATATACTTTTAGAGAGGACGTCTGCATGGACAAACTGGAGTCTTGTCTCAAAGAAGATAAGCGTCGAAAGCGTATTCTCAAGAAACTATTCTTCAAAAAGTACAACGGACTACGACAAGAACTCATAGGTTATGGAGGTAGAAGGTTATGGGGTGGAGAGGGCAACTTGTTCTATAGGAAGTAGTTAAATGACTTGCAATGTAAATGTATAATTAATTATAGAATAATTTTAATTTTGTGTTTTATTACATTACTAGTGGTTGCCAGCGGCTCCGCCCGCGTGGTTTTCTGATCCCATTCCCGCTGCTTGGACTTCTGATCCCGTTCCCGCTGCACCATAAGAACCTTCCATAGAGTTCAAGAAACAAATAAAAAAAGAATTACTCGAATTGGTTCAGCCGTCTTCGAGTTATGCGCTAACCAACATATTTCGCGATTCATTTTTATATATATAGATAAGTTTAACGTCCAACCTTTTTTTATCGTACGAAAAATTTCCACGGATACCCCCACCAGGTTGGGGAGGTTATATCGGACTCAACGATAAAACGCAAGCATTTGTCTGCCTGTTTGTCTTTGGGCTTTTGATTGCCAGAACTGAGATAGTAGCCAACATATCCTTTGCACCCCGGCAGATCCGGGACATCAACCTTACTATTTGGATAGGTGGATCCATCAATGAGATCCTCCGCACCAGTCCAACACACATATTGTTCTGTCAAAACAAAATTGGTATTATGTTAAAAATATACATACAGTGTTTCCCTCTAGAGAGGTGAATTGACACCCACCTGCTTTCACCAACAATTATAATTGGTCCCACGTAATATGGGGGTACCTTTTGCCGTATTAGGGACTATTGTTGACTCGAGCCACGCATCTGGACTGTATATGTCTGTATGATGTTATACAGCCCTATCCTTTAGTTACCTTGTACGAAGCCGCATAGTTAGTAATGAGGTGGCCCAAATTCTAATCTGCCGGAAAACAGTATTCTCATAATACGCTACGTTGAGGGATAATTCATAATACAATTTTCAAGAAAGGATACTGACATCTCAATTGTTTAAACGTTTGTGAGATTAAGAGTTAAATGAGATTGAATTTTTTAAATTTTTTATGAAGAAAATTGGTCTTGAGGACCCTGGCATTCGATTGATCTATACCTGAGATTTTCCTAACGTGAATCGGATGAGGTTTTTACGATTACATGGCAAAATTAGGAGTAAAGCCGAAACTGGATGCTTGTCTGCTCATCTTTGCTCTCTTTGCCGCTGTGGGGGACTGTCTTAGCCAGGGTGGTTCTCATGTAGCACTGATTAGGCGACTTTTTAAGCAGGCAGGAGGCATTTTGTCGGGGATCTGTTTCTTGTCTTTACTTCTACACTGCACAAGCTATGTCTTGTTTAAGCTACCTATCATTATCTAGTAACTGTACTGTAGCCACGATTGCACTAATCGTTAAGTATTGTCAAACTACTGAAATAGCAAATAATGCAATTGAATTTTGAACATTACTGCTATGACGATAAAGTCTAAAGCACGATTCGCATATAGCTCGGGTGCGGTTTTGTCATCCATTGCCGTTTTCTTAATATTACTTTTCACTGTAAACAGCAATGAATGACAAAATGACCCGCGGTCGATCCAAAACCGTGCTATATGTGAATTGCGCTTAAAAATAAATGGTTTGGTGTAGAGTGAAGGAATCGTTGTAATTAAGTATTTTTTCGTTATTGTGATCCTTCGATAGAAATCTCGGTTTTACTATAATTTGGGTAATTTCACCGACCGCATTTTTAGAGTTTCTTCGCATGAAATCACTATGTAAAACGTTTATCTATGACCACTCTATTTTTTTTCATGTAATACGAACACTAGCTTATATGAAGTCACTACTGAAAATACATTTCTCTTAAACATAAAATTTAAAAAAAATTAAAATATGCTAGATTCCAATAACGGTGGCGTGTCCGCGATGCACCTTTAAACGCATTTACCTCTTTAAGTCCGCTATGATTGCAAATTTAATACTTAAATTAAGATTATTATGTTAATTAATATATGAAGCAACCATATTTACTGCTTTCATTACTTCTATTATAACGCAGACATCGTGACAATGTCGATAAGGAACGTCCGCGCCTAAAGTGCAATTTCGGTGTGTTTTTTTTAAACCCTTATACAACGTATACACGTCAATTTAAACGATCTATCTTCTTACGCACGCGGAGTTCCAGTCATGCTCTTGCGTTTACGCAGTAATAGCATGTCCGATTCTGCCCAGTTTTCCCGCTAATACGTAAGTACCTTCTTATTTCTAAGAGGGAGTACGAAATTTTACAATCACGGTGGGTTACTGTATGAATGAATATTTGGTTTTAACATTACGATTTGCGAGTATGTTGTGTGTTGTTAGGTACCCTCAGCAATCATACATTTCACGTGACGAATGCATCACTGAGTTTTGTTTAATTTCTTTTTTTCTTGATGTTTCTAACTTCGGTGGTGCAATATCGGTGGTTTCGGTGGTAGATTTATTGCCACCTATATTGCATCAATACTAAAATGGCTATGAGCTTCCATATCTTTGGTAAGATATTTACTCACAAGGTAATAAATAATAAAATTACTAATTTTTTTGTTATAATTAACGTATTTACTATTACTACTGAGAGTGGGGCAATATGGGTATGGGAGGCGTAACCGAAGGGGTTGGAGGCTGGCCGACTTTCTTGAGAAAGAGCGACTCTTTATGATGAACTCTTTCTTCAAAAACCGCCCCACAGGAAATGGACCTGGATGGGCCCCGGTGGTCGTACCAAAAATGAGATTGACTTCATCATGACGACGCATAGACGGATATTCAATGATGTCTCAGTTCGCAAGAGACTTGTCTATTGGGCAGAGCCAGTTGACAAAACTGAAGAGGAAGGACGGCAGTGTCGTGTCGACTAAGGGAGATGTTTTGAGGGGGATCGAGGGGTTTTATGGACAGCTTTATACCTCAGTCACTAAGCCTGCTACTGATACGGTTAAAGATCCAAGAGCCAAGCTAACCCGACACTACACCGAGGATATCCCGGACATCAGCCTGTACGAGATTAGGGTGGCCCTCAAGCAGCTTAAAAATAACAAGGCACCAGGAGAAGACGGAATCACTTCGGAACTTCTGAAAGCGGGTGGAACACCGATACTTAAAGTCCTTCAGAAGCTCTTCAACTCCGTCTTATTCGAAGGTACTACGCCGGAAGCATGGAACAGAAGCGTAGAAGTCTTGTTCTTCAAGAAAGGTGACAAAGCCTCTCTTAAGAACTACAGACCCATCTCGCTTCTGAGCCATGTTTATAAGCTGTTTTCGAGGGTTTATGACTTCCAGCCGCCCGAACAAGCCGGTTTCCGAAAAGGTTATAGTACCGTAGACCACATTCATACGCTGCGGCAAGTCATACAGAAGACTCAGGAGTATAACTTGCCACTATGTCTAGCGTTTGTGGACTACGAGAAAGCCTTTGATTCGATCGAGACATGGGCAGTGCTACAATCTCTCCAGCGGTGTCATATAGACTACCGGTACATCGAAGTGCTGAAGTGTTTGTATAAAAACGCCACTATGTCAGTCCGAGTACAAGATCAGAGCACAGCGGCGATACTGTTGCAGAGGGGAGTGAGACAAGGAGATGTAATATCCCCGAAGCTCTTCACCAATGCAATGAAGGAAGCCTTTAAGCTACTGGAATGGAAAGGTCTTGGCATTAATGTTAATGGCGAATACATCACTCACCTTCGTTTTGCCGACGATATCGTGCTCAGGGCAGGATCGCTGGAGGATCTTAACACAATGCTCGACGACCTCAACCGAGTCTCTCAACAGGTGGGCCTCAAGATGAATATGGACAAGACCCAGGTTATGGCGAATGCTCATATTCTAAGGCCCTCCCCAGTGTCAGTTGAAGGCTCGACCCTCGAAGTTGTAGACAAGTACGTCTACCTTGGACAGATGGTCCGATTAGACGGATCAAACTTCGAGGCGGAGGTCAATCGTCGAATCCAACTCGGCTGGGCAGCTTTCGGGAAGTTACACAGCGTCTTCTCGGCCAAAATACCTCAGTGCTTAAAGACAAAAGTCTTTTATCAGTGCGTGTTGCCCGTGATGACCTATGGCGCCGAGACGTGGACCCTCACTATGGGCCTCATAAGAAAGCTCAAGGTCGCACAGCGAGCTATGGAAAGAGCTATAATCTAGGCTAGGCTCGGAATCTCTCTGCTGGATCGAATCAGAAATGAGGAGATCCGCAGACGAACGAAAGTGGTCGACATAGCCTACAGGGTTAGTAAGCTGAAGCGGCAGTGGGCGGGGCACGTAGCAAGAAGAACAGATGGCCATTGGAGCCGAAAGGTTCTTGAATGGAGACCACGTACCGGTAGACGAAGCGTGGGACGGCCTCCTGCGAGATGGACGGACGACAAAAGCAAAATTGCCTTTGGCAGCATGATGCAGCATCTGCATCATGCATCTAAGCCGTTAGTACATATTGTTTAGATAAATATATCACAATTTATAATTTCGGTGTGATCTTGCAATTTCGGTGGGTTGACAATTTCGGTGATTGTTCTATTTTTATAACAAATGCAGTTATTTGTTTCCTTCTAAATATCTAGAATACTAATGTGTTCTAAAAGAACACCATTAAATTTTTTCATCGGTAAACCCATGATTGAAAAATACCACCGAAATTAGCAAAAAATGAGGCATGCGTGAAATTACCCATTTCGATAATTTTCGATAAATATGATAATTCAGACTGCTAAAAAGAGGTAAAATCTTTTCATGATGCCATAGTTACTTGAATCAAGATATAATATATTCTTGGATGGAAAATTCTAAGCATAACTCAGTGCGTTTTTAAGTTCATATATATTCTAGGGACATGTATTAGATTAGATCTTATTAAAAACGAATATTATTACAATTATGATGAAGAACTCTCTTGTTGCCTATATATGACTATTATGTTAAAGCTCCATTCTATGTTATGATGTAGGTATCTATTCGGTTGTGGGATGCATTCCATAAGCATGCAATTTTGACCCTACCAACTATTTAAACTTACCCTAAGTTCTCCATTAGCTTTTAGTGCAAGTCTTCTTTACATACAAATAACTCATGGTGTTTATCGAAACCTGAGCCCAATTAACCGAAATCTTACCCGACTACGGTAAAGCAAAAAGGAGGGTTATGATGCAATATAAATTCGACTAGTCATAAAAGTAGTAGAAAATGTTCAAGTAGTTTTGTGGTTCTTAATGGCTTCTTTTTAAGAGATTTTGAAATTGAACGGTAAATTACTTCATCTACAGTACAAAATTGCTGTTTTAGCACACGTGCATGGTAAACTACATCACGTGTAGGTAACCAAATTACATAACACTTTGTACAATAGCCGTTTTGTGGGGTAAACAGTAAACATTGTTATGTTTTCAAAAATTTTCCGCTAGAGGAAGTCTAAAGCCATAACTTACTGGTGAACGTTTAAAGTTAGATAAAACCTTTTCCGTGTACACACGCCGGTTGACAGAAATTTAAATTCTTTTTCATAATATGACGTGAGTTTGAAAAGGGAACCAATTTGTGTTCAGCCAGTTCTTAAGTTTGGTTCGTTTTCAACGTTCGTTTTAGTTTAGTTTCTAGCCCTAATATAGGTACTTTTAAAATGTGTGAAACAAGGTTAAAGTTACAAGTAGTTTTAATAGTTTTATGTATGGCGATCAAAGGGCTACAAGCAGTGGATGATTGTAAGTATAGATATAAGTACTTAATATATTTGTTGAGCCTTTGTCGATGACCAATCTCTGCTATGGCGAATGTTTCCATCAGCTCTTCCAACTACAAATCCCTGGCTTAGCTGTCACCCACGCACAGTGCAAACGATTCCATCAGGAACCAGGTAGTTCGGCGATTCTTTTCTTTGTCTCACCATACAGTCTTGGAATTCTTTGTCAGTAAACACGTTTTATTTATTACACGTCGAGTTACAGACACCAACAAGGGGATCGGACAGTAATCAGAAAAAAACCTAATACCTAATATATGTGCTTAAATAAATAAATATTTTATTTTACGATTATTTATCGAATAATCATTGTATATTATTCATTAATGCTTTAGAAATGAAGACGTAAAATTTTATTATTTCCAATCCTTAATATTATTTACTAAAAACAAGAATCACGTGAGTCATACGTGAACAATTATTAACTGCTTCACTATGAACCCGTAGTGAAGCAGTTAATATTTTCACGAGCACTTTCTAAATGATTAGAAAAATGACACGACTGAACACAGTTGACGTCACGCGCTCTCATTCAGATGACATAATGTGGTGTTTTGGAAGGATTTTTAAATAAACATTATTAAAACATGATTTTGAATACGTAAAAGGCTATAAATAATGTACATTTATTGTACATGGGAATCTACGAAGATTAATTTGAAACACATTTTGATAATAATTGATCCGAACCCCTAACGGCTAACCACTCTTTCTCTCATTCCACCTGAGGAGATTTGTTAAAAGATTTTCTAACCAGCACCGGTGGTCCCAATAAATCCAACCGACCCGAACACCGGACATAATACTTCTATTCATTTATTTTTCACGATATAAAATGTCTGTTTCAGCCCTTTTGTTTTCAGTGACGCGAGCGCCCAGGTACTTCGGTATCTTGCAGGACCATCGAGGGCAACCTCACTCCGTCGAAGTCTCTGAGGAGTATATGGACCAGGATTACATAGCGACGAACAGGTAAGAAAGCAGGCTTCTTAGCATAAGGGTGCAATGGAGAGCAAGCAAGTCTCTCGGCTCTTTCACAATTATCGATGGCCCACGGTCAGCCGGGATTGGAAATGACTTATTGGTTAATGTTACACCCTGGTTATTATGATTCAAGATGTCAGCGTACAGTGTAGTCGGTATAAGTTCGAATTTAATACTCCCGGTGGCCGGCCGGGGTGGCATCGTGTGGATTTCCACAACCAGTTCTACATAATATACTTGTTGCCCGAGGTTCAGCCCGCGGGGAAGTCGATTATCGCGTTGTACGACTCTACTCGATCCTCTTATGGCCTCTCTATACCTACTACTTCCCTACTTTTATCCGTCAACTGGTCAACCGGACTAGCAACCGAACTACTGCGACTTGAGGGTGCAAAATGTGTATGTAGGCTTATAGATTTTGACTAATTATTTGCTCATTGTTTCAGGAAACGGCACAAGATAGACTGGAACAAGTAAGTATTTTAGGATATATTTTTCTGCAGATCTCTATAAAATAATCTAAATTATTGCAGATATACCTACGGAAGATTGTACTTGTTTTATTTTTTTATTTATTTATTCAGAATTCGTGAAATATGAGCAAAATCACGGAAATCCGATTGATATCTGTGGGTAAATTACATTGATATTATTAGTCGTGGAAGTATCACCATATTACACCTGTTTGATGATATATTTAATAGCAAGTCAACAAGTTTTTTTAGAAATTATATATTGCGGGAGGTAGGGGTACTCATCACTCACCTACGGCTTAACAATTCCAACGATAACAATAGCAAATTATTACTAATTGTCATAGAAAGGAATTTCTAACCGGACCCCTCAAAGCAAGTAAAAAGACTTCTTTCCCGAGGAGAGATGTTGTCGTATGTGCAATTAGTAATAATGCGAAGGACTGACCTCGTGTTTCACCTCTATACGAGGCATTTTCAGGAGCGCTTTCAAGCGAGTTTTTTTTTTAGTTTTAGCTTTATTTTACTTTTAACACAATAAATATATTATTTTCACTAGAAATCCCCTGGACATGGACGATTTCGACGATGACGATACAGAAGAAATACCAGACGAAAAAGACAAGGATGTCAAAATACCCAACAAATATAACCTACAAGCAGGTCCCGTATAAGTTATAGCGTTATATAGTCTTCAGTTGTAAAAATAAGTACCTATCTAATGTCGGAGAATAGATGATAATTGTCTACAAACAGTTAATAACAGGAATAAAATTTTAAAGATGGCGTAAGGAGTGTAGTGTTTTGGTTCCAACAGACACTAGATTTATTCCCATAACCCTTCCTATAAAATACCCATAAAAACCCAAACCAGTTTTAAGTTGAATTAAAGTCAAAAGATTTAAAAACTGTGTAAACTTGAGAAATTATTGTAAGTTTAAAAACATAATATTTCGAATCTATCTGCCATTTTGATTTTCTTTTTTTTCCTTTTTTTGTCTTTCTGATTCTATGGAATGCACGCCCATGAGAGTTATATTGTATTAGATTAATCAGTCGTTGTATTTTATTATTAGTACTTAATAACAAATAAAAAATCAAATATACCTACCGAAGTTTTATTCTTATCTGCGCCTTGGTGGCATAAAGTTCCACATAATGTAGACATTTTGGGTAACTGCTGGACCCTGTTCGCCTGACATGACGTGTTCGCGTTCTTAGCGAGAAAGACAGACAGCACTATGTTTAAGACAATCCCTTTTTCTCGCTCAGAATACAAATTCTTATGATACTCGTATGTTATCATGACTCACTTATTTTATAGATCTTAAGATCTCCAAGAACTTCTGGAGCCCACTGTACATTGTGTACATACATAATATGTGTGCAGGTATGATGTAATTTCGCTTACCGAAGGTATTTGTTAAATTCGAATTATTTCTTCGGTTGGTACCAAATTGAAGCCGACAGTGAAATGGCTAAAACCAAGCATCCAATTAAACTCCATCAGCAAGCCGTGGGAGTTGTCCAGTGATAATGAGCTAAAGGGCCTAAGTGTCATGACAATTGATAGGAAAAACACTGAACTGTAGATTGATTATAGTGTGCTGAAGGTCCTTCTTTCTATGAAAAGCCGATGTCTCTTGAACACTCGCCCACTTTTATCTTCTATCTACTGTTTATTGTTCACAAATATATGGACCACAGAACAGGAAAAGTTAGTAAAAATGCGACACGATATTTTCAGTAGCGGAACCGATGTCGCCAAACTCACACATACAACCGTTAATAATATCGTGCGTTACTAGTAAATAATTGCTTTAAGTGTTAGAATTTACTACTACTTTTAATGCCATATTAGCTCAAATCATACGTACTACAAAAAGAAAACACACTTAACTCTTTTTCAGGAAGTGGCCACGATACTGCAACCACCTTTGTTTTTCAACCGTTATAAATAGCGATTACTTTGCAATGGATAAAAGAGCATTTTTGGCGTTTCATACTTTGGTTCAAACCAGCTTGAATATTTACGAAAAAGGATTTTAGACGTGTTCTTACAAAAAGATTCATATTGCTGAATTTATCCTTCTTTGCGTAAATACGCACACTTATGACACGTATGCACCGACTACATTACACGTCCTCTTGTTTTTTGTTTTCCATGATATGGACATTAGAAATTCAATTGCTACAAATCTATATATATAAAAATGAATTGCTGTTCGTTAGTCTCGCTAAAACTCGAGAACGGCTGGACCGATTTGGCTAATTGGTCTTGAATTATTCGTGGAAGTCCAGACAATTTAAAAGGTGAAGGCAAATATGAAAATGTTCGGAATGGAGCAGCGGGAACGGGATCAGAAGACCACGCGGGCGGAGCCGCAGGCAACAGCTAGTAGAAACTAAATCTTTTCAACAAATCATTTTAATACAAACATATCTACGTATAAAAAGTTATAAGACTATTGCACTTTTTTAGTATTCCTCATACAAGTTATCTAGACTTCCACCATCACCACCATCAACCACACCTTGCATGAAGAGAGGCATCCTGGCCATCTCGAGGGATTCTTCTGAATAATCATTTGATTCCTCAGAATATTGTTCATCTAAGTGATCTTGGTAGATCTTCTCACATTCGCTGGGGTGTTCACTCTTCATAGTGCTAGGGTGATAGCCAAGAGCTTCTATTGGACCCACAGTCAGGTAGGGGACCTGGGTGGTGACTTGGAAGTGCTTATCTGGAAGAAGATGAGAACTGGTTAAGGGCGGTATTATTCTATTTGGATGGATTCTACTGAATCATGTCAGAACCCCTGAATGGATTTTGATGAAATTTGAAAAAAAGGAACAATCTGGAATAACCTGTGGAGGAACGGGATGTGATGTCCCTCCAACACAAAGGGAGGATCCTCCGACCAGGCAAGGTGATCACGCCTGGCGGGCCGCGGCCCAACAGTTGTCGTTGGGTAGTTGTATATATATTGTACTAGCGCGAGAACTTCATTTTCGCGATGCAGGATCCGTAATGACGTAGTAGTTACTCTTGCTGTCGCTAGATGGCGCTGGGTACATGTGATATCGCCACAAACCAATATTGACTGAGTTTCAGAGATGCGAATAGTATTTATTTTACGGTACTGTACTGGCAACATCTTGTAAGTAATGAAGAAGGGCTCTAGCAATGGCAATGATGAGAAGACTTTTTTATTTTGTGACTATTGCCATTGCCACAGTCATCATTGACTACTTTAATTTTGCTAGCTGACCCGTCAACCTCGACGTTACAAAAGATGTTCCCAGTTTTTGCAACATTTTCCATCCCTGCCTGTTAAAATGATTGATTGCTGAATTACTCTATCTGTTAAAAACAGCATAGAAATCCGTTGAATAGGTTATATAGGAATATAGTCTATGCATATAGGAATAGACGGACAAATAGACAGTGGGAAGCTAACTACTTTGTTTATACTTGTATGTTGATTTATCTGCTGTTGAATCTCGACAGTGTCCTAGTGACAACCTGTACCTCTCCACGACATACCACTCCGTACCTCAAAGGGACATGTTGTTCCTTCGAGGTACGGGGTGATATTAACGTCTTAAGAATAGTTAGCTCAATGAAGAGGTTTTGTTTTGTCAGTGGGAATGTCAAGAACATTTGCTTTGTCTTCTGCACTGTCAGTAAGGAAACTCTCTTAGCCCTCATCCTTCATCCTTCTCCCTCTCTTCCCCTATACATTGTCGGCAGTACGAGTGTGATTGGTGTTGCAAACGTCCATAGGCCACGGTAACCACATTCCATCAGGTGGGCCGTGTGCTTGTCTGCCACCTCAGTGTTAAAAAAAGGGTAATCCCAAGACCACCTTGACTTGTGTTGCTTACCTTGTAATGTGTTACCTATTGTATGTACTACATATAGTAAGATATGTAGTACCTACTACAGATATTACGGTAAAAAGTATTTTTGTTTTTAACTAGTTGACCCACGCAACTTCGTCTGCGTCACCCTGTTTTTGCAACATTTTTCACTTCTGCTCCGCACCAGTTGGTTGTAGCATGATGTTATATACATATAAACCTTCCACTTCAATCCCTCCTCTATTAAAAAGACCGCATCAAAATCCGTTGTGTAGTTTTAAAGATTTAAGCATACAAAGGGACATAAGGACAGAAATATAGGGACAGAGAACGCGATTTTGTTTTATATTATGTACCTTGTGTTAAATACTATGTAGTGAATAAAAAAACTTACGGTCAATATGATCCGGAATGATGACAGTAGCGACGGTTTTCGCCATTTGGTCATCGTAATACTCTGGTATGATATCCACTTGGGGACCCTTGTACACTTCTCTTGGAGGTCCTCTCTTGGTGCACTCATCTGGCAGATCTGGCAGATGTCTCCTGCCTGATCCACCTTTATGCGAGATATGTGGTGGAGGAATTTCCGTGAGTGCTACGAAGCGGCTGGCAACATTGTCTCCGACGGGACGCACTTTTGCCAGTCTAGTGGAGTAAAATTACTAAGTTATGAGCGAAAGTGTCGTACAAATAAATTTGATTAATCTACACTAATCTATATATATAAAAATGAATCGAAATATATGTTGATAAGAGCATAACTCGAAGACGGCTGAACCAATTCGAGTAATTCTTTTTTTAAATTTGTTCCTTGAACTCTACGGAAGGTTTTTATGGAGCAGCTTGAACGGGTTCAGAAGTCCAAGCAGCGGGAACGGCATCAGAAGTCCACGCGGGCGAAGCCGCTGACAACAACTAGTAGTATATAAAGGAAATATTTGTGTTTTTGTGTGTGTGCGTGTTAGTAATGAATGGAAGATAACCGAAGTGCACGCGGACGGAGCCACGGCCAACAGCTAGTTTTGAATAATCTTGAATTTTATGAGAGCCTTTTTAGCATTATTTAATTGGAATAAAGATTACGATTTCGACCAATCTGCGGCGTCGGCCATCTGGTCGAAACTTTTTGGGAGCTGCTTATTGGTTCTTCAGACGTGAAACTCGAGTTGCGGGCAACTCCAGTTTCGCATGACACAGACTACTACAGACTAGTCACAGAAACTCGTAACTCTGGTTGCCTAGTGTATGTATGTGAGAATTCTAGTTTCAAATCACGGCAACTCCAGTTAACAATTCGAATTTTATTTGAGTTGCCTATTGTAAAAAGGGTCTTAGAATGTAGAAAATGTTGATACAGGCATCGTTTAGTCTGATATAGCACATAGCCACTTTGTATCCCGGGTATATGTTCCCATGGGTTGTGGGAACCGGATTCAATTTCCTCACAAGCGAAGCACTGACTGTACATGTTCCTTCGGAGTAGTCTCATCGTTTTAAGAATAGTTAGCTGATTGGAGAGGTTTTGACTTTGGACTTTGGAAGACCAAGAAATTTTGCTTGTCTTCTGTACTGACAGCACAAAAACTCTCTTAATCTTCACCCTTCACCTTCCCCCAACCCCATGGTTGGCAGCACGAGTGTAACGCCTCTTGTGTTGCAAATGTCCATAGGCCCCGATAACCACTTTCCATCTGTTAGGCCGTGGCCGTGATCCGCAATTAAATATTCTTTTTCAAATATTCTAGGACAATCTATACAACGCCACCTAGAACCATGGTTAGGACAGTTCAACTAGCTTGTGTTATGGGTTCTAAAATGCTGATAAACATACTTAGATACCTTTTTTTTGCAAATACATACATATTAAATATAGAAACACTCAGACCAATGCAAATATTCATATTCATGCACACAAATGTGGCAGTCGCATTAACTACCACCACGCCACGAAGATTGTCAAAATTAGCAATTACAGCTAATGAAAAAAAGAAAAAAAAGGTCACTCACTTGTTCACAATTATGCTAGACCGAATACTAGATGAAGCGTAATACACTTGTAACAATATAACCAGGACTAGATACTCCATCTTTGGTGACAGTCTAGACCATTTTCAGTTCAAGAATTCGTCCAAAAACATCTGAATTAAGTCTTTTAAAGGCTAGTTATAATCTGTTCGGAAAACTACAATGCATTGTATTGTATGTGTTACAATGAAACAGGTGGTAGAAAGTCTTTTATTTGCGCGGTCTTTTTATATTATTCCGATTGTGACTTGTTATAGTGAGTTATATCAATGAAATTTGTAGCTTTTTTGTGTCTTACGAGACGGAACAGGTGTTTCTAGGAGATTTAAGATGATGTAAGGCTCTCAATCTGTAATGTAAAGTTGGCCTAAGTGGTTGTACCAGGTTGTATAGAGATTTAAAATGTAAAATCAAATATCAAGACTGTCAGCTAAGTTGGTTTCCAGTGGATTCCAGTCCCAGATTCCAGTCACGGCGATGGCGCAAAGCATCACCCCATACCCAGGGGCTAGATGGGGACACTATGGCCCTCGCATTGGGAGAAGAGGGTCATCTCAACAGAGATGTCCCCGGGTCTGCCGGGTGCGAGAGATATATCTTGTATAATCTCACCTCCGGCAATCAGGGACCTAATATGGACGGCGTGCGTTTTGGTCGGTTCGAGTTCGACATAATCACCTCCACCGGTTTTGGTGGAGGTGGTATCCGTGGGGATTTAGCGCACGATAAAAAAAAAAAAAGTCCTAGATCCCAGTGGAGCGGCCGACCTATCTCTTCTTGTGGGTGTCGTAGAAGGCTACTATAGGATAGGGGCTGTTGCTCATCCATCAGTAAACATTCAGCTCCAGGTTCGTTCCTTGTCCGTATAAATACAAAGTTGGCCTATCCTTTCAGTAGCCTTAGCACGAAATACTATCGAATTCGTAATGTAAAGGTATCGACAGAACGGAGCATTGCGATTGGCGGGCTACACACGCACACAGGTTCACAAGAGTCAGACTGCCAATCTCAATGTTTCGTTCTCTCGAAACCTTTACATTACGAATTCGATAGGAGTTCATGCTAGTGGTACTGGTATTTCCAGGTCTGAATATTTGAATATATTATGATAAAATAAAGCGAACAAACTTTGGTTCTTATATTTATTGCATGCACTAATAGAATCTTGCCTTTTTCTTGTTTTTGTATACAATGGGGTCGAGGTGCCAGGTCTGATTGCCCCCACACGAGATGAGAGTGAAACAGCCTCCGAAGACGATGGGCGGGTCCGTGTCTGGTACGCAGATGTTGTCCTGGCAGAAAGTAGCAGTACCTGATGAGAAACAGTCGTGCTATTTGAATTTTGTCGGGGCAAATGATTCCTTGAAACTTTGTACCAACCCGTCTGGCCAGCGTGTTAACAGTATAGATAGTACAACATTGGGAGAGGTCTATGTACAGAAGTGGACAGGATAACTGGTTGATTAAAGAGTGCTTGAAACTGGGTAGCATATATGAAATCAATTATGAAACATACATACATAATATGTTCTAGCTCGTATTCTACGAAGGGGTAGACAGATGTGTATTATACACCCACATTTCGCCAACTATGATTTTCGGACTCACGTTATAGGGGGCGAGCCTATTGCCACCAATCGGGTACTTTGTAAAAAAATGGGTATGCTGAAAATTAATTCCTAACCGAAAATGTTATAGCTAAATAAATTTGGAAACAAAAAAATAGTTTTGACCCGATTCCTTGCTATGCGCAGTGAATCGCAAGAAAAATAATTATGTTCTTAGCAGCACAAGCACTCTTGGAGAGTATCAGACTATTATGAAAGTATATAATATCAATTATGAAAGTAGAAGTGAAAGATTTATGCTGAAATCGTAAGAAGTGGTAACATGTGAAAACCACCCCTCTGAAAAATAAACGTGACTGTATGTTTGTATTTAATTATCGACAGTTATTATGAATATATTTACCTACATATCCAATATAGCTTCTTCTTCCTCTGTCGAATTGATGGCGTAATTTGTTCAGTCCATATCAATATACCTTATCAGTAGCCTTAGCATGAAATACTATCGAATTCGTAATGTAAAGGTATCGACAGAACGGAGCATTGCGATTGGCAGGCTACACACACACACAGGTTCACAAGAGGCCGACTGCCAATCACAGTGCTCCGTTCTCTCGAAACCTTTACATTACGAATTCGATAGGAGTTCGTGCTAGTGCTACTGTACCTTATCTAGCCTTACCAGTATTGCTTATCATCATGGATGCCCTAGACCATGCGAAGTGCAAGAGAAAAAGCCGTAAAGCAGACCCCGGACTTCAAGCTAAAAGCTTCAGATGCGACCGGGAATAACACATGGTTTTTTTTACACGCACACGGCCCACCTGATGGAAAGCGGCCACCGTGGCCTATGAACGTGTGCCACACTAAGGGTGTCACACACGCGCTGCCCACCCTGAAGGGAAAGGGGAAGAGCTGGGAAGGAGTCCCCACTCCTTCCCAGCTCTTCCCCTTTCCCTTCAGGGTGGGCAGCGCGTGTGTAGGAAGGCTAGGAAGGGGAGGGGAAGGCCCGTATACTGAGCTCTGGCCTACCCTACTTACCGGCGGGAACACAACACGATGGTTATTATGACTGCGGTCTTCCGTAGGGCGGAGGTACTTCCCCAGTTGGACAGCTCATTTCGGACGGGAGTTACCGTCGTGTCCCACCTCCGTTAATGGTATGGGGTAATGTCTTACCTACATATCCAGTGGGTCGTGCTTGCCTCTTATTCTTGACATAGTCCACCACAGCCTTAGACAGCGCATAGAAGTGCTTACTGGCTTTATACCTCATCTTAGCCAAGGCAGCATCGCAGTCACTCTTGTCTGCCCTGCAGTGGTATACCAAATTCCGAGTATTGGTCTTTATCATTTCCTCTCGAAGCACCTGGTATTTGCTGTCTGTGTACAGGAGTTGACCGAAACGGACATTCACTGTGGATAATATTGGGTGTGAGAGTATTTTTATGAGATTAAACTGTTGGTAACATACTCTGAAGCTTAATTTTTGATATGGAAGCCTCCGGATTTGACTTTACCAAGAGCATATTGCAGAAGTAGCTAGTGGTATGGGTAATGGACTGCTGAGACGAGGTCTCGGGTTCGATCCCAGGTTTACCATGGCACACACCAATGACTGCAATGCCTTTTTGAAGTTATGTGTGTATTTATCGCAGGTTTATAAGTGCCCGGTTAATGGCAATAGGCTCGCCACCTATTATATTGGGACCTAAATATAAACTGGTGAAATGTGGGTGCTAGCACCTCTACCTACCCCTTCGGGGATATAGGCGTGATATTATAAAAAAAATATTGCAGAAGTAAATAACTCTTACGTAAGTACTCTGTCTAAAAGCGACTAAATCTCCAAGGTGTTCTAAATATCAAATGGAAACCCAGTGTCATGGAGAACACCGCTGCTTCTTACCTTGACGGCTTCCCTACTTATGATGGATATTATACTTTTTTTTTTATCGTGCGAAAAATCCCCACGGATACCCCCACCGGAGCCGATTGGTAGGTTATGTCGGACTCGAACCGACTAAAACGCACGCCGTCTTTGGGTCTTCAGTTGCCGGAGGTGAGGTAGTAGTCAACATATCCCTCGCACCCCGGGGCCTTCTCTTCGAGATGACCCCCGTCGGGTGAACGATATTATACTGAGCAGGCTCCTTCCTTTGTATAACAGATATGTGCACAATACGGGACCAATGTTAATTTATATGAAGTACCCAGCACTTTGATTTAAACTTTTTTTTTTCAAAAAAGTATATTAGCAACCAAAGCTACTAATATTCCCTTTAACCCCTCCAGCTAAGCTCAATGGAGGTTAGGAGTGAGTTCACGGTGATATGTATATATATAGTGTAATGGCCAGGATTCGAACCCGGGACCTCTCGATCGTAAGGCTCGACTCCTTAACCACTAAGCTACCGATGCTTCAAAACTCTGTATACTATAAAATAAAAAGTCTTTTCTTTCCTTCTTACATATTTCTTTTCACGTCCCGCTTATAAGACCTATGTTTAAGTTGAAAATTATTAAAAATGCAATTTGTCAACTTACGCCCAGCTCCCACAAAATAAGTATCTATCTCGACGACATGGTTGGCCAAACACGCCAGTACACTCACCAACACGACTCTTTGCATGATGCCAGCGCGGCTAACAGTGAGATATTGGCCAACTAATCTGAATCTAGGAAATTGATGGCCAATTTGTGATGAAATAAAAATACACTAATTGGGTTTCGTAAGATTGTGGTTAGGTATAATTGGAATGGTTACCCTAGTAGTTTTTAGCATGTTTTTTTAGTTGTTTTTGAGTATTTTAACATAACATATCCCCGAAGGGATAGGCAGAGGTGCTAGCTCACACATTTCACCAGTTTATGTTTAGGCCCCAATGTAATAGGTGGCGAGCCTATTGCCATTAACCGGGCACTTATATAAACATACCCCACTTATACACACATACCTTCGGAAAGTCATTGATGTGTGTCGTGGTAAAACCTGGGATGGAACCCGAGACCTCGTCTCAGTAGTCGTTTACCCATACCACTAGGCTACCGTGGCATCTCTGAGTAACCCACAGATAATTATAACTCAATGAAATAAATACCTGAATTCCAAAACATTATATTATCGTATTCAAAATGGCAGACAATGCTACAATCTAATTACCCGCTGTCTGGCGCCTTGTATCTTCGACAGCTGCGATAAGACTGAAGCATTATTTTGTACTGCAATTAGTGAGTTTGTTGCCAATGTATTGATTTATACCGATTATATAATAACTTGTGGTTTAAAATTGGTTAAGGTACAAGCTGGAAATCAGACTTTTAAAACTTTAAGGCATCAACTATATAAAAATAAGTCGGGTTTTCCTTCCTGACGCTATAACTTCAGAACGCACGAACCGCTTTCCACGGTTTTGCATTCGTTGGAAAGGTCTCGGGCTCCGTGAGGTATATAGCAAAGAAAATTCAGGATGAATTTCAACAGAAAAGCGGGAAAATCATTTTCACATGGCGAAACGGAGTTCGCCGGGTTTGCTAGTTTTTCATAAATATTTCTTTCGTCGATAGAAGTGGCGTCTAGCGAAGTGCAGTACGCACTTCGGGGACACCGAGCAGTGCAGTGAATGAGCCACCGTGGTCCCTGCACCCGACGGGGGTCATCTCGAAGAGAAGGCCCCGGGTCTGCCGGAGTGCGGCGTGCGCGTGCGTGATATGTTAGCTACTACCTCACCTCCGGCAACTGAAGACCCAAAGACAGCGTGCGGTTTTAGTCGGTTCGAGTCCGACATAACCTTTGGGTAGGTTATGTCCGGTGGGGGGGGGGGGTATCCGTGGTGCTTTTTCGCACGATATAAATATGTGCGCACAGATATGAAAGGAACTTTATCCCGCGCACGTTCTAGCACTGGAACAAAGTCCCCCCTACTGTGGTTTTTTCATACGAATATGTGGTTCTTCAAGAAGGGCATTAAAAGGTCAGAATCATTTTCCATCAGCTAGGCCGTGTGCTTGTCTACCACCTAAGTGGTATAGAAATCCAATAACACATCTGACTGAAATTGCAACTACAAAAGTGCTATAACGATAATTATGTTTTTCTATAGCCTTGTCTACTAGATTCCTCAATCTAGACAGGGTGCGTGCCACCATAATCGGAACAGATATTAATTTGAAGCGTGAAATCCGCTTATAATTCGGCGCTATCTCCAGTCAGACAGGATTTAATTAAGGCCAGGATCAGGCACGATTATGTAAGCTGTTGTTAATTGTTTTAGGTACTCTCGTCTCTAACTGTGCATTCTAAAACAATGTAAAACAAGCAGATGAATACTGTGTACTAGCCCATTTGTTTAGGTACTTAAAAAACGTAAACAATCTTAGCATGTCTTTTTATGTTTTGTTTAAAAACTTATTATAAAAATATTTTTCAGCTTAGTAACGTATTTTGAAGACTGAAAACCTGTATCGAACCATTAGATAGTCAGTTAGTTGGCCTAGTTTATTTGATTAACATGTATTTTTATAAAAAGTTGCCACAAGATTGTTTACCATTTTTAACTACCTAAACAAATGGAGTTATAGAATTAGACATCTATAAGAATTCTAACAAACACATATTATATTGTACCTGAATCCTTAATTTGTACGAATCCTTAAGTCTTGAGATTTCAAATTGTATCATGCATGGTACAAACAATAACATAGAATTTAATATAATTTAGAATTATGACTGTTTATCAGAGATCCTGGCGCTACAGATACAATGCAACTAACTGGGCTAATAATAAATCTAAAGTGAATAATAACAATCTGAATGCTTTCAAAACTAGTCTATTATTCAGAATCCGTGCAGAATAATGGAGGTAGACGGTTATCGCGGCCATTGTAGCCATTAGCAGCCATCTTATAATAGCATTGTTTCCGCCAATCGCATAGCGCACGAGTCCCGACGATTGTCGGAGATGCACGAAGTTCAAATTTAAATGTGGAATTGTTTATTTTTTAATCTAGATGGCCTTCGATGTACATTGTACGAATATTGGTAGGAGAAGACATTCACCCTCTAATATTCGACCCATAAAGAATGCTAGAGATTTTTTATGGTAACAGCTTAAAGTGCTCTCCGAGCCAATGATGAGATGAAGCAAGTGTGAGTGAGATGTGTGTTATATAAATAAAAAAATATACAATACGACTTCACCTTAAAATCAGAAAAGAGAGTTAAACATTACCTACTGACACGAACAAGGTTACAATGGTGGCCCTCTCATCAGATACATTATAAAGACCCGGGACTGTAGAAAGAAGTAGATAGAAGGAGAAGAAACAGTTCCACGCCTTTATGGTGTGGCAAAAGAAAGGGTGCCGTATACTCCCCATTCTTAGCTCTATTAAATTATCGGCATCGCAAAGCGATTCTAAGATCTGACAAAAGCATTGTTTGTACAATTCCTGTAAGTCCTTGTGTTTCGTTTACGGCCGATTACTGCACTATTTATTAGTGCAAGCCGGGGTTAAATTAAAAAGGAATTCTCTTGCACGATTTTGTGCGTCATTCGTTTTAATTCTATTGTGTCCCTTCTTAGTAGCGATATGTTGGCTACTACCTCACCTCCGGCAACTGAAGACCCAAAGACGGCGTGCGTTTTAGTCGGTTCAGGTCCGACATAACCTATCCAACCGGCTCCGGTGGGGGGGTATCCGAGCGGATTTTTCGCACGATGAAAAAAAAAATCTGCCTCTTGTGAACCTGCGTGCGTGTGTAGCCCGCCAATAGCAATGCTCTGTTCTGTCGAACATTACGAATTTGATAGTTATTCGTGCTAAGGCTTCTGAACACCGAAATATTACGTCCGGGGCGGAAGCAAAACTACTGAACTGTGGCAAGGCTACCACTACATCCTAAAAGTAATATATGGAAGTAAAGTGATATTGAAATAGTATTACATTTAAGAAGTGGTAGTAGGCCCTTTGATTTTTATGTTGTCTTTTTTTAGAACGGTCTTGTTCAGCCTAATAATGTGTAAGTATAGTTGAGCAATCTTCTTATATTAGGCAACTCAAATGAGACTTGAGTTGCCGCAACTTGAGCTACCTAAATGTCTGAACAGCCAATCAGCCGCTCTCAAAAAATATCAGCGAAATGGCGGATTCCGTTATTGCTCAAAATTCTATTTTCATCAATTAGCTTATCACAGTCTACATCTGGATATAGCCCACTGTTTACACACTGGCCAGATGGGATGGCACAAGGTTTATGTCGAGTTTTCCTGCCCCATGGAGCAAGGGTGTCGCTCTTACGACACCCTACGGATGAGAAGGGTGATTCTTCAAGAAGGGTATTAGGTTTCTACATGGTAGGCAGCACGAGTGTGACGCCCCTGGTGTTGCAAGCGTCCATGAACACGGTGACCGCTTCCCATCAGGTAGGCCGTGTGCTTGTCTGCCACCTAAGTGGTATAAAGAAAGAGTAAAAAAGGATCTAAAAGCCACGACAACGGTTAATAAGCGGACGGAGCTGCGGAACTCCGCTAGTTTACTGTACGAGTAAAGTTACTGTTTTTAAAGCCATAGAGAAACTATTCGATTAATATTGAGCGATCTTATCTGGATCCGATTGAATTATGATACATCGGACGGGAGCGAGTTCTTAACGTGTGTTGGAAGTTAATTAATCTAACATCTAAAGATTATAACTTTGGCTGGATTTCACGGCGTTCAAGTCGAATTAAACTGCATTATCAGATTTTCCTAAATGAAATTCCTTAATGTATGATTTAAGATTGACATGGTTATCTACACTAATATTATAGAGAGGAAATATTTGTTTTTTGTTTATTTATTTGTAACGAATAGGCTCCGAAACTACTGGACTGATTTCTATAATTCTTTCACCTACTACAACAATATCTAGGAGTAACAAACAAATAATCATAAATCTCAATATATCCGGTAGATTTCTGTACATTTCTATAAACGCTACAAATTAATATATTGAATTTCAATGATCCTAATACATTCTCCTAAATCTCAAAAACGTACCTGTAACGTTTTTGTCAAAGTTGAGTATTTATATCTATTTCTTGTCTATATCTTGTCTATATCTATTATTTATATCTTTTAATTCAATAAATATGGTCAAAGTTATGAGTTTCGATCTAGTATCTTTATCCGCATTCTAGAACCCATAACACGAGCTAGTTAAACTATGCTTACCATAGGTCTAGACGTCGTTGTGTAGATTGTCCTAGAATATTTATTTAGTGTTTAAAACAATAGAAATGCCAATTTTCTTTTTAAAAAATGTGTTACAAAAAAACATTTCATTTAATAATCTCAGATCGAAACTGTATTTCAAATATATTTTTATTAGATACATTGCCATTCCGATATTCCAATATAATTAAATATAATTTGTATTACTGTGTACTTATAAATCTTAATGCAATTTCGAATTCCATCATCCTTTCAAGTTAACTACAGCGGTTTCAATGAACGGGATTTATAATAATATCGTTCTATCAGAGCATATTATCTGTCACTGTATCTGCGCGGGCGCAGCATCGGAGGCTGCGGCGCGGAGGGTGTCGTGAACAAATGTAAGGCACGCGCGCAAACACTCACTATATTTTACTTTTGTAGTTCATTTAGGGGGTGGTTTAAGTCACATGGCTGGTGCGATTTAAATTATAATAACATATATTATCTCATTAACAGTTATGGCGTTTGAAATTTAATATTATTCTTTGAACTAAAACCTTTATGAAAAATCGTTTTATTATTTACACTGATCCCGACTTTTCGGTTGCTTTTCAGCAGCTTTGAGCATACAATACAATACTATTTTTTTTCATTATTTTGGTATGTATGTACAAACCAAGACAGTAATTATTGCCCGTCTTTATGCAAGAGTTGAGAATTAAAATTCATGTATCAACAATCTTGCGTATACTTTCTCACACTATATTAACTCGCTAACGCAACAATCCACCACTTGCACCAAACCCTAAACTACAACATCTAACTAAGTGTTCTGAAGCAACCGCCAGTATCCGTGTGGCGACGGAGAAAATATATTACCATCCCATCTCATCCGACTGATGTCGTTAGAGGTGACAAACGAAGAAATACGCAGACGTAGAAGGAATATTCGAAATAAAACCTTGTACCATTCCATCTGACCTGCGTGGGAACAGTGAGCTTAAGCATTTCAATATTGAGAGATGCCTATTTCCGCCAGTGGTATTATATTGGTGCGTATTATATCTCCCACAATATTAACTCGCTAACGCTACATCCCACATCTTGCACCAAACGACAAACTATAACAACTAACTGGGTGTTCTGACGCAACTGGCCGTACTTAATGCCTTCAATAACTTTAGCTAGACCCCTTTTAATATTAGAAGCCTATTCCATACACCACTGATTGCGATATCCGGGTAAAGTTTAACATCGTGTTCGCTACCTGCAGTGTTTTATTTATCTTTTATCTCAAAAGCAATGCTCTGCTTGTAACCGAAGTGGATTAAACACTGAGATAGTTCGTATTTTTAATGTAAGACATTTGTTGATAAGTATTTTAGTTCTGGCTGTTGGAATATTGTTTACTTTAAGTTTTTAATGAAAAAAAAGTTATGCAAAAAAGGTTTTTATAATATTCAGTATTATTTTTAGGATAACTAGCCTGGAAATGAGCTGTTTACTTAAATTACTACTCAAGTAAATAACTATATCTAGGCTCAATAAATGTTTGCAAATAGATAAAAAAAGAAAAGCCCGCTGAGTCTCTTGCCGGAGTCTTCTTAGACCGTAGTTGGGTTATTGATTATGTTTTATTCTGTTTTGCATTAAATAACCAATGATCTATAAGCATTAAAATGCTATTTTGAATCCTCGTTTAGATGTCATGTACCAAACGTGATATCTTAACGTGGATTAAAGATTCTGGAAAAAAATCAAATTTCTTAAAATTTTTGACTCGAAAAAATAAATACAACAAAGTATGTAACTACAATTCCTGAAAATTATGTTAGAAACATTGATAGGGAACCTAGAACGGCATATTTTAAAGTTAAATTGAATATCGTATCCCTGTCAGATCCGGATTTATACCTGATTTTAAGGTATTCATATTTTACTATTAAAATTTGGCGTCATTACATAATATGCCCATATAAAAACTCACGCCGTATGGCATACTACTAAAGGTAGGGGCAGAGATGTATCACTTAGGTATATTTCTTACAGTTCCACGTTCTGCAACAGATAATCTCCTAACCTGACCCGTGACTCGAATCCAGGACTTCATGACCGTACGTAAACATAAGTAAACACTTATGCCATTGCACCAAAGAAGGAAGTCATTTTAAATCCGACAGGTACAGTCAAGTGCAAAAGTGGCTTAATTCTAAATTATTGAAAACCGATTTATTACTATTAATTTGTGTAATGTGTATTTATCACAGGTTTATAAGTGCCCGGTTAATGGCAATAGGCTCGCCACCTATTACCTTGGGACCTAAACATAAACTGGCGAAATGTGGGTTGGCTAGCACCTCTGGCTACCCCTTCGGGGATATAGGCGTGAGTTTATGTTATGTAATTTTGTGAGTACAAAGTTAATATATATTCAGAACATATTGTGGGGTCACGCTACTGTCCATCCCAAGTTTGTTCGATACCGCGGGTCGTTTTGCCGTTTTCCTAATATTGTATTTGTTTTAGTCTATTCTATAAACGGCGACGAATAACAAGATGACACGCGCCCGACCCTCACTTGCTCTATTTGTGGATCGCACTTTACTGTTTCTAATTTGAAATCGATTAGATAGATACTCTCTGTTGCGCACCAAACATTGAATGCATACAAGAAGAAGAAATTAACAATACTTAGGTTTTAACTTTTGACATATTCTTTTGACCACTTCTGACTAATCCTGCTGAGTGTGCGACTCATTGTTATGAACCCTATATGGGTGTCCAAATTTTTGTTTAGAACGCTTGTTTACTTTCAAATAGGTTGTAAAATTTTATATTTAATTAGCTAAGAATTTAATTTAATTTGTGTGATTTGCTGTGCCCAAACAGGACTTCATGTTGAAACCCATATTATTTAATGTAACATCTGTACAACACATGGATGCAAATAAAAACTTTGACTTTGACTCTTCTAGACAACCGTATATGAACTATATTGTTGGAACCAGGGTATAGTGCCTAGTATCGAAACTAAAAAGGAAATCTAAAATTTCCTTAAGGTTGCCTCTCTTTAAGCGATAAGGCCGCCCATTTTACTGCCTCCTTATACATTTTAATAGATATTAAAGAAATCAATAAATATTATAGATAAGATAGATAGATAGATAGATAGATTCATTTATTTGTCAGAATATTGTATAAAAGTTGTTATAAAATAGTTACATGTCCATAATATTCTGCTGTCTCCAGCGTACAAATATTGAGATAGAGGATTTTAAATTATGTCAGTATATAAATTAATAAGATAAAAAAAAAACAATTAAAAATGTCAAATTGCAAATTATACATGTCAAGATTCAAATTAAATAAAATTATAATATTTGTAGTAGGCATGTCAATCATCAATCATCATAAATTCATCAATTCAACCAAATTAAATCATTATTCATTCAAATCATCATTCAGGTATTCTGTTACATTATAATACGCTTTTTGAACTAACATATTTTTAAGTACTGCTTTGAATTTATTACAGTTCAACTCCCTCCAATCTCTAGGCAGTTTATTGTATATTATAGGCGCCATACAAATTATACTTTTGCGCACAAGAGCCGTTGTCGCCCTGAGTAAACGTAGCCTGGTGTTATCCCGCCTGTTTCGCGGAACTGTTGCCTCCGCGGTATCTATTAAAATAAAATAAAATAACCGCGGTAGCCTAGTGGTATGGGTAATGGACTGCTGAGACGAGGTCTCGGGTTCGATCCCAGGTTTTACCATGGCACACACCAATGACTCGATGCTTTTCGAAGTTATGTGTGTATTTATCGCAGGTTTATAAGTGCCCGGTTAATGGCAATAGGCTTGCCACCTATTACATTGGGACCTAAAACATAAACTGGCGAAATGTGGGTGCTAGCACCTCTGCCTACCCCTTCGGGGATATAGGCGTGATATTATAAAAAAAAATCAATAAATATTTCAGTAAAGATAGACCGTTCTACATACATTTATAAATAAAAAAGATTAGCGTTAGCTCTTCAACACGTACAATAAAATACGAGTATAACTTTTGAAGTAGGATTGTAGTTGACTGTACTTGGCCGGTTGCTACAGAAGATCAAATCGAAACATCATAAAGATGACTATCTGGACACATCTGATAGCCTACAGTAGTTTACAGAAAGATGGCAGTTAAGATGCGGGAGGATGCGGTACTCGCTGAAGGAGTTAAATTATAATGTACTTTTGTATTGACAACCTATTATCGCAGATATCACTACATAGTATAAAACAAGGTCGCGTTCTCTGTCCCTATGTCCCTTTGTACGCTTAAATCTTTTAAACTACGCAACGGATTTGATGCGGTTTTTTAATAGATAGAATGGATAAAGAGAAAGGTTTATATGTATATAACATCATGCTACAACCAACAGGTGCGAAGCAGGAATGATAAATGTTACAAAAACGGGGTAACGCAGACGAAGTTGCGCGGGCAAGCTAGTTGAATATACAACGTTATTTCAAACGCAAACACGTAGGACGTATATAAGTACATTTTGAACGATCAAGGAACTATAGACGGCATGCGTTTTATTCAGTTTGAGTTCGACATAATCACCTCCACCGGTTTCGGCGGGAGGTGGTATCCGTGCTATAAAAATATATATTTTGTTGTTTTGTTCTGAGTGCTTAGCACGAAAAACTGTCGAATTCGTAATGTAAAGGTATCGAGAGAACGGAGCATTGTGATTGACAGTCTGCCTGTTGTAAACCTGTGTGCGTGTGTAGCCCACCAGTGGGTAAAACTAATTTACCGTTCGCCATTGACAGGGAGTTCATCCTCCCACATTACGATCGGAAACAGTGCGCACTGTGCGGTATGAAAGGAACTCGCGCACGCTCAAGATGTGGAATGAACTCCCTGCTGTGATTTTTCCAAGCGACTACAATATGGGGTTGTTCAAGAATTAGAAGATAACATAATCGAACCCGAGACCTCGTCTCAGCAGTCCATTACTCATACCACTAGACTACCTTCTTCTTCTTCTTCCTAAAATGGCTTCTTCTACAAGCAAATTCGCCGCAATTTCGCCAATGTCAATGTAAATGTATTACAAAATTATTAATGGCGAGACGCCAATGTCAAGGTTTTAAGAAAATCTTCCAGAGCCACGTTAGCCACGCCAGTAAACTTATTTCCATGTGTCCGCCCCCCACGAGATCATCTAGTCGATAAGGACGTGTGGTTGGATTTTAGGGGGCCACTAGACTACCGCGATACAGTATAAATTCTAGCATATTTTATTTGTCAATTGCCACTAATGTCAAGTAAGGCTGACGTAATATTTCCAATTCAAGTTCTAGTCTAGATACAAATCCGTTCATGGATAGAATCTCTCCGCACTTTTATCCGAATCTCTCAATCCAAATGTTATCGGCGATCTTCGGTCGTTATCAGCAATCTCTGGGTCAGCCACAGGTTGAGCTCGACAAGATCTGCACATTTAAATATTCCGACGTTTGGATGTAAACAGCTCGTATCTGATTACGCTTATATTGTATTGTACTGTTGTAATACAACTGCTTTATAGTGAGCTACACTTCATATGATTGAATATTAGATGTTGTTGAATATTAGATTAGATGGTTCTGACCACGTGATATACTCTTGGGTAATTTCACGCATGCCTCATTTTTTGCTAATTTCGGTGGTATTTTTCAATCATAGGTTTACCGATGAAAAAAATTAATGGTGTTCTTTTAGAACACATTAGTATTCTAGATATTTAGAAGGAAACAAATAACTGCATTTGTTATAAAAATAGAACAACCACCGAAATTGTCAACCCACCGAAATTGCAAGATCACACCGAAATTATAAATTGTTATATATTTATCTAAACAATATGTACTAACGGCTTGGATGCATGATGCAGATGCTACATCATGCTGCCAAAGGCAATTTTGCTTTTGTCGTCCGTCCATCTCGCAGGAGGCCGTTCCACGCTTCGTCTACCGGTACGCGGTCTCCATTCAAGAACCTTTCGGCTCCAATGGCCATCTGTTCTTCTTGCTACGTGCCCCGCCCACTGCCACTTCAGCTTGTAGGCTATGTCGACTACTTTCGTTCGTCTGCGGATCTCCTCATTTCTGATTCGATCCAGCAGAGAGATTCCGAACTTAGCCCTTTCCATAGCTCGCTGTGCGACCTTGAGCTTTCTTATGAGGCCCATAGTGAGGGTCCACGTCTCGGCGCCATAGGTCATCACGGGCAACACGCACTGATTAAAGACTTTTGTCTTTAAGCACTGAGGTATTTTGGACGAGAAGACGCTGTGTAACTTCCCGAACGCTGCCCAGCCGAGTTTGATTCGACGATTGACCTCCGCCTCGAAGTTTGATCCGTCTATTCGGACCATCTGTCCACGTACGTGTCTACAACTTCGAGTGTCGAGCCTTCAACTGACACTGGGGAGGGCCTTAGAATATGAGCATTCGCCATAACCTGGGTCTTGTCCATATTCATCTTGAGGCCCACCTGTTGAGAGACTCGGTTGAGGTCGTCGAGCATTGTGTTAAGATCCTCCAGCGATCCTGCCATGAGCACGATATCGTCGGCAAAACGAAGGTGAGTGATGTATTCGCCATTAACATTAATGCCAAGACCTTTCCATTCCAGTAGCTTAAAGGCATCCTCCATTGCATTGGTGAAGAGCTTCGGGGATATTACATCTCCTTATCTCACTCCCCTCTGCAACAGTATCGCCGCTGTGCTCTGATCTTGTACTCGGACTGACATGGTGGCGTTTTTATACAAACACTTCAGCACTTCGATGTACCGGTAGTCTATATGACACCGCTGGAGAGATTGTAGCACTGCCCATGTCTCGATTGAATCAAAGGCTTTCTCGTAGTCCACAAACGCTAGACATAGTAGCAAGTTATACTCCTGAGTCTTCTGTATGACTTGCCGCAGCGTATGAATGTGGTCTACGGTACTATAACCTTTTCGGAAACCGGCTTGTTCGGGCGGCTGGAAGTCATCAAACCTGCGTTCGAGACGATTCGTGATAACCCTCGAAAACAGCTTATAAACATGGCTCAGAAGCGAGATGGGTCTGTAGTTCTTAAGAGAGGCTTTGTCACCTTTCTTGAAGAACAAGACTTCTACGCTTCTGTTCCATGCTTCCGGCGTAGTACCTTCGAATAAGACGGAGTTGAAGAGCTTCTGAAGGACTTTAAGTATCGGTGTTCCACCCGCTTTCAGAAGTTCCGAAGTGATTCCGTCTTCTCCTGGTGCCTTGTTATTTTTAAGCTGCTCGAGGGCCACCCTAATCTCGTACAGGCTTATGTCCGGGATATCCTCGGTGTAGTGTCGGGTTAGCTTGGCTCTTGGATCTTTAACCGTATCAGTAGCAGGCTTAGTGACTGAGGTATAAAGCTGTCCATAAAACCCCTCGTTCCCCCTCAAAACATCTCCCTTAGTCGACACGACACTGCCGTCCTTCCTCTTCAGTTTTGTCAACTGGCTCTGCCCAATAGACAAGTCTCTTGCAAACACTTTGGAGCCTTTATTTCGCTCAATCGTTTCTTTAATACATTGAGTATTAAAGGCACGGATGTCGTGTCGCAAAGACTGCTGGATACGTCTATTGAGCTGCCGATGTGCTTCAGCGTCATTGGTAGACTGCAGCCTCATAGAGCGTCGTTCGGCCATGAGTTTGAGGGTGTGATCGGTGAGCTTCTGTGGTCTATCTCTTCGACGGGGCCTGAAGAATTTGGAACCCACTGAATGGACAGCTTCAACCAACCTGTTATTTATCTCGTCCACTGTACTGCATTCTTCTAGGCAAGAGAAGCGATTCGAAAGTTCGAGTTCAAAGCTCTCGGGGTACTGTATATGGGAAGCTCTAGTCGGAGCGTAGACCTCATCAGACGGGATCTCTCCAGTTTAACATTAATATTCAATGTGCCTCTAACCATTAGATGATCACTTCCGGTTTTCACCCAATGGATCACTGAGACATCATTGAATATCCGCCTATGCGTCGTCATGATGAAGTCAATCTCATTTTTGGTACGACCACCGGGGCCCATCCAGGTCCATTTCCTGTGGGGCGGTTTTTGAAGAAAGAGCTCATCATAAAGAGTCGCTCTTTCTCAAGAAAGTCGGCCAGCCTCCAACCCCTTCGGTTACGCCTCCCATACCCATATTGCCCCACCCTCAGTAGTAATAGTAAATACGTTAATTATAACAAAAAAAATGATTAATTTTATTATTTATTACCTTGTGAGTAAATATCTTACCAAAGATATGGAAACTCATTGCAATTTTAGTATTGATGCAATATAGGTGGCAATAAATCTACCACCGAAACCACCGATATTGCACCACCGAAGTTAGAAACATCAAGAAAAAATGAAATTAAACAAAACTCAGTGATGCATTCGTCACGTGAAATGTATGATTGCTGAGGGTACCTAACAACACACAACATACTCGCAAATCGTAATGTTAAAACCAAATATTCATTCATACAGTAACCCACCGTGATTGTAAAATTTCGTACTCCCTCTTAGAAATAAGAAGGTACTTACGTATTAGCGGGAAAACTGGGCAGAATCGGACATGTCATTACTGCGTAAACGCAAGAGCATGACTGGAACTCCGCGTGCGTAAGAAGATAGATCGTTTAAATTGACGTGTATACGTTGTATAAGGGTTTAAACAAAACACAACGAAATTGCACTTTAGGCGCGGACGTTCCTTATCGACATTGTCACGATGTCTGCGTTATAATAGAAGTAATGAAAGCAGTAAATATGGTTGCTTCATATATTAATTAACATAATAATCTTAATTTAAGTACTAAATTTGCAATCATAGCGGACTTAAAGAGGTAAATGTGCTTAAAGGTGCATCGCGGACATACCACCGTTATTGGAATCTAGCATATTTTAATTTTTTTTTAATTTTGTGTTTAAGAGAAATGTATTTTCAGTAGTGACTTTGTAACGCAAAATTGTTAGTGGCGTTAAAATTTGATTTCGGTAAACAATACGTTGTACCTATGACGACATCTGTAGGGTTTGGGGGGAACTTTTCATCGATCACCAATTCGGTATTGATGAATGGTTTCCCAATCTGACAACAGATGTCGCTAGTATGTTTACCTATTTCAAATAGAATTATAATATCGTGATAGGTTAAATTGTTTGTGATATTTTATTCAATCATATAGCTTAATGTCTTTAATTTCAAATTGTCATAATCTAAATTCCTAGTTGCCCAAATTAATTAATCACGGCAAGAATGTCGATAGTTTATGCTTGTAGTTCTGTATGATCTGTGGTATGTTTTTTTATTTGTTTCGCGATTCGATCAGGTGAACGAATAATTCGTGATATCAGATTCATTTACTAGAATATTCCATGAAAAATGATATAAATACACCCCTCCCGGTGGATGCGAACACCTCTGATAATTACTCTGAAGATTAAGCACGAAACTCTGTTCGTATTTCATTGATTTTTCTGATAAGTTGGAACTCTGAATTATATGTACCTACCTACATATAAATTAAGTATCTTAGATTCTGTGCATCCTTCCCGGACTTCTCTGGTAAGATATGCTAATTTGTCTTTCTCTAGTAGTGATTTCTTTATATCTGTGTCGTTCGTTTGCGTCAGTGATATAGGTTTTTTGTACTCTTGATGCAGGGTCCCAAGGTTTAGCGGACGATATTAGTGTCCTATCAACAGCGAGTTGATATTCCGTTGTTGGAGTCCCTATTCGGAACAGCTGTATTTCGCTTGGCTCGCGGCAGTGCGGGCAGTTGCTAGCAGCAGGCAGGTGCCGACGCAAGCCGACAACCGACGCCAGGGGTTTCTGAAGAGGAGTTCCGAAAAGGTCACGTAATCTTAACTTGTACAATAACTGTAACTTCATATACCCGCTACCTTGAATTGTAATTCCGAGATCAGCTGTGTGCTACGAGGGAGGCGCACAAGCATCTCATACTGTATTTATATTTCTATATCTCTGTGCCTGTGATAATTCTACTGTATGTACAACTGTGTACCCTATTGAATATATGCATGTATAAAATCTTAGTGTTGTTTCATTAAGGGTATCTGGAGCACGCACCCACTATCTCCACTCTGAGATAAAAGGCGCCCAAGAGTCTCTTTCGTAAGCTCTTGCCTGGGTTAGCCGGTGGAGTAGCTGGGGACATTTCCCGGGTTACACAGTGGCGCGGCCAACGTACGGGCAGTTCAAGAATTCCAGTACCCACTGGATTTCTCTTGGTTCTGTGTGTGTGTGTGAAAGACGCCTTTAATGAATTCAAACCTACTATCCGTCTGATACTCTCCAAGACGTTAATTGGTTGTGCTTGTGCGGCTAAGCACGTAATTAATTTCCTTGCAATTTACACCAAATAGCAGGGAAACGGGTCAAATTTTTTTTCCAAATTCAAATAGCTGCTACATTTTCGGTAAAATTTTTATTTCGGCATACCTTCGTATTTTTTTCTTTTTTTTTCTTTTTTTTTTTTATTGGTTGCTGGTTGGGTTGGATATATCATCTCAGTAGTTTGTCCCGAATTTTAAATAAAATTAATATACATGCATATGTTTAACTTTGTGTTTTTTCAGAATTTAACTTGTAATTGTTATCGACATTTTCTATAAGTGCCGATATATGTAACTCTGTGTAAGGTGGTTTCCTTTCGGAATTACCATTTTTTTTTCTTTTTAACCTTGGATCAGTATAGTAGCCGGTACTTATACTTACTACCGTACATTTTGCTCTTAGCCTTTTAACTGTTTTTTAATTTTTTGTAATTTCATTTGTACCTATACGTACGGTACAATTTTTTTGTGTATATTTTTTCAATATTTTAGTAATTGTCTGCAGGGCGGTACATCTCGGGTACCTACCCGCTATTGGAGAATTATTCTCAATTGGAAATTTTTAAATAATTATATTATTAGGAATTGTCTGCAGGGCGGTACATTTTAGTTACCTACCCGCTAATGAAAATTGTTTTATGCTGAATTTTTTTATACCTATATTATTAACATAGAAGGGTACATTTACATACTGTCCGTTCAATTGAATACCCTCTTGGATTTATATCCATTTAAACTTTCGTTAAATAACGGAATTGTTAGTTAAATTTTATTTTTATATTCTATTCACTTAAAGTTCATTTCTTATAAGATGGCAAAAATGCACCAGTATGTAAACTATTTAAGAAAAGATGAGCTGTCTAATGAGTTATCTTACATGGGCATTTCAGCGGATCCTGAGGCTACGGTTGTCAGCTTGCGTAACGAATTGAGGACGGCATATCGGCTAGTTCGCCGTGGAAGTCTGAAGCCTAACACCACGAAGTCCACTGATGCTGCATCTGAACGCACTGTCTGCGAGCCAAAAGTAAAGGAACTCGAGGATTTGCTATCGTCAGGTGACTTTGATGCCGATAAAAATAGTCGCACTAGGGCTGCTGTTAGGTCTAATTATCTTTTGACTAGGCTAGCTCGTTGTGGGTTAGATTGTTCTGAACTTGTTAGTATTCGCAACAGATTAGTTAAGATTGTGTCAGTAGCTGAATCGATTAGTGACTCAGAATCTGAGGTGTCAGATAATGATGATCGCGCTTCTCGTGTCCGAGTTGAATATACTTCACCTGCGATAAGAAATGAACGCTCGATGCGGGGTAGCTCGCAAAACATTAACTTAAATAATGATAATTTTATTTATAGGGAACGCCCTATTAATTTGAATAGTTTTAATTTAAAATATGATGGATCTGCTTGTGTGCGTGTCTTCATTGAGAGACTGGAGGAACTCCGGTGTGCTAGGGAAGTCTCCAAATCAAAAGTTCTCCTGGCTTTCTCTGACCTATTGGACGGACCAGCTTTGTCTTGGTTCCGCACCAATAAAGCCAACTTTATGTCTTATGAAGACTTACTAAATGAATTAAGAGACACCTTTGATATTCCCGATTACGATTATCGTTTACGGAATGAGATTAGGCAACGTACCCAAACCCGTACCGAGTCCTTGGTGAACTACATCTCCACAATGCAGGCCATGTTCTCTAGACTAACTTGTAAAATGCCCAGTGAAGAACAACTGGACATTCTTATGCATAACATTAGACCTGACTACATGAAGGAACTAGCCCTTCATGAAGTCAACACTATTGATGATCTAAGAAGGTTAGGAAAGCGTTTGGAACTTGCGCGTGCTAGGGCTGAGGCGTTCCACGAGCCAGTCTTGGACAAATTTGAGATCTCCTCTGACTTACATTCACAGAAAGCAAAGTGCACACCAAAAGCTACCAAGCAGGTCTCTGCGGTGGACAGCTCGGCAGCCTCGCACGAACGCAAATGCTTTCGTTGCGGCGGCAGCGATCACACTGCTAATAACTGCTCACAATCAAGGGAGTTGGTGTGTTTCCGATGTGGTCTCAAAGGAGTCAAGTCACCTGACTGCCCCAAATGTACGTCGAAGTCAAAAAACGCGTAGGCCAGGGCCTTATTAAGACAATCTCAAGCTCTGTGTCTGAGTCTTCTTCTGATAAGGTCCTGTTTACTAAACGGGATGACGATGTTAGACCGTACTTAGTTGTTAGGGTTTTAAATTTAAATGTTCTTGGTCTTCTTGATTCCGGTGCCTCCTGCTCCGTGCTAGGAAAAGGTGCGCACCGTAGCTTCTTAGACTTAGGGTTTGAACTAGAAAGTGTCAACCCAAATTTTAAAATTACAACTGCAGACAGTTCACATTTGAAATGTCTGGGTTCTATGTCCTTACCCTTAGAATACAACTCTGTTATCAGGGTACTTAAGTTTTATGTTGTACCAGAAATAACTACCTCAATGATATTTGGAGTAGACTTCTGGCAACAATTTCAATTAGGTGATAGATTAATTTCTCAAAAAATTAATATGAATAATTTTAGTGATAGCTGTCCTATTGAATCTTTGTCTCTTCACAGTGGTCTCGAGGATTACAACAACCTGACCGAGGATCAGCGGTGTGTAATGAACGGGATCATTGAAAAATTTGAGTCAATTAATACGGATAAGGTGGGCTTAGGTCGAACTACGCTTGTGCATCACGTCATAGACACGGGTGACAGCAAGCCGATCAAGCAGCGGTATTACCCTCTCTCACCTCTCAAACAGAAGGCTCTGGAGACGGAGTTGGACCGGATGTTGGAGATGGGAGTGGTGTCACCATCACAATCCGCGTGGAACTCACCCGTGGTTATGGTGGAAAAGGCGAACGGTGATCTAAGGCTGTGCTTAGATTCACGTAAGCTTAATGCTGTTTCCAAAAGTGATGCTTATCCCTTACCGTACATCAATCAAATTTTAGACCATCTTAATAATGCTAAATATTTGTCCTCTATTGATTTAAGTGCAGCGTATTGGCAAATCCCGTTCGACTCTGCCCAGTCTGCTGAGAAGACTGCGTTCACGGTGCCGAGGCGGGGTTTGTTCCAGTATAATGTAATGTGTTTTGGTCTTGTCGGAGCTTCAAGTACGATGCAACGACTGATGGACCGCTTATTCGGCCCGGAATTCGACAACAGAGTGTTTTGCTTCCAAGACGACATAATCTGTGTGGCCAACACCTTCGAGGAGCATGTGGATCTCTTAAATAGAATCTATCAGCGACTCAAGGATGCGGGCCTAACGATTAATATGAAGAAATCACACTTTTGTCGAAGTGAATTAAAGTACCTTGGTTACTATGTGGATAGGCATGGACTACGTACTGACCCCGGTAAAGTCGAGGTCATCCTCAACTATCCCACACCTTCTAACTCGAAGGATGTCAAACGTTTCCTAGGTATGGCCGGCTGGTATCGTCGTTTCATTAATAACTTTTCTAAAATTAGTAAACCTCTTTGTAAACTCACCTCTAAAAATGTAAATTTTATTTGGACATCTGAAGCTGAGGAGGCTTTTAACCTTCTCAAGTCAGCTTTGGTCTCTGCTCCTATATTGAAAATGCCTAACTACTCTTTACCGTTCCGTATACTAAGTGACGCGTCAGCTTACTCAGTTGCTGCTGTTCTGACCCAAACACACGATGGTGTGGAACACCCCATCGCCTATTGCAGTCGTTCTCTTAACAAGAACGAGGTGAACTACAGCACAACCGAGCGAGAGCTTCTGGCCGTGATTTTTGCGCTGGAACAGTTCAGACAGTATGTGGAGGGACAGAAGTACACTGTTGTCACTGATCATGCCTCACTACTGTGGTTTCACAAGCTCAAAAATCCTACAGGTCGTTTAGCACGTTGGAGTATGCGACTCAGTCAGTTTGACTTCGACATAGAGCACCGTAAGGGAAAAGATCATGTAGTACCTGACGCTCTATCTCGCATAAAGATTGACTCCATCGATGCGAGCTCCACCAATGACCCGTGGTATCTTCACACCATGGAGTGCGTGCGTAGGAACCCAAGGCATTACCCTAACTTTAATATTCGTGAAAATTTGTTATATCGATTTTCTAAAAATAAATATTCTTTGACTTCAGATTTTGATTGGAAGTTAGTGGTACCTCAAGAGGACAGGCTAGCACTCCTCACCAAATACCACGATGACACGCTTAGTGCCCATGGTGGTGTTTGGAAAACACATAAGAGGTTGTCTTTGAATTACTACTGGCCAAAGATGTACAATAGTGTCAAAGACTACGTGGGAAATTGTGAGGTTTGTAAGATGTATAAACCCGTAAACACTTCGCGTCCTGGTCTAATGGGAAGTGCGAAGCGTGTATCTAAACCTTTTGAAGCTATTTCGTGTGATTTACTTGGACCTTTTCCAGTGTCAAGCAACAGAAATATTCATCTGATCGTTGTTTCGGACTACTTTAGCAAGTATGTCATGCTGTGTCCTATAAGGATTGCAACAGGCGCTGCAGTAGCGAGATTCATCGAGAAGAAAGTGTTTCTAGTTCATGGAGTTTGCAAGACTATCTATATTGATAACGGTCCTCAGTATGTGAGCAAGCAATTTAAAGATATGTTAGCTAAATATAATGTTCCAAACGTATACTATAGCCCGCGTTACCACGCTCAAACTAATCAAGCTGAACGAGCGATTCGAAATGTTGTTCAGGCCATCTCATGTTATGTGAAGACTCAGCACAAAAAGTGGGATGAACATCTTGTTGAGCTGCAGTGCGCTCTAAACACTGCAGTAAACGAGGCCACTCGATTCTCTCCCTATTTCTTAGTACACGGTAGGGAATTTATAGGTGATGGAGTTCTATATAGACAGTCTGACATAACCTGTCATCCGGACTTAGTCTCCATTGATGAGCCCTCAGCCTTCGGTGCCAAACTGAAAGAAATGCAACACATTTACGATCAGGTGAGGAAACATTTGATTTCGGCTCACCAGCGTAATGAGAAGTATTATAATTTCAGGAAAAGGCATGTCGAGCTGAAAGTTGGTCAAATTGTTTACAAACGGACTCATTATTTATCTAATAAAGCTAAACATTTTACCTCTAAACTCGCTCCTAAGTTTACTAAGTGTGTAGTGTCTGCTAAACGTTCCTCTTTAGTGTATAGGTTAGCAGATTTGGATGGTAAGGACTTAGGCGAGTATCACATCAAGGACATTTTAAAATACACTGATGAGAATCAATCTGCGGTACCTTCTCTGCCTAGCGTCAGCGCTATTTCAGTTCCGTAGCACTGTCGATTTATACTTACTTTACCGCGACTCGATGAAGTATGACCTTGTTGCTGTAGCTTGGGTGTCCTCGTATGGGACATATTATTTGTTAGGTACACCTCATCGAGTTTTCGTTTCTCATCCTCCTCTTCTCTGTAGTTGTGTTGCATATGCGACCATCTGACTATAGCAGTTAAGGAGAGTTTTCTTTCTAGTGGTTTAGGGCATTTAGACTTAAAGTAAAAGAGTCTGTGTCAATATTTGCCTCTAGTTAGTTCTTAGTAGTTCTGTTTTGTACTTTGATCTGTTTTTTTTTATTCGTTCTATTTTTAACTTGTTAGACTTTTGACTTGTTTTATTCTGTTGTGTATTCCTTGCGTTACTTGTCTGTCCACACAAGTAATACTTTCAAGGGGGGGGATTGTGTAACGCAAAATTGTTAGTGGCGTTAAAATTTGATTTCGGTAAACAATACGTTGTACCTATGACGACATCTGTAGGGTTTGGGGGGAACTTTTCATCGATCACCAATTCGGTATTGATGAATGGTTTCCCAATCTGACAACAGATGTCGCTAGTATGTTTACCTATTTCAAATAGAATTATAATATCGTGATAGGTTAAATTGTTTGTGATATTTTATTCAATCATATAGCTTAATGTCTTTAATTTCAAATTGTCATAATCTAAATTCCTAGTTGCCCAAATTAATTAATCACGGCAAGAATGTCGATAGTTTATGCTTGTAGTTCTGTATGATCTGTGGTATGTTTTTTTATTTGTTTCGCGATTCGATCAGGTGAACGAATAATTCGTGATATCAGATTCATTTACTAGAATATTCCATGAAAAATGATATAAATACACCCCTCCCGGTGGATGCGAACACCTCTGATAATTACTCTGAAGATTAAGCACGAAACTCTGTTCGTATTTCATTGATTTTTCTGATAAGTTGGAACTCTGAATTATATGTACCTACCTACATATAAATTAAGTATCTTAGATTCTGTGCATCCTTCCCGGACTTCTCTGGTAAGATATGCTGATTTGTCTTTCTCTAGTAGTGATTTCTTTATATCTGTGTCGTTCGTTTGCGTCAGTGATATAGGCTTTTTGTACTCTTGATGCAGGGTCCCAAGGTTTAGCGGACGATATTAGTGTCCTATCAACAGCGAGTTGATATTCCGTTGTTGGAGTCCCTATTCGGAACAGCTGTATTTCGCTTGGCTCGCGGCAGTGCGGGCAGTTGCTAGCAGCAGGCAGGTGCCGACGCAAGCCGACAACCGACGCCAGGGGTTTCTGAAGAGGAGTTCCGAAAAGGTCACGTAATCTTAACTTGTACAATAACTGTAACTTCATATACCCGCTACCTTGAATTGTAATTCCGAGATCAGCTGTGTGCTACGAGGGAGGCGCACAAGCATCTCATACTGTATTTATATTTCTATATCTCTGTGCCTGTGATAATTCTACTGTATGTACAACTGTGTACCCTATTGAATATATGCATGTATAAAATCTTAGTGTTGTTACATTAAGGGTATCTGGAGCACGCACCCACTATCTCCACTCTGAGATAAAAGGCGCCCAAGAGTCTCTTTCGTAAGCTCTTGCCTGGGTTAGCCGGTGGAGTAGCTGGGGACATTTCCCGGGTTACAACTTCATATAAGCTAGTGTTCGTATTACATGAAAAAAAATAGAGTGGTCATAGATAAACGTTTTACATAGTGATTTCATGCGAAGAAACTCTAAAAATGCGGTCGGTGAAATTACCCTCTTGATCCTGTTCTTGTGAGCCACAGGAAACTTACCGGGAATAAGAAACTAGCTCAAGTATGTGGTCTAAGTATGTATGTAATTTAAAATATAGTCTAAAAGTATGTAATATAAAAGGTTGTCTGGCAATGCTCGCTCATAGCGATAAGGCCATCCATTGTACTGCTTCTGTAGTATTATAGATTTCAATTATGTATTTTACTTGGTGAACAATAAAATGTAAATAACTAAGTAAATAATCTATCTGCCAAATTTTATCAGTCACTGCTAATTGGGCATCTGTTGCGTGTAGAGATTTTTTGGAAGTATCTGTTTTTGTTTAGTACCTACATACGTGCATTCTTCCAACTTCAAATATTTATATTTTTTTTTCCTTTTTTGAATATCTTTTGAATATTGTTTGTTATTGTGATCTGTTGTGACCACATTTTGCTCTCAGACTTTTGTGCATATTTAACAATGCATATTCATACACACATAAACACACATATACATACACAAACTCACAAGCACGTTTAAAAAATCCCACACACACGCATCCTCACAATTTTTAACATTTTTTTTTCTATGGATCAATTTCTTTCAAAATATTGGAGTTCCTTCGATAGCGGCTAAACCCCCCAACTTCAAGAGGGACGCTTGCATCAGAGACTCGTTCATTAGTGAGGCACCTATTCAAACTAAACATCGGACGAATAAACATACATACTTCTGTACTTTACATTCCTAAAACAAACCTGCATAAATTGTTTCAGCAATTGTGCGTGGAAAATTAAGTAAAGTAGGTATATTTTCCATTGTTCCAATTTCCGTTGTAACTAGGTAGGTGGTAGGTTGTTAGACTTAAATGTAGTTTGAAGCGCCTCCAGTAATAAGACCATGGAACTAATTGGTAACGATCGCTCGACCTCATATTAAATGGAAATATACGTGATTATATAATGCACGATTTCGGAGTTTCGTATCTTTTTTTCGATTAGCATTCTAGCAACTAATGCTCCGACTACCTGTTAAAGTTAAGGTTTCCGTCAAATTTAACAGTAACAGTAATATTGATTCTAATGGTTTGGCTAAATGTGTTGCACCAGTGTATTTAGTAGCTCTGTTATAGTTATATTTTTGATAGAATGTGACGTTTGAGCGTGGCCGGTTACATTTAGCGTCAAGTTATGACGTGATTTTAAGAACTGTCAAATGGTGCAACCTGTTTTAAATTTGACCGGTACTTTAATTGCACTGTTAATGTTAAAGTACGATCGTGCAACCCAGGCTAAGCAATTCTATAATAATCAATTAGTCTGTCGCAGTTTACTGCTGGATATAGGTCTCTGTCTGATAAACACTGGTCTGGTCTCCTGCTGTTTCCACGCTGGTGCCGTTAGTCGCCTCTTACGATAGCCTTCGATTGATATGGGGTGGTGATATTCTTTCTCGGTCCCCACACGGATCTCTTTCATAGTGTAAATATAATGAATTTTTATGTACTATATTTGGTTTGTTTGATTTTTTGAACGTACAAAATGCAGTGGGTTGTGAAATTAAGCGACGAGTGATATATCGAATTCTTCATTTAAGTATTATTGGTTGTGTTGCAAACGTCCATAAGCCACGATGACCGCTTTACATCAGGTGGGCCGTGTGCTCGTCTGCCACCTAAGTAGTATAAAAAATAAAGATTAAGTCAAAAGTGAATGAAGTTCGTCGTTCGTTTCGAGTCGAACTACCTGAAATATAATATGTATTCGGAGTAAAATGATGACATGACTTGATGGAGTAAGAAAAAGCGTATATTTTCGAATGACAGACACAAGCCGATTGCTTCTGTTTCAGAACACACATTCAAAAAATTAAGCTATGGGCAATCATAAATACATTAAACAATCACGCTCGGCAGAATATAAAACTGTATGTTTTCCATTTTAATGTCTTATTTACAAATAATGTGCGTGTGTTTCAATAAACTTGTGCGTTACGGATGCGGTGATCACAGGCCTGCACGACTAAAGATAAGAACCGTTAAGATGTTACGATACAAAGTCTTCGTGGATTCATAATAGGGGAAAGCTATGGGCAAATGATAGGCGGGGAGGCTTCAATCCAGCTTCAATTAGAAGCAAGATTGCCAAATGAATTACTCATATATTAAGCTTTCTATGAATGAGTACCTACTTTGTAGTTTGTTTCTGTCAACTAACAGCAACGGTTATACAATTAGATACATACATATTTATACCACGTTAGATAAGGATTACATCATTCAATTAGCCTTTCGCAAGACCGCTATTGGATTAGTCCTCTCCCAATGATGGAAGGCTTCGGCCTACTGTTTCCGCGCTGGTTGATACATGGTTTTATTTCGAATTTTCCTTCTCTCGCAGTGATATCGTCTGTGTATTAGGTATAATATTGCTACAGACACACACTTCTGATACGGTCACGGTAAAATGTTACATACGCGCCATAACTAGCAAGAAAACATTCTATTTGCTTGTAAAGATAACCGTCTTTCCTGAGACTTGCCTTCAGCTTACCGTTAGGCGAGGTGAAGTCAAAACGTCAACAGCCAGGTTACGAGGTAGACGGGTAACTATGAAAGTTTTTTTTATTTATGGCACGTCAATTTGACCTCACCTCGCCTGATGTTAAGCTGAAGCAAAGTCTTACGAAAGAGGGTCACCATTGCGATTTTTAATGAAATTTACAATCTTAATTTTAGTACCTAAATCAATGCAAATTAACAGGGAATAGTCCTACATTCTCTGTTAATAATTGTATCAGTATAAGGCGGTAGTGGTTTACAATTTCTATTTGAATCACTAACAACAAAGGTTTTGTTCACTAAAGTAAGTACCGATCTGATATCCATTACCGTATTTTCGGCCTTACATTACCGAGATAGCCGCTCTTGGAGACCAACAGCATCCCATTACCGACATTTCTTATCAAACACCATCCAAATGCGGGTGGCATATAATACCAAATAATAAAACTAACCACTAAATTTTCTTACTATTTTGTAGCTATAAGAATAAGGTACATAATCGAACATTTCTAGAAGTTATAAGTGAACATATAACTTTGTGTAAAAGAATAGATATTGTCCTGCAATGACTATTCGCTATGTCAAACAATTGAAGTATTCGCAATACAATAAAGTCTAAAATCGTTTAAAGATAAGTGCGATATTGCCCGCGTTGGAAAAGGTGGATGAAATGTTTAGTAAAGAATTTTCGTCCTTAATGTCGGCTGGTGTCGACGTGTCGTACTAACGAAGGTGATACATCTGTAATGGACTGCCTTCACGCCACCGATGTCATCGTGGAAAAAAAAAGGTGTGGAGTAGTGAACACGGAAACAAAAATAAGTGGAAGGCGTCTCAAAATTTGACAATATAAACCCTATTGTAAGAAGTTAAAGTTTCAAATAACTTTCTTAGAATACACTGACATAGTACATCTAAACTTTTTTGTATTTATTCTAGATTGTTCGACTCATGGTATGAAACGTCGTAAATACTTTTTTAACTATAGCAAAATAATATCTATTTTGAACGGATAAGGTGTGTTTTTGTTTTGCAGTACGTATGATTTAGTCTTATTTGGTATTTTATAAATATATATACACTTTACAGTTCTGATTCCTAATTCCCACAACTTTTCAGGAAAAATATCCAGGGAGTGATGCTGGAATTCTAGAGATATAGAAGGAAAACCTCAAAATGTAGTCAAAAATACTGTTACTGATACAATCAAATACGAATTTTAATATGTACAGCCCGAAAAAATAAAGCTAACAAAAAAATTAAACACAAATTGACTCCACGTTTTTCTATTCCAAGCTACCCAGTGAAAAAGTATAAGTACGAGTTAAAATCTGCTACCTCGTAACGAGGTTGTCTGCTAATCCTGCATACAAATTGTTGTTTACATAGTATCCCGTAGGAGCATCTCATAATGCCTCTGGGGTTAAAAGGTCAACATCGGTGTACTGGGCCTGCTCTTTTCATTTACGTAGGCTTCTTTAACACTGGGGTTACCCGGATTTGATGATAGGAATTTGGTTATGGGTTTTATACTCTTAGACAGAGTTGTGACATATTTGAAATACTTGTATTTAAAATACAAATACAAAATACAAAATACGTATTTTGGATTTTGTACTTAAGTACTTTTTTTAAAAAGTATTTTGTATTTTATTTGAAATACTATTCGAGACGTATTTTGTATTTGTAAAATGCTTTGTAAAATACAAAATACTTTTTTATTCTTAGCTTCATTTTTCTGAAGCATTCCGCGATTCAGTAAAAACAAAAAATGCCCACTAGTGGCGCAGCAGCTTCTATGCGCAAAATGACAGATGAAACAAAATGCATATAAAACTTGACCAATAATATACGAGGGACCCCTCTTAAGTATTCTCAAAGTCACTGTTACGTTTTGCAGTGTTGGCAGCTATTTCATTATTTCTGTGTTGTTCGCTCGAAATGTCTTTAAAAAAATGCCAAAACAAATTGTATTTAAACAATATGCCATGTAGGCTATAAGACATTATTTTAACGATTCGTATTTAAGTGAATATGAATGTATAAATGACAAATAAAAATACAGAAATAGAAAAATATATTTATAAAAAACCGGTATGATTATGCGTCCACACAGACGCGACAGGTCAGATGCTCTTTTTGAAGAGCTTGTGATTTTAAAATCTTTAATGAATAAAGAAAACCAGTAATTTTACCATAAAGTATTTTATTTCAATAAAGTATTTTGAAAATACATATTTTGTATTTAGTATTTAAATACAAAAGTCAAAAGTATTTTGTATCTTGTATTTGAAATACTATATTGAAAAAGTATTTTGTATTTTGTATTCAAATACTTTTCAAAAAGTATTTTGTACATCTCTGCTCTTAGATACTTCTTCTTTACTTTCACCTGTCCCTCTATCTCATTCTCTTTACATAATAGGCAGTACGAGTGTGCCGCCCCTGGTGTTGCAAACGTCCATAGGCCACGGTAACCACTATCCATTAGGTGGACTGCGTGCTTGTCTGCCACCTAAGAAGTATAAAAAAATGACGCTACTGATGTTTAAACGCCCATCATTAAATCAATTAGCCTATATCAGTTCTCTGTTGGATTTAGACCTCTCTAAAAGTTGGGAGACTTTAGCCTACCGTTCGGTACTGTAGCCTTAGCACGAAATACTATCGAATTCGTAATGTAAAGGTATCGATAGAACGGAGCATTGCGATTGGCGGGCTACACACGCACACTGGTTCACAAGAGGCAGAATGCCAATCACAATGCTCCATTCTCTCGAAACATTACGAATTCGATAGGAGTTCATGCTAGTGCTACTGGTCAGACGGGTTCGTACACGGGTTTTATTTCGAGTTATCCTTCTCTAGTGATATTGTCTCACGTTCATAGGTAGCGGTAATTCTAATCAGATGGGCTGTGTGTTCATCTATCACTTAAGTAGAAAAAAAAAGAAAAAGGCACTTTCTTTCGAGCAGAATTTTTAATACTAATAAGTTACTAGTTTTTAAATTACCGCCATCGCAACCATAAGTCAATTCAAATAAATCTAAGACAGACTGATTGAGGTATGTTCGAATGAAAGGAAGCTCTCACATTCCATTCTTTAAAGCATCCAATTATTTTTCTGTAGCCTACAAGTGTTGAGGCGTGTGCTATTTGACAGTTAGGTTGTTATACCCATTTTGTCATAGCGGGCAAGTGTTCAACTGTCTTTAAGATGACCTGGGGCCTTACCACCATCTCTTAAAGCAGTATTGTTTCAACCTTACTTCATGTTTTGGTACCAGCATCTCTTTATAACAAGATTGCAAACCACATTCTTGACTCGGCAGTTTTGTGACGTCACCTTCATATTGTTCATTCAATTTGATAGATAAACGTCAATCAAAAATCAGTAAAAATAAAAAGAAGCTGTAGTTTTATTTAAATTATTATGGAAAATACGTCTCAATAAATCATTATCTTGTCCTAAAAAGTAAGTGTAGGTACCGTGATTAATTATGTGAACTCATAGAATAAATAATTATAAACTATTTGTAATGATTAGTACCTACAAATTTCTACTGTTTAGATGGCGATTGTAAACGAAATATTGTGTGTTTAGAAACTCATAACGCCGAGTGCATTTATGAAAACAGCTACGCAGTTACGTGAGCAATGTGAACCCTTTATGTTGGAGGAAATAATGCGGAATGTATTAATCGATGGTACTATCTAATCGCAAAGACATTGGTTTATATCCAGTGTGATGAATTAAGGCCTCCGGTGAAGGAACATAATATATCTCAACAGACATTCGTTGAGACCTAGGTAAATGCAATATAGGTGTAATTATATAGTTTCTGTTAAGGCCCCTCACTTGTTTCAACTATGTATGTAACATCAAATTTTATGTTCTAGATGTTGATTGCCATTGATTGGATTATAAATTCATGCAACTGATTCGAAGATGTTATCGGACAAGTAGGAGTCAAATTAAAGCCATAAGACAATTCAATTGAACAAATAACATCCCTTTCCAATAGTGTTTGGCTACATAAAAGTTTATTTTAAGATTATAATCACTTTTTATACTCGTACATCGAAAATCACTTGTGAAATAAAAGTATTTGGTTTATGTAATAATAGAATTTAATCAATTAAACCTAATTTTTTTATTGTCCCTATTTTAAATAAAAAAATCAAATCTAGATTGTGTATGAAAACCATGAGTGGGTTATTATCATTATTTATCTTGGTGACTGCTGTAGCGTAGCGATAGAGCATTCGGAAGCGGGTTCGATTACCGCTCAGCATTGAAATCTATCAGCCTCATTTAATAAAATCCAAGCTATTATCTCCCTATCTAAAAGACAAAAGTGAATGAAAGACAATGTTGTGTGTGACAGAGACGCAGTGCGCATGTCTATGATGTGCGTTTCCATAGCAACGATTGTTATAATAATATACAAACTAGCTAAGCGCCCTGACTTCGCCCCCGTGCACATATAATTATACAAATTATGCATATATATGTATATATATATATATATGTATAATTATATGTGCACGGGGGCGAAGTCAGGTTTATAAGTGCCTCGGAGAGCACGTTAAGCCGTCGGTGCCGGTTGCCATACAAACATCTATGGCAGTCGTTACGGGTAGTTGGAGCCCTCAAAAGTCCAACCAGCCTAACTTGGAATTTCGATATCGCCATTGGTCATTAGACCATTAGTTGTGGAGGTCAGATGGCAGTCGCTTCACGGAAAATATCGAAGTTCAGCCGCATCACAGTTAGACTGGAAAGCCGACCCCAACTGAGTTGAGAAAAAGGTTCAGGGAATGATGATGATATATATATATATGCATAGACCTTAAAAAAATTTCACACAAATTGTCCTGAGAATAATGAATTCAACAACAAATGAATTAATAACATAACATAAACTCACGCCTATATCCATGGGGGGGCAGGCAGAGGTGATAAAATGATTAAATAATGAAAAATTCTACTGCTGTCTAAAAAATAATGTGGCTTTTTCATTTTCGGAAACTTTGAATGCCATGAACTAAAGAACTTTAACTATCTATCTAATCGTGACCCGAGAGCCTTTAGTTAAAGTCTCGAATGGCATCAAGTACGGACACAATATTGGTAATTACAAGTTGTAAGTGACTTCGGGTGGACCGTCATCTTTTTCGTTGCGCGGTTGAGCTAGCGCCAGCCATTTCATGAAATGAATATGAAATTTTAGAAGACTTTTGATTGAGACTTGATTTTTTTAAAGTCTATGCACTCGGTTCTTGTAAAATTATCATCAAGAAGGTCCCTTGCACCGGCCCTGTTTGAATTTCTAGTTATATACTCACTACGGCCCTGTTAGATTGCTCATTGATATTTTTTTCTTTTTTGAATATTCATGGTTTTTGACTTAATATTCTGCCAGTTATTTAAAAAAGGTAAGTATTTCTTCAAAAACGTTTTACGAATTACATAATTTTCTGTTCGAAAGAGATGGCGCTATACAATTGATATAGCTCCATCTCTTTCTCACACACTCATCCTTTTTCTTGTTTCCATCTTGAAAACAACCTTACTCATATTCGTACCATGAGCGTACAATACAGTATTACTTGATTCCTGCCAACTGTCGAAAATGAATGAACTATTTATAATCTTTGTCTATTCCCTGCTATAAATCATTCACGTTAGGGCTGTGACCCGTAGACAATAAATCGGAGAACCTCCGGAGATTTTAGATTTACCCAATGACCCGGTTTTCTTCTTCAAAAACTTCGGAGATTTTACTTAAAGTTAAATAGTGTTCTTTATATTTTCCTTACATTCTTGATATATCTTTTTTTTGTTTGGAGTTATTTTTAGTAAGGTGATTATGTTATGGATGATAACTCAATGTCCTAAATACTAAATTAAAATGTTCACAAATCATCATCATCATCCTTGCGTTAGTCCCGGTCGCTTCCGAAGCTTTCACCAAGAAGTCCGGGATTCGCTTCACGAATATGACCATTTTTAAACTTTAAAATATAATTTCAGCTTTTACCGGAGAATAGCCGGAGGCATTCTGACGGTTTATTAAAACCGGAGGTAAATCTCTTTAGAGTCAAGCCCTATACCTAATGTGTTTTGTTTATTGATTTCTTTTTAAAAAGTTTTTTTTAAAAGAGTATATTTAAAAGAGTTTTGCTTTGAAGTAAAATATGTATTATGGTAGGTTAACTTTATCTTTAAATTTGTATTTGTTTGATAAATATCTAAAAATCAATTGATATCTGTCATACAAATTATACTTGTATTTATAAGCATACCTCGGGGTACGAGGGGGCTATCTAAAAGCCGGATATGAGGAAGATGACTCCATCGGAGTGATGGAATGCCTTATTGCTCTACTTCGATGAAACCGCGTGCGAGTTTAGTCGGTTTGAGTCCGAAATAACCTACTCGCTGGTTATACGGGAGTATCCGTCGAACACGAAAAAAGATAGTAAAATCGTGAGCTAAAGCATTTATTCTATAAGTTTGTATGAATAAATATGGGTTCCTTGCTTCTTGGGTTATGAAAATGGTTTATTCAATAGTATTTTGCAAAACAATAATAAATCCGTTGCCTTCGAGCAACTTTAATAAGATGGCTAATTTTGACATAAAAACAATATTACTAAAAAAAATATTGTTAAAAAATCTCATCATGGTACCAATTGAATGAACTAAAATGGAAATGACGTCACAAAAAGGTTAAACAAGAATACTTTATATGTATAATGTACGGTTGTGGTACGAATATAAGCAAGATTACTTAAAATGTCAAACAAAACGCTCCTGCAATAAGACTGTTTCGTAAACGGTGGTGGTTAGTAGTGTGATAAACGGCTTTATTGTCCCAACGCTTAATACGCTTAAGCTTGTGCTTGTAAGCAGACTTAAAAAAGTGCTTTTCACTTAAAATGCTTTTTTAATAAGTCGTCTATAAACGTACGTAAATTGGACATGTTTTGTTATTTTACTTTATAAATAATTGTGTTAATATATAATAGTAAATTAGTCGTTGGAACATTGGAGATATTTTATATTAACGATTTTGAACACAGACATTGTTATCAGTCTCTATTGTTTATATAGGTACACTAGATTATACTCTTATATTATTTACACTTATTATAACTACTCTATACCTATTAAATTGTACACTTTATTATACTTATTTACTATATTCACAATTAAAATTATATACACTGAACACTAACTATATACAATAAGTTTAAACTACTAAACTGGATACCTAATTAAAATACGAAACTTGCATTCGAACTCGAAAACTCGCGAAATAGGTACATACGTAACGTCACGCACGGACGATCGCTTTAAGCCGACAGCGAACCGCGTACTTAAAAGCATAAAACAAAATAAAGCTTAAAAAGCATCACAACACAACGAAAATTTATACGACTTGAAGTAATGTAGTCTTAAACACGTTTAAATCTATATTGTCAAATTATATTCAATTTAACCGCATAATCATATTGACAAAATTTTATATTTACGACTTTATTTTTGATCCATATAGTCTATTTTCCGACGCGCGCCAGTGCAATGCGACGCGGTCGGCGACAGTAGGTACATCATAACATACCTGCGCACAGTGCGCACCTAGAAACAAGCGTGCCGTCGGTTTCGTTTAAACCAAATAAGCTTATGCTTGTAAACGTACTTAAACGCTTGTAGCAATAAGCTCAGACTTTTCGTTGTGTTGTGTTTAAACGGCCACTACTAGTGGTGGTAGGCCCCCTGAATGTAGCAAAAACTAAACTTGTCGAGGCACTTTGTTGATTTGTCAAAGACGTGAGTACTGTGCTATAAAAAATGTATTGGATATTTTGCTGCAGCTCTGAGAAATATACAGTATTGTTGATAAATATATAACAAGGCAGATTTTGTTGCTTATATTAAATGAAAAAAATTAAAAACGCCCGATACAAAAAATACCTCGAAATAGTGAGCAGAATGTTGAATCCTAAAAAGTTGAATTTGCATCACCTCCGTTTGAATTTTATTTACTTCTTCGAGATATTTTTTGTTTCGAGCGTTTTTAAATTTTAAATTTTTTTTTATACTATCCTTTACTACAGTCGGCAATTTGAACAGATTTTCATCAAACGTAACTAAGATACCTCCCGATAGATTCACCTTTTAAACTATCTCTAATTGATTTATTTGTTAATACTTTGAATCCTTTGGGGTATACTCTGTGATTGAATATATATACACATTACCAAGTCAGCTTTGTTCGCAGAGTCCATTTTTACTAACTACTTCCCTACTTACAAGTAAAATCAAAATTCATATCGCTAACTCAAAATCATACATTACAAAACATAAGAGCGAACGTGATCACATTTGTTTGCTATTGTCATCTTAGCCGATACGAACCGAATAAAGCCGAATACACCCGATACGCATCTCCGTGGGCCCGCGCATGACCATAGATAATATAATACTATAGTGCATGACATAGATAATCTAAGCATTCAGCCACCCGCAGAGAAAGCAGCGATTTTATACTGCCAACTTAATAAATGCCTATTATGATAAATTATTTGGCATTGTCGTAGCTTCCGATTGGATGGCGCGTATCGCGAGAGTTATTTTCATTTATTTATTGTGGAGGGTTGCAAGTTGTTCATTACAAAAGAGGTATAAGTACTACATTTGGCTCACTTCTAACACGATTACTTAGCTTAAGCCTTTTCAATGTCTGGAGACTATGGCCTACAGTTTTCATGCTGGTCAAACCGATTGGTACAGGGTTTTATTTCAAGTTATCCTTATTTCGCAGAGATAACGTCTTCGTATTTTTCCGTTTATCGCCTCTAACGATACCCTTTGGATGAGAAGCGGTGGTAGTAATGAGATGTGTCACTGTGTTCGCTGCAGTTTAGAGCGAAGAATAGGCATATAGTCACTGGCTTAAGGTAAAATATTACTATGTTGTGGGTTAAGGGGACAGCTAACCATCACGGATCGTATGCTTGTCAGTCATTTGATGTTATAACGAACCTTTGCAGATGCGTAGAGATGTTGCGTCCCTGTCAGTATTTTACCGTTTCTACCATGGTGAAAATTCTGATGAGCTCTTCCAATTAATCCTACTCTCCCCATTCCTACACAGAAAAAGTGCAGGGCTTAGATGTCACCCGCATACGGTGCAGAATATTCCATCAACAACCAAGCGGTTCGGTGAGTCTTTCCTCTGCCGCACCATTAAGTCCTGGAATTCCTTACCGGCGCACGTGTTTCCTTCTTCCTACAGTCCCGGGTCCTTTAAGCGCGGCGTGAAAAAAGCATCTGATGAGGCCTTCAAGCTGAGCGCCACCATTTGCACTGTACGTGTTTGCAATGGTGACCCTCATTCATGAGACTTTGTCTCAGCTTAACATCAAGCGAGGTGAAGTCATATTGACGTGCCATGAATAAAAATAAAAAAAAAGTTTAGTAAGCAACTAAAGTGTGTGGCACTGCCTATCCGTATGTCACGATTATTATCTAAAACAGATGTTATAATTGACAGCGGCCATTGCCGTTAGCTGTCAAACTTTATAAAAGCTTTTAATTGGTATGTAACTGTTCATATGAGTTGTCAGCCACTGGTTACTGTCATTTATTTAGGAAGTAACGACAAAAAAACTGAATCTGGTTTATTCTAAGTATTTTAAATTAACCATATACCTACATACAGGGTGTGAGGGGAACGCTCCCGAAGCCGAAAGCCCCTGGTAGGTACTCATGGTACACAACATATTGGCATGAAAAAAAATTACGACAAAGCAATTTTGTTTTTTTATTTTGAAATTTTTTCTTACTTTCTTTTAATTTTTTTTTCGTATTGTTTACTCTCCATCATATCAGTAAAGCTAAATGAAACGAAAATTTCATAAAAAACCTCACTGCAAAAACGAATAAGTAGAGCCATGTTCATGTTTTTTCATGAAATTTTTGTTTCATTTAGCTGAATGAAACAAAAATTTCATGATGAAGTATAGCTATACTAACACGATCGTGAGTAAATAACGAAGGTTTAACGGTTTAATAAAAAAAATATTGAAAATTTAAAACAAATTGCATTGCCGTAATTTTTTTTAGTGCCAATTTGTTGTGTACCATGATTACTACCAGGGGCTTTCGGCTTCGGGAGCGTTCCCCTTACACCTTGTATATTGACCGTACTAGCTGTGAAGGTTAAGAAAGTTTCTGTGTTGTCAGTGCAGAAAACAAAGCAGGTTTTCTCGGTGTTCCCACTGACAACATAGAACCTCTCGAGTGAGCTCTGGCTAGCCTACTCACCGTCAGAAACACAACACAAGGTTATTATTAGCCGCGGTATTCTGTAGGGCGAAGGTACTTCCCAAGTCGGACTGCTCAATTAGGACGGGGGATACCGTCATATTTCTGTGTGTGCATAAATTTTATATAAACATATTTTAACCTCTATAATTACTGCGTTAGCCTAGTGGTATGGGTAATGAACTGCTGAGACAAGGACTCGGATTCGATCCCAGTTTTACCATGGCACACACCAATGACTTTTCAATGCTTTTCGAAGTTATGTTTTATAAGTGCCCGGTTAATGGCAATAGGCTCCTATTACATTGGGACCTAAATAAACGGGCGAAATGTGGGTGCTAGCACTTCAGCCTACCCCTTCGGGGTTATAGGCGTGAGTTTATGTAATGTTATGTTATGTATAATTACAGAAGAAGGCTATTGAAAACGTATTGAAAAGAATGACCACTATCCGCGGAATCCATATAAGCATATCTGATGGCAGTGAACATGCTCCTCAGGAAGCTATAGGTAATGTCTAGAAAGGGTCTAATTATGTCAACCATAATATCAGTTTTCATTTTTATCAAGGCATTATATCTCAGTGTATTGCAAATGTAAGCAACTTACAAACCATTTACATGTAAAATGGACTATTAAGTAGGGTTGTGCTGCTGTGAAATCTTGAGTTTGTTTGATTTTTTTTTTATACTACGTAGGTGGCAGACAAGCACACGGCCCACCTGATGGAAAGCGGCCACCGTGGCCTATGAACGTGTGCAACACTAAGGGTGTCACACACGCGCTGCCCACCCTGAAGGGAAAGGGGGAGCTGGGAAGGGGTGGGGAGGCTAGGAAGGGGAGGGGAAGGAGGGGTATAGTGAGCTCTGGCTACCCTACTTACCGGCGGGAACACAACACGATGGTTATTATGACCGCGGTTTTCTTCTGTTTATTATGTCGGTTTATTATGTATATCAATGTTTATTGTAACTAATAATGTAATAATATGTGATGTATATGCACTATATATTTAGTAACCTTTCATTCTCCCTTTCATCCTTTCTTTCTTTCATATTCTCTCTTATTTCACTAATCATCCTTCCATTCTCTTTCAGCAAACTCTCATACACATCTAGCTTGTGTAACACAGTCTCTTCTTATCCAGAGGTAGAGGGAGGAAATGCTGAGGTCCCTACCTCAGCATTTCCTCCCTCTCCCTCTGGATAATGTGGGTGCTAGCACTTCTGCCTACCCCTTCGGGGATATAGGCGTGAGTTTACTAATTATGTTATGTAACAATGTTATGTTATGTATAATTACAGAAGAAGGCTATTTAAAACATATTTTTTTTAGGTAGGGAGAGGGGTGGCAGATGCCGGTCTAACGATAATAGTCTCTGCCGCCTCTATACTCTGCCTTTTTAGGAGCCGCTTCCTTGCCTCCTCATAGGCCTGGACTATTCCCTCCAAGTGCTCTGTCCTTGCTCTGATCTTCTCCTTTACCTCCCTTTTAATGTTATATATATAGTATATGTGATATATATAGATTGCGAGAGAATAAAACCCTGTAACAACCCGTCTGGCCGGCGTGGGAACAGTAGATCAAAGCCTCTCAACATTCGGAGAGGCCTATAACCTAAATCAAACCAGGATTAATTCTGTGATTCTGATTACTACAACGCCCCTCTAAAATCTAACACATGTCCTGATCGACTCCCTATCTCGTGGAATGGACACACAGAAGAAAAAAATTTTTCCATGACTCGTTTGGTGTCTTCAGGAGTAAGATACTGAGATCGCTTTTATAGGGAAAAATTTCCCATGCTACTTGTATCCACTCATGAAATTTAAATACTTATCAATTTGTTAACTAGCACTTTAATGCAGTCTATCATATGGTGTCAACTGTACTCACCTATAATCGGTGTACATATCAGAAATAATACCTGTTTTGTAATTGTTTGTATGTTGAATGTTGTATATGTATACTGTTGGTGTGTCTATAAGTAAATAAATAAATAAATAAATAAACAGTGTAGGCAGCATGTGTATGACGCCTCTGGTGTTGTAAACGTGCATAGGCCACGGTGACCGCTTCCCATCAGGTGGGCCGTGTGCTTGTCTGCCACCTAAGTGGTATATAAAAAAAATAATTACTAGCGTAGTTAACGTAGTTTTGTTAGACTGTCTTGAAAACTTGACATTAACTTTATATTACGTTTACTACATTTACTAGAGGCTGGCCAAATAGCGGTGATTCTGCTGCAGAAGCAATTTTAAGGAGAAGAAGAAGATTATTGCAATCGACAACCCTAGAAGGTCGTAGTCACGCCGGTGGTCTACACACTCACGAGCACATTTACACGACTGCCCCCTAACTCTCGTCTGTTAGAACATACGTATTTATAACAATCGAACTAATAACAGTCCAGCTATTTCTATGCTAATTTTATCAGTTTTGTCATCATTCAAGAGACAGTTCTGTGTCATAAGGTAGCTGGAAAACGCGGCCGATTCTGTAAACGATTTTAAAATATGTTTTAAAAGGCAAATAAGACATAATTTATATACAGAATATTAATAACTATATACAAAATATTTACACACCTATGCTAATCGTAATATAAATACAGAAATAAAATACAAAAGGTAGAGAGACTGCAACTTTAGGCATCAAAATATTCCTCCCCATCGATCTCTACCGGAACCGGATGTTTTTAAATCTTATAAACTACCAAATTTTATTGAAAACGCAATGAATAATTCTGAAGGTTTTATTTACCTTACGAAAACGTAGGTAGCCTTCATTTTTCAGATCATTTAAAATTCAATGTGTTATGTTTGCCTATTTATACGGTAGATTCATTTTTTGTTATGTATATTGATTTTTTGTTATACATAAAAAATATTAGAAATTATTGTTATACATATTGATAACACAATATTTATAAAACCTTTGAAAATGCCGCAAGGCGAAACTGGTTAAGTTCAATAATAAATATTGTTGAGAAGAACCAGTGTGGGTTTAAGTATATCATGTTAACGTTCTCCTTTCTAATCAGAAGCAGGATGCCATTGGTATTTTTTGTGACTTATCAAAGGCTTTCGATTGTGTTGATCATGAGACCTTGTTATTAAAGTTAGATTATTATGGTGTCTCGAATAGCTCACTTAGCTTACTTAGGTCTTACCTCACTGGCAGAGTACAAAAAGTAAACGTTAATGGCACCGATTCTTCTGGCGCCCCGCTAGTCATGGGAGTACCCCAAGGCTCGATATTAGGACCCCTTTTGTTCCTGATATATGTAAACGACCTTCCATACTTCATTGAAAATCTTTGTGAAATAGTATTATTTGCTGATGACACTTCATTAATTTTTAAAACTGACAGACAAAAAGTAATACTTGACGATGTGAATAATACCCTTTCTGTAATATTGCATTGGTTCACGAGTAATAACCTGCTACTTAATGCCAAAAAAACAAAATGTGTAAAATTTACGATGCCAAATGTAAGACATATAGACTCAAACATTATAATGAATAATGAAACTGTGGAAATAGTCAATACCACAGTTTTTCTTGGCATCACACTAGATAATAAACTACAATGGGGTTCTCATATCACAGCCTTAGCAGGAAGACTTAGCTCAGCTGCCTATGCGGTTAGAAAGATAAGGTCACTAACTGACGAGAAAACGGCACGATTAGTTTATTTCAGTTACTTTCATAGCGTTATGTCATATGGTCTGCTGCTGTGGGGCTCAGCTGCCGATATTGCAACTATATTTATATTACAGAAACGAGCTATACGAGCAATCTATTGCCTCGGACCCCGTGACTCGCTGAAAGAACTGTTTAAAGAAATTAATATTTTAACAGTTGCCTCACAATATATTTACGACAACGCCTTATATGTAAGGAAGAACCTAGACCTCTTCCAAAAAAAATCAGACTTTCACAACTTGAATACGCGAAATAAAAATAAACTGGCGATACCGAAACTAAGGCTTCATAAAGTCAGTAATTCGTTTGTGGGCAAATGTATAAAAATATATAATAAAATTCCTCAGGATTTGGCTGACCTGCCACTTGATAAGTTTAAAATAGAATTGAAAAAATTTTTAATTAAAAAAAGCTATTATAAAGTAGACGAATATCTTGATGATAAAAATGCGTGGGCATAATAATCTCTTGCTCTTGCACCCAGTTATTATAAATAAACAACTAAATATTAAAAAGAATAACGATAATCTACCTGAGTTTCTTGCTGGTCTCTTCTCAGGAGATTTAACTACCGAACCAGCGAAAGAATCATTTTCTAATGATTTATTTACTAAGTATCCTAATTTATTATGAATTATAATATTTTTGACAAATGTAGGTACATAATTATTGTAAAACTTTGACATTCATAAGTGCTCTTTATGTGCCTAAACTGAATAAATGAAATTGAATTGAAATTACTTGTTTCCAAAACGTGGTATTACTGAATCGGGTTAGAGCTCTTGCTACCAATGATAGTCAGATTTATATTATACTAGCTGACCCGCACAACTTCTTCTGTGTCACCCCGTTTTTGCAACATTTTTCACCAGTTGGTTGCAGCATGATATTATATACATATAAAAATGTGGCTAAATGTAAATGTGGGTGTTAGCACCTCTGCCTACCCCTTCGGGGATATAGGCGTGAGTTTATGTTATGTTAGTATAAAGTGGCGTTTCCTTGAGTACGGCCAGAGTATTCTAGGACATTATTCTGCTCGATAATGAATTTCATTTGAGTTTACTTTCATAGTGAGATCCGAACCGTTCAGTTGGTTAACACGGGAAGAATAATATCCCTTACTGTATCGGATATATTCATTTATTAACTTTGTTTGAATCTACAGTACAAAAATATAGATTGCGACAATGACGACGGTTCGAGTCAGAATCTCACTATCGCAGTAAAGATAGACAGAAATAATAATAGTTATAAGAAGCGGTGGTAGGGCCCCTGTTCGAACCGTAATGCAATTCAAGGGTACTATCATGATCGCTTTAACATTATAGAAATTAACTGCTCTGCAATGAAACACTAGAGTACAGATTTAATATATAATTAGAGTAGCAGCCGTATACAATTTGTTTCGCTATATCAAGAAATTACACAGCACTGTAGGTGTGAAAATAGGTGGTTAGTGAGGCCAAACCCTAAGCAAGCTACCTTACAATTTTCCTGGAATTTTCATTAAATGTCAAACAGTCAAGAAATATTTTGTATTAACAAGTTACGATTTTATCCATTTTTTATATGTGCTTACTAATTTAAATATTTTTTTTCAAAAAAATATTTAGGTCGTTCGAGACATCACCATATTCATTTTAACTAATATTGAAGGGAAAACTTAAGAGGGAACCCTGCCTGCCAATGTCGCCTATATCCCCGAAGGGGTAGACAGAGGTGCTAGCACCCACATTTCCAGTTTATGTTTAGGTCCCATTGTAATAGGTGGCGAGTCTATTGCCATTAACCGAGCACTTGTAAAGCTGCGATAAGTATGTGTGTCTTCGAAAAGCATCGAAAAGTCATAGGTGTGTGCCATGGTAAAACCTTGGATGGAACCCGAGACCTCATCTCAGCAGTCCATTACCCATACTACTAGGCTACCGCGGATCTAATATTATATATTAGTATAGATAGATGTGTATATAATATAAGCGTTGCAATCGCTAATTTACTATAAACTTGACTTGAAGTTGATGTGACTTTCCTGACTTGTTAATCGATTAAATCGATTAAGGAAACGATCATTATCTGTGAATTAATTCCTTCAGCGTGATTCATGATTGCTGAGAGAAGCCGCAACATGTTTAATGACATTATCAGGACTTCATTTAACGATATCTTCGTATTATTGATAGAAGTCGATGCCAATTATATGGTCTAAGTTTGGGGAGGCAAGCGTTGCCAACAGCCAAGAATTGGCTACTGTCTGCAAGATTATACCTAGTCTGGAGTGGCTAGCAGCAAAGGGATTTATTTATAGATAGTAAGTAACGTTATGTTATGTTATGAATTCCTGAACGCGGGAAGGGTGAGGGTCTTTGATTGCCGGAGGTGAAATTATACAAGACATATCTTTTAAACTCGGGGACATGTCCTTGAGATGACCCCCTTCCTCTAATGTGGGAACCATGGTGTCCCTATTTAGCCCCCCGATATGGGGAGACGTACATTGCTCCGCCGCCGCGGCCTGCTTCTGCTAGGGTGACAGGCGGAGTACGGATGACGGAGGTCACTCTAAGACCTCGAGCAAGCAAGTGTCCTACCTAGCAATTTAGGTTAGGTTGGCCCTATATTACCGAACGACCAAAGACCGCGGTAGCCTAGTGGTATGGGTAATGGACTGCTGAGACGAGCTCTCTGTTTCGATCCCAGGTATCACCATGGCACACAGCAATCAATTTTCGAAGTTATGTATGTATTTATCACAGGTTTATAAGTGGCCGGTTAATGGCAAAAATCGCCACCTATTACATTGGGACCTAATAAACTGGCGAAGTGCTAGTACCTCTGCCTACCCCTTTGGGGATATAGGCGTGAGTTTATGTTATGTTATATTTCCAAACGATAAAAACTTTTAACTTGTACCACAGAATATATGCAAGCAAATGCTCCAGCTTCACAATGATGGATCGTAACACGACGCCCCTTTAAAACGTTTGTCTTCACAAATTAAGTGGTACTTAAAACGTTGTCGGTCCACAGATTAAGTCAGTTAGGTAAGGATTTCCTATATAATTTCCTTGGCTATACCATAGACTTTGAAATATGGAAAAGTTAGAATTGATAAGTTGAGCTCTTTGGTTAGTGAGTTGTTATTAGCAATATTCGTAATTTAATTTTTTTCTTTTTACAGGACCACTCCGTAAAAAGGTTTTTCAATAATTTGCCATGTAGAAGCTTCCTCGCTCATCCTATTGGAAGTTTATTATTAACCTAGGTAAGTAAGTATTATTTCGGGAGAGGACTTCGATGCATGAGCCACGATGGGCACACCTTTTCGCTACTACTGGTGTGCCAATCGTCACAAATACCTGTTTCACTAAATTATTCTATTTTTGACGAATATTTATTATGATAACTGTCCTTTGCATTTTGTAGCGTTCTCGCTTTTTATTTTAGCTAACGAGATTTTTAAAAGTTTGCGCTACCTTGGACTTGGATTGCAGTTTCTAATAGTTCTATGCACTTCTGACACTAATATTGCGTAAGTGATCACTATGCAACACTGATAGCACGTCGTTTTCGGGACCGGTGCGAACTAATGTTTTTTTTCATATCATCATTATCTAATGATAGATTTAAGCGTACAAAGGGACAGAGAACGCGACTTTGTTTTATGCTATGATTACTTAGCATAAAACAAAGTCGCGTTCTCTGTCCCTTTGTACGCTTAAATCTTTTAAACTACTCAATGGATTTGATGCGATTTTAATAGATAGAATGGTTAAAGAGGAAGGTTTATATGTATATAACATCACGCTACGACCTACAGGTGCGGAGCAGAAATGAAAAATGTTGCAACAACGGATTGACGCAGACGAAGTTGCACGGGTCATCTAAGTTCTATATAAATTGTATTTTTATATTCTATGTAACAAAGTTATAGTGATATTTGAACCAACTTCTAAAAAAGAAAAGGTTCTCAAGATGGTCCCATCCTATCTCAATTAGTAGGATTCGAAATGGTCGCATTTAAATTTCGTAAAGATCTGATGTGAGGTTTCAAAGACTACGGAACTCTTCAATAAATACTAGGAAAACGACCACGTTTGCTGCAATCTCATAATCTTACACTATTTATGTGTATATTGTACTATTTATACGCATTATACGCATTATAAATATTCATTTACATCTCCGATTTTTATTGTAAAAATTCCTCTATTCTTTTTACATACCACATATGTGGCAGACAAGCACACGGCTCTCCTTGTGAGAAGTGGTTGTTGAAGAGCCACATGTGATTGTGCGGAATTACGCTCTATTTATTTATTTAGAAACGCAACAGCTTATTTACATTTCGCATGGAATATGGCAATGTTTAATTCTTAAGCTAATTACAGAGTTAGATAGACAGTCCCGCACTGCCCGCGATGAGCGGAGGCGACTCGGACGTCGGAGGTCGCAGAATGACCTCCGTCCCCCATGAGCGCGGGCCTGGGGGTGACGTGTGGAGCCGTCTGTCACCCTAGCAGAAGCAGGCCACGGCGATGGCACATAATGCCACACCATACCCAGGGGCTAGATGGGGACGCCATGGTCCCCACATTTAGAGGAGAGGGTCATCTCAACAGAGATGTCCCCGGGTCTGCCGGGGTGCGAGAGATATGTCTTGTATAATCTCACCTCCGGCAATCGAGGACCCATGGACGGCGTGCGTTTTGGTCGGTTCGAGTCCGACATAATCACCTCCATCGGTTTTGGTGGAGGTGGTATCCGTGGGGATTTTGCGCACGATAAAAAAAAAGAGTTAGATAGACAGTTGTAATCAGAAATGGCAGCAGTCAGACTAAGATTACAGACCTATAAAACTAACCCTGAACTGAACTCTGGTATTACAACTGATGGTAACTGTTTACTATTAGGTAGACCTGTAGACCTAATCTACAACATCCAATCACACATTAGAAGACCAATTATCCTAATAAAAACCTAATTTCAATAGCCCCTTTTACGTCACATGTCCTATAGTATGTTTGCCACTTTAGTATCATAAAATGCTTAACTGTAAATTGTAGTTACTTCCTAATTAGGCAGCTCGATATTAATATTTAAATCGTGCTCTCCTTCCAATAATTTCCTTTCCATAAAGACTTAAGTGTCTCTTGTAACATATTTACATCGGCTGTTTTGCATATTGTGGCTATTAAATTTCAGCTCTGAACAGATAAACAAACGCAAATTACATTAGTAGATATCATATAAAGGGTCGGGTCTATCGCGATTAGTTTTATTTACAACCCTCTGCATACAATTAAACAATACTCTAAGACCTGCGCTTGCGTATATATTTGCACTCAAACGAATTTATGTTTTTTCTCAGGTTATTATGCGAAATTATGTTCGAATAAAATTCATGTTAAATAAGTATCATTAAAGTATTTCTGTAATTTGGTTTGATTGGTATTTCTTGGTTTGATTGGTCGTATACATGTAATACATTTATTACTAAATTAGCTGTTGCTCGCGGCTTCGTCCGCGTGGATGTCGGTTATCGCGACCAAACATACCATGTCCTTTTCTAGTCTACCCTTTCATCAACAGTCATCATTCTCTGAACCTTTTCCCGACTCTGTGGTCGGCTTTCCAGTCCAACTGTGATGTGGTTGAATTTCAATATTTTCCGAGAAGCGACTGCGACGATTCATACCGTCAATGTATTTTAAGAAAATTATTAAAAACTGAGGTTTAACAAAAAAAGTTTAACGTCCAAATTTTTGCATAACATTTTGCGTAAATACGCATAAGAACGTCACGCGTGCTCCTCCTATTTCATATTTCCACTTGTTTTTTTTCCGCCTTTCAACACAACTATCCACTTTTGTGTTTATAATTGGGTAGGTCGCGGTCGTGAGTAGGTTGTGTTAGTGTACTTGAGTATTCATAGTCTGTGGCCGACTAATTGACAGAGGCGACGATGTGACATTGAAGGGAGGTGTGAAATGTCATTCGACAGGGCTACCTCCAAATGTGGTACCTAATCTAGACACGCGGGAGCGTGTCAAGCCAAGTTCAAGACACAGAACTGGCGAGCCGCACCGTGTGGTAATATTACACGAACCATTTGGAGCCACTTTTGACCCCGTCATAATTCAAAAACTATTTTACATAAACGTATCAAATTTGGCTCATATATTGAGACTTGCGAGATACATATGTGTTCTAATTTTCATAAGCTTATCTCAAACGGTTATTTAAATATTAATGTCCAAAATTCCTCATTTTTATCATTAACTAACCTATAGACCAAAACTCTAACCAGCCAAGTCCAGCCAAGTCAGCCCTCAGACTACATATTTGGATTTTGCATAGAACTTGGCACTCAATCTCAGATCTCCATTCTTTTTGCGGCGAAGCCCACAGCAGAGAATAATTTTTGTATTGAACTTGGCTCTCCTTTTTTACATTTTTGTTTTTGGTGGGATCATTTTATCTGTATTTTAGACAGAGCAGTGTTGAACTTTGGTAGGGTATTTGGTTGGATTCCGCCTTCTATACAGCCTTATCGAGAGTGCCGGTGGACTTAACTAGACGTCTGATTATAATTCTTTTCAACATACAATTAATTGGAGTCGGCGCAACATGTCATTCTCTTTCACACATTCCTGTCAGATTTAATTTCCTAGTCACTTCCAATTCCGTCTTTACTATAAGGGACTTCGGAGCTCGTGCCCAGAGCCCACCGCCTTATGGGCCCCCTAGGGGTAAGAAAGACAATTTCTCGCAATCATAAAAAACTTATAAAAATCTAAAACTTAACTTTCCAAAAGGGCCTACAAAGTTTTGTGTGCCCAGGACCCCTGTCATAAGTAAAGACGGCTCTGGTCACTCCCTTCTTTGCCATATCATTTTTTTACACAATTCATCCCTCTTTTTTGAGTTTACCTAAGTACTATACTCCTCTACATTCTCAATGTTTCATTTATTGGTGCCAATTTCGAACTTTCTCCAATATACCTACTCATCCTTTATTCTATGCATTCTTGTCACACCACACATGCCTCTTAACATTCGCTTCTCTGCTTCTTGCAGTTGTCTTCTACACAATTCGCTGTAGTTGTAGTTATTTTTAATATTATTTTCTACACAAGTGTGTTGGAAAACGTCGTATGTCACACCAATGATTACCGTCCTCGACTCTCTTAAGACCCTCTCCTAACGGCTTGGATCTCAATGACGCCTCAGCGGAGTCAGAGAGAATGATGAGATGACTGATTTAAATTCTTTGTATATACTTATAGATATAAAAAATCTGGTCATGATCGCTTCGCTTGGATGAATAGAAGATAATGTATTGTTTTAGAATAGGTACACTCTTGAGTTTACTTCTACTAAACACAGGTCTTAATAGTAGTGGAGTAACTAAAAACACCTAGACCTGCATTGCATTGCTAACATACTCATCGGTAAATCGTGACGATGTTGCAGTCGGATGCTCATCCATCATTCCAAGCAATTTTTAGATACCTATGTAACATGCGGCCCGAAGTTCGGTACTTGAACCATGTATAAATAATTGGTCTATTACCAAATTCTCAGAAGCAATACATAATAGATAATTGGACCAACATAGCAGCAGTATTGAGTATTGAAAAAATATCCTATCGATGGCAACTAGCCCATTAAATTAGACCGCAAAAGGCTGGTAAAAACTCACCCTCCGGAAATAAGTACACGTAAGTAAAATATAAAACGTAAATAGCACTGAAATGATAGCGAAAGAAAAATACAACCGATCAGCATGTAATTATAAAATTCTAACTGCAAAGGTCTTGAATTATGTGAGAAGAATGCCTTTGGCTTACAATTACATGCTCCAGTTATTCCGAAATTGGTTGACCAGATGCAACTTTTTAACACACCGTACATAAATGGCATCCCTTTGATAGCACGCTTAGAGAGGCGTGCTTTGACTATCACCACATAGTTTAAAATAAAGTCGCGTTCTCTGTCCCTATGTCCCTTTGTATGCTTAAATCTTTAAAACTACGGAACGGATTTTGATGCGGTTTTTATAGATAGAATGGGTAAAGAGGAAGGTTTATATGTATATAGCATCATGCTACAACCAGCAGGTGCGGAGCAGGAATGAAAAATGGTGCAAAAACGGGATGACGCAGACGAAGTTGCGCGGGTCAGCTAGTAGGTACTGTACAATCCCTTATTGCTAACAAAATACATCGCAAAAGAGCTTGAAATATGCGTTATGTGCGAGTAAGCTTATGTTAATATTGTCTTTAAATAACATACATAATATAAACTCACGCCTATATCCCCGAAGAGGTAGGCAGAGGTGCTAAGCTTCTTCGTTCTTCGTTCGCCAGTTTATGTTTAGGTCCCAATGTAATAGGTGGCGAGCCTATTGCCATTAGCCGGGCACTCATAAACCTGCGATAAATACACACATAAGTTTGAAAAGCATCGAAAAGTCATTGGTGTGTGCCATGGTAAAACCTGGGATCGAATCCGAGACCTCGTCTCAGTAGTCCATTACCCATACCACTAGGCTATCGCTATATTTAAAATTTCGCGTTGCGTCATATTTTTTATTTTTTATTTTTTATTCATTGAACTTTATGCATCCATCCATCGGTTTTGGTGGAGGTGATTATGTCGGACTCGAACCGACCAAAACGCACGCCGTCCATGGGTCCTTGATTGCCGGAGGTGAGATTATACAAGACATATCTCTCGCACCCCGGCAGACATGTTTAGCGAAACCTGGGTATTTACGCAATCATATGGTTTACTTGACGTTTCGGCCAGGTTGTACTACGTGGTCACAAACTGATTGAATTTGTATAGATAAAGATATAGAGTACGTTTTACCACGCGAATGGGGTCAAAATATATACCGGGAACTATAAACCATGCAAGTAAAACGAATAATCTTGATACATGCAGATCACTAGCAGGTTGATTCTAATTCATTGCAGGATAATGATTAACCGGCCAAGATGAACGGGTTCGTGTCTCGATAAATTGCGTGCACGCATCGTAAAGTACTTGCTATGATGGCAACCATTTGTATTCGGTCAGTTAATTGGGCTGGCCACTGGATTATACGTAGGTATAAGAAGATTTAAATGAGATGAAGGTACCAGTTAGTTCGTTCGTGAACTTGTAAATATCTACTTGACACCGACTTCGTAAGTCTAAGCATTTGTTGTGGAATAATGTAACTATTTTTCTATTCAACAATTTGTTCAAAATTCAGTATCGATTTAATATCAATCTCACAAATTTCAAAAGCATTTAATTTTTTGATCTTTTTTGTTAGGGGTCAATTTTTTATTAGAAGAATTGACTCTTATAAATCTTAGAAGTAATAATTATAATAAGTAACAAAAAAATTGTCAGCGAATTTTTTTAAATAACTTTATATTAATTAAATTTTGTTAAAATTCAATTTTAATTACGCGTGTGTGCCTTCCACACTGATGTAATACCTATAGGCACATATCTTGGCGTTACCGATCTAATTGCAGATAGACCATTTAGCGGGTTTAGCTCAAGTTTAGCTAATGCGAGAAATAGGTAAATATTTAATAGGAGTCATCGATTAAAAATGCGCACCAAGTACGCCCTATACGCGCAGTTCGCGTTTTTGGGCTGTCTTTTGAGGATAGCAAGGGGTACAACGGGCTATCTTTTCATATCTCGATATATATATTGAAATATACTTTTCATATTTATATATATTTAATTTCAATAAGGTGTTCAAAGGTAGTCGTGTTAACCTTTGCTATCCACAAAAGACAGCCTAAAACGTGTACTGCGTGTATGAATAGCATTTTGACCACAATTTGGGTCCACAACTCGTGCCTATACTTATACAATAGTTCATACCGTTACGCCAGGCTACAAATAATCCTCTGAACCTTTACCCAAGTCAGTTAGGGTATGCTTCCCAATCTAAGTGCGACTGAACGTCGATATTTTCTGCTAAGCAGTCGCTTAAAGCCGCGTCTACATTTACGTAACATTTTACCATCACCGTGTCAGAAGTGAGTGTCCGTCGCGTATTCAGCTGCGTGATAGTTGATTTTAAATGAAACCATCGATCAACTGGTGGCCGTGTAAGCACAATTTTAGTTTGTGTGCCCATATGCCACAAGTTGTTACGTGCACACTTAACATCATATCTTGATGCCACGCTACCCGGTATGCTGTTCATGTCACAAATCTGGACGCACCTTAACATGACATGACAGTCGTCATATGACCTCTATAACCAATTGGCGATATCGAAGTTCTTGTGGTTAAACTAATTGTTGGACTATTTAGGTAACGATAGATATTATTAGTATGGCAACCGGGACCGACAGCTTAACGTGCTCTCTAAGACACAGATCACCCCTACCAATGCAAATAGCGAGGGATATGTTGCTACTACTATCTCAAATCCGGCAACTAAAGACCCAAAACTGCGTGCGATTTAGTCGGTTCGAGTCCGACATAACTTACCCAACCGGCTCCGGTGGGGGTTACCGTGGGGATTTTTTCCTCGATAAAAAAGAATACCAATGCAAATAGATTATAAATAGTTTATGCATACAAATACGTGCATCTAGCAGTTAAATGCATTACCACCTTACCTCAGAGGTCGTCTAAAAATGCCTAGATGACGGTATGTCTTAGAATAATTACTGTAGAAAAGACACCCTCCTATATAAACCAAAGATGTCCTCCCTCCATTCCACTTATGTGCCAATCTACTTTAACGAGTGAAGCTCTACGAACCATTCACAAGCGCAGGGCTTATTAAGCTTGACCAATTGTATAAATCGTAGTTACGCGCGTTGGTATTAACATAACATAAACTCATAAACTCACGCCTTTATCCCCTAAGGGGTAGGCAGAGGTGCTAGCGCCTACATTTCCTCAGTTTATGTTTAGGTCCCAAATAGGTGCGAGCCGATTGCCATTAACCGGGCACCTATTAACCTGCGATTAATACACACATAACTTCGAAAAGCATCAAAAAGTCATTGGTGTGTGTCATGGTAAACCTGGGATCGAACTGAAGACCTCGTCTCAGCAGTCCATTACCCATACCACTAGGCTACCGCGATTATACGCGTTCATATTAGCCATAAAGTTATCAGAATACTTAAAACCGTGAAATGTTTTTTATTAACTTATCAATTTGTCAGAAATAGTCGGCTTTCATAAAAAGTGCGTAATCAAATTCATCTCTCAGTACCGTCCTAATTACGTCAACTGAGTGTAATGACTACAATAGATGTTCTGAAATTTTAGAGCAATTACTATGCTAATTTTTCAAATGAATTTAGATCGGAAAAAGTGAATGATCCGACGGGACTCGGAGCCGCGATCTTCCCCTTGCAGGGGTCAAACCCGCTTAGCCACAGACCCAAGTCTTCAGCATTCAAAGTTCTCGCAGGCAATCATTTTGGGACGATGGTATATGGAGCGATAGAGCAATTATATCATGTCAGAGCATTAACTTTTTTCGATCTAAATTCATGCCATACATGTTCGTTTGAAAACCGATACTGGCGGGTTACCGATTTGAAATTCATTGTCAAGTAAAATAATGCGCCAGAGTCGATAAAACTCAATCTTTATTAACGTAACGATTCTAGTGAGCTTGCTATATTCAGCTATATTGGAGAAATAAATTAACCTCTAAGTGCACAATTCTGCACGGTGTCTAATTGGGATGTTAATGAGCTCATATATTTATTGGTGACGTATTTAAACTTGTTCGAAAGTTGTTGTTTGTTAAGGGCTGTTTATGAGGGACAGGAGAATGCATCTGTTAGCTAGACATATGTGTATGACCCTCGTAGGAGCCTGGGATCTCTTTCTTTTGATTTGGTAACTTTTTATACCACTCAGGGGGGCAGACAAGCACACAGCCTACCTAGTGGAAAGCGGTTACCGTGACTTATGGACGTTTGCAACATCAGGTTTGCATGAGCTTGACGGCCTCATCAGACGCTTCTTCACGTCCCGCTTAAGGGACCCGGGACTACAGGAAGAAGGAAACAAGTGCGTTGGTAAGGAATTCCAAGACTTAATGGTGCGGCAGAGGAAAGACTCACCAAACCGCTAGTTGTGTTGTCCTGTATAGGAAAGGAGAAAGTAGAAAAGTGTTAGTGGGCTGGTCATATCTGCCGTGGAACCGATAATATAACCGTTAAGGTAGACGAGTGGAGACTGCGAACCAGCAAACGTAGTGTAGGGCGTCCTGCGAATAGATGGAGCGACGATATACAAAGAGTAGCTGGTGGGGAGTAAAGGAGAACAGCCGAAGACCGGGCTAAGTGGCGTGTCATGGGAGAGGCCTATGTCCAGCCGTGGACTGTCGTGAGCTGATGATAATGACGATGATAAATCCGTGCGCGTCAGGCCCTCATATCTGCCACGCCTTAGGGTTTAGATATATACTGGTAACTGTACCTAATTTATCGGTATCTATACTATATTGTCACAATCAAGAGCCTGTTCCATAAAGATCCCCTTGAACAAAGGCCTGGGTCCTAGCCCAGGGCGGCGGAACGCGTCCGTTTATCACTCACACTCATGGTATTGTGTCCTTGAGTTATGCGCCGTTATTGCTCCAAGATGAGTAAGCACATGCCCAGAGACTTACGCGAACTATCGCCTGTAAATTGCTGGTTCTTTGTGGTCCAAGTGGCAAGAAAGAGCGATACACAAAAATGTTAACTGTGTTCTGTGTATGGGCAGAAAAGCATGAGGGCCACCTGATGGAAAGTCGTTACCATGGCCTATGGACGTTTGCAACACCGGGGACCAGAGGAAGGAGGAAAAGAGAAAGGGAGGGGAGAAGGTTAAAAAGAGTATCTGTGGTGTCATTGCAGAAGACAAAGAAGGGTTTCTCGGTCTTCCCACTGACAACAAAAAACCTTTCCAGTGAGCACTGCTACCCTACTCCCTGCTGGAAACATAACACAAGGTTATTATTAGCCGCGGTATTCTGTACTTGGCCAGTTGGACTGCTCAATTAGGACGGGAGATACCGTCATGTCCTACCTCAGTATCCGTTATGTTCAACCTCCGTAACCGTCATGTCTTGTCTCTATAATCGTCATGTCCATTCGTAAACCGTGTCATAATTTGGGAGTGATTCAGAGCGCGAAAAAATAAATATCTTCTCCTGTGAGTGTTGTATAAAATTTTGGGTATAGGGTAGTCCTCTACACGATAGTAAATATACTACAACCCATAAAAACATATTTATCATAGAACTTAAATGCCGGTCGCATTGCCGGCGTCAGCGTCCTTGAAACCTTGTGATACTTTCAGAGTGCCATATTGCCGATTAGTAGAAGTGGGAATTTTTTCCCCCAACTTCAATTTGTTTTCCTTCTTTAATTGGTAGGAGAACCGGGCATATTTTGCAATATTTCTGATTAGTTAAATAGACAAAAGTCAACTGTAAAATAAATTCTAAAACATTTGGGTTCAATTGCCGCTACAACTTACTCTTTACAGCTTCATCAATATAAAAAGACAGTCTTAGTCAAACGAGCTATTAGCGGCCAAGTCGTTTATGTTAAACGATATATGTGACCATTGATGTTGTAAGTTAATACTAGCAGTGCTCACCGGTTCCACTCGTCATACTCAATTCTATTACACCGTGTCGCATCGCATCACCGACATCGTTCGGGTCGTTTTTTAAAACCGACGTTAAAACGACGGAGTCTTATGAGTTTCACGTGTCTAACGATGCAGCGTACCAACGAGTTGGGGTACTGCCGATGTAGCGTGCCATCTATTTGGGGTATTGTCGATACATAAGCCCGTCGTTGGAACGATTTCGATACAGCGACCGTCGATGTAGTTACTGTCATTATTAACTAGACCCGAGTGTGTGTGTGTCTGTGTTATCGTAGCACTCGAAAAGATGAAAAGCTTGGATGGATGCTTTTTCATGCATTCAGATGCATGAAAAAGCATCCATCCAAGCTGGCTGAATGAAAAAGGCTGAGCGTCACCATTGTAGCACTGAACGTGTTTGCAATGGTGACCCTCTTTCATGAGACTTTGCCTTCAGCTTAACATCAGGCGAGGTGAAGTCAAATTGACGTGCCATAAATAAAAAAAAAAGATATCGATGTAGTTTTTTTTGTTATTCTTGTTCTTGTTATTTTTTTTGTTTAGAGAATACCTAATGCATATTTTTATCGTGCGATAAATGCCCCGCGGATACCTCCCCCGCCTGTTGGGGAGATTATGTCGGACTCGAACTTTAGTTACCGGAGGTGATAGTAGCCAACATATCCCTCGTCTAACTTAACATACCTACCTATATCAGCTCACGTTTTACCTTCTTCCTACAGTCCCGGGTCCTTTAAGCTTTTAAAAACCATCTGATAAGGTCGTCAAGCTGAGGGCCATTGTACGTGTTTGTAATGGTGACCTTCTTCCCTGATATTTTGCCGTAACTTTAATATCCGACTAGGTGAAGTCAAATTGATGTGTCCTAGGTAAAAAAATAATAAAGAAATATTCTAGAACAATCTACACAACGCCACCTACACCTATGGTAAGTATAGCTTAACTAGCTTGTGCTATGAGTTTTATAATGCGGATAAACATACTCAGATACTTTTTTTTGTAAATACATATATATTACACATAGAAACACACAGACCAATGAAAATATTCATATTTATGCACACATATATTTGCACTGAGCGGGAATCGAACCCGCGCGGCCGCGCCCCGTGCGTAGCAGTCGCGCTCACTTTCGCCACGCCACAGAGGTCGTCGAAAAAAGGTATACATACTACATACATACATTATTGAGAATTAAAAAGCATTGGACATTGAACCAGGAGATCATAGCGCTCCACAGGTTGGGCGTTCGTCTATCTTTGAATAAATTTCTCATCATCCCGTTATTATTCATTCATATACCACCAGCATAGCTAGTCGTTGCGAATTTCGCGTTGGATCTCATGTGCGGAGTTATTTATGACTTGGATAATGCGCCTTGGCGGTTGCCGCGGGCGGTGCGTCGATTTTACGCGTTCGTTGAGCGTTCCCATAGCAACCTATTGTTTTATACGTTGCAACATTATCATTCATTTATGTTAGAATATTCTTAATATTGTACTTTTAGTATCTGGATGTCACAAAGGATTAGATGTCATCATTTTGGTAGTGAAATGTCTTCAGGTTCGTTGAGAACTTTTTTGTTGAACAAACATCATAGAACTCGCGTTATCGTCACCTATGAAGAAAATATATAAGGGGAGGGAGGGGACCTACCACTCAGCCACAGTTTAGCAATCCCAACGATAGCAATAGCAAAATATTACTAATTGTCATAGAAAGGAATGCCAAACTGCGTCCCTCAAAGCAAGCAAAAATACTGTATACCCGAGGAGAGATGTTATCGCAAGTGCAATATGTATGGGTACTATGTATGTATGTATATGTCTATATATGTGTACCTGTATGTAATTTTATCTTTAATGTACACTTCACACTGCCTTCAATACGTTACTTACTCCTCTGACACTCAAAAGTTTGCTGGTAGAGAACTCATTGTGAGTTAAGCTCGCCTTTGTACATGATTCTTGCAAATATTTATGTATTATTTTTGTACTTTGTGTGTGCAATAAAAAAAATAAGAACAAACCTTGACACTTGTTTCGCCTATAGAGGAGAAACATGTGTCAAAGTTAATGAAAAGCATCTTCAGGAGCGCTATCGAGATCAAGTCAACTATGCTGAAACAATTTTATAATTCATCCTAGCGTCAGTCGCAGTTGAGGCATGTATGAAGCATTCGAAATTCTCCCTGAGATTCAGAGAACACTCAGCCCCCAATCGCGGGTTGGAGTCCGTTGAAAGTAGTTTTACTTCAATCTCATCTTTATGGTACGTCAATTTGACTTCACTTCGCCTGATGTTGAACTGAAGACAAAGTCTCATGAAAGAGGTCACCATTGCAAACACGTACAGTGCTACAATGGTGGCTCAGCTTGACGACCTCATCAGATGCTTTTTCACGCCCCGCTTAAAGCACCCGGGACTGTAGGAAGAAGGAACTATCTCGGCAACTTTCGTTCATCTACGGATCTCTTCATTTCAATTTGATTCTAATAGTTTTTGATTCTAACAGCTTGTCTACTACAGTACCTAATATATATTAGGTAGAACTCACGGCTTTCCTAATAATTTTATAACCTCTTCTAACCTAGGCTGTCAGCAATAAATTCTTGCAGATCCCAGACCCCGCAGCACGGTTACATAGTGACCACCTAAACGACCCTGTAGGACCGCCAATAAGGAACAATTATGCCCTGTAACGTATGTCCTTGCGACCGGCATTAGTCGTGTCAGCCGGCCGGCCTAATACTATAAGTAATATTGTGTTTCAGATGAACAGCAGACGAAGTTCGCTTTGAGATGCCGCTGTAGTAGGGCTGGCGGTTTTCTATGTAGGGTAGACTCACTTATTTAAATGATAGGGTGATTATTTCATTTCGTGCACATTACGCGGCGGACGATAAAGAATACATTAAACGTTAAAGAAATCTTAACCTGATATTTTTCTCATTTAGTTAACGTAGCAGTGTATTAGGCGCAACCCTGAAAACATCTTGTATTTTATTAGAAATACTCGAAATTTAAAAAACCAAACCGAAACTCTAATTACCATCGGTGTCCCTTTCTCCAGTTTTTAATAAATTAGTACATCCTGGTTAAAAATCTGCTGGAAGAACGAATTTTTATATACGTTTTCGGTTAATAGATTAACTAATCTATATTGCATAGGATATATTGTTTACGAAAGAACAAATTTAACTAGTTTAATACGACTTTGAAAAATGTCCCTAGTCTCACCCATAATTACCATTCGACGATATTCTAGATCGGATATTTTCGAATTCAAGCGTCACTATGCACTAAACTGAACATAAATTACTCGGCGGCAATCACCGCTATACTACCAACCCAAACTCACGCATCAAACAGCGAGTCAAACTATGTAATTTAAAGTTCTCCTGTTCGGAAAGTGAAGTGGTTCAAAATATTTCTATATACCATTCGCATTTTCAAAGGTAATTAAATTATAACTTCTATATAATTATTTGTCAGGTGTATCCAATATAGATCTTCTATACGCTGGTAAAGTCATCAGGTCTTTATCTATAAAAAACTGGAGTATTTAAATAAAAATACTTCAAAATCTAATTACTGTTCTTCTAATTACCATTTTTTACCATTCTAGGCCGCAAAGAGATTAACCAGCAAATTTGCTTTCTCTTTCGGCTAATGGGCCAGGGATCCATCAGGGTTACGCAGGGGGGGAGGCAGCGAACGCGCGAGCGAATGGGATATGCTACTCCTTACCCAGACTGATCTCACCGACGACAGCAGTTGCACTATCCGATGGGTCCTTACGTTCAAAGCAGCGCTCAACCCACGGGATGGACGCAAAATAGTCACGCAGTCCATCCCAGTCCGCTGACGAGTAGTGCCAGAGACGCCGATTTCCCTGCACTGGTCGTGGGGGCGCTAAGATAGGCACCTTGGAACAGACCAGACAATGGACGGAGTTGCCTAAAGCGGCTTGCACCGAAACATTGTACTGGTCTGGGTGGCTCGTCAGCTGAAGGTCTAGCAAAGAGGTTGCTAGGCCCGACCCTCTTGGTATTCTAGTGACCTCGTGTACCAGTTGGGTCAGGCCGTGAGCCAGAGCAAACGCGTGGGTGGCTCTTCCCGCATGGTCTGTTTTGGAGGAGCCCAACCCAGATCTCGTGGTGGGCGTTAAAGTCCGCCAAAAATAACAATTCAGCGTTCGGAAACCGCTCCTACGCATCATCTGCCGCCTGACTCAGATATTCGAAGAGTCGAGTTGTCTCGGCATCTTCAGTATGGGAACGGTAAAGTCACACATAGATTTGACTCGTACAGCCATGGTCTACGCGTACCCACAGGACAGAAAAGGATGGGTCCTCGAGGTCAAACATCCGCCCTAACAAACACGCATACCCCGGCTTTGGGACGGAAATTTTCCTCTAGAACATAGCCGGGGTAGAGCAGGTAGGTCGTGTCATCAGGGCGGTATATTTGGGTCACCGTGAGAAAGAGCAGGGCTGGTTTCACCGTCTCTAGATGTTGGTGGAAGGCGTTGAGGTTTGCATGGAGCCCACAGATGTTCGTTGACTCCACCTCAAATAGCGAACTTGTGGGAAAACGAAGAGCACTGCCATGGAGGGGTAAGAGGAGGCGTGAAAAGAGATGATGGTCGTCGCAGTACCGTGTGACAAAGCGCAGGAGATTGGTTTTATCTATGAATGTGAGGAGTGGCGAGAGCCGACGCGCCGATCGGAAGGGCCCCCGTACCTCCCCCGAATATGGTCGCCGGGTTCCCACGTCCGGTCACCAACCGGCACGACGAACCATATCGGGATCATGCGCGGTCTGGTGAGGCATCCTCCCAGGGTGGTTAGCCCCGGTTGGGCCCCTGTACTATACCGCGGGCGGCCGGCGGCACCACCGTTTCTACGGGTCTCCCTGGTCGCGGATCGCCCCGCACCACTCTCACTAGACTACGCCAAGACCCACTGGTCCCACTAGTACTGCGACCACCATCACCTCTGCCCGGCTATGCACTTGCTGATCCCTGAACGCAATCCAACCGAAATTGGATTACTATGAAGCTTTATACCAGACTCCAACCGACTAAACTGCACGGTCGCCTGTGTGGGTCGTTTGGATGCCGGAGGTGAGGTTGGCTTGCATATCCCTCGCACCCCGGCCAACCCAGGGCCATCTCAGCGCTCTGCCCACGCATCTGCGCAGTGAACCATCATTACCATATCCTGAAATCTAATTACCGTACTTGTAAAATCTCATTACCGTTTTCACAAAAATAGAAACGTCGAAATCTCAAAGGATAAAAGAGTTATTGCTGTCCCTTCAACATAATTCAAAAGTAACGCTTAAATACTTTACAAAAAATATATAAAGAACATATTTTGGAACTAATTTTTTTTTTTTTTTCAAAACATCAAATATGCTCGAAATGAAATATTCACCCGATAATATAATTTATATACATAATCTTCCATAGATCTTTTTCAGAACAAAAAATACTGCAGTAGCCTAGTGGTATGGTTAATGGACTACTGAGACGAGGTCTCGGGTTCGATCCCAAGTTACCATGGCACACACCAATGACTTTTCGATGCTTTTCGAAGTTATGTGTGTATTTATCGCAGGTTTATAAGTGCCTAATGGCAATAGGCTACATTGGGACCTAAACATAAACTGGCGAAATGTGGATGCTAGTACCTCTGCCCACCCCTTCGGGGATATAGGCGTGAGTTTATGTTGTGTTATGTTATGTTATGTCTTTTTTAGAACATTCCGGCGGTGAGTAGGCTAGCCAGAGCTCACTGGAGAGGTTTTGTGTTGTCAGTGGGAAAACCGAGAAAACCTTTTTGGGTCATCCATACCTACTAACGCAGAGACTCTCCTAACCTTCGCCACTACCCCCTTCCACTTCCCTCCTCTTCTTTATAAGGTCGACAGCACGAATGTGACGCCACTGGTGTTGCAAACGTCCGTAAGCTACGATAACCACTTTCCATCAGGTTGGCCGCGTGCTTGTCTGCTTAAGTGGTATAAAAATGCAGAAGAAAAACGTGAAGATTAGCTATATTCGTCATTTGCGGTCAGACCAGCGCCGTATCAATCAATAGGATTTATAAGTGGTTGCCATGGCCGAAACTGGCCGAAGGTCATCATCATATAATGTATAAAGAGGATCTTTTAAAAAAATCAAAAAACCTAAAAATAAAATATCTTTTTGACAGCCCTGTTCTTTGGTACATACGATACGGGACAAGCTTTGTTCTGTAGTACCATAGACCAACACGGATATTAGACAAGAACTATTTTATTAATTATGTATAGCAATCATTATTCGTAGATAGTAATATGTATAACACGATAGAGTATGTTCTTGTCAAAGTTGATTATAGTTATTCGAATTATTGAATGGATCAAACTGCAGATTACGAAGTCTATTATAACAGCTTATAACAGCAGCATGAAATATTGTGAGCATATTGAGTAGGTCTGAGAATCGGCCAACATCTATTTTTCATACCCAGCGGAGCAGCGGGAACGGGATCAGAAGAACACGCGGGCGGATCCGCGGGCAACAGCTAGTCTAATATATAAAATTCTCGTGTCACAGTTTTCGTTGCCATACTCCTCCGAAACGGCTTGACCGATTCTCATGAAATTTTGTGAGCATATTGAGTAGGTCTGAGAATCGGCCAACATCTATTTTTTGTGCCCCTAAATACTCGGAATGGAGCAGCGGGAATGGGATTAAAACTCCATGCGGGCGGAGCCGCGGGCAACAGCTAGTAAGGTATAAAATACTGGTTCCATCACTGGTTCTCAAAGATATTGAGGATATAGTGGTATAAACAAAGGAAACGTTCTACACCACATCAAGTCTCGCGTTAAACAATATTAATATCTTAACAATTCTCCGCACTCAGCAAGCTTAGTATTCCTGACAGGACCCATCTCTATCTCATACAAGCTCGGGGTGCCCGCTATAAATATATTTCGTTGTGCACGCACAACAATTAAATTATCATAGGGAAGTCACCGCACGCGACCGGAGAGTTATAGAGACTGGTGATATCGCGGCTAAGAGCAGAAGTAGTGTAACCTAGTTGAGAGATTTTTTAGGAGGTGGAGGTAAGCAATCGTGATTCGATAATAAGTATGTTCATTGTTAATTAGCAAGTGTTATTAAAGTAGTTGAGTGAGTTGAAATTGCTATATTTTTGTGATTTTTAGAAAGAGATATCAGCTCACCATTTTGCTTCTATTTTTAAATACTTCAAGAGCTTTCTCTACTAAAAAGAAGACAAAGCTTAAAGCTTAAAAATAAACTAAAACGCTACTTAAGTAGTTATGAATCTTTTGGTGTAGATCTTTAAGTCAGTTTTTTTAGGCAGAGATATCAGCTCACTATTTGCTTCTTTTGTTAAATATTTCAAAAGCTTCCTCTACTTGTGTACTAATTATAAAACTTAAAAGCTTTAAAATAAACTAAAACGCTACTTACATAGTTATAAATCTTTTGGTGTAGATCTTTAAGTTTAAAATTTTATATATAAAGTTACAGATAATATAAAAAATATAATTCATCTGTTATATACACGATAATAAATGATATAATTACAATAACGAATTGTTCGTTATTGTTATTATATCACTTTGAAAACGCTTATATTACAATTTTTATAAAGACCACATGATAATCCTTTAAAAAAAATATTTAAAATACGGAAAAAGTGAATACTTGAACGAGACTCGAATCCACGATTTTTCCCTTCACCTCGTGGTTCAGTGGTTAGAGCATAACCCCTGTAAGGTTTTCTAGATCGCAGGTTCCTGTCCCGTCCAGGCATTCACTTTATCCGATCTAAATTTGATTTGAAACAGAACCATACTAATTGCTTTAAAATTTCAAAACATTTTAATGTTCAAATGCTTTCTTTCTTAAATTTTAATTTGTTTCTTTATGGTAAAATACATTCGGACGAAAACGCTACATTTTTATTCACCCATTACCTACAAATAAGTCCAGAATACAAAATTTCAAATATCAATCTTATTCGATATTCCTCCAGCCCCCCTGCCGTCTGGGTGGCTGACGTCAATTACTGGAGTTATTGCGCGGACTGATCGTGAGTCTCGTCCTCGCCGCGCATGTAGTGCCCTATCCGGAATGTCCCGCGAATTCCTGAAACGTTTGTGTACCCTTTGATGGGATATCATATTGGCTCGTTAGATGAACTTTAGTATAAGCAATGATGACCATTTTTGGATGTATATGAAGGATTTTGTTCGACTCCACTTATACGAGTTACGATTGCGGGAATATCGGTGGTGATACCCACTTAAGTCTCTGAGTTAGGCGATGGTAATGATATGACTATCTAAGTCACTTTGCTGGTGTCGGGTTTGTTGGTTCGATCCTGAAATGTGATAACCATTTCTGTGATTCTTTATGGTGTTATGGAAACACCGGTAGTTTGGTAAATTAGAATCAGTTTGAAACGCTTTAAGGCGGTCGCCTGTTGTGAACCAACCAAGTAATCATGCTTAACTCTAGGAGGGGTTATTAGGAATCCTAGTAATTTGAGTTTCTTAGTAAATTTAACTTATTCTCTAGTAAATGTAACGGAAGGTAGGATGCCCCCTAGCTAGATGGACTGATGACGTAAAAAGGTGGGGGCAGACTGGATGCAGGGGTTAGAGGATCGGGAGATCGATTGATTGATTTTGAGTAAATATGTATAAGTAAGTACAACGAGATGCTACACAGCGCTACCCAAAGAAAACAACATGTCTTTCCCATTCGGGTAATTAATCAATTAGCCTATTGTAGTCCACTGCTGGCCAATATTGGGAGACTTTGACTTACTGTTTCTACGCTGACCAGACGGATTGGTTCAGGGTTTTTTATTTGGAGTTGTTCTTCCTTCGCAGTGATATTCTTTGTCACCTATTACGGCATCAGATGGTGTGTGAATGGTGAATATTCTTTCTCCATCACCTCGCGGATATTCCCTATGACGTAGACAGACCAATAACTGCTTCACTACGCATTCGTGGTATAAAACAAAGCCGCTTCCCGCTGTCGGCCCATCTGTCCCTATGTATGCTTAGATCTTTAAAACTACACAACAAATGATGCGATTCTTTTTTTAATAAATAGTGTTTTATATAACAGGTGCGGAGCAGAAATTAAAAGTGTTGCAAAAACGGGGGATGAAGTTGCGTAAGTCAGCGATTGCAATATAATTATAAACTTAATTTCAATTTATCGTACCACCTACCCTTTCATGGACAACCCACATATTATTACTCTTTCAACCCGGATTCTAGAGTAAGATAAATACCCTATATTTCAATCTCATATTTATCTTGTCTGAGTATCTTATCTTAAATCAATTTATCAAATGATATTCGGTGTGGGCGACTGCCTCTGCCTACTCGCACTTCGTTTGAAAGACCAGCACGCAATTGGAAGATGACATATCTGATGATTGTTCTAAATAAAGTCATAGTTACAGGTGACTTCGATAATATACAATGTAATCAAAAACTTTTCCATACCGAGGAGATAATTGATATCTGCACTAAATATTATAAACCTGCCGTCCACCCCCGGCTATACCCGCGCGAATGTCGATTAACGGAATTTTTATTCATATCTAGTTCGCCGGTAGTGTACGCGATTGCTACGCACAGGGCGCAGGTTCGATCCCCGCTCAGTGCAAAAAGTTGTATGCATGAATATGGCTGTTTGCACTGGTCTAGTCGTGCCTCGGAGAGCACGTTAAGCCGTCGGTCCCGGTTGCCATACAAACATCTATGGCAGTCGTTACGGGTAGTTGGAGTCCTCAAAAGTCCAACCACCAACCAACGCCATTGGTCATTGGACCATTGGTTGTGGAGGTCAGATGGCAGTCGCTTCACGAAAAATATAGAAGTTCAGCCGCATCTCAGTTAGACTGCACAGCCAACCTCAACTGAGTTGGGAAAAGGTTCAGAGAATAATGATGATGATCTACTTCTCCGCCTCAAATCAACTATTAGGTATGACCGGAAAGAGTTTTGGAAGCACTTTTCCCCTGCCAATTTTCCCCTGACCCATAACCAAGGGTATGTCTGAAGTCTAAAGTAATTAAAGTTTTATTGTTATGCCGCCATCTTACTACAAAACCTCAACAGTTTTACGTTAAAGCTAATCGTCGTTTGCTTTTAGCTTAAATACCTGTGGAATCGATATAGTGCGTAACAACTGTTTGTTTTCCTAATTTTATTACTCTTGCAACTTTGTCTTCCTACAATTTTAGTTCACATAAGATCCTATAGTAACCTATTTCGTAAAAAGAAATTAAAACCCGATATCAGCAGTCTTTTTTATCGTGTGAATAATTCCAACGAATACCACCAAAGGAGACAGTTGAGAGGTTATATTGGACTCAAACCGACTAAAACGCACACCGTCTCTGGGTCTTTAGTTGCTGGAGGTGAGAAAGTAGCAAACATATCCCTCGCCGGCAGACACGGGGCCCTCTTCTACGATCTTCCCTTGGGTGTAGAGACCTCAGTGCCTCCGTCTAGCCCCTGGGTATAGGCAGAATTTGACGGAGAATTTGCTTTTGCTAGGGAAACAGGTGGCCCCAGACCGGTAGATATGAGAAGCCTGAAAATTCAACTTTCCATCAGGTAGGCCGTTTGCTTGTCTGTAACCTACATCGTATATATAAAAAAAGAATTCACTTTTTACAGCAGGTACGTAATTGGCTCTAAAAATAGGCAAATATGTAGTATTAGCCGCCTGCTTTTATTCAACTTCCATGCTTCTATTACAAAAAAGAAAATTCACTCTAGTCAAATAAATGACGCATAAATTATAGGTTCCCCTGCCATAATATGTCCCCTAGGGCTCTTGGCTGTTGACACAATGCATTAATCATCTATAATTGATGTAAAGGTATCCAATAATTGCTTATAATGCACGTTTTTTGTGCAAATACTAACATTGTGGGATCAACTCCCTTAGACATGTGGCAGATCGTTATTATAGGATATAGGATTGACATATTTTTGTTATGTCGAACCCATATATATGTATATTTTTATCACTTAAGTGGCAGACAAGCACACGGCCCACCTGATAGCTCTAATCGCCTGCTTGCAGTAGTGATGGTGTACGGTGGGACGTGTGAAGATTAGTGAAATAAAAAAAATAAGATTATTCATAAGCATTCTTTACATTTTGCTTGTTGTAAAAAGATCTTTTTTTTTTTTTTTTTTTTTTTTTTTATCGTGCGCAAAATCCCCACGGATACCACCTCCACCAAAACCGATGGAGGTGATTATGTCGGACTCGAACCGACCAAAACGCACGCCGTCCATGGGTCCTTGATTGCCGGAGGTGAGATTATACAAGACATATCTCTCGCACCCCGGCAGACCCGGGGACATCTCTGTTGAGATGACCCTCTTCCCCTAATGTGGGGACCATGGTGTCCCCATCTAGCCCCTGTGTATGGGGTGGCATTTGCGCCATCGCCGTGGCCTGCTTCTGCTAGGGTGACCGGCGGCTCCACCCGTCACCCCCAGGCCCGCGCTCATGGGGGACGGAGGTCATTTTGCGACCTCCGACGTCCGAGTCGCCTCCGCTCATCGCGGGCAGTGCGGCCCCGGAGTCTTCTCCGCACCCGCTCCGCCTCCTCCTTTTCGAGCATTACTTGCTCGCAGAAGGAGGCGGCGGCTGCCCAAGCACTCGCGCATCGTACCATCACCGTGAGGAAGGTGGCGAGCGAGACAACTCCCACCCCTAGGGCTGTCACTAGGACCCGCCTTGGCGTCTCCCACGCCGGGCACTCGGTCAGCGTGTGCAGCCCCGAGTCCTCGCTCGCATCACAGTGATGGCACTCGGACGTTGGCTCCTTCTGGATCCGACGCAGGTAATCCCCGAAGCACCCGTGCCCGGTGATCACCTGCGTCAGCCGGTACGAGAGGCTACCGTGTGGCCTCTCTAGCCAGTCCCCCATGATGGGTCTTACCGCCGCTGTTGTAAAAATATCTGTATTTTTGCATGAATTTAGGGTAAATTTCTCACCCTCCAAAACGTCAAGCCAGGACTTTATTGGCCTACTCCTCCTGTCAGAACCCAGCGGGAGCGCCATTGCCAGGGTGACCACACCAATGAGGGCACCTCCCTAGCATTTTGCGATATCACGCAATCGTTACGCGGGAATTGACGCATTCACCGCAGCACGTTCATCTTCATGCCACGCAGCTCCTGTTTATGTAGCTCCAGCAACGGCCACGCTTCACACAAACAAAAATACAGGCCTATTGATCATTTTATAGACCTGCCTCTTCAACCTGACGTAACCACGCTCGCTGACTTCAGCGGAGGTATCCGTGGGGATGTTCGGTCTGTCTTTCTGTCTGCACTACATTTCGCTTCAGACCGCCCGCCGTCCTCAAGCACCTCCTCTTCTCACTAATCTACTTCTGTCCGCGTCCATCAGCGTGATATCATCAGCATACGTGAGCCACCGTGAAGGCTGCTCATTTGTATACTTTGAGCACATTTTGGGGTCAATATATATGCCGGTGACTATACCGATAAAAAAAGATAATCACTATTAATATAGCTGTTTCTTGTGACTTGACAAGGGTGTAATGTAATTGTATAATTTCCTACACTTAAAATAAACGATTATTTATATTTATATAAAAAGATCAGCTTATTAAATAAAAAGACCGACTAAGTGCGAGTCGGACTCACGCACAGAGGGTTGCGTAAAAAATCGGATTCAGGGACGAAGCTATGTTAATAACTCGCAATGAATTTTGATTGCGTTGACTAAGAAGTATGATTTTTACACAAAGTTTACTACTACTAGTTATTACTTCGGGAACATTTCCCTAATACTCAATATATGACCTGCCGTCTTAAATACTAGGTACCCGATTCAACAAAATTAAATTATCAGATCGTTTGATTAGGTTTTAATGCAAAAGTATCACCTAATTGTGTTAGAAATGTGTTCACGTTGGTTCTGTAATGGCTGGGACTCGAACAAGTAACCTCTTGTCTGCAAGCCAATGCCTTAGCCAATAAACTACCGCTTGACAGAAATAACAAACACTTAACTTAAAGATCACAGTTTATCACAGTCGCGCTTAGTTGTGCCTTTTGGTTGTGCCCTAAGTCATAAGAGTTATAACTTTTGAATAATCGCTGTTCTTATGGTTTTGGGTGATGGAAGAATGAAGTTGTGGGTTGAATTCTGTGTCAGCCACAGTTTTATAGATGTTTATGGAACAACAAGATAGTGGGCAAAATATGGGCGCTCAACTTCTTAAATTATATACGGGTAACTAAATATATAAAATTAATTATGTAGATTATTATTTAAGTACCTAAACATTAAAAATAGGAAGAAAACAGAGTCGGCCCGACTACGTTTCCTTTTTATCATTTACTATGCTGGTCAAAACTGTGCCCAATATCTTTTTTTTCAAAACGACTATAAAACCACCGTGTACACCGTGTTGTCAACCGCTAACACGCAGAAAGTGCTGGTCGAAACGCTTCATCTTATCACCGGGGCCAACATAGAAATCATCGATAATCGTGTAGCAATGATTGCGCACCGCCCCACAGATCTTGTGCCCAATAATTTGTGCCCATAAAACACAAGGCCCTGTTGTGAATTAGGACAAAAAAGATATTTGCAGAATGCAGAAAATTGTATTGATCTATACCGATATTACTTTGGAATCGATTGTAATCCTACTGGCTTCGGAATTTTACTACGAGTATGTTCGATACATGGATTACTAATAAAAAGTTACATCTTTTTTATGCTACCTAGATGGTAGACAAGCAAATGGTCCACTTGTGCCCTTAGGCAGCCTGCCTACTGTGTATTCCTCATAACGATATGAATGTGGTACTTATAGTTGCGTAAAATCTAATTAATTTAATAATTATTAGATTCCTAGAGCAAACTAGGCCTTGAGTTGAGACCGCGATTAGGCAAACGGAAAGTATGAAGCCCCCTTTAGCCAGAGGAATTGAAGACTTGAGAAAGGCAGTTAAATGAAATAACTGACCTTCGCGGATTTTCATAATTCGTTTAGAAAAGTACTTAAAATAAAAAATCACCACATAGTATAAAACAAAGTCGCGTTCTCTGTCCCTATTGTTCATGTCCCTATGTCTTTTATACTACGCAACTGACTTTGATGCGGTTTTTTTAATTAGATAGAGTGGTTAAAGAGGAAGGTTTATATGTATATAACATCATGCTACGACCCACAGCTGCGGAGCAGGAATGAAAAATGTCGCAAAAACGGGGTAACGCGGACAAAGTTGCGCGGAGCATCTTTAAAACTACACAGCAGATTTTGATGCGGTTTTTTAATAGATAGAATGGTTAAAGAGGAAGGTTTATATGTATATAACATCATGCTACGATCAACAGGTGCGGAGCAGGAATGAAAAAATGTTGCACAACGGGGTGACGCAGAAGAAGTTGTCACCTAGTAATATATAAAATAAATCTTTGTTGTCATGATGTAAAAGATACACTATATAAATATTTAAATTCCATAATCAATACTAAAAGAAGCAAACCCTGAGAAAATCTAAAAACACAAACAAGTATAGTTAACACAGTGGGCAAGTAACGTGCGCGGGCGCAGACCTGAATGGCGAATCACAATGAGCGTATAAATTAGCCACCTGGTTATTGCGATGTCTCCCTGACGGAGACGACTCAATGACTGCATGAAATACAGCCTGCGTGTTGCCAGGAGCGGTGCATAGTGTTAACGTTACGTACCTACTTGATATTTCTGGTTCTTTTTCACTTTATCTACTTATAGTATTGGAGACAAATTATTGTAAATTATTTTTACGTCATTGAGATATTGAATGTTCTTTTTAACTATTTGAAATTTAAGTTTGGCACCGACTCTACTATCAAAACTGCAGTATTTTTCTTAGACGGGCGGTAGGACACGACGGTATCTCCCGTCTGAATTAAGCAGTTCGACTACGGAAGTACCTCCGCTCTACAAAATATCGCGGCTAATAGTAACCTTGTGTTGTGTTTCTGGTGGTGAGTAGGGTAGCCAGAGCTTACTAGAGAGGTTTTGTGTTGTCTGTGGGAAGACCAAGAAATTCTTCTTTGTCTGCTGCACTGACAGCACAGAGACTCTCTTAACCTTCTCCCCTTCCCCCTCTTCTCTATATGGTCGGCCGCATGAATGTGACGCCCCTGGTGTTGCAAACGTCCATAGGCCACGGTAACCACTTTTAAGCACTTTTCCCCTGCCAATTTTCCCCTGACTCATAACGAAGGGTATGTCTGAAGTCTAAAGTAATTCAAGTTTTATTGTTATGCCGCCATCTTACTACAAAACCTCAACAGTTTTACGTTAAAGCTAATCGTCGTTTGCTTTTAGCTTAAATACCTGTGGGATCGATATAGTGCGTAACAACTGTTTGTTTTCCTAATTTTATTACTCTTACAACATTGTCTTCCTACAATTTTAGTTCACATAAGATCCCATAGTAACCTATTTCGAAAAAAGAACTTAAAAGCCGATATAAGCATTCTTTTTTTATCGTGTGAATAATTCCAACGAATAGCCCCAAAGGAGACAGTTGGGAGGTTATGTCGAACTCAAAGCGACTAAAATCTGGGGCCCTCTCTTGCGATCTCCCCTTGGGTGTAGGGACCACAGTCTAGCCTTCTGTACTGACAGCACAGAAACTCTTATAGAAACTCTTAATAACTCCCCCACCCCTCTACATGGTCAGGAGTCAAACGTCGTCAAACGTCTATAGGCCAAGGCAACTGCTTTCCATCAGGTGGGCTGTGTGCTTGTCTGTAACCTATATCGCGTATAAAAAAAGAATTCACTCTTTACAGCAGGTACGTAATTGGCTCTAAAAATAGGCAAATATGTAGTATTAGCCGCCTGCTTTTATTCAACTTCCATGCTTCTATTACAAAAAATAAAATTCACTGTAGTCAAATAAATGACGCATAAATTACAGGTTCCCCTGCCATAATATGTCCCCTAGGGCTCTTGGCTGTTGACACAATGCATTAATCATCTATAATTGATGTAAAGGTATCCAATAATTGCTTATAATGCACGTTTTTTGTGCAAATACTAACATTGTGGGATCAACTCCCTTAGACATGTGGCAGATCGTTAATATAGGATATAGGATTGACATATTTTTGTTATGTCGAACCCATATATATGTATATTTTTATCACTTAAGTGGCAGACAAGCACACGGCCCACCTGATAAATCTAATAGCTTGCTTGCAGTAGTGATGGTGTTCGTTAGGACGTGTGAAAATTAATAAAATAACCTGACATATCCATGCTCGCTGACTTCAGCGGGGGTACCCGTGGGTTGCGTTTACTAAGAAGTACAATTTTAACACAAAATTTACTACTGCTAGTTATTACTTCGGTAACATTCGCTAATACCCTGTATATGCCCTGCCGTCTTAAATACCTACTAGGTACCCGATTCAACACAATTAAATTATCAGATCGTTTGATTGGTTTTTACTACGAAAGTATCACTCAATTGTTTTAGAAATGTGCTCACGTTGGTTCTGTAATGGCTGGGACTCGAACAAGTAACCCCTTGTTTGCAAGTCCGATGCCTTAGCCAATAAACTACCGCTTGACAGAAATAACAAACACTTAACTTAAAGATCACAGTTTATCACAGTCGCGCTTAGTTGTGCCTTTTGGTTGTGCCCTAAGTCATAAGAGTTATAACTTTTGAATAATCGCTGTTCTTATGGTTTTGGGTTATGAAAGAATGAAGTTGTGGGTTGAACTCTGTGTCAGCCACAGATTTATTGATATTTATGTAACAACAAGAAGATAGTAGGCAAAATATGGGTGCCCACCTTTTTTAAAATAGTTACGGGCAACAAAATATATAATTACATAATCAAGTAGATTATTATTTAAGATTTAAGTAAATATAAAAAATAGGAAGAAAGCGGAGTCGGCCCAACTCTGTTTTCTTCCTATTTTTTAATAACGACGATTTTGCCATAATTTATTTTTTCGAAACGACCATAAAATCAACGTGTACACCGTGTTGAAAACAGCTAATACGCTAAACGCTCTAGTCAAAACGCTTCATCTTGTCACCGGCACCAACATAGAAATCATCGATAATCGTGTAGCAATGATTGTGCACCGCCCCACAGATCTTGTGCCCAATAATTTGTGCCCATAAAACACAAGGCCCTGTTGTGAATTAGGACAAAAAAGATATTTGCAGAATGCAGAAAATTGTATTGATCTATACCGACATTACTTTGGAATCGATTGTAATCCTACTAACTTAGGAATTTTACTACAAGTATGTTCGATACATGGATTACTTATAAGAAGTTACATCTATTTTATAGACAAGCAAATGCAAAGTGCCCTTAGGCATTGCGATAGGCTTTTTTTTTTTTATTGTGCGAAAAATCACCGGAGCCGGTTGGGTAGGTTATGTCGGACACAAACCGACTAAAACGCACGCCGTCTTTGGGTCTTCAGTTGTCGGAGGTAGTGGGCGATAGGCAGCCTGCCTACTGTGAACATGCATTCCTCATAACGATATGAATGCGGTACTTTTAGTTACGTAAAACCTAATTATTTTAGTAATTATTAGGTTTCTAGAGCAAACTAGGCCTTGAGTTGAGAACGTGATTAGGCAAACGGAAGGTATGAAACCTCTTAGCCAGATGAATCGAAGACTTGAGAAAGGCAGCTAAATGAAATAACTGACCTTCGCGGATTTTCATAATTCGTTTAGAAAAGTACTTAAAATAAAAAAAATCACCACATAGTATAAAACAAAGTCGCGTTCTCTGTCCCTATTTTTCATGTCCCTATGTCTTTTATACTACGCAATGGATTTTGATGCGGTTTTCTTAATAGATAGAATGGTTAAATAGGAAGGTTTATATGTATATAACATCATGCTACGATCAACAGGTGCGGAGCAGGAATGAAAAAATGTTGCAAAAACGGGGTGACGCAGACGATATTGTCAGCTAGTCACTACATAGTATAAAACAAAGTCGCGTTCTCTGTCTCTATGTCCCTTTGTATGCTTAAATCTTCTAAACTATGCAACGGATTTTGATGCGGTTAATAGATAGAGTGATTGAAGAGGAAGGTTTGTATGTATAAGTATATAACATCATGCTGCAACCAACTGGTGCCGAGCAGAAGTGAAAAATGTTGCAAAAACGGGGTGACGCAGAAGAAGTTGTCAGCTAGTAATATATAAAAAAAATCTTTCTTGTCACGATGTACAAAGATACACTTATAAATATTTAAATTCCATAATCAATACTAAGAGAAGCAAACCCTGAGAAAATCTAAAAACACACACAAGTATAGTTAACACAGTGGGCAAGTAACGTGCGCGGGCGCAGACCTGAATGGCGAATCACAATGAGCGTATAAATTAGCCACCTGGTTATTGCGATGTCTCCCTGACGGAGACGACTCAATGACTGCATGAAATACAGCCTGCGTGTTGCCAGGAGCGGTGCATAGTGTTAACGTTACTTACCTACTTGATGTTTCTGGTTCTTTTTCACTTTTTCACATTACAGGCACAAGGCAATGGTTGCTTTGAAGAGATAATCTTAGGCGAAATTGTACCAACTGAGTTTTTATGCATATATTTTCTAGCGTACATATAATAATAAGAAAATATACCTCTATTCTGTGTCTCTCAGAACTATGGAGTCTTTGAAAGGTGTGCACAAAGGCAAGGCACACTCCTGGCGGATACCTTTCCCCAGCACACAATGTGGATACACCCAGAGGTGGTGGATGCAGCCCAGATGAACACTAGACGGGGTTGTATATAGGATGAATTTGAAATGCATTTATCATTCTCTGAACCTATTCCTAATTCAGTTGGGGTCGGCTTCCTAGTCTAACTAAGATGCGGTGCAGAACTTCCATATTTTCCGTGAAGCAACTGCCATTGGAGCTCTACAATCTGGAACTGTAAATACGTTATGGAGGGATTATTATAATAAATATTACAATCGTACTTTTTGTCCCAGAAACAGGTTCCTTTGAGCCGCTATAACGGAATCTTCCACGCAAGCGGCGCTGGTGACATGCACTAGTTCTATTGTAAAAAGTGATTAGAACAAAATGGAACATAATGCATTATTCCATCGTTGTCTATAACAGTGATATTATTTAATGGAGGTTATAAGTAGATTCAGGAGGTCAGTGATAAATCCGCGACACTTACTTTTGTATGCGATTGTCTACCTCCTACGTCAGCAGACCTGTATGTAAGTCAATAGGTACGGTAATAATACAGTACGTTCAGGTTAGCTTGGCGTTATTAAACGCATTATTTGGAATAAATCAAAACAAAATCATGAGGTTCAAAAACCTCTATAATATTTGCTGCAAAAGGTAGCGGGAAACTTCTCCAAAAAAAAGAAAAAAAAATCACTAAATTTCATAATAGTATCTAAGCGTCAAATACAATAATACAGGAAGTTGACGGGTTAACCTTCAGGAATGAAGTGTCACGAGAAGAAGAAGAATTTTTATTAGATGAAGAATTTTTAGTAGCTAGATTTTACTTCACCCTAAGACATATATGACGAGAATTAGGAACAAATAACTTTTTATAATAAATATTTTTTTATAATAATAATAACTATATGCTTAGTTATTAATAATTACTATATGCTTAGTTTCTGAGATAATTCCCTCTAGAATAGTTTTACTGGTCACGACTTGAAGGACACCTATCATCAAGGTGTCAAAGTATTACCGTCAAGTCAACAATTACCGTCTAAAAAAACTATAACCTAATTTCCTCGCTGATTTCGGCGGGTATATGCCGCACGGGGGAAAAAGTAAACCTAATCCAAAGATATTTTAAGCCATTTTAAATCCATCTGACTCTACTCTCGGAATTGTAAATTCTCGTAAATTGAAGATAACTTTATTCTTGTGGTACTAAGATAGAGTCAATATATAATTTTAAGCATTTAATTGTCTAAACGTTACATTTGAAAGCCGAGGAGTACTTTGGCCGCAATTTATAGGCGCGTTATACGCTTTGTGGCGTAAAGAAATCAAGTTCTTCGATAAACACCTGGGATAGGCTATATACCGCTAGGAAAGATACAAAGTACAAACACTGTTGTGATATAATTTAGAATGCGATATTTAAAAAGTAATATTAGAATGTGATATTTAGAATGCGATATTTAAAATGCAAAATTTTATATGAGAAAGTGATATTTAAAATATGATACTTAAAGGAAAGTCTTTCGAAATCTTTGGTGTCCAAGTCAGGTAGTGGTCAGACGACCATTGTATGCGTACGCGCTACGTTAAGATTCGACGGGATAGAATAGAATAAAAAATGGCTTTATTTGTGAATCATAGGTACACAGGGATCTAATACAGTAGGCATTAAGCTCACTATGTTTTGCAACTTCGGTAGGTATGCAAATAATTTTAGGAGTAATATATTTTTTGTATATTAGTGCACGCAACTGCTACGCGGGTTCGATCCCCGCTCAGTGCAAAAAGTTGTATGCATGAATATGTCCGTTTGCACAGGTCGTGCCTCGGAGAGCCTTTCTACAATTCAGTTTTGATCGGCTTTCGAGACTTACTGTGATGCGACGGAACTTCGATATTTTTCGTGAAGCGACTGCCATCTGACCTCTACATTCAATGGTTCAATGACCAATGGCGACATCAAAGTTCCAAGTTAGACAGGTTGGACTTTTGGGGGCTCCAACTATCCGTAACGACTCCCATTGATGTTTGTATGGCGACCAGGACCGACGACTTAACGTGCTCTCCGAGACACTATCTCCGAGGTGCTCTCCAAGCTATTCTAAATGTAAATATAGGTATAAAATATAATGAATATGAACTAGATGTTGTTATAGGCTCCGTTTATTGGTGCTATAAATATAATGGGATTACGATTTGGTCACCCGGGGGTCTTTGGTCTTATGAGACCAGAAGCGTCATTTGGGTTCAGGATATCGATTATAGAATGCGTGGATCATAAAATAGTGAAATACAGACATTATAATCGGACCTAAATTAAAATATAAATTATAAAAGTAAGCGTTTGTGTACACACGATTTAAATATCTGCATAATGAAATTAGTTAAATGTGTTCAATCTGTTTGTCTCAATTTTTTTATACAACTTAGGTCGCAGACAAGCACGCGGCCCTCCTGATGGTAACTGGTTACCGTGGCCTATGCTTTTAGAATATTCTTGTACGAGGCTGTTGTATTGTTACTATAAATGTTAGTTTCTTCTTACATTAGGCAATAAAAAAAAACTAGAGTTTTGTTAACGCCAGTTGCGTTTCCATGATGAGTCATAGAATTTCGTCTATAATAGAATAGAATAATAAATATAGTGGAGAAGTACAAGTGTGTTATCAATAATGTATACATTTTTGACGTGACTAGTTTTAAGAAATATACTAGAAATTACTACACTACCTGCAAAAAGTCAAAGGATAGATAGATAGATACATTTGCATATTTCTAAAACTACCCGTTTATACATAACATAGCACAGTCTTAAGAATTTCCACCTCATAAAATATACAAGGTTGGATCGCATTCACACCGTATAAGTATTCAATTGAACTGTAAATCAGTTAGGTGCACGCGTGCCATTGTACACTCGGCGTCCGGTGTGACAGCTGCCGTTAGTTCGGAATATTTGTTTTATTGTTTGTTGTTGGACACTCGTCTATTCCCACCTGTTTGATGTTTCTTTGAAGCTTCGGTAGCTTAGTGGTTAAGGAGGCGGCCTTAGGATCGAAAGGTCTCGGGTTTGAAGCCTGGGTTTACACCACCGATGTGAATCCACTCCTATCACAAGCCATTGAGCTTAGCTGGAAGGGTTAGAGGTAATATTAGTAACTTCGGTTGCTAATATTCTATTTTTTAAAAAACTATAGGGTGTTTGATAAACTGTAGAGATTATCATTATCATCGCAGTGATAGCCTGCAATCCGTTCTTCTCCTTTCCAAGATTAAGTTCGTATTGAGTTTTATGAGAGCGACTAACGCCTATTTTTCCGTGCGGGTATTCCCACGGATATCCGTCGCAGTCAGCGAAGGTAGGTTGGGCTTGAATCAACCAAAACCTTACGGCCGTCTTGGGCCATCAGTTGTCAAGAATGAGGTAGCCTTTGGCATATCCCTATCACCCAGCTGTCCCAGAGCCAATGAAGGCCCTCTTGAAGGCTACCGCTTGACCTGCCATTTCGTGGGGAGCCTGCGTCAATGCTTCGTCCGTCAACCTGCAGGAGTTTTTGTCTTCATGGTACAATATGTTTGCTGAAGACCCTAGACTACAAAGAGGAAGGCCTGGGAGCCTAGACAAAATGCATTCGCTCCGAAGCTACATTCGCCATCGCTCTGAAATTGTCCATTCATTTTCAGAGCAATGGCTTCGGAGCGAATGCATTTTGTTTAAGCCCCCTGGGGTACTAGCCAAAATGCATTCATTCCGAATCTACATTCGTCATCACTCTGACAATGTTTGGGAGTGACATTTGTTGTCGGAATCGGATCACATGACATTCGACAACAAATGTCACTCCCATACATTTTCAGAGCGATGACGAATGTAGATTCGGAACGAATGCATTTTGGCTAGTACCCCTGGACGACTATCGCAAAGGCGATGACGATGTTAGAAGGTGAATTCTTTTTCACGACAATCAATAAAAAATGAAAACAAAATACATACAGCATTAAATTAAATAAAATTTATTATTAAATAAACATTTCATTGGCAATATTATACAAACTAGAATAAATAACGACATCATCTATATGAGAAACCGTTTGAAGTTTTGTCTAAAAACACGGGTATTGCGGAGAAAGGTCTGCAATATTTCTTCTTCTTCTGTTTGTCTTCTGGGAGAAAGTTCCAGATGATCAGGTCTTCGCCTACTGTGGCAGTTGCTGGAATGTCAAAATTTTGGTAGTTTATTGGGCCATATAACATTTGTACCTATATATTGAGTCTTTTCAGGGCATACACTTTTTACGATATAAATTGAATTGAAACAGTCAGTACATTACTGACTAAGAAGGAAAGTAAACCCGAAATGCCGTACTTTGCGCCATAAAACTGGATGAACTAGACTCTCCCCAAGAAGATGGAGATGTATTGGCTAGAAAAATTAATGAAGTGCCTAACAGACGTTGCGGATGGATCGAAACGTGACCCGAAAATGCGAGTTTTGGATACAATCTGAACCAGAGGTGGACATCAAGAGCGGTGTAGGCAAGCATCTTATTGGCTCTCTCGCCATCTTCTCGAGCATTAATTACTCGCCGAAAGAGACGGCAGGACACCACGCGCTCGCTTTCAACACCATCGTTGTGAAGAAGGTTCTGAGCGAAAGGACTCCTACTCCGAGGGTCACCACAGGGCTTGCTTTTTCTTTTACCAATTCCACCCTTACACTCCTTTGTACTTTCGCGCCCCTGTAGGATCGTACCTACCTTGCATGTAGGATAAATCAGAACTGATATGCACTCAGATGAGGAAGTTTTTAGTTATATATGTTTCGTTTCGGAAAAGTATTCCAAACTAGTAAAATAATAATAATATGCTCTTCGAAGTAACTCACCAAGCTTAGTCCCATCTGGACTGAACACCATGGTCCGCACGCGGTCGAGCCCTGCCCGCCCCTTACCCCACTGGTCCACTACGGTGTCCGGGTCGCTCATCACCACCAGTTGAGAGCATATACTTGGAATTGATAGCTCCGTGTCTAGAAAACATCACATACATAATTATTATAGTAAGTGTGATAAAGTATTTAGGTTCCTACAAGGTCGGCAGCTCGTGTATCACGCTCCGATGTTGCACACATGATACTCACTTTCCGTCAGGTGGTCCGTGTGCTTGTTTGCCAACTCAGTGGTAATAGGTAGTTGATGCCATCTTTTTTAATACCACTTAGGTGGCAAACAAGCCCTCAGCCCACCTGATGGAAAATGGCTACTGAGACCTATGGACGCTTGCAACAACAGCGGTGTCACACTTGTACCGCCAATCCTATCGTCTATCGTATTGGGACTCCTTTATCCGCACCTAGCCTCCCTTTCTGGGCCATTGTGCATGCAGAGTTACTGGCTAGAGCTCCGCCAACCGCCAACCCTATTGAAACCTTCTAATGCCCTTCTTGAAGAGGTGGCGGGGAGGGAGTGAAGGTTAAGAGAAATTCTGTGCCGCCAGGGCAGGAGAGAAATCGGTCTTTCCACTGACAGCCCCCAACCTCTCCAGTGAACTTGGCTAACCTACTAACCGCTAAGAACACAACACAAAGTTATTATTAGCCGCGATATTCTGTAGGGTGGGGAGATACTTCCTTCCTAGATATTTGACCAATTTTTATGAAAAGAGTTTCGGAATCAGAGTTTCACGCGGGTGGAGTCGCGGACAATAGCCAGTCTATTTATAATATTTATAATTGTAGGTATGCTTACCTATATCCCATAAGCTGAGCACTAGCTCACCGGTTTTCTTGCTGAAGAGCATAGCGTCGAGGCTATGGTTGTCCCTGCCAAGCGAGCGCTTCCGAAGCTTGTCCGACGGCGCATCCCACAGCGCTACCCGCGCGCTGAACGCGTAGTTCACAGCCCCAATACCAAGCAGCGCACTGCGCCATGGGTGCCAGGCTACGGCCTGAAATATTAGTAATACATAAACATAACATAAACTCACGTCTATATTCCCCGAAAGGGTAGGCAGAGGTGCTAGCACCCACATTTCGCCAGTTTATGTTTAGGTCCCAATGTAATAGGTGGCGAGCCTATTGCCATTAGCCGGGCACTTATAAACCTACGATAAATACACACATAACTTCGAAAAGCATCGAAAAGTCATTGGTGTGTGCCATGGTAAAACCTGGGATCGAACCCGAGACCTCGTCTCAGCAGTCCATTACCCATACCACTAGGCTACCGCGGTTTTTTGTAATTTCAGTTGTTAATATTCCTTACAATAAAAAAATGAAAAAACAATTGGATGAAAAATTAAACCATCGATCGACTGACGGCCGTGTCATCACAACTATAGTTTATGTGCCTATGTGCCACAAGTTGTTAAGTCCACACTCAACGTCATGTCGTATTGCCATACTGCGCTGTCCGATCCGCTGTTCATGCCACAAATCTGGACGCACCTTTAGGATTGGGTATAAACAGTCCTTCCAACATATTGAACCCGTTCATTTACACCAAGAAACAAGTTGTTTAATAATAAAAAAAGATGTTTAATACAAAACTGGTTGAAGATTTGTGAAAAACTTGTAGAATACCTGTCAGAACATTCCTTGTTTTACATGTACAGGTATACATGTACTAGCTAACCCGCGCAACTTCGTCTGCGTCACCCCGTTTTTGCAACATTCTTCACTTCTGCTCCGCACCAGTTGGTTCTAGCATGATGTTATATACATATAAACCTCCTCATCTTGAATCACTCTACCTAATTAAAACACCCCACATCAAAATCCGTTGCGTAGTTTTAAAGATAACCATACAAGCATGCATATAAAGGGACATAGGGACAGAGAACGCGACTTTGTTTTATACTATGTAGTGATTAAGACTTTCTTAAACAAGTCGTAAACAAGTTTAAAACACATTTGCATTCACACTGGGGTTTGCGACCTATTGCAACTGTTAAATACATGTTTTAAACCTTGGTATAAACGAGGATTAAGTCAACCCGCGGTACACCTACTAAAAACTCTGCAGGCCCACCTTGATAGTCCAATCTGACTTCAAACTCGAGAACAGCTGGAGCATCGGCCAGGTGAATATGAGTACGTCCCCATCATTGACAGAAGTCGCTGTGACGTAACGGGCGTCGGGGGACACCCGCGTCATAAGAATAGCGCCGCGGACGACGGTGCTATAACTGATGACGTTGGCATCGCGTGTGTATGACATGAGCGTGCCGCGTGAACAGCCCCTGTGGAAGATAGTATACAAAATTAGTTTTTTACATTACATAACATAAACTCACGCCTTTATCCCCGAAGGGGTAGGCAGAGGTGCTAGCACCCACATTTCGCCAGTTTATGTTTAGGTCCCAATGTAATATGGCGAGCCTATTGCCATTAACCGGGCACTTATAAACCTGCGATAAATACACACTTTTCTTCGAAAAGCATCGGAGTCATTGGTGTGTGCCATGGTGAACCTAGGATCGAACTCGAAACCTCGTCTCAGAAGTCCATTACCCATACCACTAGGCTACCGCAGCATTTTTTATTTATATTTAGTTTTTTATTTGTGATGAAATTATACTGATATAGAAACTGTTATTTTGAACTCACGATTTTAAGAGAACGTGGTATTATAAGTTTAACGTTTCTGTGTGTGTCTGTCTGTGGTATCGATTTCGATGTAGTATTTTTGTTTGAAAGATAGGAAGGTAAGGAAGGATTTAAGCTATTTTGATGAAAGTCGGTCCAAAATGGCTGCCTCCTCAAAAATTTTTTTTATAAGGCCCATGGGGATCAAATGAATAGATTACACGACACATTATGACAAATTTCAAATCCAATGGCTGCAGCTGAAGTCCGTATCGTCTGTCGAGGGATTCAAAACCCGGACCTCGCGATCTTAGGTCCAAGCCCTAATCACTAAACTTTCTTTACACCCATAAGCATATCAAAAAAAGAGTTTATTTTATAACGTCAAGGATTCAGTTAGTTTTCAATTCAAAGAAGTATGGATATCTTATATGTTACGTGACAAAAGAGCTGCCTGTGGGGCTCCAGTCCAAGGCGGTGATGGTGCAGTAGTCCGGCGGCGAGATGTGGCGGCAGCGGCAGTTGCTCTCTCGCACTCGCTTGTTCAGTTCCGTGTTGTGCACTTCCACTGTCTTCATCTTTGTGCCCAACTGGGGACATAATATTACAGACATACAGTACGTACTGGGATGCACGGGATTCTATACCGAGACCTTTAGGCCCTTTTTGAACCTCAATTATGACAGAGATACCATCCATTAATCAATTAATGGATAAGGACTCTCGTGGTTGGGTGATTGGCAATCACTCTCGTAAAATTCAAGGTCAATAGGTGACGGACAAAGAATATCACTACCCCATTTCATCCGAAATGTGTCGTATAATGCGACTAAAGGGAAAATACGCAAATGATATAATTACGAGAGACTGAAAACTCAAAATCAAACCCGGTGCCAACGTATCTGGCTAGTGGAAATAGTAGGCCAAAGTCTCCCAGCATTTGGAGACGTCTATGTCCAGTAGTGGGCCGTGATAGGTTAATTGAATGATTGATTGACATTAGGGGTTGAAAGCGTAGCAGGGTTGACGCCAGGTTCCAATTCAAGGTGCTTAATTTTTGTTAGGACTCGAAAGTACTGTGGTGAATTATTGGTGTTACAATTTACGCCGAATGAGCTCATTGTGTCAAATGACACAAGCAATGTCAAATAGCAAATAATACAGCAAGAACGGCAACAACACAAATGTGTTCTTGCTGTATTTTGCATTTTCTTACTTGTAATTAAGTTACAAGCAGGGTACCAGGGGGGGGGGGGGGGGGGGGCGGGGAGACTCAGGGTATGCTCCAACCATCTTCTCTACTAAAATTTGAGTGTTTTTTTAATTTCAATATCCTCTCAGAACGTCTTAGGATCTTCTATGGAGCACGATTCTGTGGTTTATTAAAAGACATGATTGAAATAGTTATTTGATATGCGCTAACCACAAGCAGTTTCCCTTTAGGGTCGAACTTGCAGCACTGTATGTCGAAGTCTGTGAAGCCCTGGCTGAGCAGGCTCTGCGTGCGCCAGCTCCACTTATGGTAGCTGTTCCCTAGGGCCGCCACTAGGACGTTGTCGTTTGACCAGTCCAGCAATTCTGGAACTGTACAATAATATCAATTAATCATTACATGACTGTCAAGAAGGGTTATTATTCTAGGAGTTATTTACAAAGAGCTATAGATAAACAAACTTTGAGCTACATATGGATACTCTTCTAGTCATATCGCCGGTTCCGCTCATCAAATTGGATTTTTATAAACTTCTACTGTCGAGTTGACGGCATTTCCACAGACCAATAATTCTGCCACATCAGAGTGGCAGAATCGGTTTGGAGTTGCAATCGTTGTGTAGTAAATTGTTTCACGGCAGCACCGCTACTAACAGAGAAGGCCCGAACATAGGTTTTATGATCTGAAGCTTTTTCTATGTTACAGAGCGACATAAACAAATACTGCTAAGCTCTATGGCTTGTATTATAAGTGGGTTCATACCGGTAGTGTAATGGCCTGGATTCGAACCCGGGACCTGTCAATCGTAAGGCCGACCCCTTAACCACTAAGCTAGGTATATATATCTTGTACTGTGGCCCACCCAGGCCCATCTCTGGGTAATAGTTTACAAAAAATATTGTAAAATGGTAGTATAGAATATGCTCACAAGCAGAATAGCTGTATGTGGGCAGATCCAGTATGCTTTCTGCCGAGCTTAAGTAGCTTTTCTTCCTTGGTGTACATGGCCATAGCTTGACACCTTCCTCACCCTCAGGCTGCAAGCTGGTCTCAGGGTTAATTGGCTCCAGGCCGAAGGCCGAGTCTAAATATTTCACGTATTTTTTCTGTTGTAGGTACTTCATATACTGTGGAATAATAAATAATATATTTTATGACGGTGTTATACTTTGAAGGAAATAAACCAATATACCTTCTTCACCTTGAGTTGCGCTTACGGTGAGGTGGCGCTAACTATTCAGTAATCGATCTGTCTTACCATTAGGTGTGGTTACCATTTGGATGGTTGACCGTTTTTTATGGACACGTCAATTTGACTTCACCCCGCCTGATGGTAAGCTCAAGGCAAAGTCTCAGGAACGAGGGTCACCATTACAAATAAGTAGAGTGTTACAATGGTGGCACTCAGCTTGACGGCCTCATCAGGTGCTTTTTCATGACTCGCTTAAAGGACCCGGGACTGTAGGAAGACCGTGAAAAACCCGGTCTCACTATCAATAGAAGTTAGGACAAGATGGAGAACCAAATGGGTGACCTGAATAGTTCTATCGTTGGTTCGCCACTAACCTCAATATAGACTAGGAAGTCGGACAACCGAAAAACCAAGCCATATAAATATTTAAGTGGATTTCGGACTCCAAGGCGATCGGGACTAAGGCAAGGTTTCCGACATAGTCACTTCACTGTAAAATTGAGATGGTATGCAAAGAGGTTTCCTCAAGACAAAAACCACTCTGTACTCTGAGTCTATGTATCAACTTTATTTATTTATTTTTATTTATGGCACGTCAATTTGACTTCACCTCGCCTGATGTTAAGCTGAAGCCAAAGTCTCATGAAAGAGGGTCACCATTGCAAACACGTTCAGTGCTACAATGGTGGCGCTCAGCTTGACGGCCTCATCAGATGCTTTTTCACGCCCCGCTTAAAGGACCCGGGACTGTAGGAAGAAGGAAACTTACCCAAATGTCATCTGTGCCTTTATCAGGGATTCCCCATCGCATTTTCCGACAGAGCTCCGGCAGATACTCTCGCGGTGTAATAAATCTATCCACCTGTGGTCTTTGTTTGTTCAACTGGAAAAATACATTTCGTTATAAATTGCGCGTTCATTACTGCGAAACTAAACTAGTTTTCTATTGAACGTAAGTATATTTACTCGGAAATAAATGGAAATGTTCGTGGAAGGTGTGTTTCTGCGAATTACAGCAAATGAGGAACGTTTAATGGCATCTACGTTGTACTAGACGAGACAACAGTTGACCACAACTAAGTGCCATTTTATGATGTTCATTGTCAAATAGTTGAATTGTCAAATAAAATAAATATTATGTTTGTATTATTAAATATTAATTTATTTTTATGAATTTTTTTAGAAATATTTATTTATTTATTTTTATTGCAAACAATTTATTATTATATATAATTTATTTTTTTTGCATTGTGTTGGATATATAACATGTAAAAATAAAATACAAAAACTATGAACCAAAACTCAATTTACGTACTATGTGGCAAAGAAACTAGAGTCAAATCATAGTTTTAATTTAAAGATTGAAATTATGTTTTTAAGAATAACATAATAATTTTCAATTTGTCAGTCAACAATAAATTTATTTTTGAATACAATTTCAATACCTGTATGTTAAAAATCAATTAAAACCATTAATTATTTTTGATTCTTAATTCTTTATGCACACAGATCATACATAAAAATTGCAAAAATCATGGGCAAAGACGAGCTTAACTCAATATGAGTTTTCTCTCAGCAAATTTTTGAGTTCAGAGGAGTAGGTGAGGTTATGTATGGAAGGGTGTGTGTGAAGTGTACATTAAAGATAAAAAGAAATTATAGATAAACGTTCCTAAACAGACATACATGGTGTATAAAATATATTCAAATCAGAAAACGAAACGAAACTGAAATTTAATAAATCCAATAAATTATAATCAAACAATGGAGTCCAAGTCAATTTACCGCATATACCTTAAAACCGACTGATAAAATATATTGAAGCGTGATTTAAGTAAGTAACTTTCTTTTACACATTTCTTCATTAATTGAGGTTGTAAAGAACTTAATTTAATAATTTATGGTCTAAGAAGAATCAGCAATCTAAAGTACCGCATCCTCAACCCTTCCCCATTTCCATCTTACCAAAACCTATTTAAAGTAATATTTTTTAAATCTTACATTACTTTCATAATTTGATTCGGACTTGACCCATTGCCATCCATCGATATTTGTGTACTGATCTTGTTAGACAATAGTTAATTCTAACATATTAAACAAATAACTATACCCAGTATCCATTTCAATGTAAGAGATAGGTACTGTTTGACCATTTTAACCATTTAATTTAGTGTCCTGACGGACGCTGACAGTGTCCGAATCACTCAATGGAAGTCAAGTTTTGTTCATCCTAATGTAAGTCCCAGACACATCCGAAGCTTTCACTTTTTAGTCTAGAGTTCACTTTTATCAGTCCAACTGCGAGTTTGGATGAATTCCGATATCTTTTGTGAAAAGATTGGCGGTATCGAAACATTGCAGTTAAAGCAGTTGTTGGACTTTTTAGGGGTTCATATACCCGTAACGACTGTTATAGATTTTCGTATGACAACCACACCACTAGACCAATGCAAATAACTATATTCATGCATATAAATGTAAGTACTGAGCGGGGATTGAACCCGTGCTTGCAGCGGTCGAATCCAGTACCGTTCCGCCATAGAAATTGTCTGAAACTATGAAAGTAAAATAAGAGATATTCTGATTCTGAGGGAAAAATAAGTTCATGGGTTTGAATCCCATCGAAGTATTCACTTTTTCTGATCTAAATTTGAACAGCTAGCATACTATAGAAAATTTTCATAACATTGATTGGGCGGATTTATCAAAAAACAATGTTTAAAAATGACTGTAACGTCATTCATTGTGACCGATCGATTTAAATATGATTTGAATAGTTAGCATACTCAATTAGTATGCTAACTATCTTTAGAAAATTTTCATACATACATACCTATATACTCATGCCCGTAATCCCCGAAGGGGTAGGCAGAGGTGGCGAAATGTGGGTCTTATTAAACACCTGTGATTTTCGGTCCCACAGGGTCCCAGGGTGCGAGCACATTGCCGCCAATCGGGCACTTTGTAGAAAAAATGGGTATTCCGAAAATAAATTCCTAACCGAAAATGTTGCAGCAAAATAAATTTGGAAAAAAAATTTTTGCTCCGATTAATTACGTGCTTAGTCGCACAATTCCTACCATTTAACATCTTCGAGAGTATCATTACTCTAACCAATATTACTTTTAAGGCGTAGTAGTAAGTCACCAGTATGGCTCATCTAGTGTAACATTGTCTATGGTGCATGATCGTCATTGCCAGAGTTCGTGGAAATTGGCCAGTGAAGTGCGTATACTTACTATGTGATATCAGTCGTTACGAGGTGCATTGTTTTGTTAGTTTGACAATAGGTTAAGTATGAGTTCGATTTCATGAATGGGTTCCGTGTAGACAATTTTTCAGCTTTTCAGAAAGCCTTTTTCTGTAGGCTGAAGAGCTGAAGACTTTTATTTGTTATGAAAAAACTGCTAGAGTTATTGATGCTAATTTTGTACGTATTATATGTTTAATTACCATTAACCAGACACTTATAAACCTGCGATAAATACACACATAACTTCGAAAAGCATCGAAATGTCATTTTTATATATTATATAGAAATGGATTTATGAACACATTATTTGTGGATTGATAGTCATACGGAACTCTAGAAAAAATGAAAATCAATATTGTATTTTTCTTCAGCACAAAAATATAATAACAACCAACACTAATGGTCCACTAATGGCTTAGCTAAGTCAATTAGCACCATTATTGTGTTCAAACTTAATCGTTTTCTTGGAAAAGACACTTCTTATCTTATTAGTGCACATTTCAATTATAAACACACCTCTAATTATAACTATATTTATGTAAATGGTGTGTGCAACTTTGTATGAAGAAGTGGCGCATTTAATTTTTTTTTTTACCACTTAAGTGGCAGACACGGCCCACCTGATGGTAAGCGGTCACCGTGGCCTATGGACGTTTGCAACATCGGGGGTGTTACACTTCCCCACATTGGAGGAAGAGGGACATCTCAACATGTCCCCGGGTCTGCCGGGGTGCGAGATATATGTCTTGTATAATCTCACCTCCGGCAATCAAGGACCCATGGACGGCGTGCGTTTTGGTCGGTTCAAGTCCGACATAATCAGTTTCAGAGTTTTGGTGGAGGTGGTATCCGTGGGGATTTTGCGCAGGAAAAAAAACGGGTTGTTACACTCGTGCTGCCTATAGAAACCTTCTAATGCCCTTCTTGAAGAACCCAATTTTTAGAACCCATTATTTTCGTCTTAAATGATATAACAGCTGAGATGTGTTCTAACCGGTGACAGTGACGCCCCTGGTGTTGCAAACGTCCATAGGCCGCGGTAACCACTTTCCATCAGGTGGGCCACGTGCTTGTCTGCCAACGAAGTGGTATAAAAAAATTATATACCTATATACTTTTTGACACAATGGAATGCACTCCTATGCCGTCTATTGGGGCAATGATTATGTTTGTGTTTAGGTATTAACAAAAAACTGCACTTGGAAAGCTTAAACAAAATAACAACAATGTTTTAATCTCCTAAAAATTATACACGATTATTACAAAATAATAATTATTGATAAGAAGTCAAGAAAGTTATCATTATTAAAACAATAAACACAAACGAATAAACAAATATTGCTCCTAAAACACTAACTTAATCATTCCATATTAATTTTTGCGCGATAAGTACATAAAACAAATTAAACGTACCATAAATACTTACATTTTTTTTACCAAAAGTTATTCGATTCATGTTAACAAAAACGTTGTCACAAAATATTCACTTTATTCTTTTGTTTTGTTTCAATTTTAAATAAAGAACACCTGTTAACAGTTGATACAATATCTGGCAGTTCCATCAAAATAAAATGTCAACTACCCACATAATTAAAAATAATTTGCAAAAGCGTTATCTATTGAGCCAATTATTACCTATGTCTAAGTATTTTGTTTTTAATTAGAAAGTTATCTGAAAAATATTGCAAGTACTTCGTTTCTAGATTTTATTTCTATATACCTTTTGTGTTATTTTTATATTTACTTGGTAATGTCTATATTTAAACAATATAAAACGAATAACAATTTAGTGGATTTTTTATTAGACCAACAACGAAACGGAATGTAACTTACGATCAATTAAATAGGGAAGGTACTGTATGTTTTGTTAGTTCGTTTTTGTACTAAAAAATGGCTTTATGAATTCATCGACGCTTACAGCCAAGCTTTTGATGCAACTGGTATTGTGATTATTTTTTTATTCTTTTTTATAGCACGTCACCTCGCCTAATGTTAAGCTGAAGGCAAATTCTCATAATAGAGGGACACCATTGCAAACACGTACAGAGTGCCGCCCTGCACGAATCTGTGTTTGTGCATAGTTATAACTTAGAAGTTTTCAAGGCTAAAGGTTACTTCTATGTAAGCGTGTTCCACCGCCGCCGTAGGCTACATTATCACTTACCAACAGGTGAGATAGTAAGATAAAACAACAAATTTAAAGAAAGTCAAAATTCAGACTCAAAGAAAAAGTACTTTCTAGTAGTACACCTTCGTCATAATAATGACCTTGATCATGCATTTTTTACCTATTTTACATATATGTACACATAAAAATATTCACGTCCGGTGTCCCTGAAGTGGTAAGCATAGATGTATTGACGCATACAATAATATGAATATGAATATTTGCATTGGTCTGGGTGTTTCTATGTAAAAAAGTATCTATGTATGTTCATCCGCATTCTAGATCCTTAACACAAGCTAGTTAACTTATGCTTACCATGGGTCTAGGTGGCGTTGTGTAGATTGTCCTACAATATTTATTTATTAATACAATAAGGCGCGAGCCTATTGCCGTTACATAGGTCTGCTTTACGCAGATAAACTGATCTGTTATAATTGAAAACAAACCAATTGTACCTTTCCAAGCAATACAATACATACATATTTCACACATAAAATTAAATAAATAACAAAATATTCTGCGCTTGCGCCCATCAAAATAATAACACCTGTTTTAAATCATTCTCTCAATGCAGTTCACCCGATACGGACGTACCTGACATCAATTAATAAGCCAGTAAGTGATGCCCATTGATGCTGGGCTCTGAGATAAATGCGTTATCAGTGAGTCTCAGTTCACGGCATTGACGGGATTTACTGCCGGTTGGCACGCAATGTTAACTCTATTGGGTTATTAGTGTTCGGTTTTTGGTTTGTATTTAAACCGTACTTAGTGCATACATTAGGAAGAATTCAAGAAGGGCATTAGAAGGTTTCTACAGGGCAGCACGTGTGTGACGCCTCTGGTGTTGCAAACGTCCATAGGCCATGGTGACCGCTTCCCATCAGGTGGGCCGTGTGCTTGTTTGCCACTTAAGTGGTATAAAAAAAGACTGTCATAGAAAATAATTTGCCATAACGTTTTGTCTCGTGGGTGTTTTAAAAGGCGACTAAAGGGTAGGTTAGCTTTGCTTTCGACGGTAAAAATAATAATATTTAGATAAGGTTATCCGATTTTACCCAATACTGACTAATAACATAACATAAACTCACGTCTATATATCCCCGAAGGGATAGGCAGAGGTGCTAGCATCCACATTTCGCCAGTTTATGTTTTAGGTCCCAATAACTTATAAACCTTTTTTTTTTTTTTTTTTTTTTTTTTTATCTATGGCACGTCAATTTGACTTCACCTCGCCTGATGTTGACCTGAAGGCAAAGTCCCATGAAAGAGGGTCACCATTGCAAACACGTTCAGTGCTACAATGGTGGCGCTCAGCTTGACGGCCTCATCAGATGCTTTTTCACGCCCCGCTTAAAGGACCCGGGACTGTAGGAAGAAGGAAACACGTGCGCCGGCAAGGAATTCCAGGACTTAATGGTACGGCAGAGAAAAGACTCACCGAACCGCTTGGTTCTTGATGGAATATTCTGTACCGTATGCGAGTGACACCTAAGCCCTGCACGCGTTGTCCTGTGTAGGAAAGGGGAGGGTGGGATTAGTTGGAAGAGCTCATCAGAACATTCACCATGGTAGAGACGGTAAAATACTGAACCTGCTATAAATACACACATAACTTCGAAAAGAATCGAAAAGTCATTAGTGTGTGCCAAGATAAAACCTGGGATGGAACCCGAGACCTCGTCTCAGCAGTCCATTACCCATACCACTAGGCTGCCGCGGTCTCTTGTTACTGGCTAATTTCTTTTCTTTCATACCACATAAGTGGCAGACAAGCAGGCGGCCCACCTGATGGAAACCGTTACCGTGGCCTATGGACGTTTGCAACACCAGAGGCGTCGCACACGTGCTGCCTACCCTTGTAGAAACCTTCTAATGCCCTTCTTGATCAAAACAGTGGGCATTTGACAGTGTCAATGTAAGGCCGATTTTAACCTATTTCCGGGATAGTTGTTTCCTCTATAGTCTTTTCAAATACCAGTACCGCATCCACATCTTTTTAATTAGAGGTCTTTGATTGTAATTTTTTTCGCAAGAAACCGGTTACAATAAAATAAATTCAATTTCGGCAGAGACATAGACATACAAACATTGTCGCTTGAACTGCAGCCATTTATATAATCTCACGTTGTCCAAGGAGGCTCTGATTTACTTGTGTGAGGCACGCGATGCGATTATCAGCCGTGCCGAGGCGATGCGTCACTTTGTAATAGATACCTTTGCATTAATGCAACTATCGATTATATAAGACCCTTTTGAATTCAATTTGAAAAAGGAAGACATTCTTCATTCTATCCGTTTCCTGTGCTTTTTGAAATATATTGACGTTTTTTAATCTGTTTGAAATCCTATCCTATCAATGTTATAGATGTATAACTTTGAGAAGATGTTTGAATGTTTGTTATTCAATCACACACATGAACGAATCTGGCTGAAATTTTGTACAGAAATAGATTAGAGCCTGGAATAACACATAGGCCATTTACTCCGGTAAAAGGTTCCCATGGGGGGAACGTGATCCAAATTACATGTTAACCGTGGAAACGGTTTTGTGGGGCCATGTTTAATATTAAGTTTTTATTTAATTTTATTTAATAAAGATACATACATACATACATACACACGGGTAAAGCCCCGGGAATTAGATAGTTACTAATAATTACCAATTATTATTCCAATTACCTTGTGCGAATTTCATATAATGAATAACATTGATAAGCGTAAACAAAAGTAGATAGCGAGTTGAAAGCCTAGACTGCATCCAGGACCGGCTCTAAGATGATGATGATGAAACAGTGACCTCTTCAGGGAAACAAAACAACAAACCATAGTTGTAGTTCAGCACTTAAAATATAGATGGCGCTTTTCTATAGTATGGTTACGTAAAGTTTTGTAGTAAAGAAATCGATCGAAATGGCTAACTTTTGACCGTCTATAATAATAATCATGGCTCAATTATTGGTAGTAAGGCAACATTACTATATTAAGAACTTAATTTCAGTTGGGATATATACATTAGATACATTACTTTATAATTTATTTAAAAAAAAGGCCAAAAGGCAAAGGCCTTAATTCAAAAGACCATTTAATCCTTGCCTAGTGGTATGAGTAATGGACTGCTGAGACGAGGTTTCGAATTCGATCCCAGGTGTTATCATGGCACACACCAATGACTTTTTTATGCTTTTCGAAGTTATGTGTGTATTTATCGCTTTATAATTTTATAAGTGATTATGGGGGTGCTAGCACCTCTGCCTACCCTTTCGGGGATATAGGCATGAGTTTATGTTATGTTATTTAATCCTTGTCACAATTGTAAATTAAACAAGTTTATACAACAAAGAGGACAACACTTATCAAACAGTATTAATCAAACAACCTACCCTCTGATTGTTCTCGGTGCTAAAGAGCCCATCACACTAACGTTTCCACGTAGGATGGTGATATGATGATGATACCAGCCTTTGAAACAAGAACTTTTTGGAATAAGAGTCATCGGTGGCTGTTTAATTTCCTTTGAGCAGAATGACGGTATCCCCTCATCCTAATTGAGCAGTCCAACTGGGGAAGTACCTCCGCCATACAGAATACCGCGGCTAATAATAATAAATACATAAATATTCGAGGGCAATCTCCACAACACCACATAGAACCATGATAAGCATAGTTTAACTAGCTCGTGTTATGGATTCTAGAATGCGGATAACCATTCTTAGATACTATTTTTTTGTAAATACATACATATTCTACATAGAAACACCCCGACCAATGCAGATATTCATATTCAAGCACACAAATATTTGCATTGAGCGGGAATCAAACTCGCGCCTCCTGCATAGCAGTCGCGTTCCCTACGCCACACCACGGAGGAGAGGTAACCTTGTATGTAGTTTCTAGTGGTGAGTAGGCCAGCCAGAGATCACTGGAGATTCACTTATCGCCGAGATCTGTCTCCGAAGCACGGTAACGCAGAGCTTGCTGCTTTAAACTTTCGACACCAATAGTAGGGGAGGCAAGTATGCTAAACTCGTTACTCGAGCGTCGTGGAAACCTATTATAAATTGATAGATTACATAATAGTTAAAATAATAATCCAATATTTTTTAAATTTTTAATTGCAGGGGAAGCGTTTACAGAATATCATAAAAAGTACAAACATATCTCATATATTTTAATTAAAGTTTTTATTTATATTGTCTTACTTATAGTAATATGATTATATCTAAAATAAAATAAGTCGGCCGCACTCAAGTAAATCCAGACATCGCTTTTTTGTGATTTTGCTACCTCTCCACGTCCTTAGTTTACGCTTGAATTCCCCTTTATCTGTATCTGACGGTTTACACGTTCGCAAAAATTCGAAATTTATAATGAAGGCTGAAGGTGCTTATTCTTTTTCTGTAAAATCGAGGGCCTTTTTGAGTTGCCGTTGTGGTGTAGTAATTTGATTCATGGCAGAGCCGCTACTTTGCGAATACTTACTACGTCCGCTCCAGGTGGCTTTACTTATTAATAAGTATCAATCAATCAATCAATCAATCAATCAGCCTATCGCAGTCCACTGCTGGACATAAAATGCGATAAGTATAATATGCCTTTCTTCCTTTCCTTATTATTATTATTCCTTATTATTCCTTATTATTATTATCTTTTTTTTGTTATTGCCATGATAATTTATAGTAGTTTTAATTTTTTTTATTTTATTTGTGATTTTGTTGACATACTCAAATGAATTTATCACATATTTACTTATTTACGAAATTGGCTTCAGATTTCATTATTATCATGACAAAATTACGAATTTTCATTGGTTTAACATTGATATATTCATTTTACTCATTCATTTAAACAAGTTAATGCACTCGATAAATGAATTCCTAAAAAAGTCAGCGATATTCGGTATAGTGATCAAGTCACGCATATCTTCTGTCACTGCACATTATTTAGTTACGATATGTAAATAATGGCTTCCGATATTTTAAGCTATAAAGTCAAAAGAATGTCATTATAAGTGAATATGGTACTACAGAAGTTGACAAGTAGGTACTACTGTATAATTGTGTAGTAAATAATGTACGGTCTGCGTCAAAAGCAGCAGCAGCAGTTAATCATTTTAAAATTTTCATAATTAACTTCTGAGCAATATTATTGATATATTTTACATGAAAATGCTGTTTAAGTAACAAAGTGGGTTCTATTGAAATATTTGAAAATTTATGCTAAACTGTAATTAATGATTTTGAAATCCACACCACAACCCTAATTACAGGAATAGAATACGGTGGAAATTTCAAACGGGTAGATCGGCAGTCTGTATGTAGCATTATTCGAATAATTTTTGAAACATGGTACATGGGGAGTCATAGTATGTCATTTTAAGTTCATAAGTGAACGAAGTAATTCAGCTGTTGACAAGTTACCATCTTAATTGTACAGTACCGATGCTGTGGTACCTGGTAAGTAGTAATTTATACAGACAGACAATATATAATAATTATGAACTGTTCGTGTCTGTACATTTATTATTTACTAGCTGTTCCCCAGCTGTTCTCCTACGTTTACAGTGCAATATAGCCTATGTTACTCATGTATGTAGCAGAATGTAGCTTTCCAATGGAGATTTTTTTTTTAAATCAACGCAGTAGTTTTGTATTTTATTCATTACAAACATATATACACACACACACACAGAAATACAAATTTTTCCTCTTTGTAATATTAGAAGATAGTGTAGATATGTTAGCAAATGATTAAATTTTTTTGATTTACATTTTTATAATGCCTATATTAGTATAGAAGGGTCTGGACCAACGCCAACCTCACCTGCCCGTGGTGTCCTCTGCCGATCAATGTACGAGGCTCTGGCTACCCGCCAACCTGCATCGCTCCAGCAAATATTAAGTAAATATATGCATAATATTATTCCAGACTAATCCCAATACTTAAATTTATTTAGACCCAGCGGGAATCGAACCTGTGAACTCCAACATAGCAGCAAAATACTCTAGTACATACCGATCAATGCTGTCCAAGCCGATTTCATCAGCAAAACGGTATACCTATGCATTAATGCTCTATTTCTATTTCTCTCTCTGGTACCTCATCCAGTGAATGTGTACCTCTTGGATTTGAGTGGCCAGATGGTTACTGACGGATCGCGGTAGCCTAGTGGTATGCGTAATAGACTATTGAGACGAGGTCTCGGGTTTATATATGTATATTTGATGATGATTATATAGTTTCGAATCGTAACAAGTGGCGCCATCTCTTGGACAATGAAGAAACTAGAAGAGCAAATAAATTGATTTTTCTTCTTTTCACATTAATTATTAGTTTCGATTAGTATCGAATTTAGATACGAAAAAGTGGATGCTTTGACGGGATTCGAACCCGCTATCGCTCTATCGATTTCTAATGATTCAGACAAGGCTTCGTGGCTTAGCGGTCCGAGCGTTCCCTCTATAGGAGAAAGTTCGTAAGTTCGAATCCCGTCAAAGCATTCACTTTTTGCTATCTAAATTTGATATGAACATTTAGTATACTACCTGATTGCTTTTCAAAATTTTCAATACCTTTAATTGTAATATGTAATTGGTGCGCCAAAGTATTGAATTTAACGCCCATAGCTTAGTAGTTATAGGTTCAAATCCTGACTGTTAGTTTAGGTACGTACGTGAATTTACTCTTAAAGGAATTGGAGGTAAGTGGAAATACTAGCCATTTTGGTAACTAATGTTAAAAAAAAAACTTGATAGCTACCAAAGTTTCACTTTGATTGTGGGATTCACTCTTTAATGTAGTTTTTCCTTAAGGTTGATGGCTTTTACGGGAGTAACTATCACCTGACTCCTTAACCCTGACAAGGGTCTACACCGGCACTTCTTCCGTCGATCATTAGATGTATCGGCTTAGAAGTGAGGTTTGCTTGGACCCCGAAGATCTTGAGGTCAAAGTCATACACACTTGTTAAGAGATTATATTATTATATCTATTTAAAAAAAACTTAGGAAAAACCGAACGCCTTGATATTTGTTGAGTAAAAAGAAAAATACATCCAAACGTCTTCACATTCACTTTCACGTCAAATAAGTGACATAAAAGTGAACTAACCAATATCACACAATATAAGCAATGTCACATCATCATTCCCTGAACCTTTTTCCCAACTCAGTTGGGGTCGGCTTTCCAGTCTAACTGTGAGGCGGCTGAACTTCGATATTTTCCGTGAAGCGACTGCCATCTGACCTCCACAACCAATGGTCTAATGACCAATGGCGATATCGAAGTTCCAAGTTAGGCTGGTTGGACTTTTGAGGGCTCCAACTACCCGTAACGACTGCCATAGATGTTTGTATGGCAACCGGGACCGACGGCTTAACGTGCTCTCCGAGGCACTTATAAACCTGCGATAAATACACACATAACTTCGAAAAGCATCGAAAAGTCATTGGTGTGTGCCATGGTAAACCTGGGATCGAACTCGAGACCTCGTCTCAGCAGTCCATTACCCATACCACTAGGCTACCGCGGATATAAGCAATGTCACATAGTATTAAATTGAAATAATAATTACTTTATATTCCTCACTACAAAAGACATCAACGGGCTCATTTAATAAGTGTTGACACAGAGTTAAGTTTTAAATGTTCTGTCGTAAAACAGAAGCTCAAAGTAAAATATTCAGTACATTTATATTACAGATGTAAGTTGATACCGGAATTTGCAAAGCGTGTTATAAATGCTAGAAAGAACATAATATTAACACATAATTTTAAAGTAAAAAAATAGACTCTCTTGATATAGTTGAGTATAAAAGACATCAACGAGCTCAATTATAGTGTGTTGATTCCAAGTTATGTTTTAAATGTTCTGTTGTAAAACATGAACACGAAGTAAAATACTTCAGTACTTTTATATTATATATATAAGCTGATACGGTGGTGGCTAAGCGTGTTATAATTGCAAAAAGGAACGTTGAAAAATTGTTACCTGAGCTCTTTTTAGCATAAATTATATAATTAACTTGGCCGTTTATATCCGTTTATCATTAACTCCGTCCGTGTGCACTTAGCAATGGGTTTAATACCCATGACTATTATTTTCTAAAATTAAAGTTACGCCTTAAAATATCACCAGTGTAATAAAAATTACCTGTCAAAATAAGCTTGGCTGCTCTGGTCTACCTATAGATATAAAGACAAATATTCAAACAAAAAAATCCTGTTATAACACTACAAACAGAATATAAATTTTATTACAAATATAATAGATGAATATTAAAATTTTAAGATTTACAATATTAATAAAATGCCCATTAATCACAATCGTGTTAGAAATGATTGAATTGATTAAATAAACATAAATCTTGTTTTGAACACGACAACCCCACTTCCGTTGTAAGACACACTAGTGCACTTGTTACAGATAGCACACTTGCGCACGCGCAGAAAAGGATTAGAGAAAAGATGTTTGAAATAGTTCTTCATCTCCTCATTCGCCGCGGAGACCGCGGGCTGAGCGCGCGCGTTCGTCTACAATAAAGCGAAAAAAAAAACAAAAATACGATATACCAGTTCATTCACGCTTCACAAGTTGAGAGCTTTTTGGGTGCAACGACCTCCGGTTATCTCATACTGCTGTCAATTTTAAAAATCGAACGTCCTTGCGAATGGCGCGAACAGCTGACGGTCTTTATGCACCATCGCCAAATTTAAAAAATGTTAAGTGCTTAAGTTAAAACAAATAGAATTAGTGATTTTTTGATTATGTTCTAAAAATTAGTGCAGTGCACTTTTTAATGTGTTTGTGTAGTAGTGTCAGTGTTAAGTAATATCAAGATGTACTTGAATGGTAAGGTGCTATTTATTAAATAATATTGAGTTCTATTTCTTTTTTTAATATTTTTTTAAATATGTTCTTTAAGTCTTTGATGCCTCACGTAATGGTAATTTTACGATAAGAGACAACTAATTTAGATATCGTCTTAATGAACTGAATAACTAAATTGAACATGTTCATTATGTGTTCTTCACATCATTATTCAGTATATTTTATCTTAAAGTTATTATTGAAATAAGTTTAAGTGATACCATTTTCTTAATTTTTAATAACTCTAACTTACGTTGCATATATATCCTAACTACTGATTCTTACCGACGATTATAAACACTTAATTTAACTAAAATTGCTTTAATCTGTAAATTTAATTTCTTAGATGTGAAAATTTACATAGTCAAACAGATGTTTACTGCGATAATCCAATCTAAGTTTGACTATAACATAGTCAATCTAGTTGGATTTTTGATTTACTGTATCAGAAAATGAACTATAATTTTCCACGGAACAACTAGCCGCGCGGGATATCATTATTTTGGCCTAGAACTTAGAGACTCTTAAGTAAATATTTGAATCTATCTAATCTGTGTGAGTTTTCCTTTTAAATATTTATTTATCCACATTATTATTCTAATATGTCATATAATAAGCAAATGCATGGATAACACTATATTTCAATAAAAGTATTTTATTCTCTTGCAAGACGACAAAATATAATTTTATTGCATACGTTGAAAAAAGTTAGTTCAAAAGACATAAACGAGTTCACCTCAGGTGTTGTTTTAAGTTATGTTTCAACATTCCAAAACATAACTTAAAAGTTAACGATAAAAATAACATTCATCGATTTTGCATTATTAAAGTGTCTTCCTGAAATAATAAAACTGTTAATTTATGTTATTTATTTTGCGGTTCTTAATTTTATTTCATTTTATTATCTCTCTAACGCTCTGTAAATTGTTTTTTAATACTTTTAGTACATAAATACAAGCATTATCAATACCAGGGATTTACTCTAAGAATACATTCTACGGAAAAGTGGTATACGACCACGGGTATCCTTCATATCATCATCATGCGCTAATCCCGAATCTGTCCTCCTCAGGTTTCGAGGTCCGCTTCTTTCCAGTCTGATTGCGTTGCGGCTGAACCTCGATATTTTCCGTGAAGCGATTGCCACCTGGCCTCCACAACCTAAAGGCATAAGCGATATACTGCAGTAAGACCAGTTGTTGAACTTCTTAGGATCGACGGTTCGACTGTCATAGATGTTTGTGTGACAACCGGGACCGACGGCTTAACGTGCTCTCCGAGGCACGACCAGACTAGTATTATATATAAACCTGAAGTATACAAATATTTGCTATTCAAAAATTGATATGTTCTTGTTTAATGCTTTATAAAGCGTGGTTTTTCAGTAGTTGGGTAATAGTTTATAAACAATTTTATTTCTGAACATAAATAGTTTATAGTACAATTTACATCAGCTAGCTGTAATAAAATTTGATTACAATTTGTGCAGTCAATTCGAAGATTATCAGAAACAGACAGAAGACAAACATCCAAACGATCTATAACATAACTAGCTGACCCGCCCCAGCTTCGGCCGTGGTATGTTTAAACCACTCAACCGATTTTCTGCAAACTTCACATAAACCATCTACTAAATAGTCCGAACAAAGCCTGAACATTCGGTTAGGATAGATGAGCCCGATCTTGAGTTATAAAATTACAACGAAAAGTGGCATTGATTTTTATATACTAGATAGATGGGGGTAGACCATGACGGATTTTCCCGTTTTAATTAAGCAGTCTGACTGGGAAAGAACTTTTGGCCTACAGAATACCGTACTTAATAATATCCTTGTGTTGTATTTCTGGTGGCGAGTAGCATAGCCAGAACTGGAGAGGCTTTGTGTTGTCAGTGGTTGGACCAAGAAACTTTCCTTTATCTTCTACACTGACAGCATGGAAAGTCTCTTAATCTTCACCCATTCCATGGTCGTCAGCACGAGTGTGATGCTTCGGGTTTTGCAAACGTCCATAGACCACGGTAACCACATTTAATCAGGTGGGCCGTGTGTTTATCTGCCACCTAAGGGGTATAAAAAAGACCAGAATATTAAGAAAGAAATTGTTTATAGTTCACTCATAAACCATCATCATCCTTGTGTTATGTTAGTCCAGGTCGCGTCTGATGTTTACACCTCAGAGTCAGAGATCTAATCAATGTATGATTTGACTTTGAATTTTCGAAGGTTTTTTAAACCGACATAATCGCCTAAGCCTGCAGAGGCGGTTATGTCGGTTTCAAACCGACTAGAATCGCACGGCCGTCTCTGTCTATCAGTTGCCAAGCGTGAAGTAGCCTCTGGTTCTGGTATATCCCTTAGTCCCCTGTTAACCCAGGTGTAGTTATTAGTCAACCATACCAGAGTTGATCAGGTATAGGATAATGACTGTTAACAGCCGAGGACTTGACTTTTAATAGTTGCGGACTTAACCTGTGCAAATAGCCACATTCATGCATACAAATATTTGCAGTGAGCGGGGATAGAACCCGAGCCTCCAGCATAATCTCGTTCACTACCGTCACATCAAGGCATCATTAACTTTATTCACTGTAAAGATAGCGAAAAGTAAATGAATCTTAATTCTTCTTCTTCTTCTTCTGCCGGATCGACAACATTTTTGAGTTGCCATCGAGGTGTAGTAATTGGTTTGACGGCAGCGCCGCTACTCACTGAGAGGGCCCGAGCATGGGTTTCGCTCTTCGGGAAGGCTTACTACGGACCCTCCATAAATTGTAATAGTTAATGAAGCTAAATTAAAGAATAATTGAAACTTTCATTATGTAATAATAATAATAATAATAATAATAATAAAAAAGTCTTGCAACACTGAACTCAACAAGTCACGTTTTTTTTCGATTTATATTGTTATTTATAGTAGTGAAAAATACAAACATAAAGTGCATACATTGAAAAGTACATTAAAATTCTAATACAATAAAATATAAATACACAATGAATTCTATAAAATACTTACTTAATAAGAAAAAATCAATAACTCGACATGACATGACATAACAAATGTCAAGCAATATGCAAAAAATCTACTAGATATGTGATAATGTAATGTTGACTCGAACACGAAAGCAAGCGCAAGAAGCACACACAACCACCACGGACTCGTCGTGCAGCTCCGCCTCGCAGCACCTGGAGAACGTCACTACGAGACCATCTTCTGCTGAGGCGTCGAGCTCCGACGAGTATTTCTCCCCACCGACGTCGCCAACACCTGTACGTCGGCCGGGGAGAGGCCGACCACCGACTGGCTTGGGGCCACGACGCCAACCGGCTTCGAATAGGGTCCCCGCTACCGGTGGTGATGTGCACCGCATGAAATGGACTAGTGCTATAAATGAAAATGTCATGCGGGCATATTATGCGGCTACAGAGGGAGGAACCAACCTCAGTGCGTACCGTACTCGAATGCTTCCTCTGTTTCAGGCGCTTGAACCTTCTGTCAACGTTTCGTCACAACGACTATCGGACCAAGTGCGGGTCATTCAACGCAATCGTATGTTGAATGAAACCGTACTTGAGACTCTACGGCTAGAATGCTTGCGAAACATCTGTGTCATCCCCGCCCCAGTACCCGCTTCCACGCCTGCAAACCCAGTGGTTTTAATAAACGAAGACACATATGTTGAGCGGGATGACACACCTATTCCAGTAAGTATTCAGTACAATGAAGGGATAAAGGAGGCTTTGGAATGTGCATTGCGTGAGTATCGGTCGATGCCCCTACATATTAGGCCACGTCTACCCCGGTTGCCAGTGCATAGACGAAATATGGCTCTGGTGAGGGCCCTTGATTCACTATTACCTAGACATCTAGAGAATAGTGAAAATCTCGGTGACACTCATTCAATATTGTATTGCACAGCTGTGGCAGCATGTCGTATGGCAGGTATTAAATTTCCTATTAAAGATTCTGCCATACGACCTGCGTCTGTTGCACCAGCATGGCAATGCAGGATTGAGCGACGTGTTGCCGAGACAAGGGTGCTCATCGGTAAGCTAATCTGCTTCAGGTCGGGCAATACTCGCCCAAGAGTGATGCGCTATGTGACCCGAGCGTTTGCGGGAACTAATATTAGTTCTCAAGAATATGCGTCTCGGGCCACAGAGCGCATTGACTTCCTGAAGCAGAAAGTCTATGCATGGGCAAACCGAATACGTAGATATAAAAAACGCGTCGATCGATATACCGTGAATCGCATATTCCAAAAAGATCAAAGGTGGGTGTATAGAAGCTGGGAGCAAACAGATGAAAGTGTGGATGACGTGCGGCGGCCGGATGCTGATGCCACAAATGCGTTTTGGCGTAGCATCTGGTCGGTGCCCGTTAGCCACACTGAAGGCGATTGGATGCGTGAGGTTGAGGTAGCATGTGAAACAATTCCAGACATGGACAATATTCTCATTGATGCCATTGACGTAGATTGTGCGGTCCGTCCGCTGTCTAACTGGAAGTCTCCAGGACCGGACGGATTGCACAATTTTCTGGTTAAAATGGCTCCGGAGTTCACATGCTATTTTGGCTTCACAATTTCAATCCGCTGTAGAATCTGGGATGCTGCCAGCTTTTATGACGACCGGAATCACCCACTTGCTCCATAAAACAGGTAGTACTCTAGAACCCAATAATTATAGACCGATCACATGTCTACCGACGGTCTATAAACTTCTTACATCCATTCTGAGAGCCAAAATTAACAACCATATTAATAATAACTCTATTATGTGCGCCTCTCAGAATGGATGTAGGAATGGGGCTCGGGGTACTAAGGAGCTCCTCCTTATTGATATGACTATTAGCCAACAAGCTCGCCGCAACCGTAAAGATCTGGCGGCATGTTGGATAGATTATAAGAAGGCTTTCGATTCCGTGCCACATACGTGGCTTTTGAGGGTGCTGGAGTTGTATAAAGTTAATGCAACTCTATGCACCTTCTTAAGGTCATGTATGAGGCAATGGAGGACAGTTCTTTTCTATCCAGGATGCCGTCGGGCTTTGGGGAGTGGCGAGCCGATAACAATAGAGCGGGGCATTTTTCAGGGGGACAGTTTGAGTCCACTTTGGTTCTGCTTAGCGCTGAACCCACTTAGTACTTTACTAGTGAGTTCAGGGTTAGGTTATAGGTTACGAAGAGAGGGTCAGATGGTATCCCACCTGCTTTACATGGATGATTTAAAATTATTCGCCCACACTGGACCTCAACTAATGGCTTTACTGAAGGTAACCGAAACCTTTAGTAATTCTATTAAGATGGGGTTTGGCGTGGACAAATGTGCAGTCATTCATGTAAAGCGAGGACGGGTGGTGGAGTCAGAAGGTATACAACTTTCTGAGTCCACTTTCCTGAGATCACTCCTCGTAACTGAGACCTATAAGTACTTGGGTATGTCACAGGCGTTATGCATCAATGAGGCTGGCATGAAACAAATGTTACAGGAGCGTTTCTTTGGCCGCCTGAAAAAAGTACTTAACAGTCTTTTATCAGGTGGTAACAAGGTGCGTGCCTGTAATAGTTGGGTCATGCCACTCTTGGTGTACTCCTTTGGCATACTCAAGTGGACTCAAACTGAACTCGATGCCATCGACAGAAGAGTCCGGACTCAGTTGATTGTACATCCCGCGAAATGAGATTGTACATCCCGCGAAAATGTGGGGGTCGAGGATTTTTAAATGCTAAGACCCTTCATAATCGCGAGGTGTGCAATCTCAGAGACTATTTTCTTAGATCCAACGTGGATATGCATCGAGATGTAGTCAACGTAGATACTGGGCTCACCCCGCTCGGCTTGGCCAAGCTGAACTGGCGCAGGCCTATAGTAGTTGGTGCTGACGACCGCAGGGAGATATGGCAGAGCAAGGAGTTACATGGTAGGTTTTATCGGGCCCTCCACAGGCCCGAAGTAGACCTACTGGCATCCGTATCCTGGCTACGTTTCAGTGACCTTTTTGGGGAAACTGAAGGTTTTGTCTGTGCAATTGCAGACGAAGTTATCAAGACGAATAATTACCGGAAGTATATCATGAGGGATGGCACAGTCGACATATGTCGAGCGTGCCACCAACCTGGTGAATCCCTCAGGTATATTACTTCCGGTTGTTCTCGTCTTGCTAACGGTGAGTACTTGCACAGACATAATCAAGTAGTCAGGATAATCCACCAACGGCTTGCTCTGAAATATAACCTTGTGGAAGTTGAGGTACCATACTATAGATATGTTCCTGAGCCAGTTCTGAAAAATAGTCATATCACATTGTACTGGGATCGATCTATCATCACTGATAGGACTGTTGTAGCCAACAAGCCTGACATTGTGGTGATAGACCGATCCGAGCGCCGAGCATTGATTGTTGATGTTACCATTCCTCATGACGAGAATCTCGTGAAAGCTGAGAAAGATAAACAGGTTAAGTACTTGGACTTAGCTCGCGAGATTGTCGACATGTGGAGTGTTGACTCAGCAATCATTGTGCCGATAGTCGTGTCAGTCAATGGACTGATAGCGAAGAGCCTCGATCAACACCTAAAGAGGCTCGGGTTAGACGGTTGGGTCAAGGGCCAGATGCAGAAGGCTGTGCTACTAGATACGGCGCGCATCGTGAGGAGGTTCCTTTCTCTGGGGCCCTAACCACCGGTAGCTTGGTCCCTGTATCCGATACCGGTGGCACTCTGTTTTTTTATATTTTTAAATGTGTATATTGTTTTTTATTGTTATATGATATTTATATTTAAAAATGTAAAAAAATATGAAAAGAAAACGAATAAACAGAAATAATAATAAATGTCTTTATTGTACACCAATATGAAAAAAATACAGAACAAGTACAAAGTAACCATGGTAAATACAATTGGCGGCCTTATCGCTCTGCGGCAATCTCTTACAGGCAACCATAGGATGGACAGAAAAGCAGGAGAAAGGTGTTTCTGGGCAGTTTGGTGCGCAATAATATTATATGGAGAAAATAATAATATCTAGTCAAACACAACACAATAAGCTACCTAATATGCAACATGTACATATACACATACATACACACACCTATCACCATACACACATACATCCATACACCTACCTAGATGTAAATTATTATATTACCTACATATGTCTATGGACTGTAGATTAGGATAGTGAGTGCAAATTGTAGTATTTATCGCAAACATTAGTTTATAGATGCTGATGTATTTTAATGGTACGTAATGTCTAGATTGATAAATCAATAAAGAAAATCATAAAAGTACACCAATTCCTATTATGGTACGATTTGTATTTCTTTGTACTGATGTTTTTTTATTATAATATTTTTGTTTCATTGCAATTTTATACCAATATGTAGTGTACCCGAAGTACTACCATGTACACTGGGCTCCAAAAGTTCCTGGACATCTAACAATCTATATCCCTATGACAGTCTAAGTGTAATCTTATTTCTTAACAGAAAATAAGTACCTAAAGTCATAAAAGTAGTAGTCTAAACGTATAATAATTATAGTGTAAAGTATAAAGTAATTATACTTCAATAAGTAAATCTATTATCCAGTAGCTTCTAAGACTAGAAGTTGTATAGTGGCATCATTTCATACAATTTTCCTAACATCGTGTATATATTTTATTAAAAAAATGAATTACAGAACTAATAGCATTTTCAAATTTACTAGCTGTTAGAGTAAAATATCAGTGATGGGTGTCGTTGTGGGCGTGTCGTGTCGGCACGAAGCTCAATTATTTATTGGACGGACATGATGTGTGCAGTCATTGATTCAATTCATTACGACACACACACACACGCCCCACACACGCACACACACCAACACACATATAGTACTTAATTAACTGTGTAATTCTTGATGAAGTAGAAAATAAATAAAATACCAGTCCATTTCTATCTGTAGATGGATGTATTCCATCTTGTGTTCTTAGTTGACGTCAACTGGTTGGAATTTAAAGTCTCATTAGGTCACTTCAAAATCATTTCGCTTAGTAATTTACTCTGGGATAGTGATCATTCAAGTGGTATTCACACAATAAAAAAATATAATATGTGCACTAAACGAGAATCGATCCTGGTAGCTCAGATGACACGTCAATTTGACATCACCTCGCCTGATGGTAAGCTGAAGGCAATAAGTCAGGAAAGAGAGTCACCATTAGAAACACGTACAGTGTTGCAATGGTGGCGCCCAGCTTGACTTGCTTGAGCTTAATGAGGAAGACTTAATGGTGCGGTAAAGAAAGGACCTACCGAATTGATTCTTGATACAATAATGGTTCTTGATATTTTACACAGTATGCGGGTAACATCTAAACTCTGCAAGTAGAATACCTACGTATGTAATAATTTCTTTTTTATCTATGGCACGTCAATTTGACTTCACCTCGCCTGATGTTAAGCTGAGGGTAAAGTCTCATGAAAGAGGGTCACCATTGCAAACACGTTCAGTGCTACAATGGTGGCACTCAGCTTGACGGCCTCATCAGATGCTTTGTCACGCCCCGCTTAAAGGAACCGGGACTGTAGGAAGAAGGAAACACGTGCGCCGGTAAGGAATTTCAGGACTTAATGGTGCGGCAGAGAAAAGACTCACCGAACCGCTTGGTTCTTGATGGAATATTCTGTACATTATAAACTAATGTTTTCTGGAAATAATTATGAGTTTGTTCATAATTGTCGACACAAGACTACCCCATGTCATTTACGACGCCAACATTATAACAGAAACATTTTGTTTGATGAAGTCATTAAATAACGTGTCGTTATTTTTTTTTAAAGTGGACTTCCACAGCCTTATGTACTGTTGTCTCTTTCTATTTATAGTGTCATGAAAGAGACATTATAATTCATTCTATCACCTGTGTTGCGGTTATTATAGATATTGTAAAGTTTAAAAGGTACACGCACTCCAGTTTATATATCATATTTTTTATTGTCTCAATTGCTCAATTGGTACCGCGGTAGCCTAGTGGTATGGGTAATGGACTGCTGAGACGAGGTCTCGGGTTCGATCCCAGGTTTTACCATGGCACACACCAATGACTTTTCGATGCTTTTCAAAGTTATGTGTGTATTTATCACAGGTTTATAAGTGCCCGGTTAATGGCAATAGGCTCGCCACCTATTATATTGGGACTAAACATAAACTGGCGAAATGTGGGTGCTAGCACCTGCCTACCCCTTCGGGGATAAAAGCGTGAGTTTATGTTATGTTATGTTATAATATTTAATTACGTGTGAGTTTACTTATTTTCTTATAAAGAAACAAAACATCGATAGTTTATTTTATTAAACGCTATCTATGTTACTTTGGTTAATTGTAGGTACTTAGGCTCTCCAAGGATCATAAATCTTAAGGCGTCCAGGGACTTTTGGAGTCCACTGTACAATGAATGATATTATATTTCGTCGTCTTCCTATTTTTTTTTAATCTATGGCACGTCAATTTGACTTCACCTCGCCTGATGTTAAGCTGAAGGCAAAGTCTCATGAAAGAGGGTCACCATTGCGAACACGTTCAGTGCTACAATGGTGGCGCTCAGCTTGACTCCCTCATCAGCTGCTTTTTCACGCCCCGCTTAAAGCCTTAAAGGACCCGGGACTGTAGGAAGAAGGAAACACGTGCGCTGGCAAGGAATTCCAAGATTTAATGGTACGGCAGAGAAAAGACTCACCGAAACGCTTGGTTCTTATTTATTAATAATGCCTATCAATATCTCGTAAATGTTTAATCAATAAATGCAGATAAATCACAGCTCAATGTCAAAGACTTCGCCGTGTACCTCGGAGTGAGTCGAGAGCGATCGGGCGTGACTGGACATGCTTCATTTTTTATCTAGATTCAAAAGTATTTGAGGTACCGCCAGATTTGTGTTAGATTAGTGGCAGACAAGTACACCATCCACCTGATGGAAAGTGGTACCGGTAACCGTGATTTATATCGGTTATATCTAGGATTATATCGGGGATTAAAAAGTAAAGGTGTTTCTAAATGTCAAACTGTAGTTATGCGTGTTAGCCCCGATCCCAAAATCTACACACTGCACATATACGCTCACAATCATTTCCATTCGTGATAGGCAGAGGCCAATTAATATCTATATGTCAACAACCATTGTATTCGATTCCACGTAATAGGGAGTGAGCCTATTGCCGTATTCCGGGCTTTATTGCAGACTCAAGCCGTGCATCAGACGCTGAGACTGGGCTGTATATATTTACCTGTCTGTCTTTTTTATACCACCTAGGCAGACAAGCACTTGGCCTACCTGATGGTAAGTGGTCACTCGTGCACGACACAGTCATTAGGGTAGGCATTGTGTTATTGTGTAATTTAAGAATATAAATTACGTTTTTTTACATATCTCCAATGCACAGACAGCTAATATTCAATTGTACATTAAATGGTCTACTTTTGGATGTTTGTTCAATCTCTCGAAACTTAAGATTTCAGGCCAAGATTGATTATGTTGTATCAAAAACATTTGTAATAGGCCACTTGTTAAGAATGACTCCCGTTACATCGTATCGGCTCCGGGTCGAGAGTCGATCGTGTATCAGTTGTGTCCGCACGCCTCGGATAAGATAAGAATAGGTACAGCTAGCTACACGCGTTAGTGTATCCATACAAAATTATCACCATATTATACCATCAAGAACCAAGCGGTACGGTGAGTTTTTCCTCTGCCGTATCATTAAGTCTTGGAATTCTTTACCAGTTCACGTGTTTCCTTCTTCTTACAGTCCCGGGTCCTTTAAGCGGGTGTGAACAAGCATGTGATAAGGCCTTAAAACTGAGCGCCACCATTGTAACACTCTATGTGCTTGTAATGGTAGCCCTCCGTCCTGAGACTTTGCCTTCAGCAGGCACGCAGGGTGAAGTCAAATTGACGTGTCCTAAATAAAATAAAATCCTTGCGGTCGCATTCAAAACTGACATCTCGAAGTTCGGGGGTTGGGGACTGCCATCTAGCCTCTATAACCTATAGTAGATCTTATAGTACTGCAGTTAGATCAGTTATTGAACTTTTTAGGGCTCCAGTTCCAACACCCATAACGACTGTCATAGATGTTCGAATGACAATCTGGATCGACGGCTGAACGTACTCTCTGGGGCACGACTAAAACAATTTAAATAGTTTTATTTATGCATACAAATAACTGAGTAGAGATCGAACCCGCACCCGCTTATTACGTGGGACACCTCTGCCTGCACGTATGTAGATTCATAAGGATTGTAGAAACGTAACCAGAATAAAACTCAGGTGAAGTCGCATTCAACAGCTAGTTTATCTTTCGAAGAGGGGGAGAGGGGGTTGAACCCCTAAAACCACAGCTACGCCTATAGGATGGAAGCATACACAAAACATAACATACTGTATCACCGCGTTGAGGCATTGGGCGGTTTTAAGTTGGAAGGCGGCCATGCGTAAATCTCCCACCACATGCATACACTCTCACATAGAAGGAAGACATATCAATTACATTACCTAGTATGTTATGTAGCTTCCTAAACTTATATAATTATGCTTAACAGACCAATATCGTAAATGAGTGACTGTTTACTTTATATAACAAGGTCTTTACATATGAAATTGCGAAAATTTTTTTACAGATTCATGAGTTCGTTATTCCTGTTATTTAATAGCTATTTCCACTATTTGTATTTTGTTTGAAAATTGATTTCAAGATTTTACAACTCTGTATTAAATTTTGTTTCTATTGGCCGCTTGATAAATTAAATTCGATATTCAAATACAGTTATTCCTAAATGCAATCCAGTTTGATGATAAATTTCGTATTGTTTTTTACAGCTGTCACTTTTCAAAAATGTAATAAAGTTGCTGTTTGCTTAATGTTGTCTCATTCATACACAAACAATCATAAAATTTGGATTTATCATTCCTAAAAAAATGCAAAAATGTTATTAAATAAAATTGGGTTTCCTCCAATTTCTTCAAACAAAACGGCAATTTCATATGTAACGACCTAAGATTAAAATATTTATGTTTGTAAATATTTCCTTCTTCCTACAGTTCCGGGTCTTTTAAGCGGTGCGTGAATAAGAATTTGATAAGGCCGTCAAGCAGGGCTTTTCTGTAAGTTTGTCTTCAGCTTATCATCAGGCGAGGTGAAGTCAATTCCCCAACCTTGAGACAAGGACTCGTCCGTTGTGTGGCCCTAGATTGCAGGTGAGATTAACTTGGACCTCAGAGGCTGTTGGTTGGGCCTTGCAGGCCCATTGTTGAATTGGCTTGCAGGTGTAGTTGATGTGCCTAAAGGGATTGGTTTTGCTCTTGAAATATTCTAAAATTTATTTTAAAACTAGCTGTTGTCCGCTGCTCCACCTACGTGGTCTTCTGATCCCGTTCCCGCTGCTCCATAAAATCGTTTTGTAAAGTGTTCAAGGAACAAAAATATAAATAAAAATATTGGTCTAGCCGTCTTCAAGTTTTGCTTGGCAGCATATTTCGCGACTCATTTTTATTTACACTGACGGACTCATAAACTGCATCAAAGTTCAGGTTTACTCTAAAAGGATTTTTTATAATAAGTATGCAAACTTTTTAGATTAAATTATATAAATATGGAAAGACTGGCTCTTAATCTTAAAAAAAAATTAAATTTAAAAATAGAACTGCAGTAAAACAAATGAATATAGCCGGGAAAAGAAAATGTACTTGTAGTATCAGATTTGCGTGTTATTTATAGCAAAGTTTTAAATTGATTCTCATTGATTTTTTTTGTTTTGTCAATTGAATTATTGTTACCAGCATAATTGTTGGGTTAGTTTTTTAACACATCGAGAGTTTTTGAACCATAATATGGATACCTCGTCCGAACAAGCGGCACAAATTGTAGCATTGGTGCGGGAGTGCTTGGATCAACGAACGATTGGTAGAAATTTAAATTTAAACCAGTCTACGGTTTCTAGAATATACAGAAGGTTTGTAGAGACAGGTTCTTACAGAAGGAGACGTGGTACAGGCAGAACTCGAGCAACCACAGGTCGTGATGACCGATTTATTGTTATAACTTCCCTGCGAAATCGTTTCCTCACGTCAGTTAACATCAAAACCGAGCTTAATGAAGTGCGTGGAGTAAACGTGTGTGCACGAACAATAAGAAGAAGGTTAAAGGAAGCGGATATCACCCCTTTTAGACCAGCAAATGGTCCAAAGTTGTCTACAGCTCACAGACAAGCTCGCTTAAGATTTGCGCGTCATCACCTGAATTGGACAGAAGAGCAGTGGGCCTCTGTATTATTCACGGACGAGTGTAGGACATGTTTATATGGTGCAGATGGTCGCAGAAGAGTCTATCGTCGACGTGCACAGCGATATGCTCAAAGTTGCATTGAGGAGCGTGTTCCTTTTGGAGGCGGTTCATGTATGGTCTGGGGTGGCATATCGATGAACGGGCGAACAGAACTTGTGTTCATAGACATGGTCCGTCAAAACGGTAATAGAGGGGGTTTGACAGCACATCGCTACATAACAGAGATATTAGAAGATCACGTGGTGCCTTACATGGGATTCATAGGCGAAAATTTTACTTTAATGCAGGATAATGCCCGGCCGCATGCAGCTGCACAAGTTCAACATTATTGCGAAGAGGTTGGGATACGTACAATGAATTGGCCAGCACGCAGCCCGGATCTTAATCCCATCGAGCATGTTTGGGACAATTTAAAAAGAGCTGTATATGCGAGAAACCCTTCGCCCACGACAGTGGCAGCACTAAGAACAGCACTTTCAGAAGAATGGGACAATATTCCGCAAGATCTTTTAAAAACCCTTATAAAATCTATGCGGAACCGATTAGAATCCGTAATAAGGGCACGTGGGGGTAATACACCTTATTAAAACACAAATAAACCCTTGCATAAAGTTTGTGTCTATTGTTAAAACCAATTTTTTAATTAAACCAATTTTTCTTAAATTTCTGTTTTTTCTTCAAAAAAAGTCTTAAGGTCCTTTCCAGTACATAAACTTAAAATTAAAGATATGACCCTACGCTGTTTTAAAGTTCACGAACCAATCTAGAGGTTTCAATTTAAATCTGTATAGAAAGTATGCATACTTGGTTAAAATATTTATTTCAAAGTCGTCTATTACTTTGATGCAGTTTATGAGTCCGTCAGTGTATATCCTATCCTACTTCCTATCCTACTAATATTATAAAGGCGAAAGTTTGTTTGGATGGATGGATGTTTGTTCCTCTTTCACGCATAAACGGCTGGACTGATTTGGTTGAAATTTGGTACAGGGGTAGATTAGAACCTGGAATAACACATAGGCTACTTTTTATCCCGGGAAAAGGTTCCCAAGGGTTGCGGGAACGGGAACAAAATTCCACGCGGGCGAAGCCGTGGGCATCAGCTAGTAGATGTATATTTTTGATTAATTTAGATTAAGTAATTATAAATTCTACTATCTACTTCAACGCATATTTATAAATACACAACACAACATAAAACATCTGCGGTGTACCGTAATCATTAACTTTTTTATCATTAATTTGAGTCATGCAACCCAATGATATTTAAAAGAAAAATGAGTTAATTTCATACCTTGACATGTTATGACATAATTTATAATACAGTAGCTGTTTCCCGCTGCTCTGCTCGAGCGGATGTCGGTTATCGTGACTAAATATAGCCTGTGTATTATATAAAATATCTTCAAATTAGGTTCAGTGGGTAATCCAGACAGACTTTCGTATCTATAATATTATAAATTAATACATTTTAATACAATAAATACCTATCAGTTAGTCTTAACGCAAAATAAAAAACCAATTTTTTATTTTGTTTATTTTTATAACATATTGAAGTAAAAAGAAATACGGGTTAATGGACGTTTCACATACGTTAAATTAAATTTGTATGGGTAGATTGACCCGAACAGTTTCATAGAAAGGATAAAAAGGTCCAACATCAATAGACCAAGAAAAAAGAAAAGTTGATTTTATTGCCGAATTCTGCTCAGGCCGGGCCGTGTTTCAAATATATTTTTAATTTTAACGTTTTGTAGGTTTAATATTCTATACAGAATAAATGCATTTTTACTTCGACTTTGATAACATAGAAATGTAATAAGAAAAACATATAGATTTTAGGTGATGTACTCAATTGAGTACACCACATAATTTTGTACTAAATCTAAACATAGGCGTCATTGTATGTATCCAACCCCTATCTACTAGTTCTGTCGATGTTTCGTAAGTCAGTCATTACTGCAAGACACAGTCGTGCAATAAACGCTCAAGTTAACCGGCGAGAGGTTACACCTCTCTGAACATTTACTCTCAACGATGTGCTAAGTAATTCGATCACGATACCCTTGCAGATAGAGCCTCTTGTTTTAACACTTAAGTGTTGAACAATAGGTGGAGAGCTTAAAATTACGTAACGGTATTGCTTGATAGGATTTTTAAAGGGTAGCTTGTGGTTTTTTTATAAAGATAAATAAATACTCGTATATATTGTTTCTGAAGCTTTACAACTAACATTTTTTTTTTATTTATGGCACGTCAATTTGACTTCAACTCGCCTGATGTTAAACTGAAAGCAAAGTCTCATAAAAGAGGATCACCATTGCAAACACGTACAGTGCTACAATGGTGGCGCGGAGCTTGACGGCCTCATCAGATGCTTTTTCACGCCCCGCTTAAAGGACCCGGGACTGAAGGAAGAAGAAAAATGTACGCTGGTAAGGAATTTTGTGGCAGAGGAAAGACTCACCGAACCGCTTGGTTCGTGATGGGAAATTTTGCACCGTATGCGGGTGACATCTAAGCCCTGCACGTGTTGTTGTGTTTAGGAAAGGAGAGGGTAGAATTAATTGGAATTTATTTATGATGATTATGAAATTATTTATTATGGTAACCGAAATTATTAATATTCTCTCTAACTCCTCCAGTTAAGCTTATTAGCTTGTGTTTAGAGTGGGTTTACATCAGTGGTGTAAGCCGGGATTCGAATTAGAGATCTCTCGTTTGTAAGGTTCCAACGGTTTTGGCGGAGGTGGTATCCGTGGGTATTTGGCACACGATAAAAAAGGAGGCTTATCAGCATTCTGAGACTTCATCTGACATGCAGGTAAACCGGCTTGCATGCACGTTGCACGTTGAATTAAGTTCCGAAAATGATTGCCAAGTTATACGTCGTTTTATGTGAACTCGTTCATATTTTACGATGTTTTTACAGCATTTTCAAACATAAACAAAACATAATATCAAGTTTTTGCACATACTGTAGATATCGATTGCATGCAAACGTTAACGACTCAATATACAGGGTGGGAACGTTAAGTGTATTCAGATGATTAGTTTGTCAATTTTATAGATAGGTACCTACTGTGAAACTTTTATCTGATATGAATTTTGTATCGTTTAATTCAGAAAATGCCTGTTGTTGTTTCTGTCTGTTTCTTAAATCTTAAATGTAAACCACTGCTGTGACATAGCGGGGGGGGGGGGGGGGGGATGGTGCAGGAAAAAATCCAGTATTTTTTTAATTTGTTTGGCCCAATAGTTGCTACAGCAAGGTGCAAGTGTGGGGGCACAGTGAGCAAGAGAGCAGGTGCGACATGGACTGAGGTCTAGCCCCGCAATCGCAGGAGTCTTGTGATCGCTCGATGTAGCCCCATTTCGCCATATTTTCCCTACAGCAGTCAACTTGGGTCCGTAGGCGATTTAATGACTTTTCTGGCCATTGGAGATGATGTCCAGGCGGTAGGCTTTCGTTATGTGTGATGAAACCTGCCGGAACTGGATGTGTATTTGCCCATATTTGTTCTCTTGCTCACTGTGTAGGTGTTGTTTACGATGATTATATTTTCTTTTATTTCATAAATATTTTTTTTTTATGGCACGTCAATTTGACTTTACCTCGCCTGATGTTAAGCTGAAGGCAAAGTCTCATGAAAGAGGGTCACCATTGCAAACACGTTCAGTGCTACAATGGTGGTGCTCAGCTTGACGGCCTCATCAGATGCTTTTTCACGCCCCGCTTAAAGGACCCGGGATAGTAGGAAGAAGGGAACACGTGAGCCGGCAAAGAATTCCAGAACTTAATGGTGCGGCAGAGAAAATACTCACCGAACCGCTTGGTTCTTGATGGAATATTCTGTACTTGATGGAATAAGATTTGTTATGTCTTGTAGTGAAGTGAGTATCACATGTGCGCACACAAGCTCCCGTAGCTTCAGCGGTACATCAAGTCTATTTTTTTTTGTAACGGTATTCCGATAATTAAATAAAAAAAACATGATGGATGTGGAAATGCGGATAATATTGCTCGATTCGATATGTGAGTAACATTTAATATTATTTCACAGTTGAAATAGAATTATTATATCAGTAAGGCGGTTACTATATTAATTGCAGACATATAAATAAACATATTGCATATTAATTAATGAAAAAAACACAACAATTTGTTTTTAAATTGGTTTTAAGTCTCGTATAATATATCAGCTGCTTGGTTTAATCAGAATAACATCCTAAGGATTACCGCAAACTGTGTGAGTCGCGGTGAAGAGAATGAAAAAAACATTTGATTGTGAAATTTGGCTGATTTTATGGTCGTTTTGAAAAGAAATATTTTGGGCTAATTAACAGAATGTATTTTTTTTAATACCTAATGTATGGGAATAATTTCTCCTGACATTTTATGCTCCACAATCTTAATTTTAAATAGGTAATACTTTCGATTGTTGAAAATAACATCACACAAATAGTGTAAAATGCCGCGGTAGCCTAGTGGTATGGGTAATGGACTACTGAGACGAGATCCCAGGATTTACCATGGCACACACCAATGACTTTTCGATGCTCTTCGAAAGCATGTGTGTATTTATCGCAGGTTTATAAGTGCCCGGTTAACGACAAGGGCTCGCCACCTATTACATTGGGACCTAAACATAAAACTGGTGAAATATGGGTGCTAGTCCTTCGGGGATATAGGCGTGTGTTATAAAAAAAAACAAATAGTCTATTATAACCCACGCTGGACAGGCTTTACCTAATATATATAACATAAAAAATAAATTCCGCCGAACGCTATGAAATTCTTACGCGGTATTATTCTCTGTATCTTCGCGCCCCTTGTCTAGTTTGCGCCCGGCCTAAGATGGGCGGTCGCTAGACATAATGCGCGAGCGCATGGGCCGCGTAATTAACATGTAGTTACGCGATCATTAGAAGCGTTGTCATTCTCATGAATATTCAAACATCATTTGAATGCACTCCAAAATGGAGGAGCGTGGGCGCACGGTAGTGTACAGTCAAAGCTTACGCATATTGGATGAAAGATAAGAATTCTGGAAAGCAGAGAATATGGTGGGGTTAATTGGAAGAGTACTATACACACACATTTATTTAATTGCCATTTAAATAAAATAAAATAAAATAAATTAGAGAAATTATTTATTGCAAAGCTTCAAAAAACAGTATGCACCCACAAAATATTAATATTTATAGCACGTCCATAAAGCGCAAAACACACATAGCGCGGGTGCGGCGCGGGCCACCCGCCGCGGCTGTCAGTGCCTTCACACATAGCGCGGGTCGTGCGGGCGCGGGTCGAGCGGGCGCGGGTGGCTTCTTCTGCTTTTCTTTAGAGTATAATTCTTATGAAGTTACGGTATTTGTATAATTGTCGATGATAGATGATTACTAACTGAGTAGTGAAAACTTTATAGAGAGGTTCCTATGGAGATAAGGAACCAAATCAAAAAATCAAAATTTACAGTAATATGCCACTTTCCTACATTTGTGCACTTTATTTAAGCTCTAAGCTGATACTCCACCATTTTTATACATAAAAAATCGAACTTACATCTGATTAAGAGAATGAAACACTGTAACGTTATGATACTTTTGACGTTCCATCCAAAAGCAATGAAGCCGCCCGTTTCAGTGATTGAAAATGTCGGGGAATTTGGACACAGATGAAGAACGAAGACAGCCACTGTGGCATAACTGTAGTGAACGAGATTGCTTCGCAGGAGACGCGAGTTCGATTTCATTCAGTGCCATTGCATGCATGGCAATCATTACGTGTAGGTGGAGAGGTAAAAATACAACAACTGGTCCAACTGTTATACTTCAATATCTCCAATGGTTTGTGGAGGTTAGATAGCAATAGTTTCACGGAAAATACTGAAATTCAGCCAAACACGGAGTTAGACTGAAAAATGCAGATTGCTCCGAGGTCCATCCTTCTCCTCCCCCTCTCTCTTCCACCTTCTTCTCTATATGGTCGGCAGCACGAACGTGACGCCCCTGGTGTTGCAAACATCCATAGGCCACGGTAACCACTGTCCACCAGATGGATGCAGCCCATAAGCCCAGCTTCTCTGCCACCTAAGTGGTATAAAAAAATGAAAAAATGGTCGAAGCTAAAATAACGCTTTAGGCAAGAAGAAGAAAAATTGTTTCTATTTGTTTTGAAAAGAAGAGCTCGAAAAAGAAATGGTCGTGAATTCACGAAATCTATAAAAAAAGACTAAAAAACGGAATATTTCATCACTTCTAGAGAATTACAAACAAGAAATCATGTTTAGGACCACATTCAATATTTTTTTCATTGAGATTCATAGCGAAAATGTACTAGTTTTTGTAAATAATTACAAAAGCAAAGTGACACCCGCGCGACCCGCGCCGCACACGACCCGCACCCGCCGTATGTGTGAACGGTTATAGGAGAATGCGTACATTACGACGAAAACAAACGCCGCTAGCCCGCGCACGCCCGCCGCAGCCGCGCCTTGGTTTGTAAAGCGGGTGACACCTGCGGCACCCGCGCTTGACCCGCGCTTGACACGACCCGCGCCCGCGTTATGTGTGTTGTCGTCCATACAATTATAAGGAATACAAAAAAAAATTACCCGTCGCGGGCCCGACCCGCGCCGCACCCGCGCTGTGTGTGTTTTGCGCTTAAAGGTCAGTATTATATTCTTTACAAACACACACACAAATTATTATCTGTGTCTCAATACTCATATTATACTCTATGACTGACCTCTTAATGTGGCGCCATGTGCTGTCAAAAGTATGTAGGGTTTTTTTTTTTAACCGATTAAATTGCGTTATTCACTCTTGATCGTGTTTATATAGCTGGATGAAATAGAAATTTCATAAAAAAACATGAACTCGCAAGATGGCGCTACTTGTTCTTTTTTGCAGTGAGATTTTTAATGACATTTTCGTTTCATTTAGCTTTACTGATATGATGGAGAGTAAACAATGCGAAAAAAAAAATAAAAAACAAAAAAAAAATTAAAGCTTTTCCGTAATTTTTTTCCATGCCAATGTTTTGTGTACCATGAGTACTACCAGGGGCCTTCGGCTTCGGGAGCGTTCGCCTTACACCTTGTATATTACGTACTTAATTACATATTATAGTATTCTTACCCCATACATTTGCACATACGCTTAAAGTCCGCATCCATTCCCCGAATTACTGAATTACTTTCATATATTTTATATTTGACAACTGTCACACAATATTTTTATACCTACGTAACAAAAATAATTTATTAATAAAATATTGCATTAAACCATGCTTATTTCATTATCGAATAGGTTGTTGAAAATGAGGCTCTGAGTCGGAATGAAATATCCAGCATTCGCTATTAAAAAGAATAATAAAGTCTTTACCTTTCGCGTTGACATGTTGTTTTAATGCTCACAAATAATAAACATGTCCAATTAAGTTATTAAATTAATTATGGCCATTTATCTTTCAAGCGCTCTCAGCGTCGCTAAGTGTCCTTGTACTATAAAGCCAACTGTACACATTAGGCCAAAGAGATGGACCAGGGTTCCGTTTCTGCAAATTTTATGGCATAGCAAAATCATTGTGAAATCACTGATATTGCTTAAATAACAATTTTCTGTTATAGTCTAAAATGAAATGATATCTTGTAGAGCGAATGAGAAAATCTAAAAATCTAGTTGAAGTATCTTAGTAGAGTGCACGACATCTAACTTGGCAAGGTTTTGTAGTAGTTGGGGTAAGTTCGTGCATCGTACACTTAGAAGCACAAACAGTGCTTGTCATTATTCTATTCATTCACCAGAATGCCGTCATTTATTTTGAATTATGTATGTTTTAACGCAAAAGAGACCCAAAAATCGTCTCTGATGTGCTGACGGTTCTGGCCAAGTTACTTGCCAATTTCTGTAGGTAAAAACCAACTTTGTCAGACAGTCATGTAGTGTTAGTAATATTTCATGCATATATCAAAGGACCTTGACGTGCTCGAAACAATGTTTAGAAATAAGAGTTATCATGACGTTTTCCACAGAATCAGAGGGAAGGATGGTAGAGGCGCTAGAACACTGTTTTGGAATTCTATGTATTGCTGTAACACCTCAGCCCAATGTGTAGAGCCAGCATAATAACTGTTCGAGTATAATTGTTCATATCAATGTTCTATGTTCACTAGTTATAAGTAAAAAAATACTTGTCTATAAGTCATTATTATCTACAATGTTGCTACAGAGTAAGCACGTCTACCACAGATTAAAATTCAAATCACAAATCAAACAGCAATCTGATGATTTATTGATTAACTTTTATTTCAAGTTGTTGGCTGACAATGGCCCTTCATGTCTTGAGTTTCGACATAAGAACGATAATTAAAAAGAATAATAATTTTATTTACAGTGGAATTGGGAATAATAATATCGCTATGTTGACAGTCCACGAAGTTAAGCTGTTACCCGCATCTCCGCCTGAGTGGATGTCAGCTATTGAAACAGTCTCTGAAATAAACATAACATAAACTCACGCTTATATCCCCGAAGGGGAAGAGGTCCTAGCACCCACATTTCACCAGTTTATGTTTAGGTCCCAATGTAATAGGCGGCGAGCCTATTACCATTACCCAGGCACTTATACCTGCGTTAAATACACACATAACTTCGAAAAGCGTCGAAAAGTCATTGGTGTGTGCCATGGTAGAACCGGGGATCGAACCCAACACCTCGTCTAAGCAGTCAAAATCTAGCCTTTTCCTGGACCAAATTTCAACAAAATCGGTTCAGTAGATTCAGAGAATACCAATGTCATAAACTTTATCTCTTTTTAGTAAAAATAGATTTGAAAATTAGCCTCTGTGGCGTAGTGGTAGAAAACACGACTGCTACGCAGGAGGTTCGGTTTCCGAACAGCTTCGGATGCAAACGGGATTAACGCACGGATGATAATGATGAATATCGCTATAATTTGAGGTACGGTTTACATATTCTAATTCATTTAACAGATATTTGCACTGAGCGAGGATCGAATCCACCGCGCATCCATGTTTTTTGGCCAGGGCCCAACCCCACGCTCATGGAGGACGGAGGTCATTCTGCGACCTTCGACGCCTCCTGGGTAGCAGCCGCAAAAATAATATTTAAAAATATAATGTGTATGGAATATTAGTATGTTAATATTCAATCAATAAGTTTATTGCAGTCTACTACTGGACAAAGATGATAATAACCATGATAGTAAGAGTTAAATTTTTCAATTATTCACAGGTGATATATTTCTTCTGTTGCCTCTAACAAAATACTAAAAACAGAATAACATCAATATACAACGGGGTTATGGAATGTAATAAATGTATTGAGTATAGAGTGAATATTATTTTTCTTTTCAAACTTTATCCACAGTAGTTAAATTGTACAAAGGCGTACTTAATGTTAAATGCATTATCTGATAGTCAACCTTAGGGTGATGCAGAGATACATAGAGGCAAGTGCAGGTAGAAGAATGAACTACATATTTAGTAATTTGGACGAAAATGAATACTTTAATTTAGACGTAATAATATATGAATATATAAAACCCAAGTAAACCCATAATATATAGATATATACCTAGTTTAATACAAGATTAATAAAAAATGTAGCCCATTCTTTAGCATTAGCTTCGGGACTTATCGCGATTAATTATGAAACTTAGTTTTGTCGATGTTTCGGATGCATTCGGTATGCGGACTGGCTTGCAAGCGTCGTTATGTGCGCGGGGAACATTTTTTTGCACCTACATCTATGGACTTAACTTAGTATGGATATGATTCTTCAGTAAAAAAGGTGGCATAGAGCGAGATCTGAATAGTGATGTGATCAATCCGGAGACTGGTATGGGTATGCTGTAGTAATTAACACCATGTTAATCAGAAAATATTAATTAGTACTATGTTCGTTAACTGGTTAATAATATCGTGAATAGAAGCACGCACACAGATAGAATTCTTAATATTTTATATCTCGATCGTAATACTCTATTTTTCTTTTTTTTTCATGCGCAAAATCACCACTAATGCGACCTCCGCCAGAGTCGGTGGAGGCGGTTATGTTTTAAACGCACCGTATTTAGTTTTTTTAATGTCACAGGTGAGATAACAAGACATATCTCTCTCACCCCGGCAGACAAGGGGACATCTTTGTGGAGGTCCCCTTCCAATGTTGTGTCACCCCATGTAACCCGCGGGTATGAGAAATATATAGGTCACCCCCAGGCTCATGGATGCCGGAGGTTGTTCTGCGACCTCCAACGCCTGTGTCGCCTCCGTTCATCACGATCGTAGTACTACAGGGTTCAAATTATAAATTTTATCCATTCAGCTCCCTTAGACTTGCGACAATTAGTTTTTACTAGCTACTTTGTCGAATTATTCTCATTCTATGAGCCTATTCCTTACTGTCCCCAATCGTTTTGTAAAACGAAGTAACATAAAATATATATATGGTCAGAACCTTTTGATGCTCTACATGAAGAACCCCATATTGCAGCCGCTTGAAAAACAGCAAGGAGATCGTTCCACAGCTTAAGTGTGCGCAGATTATCATTATAATTACTATATTATACAATTAAACTGGAATGAATTAAAAGGAATCTGCTATGCAATCTTATTTAAAAATTAATTGCTGAACATTCCTAATGGTCTATTACAGCCTTGCCTATTGCAGGTTAATGGATTGAGTGATTCATAAAGAAAATATACCAATTACTTCCTTTTCTGATGTTGTTAAAAAACACAGACGACATCAGAATAGTTTATCTTACGATAGCTTATTAAGGAATAATGTTTAAAGTGGTCCAACTACAGTTAATGAAGACTTAGAAATCAGGTTGGACGACTCCCATTTTATATGATATGTTAAATAAATAAATACATCACTAATTTAAATTAGTCACTAATTAACTTCAACTTATCATTCTTTTTACATAATTCCTATGTAGTAAAGTTATTTCTGTACATATACTTAATTATAGATATTACTAGTAATTAGTTCAAAAAACTGGCGACTATGCTAAACCTTTGCTTTGCTATTTCTTTTTAAAGCGACCGTATGCTTGGACGCCACGTTCCCAGTCTTTCGACCCCAAACGGCTCAAATGTATATCTATATATATCTATAATATAAAAATGAATCGCGAAATATGTTGGTAAGCGCATAACTCGAAGACGACAGGACCAATTCGAGTAATTCTTTTTTTGTATTTGTTCCTTGCACTCTATGGAAGGTTTTTATGGAGCAGCGGGAACGGGATCAGAAGTCTAAGCAGCGGGCACGGGATCAGCCGCGCAGAGCCGCTGGCAACAGCTAGTTAAATATATAATTAACTATATAGCTCGGCTCTAAGAAGAGTCTTTCTGGAGATGCGGTTGAAAAATAAGGATGATCATGTTGGTGGCTCTAGTTACTTAACAACTTTCAACACGAAAGTCACGGGTTCGATTCCCACTAGTTAATGTAACTTTAGGTCAAGATGTGTGTTCTAAAATATTTATGTGTTTCCCGTGGGAAATCATATTTCTTCCTTATTTCATATGAAATTCATCAATACAGTACATCGATATGTCGACGAGACATATAAGGACACATATACACTCGCGTCCATGAGAAGTATGTTACAACATAATTATATGTGTGAACAGCTTTTATAGATAAACTGTGTATATTACAGAACAGAAAAAACTATTACAAATGTAACACGACAGATTCAATAACGGAACCGATGTCGCCAAAGACCAAAAACAACTGCTAATAATACATTTCATTACTAGTAAATAATTGTTTTGATTGGTCGTATTTATATATATTTTTATACCTTTAATACCAGATTAGCTTAAATCATACGTACTATAAACTGAAAACACACCTTAGCCATTAGAAATAGAGATTACGTAGCTGTAATCAAAAAGTATTTTTGACGTTTCATACATTGAATCGAAAATGTTTGAATATTTACGAAAAGGTTTAGACGTATGTCTTTGAATTCTAAGGAAGTTATTTAAAACTAGAACTACTTAAAATAAGGTTCATATTGTCGAAGTTGTCCGTCATATTTATTATTAGCCACGGTATTCTGTAGGGAGTAGGTACTTTCCTAGGCGGACTGTTTCATTTAAACGGAAGGTACCGTGACGCTCTACCTCCACATACACGTGTAGAGGAGTCTTTAGTGGGGCTCAAAAAACACTATGTAACTCAATCTGCGATGTCATGCACATGAAAGCAGCCGCGCAAACAATATCAAAATCATTTTACATTATTTATAAGACTCCTCATTTAATAACTTCATTATATTTCGCAAAGTGTACGCAAATTAATTCACAACCCGTATTGTCAAAAGAGATTACTTTGAAAGTATAATTTATTTTGCTTTTTATTAATATGCAATGATATTACAAAGTAGATTGTATCCAGTTTTGCTCTTGAGATGCTGTGACCCATTCAATTGCATTCTTAAGTTACACAGTACAGAGATATAGTTAGGTTACGTTACACCAAGAATGACATTCCAAATTCGTTGTGCAGAATCAGTTTATCGGAAAAATGGTCAAGTTGTTAGTTCTTCAAATATGTACCTGGTTTTAGATTTAAGTTTCAGATAATGAATAATGTTAAGGAGTCGGCTTTACGATCGAGAGGTTTGGGTTGCTAAAATTCTAAAAAAGAAGAAAAATAAAGAAAAATTAAAGAAAAAAGGAGGAAAAAAAATATACAAAAATGGCAAATGTCAAAAAAGGTTTTGTTAACTGAATTATCAGGATCTCTACCACGGTTTATTTTTGGGAATAAAACCGACAGGAATCCGATTATCGGTAACCTTCTCCACTGATACACTAACTAAAATGTACTATACCATAAGCGACCTAGCTACCCTTACGCCAAACCACTATTTTCATCATATAGTAATTCCACTTCATACCTAGATTTATTATCCCTCAAAACATATTTTATTTAAAAGACTGAAAACATATTTTATTTATCATTAGTTATTAGGTGCCCTTTTGAAAAACGGCACGAACCCTCATGGCCTCACAAAACTCAGCTATTTTCTAGTTTAACCGTTTTTGTAATAAGAAATAAATTTTATTACTTCTTGGTTACAAATACACCAAAATCTGCTTTAAAAATGATTGACGTAATTAAATGCGTGTAGCCTATGTACATAATAGCATGTATATGTGCATATGCATGGAGAAGTTTAATCAAACTGCCACGGAACTAATAAATTCATGACAAATGATGATGGTGCTCCCGTAACGTAAGCTAAGAGTGTTACACGCTACCTTATTCACAAGCAAAGTACAAGTCATTGAAGAATTTGTTCAATTATTTTAGTTTTTATTTTATTTCTATAGTGACTCATGTATTTGAGAATGAGGATTTATTTATTACAAAACAATTGTAATCAAATTAGGTCGATGGTTTTGTTATAAGGTAGACTCTGAGACCTGGAGTTAGTGAACGCAACTGCTACGCAGAAGGCGCATGTTCCATTCCCGTTCAGTGTAGCTAGAGCCCCTGCAGATAGGCAGAGATGTTCCATCCTTGGCAGTATTTTACCGTCTCTACCATGGTGAATGCTCTGATGAGCTCTTCCAATTAATCCCACCCTCGCCTTTCCTACACAGGACAACACGTGTAGGGCTTAGATGTCACCCGCATACTGTGCAGAATATTCCATCAAAAACCAAGCAGTTCGGTGAGTCTTTCCTCTGGCGCACCATTAAGTCTTGGAATTTCTTACCAGCACACTTGTTTTCTTCTTCCTACTGTCCCGGCTCCTTTAAGTGGAGCGTGAAGAAGTATCTGATGAAGCCGCCAAGCTAAGTGCCACCACAATTTACGTGTTTGCAATGGTTACTCTCTTTCCTGAGACTTTGCTTTCAGCTTACCATCAGGCGGGGTGGAGTCAAATTAACGTGTCCTAAATAAATGAAAAATGACCTCCGTCCGCCATGAGCGCGGTGGAATCTCTCGTCATCCTACCAGAAGCAGGCGTGGCGATAGTGTGATTCGCACTCCTCCCTATCCGAGCAAAGATTTGGACACCTTAGTTCCACACCTAAGGTCTGGCCCTGGGTCAGCCGGAGCGTGAGGGATATACCAGAGGATACCTCACCCTCGGCAACTGATGGATCAAGACAGTCGTGCGGGTTTGGTCGGTTCGAGTCCGATATATTATGTGTATCTATTTGGATAGTATATGTACGGGTGCAGGACTTTTTTTATTTATTTATGGCACGTCAATTTAACTTCATCTAGCCTGATGGTGAGATGATTGCAAAGTCTCAGGTAAGAAGGTAACGATTACAAAGACGTACAGTAATAGAATGGTGGGTATGTGTTATTAACAAAAAAGTATCTTAGAATCTGTATCCGCATTCTAAAACCCCAGATAAAAGTTAGTTAAGCTATGTTTTGAGTCTAGACAGCGACGTGTATCCTTGTTATACTTACCGTACACTAGATAGATATATTTTTTTGTTAAAAAACTGACATAGTTCCAGTTATTATATCAAGATTTCTGCTAGTACATTGGTGATTTACAATTCTGTCGTGTGTAGACCGTTACAATTACACACGGGCGCTAAAGCGAGACAACTAGATATGTAGAGGCGATGTGGAACTTCGAAATCTCTCAAGAAACATAATTTTTTGACACCACTTAGGTGACAGACACGCACTCTGCCTGCCTGATGGAAAGAGATTACTCTAGCCTATGGACGTTTGCAATACCATCGGTCGAAACATAGAGGGTAAGGGTAAAGAGAAAGGGGAAGGGAGTGGAGAGAAGGGTAAGGGGACGGTGACAGACGGCTCCACCTGTTATTCCCAGCTCCGGCGTTAATGGAGGATGGATGTCATTCTGCGACCTCCGAACATCTCATCGCGGGCTGTGCGGTTCAGGAATGTTTCCTAACGCGTGCCGCTGTCTCTGTCTCGAGCAACAGAAGGAGGTGGAATAAACTCTTCCACTTAACTGTAAACCTCCCTGTCCCCCCCCTCCCCCCTCCCAAAAACCTAGGTCTCTCCCAATGTGCGCAATTGCTTATGAACATCGTGGTCATCGGTCCATCTGGCTATGTGTCCTACCTTCCTTGTTCTTTTAAACATTCAAATTCAAATATTTGCACTAAGCTAGAATGGAATCCGCACCCCCTCAATCGAATCAACAAAAAATAGGGCACTGTTGGTGGTCCGTTAGTACCTAGTGTGAGACTCATTTATTGTTCGAGACAGCCAATTTGGTATAGGTCATACATATCAGCATATATCTTGGACCTAAAATGTGTTCTGTGATAGGGTGCGACGGCAGATCGTATGATCTCAAACATTGTTGTGCGTATTTACGCAACGAAAAATAAATTCGACAATACGAACCTTTTTGATGAGAATATGTTTAAAATATTTCGTAAATATACGAGTACAAGCTCGTACGAGTAAAGTATGGAATATTAAAATATTATAATATTTTTTATCTTTAGCAAAGTAATCACCATTTTCAACGGTTAAAAAAGTGGAGGCAATATAGTTACCGCTGCCTAAAGGTAGTGTGTTTTCGATTTGTAGTACGTATTATTTGAGCTAATATGGCATAATTGAGGGTAGTATACAAATAAGTACGACCAATCAAAGCAACTATTTACTAGTAATGCACGGTATTATTAACGGTTAAGCATATGTGTGAGTTTGGCGACATCGATACCGCAACTGAAATTATCGTGTCACATTTCTACTAGTTTTTTCTGTTCTGTGATCAAAACAATTCGCCCGCACAAGGTGGTTGTTTCTTTTGCGACTTGGGTCTGATATATGTGTCTTTAGGTATGCTATACATAGTAGCCATTGATATATGTACCTACTTGAACAGTCGGTGAAACAATGTAACCTTAATTGATAATCAGAAAATGAATTGGCTTATTTTCTTTTTTTAATTAACACTTCATTGAAACTTGGCGACCTCTGTGGCGTGACGTTAGAGTAACTATTAAATGGTCCCGGTTCGATGCCCGTTCAGTATAAATATCTCATTTATTAATATGTATTATTATTATATACAGGGTCTTAGGGAAACGCTACCGAAACCGAAATACTCCGGGTATACAACATCATCATCATTCCCTGAACCTTTTTCCCAACTCAGTTGGGGTCGGCTTTCCAGTCTAACTGTGATGCGGCTGAACTACGATATTTTCCGTGAAGCGACTGCCATCTGACCTCCACAACCAATGGTCTAATGACCAATGGCGATATCGAAGTTCCAAGTTAGGCTGGTTGGACTTTTGAGGGCTCCAACTACCCGTAACGACTGCCATAGATGTTTGTATGGCAACCGGGACCGACGGCTTAACGTGCTCTCCGAGGCACTTATAAACCTGCAATAAATACACACATAACTTGGAAAAGCATCGAAAAGTCATTGGTGTGTGTCATGGTAAACCTGGGATCGAACTCGAGACCTCGTCTCAGCAGTCCATTACCCATACCACTAGGCTACCGCGGCTACCGGGTATACAACATATTGATAAAAAAAATTACGATAGGGTATTCCCCATGTGCCTTCGGTTTCGGGATCGTTGCCCTAACAACTGTATAATATGTCTACCTACTTATTATACAGAGTGTGTCCGCACAGCTTCATCTGCGTCACCCCGTTTTTGCAATATTTTTCACTTCTGCTCTGCACCGGTTGTAGCATGATGTTGTATACATATAAACATTCCTCTTCAATCACTCTATCTATTAAAAAACCGCATCAAGCGCAATCAAAAAGCACATAGGGACGGAGAAAACGACTTTGTTTTATACTATGTAATAATAATGGTGATTTATCAGATTTTATTTTAAGTCAAATAGTTTTATTCTCTTCTCTTACTCTCTCTCTCTGGTGACCTTCTCTTCTGACACCGAACGTAGCAGAGTGACAGCATACATAGGGACGGAGAAAGCGACTTTGTTTTATACTATGTAATAAAATTTTATTCCTGCTTATTTGCCTCGAATATTTTTTATGTGCAAATTAATATAATTTTATTACACACAGTCTGCAAGTTATTAGGAGTACTTATAGATTTCAAAAATAAGTATTGTGGGGAGTCTTTCATAGTCTTAAAAAAACTAAAATACTAATCAATATGTCTGTTTAGTAATGCAAACACAGGAACGCGACGTTAAGTAGACGAGCAAAAATGCCTTTTTATAGCAAATGCGAACATGACATTGTACATAATTATTTTTTGTATTCAGAAAAGGTGATTAAGTATTCATTTTTGCACAAAGTATTGTGATATTACACGTTGTAAATAATGTAAATGAGTATAGTAAAGTTGAGTTTTACATATTTTTTTATAGTACTATTACGTGAGAAAAGAATAGCCAAGTTCCACACATCAGCTGCGACTTTCGATACTCGATGCGATATTCGACCGCCCGAATGACACTGAGTACAAGTCACACCACTAATTAGAACAGAACACCCCCTAGGCAAATGGTAATTCGTACGTCATCGTTTTGTAGAAACTCTCTACCATGGTGAATGTTCTGATGAGCTCTTCCAATTAGTCCCACCCTCTCCTTTCCCACACAGAACAACACGTGCAGCGCTTAGATGTCACCTGCATACGGTGCCGAATATTCCATCAAGAACCAAGCGGTTCGGTGAGTCTTTCCGTTGCAGCACCATTAAGTCTTGGACGTCGTTAAGCTGAGCGCTACCATTGTAACACTGTACGTGTTTGTAATGGTGACCCTCTTACATGAGACTTTGCCTTCAGCTAACCATCAGACGAGGTGAAGTCAAAATGATGTGTCCTAAATAAAAAACAAAAAAAAATTTTCTAAAATTAATTCTGCAGCAGATGCCTCAATATTAAGTAAATATGGTAAATTTAGTATAAAATATTATCAATGGCGAGACTCCGATATTAGCCACGCCAGTACATTTGTTGCCTAAGAAATTTAGTACACATTTGTTCCGTCATTGACTACATACTACGTGGTGGACGGACCCGTCTCCCACGAGATCATTTAGGTAGTCAATACTCTCCTATCAGGTAGTCGATCAGAACGTGTGGTAAGATTTTAGGGGTCTCGTTTTATAAAATTGATTGTGGAATGTTTGACTTGACTTGACTTTTTGGTTTATTGGCGAACCCAGACATACACCCAGACTTCCGCCAATGTCCGTAGTTAGGGAAATAAATGAAGGAGTTTGGTCGTCACTAAAGCATATGATCAGTATTGTAGAATGTTTGGGAATGACACGAAGTTTGACATTTTTGACGTTTGTGACAGATGCACGTAATTCACATACATTTATCACTCTATTCTACAAACGTTTTGCCACTTATCTATAGTGGCAACTGCTCGCTGCTCCGCCCACACGAAAACAGATGACGTTTCCCACAATCCACTTCAACCCATATTTGGGCTAAAAACTGGATGTCACGTGTTATCCCAAATTATCAATGACAAATTTCATTTGTTCTTCCGTTTTGCATGAAATACTATCATACACACAAACACACATCAAAACAAATTAGGTAACTTTCACACTTGTAATATTAGTAGGAAGTATTAGCAAAAAATTAATTGTGACAGTTGTGATCCATTTGTCCGGGCTCGTTACATTCTAACCCTCTCACACCTGCGCGTACGCAAATGTCACAGCAAGTAAGAGTGATTAAAAAAATGTGACCCTTTTAAGACTTGTTGTGATGACATGGCAGGTGTATATATTGATGACAGGACTACTGGACTTACGTTTCCAGTTTCAGGTCGAGAATTTAATTGATTCAGATGATATCTTAAGGTTAAAGTAGCCAAGGTAGCCTAGTGGTATGGGTAATGGACTGCTGAGACGAGATCTCGAGTTCGATCCCAGGTTTACCATGGCACACACCAATGACTTTTCGATGCTTTTCGAAGTTATGTGTGTATTTATCGCAGGTTTATAAGTGCCTCGGAGAGCACGTTAAGCCGTCGGTCCCGGTTGCCATACAAACATCTATGGCAGTGGTTACGGGTAGTTGGAGCCCTCAAAAGTCCAACCAGCCTAACTTGGGACTTCGATATCGACATTGGTCATTAGACCATTGGTTGTGGAGGTCAGATGGCAGTCGCTTCACGGAAAATATCGAAGTTCAGCCGCATCACAGTTAGACTGGAAAGCCGACCCCAACTGAGTTGGGAAAAAGGTTCAGGGAATGATGATGATAATTATCTTAAGGTTAAACACACTTAACGCAATAATAACCCGGCAGGGGCAGCTTGTGGCGAGCTGATGGTGACACCAGAGACCCTGATCTTCCCAAGAGCTCGGAATTATTCACCCTTCCCTCATGTGCTTGTCTTAATTGGCCGGCTATGAGTGCAGTCGCAAGAGCGGAACCTATGCTCCAGGTTGGAAGTGTGAAATGTCATAACGCCAGAGGCATGCTGAGCGGCATACCGTGATCTTGTGCCCCGTAGTCTCACCTCTCAACAACCTTATCCGCTCTTAAAGGATGTTGTTTCATGACCACTTTCATGACTATTTTATTGGGGCCCATGCCATGAGTTGGCGAGGCACCACCTGCGGTTAAACAATTTTAAGACTCATTGTTACAGTGGGTGTCCGTTAGGCTCCCCCCATAGCTCATTTACCAGACCATCCAATATGAGTAAAATGTCCATCGTGTAGCGATGGCGTGTCTGTCTGTGAGGGGTGCTTGATTCGTGCACCCTGGGCATCAAAAACGGCAGCGACTCTCTCTCTCTCTCTATGCCACTCACGACCAATTCCGGCCGAGGAGGGAGCGGTTCTGTAGAGGCCAGAATTGGTCCGGTAAGTGTCCTGTCCCCTACTCTAGCCCCAAAGTCCAATTGGCCCAAAACAATCGAAGTTACTTGTTGTATCATAAAAAAGACCTTCGAATAAATCTTTATTTTTCTTCCAATAACTATATACCTACGAAGGTTACCTATCTTAATCCCGAATTTTAATATTCCGAATATCATAATCCAGAAAACGTTTGGCCATTTATTCATAATCCCGGTTTTCCAAATTTCGAAGTTTTATTTGCCATATAATCGCAACTCCGAATTTCATTTTCCTATTTATTCATTTGTACGACGTTTTATAATCCAGACGAACGAATTCCAGACACACGAAATCTAAATGCACAAAATCCAGATGACCGTAATCCATATGCACGAAAGCCGAATTTTTAAAACACAAATTTTTGATATGCAGTTTGTTGATATCCAGACAAACAATATCCAGATTTTTAAAAATGAATCCAATGGAAAAATTACAAGGTAGGTACTTAACCTTAACCTGACTGTAATGGGCAAGTTAAACAATAGCGAGTCGGTTCAGTTCTAACCTAACCTAACCTACTGAATCGAATTTTTCTAGCACTCGCCGGCCGCTGCCGCGGCACGCTCGCTTCGCTCGCTCGGCTCGTGCGGGGGTCGCAGTTCTAACCTAACCTAACCTGTTGAGTCGAAGTTGACACTTAAACCTATCTGTGATAGGCAACTAATATTTCTAAATCACTTGCTGTAGGTACCTACCCAATAAATGAATCGTATAAATTTACTGAGTTTTACTATACCTGTATATAGTTTAGATGGAAAACGATTGTATGGGAACCAAATAAAAAGATTATAAAAATTTGGTAATAGTTTATTTGGCAAATGGTACGATGGGAAACAAAAAAAAATATTCTGAGAATCTGGTATAACTATATTTGGATTATGACACTATGGAAAACAAAAAAATACTATTTGAAAATTTGGTTTTAGTGCACCTGGAAATTGATTCATCTGGGAAATGAAAAACGGAATAATAGAAAGTTGTCATTCATTACATCTGTCTTTTAAAAGTTCTACCAACCGTTTTCGGGGTTTTAAGATTCGGGTAACAGAAATTCGATATTTCAATAGGTTACCACCTACGAATTACATCAGTCAACAAAATACCAGAAAAAAGGGCACTTTGAGATTGGCGACCCGGCGACAAGAGTAAAAATTAGAAAAACGGGGTATCAATAAGATATTGATAAAGACGCCATTTACAGAACACTTTCAGTGTTTTTTTACACTTAGCTCGTAAAATTTATTGCACCACGCCTGATGGTATGCAGAGGCTGAGTCCAGAACATGGTGGCCGCTGTTACAGGTGTTCCTGCAACGGCGGTTCACACCCTGACGGCCTTGACAGTTGTTTTTCACGCCCCACTTGAAGGACCCAAGACTGTAGGTTGAAGGAAACACGTGAACTGGCAGAGCATTCCAGGACTTATTGGTGCGACATTGTAAATTGTCACCAAACCGCATAGATCTTGATGGAATTGTTTGTACCGTATGTGGGTGACATCTAAGTCCTGCGCGCGTTGTCCTGTGTAGGAAAGAAGTGGTTGGGAGAGCTCATCAGAACGCTCACTCTAGTAGTTCTCAAACCTTCTAATAGCTGGCGGTATACCAAGAAATTTAGTATAGTGCCACAATAACCTTAGTAGAAGAAGGTTAGACAACTACAAAGGTGTCAGTAACGGTAATAATTGATACATAGACTAAATTCTGTTTATTTTTTATAGAATCCCAAGTTTTTAATTCATTTCCCCTTTCATGAGACTTTGCCTTCAGCTTAACAACAGGCGAAGTGAAGTCAAATTGACGTGCCATAAATAAAAACATAAATAAATTCAACACTTGCTGGTTCACCCCGACTTCACCCGTGTCTTCCTTCGAATTTCCTCTTCCCCCAATAAAGTGCGGGTATCTGTCAGATATTAATATATATACTTACTGCTCTGTTCTTTTGTGATGGATAGCCCATAACCTACTTCGATAAACAGTGTATTCAAATCACGAAAAAATCAGTTTGAACCAGTAGTTACAGCGATTAAAACGATCAACCAAACATACAAACGAACCCTTCAGCTTTATAATATTAAAATAAGTATAGATAAACGTTTTTCTCCCATAAAACGTCAGTCCATAAACAATAGTAAAATCGATGTATCTGACATCTGTCACCGAGTGAGCTACGATTAAAGTCCCGCTGAATTATAAGTCCCTGCCATAGATTATAAAGAACATAAATATAGGGGCATAGACAATTCAATTACTATGACTTAGGTAGATGCAGTGACATTGAAATAAGTGCTTGCAAGATGGCCATTAGGATTAAGGACTTGTCTATACAGGACCTGCAATAAAACAAAAATCTTTCTTGTTTTTATGCAGGAATTTTGAAAAAAGTGCATATATAAATTCATTTGACATTTTAAATTCGGTAACGCGGTAATGAAGAGACTGTTTTGTAAGTTTATGGTACTGACAAAAGCATTATTGTATACCATTTACGTGGCAGACAAGCACACAGCCCGCTTGATGGAAAGCTATCACCGTGGCCTATGGACCTTTACAGCACTAGTGTCACCTACCCATAATTGAGCGGAACTGGTGGAAAATACTGCTATTTTATTATAAATTAAAATTTCACGCGTATATCTCGCTAGTATACAAAGAAACACCGATAAAAATCGTGATAAAAACCGTTAATAAGTGGTTTCATCTCTACTTGGGCTATTTAATTTAGAAAAGTAAATTGCACCAGGTTTCTTAAAGGCTAAAAAAATTAAATGCCGCTGTTACAATTAAGGTATGATTCCATAGTCGACCGCATACGACTTCTGTGGACGCATGCTGATACAGCGTACTGTGAAATTGGCTTGAAAATGATAACATAATTTATAGTTTTAATTCTTGAAACCCTACCGAAATATCCGGCTGACGGTGCCGGTGCCGCTGCTGCTTCTGAAGAGTCTCTTAAACAGTACAAATGTTCCGATCTATTGTAGATTATAAATTTGTGCCGTTTAGAGTCAAACCGTTAGGATCATGTGGTCCAAGCGCGCACAATCTCTTAAGAAAGATTGCGAAGCATATGGTCGACGCTTCTGGTATCCAGAAGGCTGACTTTTTTAAGGACAAAGAATTAGCCTCCTAGCTTTCCCATCCCTTCCCAGCTCTCCCCCTTTCCCTTCAGGGTGGGCAGCGCGTGTGAGACACCCTTAGTGTTGCACACGTTCATAGGCCACGGTGGCCGCTTTCCATCAGGTGGGCCGTGTGCTTGTCTGCCACCTACGTAGTATAAAAAAAAACATCAGCTGAACACAAGCAAAAAATATTTTTTTTTTATATTAATAGTGTCGTGCACATCTATGCTGCACGAGGAAAAAGTCTTCCATGGCGCATTTTAATTTTAGTTATTTTTTAATTATATACAGGTTGTTTTCCTCTGTTTTTAATATACGAAAATTAAACAAACAATATTATCACATTCATATCTATTTCACGGTATATATGCTGTTGTGATCTGTGGCCGGCTACGGGATCACACCTTTAGTCATAAATATTACTTTACTTCATACTCGTTGATAGATATCGTTTTTAAACCAAGCAAACAACATTCTTAATATATTTCTGCCTGCGGCTTGGCGTGCAGTATTTTTCAATGTATCTGTATTCCTTACTAAGTAACCAGCAGATATATTACCATTTATAATTGTATAGTACTCAGAACTTTTAATTTATCAACTGTTTCTCTATACAGCTTAACAGACCGACTCGCCCCGGATTCACTCGTGGTATATATCGAAACCCTATAATCTAACTTATCTTATTAATTTTTAAATAAATTATGAGAATCTGTCAGATTTATTGACATTTAGTTATGATTTCAGCTCCGTTCCCATAACAAGTAGCGTAATGATATTTAGCCTATAACTTTCCTCGATGAGCGAAATTTTTGAATTCGAACCATAATTTCCTGAGATTATCGTGTTTAAACAAACAAAGAAACTAGCAAACTATATTATAATTTTCGTTAAGGTAAAAGATTGCAACAATTTTGTCGTAGAGGTCATCTATCAGAGAAATGTATTGTATAAAATCTATATAAAAGAACGTCGTGTTAGTTACACTATTCATAACTCAAGAACGGCTGTACCAATTTGGCAGAAAATTGGTGGGGTGGTAGCTTAGAACTAGGAGACCGACATAGGATACTAATGGGGCCCCCATTCAATAGAAGGTGCAGCAGGAACGGGATCAGAAATACATGGTAAAATTTAACAAAATGAGTAAAAGATGCAACGTGAATCGGGAGACAACTCGTTAACTCGTCACCCTTTAGGAATATAAAGGTTATAAAGTTCATGAAGCACAATGTAAGAAAACATAATCTACATAATAAGTTTACCATTAAAAGAACTATACGAGTAAAAACGAACACCCTGTATGAATATCAAAATCATAATTATATCATTTCCATAATTATGTTCTCACAATACTTTTACATTAACTATTTATCCTTTGTTTTGTTGTATAATAGCTGTAGTCCGCGGCTTTCTGCTGCTGTCTCCGAAATATCGCGATCATAGCCTATGGAACTCAAAATTTGAACGAAGCGTGTCGTTAGGTTAGGTAACCAGTTTAAAATTATTTCTTCGCCAAAATATATTTTTTAGAAATTTACAACACGCATGAAGAGGGTTTCGCTTTAATAGTGTGGCTTTCTATTGGTAAAATAATTTTCCAAATCGGTTCATTAGATCACAAATCAACAAACTCACAAACTTTATCTCTAGTATAAAATGATTGAAACTGATAGGCCAATCGTGGCCTGTCATGTTGACTATCCATCACTCAGGAACCTGAGAAAACGGTAATAGCCTACTAATAATAATTAATTAGCTTCGGATGTGTACTGCGAGTATTAAGAGTACATTACGATCCAATCATTAATAGAAAAGTAATGATAATTATAATTTAATGATTCGTATATTATTTTGTATATTTTATGATGTTCTAAATGTGAACATCCTGTGTCAATGGACCATAAATTAATTATAAAATTAGTTTTTTTTTAAATCGAACCGGTACCTGCTCAGTTCGGTACACGATAGGTTCGACGATGGAACCTCGATAGGTTTCCACACCTGGAACTGAAGATGATCCTTTTTTTATCGTGCGCGAAATACCCACGGAAACCACCTCCACCAAAACCAAAGGAGGTGATTATGTCGGACACGAACCGACCAATACGCACGCCATCCATGGGTCCTTGATTGCCGGAGGTGAGATTATACAAGACATATCTCTCGCACCCCGGCAGACCCGGGAAACTGAAGATGACACTGGAGTCCCTGTAACTCTGTCACTCGGAATTCAAAGGAAACGCTTAATTGTCTCTGGTATTTGAAATGGAGTGCGGTTTTAGTCGGTTTGAGTCTTGAGTCTGATATAATCGGCTATAATCGAGGAGGGAGGGGGGTATTTCCACTCAAAAAAGGTCTTGCCAGACAGCCGAACAACGAAGTGATTCTTCAAGGGTTAATTTTAAAGAGCGGAACCCTAATAAAAGTGTTACTACGTAGATATAGAGATTGACGTGTTTATAAAACAAACAAACTCTTCTACTTTTTATTGGAATACGTAAATAAAAAAATATTTTAATTAACTTGTTTTATGTTTACTAACCGGGAGTCAAACCCGCAATAATAGATAACAGTGTATTAATCAATCAACTTGGGAATAAAAAAAATACGTTCGGAAATAGTACGAAGTCCCACGCTGTCTGTCATGCGAGAGAGAGACAGCAATATAAGCACTGTGAGCATTAGAGCGATGTGTGCTTGGAGATTGTTTGAAAAAAGAAGCCTACCACACAGGCGGCCACCATGTTTTGGACTGCGCCCTTGCTTACCATTAGGCGAAGGGTAGTTAATTCGATGACCTAAGTTTTAAATAAAATGTTTTTGTTACTGATTATTAACTAATTAATTTCTATTTTATTATCATGATTGTATTATTATTGCAAAACAAATGTGTAAAAAATGTAAACAAAGGAAATATAAGGCTATTTTATTTATTGTTTTTTTTTATTTATTTATGAAGTTAAATATAAAACGAAGGATGACGTTAATTGTGGTATTCTTTCATTTTCCATAAATTCATTTGTACTAATTTCGTTTGCCATAATCATCCCCGGTCATAATATTTACTTGCACTATTATCATTTATACTAATAACGTTTGACATAACAACTCAACAGTCATAACGTTTATTTGCCATAAAATCACTTTCTATAACAACATATATCATAATAATTAGTTTCCATAAGTAACACATCTCATAATCGACTCTTGACATAATCAAAATTTGATATAATTATGAAAATAATGCATAATATTGTTAGGTCAATATTAATTATCGTTTTTTTTTAAACCACCCAGAAGTAGGAGCCCGCGAAGCGGGCTCCGTCGAGATTATTTAGTAGACGTCATGTGAGGTTTAGTTTCAGGTTTAATTGTGAATAAAAAATCTGTGTCGTATAATTGACATTATGGAAAACGAAAGTTATGGCAAATACATTTATGGATTATAATTATTATGACACTTGATCGATTATGACCAATGAAATTAGTGAAAGTGATTTTATGTCATTTCACGATTATGGCAACTGAAACATTATTTCTAATGAAATTATGGCAACTACCAGTATGGCATATAAAATTATGGCAAACATTAGTAAACCGTTAATTGTTTATTGGGTTCTGTACAAATAAAATAGCTTTATATTTCACGCATTAAATACAATTCTCACATTGTTTAGTTTTTTACATATTAATTTTGTAATACTCGCTTTTTATAGGTACGACCGCACATATTTCAATTTATCCGATAAGCTAGACAATAACGCAGATACTGACACCCCATTACATAACTTAAAGGCAGTAAGTGTTCTAATATTTTCTCAGTACGAATGCGCCCACGCATGCCTCTGATCTGAAAGATATTGCAAACAACAGTATATTTGTACTTGCTGTGTTAAAAGCTAATAAGCTGATCGTGATAGCGCTAGTATAGGATGTTGTTTTTAAATTATACACTAATTGACATTGTTTGAACATGCTGTATTAGTTCCCGATGATATTGGGCCACGTTATTTCTTCTCGTGGGTCCTAATCCATCAGTAACTATGTAACCCATGATAAAGTACTTAGTTTTTTTAAATTTATTTATTTATATAAATATATTTACATCTTAATAACTAATACATAGAGCCACAAAACCGTACAAATGTTTTGATTGTGAGTTCAAAAAGATATCTATAGTTCATTTGTTTAAATACTTAAATAACGTAAACAATCTTGGTGTGTTTTTTTGAAAATTATTTTATTTAAAACTCAGTATAAAAATATTTTTCATCATAATAACGCATTTTAAATTCGGTAATTCGGTATTCAATTTTCTAATTGTAATTTTCACTTGTCTAAAAAGGCTGAAACTTCTATACGTAATTTCGGTAACATGTTTCATAGTAAAAGGAGTTTTAAATTAAGTAATTCAAATTCAAATTCCAAACTGGATGAAGTGGCTCGCAAGCGTCGCGGGTGGTTCGTCTTTCTGCCCTCCCGTGTCCCCTCTTTGCAATAATGATCATAAAAACTATTCTGGCACATAATTCACCATATTTTAATAGATTCGTTGAGTCACATCTAGTTTGATGAATCTACAAAACGTGAGTTTAATTCCGGTTGTTTGGAAACAAAACAAGAATATTGCTGTTGCTCTTATCATAACCAAAGTATGAATTTTGAACCAACAAAACCCCATCAACGGAACAAGAAGTGGGAATAGACGATTTTTACAACCCAACAAACGTACCAAATGGGTAGGTAGCTGGGTAACATTTATATAGACAAATAAAAACATATCAATTTACTATAACATGAGGTTTATAGTCATAAAATTGTTACTACGTGTTATAAAACATTACTACTGAACTCATTCCGCTCTTTGAAATAGTGTTAGGAAGTCTATAAAAGATATATGTTAGGTTACACCTACAAACGTTACTGTTTATGTGCATTACAAGTAAGGACATTATACATGGTGTAATAGAAACGCTTCCGAAACGGAAAGCACCTGGAGGTCTTGACAAGTGACAGTCGTTTTGTAGAATGGATTGAAAAGATTGACATTTGTACCCGCCTGTCACAAATGTCATAAACGTCAAAATATGTGTCAGTCCCATACATTGAACATTATATTCTATTTCATTCGATAATTATTGTAAAATGGAATCACTACATAGTATAAAACAAAGTCGCTTTCTATATCCCATATCCCTATGTATTCTTAAATCTTTAAGGTTTATTTATGTATATAACATCATGCTACAACCAACTGGTGCGGAGCAGAAGAGTGTAAAATGTTGCAAAAACAGGGTGACGCAGACGAAGTTGCGCAGGTCAGCTTACAATTAATACTACAATATTCACGAATTGCCACTTGTCTAGGTCGTTTGGTAGTACTCCGGGTACACTACTTATACATTGGCATAAAACATTAGTACTTAATTTATTGTATTTTTTAAACTGTTTAAGTAGTATTATTCGCGTGTTAGTAATTCGCGTATAAATGACGTGTTAATTTTCTTCATAAAAATATTGCTACAAAAAAACAAATAGCGTAATGCGATTCAATGTTTTTAATGAAATTAATATTCCACTTGCATTTCCTAATACGATGGAGAGTAAGTAATGCTGACTAAACGGTATAAAAAACTTACCAAATCCTATTATTAAAGCATACGTGTTGAAAAGGTGGCGTAATTAAATCTTACCGAATTAATGAACAACTTATAATTCGCTGAAATGCTTTTAAATAGTTCGCTTCAAGTCGTTCGTTTCGACTATTTCGAACATGCCTTTAGTAGATTTAAGTTATAAGCTGTATTGAAATTAAATAAGTTCCGTTAGTAAGTGCCTGTTGTAATAGTTTCTTTCACGTTTATTGGTAGCAATATCTTCGAAATTTTATGTATTTACACAGCATAATACCCTTAAAGGGAGAAATTGAAATATACATAATATCTTAATATAACTGCGATCAACTTTCCGAACTAGTTTATATTAGAATAAGCCGATTTGAACTGAAATTCTAATCTGATAAGTAGAGAACGTTCTACGTATTTGCACATTCTAAAAGTTATTGATGACGCGATTTGCTATGTTATAATTATTTTAATACATGAACCAAAATTTTTGTAGCCTTTTTTATGAAAATAGTGAGCTAGTATGAACAAGGGTGGATAAAATAAACCAAAAAAAAAATAAGGATGCATCTCAACCATCCGACGGATTACTGGTTAGTTTGTTAAAGAAAGTACTAAGACGTAAATATAAATTTTTGTTGCTTTAGACGAGGTCGGGATGGTCAGAGCATCCCTTCCTCTTTTCTTAAAACACTTACGTGGCAGACAAGCACGCGGCCCACCTGATAGAAAGTGGTTACCGTGGCCTATGGACGTTTGCAACACCAGGGGCATCACATTCGCGCTGCCGACCTTATAGAGAAGAGGGTGGAAGGGAAAGAAGAGAGGGGAGAAGTTTAAGAGAGTCTCTGTGCTGTCAGTGCAGAAGACAAAGAAGGGTTTCTCGGCCTTCCCACTGACAACACAAAACTTCTCCAGTGACCTCTGGTTATCCTACTCAACACCGGAAACACAACACAAGATTATTATTAGCCGCGTTATTCTGTACGGCGGAGGTGCTTCCCCAGTCGGACTACTCAATTAGGACGAAAAGAATTGGCCGCGGATTCAAGTCCCGTCTTTTTTTATTTTTTCTACTTTTTCCAATCTTAATTTTTCGTAATTTTTTTTAGTGCCAATATGCTGTGTACCATGAGTACTACCAGGGGCCTTCGGCTGCGGGTGTGTTACCCTTACACCCTGTACCTATACATAATATAACAATAATTATGTAACACATCAATATTACTTTAGTATAGTGTTGAATCCTTCAAAATTCTTTCAATTAATATCAATCTCTATCGATATCGATAATATCTCCATCATTTTCTCCTGTTTATGTCTTAACCTGAATATTAAATAGAATCTGCTGAATAGTTTGGTGCACCGATGCACAGATAAGCAAGTCGTTTATTTGTAAATTACCACAAGCATTGTAAGTGGCCGATGTTGAAACATCTGTACCAACCTGTTGTTTACTTATTCGAGATAAGTACTAAGATACTTGGGATACGGTAATGTTATGATTTAATCAAATGTTTTAATATTTTTTTTTAGATTTCTGTGTTAGTAGGTATCACGGCATTAAATTCTTTTGTCACCTTTATATACAGGATGCTAGGGAAACGCTCCCGAAACCGAAGGCTCCTGGTAGTATTTCTAGTATACTTACTACATATTGGCATGAAAAAAATCGATTTGGTAATTTTGAGAAACAATAATTGCACATAAAAAATATAAATCGCATTATGGCGTAATTGGTTTTGATGTTTTATGTAATTTTATAGTGATGTTTTTAAGAAATGACCCTTTGGTCCCGGTTTTCATACAGAATTCGTTTGCATAAAAGAAAAGCCTGGTATTTAACTACAGAATTTCGAATGGGCCAGTGGATTATGGCACTTCATGGAAAATGTCAAAGTTTCGTATTTAGATAAGAAGCTAACATCAAAAGAGTTGGTAAAAGCCAATGCGAAAAGGGACCGACGGCGACGGTATGCCTTATTATTATAACTTGGTCTAAAAGGTACGGAGGTGTCTCAATGAGTTAAAAATGGTCATTCATCCTAAAGGTGCTTTTAGATCGGAGCAATCATTTATAATAGAACATCGAGCATTTTCCGTTTTTAAATTTGTTAAAGTGAACAACGAACCGAGTCAAGCGAAGAGCCAGTGCGAACATAGTCATTTTAGTATTTTTAATTTTTGGGTCGAAGACGGTCATAAAATGAGGTTGTACGAAGAATTTCGCCAAAATTTTCAAACTTACAGATCGTACGAGAACGGAGTTCTACGAAAATACTCATGACCTTTCTAGAGAACGCTCGAAATTTGAAAATATCGATGTTAATTTATTGGCACTAGAAAGCTCTATGGAATAACTGCTCCAGTCTGGCAACACTAACCTACTAATTAAAGGCATCGTGTCACCTCTATTTATTACGTTCCAATCCACGCTCCACGTTCCGAGTCAATATAGTAACAAGTTTATCGGCAAGAAACAATGCGATATGATCGTATTGTTTCGTCAGCCGACATAATCTAGTTCTTGCATCGACATATGATAAGTAATGACTGATGCTGTAATACACTCTGTTGTTATATATGCGGAAATTTGTCTGTGTGTGCAATAATCAGAGTATGTAATATGTAGATATAATTTGCGCACTGGTGTTAAAAAGAACCACTTAAAATGAGGCTAAATATGCCTCAACACAAAGCTTAATGTTACGGGACATACAAGAAATTATTTGTTAGTACAAAATGTTATCTGGCTGTCGATTCGGGAACTCTTCGAAATGATGGAACCGATTCCGACACGATTTCAAATGATAGTAGAAAACTGATGTTATCACTACATAGTATAAAACAAAGTCGCTTTCTCTGTCCCTATATCCCTATGTATGCTTAAATCTTGAAAAGTACGCAACGGTGTTTGATGCGGTTTTCTTTAATGGATAGAGTGATTGTAGAGAAAAGTTTATATGTATATAACATCATGCTACAACCAACTGGTGCGGAGCAGAAGTGACAAATGTTGCAAAAACGGGGTGGTCATATCTGCCGTAGGACCGATAACCGTTGGGGTAGACGAGTCCTTGAGTGGAGATTGCGCACCGGCAAACGTAGTGTAGGGCGCCCTGCCACTAGACGGAGTGATGATATAAGCTGGTGGAGAGTGGAAAGAGGACAGCCGAAGACCTTAGATGCCTTTGTCTGGCAGTGGGCCATAGGCTGATGACAATGATAATAAGGTTTAAAGTTATTCTATCTTAGAAATATAGTATCTATCGGGATGTAGACATTTTTATCATATTTATGTGAAAATTCTTCATGCCAAGTGAGGGCAGACCGCTAGTATAAGACTTGACAACAGATCGTGCGAACTGCTTGCGCCCGCGCCGCCCTTTTTTATAGCTGGCGTCAGTTATGGCGTGCCTATATGGATTAAGAGCTAGCTAATAAGTCATAATTGATATTGAAAGCTGTCAATCCATAAAAGTTACCTACTAAGCCTGGGTTGCACGTTCTTACTTGAACATTAACAGCGCAGTTAAAGTACCGGTCAGGTATAAAACAGGTTGCACTATTTGACAATTGGTAAAATGACGTCATAACTTGACGCTAACCGTAACCGTACACGCTCAAACATCAAATTCTATCAAAAAGATAACTTTAACCGAGCTACTAAATACTCCGGTGCAACACATTTAGCCAAATCACTGAATCGATCAATGTTACTGTTAAATTTGAAAGAAACCTTAACGGTAACAGTTAGGTGATGCAACTAAGCATTAGAAAATAAAGAATATTTAGCTACGTCACTATGTCTGTTTGACTTAATAAATCTCCGTAACTGCTGCCCCGATTTTGACGGAATTGTTAGAAATTTGTTCTGTGCCAAATTCCTGTGGAGAGTCATGATACATGCTGCTGATTTGTTTATTCCCAAGCCAGCCAACTTCCTTCAAGATTACTTCATCCACGGTTAAATTTAATAAAACAGTAACAACACCCGGAATGACTACTTTATTGTCTATTAATCTGATAAAATATCATTACATCAATGTCTGAAAAGCAGAAGATTACAACCGTCATCGATCGTTCAAAGGGAAATGACATCTAAAGCACTATGCTCAAAAGCGTTTTTTGATAAACTGATGATACTACTTGTATCTTTTAGCCTTCCAACTATTGATATTATTCGAATACAAGAAGAATACCTCCAACTATTCCGAACATAATTTGTTGCGTATAAGATTTATAACTTCGTCAGTAAGAAGAGGAGAAATGATTGTGCCACCGTCGGCAGCAAAATGAACAAAAATAAATTCTATCTATTAGTGGAACTATAAATATCCGCGCACATCCATAATTCTAACTAAGATATATATGTATGACTCTATCGAGACGAGCGCGGACGGTGTGCGTACTCAGCTCACGAACAACTCGGCTATATTCGTAATTGCAACTTTGTTAGGATAATTTAGATTAGTTGTGTTACTTGTGTGCTGATTAAAAATGATTTTATTTTCTTTTTCAACAAAAGTTGAACTCATGAATGGATCACCGGTTCGAAATGCGGCCCCAGCCTGAGAAGACTTTGGCAAAAAACTAAACTCTGACTTAGCCGGCCGATCTACCGCCATAAGTCGTGCTAAAATTGTTTATTAAGACATTTAACACAAAACGAAACCTTGGAATTTCTTATAATTTTCTGCCTACGTGAAATTCGTGTAAAATCTATATAACGCCACCACCATAACTTAACTAGCTTGTATTACGGAATTTAGAATGCGGATAATTTATTTATATATTTTTTTGTAAATACATACCTATATTATATGTACATAGAAACGTATTCATATTAATCATTCTTTGAACGTTTTCCCAACTCAGTTGGGGTCAGATAAAATATTAAGCTCTGTTTAGTTTAGATCTAGATTATAGTCGCAGAAGTGTCCTGGTCATAAAGTGGGACACTGTCAGAATATACGAACCGTGAAACGTTTTTTTATAAACCAACTTTGACTGAAATAGATCATCGCAGTGACGTCAATGTATCCACGTTAAAGTCACAAGACCACTGACATTTTAAATTCGGTAACGCGGTATCGAAGAACTCTGTGGGGCCTATTATATTATTTATTTATACCGGTTGATCAAAATTTTTTGGTTGTTAAAATCTTTTTTTCCGAAACCACTATAAATAGTGGTTACGGAAAAAAAGATTTTAGCCACAATTTCGATAGTAAAATCGTAAGGCAGTCGTAATTTGGCAAAAATATTTTTTTTTTACACGTCCCGTACATTTTTCTGTTCACCTGCACATTATTGCCATACATAAAGTATTTTTTTTCTTTTTCAAAATTAAAACTTCCAGTCGATTTCGCTACCGAAACTGCGTGAAAAAAAAATCTTTTTCCGAAACCACTATAAAATCACCGTGTATATATGGCCCAATTGTACATATTATATTTTTATATCTATGATTTGACATTGCGCAACTTTGTAACCATTAGCCGAGAGAGCATGTACCTAACATGTTCGAGACTTTGTTTTTTTTAAGCTTGTAACAAGGTAGGATGTAAATCAAAGTTGCATCAATTTACATATCGCGGTGGGTGCCCTCGTTAGAATAGATACGAATACCTAAATGTATTAGAAATAATATTTATATAGAGTTGGTTTCTAGAAATAATTGGAATAGTTTTGATTTAATATTTATGCAAGTAAAAACTGGAAACCAGAATCCACTAATAGTAAACCATTGTCAAACCAGTAGGATAACAAAAACTACCACTGAATTTTGGACTTTATTCATTTAGGATATAAGTGCAAAATTAATTGAAATGGAATTCATTGAACCGTTTTTTTCACTCTACACAATGTCATTTAATTTACGACTTAAACTGCATAGTAGTGAAGTCGAAAGACAATGACATTTTTGTACATAATTGATAACACACTAGTACTTCTCACCTACAGTAATAATTGATCCAAATATGGCGTGCGTTTTAGTCGGCTCGATTCCCCCCCATCGCGCCCACTGTAAAGGAACATAGTATATTTATAATATACCATTATTGTTATAGAACACAGTTAACGTAATTTCAATATGTTTTAAAAACTTGCATAATGTTGTCGCACATCATGCGTACAAGTGTTTAGGGTTTGTCGGCCCATTCCAAAGAAAAGGACATGACGGACATTGAGGTTTATTTTTTTATTTTCCAGATCAATGGGTCTTGTCACTACTCAGTGAGATGATAGCTGCTTGGCTAAATTAAATATCAACAAGAAGAGGTAAATTAATTTTAAAATAGTTTAGTTTACTTAGTTTTTGTTAAGTTAAGTTTAGCAATGAGATATTTGCCTATAAAACTCGAAGTCTTATGACATTTTTTTAAGTTCATGCAGGTATAGCTTACACGGCTAAAGTAGCCAAAATAAGTGAAATTACCTACCGAGTCAAATAATCTATCCTTGTAACAGAGGTGCGACGAGATCAGGTAGACAATCAGGACGTGTGGTTAGATTTTAGGGGGCGAATAGAATCATCAATGTGTGGGATTGACACATATTTGACATTTAGACATTTGTTGACATTTGTCATAAACGTCAAAATGATCATTCTATTCGATTACACTCTACAAAATGACAACCAACGAGTTGTCACTCGGGCAAATATCTTATGTTTATTCATTAGGGAAATTGCATACGTATAATATTCAGAATACTGAATAAATAATGTTATATTGCTGTATAAAATATGAAAATGACAACTATTGGCTTCGTGGGAGGCCATTTGTACAAACTGTATATTTTACTTCCTACGGATATTATAAGTGCGAAAGTTTGTTAAAATCTCTAGATGTTTGTTTTTTAATACAACTATGGTGACCAACAACACACGACCCACCTGATGGAAAGTGGTTCCCGTGGCCTATTAACGTATGTTTTTATTGGGCACGTCAATTCGACTTCACCTCGCATGATGTTAAGCTGAAGGCAAAGTCTCATGAAAGAGGGTCACAATTGCAAACACGTACCTACAATGCTACAATGGTGGCACTCAGCTTGACTGTCTCATCAGATGCTTTTTGACACACTGCTGCCGACCCTGTAGAGAGACGGGGCAGGGTGAGGAGGAGGGGGCTGGGAGGGGTGAAGGTTAAGAGAATTTCTATGCTGCAGGGTTTCATACCATCACATAGTGGTGAACACTTAAGTCCTCGATCTTCCCACTTGCAACACAAAACTGGAGAAGTGGCTACCCTACTCTCCGCCGAAAACACAACACAGCCTTGTGTTATCAACCGTTATAATCTATTATTAGCCGTGGGTATTCTATATATTTAGCAGCAGATTACCATATTCTCAACAGAGATGTCCCCGGGTCTGCCGGGGTGCGAGAGATATATTATGTCTTGTATAATCTCACCTCCGGTAATCAAGGAATAGGTCCTAGGGACCAAAACGCACGCCGTCCATTGGGAGGGCGCGCGTGCGTTTTGGTCGGTTCGAGTCCGAAATAATCACCTCCACTGGTTTTGAGGGTGGTGGTATCCGTGAGGATTTTGCGCACGATAAAAAATAAAAAAACGATTACCATATTTGGTGACAGATTTGATTTACCCATTTCGTGTTTTAACATTTAATAAAAAAACTATAAACTCCACTAACAAAAAAACTATTTCCTTTTTTTATTGATCTTAAAAATTATTTCCATTATAATTTATAAAATCAGCAATTTGCCTGATAACACAATAAGAAGTACGAAATCGTTGGATGTTTCAATTACATAGCTGCACTGTGGTGTTATTATACCGGCTGGCCTGTAAACTGTAAGTGGGTGCCGTGAAAATGTACCATCTAATAACATAGCTAGCAAGTGCCACAGTGCAGCGATTCCAATAGATCAAAAATAATGAAACAGTAAGTTCAAAATGTCTGTTTTTTCAAGCGACTACAATATTATGAGGTTCTTCAAGAAGGGCATTAGAAGGTTTCTAAAGGTTCGGCAGCCCGAGTATGATGCAAACGTTAGTGAATCCGATGGGCTTCGAATTATATTTTTAGATATCAATTTCTGTATTTTTATAATTATTATGCGAAAAGTGCAACAAAATTACCAATTAATTAAAAATGTAAACGAAAACAACTGAAAAAATTTAAAAGAGTACAGCCGATTCACAATCTCTACGACAACCAAATCAAACAAAAGCACATCACACAAAAGTAAAGATTTCGACTCAAAAAACGATCTATGCTAGAGCTAAAATACGGGTCTAAATTTAAAAGAAAAATTAAAGAATTAAATCAATGAAAATCAAAAATAATTTATTCAATATAGACCATTAAACGTCAATATCAACAATATTCTATAAATTAGTGAGCAAATGGACCACCGGTTCGAAACGCGCCCCCGGCCTGAGAAGACTCCGGCAAGAAACTCAGCGGGTTTTTCTTTTTTTTTTATCTATTTACAGTCATTTAATTAGTCTTGGTACAGAAATTTGTGCAAAAAATTGCCGGTTCGTTAGGAATTCTGTTTAATTTAGTTAAGCCTGTTTGTTGGTGGGCTACCATTGTAATTAAAATGTACCCCCTCCCTGTTGACCGTATCATCTAATATTTGGTACAACACCTTTAGTTTGGATGGCAACACAAACAATCAAATACTTATTATCAATAAAATTACTTGCCTACCTTGCTCTAAATCTGCATTTTACGACGATGTACATCCACAACACAATAACCTGTTAACAAATCCTTTAATACATAATAACATTACAAAGATACCTCTAACAAGTGCACAAACTGGTTCACAGAGACAAGAAAGAAAATTTTTATGATCAATAAGCTTGTGCTTTTAGTTTAGTGGCAACACCAATACGAAGAAATGACATACGTTAGTGATACCAGGAATATTTTCTACGTATTGTGTTGTAGATAAATTGAATACAAGTACACACAAGTATTGAAATATGGTGACTTTTTGCAATGGTGGTATTGAGTGTAGACATGCCTATCTAGTGAGGTGAATTAATTTTTGAAATAATTAATAATGATAAAAAATCGGTGAAGTGTGAGTTGGGTACGAAAACTGCGTTCCGTACGAAACTAAATTGGCGGCGAAATTCAAGACATTACACATTACTCCTATTTGGTATAAATTTCAACTGTACTTCGCCAGGTAGAGTAAAGTGAACTTACAATGGGAGGCTGGACAGAGTTCCCACACGGTAGCCTCCCATTGTAAGTCTACCGTTTAACTACTGACTGACTTCTGGGATTACCTGCATCGGATCCATAAGGACCCAATGTCTGAGTGATATGCTATCACTGTGATGAGAGCAAGAGCACAGGACTGCACTCGCTGGCCGAGGGTTTGGCGTGGAATATGGCGAAGTAGGACCTGGTAGCGGCATTAAGTATGGAAGTCCGCTCACTTGCTCACGACGATGGAACGATGCTGCTGCCACCTTGTTTCTGATCTCCTAATAAAAAAAAAACAAAGAAAATTTACATACAAGTGACGATAATAGCAATATAATAACAAAAAATGATTCGATAAGCATTTCATTATTACTTTTGAGGTTCGAAAGTTTTAAGTTTGGAACAATTAATAATTAATTAATTGTTTTAAGCGTCGGTACCTTAGTGGTTAAGGAGTGGGCCTTGCGATCGAGAGGTCCCGGGTTCGAATCCTGGCCATTACACTACCGATGTGGACCCACTCCTATCACAAACCATTTGGAGAGATTAGAGGGAATATTAGTAATCTGGGTTGTTAATATTCCTTAAAAAAAATTTCCTTCTTGAGAGTGACGTTGATGGTTATGCAACAGTGTTACACTTACAGTTGTCATCAATCTAATTTTATTTGTGACTATACAACAATTTTTTTTATTTGTTTTTTAAATGTTTTTTTTTCAGATTTCTAATAAACTTTATTTCTCATTACAATTTAAGTTACATAATATTTTGCATGTCAAAGTATTAAATCAAAATAAATCTAACCTTTAGTCCAATGAAGTCTAATCCATTAACCCGCCCCTCATCGAACCAGGCGCAAAGGTGCCCATGACGCTGGCGGCATTGCCCCGTTGTTTTTTAAATAAAGAGAACCCTAAAAATTACTCATATGAATGTGCGATGAAATGTGTTGTATAGAGAGTACCTATAGATTACATGAATCATGAATATAAACCAATGAAGTAGTGCATTATTTATAATATTCTGTTGCATAAAATATATCCTCGGGCCCCGAGACATGCTGAAATGTCTGATGATATACCGCTCCAAGGTCAAGAGTCGTAACCTGCGCCCTGTATAACAGCCACCGTTCTACTTAATATAATGTAGCATAAGTTATCTTATGGAATCATTATTTATCCGTAAGGGTGTGTTTCCACTGACCGTAGATGAAGGAAACAGAGAGGTGTCGTGCGGATATTAACTGATTCATGTATTTTATCCTCTGTGGACTAATAGAAAAGATCATCAGACGAATTATTGATATTTGCAAAACATTATAACACTAATGCACGGAAAATCTCCTAATGAATTTATGTGGCATTTGTATGTGAATGTACTTGTATAATTATTACGGGTTCTTGATAAAATAAAAAAGGACACACACACACACACACACACACACACACACACACACACACACACACACACACACACACACACATACAAACACCCACAGAAAAAGCTCTTGACCAGATTTTCTATTTATATTTTAGGGTTCACTGGGACTAACTATTTAGGTAATTTGTGCTAACGGTGAATTTATTGTTACTGAAATCGAACCTACTTAAATCACACATAACCGGGTATATCCTAAGAAAGTAATCCCCAATTGGCGACAGTTAAAATATACAAATTTGAGATGTAGAATAAAAGTGAACCCCGTGCTTTGAGGTACAAGATAATGATCATGGTAAAATGTAGACGCGGCCTATAGGTCTTTGATTGCCGGAGGTGATATAATACAAGACATATCTCTGCACCCCGGCAGACCCAGGGACATCTCTTTGAGATGACCACCTTTCACTAATGTGACAGCCATGTTGTCCTCACCTAGCCCCCGGGAGGCCCTCTCGTGCTAAGGTCGCAGCCGGCTTTACCAATCACACGGCGCGCGCTCATGGAGGTACCAGGGGTACCTTTAAAGCTTTGTGAGGTCACTGGAATTGAGATACATACCGGTAACTATGAGTATAACAAACTTCACGTGTTATTCTGCCAAGCATCTATTTTCGGTCTAGTGCAATTTTGGCGTACACTCAACGAGGTATTGTGGCCGGTGAGATAACTATCTCCATTGTGTTATATCGCAATAACTCATATCTAGTTTATTTATGGTCGTATTATCACGTCTTCTGTACTAAATTTACGGGCCACCGTTTACCCTGAATATATGCTTTTGAATAGATTGTCTATGATACAGCCTACAGGTTCAGGGCATAGATTTACAGTGGGCTAGATACAGAATGTGATGTGGAGTAGTGGTGAAGCGTGTAATCAAAATGGCAGCCCGTGGAAAATACTTTACCTGTTATAGAACAGTCATAGCAATATCGTATGGTATATTAGGTACTTATTCTAAATTCAGATACTGAAATTCGTATAGGTATTATTTCCACTACCAAATTTTAAATATATGTACATCATCATCATCATTTCAGCCATAGGTCTTGCTGTACATAGGCCTCCCCCATCGACCTTCAATCCGCCTCGTCTATCGGTACGCGGTCTCCATTCAAGAACAGCTATATGTATATTCAATTTAAGATAATAAATCATGAAAGTATATTATTTATTATAGTAGGTATAGATTTAAACATCTTTACCATGACTTCAATTAGCAGTGTAAGCCGGCAGGAATAGAGTTAAAAGGACCTCTCGCCACTGCACCATAGCGCTCACAACCTACAGCCCAAATAATGAAATATAAGCACTATATAGGGAAATTATTTCAATTGCAGCGCGTCATTCACACAAAGTCATCTTTTTCATCAGCCTACTATCAAACGGAGATCTTGACGTGGTATTTGCACTATTTTTTATAGGAATTTATATGGAAAATTATTACCTAGCATATGGGTGTGTGTAACATGAGGGACGTCACACACACACACACTAGTGGCAGCACGTCACCCTGTAGGAACCTTCTAATGCTCTTGGAAAAACACAACAGGGGGTTCATTCCCAACTTGAGCGTGAGCGGGATGAAGTTCCTTTTATACCTCTGTGTGATATGATCGCAAATTGTGTGAATGAATACTTTGCCTGTAGTGAATGGTGCGATAATAGAATAGGCATAATTTTGAACAACTTCTCTAAACATATACCATTGTACAGAATGTACGTGCTAGCTATCTAGTATAATATAAATCTGTGGTTCTTCAGTAGTGTGTTATTTGCGAGCGTCATATTTTATGGAAGGTAGTGTTAGAGTCATGAAAACATATTGGTTTGAATTACTAAGATTTTGGGTTAACCATTTAACCACGGCCATTATTGTTTACAATGCAATACAAATGCTTTTTGATAATGCTTTAGATAAACTAGACGCTGGTTGGACTAGTCATTATGAAGTAGGAGTTGCTATTTCCTAGTTCAAGCTATATTTTTATGTATTCTATTATTTGCTCACGTTTACTATTGGTTTAAGTAAGCAGATGTGTGTTACATACAATGCTGTCTTTACTATAGAGGGCCTTGGGGCACGAGTCCACGGCCCACCGCTTCAGGAGGGCTCTAGGAACGACAATTTCTCTTACACCAAGTTAAGAACACTTTTCTCACAGAAAAAGTGATTGGAGAGTTGTTTTTGTGTTGTTATTTTGAAGACGAATTTGTCTGCGGTTTACGCCTTTGGTGTTACAAACGACCATAGGCTATGGTAACCAATCTATGAGGTGAGTCGTGAGCTTATCTGCCATGCAACTACTGTTTAGGTGGCAGACAAGCAAGTAAAAACAAAGGGGCCCCCCAAAATTCTTGTGGGCATACGGCCCCCAAAGACGACTCTGGTTATATACCCGAAGAACTAGGGAAGATTGACGAAACAGTTTTATTAATCGAAGCTGAATGTCACATTCTGTTTCGTGTTGCAATAATTTGTTAGTAGCTTTTAATTGCGTAGACATAAAAGTTTAATTATTTAACAGTTTCAAGTTGTTGCTGACATGTGTTTTTGGTATGAATTTCAATATGATACCTATACGCATTCCTGAGAAAAAGGTCTTGACAGACAGACAGACGGACATCGAGGTTCTTGACTCTTACCTCAGTACGGAACGCTAAAAACATCCCACGAAGTCACCCCAGGTAAAGGTAAAGTTAAGAAAAGTCACCACCTGCGAGCATATATATGAAAAACATTATGAAAGTAGGTTGACTTGCTTCGCAAAGATCTATGTAGGATCCCCATACCATCCCCATTGTGTCTCATTTCATTACAATGATTTCATTTTACACAACAATCCTAACATGTGAAAATCTATTTATAAACAAGTAATAAAAATATCGATCATAATAAAAATAGGACCACCGCGGTAACCTAGTGGTATGGCTAATGGACTGCTGAGACGAGGTTTCGGGTTCGATCCCAGGTTTTACCGCGGCACACACCAAAGACTTTTTTATAAGCACCTTGTAATTGGCAATAGGTTGGGAACCTATTACATTAGGATCTAAACATAACCTGGCGAATTGTGGGTGCTAGCACCTCCGTCTTCGGGGATATAGGCGTGAGTTTATTTTATATTTATGTTATGTTTAATAAAAATATCTATAATTTATTTTAAAACAAAATCAAGAACGTTTCCGTTACAAAAAATATATGAGCTGTTACGTATTTCTAACACAATATTAATAGTGAAGTGCAATAGTATAACGATAACATAAGTCATAGTAAGTTATTTATCGTCTATTATCGATATTGCTGGTCGTTATAACGAGTTATTAGATGAAACAGTAGCTGCGGGCTCGCGAGCAGAATGACGCGAAAATTGTTGGAAAAATGTTGCATGCAGTAAATTTCTGTCAAGGAAGAATACAGAACAGAATTACAGACTGTTTACGGTAAATGTGTTCATTTCTTTCTTCATTAAAACTTTTTGCACATATAAGAAATAATGGTGGACTTAATGCCATGGATATTTTCTAACTAACCTTAGGGCGATGCAGATATTTGTCAAGGCAGGTGCTTGAAGCATTGTCGCGAGAGTTCGGTCTAGTACGATATAAACATACAAACAGAATATATAATTTTATACTCAAATAAATAAGTCAATATATAATAATATAATATAATGGCACTCACCAATGACTTTTCGATGCTTTTTGAAGTTATGTGTGTATTTATCGCAGGTTTATAAGTGCCCGGTTAATGGCAATAGGATCGCCACTCGCAACATTTGGACTTAAACATAAACTGTCGAAATGTGGGTGCTCTGCCTACCCTTTCGGGGATATAGGCGTAAGTTTATGTATATGTTAATTGTGTTATGTATTTGTATAATAGATATTCGGCAAAATGTTATAATAATTTATGTGTTATTCAGTAGAGTAGGCGCACTCGGGTTTCGAATGTCAAACGATTTGTGGACAGCCAGGCTTACAGAGGAAGCGCATTCCAAAGGAGAACGGGTTGTACAGAGAAAGAGGAGTAGAAGGTTCAAAGAGTGAGTAGAACGAAGGAGAAGATTGCTAAAAGAGCTCGCTCGTAATATAATAAGTGGCGGTAAATTGGGCGAACGCGGGACACTCAGTATGTTCGTGGACACGAGCAAGATACAAATATTCAAAATTATAAGAAGACAAAGTTTTTATAATGGTCACGTAATTCCTAAGATTTGAGTTCTAACACTAAAGAGTTTGTTCTTTTTTTGTAAATGCAAGAATTCGCGAACATAATGGATACCCAGCTTTATATTTAGCTGCGGGCAGCAGCTAGGAGTTTATAGTAAAGCAGTAAGTAATACCAGTAAATTTGACAATTAGTTACCTGATTAGTAAAATAGTGGTGAACAGTCCTACAGTTTTTCACATCCTCCCCTTAAATTATCTGGATTTTTGAAAGAAACAAAAAATACGAAAAACAACTTTATACGAGTATGTACAGTGCGTTCTAAAATTTCCTCGACAATTTGAACCAAAACTTGTATGATATATGTTAATATGTGTTTAATACACCTCTGCCTACCCCTTCGAGGATTACGGACGTGAGCATATGTATGCATGTATGAAATGATGCCACTGCACTACATATATAACTTGTACATCTTGTAAAAACTCGCTACGATAGTTTCCTTTAACAGGAACACAGAAAAATACAGTTACAAGTTTTTTCAATATAAAAATGCTTTAAAGGAAATAATAAATCATTAATAGTTGACACTGGGAACTGATATATTAATATTAAACGTTTTATTTGAAATATAACCAGTGCTGTCACAATCTCATAGCACGCGTGTCGATAGAAATCAATCAAGCAAAGTTGCTCGACATACATTAACGCTGTGGCGAGAGCTGTAAACGTCGACTCGTACGATACTTTATGAGTTATTGCCTCGTAAACTGACACGCGTCAATCGTGATGTTAAAGTGTCGATATCGATGAAATACCACTGTGGTGTTGAATATAATAAACTTCTTACATATAACATATTTATGTTTTTATGGTAGAAGGTTGATTTTTCATTAAATACCTTCGAATTTGTAAATTTGAATATGAGCCTGCTAGTAATCTAGACATCTAAACTTTCTTGTCATTTTCAAACCGTGACTTATAACGACGGGGAGCTATAAATTTGAATTGTGGTGTGTTAGTGTGTGCGTGCGTGGGTGTGCTTGTGTGGTGTGTGTCTGTCTGTGACACTGATTTAACGAATGAACCGATTTCGATGTATTATTTTTTTTCAAAAGTGAGTTAAATGAAAAACACCCTAGATCATAAAAAGAGGGGAACACGTGTGCGGGCAAATATTTCCCCGTCTTTGGTAATATCACTGCTAATAATCGAATAATATTATGATTCAAATATTGAAGAATATCGATATAACAATGATGTCACTGTGTCACATCACTATAAATTTAACACCAATAGAGATATTGTCCGCATATTATCACTTTATTCCTACACATATAATTTATGGGACAATACGTAGATTTAGGGGTGTCTAATAACAGAAATATTATTTTGCGATAAACTATGTCCTGTCGGATAAACACGTGAACAAATGTTGGGCCACGAAGTAAGAGTCGGCGGGTTAGCGGAACAGAACGTCAAAAAAATGTTCTAGTAATCGTTTATATTTCCTAAGACACGTTTGTCTTATTATGAAAGTCTCTTGACTAATACGTCTATAATTATGACCCAATCATTTGTATGTGCCGTAACTCATTTATCTATATCTGCATTATTATTATTTTAGTGGCCGGCCGAGTGAACTAACTCCCAACAAGAACCTTTGAAAGGAATATTAGTAATTTCGGTTGCTAATGTTCTTTTTAAAAACAGAAAAAAGAAAAAGAGCTTTAAGTTTTGCTATATTTTCTATTTTTCCGTGCGTGAAATCTCTACGTATACCAATCTCACCGGAAAAGGTGAGAGAGGTAATCTTTTGATACCACTTAGCTCTCAGAAAACCATGCGGCCCACCTGATGGAGAGTGGTCACCGTGGCCCATGGACGTTTGCAACACCAGGGGAGTCATATTCGTGCTGCCGACTATATAGAGAAGATGGTGGAAAGGAAAGAAGAGAGGGGAGAAAGAAGGGTTTCTCAGTCTTCCCACTGACAACACAAAACTTCTCCAGTGATCTCTGGCTACCCTACTCACCGCCGGAAACACAACACAAGATTATTATTAGCCACGGTATTCTGTAAGGCGGAGGTGCTTCCCCAGTCGGACTACTCAATTAGGATTTGTTTATTAGTTGTATTTATCAGTGTTATGTCTTTAGTTGCTCCGGCAATAACCGGTGAAATAGTCAGTTAGATACAATAGTTGCCTTCGGCTTCACGGCCTCAACTGTAAGCAAAACTGTATAAAGAAGGAAACATGTGTACTGGTAAAGAATTTCGAGATTGTATAGGCGGTTTTTCTCTCCGTTCTTATGGCCACAATCATATTGGTGATATACAGTGTTGCTAGAATATGTAGTAAGCATAACATGTTGCCAGTCTTATTCCATGAATATTGCATGGGAAGTCGGCGATGTACGATGGACGGCTCATCCCGTACTTCTTTTTTTACTTTGAAATCTTTGTTTAGGACAGGATGAACTGTTTTTTATACAGCTTACGTAGCATATAGGTAAGTACGACGCTAAAAGGTTATTATGTCTTTTTATTTACCCGAGGTGCGATCATTTATTCATTTTAACAAGCAAAGAAAAATAAATTATCACCAAATATTGCCTTATTTTTTATTATTAGGTATTATTATTATTATGTCTTTTTCTTTATCTGAATGGCAATATTAGCGACAGCACGAGTATGACGCCCCTGGTGTTGCAAACGTCCACACTGTAACCACTATACATCAGGACCGTGTGCTTGTCTGCCATCGAAGTGATATAAAAAAGAGCTAAATTAAGTCTATCAAGTAAGGATATTTGGTCGACTTAACCTAACTCTAAGCCGAAGAGTTTAAACTATAGATATTAATACGAGTATTACTAGCACTCTTTCAATACCGAGTTACCGAATTTAAAATGTCAGTGCAATAGGTATAAATTTTTCTCAAAGTTGATAATGGTTTATAAATATAAAACGTATTATTGTTTTTTTCTGTCACTCACACCTAGGTTTTGTATAAGCATACGTATGTCACTTGCCCGCTGTATTCCTCTAAGTATAACTTCAATGATTTAAACATTATTTCATTATTACCCTAAATAATTATTACTAAACCAAACACTACAAAGTATTCTAAACCAGAAACAATAAAACGGTATAACTTAAAATAAGATATATAAGATTTCCCCGCCATATTATGATAACGCCCACAAACCACTCCACAATTATCAATCATAGACCACAAGACCCGTTCGAACGCAACAATAGCGGCAAGAATATCACCACAATATTTCACACGAACCGGGAATAGAATGCACTATCTGTACTATTTGTTAGTAACCTTGGTCCGCATCGGAAATTGCATCTCGGCCATAAATGACGTCGCTTACTTACGCTTATGTTCATTATCGAAGCGGTTTAAGCGATAAGCGTTTGTTTTATTATTGTTCTGAGTTAATATTGACGACCTGTGTGGCGCAGACGCGTCTGTTAGGTTGAGTGGTTCTAGAATGTAGATATAATGCAGTTAAAATATAAAGTTTTATGCAACCGTTATAAAACTTTACTTGGATAGTAGTACTTCTTCTTCTTCTTAAAAATTTAGTTAATAAAAAAAGTTATGCCAAAATGCTTATTTGGATGATAAACAAGCCTGGAAATCAACTCAACTTGCTACTCAAGCAAATTTCTGCATCTAATAGATTGAATTGAGTAGTAGTAGGTACATTTTATTTTCAGGCTTGTTTATCTAGTAATGATTGTAAATAGACCGAAAAAAAAGAAAAAAGAGTCTTCTCAAGCCGGGGCCGCGTTTCGTACCGATGGTCCATTTGCTCACTAATTTATAAAATATTGTTGATATGGAGGTTTTGTAAGTGCCGTTTAATGGTCTATACAGAATAAATGATTTTTGAAGTTGAAATTCTTCGTGACAGTGGCAACAATTAAAAATATTGTTAGATACGCCCAGCGCAAAACTCAACGAGACCAACTGCACTTTCTGTCGCTTCATTCAGGGCGGTAACTGTGCAGGTGTGAGGGCAAAGCGGGCACCACAGGAGGTGGTCCATCGACTGCAGTGGTGCACCATAGTCACAAGTGTCACAACCACCACTCCCCGTGTCCAGGTAGCCCCATTTAACTGGTTCGCCTCACAGTAGCCGATCTGAGATCTCAACATATTGTACTTTATTGTATTGTATTGTAGTGTAGTGTAATTATTAATGGGATAATATGTAAAACCTTTAATTTCCTTATCCCCAATTTTCATTTCAAATGTTGGTGGTGTTAGTGGTGTTTTGCTTATTGTCTAAATGTTAGTAGTAGTTAGTTTTTGTTGGATATGGACCCCTCTTTGGGTTAAAGCCTCCTTCAGTCTTTTCCATTTGTCTCTGTCCTTGCCAATAGTTTACCAGTCCCTTCTTATTAAATCTGTTAAATCGTCTGCCCATCGTCTTCTCGGTCTTCCGGCCCTTCTTCTTCCGATTGGCCCTTTCCACCTCGTGGCATTGATTGTCCATCCTTTGTCCGTGTATCTCAATACGTGACCTGCCCATTGCCATTTCAATTTTAGTGTACTTATATTATGTGTTTATTACTCCTTAGCTGTGCGCATGATGAACGTATCCGCAAAACGCTTCGTGCGTATGAGTGGAATTTCGACCATAAATAGGTAGATACAGTCTTCAGCTGGTAGATAATCTATATGTATATAGACAAACATATTATAGGTACAGCGTGTTAGGAGAACGCTCCCTCTCGAAAATGATAACAGGAGAACTACTGTGATCATTTAAGTGGGACCGGAAATGTGGGTGTTTAATACACCTCTGCCTACCCTTTCGGGGTTAATGTTATTTCTAATCACTATTTATAATTATTTTATATTTTCTAGTAAGTCGTGAACTTAATTTAATAGATAGGTATTATTCAACTAAATTAAAACTAACATGAAAATTAAAACAACCAAAAAGACTTTCCCAGAAGACTGGCAGCATTGCCACGTTGTATGGCAATGCTTATTCTCTGTCCTAACAAGAAGTCAGCCTTCTGGTCACTTATAAATGTAATTTAATTTAGCCTACTACTTGAATGAGTTTACTTATTTTCTTATAAAGAAACATGACATCGATAGTTTATTTTATTAACATTATCTATGTTACTTATTGATTAAATTACACTACTGTCAAAGGATTATAGATCTTAAGGTGTCCAGGAATTATTGGAGCCCACTGTACATACTATCCTACTAACATTGTAAACGTGAAAGTTAATAAATATGAATGGATGTAAGGTGTCCACCACCAAACTAAATTTTATTCTGTGTTCAACACGCGTGACGCTTTCTCAACGGCGGCGAACACATCGGACGCACCTAATAGGCGTTGAAAGTGTTATACCACCTCTCCCACCACTCCTCTCTTGCACCACACATGACGCACGCACTCCCCTCTACCTCTCCCATGACACCTCCCACTCATTAAGAGTCCCCTACCTTCGGAGGTTGGGCGTACCTCTCTAATAGTTGGCTCCAGTAGCAGCTATCGTATATTAAATCGTATTGGATGAGAAATTATTTGATTCGATGTGGTTAATGGCGTATTCTGTACTACAAAGTAAAGAGAAAATGCCTGTTTGTATGTAACCGATAAACTCTGAAACTAATGAACCTATTTTGATAGTTCTTTCACTATTTGCAATCTATTTTATATACCTACAAACATTTACTTATAGATTACGATTAAGTCCATAATAACGTCTATAGGCTACGATGGCCACTTTTCATCAAATGGGCCGTGTGCTTGTCTGCCAACTGTCATAATTAAGTTAAATATTATTTACGATATTGAACATACACAAAAAATATTTTGTAATTCTCGTCTGTTTGTTTGAAAATATTTAATACCGTTGCTAAAGTGACTCTGGTATTTCTTGAAAACCGGACATAGACGTAATATACTACACATTGGCGAAAGAATTCTACTGCAGAAGCCAATCTAAGAAGTTGAAGTTATAAATTGAACAATTCAATTCAAAACAATTCAATTCCATTCTACAAATCTCAAAATCTAAGAGGTCTATTATTATTTCACTAATATACAATAGAAATAATAATACCGTACGTCATTAATAGAAGCAAGCCCATAAATATGACATCAATTTTTACTATCCTTGATGACGGTAATCTATCGTACTTTCTAGAAGAAAACTACCATTATACGTTACGGTTAATAGAAAATTGGATGGTCTACGGTCTAGGGCCGTGTTGGACCTAATTAAATGGAATTATGTGAGCAAGACTTCGAGAAAATTGATTTTGAATCGACTTGTGTGTGCGTGTGAAACTATAGTTCAGTGTAGACTGCTTATGAAGGCGTTCAATGCATTCTTGGCAATATTAACCGACTTTTTAAAAGAAGGAAGTTCTACTTAAGTTTTCTCGTTCTATTATATCCAAGAATTTTAACGGGAAGTAACGCAACCTTAAGATCAATAATTATTTAACAGCCTAAGTGCAATTTAATCAAAAGTAACATAGATAGCATTAATAAAATAAACCATCGATGTCTTGTTTCTTTATAGAAAATAAGTAAACTTGGGCCAATAGTATCTCTTTTTTTATTTATAGCACGTCAATTTGACATCACCTCGCCTGATGTTCAGCTGAAGGCAAAGTCTCATGAAAGAGGGTCACCATTACAAACACGTTCAGTGCTACAATGGTGGCGCTCAGCTTGACGGCCTCATGAGATGCTTTTTCACGCCACGCTTAAAGGACCCGGGACTGTATATTTAATGTAATTACATTAATAAGTAGATCTATTATCCAGTAGTTTCTAAGACTAGTAGATGTGTAATGACAGGTGCAATTATTTTTCAAAATGTCCAGGAACTTTTGTACCTTACTGTACATTCAAATATAAGATTCAGAATTATTTCTTGCTTGTGAACAGACTGGCCTTTGCGAAGTCCTTATTAATATATATATAAATAATATAAATAAATATAAATAATGAACATTTCATCATCGTCATCATCATTCTTGAGTTAATCCGATATCATTCGAAGCTGTCACGTTGGAGTCCGAGGTTCGTATTTTTTTTTCAACCACCTTGATATTTTCGAAGCGAATGCCACCTGGCCTCCGCAACTCATGGGTATAGGCGATATCGAATAATTACAGCTTAGTTGTTGAACTTTTTAGGACTCCAACTACCCGTAAAGATTGCCATAGATGTTCGTATGACAAACGGGATTGACGGCTTAATTTGCGGTGTTCTCTGAGGCTCGAGCAATAGCTTAGCAAGAAATACTATCGAATTCGTAATGTAAAGGTATCGACAGAACGGACCATTGCGATTGGCGGGCTACACACGCACACAGGTTCACAAGAGGCAGACTGCCAATCACAATGCTCCGTTCTCTCGAAACTTTTACATTACGAATTCGATAGGAGTTCATGCTAGTGCTACAGACCAGTGCAAATACCCATATTTACAAATATATGCACTATGCGAGTATGGAACCAGCGCGTTCATTATCGCCATGCTACAAAGCTACTGCAGCTGTAAGCATTTGCATATACAATATATGGTATTGTAGGTATATACATAAGTCACACGTTTTAAGGATGCAATTTCACTAGTGCAATTAATTACTAGGTAGATTGCAAAGCATCTGGTCAACGTGTTTTATATCCAGTGCACAAACTTTCAAGGGATATCCATTGCTATTATCAGATCACGATAATGTGAAAGGAGGCGGCACGTGCGCATACGCACGCAAGTCGATCGACTGCCCTAACTGCGAACACTGATAATTATATTTTAAGTTAATTTAATTAAATAATGAACATTACACATTTTTAACGGAGGTAGGACACGACGGTATCTCCCGTCCGAAATGAGCTGTCCAACTAGGGAAGTACCTCCGCCCTACAGAAGACCGCGGTCATAATAACCATCGTGTTGTGTTCCCGCCGGTAAGTAGGGTAGCCAGAGCTCACTGTACCCCTCCTTCCCCTCACCTTCCTAGCCTCCCCACCCCTTCCCAGCTCTCCCCCTTTCCCTTCAGGGTGGGCAGCGCGTGTGTGACACCCGTAGTGTTGCACACGTTCATAGGCCACGGTGGCCGCTTTCCATCAGGTGGGCCGTGTGCTTGTCTGCCACCTGTACGTAGTCGTTCGTTTATACTAATAAACAAAAAAAAACATATAGTGTGAAAAATTAAAAAATACATCGCCATAAATGAAAAGATATGATTCTATTTTTTATTTGTATTACGTTCCAAGCTGAATAAAAATAGCTGCAATCAAAAGAATTGTAAGCTAATAAATTAGTATCATGCTAAGTATTCAACAAACACCACGAGACGATTTTAAAATTTTAATTGAAGTTGATGAAGGTACATAGTTAATTAGAGTGCAACACAGCTCAGTCTGCAAGAATCTCATGAATATCAACCGGTTAGAATCGCTTCACATTAAACGAGAACGTGACGATTTTGTAAAGACGATTTTTTTTGTCTGACGTATTATGAGAAATACTTAAAGTCTTATTTAGTAACATAACATAAACTCATAAACTCACGCTTATATCCCCGAAGAGGTAGGCAGAGGTGCTAGCACCCATATTTCGCCAGTTTATGTTTAGGCCCCAATGTAAGGTGGCGATCCTATTGCCATTAACCGGGCACTTATAAAATTGCGATAAATACACACATAGATTCGAAAAGCATCGAAAAGTCATTGGTGTGTGCTATGGTACATGTACAAATAGTTTGCTGTTTCAAATCGATTTAGATCGAAATAAGTGAATACTCCGTCGGAATTTGAATCCATGATCTTTACAGGGGAAATGCTCTAACCACTGAGCCACGGCGCCACGGAGCCACGAGCATTCACTTTTTCCGATCAGTATCGCTGCGAAAATTTATCATATCTATTATAATCTTAGTCGTGTCGCCTCCGTTACGGTTCGAATAAACGAAACTACAAAATGAAGACATATTATAGAATTACTCCAAATCGTAATGGCTAATGTAACTCATTTAATAACGTATAGAGAGCTTGATTTAAGACCGAGAAACTTGAAGTTCAATTTTGCAACTGAACTACATGATTCTATAATGTCGGCTTGCAATAATTTGTAACGAGTGATTTATTAGTCTGGTATTAACTTGATTTATTGAAACTATATTGCTGTTGCTACCGAATAAATATGCTATTATGTTATTACTATTAAAGTGATCCTTCGAGGAACAAAGTGTTGTCTTGTATAATCTCACCTCCGGCAATCGAGGACCCATGGACGGCGTGCGTTTTGGTCGGTTCGAGTCCGACATAATCACCTCCATCGATTTTGGTGGAGGTGGTATCCGTGGGGATTTTGCGCACGATAAAAAAAAAAGAGGAACAGAGTGTGACTACTACATCACCCCCGGCAACTAAAGATCCAAAGACCACGTGCGTGTTAGTTGATTCGAGTCCGAAATAACCTACCCAACCGGCTCCGGTGGCGGGGTACCCGTGGGGATTTTCCGCACGATTAAAAACAAAAAGCGGAACAAATTGTGCGAGGGACATACATATATTCTATACAATCTTAGGTATGAGATAGTGACAGTAATCGCTGTCATCCGTATGTTAATCCCGGTCGAATCCGAAGCTTTCACCTCGAAATTCGAGGTCCGCTTTTTTCAGTGTAACAGCGTTGCGGTTGAACCTCGATATTTTCCGTGAAGCAATTGCATCTGGCCTCCACAACCTATAAGTATAGGTGATATCGAAGAATTGCAGCTAGACCAGTTCTTGAACTTTTAGCGCTCCAACTACCCGTAAAGACTGCTTTAGATGTTTGTATGACAACTGGGACCGACGACGGCTGAACGTGCTCTCCGAGACACGATCAGACCAGTGCAAATAGCCATATTCATGCATACAAATATTTGCACTGAGCCAAATCCTGTTGCCACCAACAGCCACGCCACAGAGGCCGTCAAATGAGAGGACTTGATTAAACAAAAGAGAGACGTGCGAATGCGTAATCTACTTGATTCGATAACAATCTGTGTATTTGCTAAAGAACGGACGAGACTCTGGCTTAGAGTGCTCGATCGAAAGGTCCTTGGTTCGATTATGGCCACACTACTAAAGTGAACCGGTTCCTAACACGAGCAGTTTAGCTTAATTGGAGTAATTATTTTTTTAAATTATAACAAATATCCATATTCATGGACACAAATATTTTTTGGGCGGGTATGTAAATCATACGAAATAGCTTAATAAATGATTATTCATGTACACACACAAATATTTGTTTTGGGCGGGTATGGAACCCGCGCCTCTTGCGTAGTAGTCGTGTTCGCTACCGCCACGCCTCAGAGGCTGTCTGAGAAAGTAACAGAGTATTTATTTTTGTAGTCATACGCAAAATCGCACGCCTTTTTCGGGTCTTCGATCTCCAGAGGTAAGTGACAGAGTAATGAACCGTGAAACGTTTTTTTATAAACCTATCAACTTATCAATATAGCTGTCATAAAAAGTGCATGTTTAAATTCATTTGACATTTGAAATTCGGTAACGAGGCAAGAGACTGTTGCTCTATTTACTTAGTAATAATAAAGTTATGGTTATAACAATCTTTCTATAGATACAGTCAGATGACATGTTTTTGATCCCTTGCCTCCTCTGGGAACCTATTGCAATAACCTCGCGCGAAGACTCTGCCTCAGATGCATGACTCCAGTCAAAGAGTCCGGAAGACGTCAACAGGCTCACTTGCTATTTATTATAGGGGCGTGAAATAGGCGTGAGAATATGTATGTATTTATGTGAAATTCACGCCTGAAAAGCCTCTGTATTTTAAAAAGTTAGCTAGAACGCATAGCTTATAACAGTTCACCTTTATTAAAAACGAGCGATTATTTCTTTCTAAAGTATACATTTAGTAGTTTGCCATATAATAATGTAAATATACTGATTAAGATGTTCGAATAATGGATGAGTATGTTGCAAATGTGTAAATAACTGCAATCCGGATGCGGTACAGCGCTAAAACAATGTAATCAATGCCGCGGCGGCAGCGCAAAGCGCGTCTCTATGGTTCCTGCATTAGAGAAATGACCCCCATTTCAAAAGATTTTTTTTTGTAAATTTATGGCACGTCAGTTTGACTTCACCTCGCCTGATGTTAAGCTTGAAAGTCTCATGAAAGAGGGTCACCATTGTAAACACGTACAGTGCTACAATGGTGGCGCTCAGCTTGACGGCCTCATCAGATGCTTTTTCACGCCCCGCTTAAAGGACCCAGGACTGTAGGAAGAAGGAAACACGTGCGCCGGCAAGGAATTCCAAGACTTAATGGTGCGGCAGAGGATATGTCCCTGGGCCTGCCGGGATGCGGAAGAAACGTCTTGCATAATCTCACCTCCGGCAATTAAAGACCCATAGCGCAATTCGAGTCCGACATAATCTCCCCATCCGGCTCTAGTGGGGGAGGCATTCGTGGTATTCATTCAGTTCAGTTACATTACATTGAGTATAAAATTTACATCATTATAAGTTAATTTACATTGTAACTTAACGTCTATTTTACATTTCTTCATTATAATAATCAGGTTTACACTACTGGGTTAGATGTAGATCAATTTGATTAAACCGGGACTAGCCTGATCTAGGTTTCTGTCAAACCTGTGTTTCAGACCTTCACCCAAACCTGTGTTTCAGACCAAAAAAAGTAACATAACATGTTTTGTTACTTTTTTTTCTTTAGGTACGCTAAAAAAAGTCGCCAGCAAATATTAAAGATTCATCTCATTTCTTAGTACTGGGCCATGGTACAAGAGCGCAGCATACCCCGAGTGTCGATCTCGCTCCTCATAATACGCCTATCCGCTTTTAATTATAAGATTTAATGCAATGCGTATCGGCCATCTCGACCGTACAAAAACGGCTGAACGCGTCCTAGAATATAGGTGGCGTGGAGTTGTTACAGATGATAAAAAAAAATATTAAAGAAAAAGGCCGACTGCCAAACCATTAGTGAATATTCCCACGGTAAAGACAGATGAACGAGGCGAGCCGTTGTAAAAAATATCACTACCCATCCAGGTGGTCTGTCCAGGTCGATGGTAAGTGAATAGCCTGAATTAAGTAATTTACGGTACCTACCGACATTTTATTTGAAAGACAAAAATAAATCAACTTTCAAAGACAATCTATACAACGCCACCAAGAGTCATGTTAAGCCTAGCTTAACTAGCTTATGTTATGGGTTCTAGGATGCGGATACATACATATTATGTATAAAAGCGCATCCGGCGTATTTTTTTGGTGTGTGAAGCCTGTGCCAGCCTCGCTACATTTTTCTTGACTTATTCTTCTAACAGTTCGTTTTCCAAAATTAAACACACCAAAAAAGAGGAAACCACCAAAACCAGTCGTCTTAAAACGGCCATCATAGCGCACCGCAACTATAAGTCACTCGACATACAAAAAAAGATATATTCAACTATAGCTACTCTACAGTTGTCGCTGTCTAATCGATAAAAAGAACGTTTTATAATGTTTTTCGTGTCAAACACAAAAAGCCTATTGGTATAACAGTCGATCGACCACCGGTTGTGATTGAAATTTAGTAGCTAAATGGCATTCCGGGAACTCTAGGTCATTGACATCCTGTGGCCTTTGTTACTGAGCTGGTTGAACTAAAAATATCCACCACGATCGATTTTTTGTCATCTGAACGGGGATTTATTTCGCTGTGCACATAAAAATAAATGTTCAGTGATGCATTTATTGTTATATACTATAGTACGCACGCTATGATGGCCGTTTAGATTCGACTGGTATACCTCATTTTCTCTTTTTTTGGTGCGCTTAATATTGGACATCTAATTGTTGGACGAATAACTAAAGAAAAATATGGTGAGACTGGCACAGAAGAAAATAAACTCACACCAGTCGTGTTAAAACGGCCATCATAGCGTGCTGCAACTATAGTATTATATTTTTGTTGAAGTACAGTTGCCATAGTGCTTTGCAACTATTATGGACTATTTGCAAGTTGACTACAATAAAGCGTCGATAGATTAGTGGTAAGGTATGATATGAAGTCGGCCGCATACGACAACTACAGACGCGTGCTATAAAATATGCTTAATGTGATAATTTTATATATTGTTTAGTTCATTGCGGTTTCTCAATGAGGCTGTTTACCCATATCTAGGTATCACTAATAATGAATGTGAATAAATGAAAACGTATATAATACAGATGTAAGGGAAACACTCTCCAAGCCGAAAGCCCCTGGTACACTACATATTGACAAAAAATATTAATGATTTGGCAATTTTTCAGTTTTTTAATTCTTTTTTTATTTCTGTTTATTTTTTATTCGAATTATGAGAGAGATGTCATAATGCGAGATAATATTTTTTCTTGGAATTTATGTCAATATAAAGGTTTCTACGGGGATGGCAGTGCGAGTGTGATGCCCCAGATGTTGCACTTTCCGCCAGGTGACCAAGTGCCATCTAAAACGCACAAAAATAACAGACGCATTTCGTTAACAATATCCCAGTTGCGTTAGTTACACAGCGTTACGGAATGCGGTTGCTGTGTTTGAAGTCCGTAGTTCGATTACCAGGTCGGCAATATGTTTTCCTTTTTATCTATTACGCCGTGTCTACATATACGTAACATTTTACCGTGACCGTGTCAAAAATATGTGTCTTTCACGTATTCAGCGTAATAGCTGAGCTTAAATGAAACCATCGTTTGACTGGTGGCCGTGTTAGGACAACTTTATGTGCCACAAATTCTTACTTCCACACTTAACGTAACGTCTAGATGTCACACTGTCCAGTTCACTGTTCATATCACAAATCTGGACGCACCTTTACATGATATTTTTTTATTATGGAAAAATATAAAGAACTCTTCCATCTACGCCATGTCAACGCCAGGTCTGAGTCTTATCTATTGTCTCTGGCTAGAATTATTCCTAAGCTAGATGTAACTATCAAATCTCAAATCTAGCATACAAGGTAGGAAACCTCCTAATAATGCACAAATAAATACAGATCATCTGATATCGCCATATTAGAAGGTACAGTGGAGCCGACATTATACAATGTCGCCCTAGAGTTGTGCCAATATTGGTTGAAGAATGGCTACTGCAAATGATAAATGTTGTTTGTATATTGTGTAGCCCTATATTCCCTTATTTTGTGCTAGTTTTTGTCCAATTATGGCTGAAATTAGACCTTAATTTTTTTTCTGAGTCCCTACTTCATCAGCCGACAGTCGCTAAAATCTAATCTAGTCAATTAACCTAATCATTGAATCAAGTATGATTTCAGAGTTAAGATCTCATAATAAAATTTCTTTCAAAATTAAGCCAGATAATGGATCTAATATTAAAAAAAATAAACGTCAATGTTCTTTTATGAGAATTTTGCTACGAAAGAAAGGTTTTGACCTTTAATTTCATTTAAAGAGGTTGATACATAATTTTGAATTCAGTTTTTTTCATGAGCCATAATTTGAGCCGCTTTTCCTTCAGATAATTCAAATCTGAACTACAAAGTGCAAACTTTGTAAGCAAAATGGAGTTAAGAATAAGTGTATAAATTTTGTTTCTTTAATATGGCTCACTCCTTGAATATTTGCCAGTGTCAAGTAATTTGTGACATATAATAATGTATATTTTATATTCCGCAGCGTTTTAGTAACTTAGTCACAGTCAAAGTCAAGTATGTCATAGTCAAGTCAAAGTCGTACATATACCGCAATAAAGTAGTGGAGACTTTACTAGACGCATCTATAGAGTATTGGAACCTTCACAAAATAATCCCAATTCACAGCAATATGAAACTTTCTTAATATTGTGCGCGTTGTCCAAGACATTATGTCTGGAAATCCACCATTTTCACACATAAACCAATTTTAGAAAATGAAACAGTGCTACGGAGTTGTTTTCTGTGAAGGCGCCAAAACTTCGTTAAATTGACATTAAACGTTGACAACCAAATCAAAATGACAGATGTCAAACTTTGTAACATTCTTTTTGAGCAAGAAATTATTTATAAACTATCAGTTTTGCTTTTTCATGAGCTGCCAGAAATGTAGATAACTTTATAACGATGTCGCTATTGTGTTCGTGATTGAGTAGAACAAAAAACGATGTTATTTTCTTTCATAAAAGTCAGTGTTCATTATTTTATAGCGGCTTTCTTTATTGAGATGTCTAGGCACTGATGAGTAACTTTTAAATTAATTCACTATAGATGATAAAAAACCTATTGTATTATAAGAATGTTTATTGGTTCATAGCTGAACAAAAGCTTGTGTCAAAGACTTCAGTAACCTAAAAATATAAGCAAAAGAAGTCCCACTAACATCGCAAACCAGCAGTAGGTACAGTGCACTTGCTGTTAAGCGATCATCATATCCTATGAACACATGCAGAACTAGGAACTTGCTCATTTCTCCTCTCCATTTCTCTTAATGAGAAAATTTATTTATTTTCAAAAATCATTTTCTAAAAATCAGGAATCCCTATGCATTTGGTTCACTTTGCTTACATAATGACCACAACATACCTACCTACATACATTGTTATAGTCACCCACGTCTTTTGCTAAAGGCCAAGTAGGGTAGGCAGAGATAACGTCTTTTCACTTCATTCAGTTCTCGCATACGCCTACATCATGTCGGTGAATAAATAAACTATCATAATTACAACTTATACTTAGACGTAATCAGCCATAATTGCAATATATGTACCATGAAAAATTGCCGTTTAATAGGAACATAATGAAGATATCTACCGTTGTCTAATTTTTTTTAAAATAATTATGTTCTTTGAAAGGTAACATCTTGTACCTATATAAAAAATACACATTAAAATATATAATATTAGGGGAAGTCAAATTGATGTGCCATAAATAAAAATAAAAAAAAAGTAAAGAATAAACTTTTCATCGAATAATTTGTCACAACAGGTTGATTTTTCCAACCATGATAAAAACATTTTTGAAGTAAGTATTATTGTTTAAATTAATGAAATCTTAAAGATCAAATATATGTACAACTGGGGAATAATGCTACTAACCCTTTTTAACGTACAAGTTGTTTTATTAAATTTGTTCAAAGAAAAAATATGAACTTGACAACTTAAAATACGTCTTACTACCAATCAAAATTTCTAGTAAGAGTTAAAGGCTCACGTCAGCAATGTAATGGCCAGGATCGAATCCTGGGACTTCTCGATAGTAAGGTCAAATAATTCACCTGTTATCTAGTCATGTGCACCATTGCTCCCGATCGCCAGTGATTGTCAAATAATAAAACAATAAAATCGAATCTAATAATAAAGTCGAAGCTAGTAATAGGGGGCCTAGTTAAAATGCATTCGTTCCTAATCTACATTCGTCATCGTTCTAAAAATGTACGGGAATGACATTTGTTGTCAAATTGTCATGTGATCCATTTGACACACTGTCACTCCCATACATTTTCAGAGCGCATTTTGGCTAGGCCCCCAGAACTGGTTTCTCTTTAACACAAAAGTGCTGCAAAAACATATATTATCATGATTATATTTGTTTTATTATAACCACCCAGATATAGAAGATACATTACTACTAAAGTCGATATACAGCCCGAGGGTGATAATTTCCGAAGTGATAGATACAATCACCGTTTAAACCTAAATTCACCATTGACTGATGAACTCATAAAGATATTAATATTAATCTTAATATGGTATAAGGTCAGGTGTGGGCGGTATTCCTCACGGCTTCAGTAGTCAGGCTAAACACCGTGGTACTATCATTATCATATCGGTAAAAAAATTAATAAGCACCACTTATCGACAGAACTAGGTTGTGTCAAGAACTGGTGATGTGTTCTAGATTTGGACAACTTTTAATGGTTTACAATACCTAATGTAAACGGGAATAATTACAGGTTTAATTGGTATATCGCATGTTATATTATCTGATGTTTTGTTTATAGTAAGTACTATTTATTTTCGAAAATAATGCAATTCCGTATAATTATTCATCCCGTATGTTACCCTCAAGGTGTGTGAACATTATATTAATTACTTGCAACACATAATTTCTTGTTATCATTGTTTATTATCATAAAATGAAGTAAAAAAGGCTGATTACACTACCCTACTAATTATATCTTTCAAGCCATTGTTATTTACATAAAACACGTATATTATTTATATTTTTATCAACTTTAATAAGTAATATCGACGGTTTTAACTCAATACGATACAAATATATTTCTCTTCAAAGAGAAATAGACCTTAACAACAAGGTATCCATTATACAGCACACAGATTTGCCTATCAACTTTTGAAGTACCTTGCGCCCTTTTATATTTTTATTAAGTCAGTGACGGTTTAACGTTTTCATTTTCAAACTTGACATATAGGAGTTCTGATAGCTAAGCTGTTAACTATAGTTGTTAGTGCTAGTTTGACAGTAGCTGTCAAATTAAGAACACCTTTACACATTACCTTATTTGATGGCTAAGGGTGTAACCACATCAATCGACGCGGAATCGGCTGAAGCCGGTTAAAAAAGTCTTTATGCCGACGGAATAAGAGTGTTACTAATAGCTTTCGCATCGGCTCGGCTCAGCCGACGCGACGCGGCATCGGCCGACGGCGAATCGAACCGTTTGTCGATTAGCTGATCGCATCCGTACGGCGCTGAATCCAGCGGAACGTTTCCGCCTGCTGCCGAACAGCGCTGGAGACGGTCGAACGGCGTTGAACGGCAGTTGAATCAACCGTTCGCATGCCTTCATCTACGACGGTAGCCGAATGGCGCCGAAGACGGCCGATCGGCGTTGGGTAGCAGACTAATGAATCCGCTCGCGTGCCTTCATCTCCAAATGAAAGGCCAGAACGTCCGTACAGCTCAGAGTTAAACTTAAATCTGCGATGAAAGCATTTGTTGATATTTTCGGGGTCTCACACGATCACGACTGTCGACTGCCGAACGCTTGCGAACATCCGTCGCGACGGCTGTTTGGAGGTGTCGACTGCCGAACGTAATTGAACAGAGGCCGTGACAGCCATTCGGAGGAGTCGACTGCCGAACGTAAGTGAACAGCCGTCGTGACGGCCGTTCGGAGAAATCGACTGCCGATCGCATGTTAACAGCCGTCGCAGCAACTAATCGGCGATAAGCCGAGTAGTGTGGTGATACGCACTCGGCTTAAGCCGATTCCGCGTCGATTGATGTGGTTACACCCTAAATAGTCACCCAAGTTACTTCTTTAATGACGTGAAAATAATATGTATTGTGTATAATAACGTATTATACTACTAAACGTGCGGTTACCGATGATTCCGCCTTACACTACCTACGTGCCACCATGTTGCCTATAAGTTTTTTTTTCACATTAGACAACTCAAACGAAACCTGAGCTGTCAATTGGATTTGCCGCAATTCAAAAATATAGCTATTGAATTGAAATCACGCGTTATAAAAACGAGGCATTACGGAATCAGACTCTTAACTATTTCGGTTTGCGCACATATCCATACCAGTAGCTCTTTCTCTAGTTATAGTAATTTGTGAGCCGGGACGACCAGCCTCTCGGTGCAACGGTATCAAATTGTAACAATTTACAATATTAATAGGTTATTTTGTAAGTAAACTGTCCGCAATAAATACTAGTTTTGTACGCGTGCGCAGATTAATGTTTGTTTTGTATCTAGATCGGGAGCGCGTTGAAATTGCTTCTTATTTTGAAAGATGGTTGCGTCTATACACAAGTGTACTTATATTATAAAATGGTGTGGTATGGAGCAAAATAATAATGGCTGGCCTTCCAAGTTGGTACACCTATTAATTTGGTGGCTGAGGTTTTAAAATTGCGTTCTTATAAAGCGTCAGTAGCTCGGTGATTAAAGAGTCGGTCTTACGATCGAAAAGTCACTTTTCGATCGTAAGAAGGGTTCGAACATTATATAATGTCAATTTATAATAAAAAAATAAGTATTCATATTCATCGTTTTTTCTAACAATAGATATGAGGAATAAAATTGTTACTAACAACATTGGACCTACATAGAAGTTACCATGAATAAAACTATGAATTTGAATTTGAATTACCGAGACATGAATCTTATCCTAACACTAACACTACAATTTAGTTTAGAGGGGTTAGCGGCAATATTAATAATTTTCGCTCACTAGGGTACCTTCCGAAACGACAGGTTAAATAAACTAATTATTTAAGTACACTTCTCGACAAAATCCCGTTCTGACATAATTATGTTGTGTGAAAACCGTGTAACTTTACTTCCAATCGAGGTCCCAATCTTTAGTTTAACCACTCATTTCGAAAGCCATTTACATTTTATTATAGTAATCGCAATCTAAATAACACCATCACACCAGAATGTTGCAATTAGACTAACCAATTGCAGCATCGGGAGTAAGTTTTAATAATCTGTGTAAAAATCTTGTAAATTACAAACAACACGGCTGGTTCGTGAGCTGCTAGATGCGGAATTAACGGCTCTGAGGGGCAAATGAAATTATTTCTCCACTATCCGCCATCTTCATTCTGAAGGAACGCTAGGGTTGTCCCGCGATGTACAAAAATCACTATTATCAATACATAAAACAAGCTAGATAAGCTATGTTTACTTTGATACAAGATAGGTGTGGTGAAAGGTTACAATTTTAGAAGAGAAACCAGTGGAAAGAAAATAACAGCTAATAAAACACCTGTAGCAATTTCGTATCTCAGTCTCCAGATTTCAGATACTGAACTTATGATTTCGAATATCAGATATACAGAATTTAAAAAAAATTAACATCTCTTCCACAGGAATTCCGACAGGAATGGAGTTTATATATTTTATTTATTTATTTTTATCTCTTCTATATCTTATCATCATAATCATATCTTTACCGTCTGATACTCTCCAAGACGTTATTGGTAGTGCTTGTGCGGATAAGCACTTATTAATTTCTTTGCGATTTACGCCGCATAGCAAGGAATCCGGACATCATTTTTTTCCAAATTTATTTTACATAAGTAAAATCAATCAATTCAGTCAATTAGTTTATTGCTGCTGGACATAGGCCTCTCGCAATCTTGGGAGGCTTTATTCACATTGGTCCTTCTCTCGCATCATCACCAGCGTATTTTTTTGTTTATCGACACCCATTGGATGAATTACCATGGTGATATTCTTTCTGCGGCACCGCACGGATAACATATTGTAGAATATGTATGTCAAATGTCCTAGAATATTTTATCACTACATAGTATAAAACAAAGTCCTGTTCTGTGTCCCTATATCACCATGTCCTTATGTCCATTTGTATGCCTAAATCTTTAAAACTACGTCACGGATTTTTATGCGGTTTTTTTTAATAGATAGAGTGTTTGAAGAGGAAGGTTTATATGTATATAACATCATACCTCAACCAACTGAACAACAACATTATGAAAAAAGGGGTGACGCAGACGAAGTTGCGTGAATCAGCTAGTTTATATATAAAACTAGCTGTAGCCCGCTGCTCCGCCCACGTGGACTTCTCATTCCGTTCCCGCTGCTCCATTCCGAGAATTTAGGGATATGAAAAATAGACGTTGGCCGATTCTCAGACCTACTTAATATGCTCACAAAATCTCATCAAAATCGGTCAAGCCGTTTCGGAGGAGTATGGCAACGAAAACTGTGACACCAGAAATTTATATATTAGATTATATATAACCCGTCTCTCGCCCCTTACGCGAATCTCCAGCCCATCCCTAAAACCAATTTATTTCTCAGTAAACAATAACCACCGATGCGCGTGCCCAACCGAGAGGCTGCCCTGCCGACAATTTGTTCTGCGATCATAGCAAGATCTCTTTATATCGACCGGCCGTTGCGCCTGCACCGCTAAATTGGACTAACTGTAATACACAATTACATTGTAAATATTTGTTGCGTTTAAAAAAAGAAGATATTTTTTAGAGGGTTATATTATTTTTTAACAATACTTGTTTCTTAGTCTGACTCGTTCCTGACAGATATGATTGGTAAAATAGACAGCATCGGGGGCAAGGCAGTAGTGAATGAGCCTAGGGGTGTCGGGTGGAGTCGTCTGTCAACCTAGCAGAAGCAGTCCGCGATGGCGGTGCAAAGTGCGCCTACCCATATCCGGGGGCTAGATGGGGACACCGTGGTTCCCACATTAGGGGAAGCGGGTCATCTCAAAGAGATGTCCCCGGGTCTGCCGGGGTGCAAGAGATATGTCTTGTATAATCTCACCTCCGGCAATCAAAGACTATCATAGACGACGTGCGTTTTAGTCGGTTCGAGTCAGACATAATCACCTTTTTTGGTGGTCACCGACTTTTGGTGGAGGTGGTATCCGTAGGGATTTTGCGCACGAAATAAAAAGGCAGTAGTGAATGCGACTGCTAACTGCTACTCAGTGCAAGTATTTGTGTGCATGAATACCTTTAGTCTCCGAGGCGCAAATCAGTGTACCTAAACAGTCTGGTCGGTTCGTGCCTCGGAGAGCACGTTAAGCCGTCGGTCCCGGTTGCCATACGAACACCTATGGCAGCCGTTACAGCCTAACTACAGAACTTCTATATCGTCAAATTAATTGTAGAGGTCCGATGGCAGTCGTTTCACTGAAAATATCGGTGTTCAGCCGCGTCTTAGTTAGACTAGAAATCCGACTCCAACTGAGTTACGAATAGGCTCAGAGAATGATGATTGCAACAAATTAACAGTACACCTTCAGCCCCAGTTACGTCACGGAACGAACAGCCTCCACAGATCAAATAGATTGTAACAGAGTACAATCTGCCATTCTCATCTGAACAAGGGCAGAGGACCTTCATAAACAGTCAGGTCTTCGTGACAAAACCTCGTTCAACGTAACGAGGGCCGGAACACATCTGGTCATATCTTTTATCTTTAATGGGGTGTAGAATGTTACGCTAGTTGCTATACAGTGATATAAATTAGTTATCTAGCCGTATTGGGAAAGTATACATATCTACCTATATATATATCGACGTCTGTATATCCTTGAAGGATATTAGCACCCATATTTCGCCAAATATAATTTTCGTACATTTCGATATTTTGGGACTATCATCGACTACTATCTGACCTTTTTATTTATTTTGCCCACATCAATTTGACTTCACCTCGATTCTTTTCCCAATCCATCTAGTATCTACATAACTACACATTACGAATAGCAATCGTTACTAACATCCTTATATTATATTGAATCCTCTTATATTATTATTATTACAGTATTATATTCAATCCATCTATGCATTAATTTCAATTATATATATAAATTCGCTCAAGATCAAGAAAAAAAAAGTGTATGTTTGTGTCAGAACTGGGGGTCTAAAAAGGCCATTTCATGAAACGAATCGGATTGCAGTGCGTCTTCCAGTTCGTCCGACGAAACGCTTTCCGATTCGTCGGCTGTCATAAAATGAAACACATTAACGACGATTCTTCTACAATGCGGTTCGTCGGAGGATTCGGATTAAGATGAAATGTTGCAAGTTTAAAAATATAAACACCGGTAACTTTCCTCTCTATTTTAATAATACTTATAAAGACTTATAAAAGCGTGTAGATAAGAATTTATTCATATTATATCAAAAAATAGACTAAGAACTATTTTATACCATAAATATATATTTTAGCATAATATTTAATTAACTGGTAATAAACTTTGCTTTGTCAACGAGTGTCAATTTATGAGCAAGTGATATGAGTTTCATGATTAATCGCTAGATGACGCTAAAATAAAAAATAATTCAATTCAATTGAGATATTTTTTTCGTATTTCATTACTTTGTTCATGTTCATAATTCTGTAAGTAATAACAAGGAACACTAAATACGTTACGATGAAGTATAGTGTCCGTTTTGGTGAGTGAAGCCGTCTTGGGCTATTGCATGTTGCGATAAATTGTCTTAAAGAAATTTATCAACCATATTTAAGCTATATCTATTTAATTTCAATCAATTGAGTCAAGCAAAACAAGTCACAACGATCGACGATTGTTAGACGCAATGTGGAAGTTGCGTCTTTCAATACTGCCATTTGACATTTAGGCGATTCGTATTTGGTGAGCCGTTTTACGATTTTGTATAGAAACTTGTCAAAAAGGCGAATTGCCAAAAACGAATCGCGCGGCGAATTGCGCTGTGTGTGACCATTTTACGAAATTAAATCCGCTTCGTATTTCAATGCGGATACGATTCGTCGTTAGTGGCCTTTTTAGACCCCCTGATCGTTTGTTTTGGCGCGTAAAATATACTATAGATAACAGATGTAAATAGAGAATATCAAAGAGTATTTATGTGACCTAGTAATATTGCACATTGAGGCTTACCTACCCTATACAAGATAACATACATACATACAAAATGAATGATTTATTTTTGAGCCTTAAGTTTTCAATGAATATTTCGTACTTCCCCCAAACGACAAGAATTCGATTCAAAATCGAATCTCGAATCGATTTCGTAATAATTGCGTCCATAACCATAAAGTAAGCTGTTTACGAGACGATTGTGATTAACTACGCCCTTTTAACATTATCCTATTGCAAGCATTAGGCAGTCTTTAGTGGCAATTTGGCTTAAAAATATTGCCAGGAGTGTGCTCGACTTTACGAGCAGTTTAACTATGAAATAGGACGCAAAGTCTAAACCCATAACTCATAATTAACGATTATGAATTATGAGTTACGCGGATGGTAGAAATTTGATAGTGCATAAGTTTATTATGATAGTAGACTACACCAACTAGCAAGCGTAGATTGTTTTTATTTTAAATGGTTTTAAAATTTATTAATAATTGGTAATTTACACAAATAAAAAAAAACCGCGGTAGCCTAGTGGTATGGGTAATGGACTGCTGAGACGAGGTCTCGGTTTCGATCCCAGGTTACCATGGCACACACCAATGACTTTTCGAGGTTTTTCGAAGTTATGTGTGTATTTATCGCAGGTTTATAAGTGCCCGGTTAATGGCAATAGGCTCGCCACCTATTACATTGGGACCTAAATATAAAAAACTGGCGAAATGTGGGTGCAAGCACCTCTGCCTACCCCTTCAGGGATATAGGCGTGATATTATATAAAAAAAAATAATAATAATTGGTTACTTAACTAGCTTATACTTACCGAGTTTTCATAAAACATACATACATATAGTCACGCCTATTTCATACCTACACTTCACCGACCATTGTAATATCATATCATAGGAAATTGCCGAAATTTTGTTACAGATTCATGAGTTCGTTATTTTTGTAATTTATTAGCTATTTCCGTTGTTGTTTCAAGATTTTACAACTCTGTGTTAAATGTTGTTATTGGCCGCTTGATAAATTAAATTCGATCTTCAAAAACAGTACTTCCTGTACTTCCTTCCTTTCAACAGCTATCCATTTCTTTGTGTTCGTTAATTGTGAATAGATACACAAAATAAAGCTTGGTAAATCGGAAATGAGTTAAAAGGTGCTTTACATGCTAAACAACCATCAGGTATTCAAACGAGTTGGTTATCAACCGCAGTTAAGTCAACCCTAGTTGTAATGTAATGACCGTAGATGAGTTGATTTGTAACGTACAAAGAAAGCCTTTGAATGATTGTAATAAATGTTTTGTGATTACTACTATTTTGTAATCTCCAAATCTTTAACAATTATGTTATTATTTCTGCTATTTCATGTGTCAAAATTGACTGCCTCCGTAGCTCAGTTACGTAGTATGCGCCTGCTGTGCACGAGGTTATGGGTTCGATTCCCACACAGGAAAAAAAATTGTGTGATCCACAAATAGTTGTACCGAGTCTGGGTTTACTTTGTGTCCGTTAGTTGTATGTACGTAAAGTCCCCCGCGATGTTGATGCTTATATCCTAGTGCGAGAATTGTCTTTTTAAAGAAAACATAAGTACCTATCTTCAAAAAGTAAAAAAAGAATTGAAATAAAAAATAAAATAACAAAAATAAGAGAGATATCTACCGAGGAAATACATTTAAACATCAATATGGCGACATATCTGCCATTTTGAATATACAAAAATATGTTTAATCTAACACATAGAGTATATAGACTTCGTAGGGCCTATATTTCGTATCTATCACACAACATTCATAGCTTGGTTTTCTTTTGATTTCAGATGTGTCGTAATGGCCCAGCAGAAAAAGAATGTGTAAGTATTTAATTTTAAAATACAACGTGAACAATAACGAGATATGTAATTATTAGTCCACGCTCGTAACTGATTTTTGATAACCAGTTACGAATATGGAATTTCTGGAGCTTCTCTTGCCGGGATATTTACCATAACCGGGTGTTATAACCAGTTACGAAACATTATTTTTTCTTTTCAATAACTGGTTCGATCCCAGGTTACCATGGCACACACCAATGACTTTTCGATGCTTTTCGAAGTTATGTGTGTATTTATCGCAGGTTTATAAGTGCCTCGGAGAGCACGTTAAGCCGTCGGTCCCGGTTGCCATACAAACATCTATGGCAGTCGTTACGGGTAGTTGGAGCCCTCAAAAGTCCAACCAGCCTAACTTGGAACTTCGATATCGCCATTGGTCATTAGACCATTGGTTGTGGAGGTCAGATGGCAGTCGCTTCACGGAAAATATCGAAGTTCAGCCGCATCACAGTTAGACTGGAAAGCCGACCCCAACTGAGTTGGGAAAAAGGTTCAGGGAATGATGATGAACTGGTTATTAATATTAAAAATATTTATCCATTTTCGAGGATATCTTTGTACGACCCTTTAAAGCAAATCTTATACCGTCTTTACAGAACCACATTCTCTAGCTATTGACCATTACACAGGAATCGAAATAAAGGTCAAAATATATCTGGCCATTAAACTATTGTAGTCTGCTGGCATTTAGGTGTTACAACATTCTGGCATTTAATATTTATGTGAAATTAACGCAAGAGCACAAATATCTGTGCAACAGGAGCTCAAGAGAAGGCTTCCGTGAATTGAGCAGTCTTATCTTATGATTTGGTTATTTATTGTCGGCTATGATTTTACAGATTTAGTGCCAGTACTTACCTAGTTGAAATGTGGCGTAAGGTGTTGGAATTTCATCAAAAGGTTGCGAGCCTACCCTGTATCATTAACGTAACACGAGTGACTAACCTGAAAATGCCATTCCACCTAGTAGGTTGACAAAACTTTCACAGTTGAGGCGGTTCGTTTATGGAATGCGTTACTATTACAGGCAATTTTTTAGTTCTTTGTATATATGCAATGTATGTAAATAATAAAAATCATCTATGTGCTGACGAAGAAAATATTACCATCCCATCTCATCCGATTTCCAATGTCACTGCGAGAGCTTGGTAATAGTAGGCCAAAGCCTCCCCAGGGAGACTCATATGTCGGGGAAGGGATTCATCTCAAAAGAGATGTCCTCGGGTCTGCCGGGGCGCGAGAGATTGTCTTGTATAATCTCACCTCCGGTAATCAAAAACCCATAGACGGCGTGCGTTTTGGTCGGTTTGAGTAAGACATAATAACCTATACCGGTTTCGGCCGGAGGTGGTATCCGTGGGGATTTTGAACTCCGTAGGCTAAATAATTGATGTAAATTCAATTAAAAGTAATAAAGCATGAAGTAACAAGAATAATATGACAGTTTTACCCTTCTTACCACCAGTTGTACAAAGCAAGGGAACGATAGAGCATACCCCAAATAATTATTATTATTATAAAAAAATAAGTATTCCAGGACATAACTTTATCTAAACCCAATGTAGGCATAGTTTAACTAGCTTGTGTTATGGGATATACATAATACATCTAATAACACAGTACTACACCCGATGGCATGCTGATCATACCGTTTGAGAGATCTAAAACGTGAAGTGTATATTTAAGGACTGAAGTCAGTAGCAGGCTGCTATCCCTTTCTACCATGAAGGCAAAAGCAATGAGTAAGTGTAGAAAGAGTTTAAAATCAACAAGCGCCAACAATTAAACTGTCCGCAATCAGTACGAGCCACATCACTCAAAGCATTTATAAACGCAATCCGTTCAGTAATTACCCACTAATTAAGGCTCTGAATGCACCAGCAAGTGAGAAATAACTACAAGTATATACATTCGAGATAAAATCACTATAATCACTAAATACAGCATCTAAACCAACATTTTGTACTGATAAACTACTGTAAATAACTTGAAAAATCTGATAAGAAGCATTAAAGCCAGCTGTATCTTGAATCACTTAATTAAGCAGCACTAAATCTGTCACTTGAACCCTCTGTGGGGCATTACGAGGCTTTCCTTCGAGACTGCAGTGCGTTTAAGCCCTTATCTTAGACACATTATATCACTAATAGTGGCTAGTTTATGTACGCCAATGAGATAGGAAATTGTAGTGTTTGGTGCGGATTGATCGGTAGTATGATTAGGGTACGTGATTGTTGCTTTAGACTCTAATACATAACATAAACTCACGCCTATATCCACGAAGGGGTAGGCAGAGGTGCTAGCACCCCCAAATGGAGCCGTGGGCAACAGCTAGTTCTCGTAATTAAAATCTGTTCGAAATTCATTCGAAATTCTCGATCGTAATCTAAATCTTCTGAATGTCAAAAATGGTATTCTTGTTGCACGATTCTCCCGCACGAAAGACCGTTTATCATTTAATTTTAAAAAGGTGTAACTTCGGGAATCTTCCCTTTTAACATTGAAAACATCATCGTTTATTTAAATTTAGGACATGTAAATTAGAATTGGCTTTCTGGCCATACTTTCAAGCAATAGTTTATCACACCTTAATAACCTATACTCAACCGCCTTCTACCTCATTGGCATTCTATTTCCAATATGGGTGCCTGCGGGTATAACTTACCGATCCCTCTATATTGCCTAATTTAGTTATTCTTACACTTTCATCCTAAATATGGACTAGATTGTTCTAAGATCGGTCGATTATTGACGCCCGATTGCCAGTTCTATGCCCATTTGTTCCAATTGCACTCAATTCTCTATAGTTATCGTGTTTTATGTGCTTTCCTGGATAATCACAAAAGATCAAACCTTTGTAGGCTCACAGTGAGCCGCTCACTTTCAAAAGCTACTGTTCAATTTCACGGATTTCGTATATGGATCTTGGATGTAGGTTGATTGTATGGGCAAATAAAGATAAAAGCAATAAAATTTTACATTGAAGGAACTTAATTAATGGCAGCTGTTGCTTTCTACTTTTTACTATTACTAGCAATAATTCACTTTATCAAGTAAACCATTTACTTAAAAACGGTTAGTTATAAAACAAATAGGTACATTTTTTTATTGTATATGGCGGCGCTGTAGTGATCGCGACTATACAAAACGAGCGCGATTTTATTTACGTATGTACATACAGGTTGATAGAAGATTGATGAAATATGAGGTGTTAATTCACATTAACGTTATCCTTTCGAGATAAATGCGTGATTAACTGTATATAGATAGAAAACTAATCATCATTCATAAGTAATACTAAATATCATACCGATAAATTTAAGAATATCTAGTACTTACAGTTTGTTCGTATAAATGACTGGCTGAGATTAAAACCACGTCTAAAAAGATAAGGCAGACAGGATCACGACTCATGTAGTCCTAGATTTGAATAGCAGTTGATATATGGACTCATGGTTCTACGATGACAAACAGTCTAAAACAGTATGGTATTTTGATGGTTATCTTATGGCTACATACTCCCTTCACTTATTGGATTAATCTTTATAAATCTAATAAATTTGAAGAGTCTGTTTGTATATTGCGGGTTTTTACTCCTATTACTTAGATTTTTCTGTCTGTCTATATGTTTGTTGTCAGGCTGAATCACATGAGCCTTGAATAGATTAAATTATAATATTTTTGACAATTATTGTAAACCTTTGACATTCATAAGTGCTCTTTATGTGCCTAAACTGAATAAATGAAATTGATTCTTCGATTCTTTGATTGACATTTGAAATTTACATAGATGATGTATTTCTATAACCGTAGTATCAATAAATAGAAAACAAAATAAATTGGTATGAAACTCTTCGTGCAGTGCGACTCGCATTTAGCTGGTGATTTTCACATAAATACGCATAAATACACAGACATACATACACACACCTACACAACGCACATAAATTACACATGCATAATCACACATACCTACATATTATCCCCTTCCTTTTATTTCTTCCCCTTCTATTTCTCCTTCGTGTTAGTGGCAACAATTAGAATACTGCTGGATACGCCCAGCCCAAAACTTGACGACACCAACCGCACTTTCCGTTGCTTCATTCTGATCGGCAATTGTGTCTCTTCAAATCAAATCGTTTATTTGTGTTAAACACATGTTAGAGGTATATATGCACATGCATGCAAGATTTTAAAATCAACATTTATGTCCGACGTGTTTAGACAAATTCCAAAAGAAAATACCTATGTCATCATTATCACACCACAGCATATAGAATAGGAATTATATATGAGTCTATGTTCATAAAATATCAATGTATCAATTTATATTCAATTAATATATATAATCAATATGTATCCAACATTTTATAGTACTCCAAAAATCAAGATCGAAAATTGCGTTACACACATACAAACATAACAACCCAATAAAAGCGCGATAATAAATATTATCCCTACAAAGTACCAATTAAATATAACGTTGGAATAAGTAAAAACATAATTGCCCATTGAAATAGACGAAGAAACTAATGCATTGTGACCTTTAATAAACTAATGTATGTCGCTATAGATATTACAGATAAACCTACGTAGCTATACAAATGACAATTAGTCTGAAATAATATTATACTTAATATAATTAATTAACCGTGGTAGCCTAGTGGTATGGGTAATGGACCTGAGACGAGGTCTCGAGTTCGATCCCAGGTTTTCCATGGCACACAACAATGACTTTTCGATGATTTTCGAAGTTATGTGTGTATTTATCGCAGGTTTATAAGTGCACGGTTAATGACAATATGCTTGTCATCTATTACATTGTAACCTAAACATACTGGCGAAATGTGGGTACTAGCCTCTGCCTACCCCTTCGGGGATATAGACGTGAGTTTATGTTATATTATAATTAATTAGATCTAGAATAATAAGATTCTCGAATGGAGACCACGTACTAATAGACGAGGCTTAGACCGTCTCCAACTAGTCAGATTGAGGTCGATGGGCAATGCTGTCTTTACCATGGGGCACTTGGGGTACGTGCCCAGAGCCTACCGCCTTCTGAGCCCCCCCCCCCCCCCCCCCCCCCCCGAAAGAGAGACAATTCCTCGCACATCAACTTAAGAAAAATCTAAAACCCTGAACTTCCCAAGAGGCCGTCTAAAGTCTTGTGGGCCCAGGGCCTCTGCCATATGTAAAAACGGTTCTGTCAGTTAAGGAGGCCTATGTTCAGTAGTGGACGTCCTATGTCTGAAATGATGGTGATGGAAATAATGAGAAACGTTTTGCCAAATAAGGTTTTATCTAAAAGGTTTTTTATGCAACTTAAATGGTAGGTAGACAATGTTTCACCTGATGGTAAGTGGTTACCGTGACGTAAGGGCATTTGCAACTCCAGAGGTGTATAACTCGAGTGTAGAACACGATGGTATTCCCCGTGCTAAATGAGCAGTTTGACTGGGGAAGTACCTACCTACCTTACAGAATTCCGCGGGTAATAATAAACTTGTGTTGTTTCCAGTGGTGATTAGGACAGCCAGAGCTCACTGGAGAGGTTTCTGTTGTCAGTGAGAAGACCGAGAAACCCTGCTTTGTCTTATGCACTAACAGCACAGAATTTCAAGTGAATTTCATGTGATGTTTTATGAAATTATCGTTTCATTTCGCTGTACTGACATGATGGAAAATGAATAACGCTAATTAAACGGAATTAAAAAATTGTTTTTTTAAAAGGGCAATTTAAAGGGCCAGATCCGAAACTTTAAGGAATAGCAAAAGGAGTCACGAACCCGATTTTGATGGAACCTTAAACCTCATCATTTGATTTTTGATAAACCAATAATTGTACAATACGTATAGCTGACAGCCGAGTGACACTGACAATCAGAGAACTGTCAGACTTCTCGTCAGCATACGTCACTTAGTCTTTTTACTCGATTTTTTTCTCTATCGATAATGGTTTTATTTATGTGTTTTGTGTGCCATTTTGCGCTGATTCCCAATAAATGAGTTTCCTTTCTTTTCTTTCTAAATTGAAGCTAAGATTCGAACCCATATTTCGAAAAAAAAAACACAGTCTGTATACGATAGTGTTGCTACTATTATTCTGGGAAGTATAGTAATATAACCACGATGTACAGGGTGTTAGGGGAATAATATCTATTCCACTAAACGCATTAAAGGTTAACAGAGAAGGGACATAAAGACATAGAATTAATTAAAATATCGGCACAATATTTAACAAGAAGAACAATACATATTTTTTTTACAATCTACCCTCATATCGGTTAAAATTCCATGAAGCATCTTTCACATAGGTAGCCTACACATTTTCTCAAACAATAAAATTTTACTTTGAAGTACCTTAATTAATGGCAGCTGTTGCATTCTACTTTTTACTATTACTAGCAATAATTCACTTTATCAAGTAAACCATTTACTTGAAAACGGTTAGTTATAAAACAAGTGGGTACATCTTTCATTTTTCAATCGTATGTGGCGTGGCTGCAGTGAACGCGACTATACAAAGCGAGCGCGATTTGATCTCCGAACAGGTAAAAAAAAAGTAAAAATATTTGTATTCACGAATGTAGTTATTTGCATTGATCTGGTCGTACATCAACACGTGCAGGGCTAAGATGTCACTCGCATACGGTACAGAATGTTCCATCAAGAACCAAGCGGTTCGGTGAGTCTTACCTCTGCCGCACAATTAAGCTTTGGAATTCTCACGTGTTTCCTTCTTCCTACAATCCCGGGTCCGTAAAGCGCGGCGTGAAAAAGCACCTGATGGTAAGTACCGTCAAACTAAGCGCAACTATTGTAACAAATTCAAATTGTTTGTAAGGGGAACCCTCTTTCCTAAGAATTTGCCTTCAGCTTAGCATCAGACGAGGTGAGTTAAAATTGATGTGTTCTAAAGAAAGAAAAAAAGAAAAATTTATTTGGCACAAAAGTGGTCACCAACAACATAAGTACACAAAAATTCCGTTGCATGGAAACTAGAAGAGTATTTCTTCTAGTCCGCCAGCACAAAGACTTAAAGTGGTGGCACACAGATGCTCCAATTGGGTGCCCAGTTCAGCATGTGCCTTCGCGCCATAAATAACCTTGTAGAGCACGTAAAACCGACGGTCCCGATCATACGAACATCTAAGATAGTCGTTACGGGTAGTTGCAAAGGCAGATTAAAATTGATAGAAAAATTCGAGAGCGTTGTATGCAAGCATCTCATCGGCGCCCCCCTATTTTGCGGCAATCCGAAATAATATGATAGTCACCCATCCTAGATTCAGTCATAAGATGGGTAACTATGCAGCCTATATAGTCACACCTATCCTTGCAAGGTGGCCTAACTGTCTAACCCGATCTGTATTCGGTTGATGTTTTAATTTACTGCTTATAGACAAGCCCATTTCTCCACACACAACGGCGACCTTTATCATCATCATTCTCTAAACCTTTTCCCAACACAGTTGGGGTCGGCTTTCCAGTCTAACAGTGATGCGGCTGAACTTCGAGATTTCGTCGACTGCCATCTGACCTCCACAACCAATGGTCCAATGACCAATGGCGATATCGAAGTTCTAAGTTAGACTGGTTGGACTTTTGAGGGCGACCTTTATATGAAACAATATTATTCCTATCGTTAGCAATTCGAGCAATTAATTATTGTCGTTTGAAACAGACAATAATAATCCAATTTGATACAGAATCAATTCCGTAGATCACAGCCGATAATTCCGAGATATTTGCGAGAATTCGAACCCATTGTCTGTGACTAATTGGACTAAATATTTCACAGATTTCCGATATGACTTAGATTATTTATGTATTATGACTCAGTATTTAAGCACTTAAATTGCACACTTTTGAAGTGTTTGTTGAATTGAAACGTTCGTAGTTTAAACTTATAAGTTAAGTTCTCCAAGCTGGGCGTGAAAAAGCATCTAACAAGAGCGGTCAAGTTAGGATCCTTAATTTTTATTTTTTGAAAAATAAATATATTTAAAAAAAAATATTTTTCAATCTGTCATGTGACTATCCTGAACGATAAGAAGCTTTGTTTTCCCCGTGCGTAAATCGCCACCGATCCCCCTCCCCCTCTCCCCCCGCCCCAACGAAGTCAGGCAGTTAGCGTAGGCTCTCTTGGGTGAGGGAGGTGAGGCCCCTCCCTATCTAAGAGTTGTAAGAGTAGAGTAAGCGTTGAAGTTCATTTGATGATGACGTTCATTGAACTATGAAGAACGATACTATAAACTTAAAGAGTAACGCATGAAGAATTGGATTAGCACATTTTTTAAGGAATATTAGCTACTCAAATTACTAATATTCCCTCTAACCCCTCTAATTAAACTCAATGACTTGTGTTAGGAGTGGGTTCACGTCGGTCAGGAATCGAACCCGGGACCTCTCAATCGTAAGGCTCATACTTAACCACTACACTACCTACGTTTATCATTATACGCAACTAGACTCCCTGGCAACAGCTATTCCTAAATAAATTAAACTCTTTTAAAAATCAATCCAAATTACCACTATGAATTAATCAAGCAGCAAGATCAAACTATTTTCATTATCTCAGTACCCGCCATCGACATGAACCGAGCATTTAATTATTGAGCCTAATTAAGTCTAGCCGGGCTTTTAGACCGAGTCACGAGTCAATACTAGCCTGCTCCTATTACATTACTGTGAAATTAAACATTATAAAACTTATTATTTTTTTATGTTTAGGTCGTCAAATTGACTGTTACCACGTTAGATGGTAAGCCGTTACAGATGCAGTCCCTGCAACTACGGTCCCCACCCTGACGGCCTCGACAGTTGTTTTTTCACGCCCCGCTTGAAGGACCCGAGACTGTAGGATGAAGGAAACACGTGTACTGGCAGAGTATTTTCCAGGATTTATTGGTGCGACATAGAAAAGAGTCGCCGAATTGCTTGGTTCTTGGTGGAATTGTTTGTACCCAGTGTTGGAAGGGAGACGGTGGGACCAGTGGGAAAATACGAATTCCAGTCGCATTTTTCGTGCGCTAAGTCCCCACGGATATCGCCTCTACCGAAGTCGGTGGAGGTAATTATGTTGGAGTGACTTAAACGCACTTCGTCTATGGCTTTTTGATTGCTGAAGGTGAGATTTTTGAGAAATAATAGATGTTCAATGTAAGAGGGCTCAATTTTGATATAGTGACAAATAAATTGGGCATGTTCTTAGAGGCACGTTTAAAATATTTTTGCTCCAAGTATTGTACAGTCAAGAAGTGGGTGACCACTAATATAATAAACGATTTTTACATTGAATTAATCAAAAAAGAATTGACGCTCACGCCCGTTATCATATATAAATATATCAATTATTTCCAACTTCTATTTATGTAATTCACAGTTCAAAGGTCACATCTCGTAACGTCTACCTCAAGCCATATCACTTTTGTATGTAAATGGAATCGTGATGCGCTTCCGAACCCATTCGTTTCATTTGCTTCAACAAACCAGTTAAATGATGGACTGTAATTGAATATATTTGTGTAAGGTAAAAAAAACTAAAAGCAGTATAATAAGAAATCTAAAATAGTAATTGTAGTGTGAATATACTTGTTTCTTAGTTTCTATTTTTTTAAGAATGGCTCTGTGATATCAGTTTCAATTCCGCCAATGTCTCGTAGTAAGACGTAGGGACTTACGGTTTGACGTGCTCTACGAGGCACAACCAGCAATGCCGTCTTTGCCGCTCCCCGAAGGAGAGACAATTTCTCGCACAACAATTTAAGAAAAATCTAAAACCCTGAACTTTCCCAAAGGGTCTTTAAAGTCTTGTGTGCTCAGGGTTCCTGCCCTATATAAAGACGGCTCTGACAACCAGACTAGTACAATAGTCATATTCATGCAAATGTTTGCACTGAGCAGGTGTAGAACCCGCGCCTCTTGCGTACCAGTCGCGTTCACTACCGTCACGCGACAGCGGCTATTAGCGTTTGCATATACATATATATGGTATTGTATATAGGTAAGTCACACGTTTTAAGGATCTAAACATAACATAACATAAACTCACGCCTGTATCCTCGAAGGGCAGAGGTGCTAGCACCCACATTTCGCCAGTTTATGTTTAGGTCCCAATGTAATAGGTGGCGAGTCTATTGCCATTAGCCGGGCACTTATAAACGTGCGATAAATACACACATAACTTCGAAAACATCGAAAAGTCATTGGTGTGTGCCATGGTACACCTGGGATCGAACCCGAGACCTAGTCTCAGCAGTCCATAACCCAAACCACTAGGCTACCGCGGTCATTAAGGATCTCATTTTTTACTTAATTAATTATTACTAGGTAGGTAGGCAATTCATTACTAGGTAGGTTGTGAAACATCTGGGCAACGTGTCTTGTGTCCAGTGGACAAACTTTCAAAGGATATTCATTGCTATTATCAGATCACGATAATGTGAGAGGGGACGGCACGTGCTCGTAAGCACGCAAGTCGTTCCAGTGCCCTAATTAACTGCGAATACTGATAGGTGTATGTTAAGTTAAATAATTATTATAAATAAAATATATGAAATGAATATGAATGAATATAAATAAAGTGAACATTAACGATACTTAAATGTAATAATGTAAATAATATTTATACTGATAAAATTGACGGCACTTAGTGTAACTTATTGTTACATTAATTAACACTCTTGTACTTTTCCACGACATTTCTTTAACGTAACTAATGTAGACCCTAATTTTTTTTCTATACTTGTTTTGAAAATAGTGACAACACTATGATTGTTATAATTAATTAAATATAACAATTGGACCTTTTAATATAAAGCTTATATTATACTACTAGCTACTTTCTTATATTATATATTAAATGTCCCTATATATTGGTGAAACTCGATGTTCCTATCGAACCAAAGAAAAGGAGGCAAGTTAACATCTTGTCACCTCGACGCCTGCACCTGAAGAACCATCCCGCCCCTTAACTGCTATTCACTGTGCCATCTGCCAGTCAAATGGACACTTGGAGAGCCTCCGAGCAGCCCTCTACAGGGATACTCCCGCCGAGGCAGAAATCGAAATCCGGGCGGTTCTGTCATGTTGAAGTTCTGAATTGATTTTATGATATCGCTATGTCCGTCCAACTTCAAGACCAGAAGATGAAGTCCATAAAAGCTCTAGCGTGAAATGAGACAGGGGAATGTCATATCTCCCAAACTATACAAAGACAAGCTTAACTCTATGTCTCTATTGTCGGTTGTCGCTCCCAAGCGTTCATTTGCGTTCATCTCAGTGCCAAAAGTCATCCAGATTCTTTCAGTGTCTTAGGAATAAATATATTTCTATCGGCACTGATCTAGGTCCATTCGTGAGAAAAGTAGGGTCCTCTGGCACGGGTGTCGGAATGGTAGATTTCGCTCTGTAGCTAGTAGACCTCGTTCACCACCGTTGCTCTCCCTACTATCTTCAGAAGACAGTCCAATAATGCGTACTGCACTTAAAGGCATATAGGCATTTTGGGTTCACAACTCATGCCTACCGAGTTACGTTCGCATTTACCTATAATATTAGTATCAGATTACGAAACCTTAAATCAATTAATGTTGCCATGTATATTAAATGGTCTGCCTACCGAAACCCGTGACGCACTAAATAGAAAAAATTGTAAACGTGCCCTAAAGAAACATTATCTGCTTGCCTAGTCATTGCCATCTATTAATTTAATTATTTTGTAGCGAGATGAGTGTCTACATACCGCTGTTAAACCCAAGATGTTTTGTGCAGTATGTACTATAAACATAATGTATCTTTGTTTTTTTTTATATACAACTTAGGTCGCAGACAAGCACGCGGCCCACCTGATGGTAAGTGGTTACCGTTGGCCTATGGGCGAGTGTAACACCAGAGGAATAACACTCGTGCCGCAACCCCTGTAAGAACAAAGACATTCTGTGTCGTCAGCGCAAAAGATGTAGGATAAGCCTTTGGTTTTCCCACGGACAACACAAAACCTCTCTAGTGTTTGTGTTTTAAAAAAAACTAAAAAAAAAAGTACTAAGTCATTTCATTAATTTTCATTAAAATCGCCCATATCAGTCGCACTATATAGAAGCTAATGATCGCGAACTAGTCACGACTTCTGCTCCATAGATTTAATTAAATTATGAACTAGGCAGAATGTGTATGTAGATCTGTGCCTCCCGCTGGCAGAGTAGTTGATGACGGCCATATTGTAAGAAGGAATGTAAATTTATATTAATATGTAATCTGTGCTCAACTATTGCGAAAAGATATGGCCTAGCTACACTTTTCTGAAATAAATGCTAAAGTTACGCCTTTAAAACGGCTTTCTTGCAGTTAATATGGAATACACTTTGAGCACCTACCTTGACAAATCTCTGCATCACCCTAAGGTTGACTTGTGTACATTTATTTTGTATTTGTGTAACAAGTTTAAATAAATAATCACCAGAGCTTTAATGGTTTGATATTCTCTGAAGTTTACGCAAATGTCACACATTGAAATGAAACTATTTTTTAAGGATCTCCTTTGGTTTTGTCGTAATCAGGCGGAAATTTAACTTCTTTTGTGTGGAATTTTCATCCTATTTTTTCAGAATATATATCCCTATATCACAGCGATATCCGTACAGTCGATGGAGCATGATTAGATAAAAAAAAATCATTTGTAGGTACTTCTCTACGATATTTATTATTGAACCTGACCGGTTCGATATTGAGATTTTAGTGTAATTTTAAATTAAAAGTCTTTAGGGCAATCTAGATATTATTTCCCCAATTTCTGGGAAAAACGTTTGTACTGGTATACTTGATTTTAAAACTACATACCTACATATGAAATATGGTTAAATAATGTTGTGTTTAGCAATTAGAAAGTTCAAAACTGTCAATGGAAAGTCAAGACGAAACCGGTTAGGTTCAACAATAAATATCGTGGAGAAGTACAAGTGTATTATCAATATGTATAACAATAAGTGCCCACAAGTGCCATCAATCAACAGTACCTATACATATTCACAAACATTCACATATAATATTAAGTAGGGACGAGTTAGAACATTGCCTATGAAGCAATTATTAATTACAAATGTGTGGAGGTAATGCATGTAAAAATCTGGTAGGGAATAGAAATTTAAATTTGCACGCCACAAATGGCAGAATATGCTGTATATCCTAAATCACCCCAACACCTGTAACCAACCATATTCTAGGAAATAAAGATTCTTATTCTTATTCTATCGTATCCAGTTCTACAGCATAAAGCTATCTAATAAGGTATTATAATGATGAATCATTTGAGTTATATATCTGTCGCTTCACAGCTCAGAGGTTCATGGAATAGCCTGATAAATATCAGGTTCTCGATGGTCCCTTATAAATCAAATAGTCGCTACATTGTAGCATAATCTCAAAGAGTACATTCGTAGGATTTTCTCTATTTTCGTTATGATTGAATGCAACGCGATTACGCGTGAATATTATTACGATAGCTCGAAAGCTTTTCTTTATTTAAAAATACATTTATATATTTACGTGAATACGCATAATTCAACACGTAACATGACACTTACATAATAATACGTAAATAAATATTAAACAAAAAAATAGCAAATAGTAAATAAAGAACCGCGGTAGCCTAGTGGTATGGGTAATGGACTACTGAGACGAGGTCTCGAGTTCGATCCCAGGTTTACCATGGCACACACCAATGACTTTTCGATGCTTTTCGAAGTTATGTGTGTATTTATCGCAGGTTTATAAGTGCCCGGTTATTGGCAATAGGCTCGCCACCTTTACAATGGGACCTAAACATAAACTGGCGAAATGTGGGTGCTAGCAACTCTGCTTACCTCTACTACTGCGTGAGTTTATGTTAATAAATATTCTAGGGCTATTTACACAACGCCATCTGGACCCGTGGTAAGTATAACTTGTGTAATATATTGAGATGCTTTTTTTGTAAATATATGAATAATGATGATGATGCCTCCGACCGATTTCGGCCAAGGCGTTCACTTCGACTCCTAGTCGGCGCTGATGCGCTCGAAGATGGCTAACATAGCCGATTTTCGAGATGAACTCTCGTGCACGCTGCATACATGAATATTTATACATAGAAACATTCAGGATCAATGAACTTAGACATACTCGTATTTAACTAAGTAGGTATATAAATATTTGCACCGAGCAGAAATCGAACCCGAGCGTAGCAAATGAATGTTCTACTGCTATGCCGCAGGGGACAATATGCATGAATACACTTAATGCAAGCGTAATATGACATGTAAATGCTCCATGCATGATTCTCTTAATGAAGGAGCTTATTAATCACTGTTATGTATACTGCCACTGTCATTTAAAATTGGGTAACGCGATATTGAACGAGTATGCAAGTATGTATAATAGTATCTATGGCAAATGTATTGAAAAAATGCAATTGTTTTCTTTAGTTATTCCTGTGCATCATAATTTCTTCTTCTACTTTTCTTAAAATGGCTTCTGCAGCAGAATAACCGCAATTTTGCTAGTCTCTGGTAAATGTAAACGTCTTATAGCATCATAATTTCAAACTACGAACAATTTAAATTATATATGCACAGATTCCACAGATTAACTAAAATACAGACGATATCAAAACCAGAGTGCTCCGACCATCGACCAGTGCAATGTTTATTAGTCTGTCAGGTGGATGGAATTCCATCAGCTCAAGCGAACTTAAGATTGGAATCTCTACGAGACAATGTATACTGTGGATTTAAGTCTTACAATTAAATATAAGCTTTATGACATCAATATTAAAGTTGATATTAAGTTTAAGGCAAATTTATCTTACATTATTCATGTTTATGTGATGCTTCATTGTGTTATTTAATTTCTTTGACATTACTTGACATTGTTTGACTTCAATGCTACCTGTATTTATTTTATTGGTACTCGAAGATACGTATATCAAAACACATGTTTTAATTTACTAATAAACTAATAATATTAAGTTAATAATAAGTTTTCGTGGACCGCTTTTCGAGATAGAAAATACCTAAACCATTTGATGTAACAAATTCGACGCCACTGATTGTAACAAATACATTTCTACACGATAGTTTCTAGCCGATTATTTTCTCATGTTTGGCCTGAAAAGCGACGGATTAAAGACAATTTACATGTAGCGGAGATGCGAATGTTAAGATGGATGTATAATGTGAAGCGAATAAAGAGAATAAGGAATGAGTACCTATATTAGAGAAGGTTTGAAATTGATACTACCTAATTGATAAGTGAACGACTATGGTATGGATATACAATGAGAAGAGATGATAGTAATGCTGTAAAAACGGTCCAAAGTACAGTACTTCAGAAGCAGAAGTTGGTATTTTTTGGTAGACGCTTTTTCTTTTTAAAACTATTTAAATATCAGTATTGCTTAAAACATACTAATAAAAGAGTTTATAAAGTAGTATCTTCCGAAAAAAAATGCAATCAAAACAAAAGAACCCTATTTTGGAAAAAAAGGTCAGTAATCCCCTGTTTTCGTTTTCTGGGAATGTGCACCATGTATAATATTTATTGTAATTATCTGGGTATAACTCGCTGTATCGCCAATTATCACCACTTACCAATCAACATTTAATTTACTTTAATTTTCAATCAACATTTTTTTCCAAACTTAAATGTGCTCATTAAATTTACACGCACTATTTAATTAAAACATCTACCAATACACCAACATTGGTTCAAACTGAACCAATCTCATAAAAGTAATCTACATCTTGTAATTACCCTGCCAATATAATAATATACAGCTTTCATTAAACTACCAATGTAAAGTTACCACTGTAACTTGTTCATATTATCTAGTTTCGTTCATCGCATGAATGGTGCAATAAGAAGATCAGATCTAACTAATACACCTGCTCATTACCCTGCCATGTTCGAATGAAGGTTGGTTATTAGTTACTACAAATACATGTATGTTATTCTTGTTTTGGAGAAGTATATATTTACGTAAATCCTGTCTCAGTGTGGTATTTGTTCCCGATATGCATGATGAAGTGGAAATGAAGTACCATGTCTTTTCTCTTTTCTATGGCAAACCTGATGGTCAGTTCTCATGATAAAGTTTGTAAGATGTAAAACCGTTCTTGCATTTTAGGCAACTTATACGAAACTCAGCTGGAATTAACGCGTGTGTACAACCAATCAATGATGCTCAGAATTGACAAGATGGTGGTCTGCGGGATTGGTGGAATTGGTGTTAACGTAAGTGCAGTTTTATTCTGCTTTCTAATAAAACACTGAACTAAATGTTACTTTTTTACCAGCACACGTGTTTCCTTCTTCCTACAGTCTTGGATCTTGTAAACGGGGCGTGAAACAGCATCAAGAGGCTGTATTTTTGAAACAGTCCAGTAAGTGCAACTACTTTCACCGTTGTAGTTACAGCAAAACGTATTTCCCTATTTTTGAGATATTTTAAACTGCATTCACAGATTTTGCAAAAATCTTACAGTTATCAAAAACAGAAATCGCCAAAAACTTTTCCCATACATTTCGTACAGAAATACCTACCATAAATCAAATCGAAACTCATAGGTCAGGTGAAATTATGAAGGTTATAAGTAAAAGAAAAAAATCATTTACACATGTATGAAATTAGTTTATGAATGAGCAATTCAAAATGACTTCCACTTTCTCTCCTCAGCAGGAGATAGCACTATAGGCCACACAGTACCTTCTTGTACCGACTGACGCAGGTAATCACTTTACACTGGTGTTTTGGGGATTACATATATGAGATCCAGAAGGAGCCAATGACCAAGTGCTATCACTGTAATGCGAGCGAGGACTCGGAGCTACACACGCTGACCGGGTGCTCAGCGTGGGAGAAGCCAAGGTGGGTCCTAGTAGCGGTCCTTGGAGTAGGAGTTCTTTCATTTGCCGCCTTGTTCACGGCGATAGTACGATACACCACTATTCTTGGAGATTTATCTTACAAAAAAAAACAAAAAGTGGGAGTTAGCACCGCCAACACTTTGGGAGACTGGTGCTGCTGTTTCCGTTGCCCCTGCGATATACAATATAAATAAAAATAAGGGCAATAGTGCGACCATTTAACTCATTTAACTGTGTAGTTAATATTTACCTGTATAATTTCAAAGCAGTTGACAAATTACTTAATCACTGTACGATTGAACTTTGCCGAATCGATAGTTATGCACGATAACAGCAACGTAAATTGGTATGAAATTAGTTGGGTAACGAAGATCTGTATCATAGAGGTACTTAAACGTCGGAAATTCCTAATTATTAGGCTGGCAATACTATCATAATCTAGTCTTGCCATAGTCTTGAATAAGTAAATGATTTAAATAATCGTGTGAATTAAACTCAGAATATATTATATTACTGATAAAGGTTATTGCTTAATATATTATTTTATTTATTGAAGGAAGAAATCCTTTACAGCCTTCGTGTCTCTGATATCGTAAATAATCTGTAAGGCTGCGATTCTACGGTCAGTACCTATATATCGCGATCCTATCCATATTACTGATGTGTTGTGCAAACAAACGCGATTATACCAATGCACAAGATCACAAAATTGGAATATTCTAATAACTACTTATATCATAAACCAAACCATATCTACATATTATGCACATACACTTAAATTATTATTAAATAAAACTAAAAATAAAATAACCATTAAGCAAATGCCAAAAATTTAAATTAAAAAATTAAATACATAAAACCATTGCGGACTTCTTGAATATTAAATTTAAATGTTTTTGATCACAAAAATTATGGTATGGTGTCTATTTACGCAGAATGCAGCGTGTGCGGTGGCCGGCCTTCTCTTTCAATGAGACGTGTTTATGTAAAGAATTCAAAAATAAGAATTAACGGGCCGTTTCGTTCATTCAAGTTCCTTTTTGTCTATTTTTTTTAGAACGATAACAGAACTAAATTATCTGCTCTTTTAAAGGCTAGGCTAGATTCAAGACAAAGCGAAAGGATCATTTCGTTTTGTCTTCATATTTTTTTAATTAACAATACGCTGGATCTCTGAGAATTGATCCATCATAAAAATACCTTTTCCATGTTACGATATAACAAAAACGGGTAATAAAAATGACGTATGGCATTATTGGAAGTTGTCAACCGTATTAATGAAAAAAAGCAATGACTTCTATGTAATAGACAAGCTGTTAGAATAAAAAATGGTACCATTGAGGATGTCTCCTACAGAGCGCGTGTAGACTGCCAATAAATACCTAATTTCTTTGCATTTGTTGATCTTTCCACATATTTTCGTGATCACACGTTCCTTATAGTGCCTATATGTACACACAGAACAGACTGTTCTTTGACCATACACATTCAAATATAACTGTAGAAGCCTAGATTTATGCAAATACTCGTTAATGAAATTTGCACAAGTATCTTCCAACACACGTTACAATATATTTGTGCAAGCCTATATCTGCGCAAGCATATTGTAATGTATGGCATCCATTACAATCCCGGATTGGAGAAACGGGGTGAAAGACGGATCGTGAAAAGGCTCCTGTCAAGGCCGTCATGGAATGGTGATCCTTAGGTCTTGTTTGTTACGTTATTTTGTTCGCAACATCAATAAGTAGATAACTACATTCTTTTCAATTCATTTACAATTTATCACTATGTGGGGTGCACTCGCATATTGACATGCAATAAATTGTAAAAAAGCTAAAAAAAGACGTAATTCGTATTGAACATGTAATGCAGCGTCTACATTTACGTAACATTGTATCGTGACCGTGTCAGAAGTGCGTGTCCATATATAAATGCATAAACATGTACACTATTAACTGTATAATAATATAATATATAAGCGACCTTTCGCTTGGTTGAAACCAAAACAGATGTAGGCCCAGTTAACCATTAAAATTTTGAGAGGGACAACTGGTCCTCGGGCCAATTCCATAGTGGGCCGAATGTCCCCTAACCCGCGAATTTAGCTGCGTGATAGCTAAACTTAAATGTAACCATCGATCAACTAGTAGCCGTGTCAGCACTACTCTAGTTTGTGCCCATGTACCACAAGTTGTTACATCCACACTCAACGCTATCGTTATGTCTTGCTGCCGTGCTGTCCAGTCTGCTGTTTAGGGCACAAATGTGGACACACCTTAACAATAACTGTAACAAACTGGTTAAAATACGCCGACAAAACAGCTCTGTCTAGTTACATGCTCATTTTCATATTTTCCATGTTATGGTAATTGATTCTAGGTAATAACTGTCGAAGTAAAGATATATGGAGCACCCAATTGATTTTTAATAGCCAATACTTCAAGGCATTAATAAGATAGCTCGCTCTTCGTTGGTACATTATAAGCAAAATTATTGAAAACTATACATGGATAACTATCAATTTCATACCTTGGCAAGCACGTTTTCGTCAGTCCAGTGCCCTTAGCACGAAAATCTATAGAATTCCTAACGTAAAGGTATCACTGTGAGTTCATCCTCACATATTACGACCGGAAACGCTGACAGTGGGGAATTTCATACCGCGCATGCTCAAGCTGTAAAAAGAACTAACTGCTGTGGTTTTTTCAAGCGACTACAATGTGAGATTCCTCAAGAAGGTTATAGTGCACGGCATCTAACTTGGCAAGGTTTTGTAGTAGTTGGGGTAAGTTCGCGCATCGTACACTTAGATGCATAAAAAGTGCTTGCCATTATTCTATTCATGCACCAGAATGCCATCATTTATTTTGAATCATGTCTACTTTACCGCAAAAGAGACCCAAAAATCGTCTCAGATGCGCTGACGGTTCTTGCCAAGTTACTTGCCGATTTCTGTATTAAAAAGTTTCTACAGAGTGGACAGCACGAATATAACGCCGCTAATATTACTAACGTACATGGGCCACGGTGACAACTTTCCATCAAGTGAGCCGTGTGTTTGTCTGCCACCTAAGTCGTATAAATTGGGAGTAGACGATTTAAAATCGTAGTTGTCACATAGTTCGAAGTTATATTATCTAAAACTTCCCGGGCTATGAATTATTGGTGTTACTGTTTACGCAGAATAGGTTTTAGAAAATATCTTATGTTCGTCTGACTGTAACTGTAGTATCACGACTTTCTTCCTAGTTAGTAACCACAGAATTTCCAACAGCCATAGGAAATAAGTTTTTATCGAAGCCCACAAGCTAGATTATATATATTAGAAACTATATCAATGACAGCCAACAGAAACAACTGGCCACATAATTGCATAGCCCGAAGCTAATTGCAAATGCTGTATTTATTCAAGCTTAAGGTTCAGTGTAAACTAGCCACAGACGGTTGTCGACAAGCTGTTCAAATGATTTGGGTATCCTCATTCATCATACTTATGAAAGTCCCGGGTTCGTTAAGCGGGGCGTAAAAAAGCATCTGATAAGGCCGTCAAGCTGAGCGCCACCATTGTAGCACTGTACGTGTTTGTAATGGTGAACCTCTTTCATGAGACTTTGCCTTCAGCTTAACCTCGGGCGAGGTGAAGTCAAATTGACGTACCATATGCCTTTAAAATTCAACTACAGTGGAGGGCGGATAAACGGAATCAAATTTACTAGCGTGATGCGATATAATGCGCGCAAGCAAGTACCTAATACACGAGAAGGAGACAGCGGACCTGGATTACAGGAGACTCTAAACCCACACAGTCCGACAGCGGAGGCGGTTCGGGCTTTGGTGGTCCACGAATGACCTACATCCTCCATGAGCTTGCCTGGAGAGGAGCCGTCTATCACTCTAGCCGAAGCAATGTAATTCCCTAAAAGGATACGGCGACGCGTGAGGCGCCCTTGCAAGATTTGGGTCGGCGGAGTGTCTACGACGGAAATGTTTCTTACTATCTCACCTTTGACAAACGAAGACCCGAAGACGGTGTGTTTTATAGTTGGTTCGAGTCCGTATAACTACTCCGACCAACTCTGGTGGAGTGGTATTTTGCACAGGAAAAAAATGCTTTTTTTATACCACGCGGCCCACTTGATGAAAAGTGGTTACCGTGGCCTATGAATGTTTGCACACATTCATAGGCCACGGGAGAAGGGAGAAGGGGGAAGGGGAGAAGGTTAAGAGAGTATCTGTGCTGTCAATGTAGAAGACAAAGAATCGTTTCTGGATATTCCTGCTGACAACTCAAAACCTCTCCAATGATCTCTGGCAACCCTACTCACCGCGCCGGTTACACAACACAAGGTTATTATTAGCCACGGTATTCTGTAGGGCAGAGGTACTTGCCCATCGAACTGCTCAATTAGGACGGGAGATACCGTCATATCCTACCTCCGTCTAACACTTTATGCTCAACTCGGGAATCGAACGCTACCGTTGGCCACCGACTTAGATCTCGCATTACAACTTGCTCTATAATAATGTTGTACAGTAAGCAATCTTGCTTTGACCGCCTATGTTATGTATCCGTTTAATTTTCTGATCAATATCGATATCGTACGAAAATAAGCCGCTATTCATTGAGCCAAGTAAGTCTAATTATAAATACATAATTAGACTTGTGAATAGAATGTAATAAAACTACGTTTTGTTCTCTTCCCTCCACTTCATATTTTTTGATTTTTTTATGTATTTAATCTACTATATAAAAATAAGTCGGGTTTTCCTTCCTAACGCTATAACTCCAGAACGCACGAACCAATTTCCACGGTTTTGCATTCGTTGGAAAGGTCTCGGGCTCCGTGAGGTTTATAGCAAAGAAAATTCAGGAAAAATTTCAACAAAAAAGCGGAAAAATCATTTTTTGTAACCATCTTTTTGTGGCGCAACGGAGTTCGCCGCGTTTGCTAGTTACATATAAAATAAGCATTGTTAATATTAAGATTAATTATAAACATAATGTAATAATATGAGAATTAGATTATTTCCTCACAGGTACATAAATATACATAACCAAAATATAATTAATATTTAACTGAAATTACATATTGATATAACTTTTTTATCGTGAGCAAAATCCCCACGGATACCTCCTCCACCAAAGTCGGTGGAGGTGATTATGGCGGACTCGAACCGTAACAACGTCTATGGGTCATTGAATGCTGGAGGTGAGGTAATACGAGACACATCTCACACCCACTGGGGAGACGCACTTTGCGCCGCCGCCGCGGCCTGCTTCCTCTAGGGTGACAGGTGGTTCCACCCGTCTACTCCAGGTCCAGAGGACGGAGGTTATTCTGCGACATCTGACGCTCGATTCGCCTTCGCTCATCGCGGGCTGAGCAGGCATAGAGTCTTCTCCGCACCCTCTCAGCCGCCTCCATTTCGAGCATTACTTGCTCACATATTGATATACCTACATAATGTCATATAATATACTACCTATATTATGCCACATACTTTATATATGAACTAGTTGGTGGAACACAAAAACGGTTAATGATCTCTTGATATATTTGCTAATGATACGCGTATAATATAGTCTACTTCAATTAATCTGTTAACCTAGCGCAGTCCATTGCTGGAAATAGGCATTTCACAGGTTTTGGCCAACAGTTTCCACGCAGGTTTGGTACAGGGTTTTATTTCAAAGATGAGGTGGTGATATTCTTTTATCCTCACCAGATGAATAGATATATACTTATAATGTACGAAAGTATGATAAAAAAAATACAATGTGTTATTCATAAGCAAAAATGTGGGCACGTACTTGGTACTTGTTAAATAATGTTCATGTAACATTTTTTAAGTATTACGGGATCGCACTTTCCACATTGTAACTGACAGTGCATTCCACAAGCGTACCGCTTCCACAGTAAATAATCGATCATAGAAATTGGCATTAAATCAGAGACGAGCGTAATATAGTCGAAACTTCTATCACATAAAGATACGTCATCGTATTTATGTATGTAATAAACTTTAATCAGAAACATTATTACCACTTTCGTCTATTTCAGCTAACTGATACTATAAGCTACAATTTTCACCATAAATCTGTGGACACTTAGCGTTCATAGTATCAATCTTTGGTCGCTTATATTCTTGCATATTTTCTTGCTTCGCATACTGGCCTGAAGGCACTCGTCTCTCCAGGGGCCGTTCATAGCTCTTCATAGTCGTATTTAATTAGTATGCCCATGGATCTAGATTAAAAGGTTAGTTACGGTCCTGTCGTGGCGGATCACGACGGGGAATAAATAGATTTTGCATGTATATAAACCGGTATAGTGGTATTTTGCATGATATCCAATCGGTGGCCGATTAAAAGATTATTTTGTAATCGATGGTGACAGGAGATAATTCGTTCTGTAATTCGTCCGTTCGTCTGATGTATGTTTTGACGTTTCTCATTTTTCAAACTGGGAAGTTACCACCAACGCTTAAAAGTATTTAATATTATCTCAATCTTACTTTGCTTTCAACCTTAACCGTCGCTACACGGTGGAAATTCCACTTATACGTACCAAACGATTCGGTGATACATTCATTATGCGTACAGAATGATAAAAAGTGGAACGCCCTACTCGAATCTGTGTTTCCGGATAGCTATAACTTGAAAGTCTTCAAGACTAGAGTGAATAGGTTACTTTTAGGCAAGCTTGATCCCATCGAACATGAAAAAATGTGATTCATACTCGGACCGATGTTTTTCATCAATATTTATATACTATATCTTACAAAATAAGTTAAATTCTAACATATCAAACAAATACATATATTCACTACACTAAGAGATACTGTTTGACTGATTTTAACTATTTAACACTAATATCCTGAGAATCCTGACGGATCACACTATGAAAGTAAAGTAAAATTGAAATGGTATTACTTTTCAAGTCAAGCTGAGCGCCACCATTGTAGCACTGAACGTGTTTGCAATGGTGACCCTCTTTCATGAGACTTTGCCTTCAGCTTAACATCAGGCGAGGTGAAGTCAAATTGACGTGCCATAAATAAAAAAAATAAAAAAAACTTTTATAAGGTAGTGGTAGAGCCTATTGCATCATTCAAATAATACTTTCCATCCTATTATTGGCACTGTGCTATAATGTAGCCTATTATGTACATACTGTATGGTATACATAAATTAGTGCCTGAAATACGGCATTAGGATTAGGCTCACCCTCTATTACATGGAACCTAATACAATGATTAGTAAAATGGGGTAACTACGTCTCGGCTGATATGTTACTTACTATCTCACCTCCGACAACCAAGGACCTGAAGACGGCATACGTTTAATCGGTTCAAGTTCGACATAACCACTCTCACTGACCCGACTCCAGAGGAGGTTAATACGTGGATATTTGCACTGAGCGGGGACCGAACCCGCGCCTCCTGTGTTACAGCTTTAGCTTAATATATAACTTTATATAGTAAAGTAATATATTAAGTTAGAAATTGATCATCCCGAGGGCACAAAGCGATCCGTTCCATGTAATTAAACGGTCTTGCAACCTCTGAGCTGCCATCTAGTTCTAATGGGGTATGTCATTGTTACCGTTTACTAGAAATGATTTACGCACACCTTCAGCTTTCTATATAAATCTAGCTATTTAACGAGTGATCAAAGATTATATATATATATCTTTCTATTTATTCATAGGATATTAATGTAAATCCAAACTCTGGTGTTTTATTCACCTCCGAATAAAATATCACAGTTTTGTTTTACCGATCTTATTGATAACTAGCTGACCCGCGCAACATCGTCTGCTTCACCCCGTTTTTGCAACATTTTTCACTTTTCACCAGTTGGTCACAGCATGATGTTATATACATATAAAACTTCCTCTTTAATCACTCGTAGTTTTAAAGATTTAAGCATACAAAGGGACATAGGGCCAGAAAACGCGACTTTGTTTTATACTATGTAGTGATTCCAAGAAAAACAAAACACAAGTGGAAGTGTGATGCAGTCGGTGCACGCGTGTTAATTGTTGTGCGTATTTACGCAACGAAGGATAAATTCGACAATATGAACCTTCATCATACATCTAAACTTTTTCGTAAATATTGAAGCTCGTTCGATTCAAAGTGTGAAACGCCATGAATACTTTTTTATCTACAGCGAAGTAAACGCTATTTTGAACGGTTAAAAACAAGGTGGCGGCAATATAGTTACTACTACCTGAAAATAGGTTAAGTGTGTTTTCGTTTCATAGTACGTATGGTTTGAGCTAATATGGTATTAAACGTAGTATCTATATAAATACGAACAATCAAAGCAATTATTTACTAGTAGGTAATGCACGGTATTATTAACGGTTGTTTATGTGAGTTTGGCGACATCGGCGACACGAAAAAAACAATAATAAAAGGCACTTCTGGAGCCCACTGTACCTAACTGTGTATATTCCTAATTTCACAAATTGCAGTTATTTCAATATTCAATGTCGTCCTAACCATATCATCTTTCACACAGTCCACTCATCTCCTCTCAAATATTCTCTCCCCTTGTAGTCGTTCACTTCCTTAGCTAATATACCTCGTTCGTTCTAAATGTAATGTAAAACATTTTTGTGTACCCCTCAATGCATGACAAGCGAAATAAGCTAATTCTATTATTAAAACAATAATATTCATTGTCATTCTCATGTAACAGAACACAAACATAAAAATCGCAAGCAAAATAATACAATTTAGTATTTTAGTGGCGGCCATTTTAATCACTTGTGGTGGGTCTCACACTAAATAAAGGTTTAAGCTGTTATAAGTTGAGGTAATGCAGGGATTTCAGGTTAAATTGAAATGTATTACAAGGGAGGTGGAATGCATTATCGTTGTCTGGCGAAGTAGCGATAGTAAAACAATAGAGATTGTTTCTGATAATAATATTTTTATAGTACCGCGGTAGCCTAGTGGTATGGGTAATGGACTGCTGAGACGATGTCTCGGGTTTGATCCCAGATTTTACCATGGCACACACCAATGACCTTTCGATGCTTTTCGAAGTTATGGGTGTATTTATCGCAGGTTTAAAGTGTAGTTAATGGCAATAAGCTCGCCACCCTATTACGTTAGGACCTAAAAACATAAACTGGCGAAATGTGGGTGCTAGCACCTTTGCCTACCCCTTTAGAGATATAGGCGTGAATTTATGTTATGTATATATGTTATAGTTGGATATTAGTGTCATAGTTATTGTTGATAAAAGTTGTTATGTTAAATAATTCAGGACAATTCTTGATTAGTTGTTTTCTTTAATATACTCACACAATTTTCTTCCCTTCTTTTATCAATCCCGGTCGCATTTGAATTTTGCATTTAGGAGTAGTGTTTGCTTTTTCCAGTTTTACCTGCTGGTTCTGCAGAACTTCAATAGTTTCCTTAAAGCGACTGTCATCTACCCTCCATTTACTGATAATGAATCATTGCAGTAAGGCCAATTGTTGTACTATTTTTTTGTTATAAATAAAGAATATTAGAAACTGAAGTTACTAATACGCCCTCTAACCTCTCCAGCTAAGCTCATGACTTGTGTTAGGAGTGAATTCACGTCGTTAGTGTACTAATGGCCAGGATTTGAACCCGGGACTCCCGAAAGCTTAATTGTAAGTGTCCACGGTAGTGGAGGCGAATAGATTTACTAATGAAATTTAGCACATTTTAAATTGTCGCTTACATCAAAATTTCGTAAGTTTATTTTGCTGACGTTACTAGCATTTGCACGTTTAAATCACTTTGCATTGGACTTAACGTGCGTCAGTCGCTCACGGCTGACTTATAGCAGACTGGCGACATCGCTGAACATTTATTTAGCTAACGCACGCCCTTAGAATTTTTAACATAGCTTTTATAAACCTTAGCCTGGGTTGTACGATCGTACTTTAACTTTCACAGCGCAGTTAAAGTACCGGTCAGGTATAAAACAGGTTGTACCATTTGATAATTGTTAAAATCCCGTCATAACTTGACGCTAACTGTAACCGGCCACACTCCAGACGTCAATTTCTATCAAAAAGATAACTATAACAGAGCTACTAAATACAGTCAAATTGACGTGCCTTAAATCTACTATATAAAAATAAGTCGGGTTTTCCTTCCTGACGCTATAAGTCCAGAACGGACGAACCGATTTCCACGGTTTTGCATTCCTTGGAAAGGTCTCGGGCTCCGTGAGGTTTATAGTAAAGAAAATTCAGGAAAAATTTGAACAGAAAAGCGGGAAAATCATTTTTCACATGGCGAAACGGAGTTCGCCGGGTTTGCTAGTTAAGAATAAAAATACCCCTTACCGCTCCCAACGCGAAGCTTTCCATTACACTAGCTGCGTTAACACGGTGGATTGTGTCTGCCAGCCTCTGTACAAGAAATGATTCAAAACGGGAGTCAACCACCATCCCTATTAGTTCTTTTTCCTTACAAAGCCAAAGACTTTGGTGGAGGCGGTACCCGTGGGAATTTTGCGCACGAAAAAAACAAGCTTTCCTGCTCTAGCTACCGGTACCTACGAAGTGGTTCACATTAATATAAAGACCCATAACCTCCTCCAAGAACTGAGCTATTTTCTTTCAAATGTCACATGCAGTTTCAGAGGTTAATTAGTTAAGTATTTAAAGAAACCAACTCTTCAGCTTGTTATATAAAAATGATTGAGTAAATGTGAAGATCCAATGCGAATTCTTTATTTTTATAACACTCTATAAAGAACTAATTTAATTACTATAACTACCTATATGGAAATTGTTAAAATACCAACACTGGTTATTTCACAAGAAGTGGTGTTAAAACTGTTGTTTGTGTATATAGAATAACTATGCCTCGGGTAACATATCTTGGACATAAGTCAACAGTGAAACGAGACCAAACCGGCGTGGATCGTCTTGGTAACTTACTACTCGTAACTCGTAATATTATAATACTTGTAGTATAAAACGCGCTAATCACAGGAATTACTGATTCGAATTGGATAATTCTTTTTGTTTTGAATAGTCTGTCTATCGAGGTACATCACGGAACTATCTTAAGGAGTGGAATAGAATCATAAATGTCAACAAATACGGAAGATTCCTATTCAATATTTGAAAATCAATAAAATATTCATTAGCTAAGCGAAGCCAAGGAAGGTAGTACCTATTAGGCACCTAAATAACGCGTACTACGTATATAGAGCAGACAATAATTAATTATTGTCAGTAGGAACAAATTCCGGTAAATAATTGGAGCATTTACTGGCCACTACTACACAAAATACACTTTGAACACGATTGGTATAATGCACAGCAAGGAGGACGATGAAACTATGATGAGTTACTGTGTCAGTGTCACGTCACGACGTAAGAAGATATATCAAAAAATCACAGTCAAAAAGTTCGCGATAGCTCCAAAGCTCATACCCCAAGAACATAAGATAAATAGAGCACGTTTAGGTCTAAGATATATGCCCCGAGTTGTATCATTAATTAAATGGCGCCCTTAAAAGGTATCTTTATGAGGCGACACCTTTTTGTAATGATGATTTACCATTCTATAATTGTCTGACAGTGTATTCGCGACCATTGAATTATAACGCGGGCATTATAATTCTATGTTCGCAATCTTACAATGTAGCCACATATGGAATAAGGCAGAGTCTTAGAAGTTGAAAAAATATTTCGAAGTATGCATAGCATAAATCTGCATATTATTATCAAGTAATAGGAATGCAAAAATCAAAATCAGTTATGGATTTCGGTTGCTAAAATTTGTATAAATCTGTATGTAATTGCAAAGTGATAGAAATGAAAAAAAAAACGATTCCGTTTTGTATTTTGGTTGCTAGAATTGGTATAAATCTGTATGTTATTAAATTACGAAGCAATAAAAATGGAAAAAACGCGATACAGTTTTGGATTTTGGTTCCTAAAATTTGTATAAATCTGCATGTAACTGCGAAGTAATTGAAATTAAAAAAAAACGCGATTCAGTTTTGGATTTTGGTTGCTAAAATTTGTATAAATCTGCATGTAACTGCGAAGTAATAGAAATTAAAAAAAAACGCGATTCAGTTTTGGATTTTGGTTGCTAAAATTTGTATAAATCTGCATGTAACTGCGAAGTAATAGAAATTAAAAAAAAACGCGATTCAGTTTTGGATTTTGGTTGCTAAAATTTGTATAAATCTGCATGTAACTGCGAAGTAATAGAAATTAAAAAAAACGCAATTCAGTTTTGGATTTTGGTTGCTAAAATTTGTATAAATCTGCATGTAACTGCGAAGCAATGGAAATGAAAAAAACTTGATTCAGTTCGCTAAGATTTGTCATATTTGATGATAAAGGTGTTTACATATCTCGCAATAGGTTAAGGTTTAAGTATTACATCCGCATGCAATAAATACGAAAATATTTTGTGTTTTCGGCGGTGAGTAGGTTAGCTAGAGCTCACTGAAGAAATTTTGTGTTGTCAGTGGGAAGATCAAGAAACCCTTCTTTGTCTTTTGCACTGACATCAAGTAAGCGGAAGTTAGTATCGATGTAACGTTTAAATAATAAACTAAACTAGTATCAAACCAAAGTTTCGTGCGGGACGTAGTAAGCCTACCCGTGGAGCAAAACCTATGCTCGGGTCCTCTCCGTGAATAGCGGCGCTGCCGTGAATCAACTTGCCAACAAGCGTAACTTGGCGAGTATTTAGATATAAGAATCATGTAACATAATTATTAAATAAATTATAAAAAATTAAACGACCAAAACCAGTCATGTCAAACAGCCGTCATGGCGTGTCGCAACTGTATGTATAATTACCGGCGTAAATACCAAACGAACCACAAAATATACTCGATTTGTGCAGTAATACGTTTGTATGGTGTCTTTTGAGGATAGTACGTAGTGCTATGGCCGAGGAAGAGTCCAAATCACCATCATATCAAACCAATCCACGCACCAAGGCCTTGTGGCTTAGGGGTCAAGCAAGAGAAGTGTCGAAAACTATAATTCAAATTATTTAATAACGACATCGGTCTGTATAACACAGACCCAATTTTCAGTACTAACATTTTTGCTGTGGGGCAGACGGACATGGGGCTCCACGACCACGACCCCAACCTCGACGCAGTTATATTTTTAAGAATTTTTTTTAAGAATCACAAATTCAAATTTTATGATTTTTTTGTGTATGAATGAGACAACATCAAAATGGAAAGCATTTAGGAAGTACTGTTTTTGAAGATCGAATTTAATTTATCAAGCGGCAATTAAAAACAATATTTAATACAGAGTTGAAAAATCCTAAAATCAACTCATTAACAAAATATATATAATGGAAATAGCTACCTACTCAATTACAGGAATAACGAACTCATAAATCTGTAAAAAAATTCGGCAATTTCATTATGTAAAGAACTATTATTATTTTTAAGCTGTGGTGGTATCTTATATGCATATGACCTTCTAAGACTACTAAGAATATTTATAACCACAACATACCCTTTTTAGCCTGTGTGTAAAGTAATAAACAATGGTAATTACTATAGCTAAGTCTCATTATAATACTACAACATCACCTGTACGCACCTGTACCATGATAATACTCGTATATCACTTATAATAATGTTATTTGTCTGAATTTCAAATATATTGTGTACTTATACGTAATTGGCGTTGCAAACATTCATGTTTAACCATTTTATAATTGACTTTAAGAAAAAATTAGGTCATAAATTCGACTTGTTAGTGTATGTACAGTGAACTATTAATAAAGGTCTTACTTAATTCTAAATGTACAGTGGGATACAAAAGTTTCTGGGCAATCGGAAAATAAAATTGCATGATACCACTACATTCACACTTACAAGTTCCTGAATGATAGATTTACTTATTAATATAATTAAGTTTAGGATTCTACTTGTATCAGTTTACTTACTGTCTTATAAAGAAACAAGACATTGATTTAGTTTACTTTATAAACGCTATGTTACTTTTGGTTAAATTAGCCTTCGGCGGTCAAAGGATTATAGATCTCAAGGTGTCCAGGAACTTTTGGAGCCCACTGTACAAGCCCTTTTAAATATTTAACATTGTTACATTAATATGGATTGGTATTTAATTAGTTTCATACCTTAGATCGTCTTTATCGTTTACGAACCAAATTCGGACTGATAGTTTGATGTCTTTATAGAGTGGTTAAAACCATTTATGATTTAAACAGATGTTAAAATGATAGTTTCGGTTGCAACCACTCCTGGGAATATTAGTGATTGGTTGCTAATATTCTTTATAAAAAATATGTTATTATATATGTTGATTAACAAAAAATATTGATACAAGTACGGTGAAGTATGGAGGGTTTTAGAACGTAGCATAATTTATTTTTAACCGACTTCTAAAAAGATTCTCAATCTCAAATTCAAATATTTATATATTTTTTATGCATATACACACATTACTTTGAATTCTTACAACAAAACTCTAATATATTTGAACCTATGTCTGTAATTATTTATCTTTTACTTTTACCGAAATTAAAAAAAAAAGATAATAGTCATAACAACCTCCATACATTTATAACTTTGTTTTATAAACATGTTTTTTTTTATCGGACCATAGACAACAATAAGCTCTCGATCACGATCTGTCAACTTAAAAGCCAAGTGACATGCGTCATAAGTAGTATTAGGTTTAACTCACACTGGCCAGTTATAATATTTTTTTACTTTTTAATTAATTAATATATGTATGGATAGTAGTAGGATACGAGTAGTAGTTAATACACTTATTTTATAAAATAAATAATTACATAATTGACATGGCTGCATATTGTGAGTTAGCCGTACGTCCTCTATCAAGATAATACAACTAATAAAAGATAATATTTAAAACTATATTCAACCATAGTGCGATACAACCTTTACTATGCAAAATAAAAGTCTATATCCATTCATCCGCTGATTTTAATCTCAAAAGTCATCATCATTGTTCCGGATTTATTTTTTACATTGTTGAAATAAAGGAACTGTTAAGTATATAATATTGACGTCCAGCAACCTCTTAGGCTTAAAAATGAAATGTATAAGTAGAAACTATTAATAGTTAAGCCTTTAAAACAGCAGAATTTACATTGTTGGAGTTCATTCTAATTTCCTTTTCTTTTTTTTTTCAGGGACTAACTGGTTGTCAGTGTCTTCTATATTCAAAGTGAGTATTCATATGACTTTTTTATAACTATGTATCATACAAATTTTAATTCAAATCAAGTGAATTTAAAGCACCATACAAGAAATTTATAACATCTTTAAAAGATTGGTTGCTAATTAAATACAGACTTTTTGTCCATAAAATGTAAAGAGTATAGATAAAAGAGTAATTAAATGGTATAGGCTTCCTTTTGACTTCGTATAATTTTGTACGCCATAGTGTTTTTATACAATAATAAAAATTTGCATGCCCAATTTAGGCAGATGATGTACCTATCTAGTCATAAGACATAATTTGTAACGTCCTTATCACAATTTTCTAGCAAATAAAGATCTAATCTGGTCTAATCTAATCTTTCAACATTTTAAATTATTTGCCACTTATATTTCTTCCAAAAAAAGAATAGATAAACACAACAAAAGTAAACTTCTTTATTAAAACTTTTTTACTTTTATTACACGCAAAGAACATTCGAAAATCAATTAAAACAAAACATCATAGATTCCCGCCATAACATTGTTACATAGTAACATGTTACAAAGAGAAACCATGTTAGAAGTTCGAACCAGTCGTCAAAGATCAGATACGCCATTTTGTACAGAAGTGAGCGCGGCGCTTTTGATTTAGCACTCGACAAACCCGTGAATAATGCCCTAGCTCAACTAACACTAGTACATTAAGAATTGACACACCATCTACGGATCTGGTTGCTAAGGCCAGCTGTACATCGACGGCTAAGTGGTATTTAGCATCAAAGTTTGGTGTTATATCTATTTTTTATAGGAAATTCTCTTGGTTCGTATTAATGATCTGTCGTATTTTTCTTTTGAGTATAACGATTAGTCCTTTAGTATTTCTTTATCGTAATTTTATTATAATTAATGCTTATACAATTAATTTCATGCGCGTTGCATTCTTGTTGGTGCTTTTATTGTCTTTACACATGTCTTATATGACCTGCCGTTAATATTGCTTTTACTCATAACAAAAAAACATTCTTCAGTAATCCAGTTTTGGTAATATGAGTTCGCCGTTAGTTCAAGGTGCTCTAGATCTTGCAGTGGAGCAATTCAAATGAATAGCTAATTCAAACTTTGGGGAGGGTCTGGAGGTGAGAGTGTAGCAGCCTGTAACTAAGCAGGCTAAGGCGGCAGCGAAAAACGCGCCTCCCACACACCCGGGGGCTACTAATATGTCGGGTAATTCGTCATCTCGCACGAAAAATGTCGCCCGATTCGGGCGGGTTGGCACCTTTTCATCCCGGCTTCGGGCATCCCGGCTGACCCAAGGCCACTACGAGATGGCCCCCTTCGGTCCCACGGTGAGTAGAGTAGAGTAGAGTGAGTACCACGGTGTCCCCATCATCGTCATCTAATCCCCGGATAAAGGGAGGCACGCGTCGAGCCGCTGCCGCGGCACACCTGGAGGCTTTATAGTGACTTCGTTGTGGGGACCACATTCGAAAATCAGAGATAGCCCTGATTCGGCCGGGGGGCGAGAGATATGTTTCTGGCTATATCACCTCCGTCAAATGAAGACTCACAGAAGTCGTACGTTTTAATCAGTTCGAGACCGACATAACCACGAATGTTTGCATACGAGTCCAGCAGTGGATTACAGAAGGCCAATTAATTGTTTTATTGATTGACATCAGGATAAACCCAAGGCACAGATAGTATCCAATATAACGATTATAACTGAGTGCCACCGCCACGCGCGCCGCCGGCCAATGAAAAAAGGAAAAGGTAGGTATTAATAAATCAACAGCTAAAACCGTAACTGTTCAACTTGCCTTCAAATCCACACGGTAAGACTTAAGACAAATGTCTAAGATAACAGAATGATATCGCTACGAACGATTTAAGTGACAATGAGCTCTCTATAATTTACGGGCAACTTTACGACGACAACTGACGTGTAGACATAACTGAGGAATTTTGTAACCAAACTGTCGTGTTCAAGGGACAAAATATTAGGCTGTGAGATTAAGTAGGTGTTGTGGTGAGATTTATTGAGTGAAAGCTCCGTTGTGTACCTAATTTATGCTGGAGAAAATAAAAATAAGCGAAACTCGAGCTCCAACTAACATTCTTCGGATGTAACTGGGTTTGACGGTTGAATGAATTGAAGTATTCCAAAGAGATAATTTAAATTTTATAAATAGAAAAGATGACTTCTCTCTCTCATTTTTGCAACATGTTATATCTATATAAACCTTCCTATTGAATGACTCCGCCTATTAAAAAATTGCATTAAAATCTGTTGCATGGTTTTAAAGATTTTAGCATACATAGGGATAAACCGACAAACAGAGAGCAGCTGCTTTGATTCTTTGTAGTGATAGTGATGATAGATAATTGTTTATTGTACAATTTAAAGACAAGGGACTTAAACAATTGTTCTAAAGTACAATGGGTAACAACGGAGTAACAACGGAGGTAGGACACGACGGTATCTCCCGTCCGAAATGAGCTGTCCAACTGGGGAAGTACCTCCGCCCTACAGAAGACCGCGGTCATAATAACCATCGCGTTGTGTTCCCGCCGGTAAGTAGGGTAGCCAGAGCTCACTATACCCCTCCTTCCCCTCCCCATCCTAGCCTCCCCACCGCTTCCCAGCGCTCCCCCTTTCCCTTTAGGGTGGGCAGCGCGTGTGTGACACCCTTAGTATTGCACACGTTCATAGGCCACGGTGGCCGCTTTCCGTCAGGTGGGCCGTGTGCTTGTCTGCCACCTACGTAGTATAAAAAAAAAAATAATTAAAGTATTAGAGCTGATACCATACATCTCAAATACCATAAATTTTCTCCTCGATTCTTACAAAGTTTATAGTAATGACCAGAGGTTAATCATAAATAACGTCACACGAATATCATGGTAAGTATGTTGATCCCCAAGCAACTCGAGAGAAAAGTGAGGTAGAACCCTGTTGTCTGCCAGTAAAATATATACCAACTCACAGAGTTCTTATCACGAAAATCTATCGAATTCGTAATATACGATCTAGATGTAGGCGTTACCTGGCGGAAATCCATTACAAAAAGATATATATTGGGAGAGGGAAGAGGGCCTACCGCTCACCCGCGGTTCAACACTCCAACAATAATATATTGGAATGTCACACCACCCTCTTCAAAGTAAGAAAAACAAAAAAATCTTACCAGAGAGGAGATGTAGTACCTTGTGTCCGCTAGTGTTTCGCCTCTACACGAGGCACCTTCAGGAGCACTCTCAAGCAAATTGAAATCCCTCTTTCCTCTCCCAATATATATCTTTTCGAATTCGTAATGTAAAGTGTGTGAAAAAGATAGCTTCTCCTAATAATGACACTGTATGACATTGATACCTTTTTCATCAGTGTGCCCTCAGCAAGTAGACTATTGAGTCTTAATTTCTTTAAATCTTTCTGACGAGGCCGTCAAGCTGAGTAACACTGTACATGTTTGTAATGGTAACCTTCTTTTCTGAGACTTTGTCTACAGCTTACCATCAGGCCTGAAGTTTTATTGACGTTTTCCTATAACAAAAAATGTGTACTTATAGTGCAGCATAGGTCAATACTGACTCTTAAGTAATTTTCGGCGCAGTATTGTGGTATGTGTTTTTTCTTACTAGAAACTTCTACTAGAACTTTTGATAGGCTTTCAGATGCTTAGTTAGTTATTATCAGATATATTAGCTGTAAGTTTGCCATATGAAAATAAATAAATAAATTACAATTTCGATCGTTTTTCGTGCTACGGGCACTATATTAAAAATACAATTTAAACAAAAACTCGTATCATGCTAACACATTTATATTATATTAATCACTATACCTACTACAAATTTCACGTTCAGAACAAAAGAGTAATTAACTCCTAATATATGATAAACATTTTATAAACAGAGAAAGCTTAGCATCGGAGGCATCTGATCATTATATTTTATTGATCATTAGAACGATCACCGTGAACCAATCAATTTGAGACGGCGGGTGGTAAATTGCTATGGCGCGCAAAAACATAACCTGGTGATTGGCTGTCTACTGCATTTAAAGCGGACCCCAACGGGCTTGATTAGTAAGGTGTTTCTAATTACGATGCATTAAGTAATACCCTGCTGAATAGCGGAAGTTTAGCCTTCTTTATCTTAACCAGATAAAGCTAGAACGGGTTGTTCTAGCTTTTCATAGTTTAGCTTGTAATAAAGATAGAATACTGCCGATGGGCGTTAAATTATAGAACATAATATAATAAAATATGTATTTACACTAATATATGCAAAGGACAGCGGTGCTACACCAACAAAAACGCCACTGCTACACAGAAGGCAGGGGTTCGATCTCCCTTAAATGCAAATATTTTTATCCATGAATATGACTATTTGCACTGGTCTGGTCGTGCCTCGAAGAGCACGTTAAGCCGACGGACCGACGTCCCGGTCGTCAGACGAATATCTACGGCAGTCGTTACGAGTAGTTGGAGTCCTCAAAAGTCCGACTAACCTATCTACAGAACTTCGATATCATCAATTTGATTGTGGAGTTCGATGGCAGTCGCTTCAAAGAAAATATCGAAGATCAGCATTCTTAGCTAGTCAACTGATTTGGGAATAGGCTCAGAAAATGATAATGATGATTATTTTATGTAAGTTTATTTGCTGATAGTACTTTATATCATTTTTTGTTGACAAAATGAAGAAAACGAATCAATAGCAATCATATAATGAATAAAATATTTTCCGACGGTTTTTTCGTCTTAATGCGGCGACGGGAGAAACTTAAGATTATTGAGAAGTTGCTTGAGCGTGTGCACGCAAGCGGCCACTCGCGATGCGTGCTGTTTCGTGAAAATAAATATTTAGGTATATTTGTACGAATCAGACGCTTTTGCACGCATAAGCGACGAACAAGTCTATCCAAGCACCACATCTTAAAGGGTAATTTCACGCATGCCTCATTTTTTGCTAATTTCGGTGGTATTTTTCAATCATAGGTTTACCGATGAAAAAATGTAATGGTGTTCTTTTAGAACACATTAGTATTCTAGATATTTAGAAGGAAACAAATAACTGCATTTGTTATAAAAATAGTACAACCACCGAAATTGTCAACCCACCGAAATTGCAAGATTTATTTAAACAATATGTACTAACGGCTTGGATACATGATGCAAATGCTACATCATGCTGCCAAAGGCAATTTTGCTTTTGTCGTCCGTCCATCTCGCAGGAGGCCGTCCCACGCTTCGTCTACCGGTACGCGGTCTCCATTCAAGAACCTTTCGGCTCCAATGGCCATCTGTTCTTCTTGCTACGTGCCCCGCCCACTGCCACTTCAGCTTGCTAACCCTGTAGGCTATGTCTGTTGAATATATGTAAGAAGTTTAAATACTTGTCTTTGGTATTTAGGAGTTTGAATTTGGAATTTATGAAAAAATAGATGATGATGATTTGGGTGTAATGTCTTTCAGTTGAGTTCTGTAAGATTTCTTGAAGAGTTATGATTATGTTATTGTAGAATATTATACCAGGATGTAGTTAAAGTATTATGTGAATTTGATATCAATATTTGATATGTTAATTTGGTATGTGATGTAATAAAGTTTTAGAAATGATTTGAAGACAAAATAAATATATGAAAATATAACATGTTATAATGCAGTTATTCTTGTAAAGTCCCCGTCTCAAAGAAGGTAATCCAACAACAGGTCATGGGCCCTCAATATTGATTGTAATTGTGAGTTGTGAATATAATTCAAACAGTAAGAATGGCATCCTCAAGTAAGTCTGAAATTTTTGATAACTTTACACTCTGCGACGAGAACGAATATTCACTCTGGCGTAAGAAAATTACAATTATATTAAAATCTAAGAACCTATTAAATGTATTGCACGAGAATACAGGCGATAAAGATTTTGACCAGAAGGATGCGAAAGCACAATGCATAATTTTGAACAGCCTTGATAAGAAGTATATTAGTCATATTATAAACTGTGAAGGAAGCAAAGAAATGCTCAATAAATTGGATCAGATATGTTTAGGAAATACAGAAACGCAAATTAATCATCTTTTAGAACAATTTTATAATTATGAATTCAAAAATGTTGACATTATGACAGATGTCAGTGCAATAGAAAATATTTCAACAAAAATACGGTCATTAAATTTTGAATTTCATGATATTCAAATTATATCGAAAATTTTAAGCAGCTTACCTGAAAATTTATCAAACCTGAGAACTTCATGGGAAGCAACAGTTTCAAAAGAAAAAACTTTGACCAATTTAATTTCAAGAATAAATTTAGAAACAAAAATTAGATCAAAGAAAAATGAAGAACCACCAGTAAATGTTAATGAAAATGTCTTTTTATTATCGAAGAGGTGCTTTAAGTGCAATAGAATGGGTCATATTGCGAGATATTGTAGAAGCAGCGAGACCGTGAGTACTCAAGAGAAACCTTTCTATAGAACTTTAAAAGCATGTTACAAATGCGACAAGACAGGACACATGAGCGCGGATTGCAATAGTAAATTTAATTGTCAATACTGCAAATCTGACACCCACTACAGCAAATTTTGCCTAAAGAAGAACAACTCGGTAAGGTCTAATTTTTATATTAATAATGTATACAACAGAACAACAGAAGATCAAGAAGAGACCATAGAATTCATTTTAGATTCTGGCGCCACGAGTCATACCGTGAATAATTCGTCATATTTTTCAAACACACATAAAGGTGATTATAAAATTATGACAGCAGATGGAAACATTCACGTTATCGACATGATTGGTAGCATTAAATGCAAATCTCAAAATATTAATATTAATAAAGTACTATATGTTCCAAAATTGAAGAAGAATTTAATGTCAGTCTCGAAGCTTGCCGAAAATAATTTTATAATTAAATTTTTCAGAAGAACCTGTGAAATTTTTGAGCAGCAATGTACGACGCCTCTGTTAACTGGTGTACTTGGAGATGATGGCCTTTATTACATTAGAATGAAGGCTGTTGTAAGGTATGATGAAGCTATAAGGTCAGTCGAAGTTCCTGTTGCATTCAATGTTTCACACAACTTTTGGCATCGCGCATTGGCACATACGCCTTTATCAAAAACGAGCAAAATTGTTTTAGGCATTAATATGGATAATGAAAAAGATGTCACCACCTGCAAAATATGCATACAAGCAAAATTCAGTAGGTTATCTTTTCAATCTGAACGACGACGTGCGAATAAACCATTAGAAATTATTCATTCTGATATTTGCGGTCCAATTAATACAAAAACCTTTGACGGCTTTAGGTATTTCATAACATTTTTAGACGATTACACAAATTTTGTTAAAATATTTTTATTAAAAACTAAGTCCGAAGCTTATAATAAAATAGTAAGTTACATTAATAATGCCGAAAATCATTTTAATGCTAAAGTTAAAACTTTTAGGTGTGATAATGGGGGTGAATATACAAATAACTTATTTAAAAAGTTTTGTGATAATAAAGGAATAAATATAGATTATACAATACCATATACTCCTCAACATAATGGCAAAGCAGAACGACTAAACAGAACTATCATGGATAGAACGCGTTCATTATTATTTGAGTTTAATCTACCAAAAGTTCTTTGGGGTGAAGCTGTTTTAACAGCAGCATACTTAACAAATAGATGCGCTAATACAATTAATAGTAAAACTGCAGCAGAAATGTGGTTTAGTAGGATACCTAATTTAAAACACTTAAACATTTTCGGTTCTTTGGCTTACTATAAAGTAAATACAAAATTAAATAAATTAGATAATAGATGTTGTAGAGGATTATTAGTAGGCTTCACTAATAATGGATATAAAATTTGGGATGCGTTAACTTATAAAATTATTTATTCTCGTGATGTTAAGTTCTATAATGAAGTGAAAGATGTTCATGACTATTTGCGAGAGTGTAAATTATCTAGGTACTACAAGTAAGACAGTGTTGTTTAAGCTATTTGAAGATGAAGAAACAGATAGTGAAGTGGAAATCATTGATGAAAATTGCAACTTTGAGAGGGGAAGAAGTGAAGAGAGAAGAACTAGAACTGGTATCGGAACTGATACTGGTACTGGTACTGGTACTGGAACTCGTACTGGTATTGGAACAAGTGGTTCTGAAACAAGAGGAACTGAACCGAGAAGAATTAGAGCTATAGAAAGCAGAAGACAGAATTTGAGAAGAAATGAGTTAATGAGTAGCGGATCTGAAGATGAATTGAATAATGACGAAAATATTTTATTAGATGAAGATAGAGAGGAGGTATTTGAAGACAGTATGGGAGAAGACATGTTTAATACTGAGAATAATGAAGTTATGGAGGAAATAAGAGATGCTGATGAGGTCTCGGAGGAGGGAATAAGAGGAGAAGTTGAAGTTTCAGAGGGGATTAATGTTGATAATGAAGCAGTCAGTGCTGAAGATGAATCTTTTGAAGATGCAGTGGAGAGTGGTGAAGATGTTGGAAGAAGAATTTTACCAATGAGAAATAGAAGATTACCAGAGAGATTGAAGGATTATGATTTGGAGACATCGTTTTTGACATACAGTGAAGTTTTGAAAAGTAATGAAAAGGATTTATGGATGAAAGCTATTGAAAGTGAAAAAGATTCTTTAGAAAAGAATAAAACTTGGGACATTGTGAAGAGATCTGAAGTGAAGAATAGGAAACTAATAACAAGTAAATGGATTTTTACTATTAAACCAGGAAATATATATAAGGCAAGACTAGTTGCAAGAGGTTTTCTGCAAAAATATAATGTGGATTATAAAGAAACATACAGTCCAGTAGTGAATACAACTAGTGTTAGATTATTATTTTCGTTAGCTGCACAAAGAGGATATAAAATAAAACAATTTGATGTCAAAACGGCTTTTCTTTATGGTGATTTAAATGAAGAAATTTTTATGGAAGTGCCTTTAGGATATAATGTTGACAAAGACAAAGTTTTTAAATTAAAGAAAAGTTTATATGGCTTAAAACAAGCCCCGCTAATGTGGAATATGAAATTGACATCCGTCTTAAAAAGTTTTGGTTTTAGTCAATTGAAATTAGATCCTTGTTTATTCGTGAGCAGTGATAAAGAAATTATGCTCGCAATTTACGTTGATGATGGATTATTGATGGGGAAGTGTGAAATAAAACTAAATAATATAATTAAAAAGTTAGAGAAAGAATTTGAAATTAAAAGATTTGATAAAATAGAAAAGTTTATTGGAATTGACATAGAAAAGAAAACGGATAGTATAAAAATTTTTCAAAAATCATATATTAATCAGTTACTAAGCAAGTTTAATTATAGTAATTTAAAAGAAATGGCTTTTCCAGATATTTTAGTAGATACACATCAAGAGGGGAAAGTTGATAGTAGTGATGTGCATCGGTATAGGCAGTTAATTGGTTCTCTGTTGTACTTGGTGAATAAAACAAGATTAGATTTATCCTTTCATGTAGGATATTGTAGTAGACATCAGGAGGTACCGAATTTAAATGATTTTGCTAATATTAAAAATATTTTTAGATATATTAAAGGTTCAATTAATTCTGGTATAAGGTATGTTAGAGGGAATGATACAACTTTAAGAGCCTATTGTGATGCAGATTTTGCAGGTGACCCTGACACTAGGAAGAGCACGACTGGCTTTATAGTTTTTTCTGCCAGTGGACCCATTCATTGGTGTTCACGTAAGCAGTCTGTAACAGCTCTTTCCAGTACAGAGGCAGAATATATTTCTGCTGCAGAATGCATTAAAGATGTATTGTTTGTACAAAGTCTCTATACTGAAATAACAGGAAAAGTTCCTAAAATAGAATTATATATTGATAATCAATCTGCCATTGTTTTAATCAAGAATGGAATTTTAAACCGAAGGAGTAAACACATAGATGTTAAATTTCATTTCATCAAGGAAAAGATTGAACAGAATCAGATAGAGATTTTCTATTGTCCAACGAATGCTAATATTGCAGATATTTTAACAAAAGGATTAGATAGAACGAAGTTTTTACGATTGAGGAAGAGTATTGTGAGTGATCAGTGATGTGTATGTGAACTCTGTCATAGAATAAGTAGAGTTAAGGTGTTTTGGGTACTTAATTTGAAATTTAGTTTTAGTTTTTTTTTTTAATATTATGATAGTTGGTTAATTAATTTTAAATTTTGTTTTGTTAGAGGATAGGTTGGGATAATATATATTATCAATGATAGTATTATATGGGTTTTAAGAAGGAGTTTAATATGTTTGTAATTTAAACTTAGAGGGGATGTTGAATATATGTAAGAAGTTTAAATACTTGTCTTTGGTATTTAGGAGTTTGAATTTGGAATTTATGAAAAAATAGATGATGATGATTTGGGTGTAATGTCTTTCAGTTGAGTTCTGTAAGATTTCTTGAAGAGTTATGATTATGTTATTGTAGAATATTATACCAGGATGTAGTTAAAGTATTATGTGAATTTGATATCAATATTTGATATGTTAATTTGGTATGTGATGTAATAAAGTTTTAGAAATGATTTGAAGACAAAATAAATATATGAAAATATAACATGTTATAATGCAGTTATTCTTGTAAAGTCCCCGTCTCAAAGAAGGTAATCCAACAACAATGTCGACCACTTTCGTTCATCTGCGGATCTCCTCATTTCTGATTCGATCCAGCAGAGAGATTCCGTGCATAGCCCTTTCCATAGCTCGCTGTACGACCTTGAGCTTTCTTATGAGGCCCATAGTGAGGGTCCACGTCTCGGCGCCATAGGTCATCACTGGCAACACGCACTGACTTTTGTCTTTAAGCACTGAGGTATTTTGGACGAGAAGACGCTGTGTAACTTCCCGAACGCTGCCCAACGAGTTGGATTCGACGATTGACCTCCGCCTCGAAGTTTGATCCGTCTAATCGGACCATCTGTCCAAGGTAGACGTACTTGTCTACAACTTCGAGGGTCGAGCCTTCAACTGACACTGGGGAGGGCCTTAGAATATGAGCATTCGCCATAACCTGGGTCTTGTCCATATTCATCTTGAGGCCCACCTGTTGAGAGACCCGGTTGAGGTCGTCGAGCATTGTGTTAAGATCCTCCAGCGATCCTGCCATGAGCACGATATCGTCGGTAAAACGAAGGTGAGTGATGTATTCGCCATTAACATTAATACCAAGACCTTTCCATTCCAGTAGCTTAAAGGCATCCTCCATAGCATTGGTGAAGAGCCTCGGGGATATTACATCTCCTTATCTCACTCCCCTCTGCAACAGTATCGCCGCTGTGCTCTGATCTTGTACTCGGACTGACATGGTGGCGTTTTTATACAAACACTTCAGCACTTCGATGTACCGGTAGTCTATATGACACCGCTGGAGAGATTGTAGCACTGCCCATGTCTCGATCGAATCAAAAGCTTTCTCGTAGTCCACAAACGCTAGTCATAGTGGCAAGTTATACTCCTGAGTCTTCTGTATGACTTGTCACAGCGTATGAATGTGGTCTACGGTACTAAAACCTTTTCGGAAACCGGCTTGTTCGGGCGGCTGGAAGTCATCAAACCTGCGTTCGAGACGATTCGTGATAACCCTCGAAAACAGCTTATATACATGGCTCAGAAGCGAGATGGGTCTGTAGTTCTTAAGACAGCCTTTGTCACCTTTCTTGAAGAACAAGACTTCTACTCTTTTGTTCCATGCTTCCGGCGTAGTACCTTCGAATAAGACGGAGTTGAAGAGCTTCTGAAGGACTTTAAGTATCGGTGTTCCACCCGCTTTCAGAAGTTCCGAAGTGATTCCGTCTTATCCTGGTGCCTTGTTATTTTTAAGCTGCTTGAAGGCCACCCTAATCTCGTACAGGCTGATGTCCGGGATATCCTCGGTGTAGTGTCGGGTTAGCTTGGCTCTTGGATCTTTAACCGTATCAGTAGCAGGCTTAGTGACTCAGGTATAAAGCTGTCCATAAAACCCCTCGATCCCCCTCAAAACATCTCCCTTAGTCGACGCCACACTGCCGTCCTTCCTCTTCAGCTTTGTCAACTGGCTCTGCCCAATAGACAAGTCTCTTGCGAACACTTTGGATCCTTTATTTCGCTCAATCGTTTCTTTAATACATTGAGTATTAAAGGCACTAATGTCGTGTCGCAAAGACTGCTGGATACGTCTATTGAGCTGCCGATGTGCTTCAGCGTCATTGGTAGACTGCAGCCTCATAGAGCGTCGTTCGGCCATGAGTTTGAGGGTGTGATCGGTGAGCTTCTGAGGTCTATCTCTTCGACCGGGCCTAAAAAATTTGGAGCCCACTGAATGGACAGCTTCAACCAACCTGTTATTTATCTCGTCCACTGTACTGCATTCTTCTAGGCAAGAGAAGCGATTCGAAAGTTCGAGTTGAAAGCTCTCGGGGTACTGTATATGGGAAGCTCTAGGTCGGAGCGTAGACCTCATCAGACGGGATCTCTCCAGTTTAACATTAATATTCAAAGTGCCTCTAACCATTCGGTGATCACTTCCGGTTTTCACCTCATGGATCACTGAGACATCATTGAATATAATAATTATAATTTTATTATTTATTACCTTGTGAGTAAAATTACCAAAGATATGGAAACTCATAGCCATTTTAGTATTGATGCAATATAGGTGTCAATAAATCTACCACCGAAACCACCGATATTGCACCACCGAAGTTAGAAACATCTAGAAAAAATGAAATTAAACAAAACTCAGTGATGCATTCGTCACGTGAAATGTATGATTGCTGAGGGTACCTATCAATACACAACATACTCGCAAATCGTAATGTTAAAACCAAATATTCATTCATACAGTAACCCACCGAGATTGTAGAATTTCGTACTCCCTCTTAGAAATAAGAAGGTACTTACGTATTAGCGGGAAAACTGGGCAGAATCGGACATGCCATTACTGCGTAAACGCAAGAGCATGACTGGAACCCCGCGTGCGTAAGAAGATAGATCGTTTAAATTGACGTGTATACGTTGTATAAGGGTTTAAACAAAACACACCGAAATTGCACTTTAGGCGCGGACGTTCCTTATCGACATTGTCACGATGTCTGCGTTATAATAGAAGTAATGAAAGCAGTAAATATGGTTGCTTTATATATTAATTAACAAAATAATCTTAATTTAAGTACTAAATTTGCAATCATAGCGGACTTAAAGAGGTAAATGCGCTTAAAGGTGCATCGCGGACATACCACCGTTATTGGAATCTAGCATATTTTAATTTTTTTTTAATTTTGTGTTTAAGAGAAATGTATTTTCAGTAGTGACTTCATATACGCTAGTGTTCGTATTACATGAAAAAAATAGAGTGGTCATAGATAAACGTTTTACATAGTGATTTCATGCGAAGAAACTCTAAAAATGCGGGCGGTGAAATTACCCTAAAAGTAATACCATGTTACTTTACTTCTAGAGATTCGAACCGTCGAATGCTGAGTTGAGTGTCCGTTAAAATGCTAGTGTTATATATGGTTAAAATCTGTGAAACAGTTTTTTTTACTGTATTGGGTAGATACATTTATTTGTTTGAATTTGCACTTGACTTATAAGATACATACTACCTACCCTGCCAATAAAATCACGTCGTGGTCACCAATATTGCGGATGATTTTTTGAAACACCACAGTTTGGTCTTGATATATCAATATAGGTACTAACAGTGAAATTATATTATACTAAACAACATATCTTATATACTACTATTTGAGGAGTGGGAGCTGCTCTGTTCAGCACGTTATATGGATCGTGCAAACCTGCAATCTTATTATGGCAGATTTCGTGATTTCCTAATTTATAACATTACTAGCTGACCCACGCAACTTCGTCTGCATCACCCCGTTTTTGCAACATTTTTCATTCCGGCTCCGTACCTATCTGTTGGTCGTAGCATAATGTTATATACATATAAACCCTCTACTTTAACCATTTTATCTATTAAAACAAACCGCATCAAAATCCGTTGCGTAGTTTTAAAGATTTAAGCATACAAAGGGACAGAGAATGCGACTTTATTTTATACTATGTAGCGATGATTGATAGTACTTCATACGTCCTTATAGAAATCACGTACCTGCCTGCCATAGTGAAATACAATTCTAGAGTGACATTAATTGACACGATCACTAAATTAAACTATTTAACCATGCTTCAGCTAGCAACCCAGTAATTACTTGACAAGAGACTTCTAACAGCCAATTTCAGCCTTTAAATGATCGCGGGCCTGGGGGTGACGGGTGGAGCCGCCTGTCACTCTAGCAGAAGCCTCCCCCGGGGACTAGATGGGGACACCGTGGTCCCTACACCCGACGGGGGTCATCTCGAAGAGAAGGCCCCGAGTCTGCCGGGGTGCGAGGGATATGTTGGCTACTATCTCACCTCCGGCAACTGAAGACCCAAAGACGGCCTGCGTTTTAGTCGGTTCGAGTTCGACATAACCTACCCAACCGGCTCCGGTGGGGGGTACCCGTGGGGATTTTTCGCAAGATAAAAAAAAAGCCTTTAAATGATAAAACACAAAACTTTTTTCAAACAATATTACTCTGCATTCCTTTGTAAATATTTGCAACAGAGTTGCTATTTAAAATGCATATAAATGAGTTATTGGTTGTCAAGTAGCAAATTAATAACGGGTACGTAGATTTGAGATTAAGAGATCGCGTACATACCTAGATAAATACTCGCATGGCAGGAGATAGGGCTGCCAGTTGTACGATGGTAGGTACTACATTTTTGTACTGCTACTATGCCTTATTGACTACAATACCTAATGTACCTACTGATTTTTTTTCTAAAGCTGCATGCTGACTGTTCCTAAAATGGTTGTATAGGAGAATTTCCGATGCTTCGGACGTGGCTTCAGGGCTTATCGGTCAGAGAGTTCCCTCTGTAAGGGAAAGATCGCATATCCGAATCCTATCGAAGCATTCCCTTTTTCCAGTAGACTATTACACTTGACTTTGCCATCATCACTTTATAATTTTTCCCGGTTACATTTGAGGTTCGCTCTTTGGATCAGGACCCGTGCCATGGGGCATTTATTCACTCCACTCCTTTGTCATCTTAACTTGTGTCCGTGTGGTGACGGCGAAAGAATTCTCATCACCACATCACATCCGAAGATCGTAAGAGGCAACTAATTGAAAACGCAAACGATACCACTAAGAGACAAGAAAAAACTCGAAATATAACCATGTACCAATCGGTCTGGGTATATAGGCCGGGCACAGTATAATCTATAATACACAGTAGTTCTCTCCATACTGTGGTTCGGGTGATATATCTAATGAGAACGCATTATCGATACTATAAAACCGGAAAAGTTCTTTTCCAGATCACGGTTTACCGCTTTGCACAGGAAAGCTTCATTTATACCATTCGCAGTTAAAATTCCAAAAATTCTTCCATATAGGACGATTACAATCTGAATCAATCAATTAGTCTATTTCCATCCACTTCTGGATATAAATCTCTCCTACTGCTCCGGATCATCCGCCCTACGCTTCCAGTCTGTCCCATCCGCCATTTTGAAGTTGTCATGCGTCAGTCCATCTAGCTAGGGGGCTTCCTACCTTGTATTTGCCTTCTCGTGGTGAAGACTCAAGGTCTCAATTAAACAAATATTTCATTTTATGTGCCAGCGGCTTAGCGGAAATTAATTTTAAATAGATTAAGGAAGCAGGACGCAATTACACATAGCATCCCTGGGCCGAGAGCAATCCTTCTAATCTAACACATACTACTGCATAGTATATGCAAATGTGGTGATCGTAGAAAAGATAGGAGCGCTTGGCCTCTGTAACCAGATAGCATCGCTTATACACCTATTACTGTTTTATACACTAATTATTACTTTATTGAGATTATTTAGAAGAAAAATCTACCCAATGGAGAAGGTTTTGGAAAAAAAAAATCTCATAGTTTCTTCTAAGGTGATTTGTAGACCTTAAAAATTGCCACTCATCAGAATTATCTACGAGTACGGGTTCTAGAATGCGGATAAACATACTGAAATACTTTTTTTTTGTAAATACGTACATATTATACATAGAAACACCCAGACCAATGCAGATCAATGCAGTTTCGCCTTACGGCATCCTTTGAGGATGCCGTAAGGCGAAACCGGTCAGGTCTATTAAGATATAAAAATACTGTGGAAAAGTACAAGTGAGTTCTCAATATGTGTAACAACAAATTCCACCAATTACCATCAATCAACAGTATAAATAGCAGATATTCATATTTAATGCACACAAATATTTGCGCTGAGTGGGAATCGAACCCGCACCTCCTGCGTAGCAGTCGGATTCACTACCGCCACGCCACAGAGGTCGTCGTATAAAAATTGCTATGCTGGCCGGGTGGAAGGCGTGGTGGTGGTGTTGGTTGGTAGAACTCAAAAGTGCAGTTACTTGTGACCTTTTTCTTTTAAGACAAGTCAGCGTCACCTCGTATTGCATAGTAACATTACACACACATATAAGCGCGCCGGCCGCACGCTAAACCATTTTGAGTCTTGATGTGCTAATGCACTTATGAGCTCTGACTGTACCTACGTACTTATTTTGCCGCATGGCGAGTGACAGAGCTGTGTTATGGTGGACAGAATCGTTGAAGCTAACTCGCCACAGTACTGTTTTAAGTAACTTCCCATAGCTACATACTATAATCGCACTGACATCAGGCAGGAACTTCATCTTTCCCAGGGTTTGCCGGGGTGCGAGAGAGTCTTGTATAATCTCACCTCCGGCAACCAAAGACCCATAGATGACGTGCATTTTACTCGGTTCAAGACAAACATAATCACGTTCAGCGAATGTGATGGAGTGGCTATCCGTAGGGATTTTGCGCACACATGCACTGCTGAACATAGACCTCCATTGACCTCCAATCTCACCGATTGGTGATGGTCTGTATCCAACGGTATCCAGAAAAATCGTACTACATAGTACACAGAAAAAAGTCCTTCATTCTCGATTCTTACACTGATTTTCCCATTTAATTTTGTCGACTTAACTCCTTGTACCCAGAATAAATTGCAGCCTCGTATCACGATTTCTACGTAAAGATACGTGTAATTAACAAGCTGTTTCGTCCTCCATTTATTTGGTCTCATTCAGAATATCACTATCAGAGCTTTTACATTTGACTAGTTGTATATAAATCTTCGACAGATTGTTGGAGATAGTTACTTAGAAGCTAGAATAACTACGTAGCTTGTCTACTAACGATAACTCTCTCAATAAGCTAGCAGAATAGGTACTCAACACACTATCAGCTACTAGTATTTTTTACCTTTTGTGCCAGGAGGGGATGTAGTAAGCCTTCCCCAAGAGCGAAACCTTTGCTGGGTCTCTCGGTGAGTAGTGGCGCTGCCGTGAAACAAATTACTACACCACGATGGCAACTCAATTTCGAACGGAGGTAGGACACGACGGTATCTCCCGTCCGAAATGAGCTGTCCAACTGGGGAAGTACCTCCGCCCTACAGAAGACCGCGGTCATAATAACCATCGTGTTGTGTTCCCGCCGGTAAGTAGGGTAGCCAGAGCTCACTATACCCCTCCTTCCCCTCCCCTTCCTAGCCTCCCCACCCCTTCCCAGCTCTCCCCCTTTTCCTTCAGGGTGGGCAGCGCGTGTGTGACACCCTTAGTGTTGCACACGTTCATAGGCCACGGTGGCCGCTTTCCATCAGGTGGGCCGTGTGCTTGTCTGCCACCTACGTAGTATAAAAAAAAAAACTTAAAAATGACGTCGATTTGACGGAGCTGTTTTTGTACAGAGCTAAGTCTCCTTCTCGTGTTGTGGCGAGTAAGAATATCAAAATTCAAAATTCAGAAATCATTTATTCTGTATAGACCATTAAACGACACTTACAACACGTCAATATCAACAATATTTTATAAATTAGAGAGCAAATGGAACACTGGTTCGAAACGTTGCCCCCACCTGAGAAGACACCTGAGAAACTCAGCGAGTTTTTTTTTCGTCAATTACAATCATTTACTTAGTCTAGATGGTCACTCCCTCACATCCAAAGGGAGATGTAAGAGGTGACAAACAAATAAATACGCAGTCGATATCATTGCCAGAGAAGGCAAGAGAACTCGAAATAAAACCAACCCAGGTTCGTGTGGAAACAGTCGACCAAAGTCTCCCAACATTGCCTCCCAACATTGGGAAAGTCTTATGTCATGCAGTGGACTGTAATAAACTGATTGATTGATTAAAAGTCTCCTCCAAAGGAAATCCAGAAATACTATTCCGAGAGGTTTTTGTATTACACCCCAACGACAAAACCAACAAAAACAAAACCAGTAAACAATTTACCCAAACCAAAAATCAAAGCATCTGTAAGGGTGTAACCACATTAATCGACGCGGAATCGGCTGAAGCCGGTTAAAAAAGTCTTTATGCTGACGGAATAAGAGTGTTACTAATAGCTTTCGCATCGGCTCGGCTCGGCCGACGCGACGCGGCATCGGCCGACGGCGAATCGAACCGTTTGTCGATTAGCTGATCGCATCCGTACGGCGCTGAATCCAGCGGAACGTTTCCGACTGCTGCCGAACAGCGCTGGAGACGGTCGAACGGCGGTGAACGGCAGTTGAATCAACCGTTCGCATGCTTTCATCTACGACGGTAGCCGAATGGCGCCGAAGACGGCCGATCGGCGTTGGGTAGCAGTCGAATGAATCCGCTCGCGTGCCTTGGAGGTGTCGACTGCCGAACGTAATTGAACAGAGGCCGTGACAGCCATTCGGAGGAGTCGACTGCCGAACGTAACTGAACAGCCGTCGTGACGGCCGTTCGGAGAAATCGACTGCCGATCGCATGTCAACAGCCGTCGCAACAACTAATCGGTGATAAGCCGAGTAGTGTGGTGATACGCACTCGGCTTAAGCCGATTCCGCGTCGATTAATGTGGTTACACCCTAACTACATTCGCTACCACTGCACTACTGAGACTGTATAAGTTATTTAGTAGTAGATACAAGGGAAGGGCTTTACTATATATGTCGACGATATGAGGGTCGGGAGGGGGTGGGGAGGGGGGAGGGGGGGATGTAGAACCTCCCCTATGAAGGAAAAATTGCGGACGCCCCCCCTTTTTGAGATACGAGTTTTTTTATATTCTAACCTAACTTCCGCATTTTCTCGTATTGACATCGATTTAAATATCGCAAAGGGGTACCGAATAAAGTAAAGGGGTTAAAAATATTGACTCACCTAAAGTTCATCATAAAATACGACTGATTTACGGTTATGTTTATGACCTTTTTCGTTTTCGATTCGTTTCTGGCACTTCGCCGGCCGCTACCGCGGCACGCTCGCTTCGCTCGCTCGGCTCGTGCGTTGTGTGGTCACAATTCTAACCTAACCTAAACCAAGAACTATAAATATGACCGATTCGTTTCTGGAACTTGGCTGAATGACCGCAGATTTACGTTTAGTTTCACTCAATAATAGGCGGTAAATGTCGGTAAATTATTATAAGTATAAATTTAATAGCATTCAGTTCAATCAGCGAAATATACGTATTTATACTAATCACAAAATAAAAGGTCCGTTTTGGCATATGCCTACTTGGCATAACTAGTGATGTAACAAAACGACTCGGTACTCGATACTCACGATTAATCGAATCCAGTTTGCATGGGGATTTGATCGATTTGAATATGTATATAAAGTACATTGGTATAAAGTTCTGATTAGAAAATTAGCTTAATCTTTGATATTGTAGGTATTATAAAATGATACAGTATTATGAAAGGTCAATTTGCTTTTATTTCATATTTTTGTTATAATAACATTCACTCAATCACAAAAACAACAGGAATATCAAGATCAACAAGAATCTGGTTGTAGAAATTTGATGGCACGAATTTGTCAAAAATTTTGACCGGGTGGATGACCACCATGCACATATGCGGAAAAGCCTTCATAGTAGAAACGGTGGTGCCATGGCTGTACAGTGTACAAGTCAAATCTATGTGTGCCTTTACCGGAGCATTGGCAGTATTCGAATTCAGTAGATATTCGAAAAGTCGAGTTGTCTCGGCATCTCCCCGACATCTCCGGTATGGGAGATGCCGAGACAAATCGAATATCTAAGTCAAAAATAATCCAAAAATCAACAAAACCAAACGTAACGGGCGCACAGTCAACAAGACGGGCGAACACACGCGTATGCCTCTTGGTCAAAGACACGTCATTCTATAAAAATCTATGCTGCCATTATTTACTGCTTTAAGCTCCAAGCTCATAATTTTCAGTAAATGATCACTAGTTACACAGTGAAGTTCAGTAATTAATTTCGGTCTAAACACTAGTTTAAATAAATAAAAATCGGGCTTATCTTACTCGATATTTTTTTCCTTAATTGATTATTAATAGTCTGTGGACAACGTAATAAAAATCGTTATGCACAGCACTAAGCCGAGTGGGCGGTACCTGTCTATGAAAAATGTAATAACCTTCATTACATTTTGATTGGTAAAAAACTGGGACTTCATGGGCGCGGACTGTCAAAACGGGCCTTTTATTTTGTGATAACTATAACATAATAATATGATGGATAATATAACTTAGTCAATAAATATACGTATTTATTTAATTATTTAAGGAAGTAAAACATTTTGGTGCGCTTACCTTTGATAAAACGAAACGTTTAATGATGAGACGAAATGTCAAAAGCATTGAAAGTATGTGTTCTGTTGTCAAAAGTGATAAAATATTGGTACATTTTTACGATTTTGATTATGGTTTTTCTCGTTAACGATTGATCTCCGTAACTTGAAACTTTATTGTGGAAGCTTCTATTAATAATAGCTTAGTGTAAAAAAACTATGGACTGTGAACTCGTGGACCTATATAAGAAAGCTTAGCCGATACAAGTCCAGTATACCATTCTGGTGTCGGAGGAGCGCGTGTGACCGATACATATCGAGTTAATGATTGATTCTACCGCCCATTTGCCAAACTAGTTCCAATATGGCGGTGCGGCTATTAAGTAAGCGATTATAAACTAAATACAAGATAGTTAGCTAATAGCAGACCCCGAAATCCGAGGTGAAAACTTCAGATACGACCGCCGACGACTGCTTTGTTTATGTATGAGGTTCATTACTAGATAATTTGTGTTTGAGACAATAAACAATTCCATTTTTGGAGTGTAAATTTCGCCTAAAAAAATTTGTCAAATTGAATTTTGTGTGAATGTGAAAGGTGGCAGTCAATTGCTCGTAAATATACCCTGGAATCATAACAATAATATAGTATACCTAATAGATTTGTACCTAAGAGAAGATCTCAAATAGGGAGTAACTTTCAAGCTGGGCGATGCATTCTACTCGTGATTTTCACTAGGTATAGACTCAAACCAATAAAAAATTTAGGTCTTCAGATGTCTCGGAGAACACGTTAAGCCGTCGCCATCGTTCCCGGTTGCCATACAAACATCTATGGCAGTCGAGCCCTCAAAAATCCACACAGTCTAACTTGGAACTTCGATATCGCCATTAGTCATTGGACCATTGGTCGTGGAGGGCAGATGGCAGTCGTATCACAGTTAGAGTGGAAATGGTTCAGAGAATGATGATGATGAATGGTGCAGAAGAAGTATTAATACGGAACAATAAAACGCCAATTTCATGGCCCCTAGATAGTCCACACAGATGCGCTCTGCCTACCGGCAGCATCCAACTCAAATCGTGATTAATAGGACAAACGGCGATCTTAACTCGTCCCGAACACGGCAGGCATGTGTCTATGCCACGATTATTTATTTTCGGCCTTACACGCCTAATGAAGGAGATGCAGGCCGTTTGCTTACATCATTGCGCGAAATACGGTACTGAAGAATGTTGGAAAGATATAATGTTCCTAAGGTTGCCTGTAAAAGATTGCCATAGCGATAAGGCCGCCAATTGTATTTACATTTGTAAATGTTTTTTTTTTTTGTATTGTATTGTTTCATAGTTGATGTACAATGAGACGTATAAAACTTATAAATTACATTTTTAAAAACATAATGTAAATTTAAAAATATCAGAAGTCTGTAGTGGTTTAACCGCGGTAGTAGGTACCTAATACCATTATTTACTACCTATAATATTATTAACCTATTGATTATTATATTACTTATATTATCATTTGCTATTATTTATTCTGTAGTAATACTGTGACTATGTATGTAAGTATAAGCACGTGAGTTGAGCGTCCGGATTTTATTCGCACGTGTAGTTACCGAAACATATAAAAATATAAAAACCTCAGACACAAAAAAGCCGCGAAAACGTAAAAAAATGAATTTCATAACATTTGATTATATTAGTATTAAATTTAGATAAATTCAATGCTATTATAATCATTGATACATGTTGTCGACATCAAAACATCAATCAATTAACCCGCCCCTCACCGTACCAGGGGCAAAGGTGCCCATGACGCTAGCGGCTTTTTCCCGCTGAATAGCCACTGCTAAAAAAAAAATTCCAGGGTTTCGTATCACTTGACCTCTGACTGGTTTTTTAAACACCAATTATGCATGTTTCAGCCTCCGGGACATCCAGACCTCACCATCTACGTGTAGTTAAATAGACAACCATCATTCCTTCTATGGCGTCATCACCTAACACCCGTGGTCACATGCAGAGTGGCATGAGGAATAAAAAGAGTTAGTTACCTTCTCCAGCTGTTTCGCCAGCAACGAATAAGGCTAATGAGGGCGTCAAATAAGTACCTAAGCTGCATACTCACAGCAAGAAATTAGTTCCTCAGTTTTTGTAATTGTTGAATAAATTTGCCCTTTTCAACGAATATTTTTTATCATTTGAGGAAATAATATTATTTTATGTAGGTATATAATTTGATTAGCTGTTGCAAGCGGTTTCGCCTGTGTGGACTTCTGATCAGATAAATCCTTATTAACAAATATAAAAAGAATTACTCGAATTGGTCCAGCCGTCTTCGAGTTATGCGCTTACCAACATATTTCGCGATTCATTTATATTATATAAAAGTGTCTGTCTGTCTATTGTACTGCGTCTAAACCATAAGCTTATCCTAAGGGAATAAAGTGTGCGAGTGAATAATAACTTTATGATCTGAACCGATTTTAACCAAAGATTTTGAGGGTGAATAGAAGCTCTATATAAAATAGTAAATAACTAGAATCATAAAGTTATCCTTAGAAAAACAAAGTGACATACGTATCTTTACACAAAACTTAAATGTGAGATAGGGACCCGACAGATTACATGAACCGTGAAATGTTACCATTATCAACTTTGACAGTATAGATATTGCAGAGATGTCACAGTTTCCGCACTAAAAGCTACAAGTCACTGCCACTGATATTTAAAATTCGAAAAAAAATCGAATAGCCTCGCGGTAGCCTAGTGGTATGAGTAATGGACTGCTGAGACGAGGTCTTGGGTTCGATCGCAGGTTTTACCATGGCACACACCAATGACTCGATGTTTTTCGAAGTTATGTGTGTATTTATCGTAGGTATATAAGAACCCGGTTAATGGCAATAGGCTCGCCACCTATTACTTTGTGACCTAAACATAAACAGGCGAAATGTGGGTGCTAGCACCTCTGCCTATCCCTTCGGGGATACAGACGTGAGTTTCTGTTATGAAAAAAAATTAATGAAGGAATCTGTAGGTTCAGTAATATTCTATGACTAGAATAATTATTTTTGGTTGCGATAAACGATATCCAAGCATGCGGAGCTTTCTAATTTATATATGTCTTTAAAATTAAATATATTGCAAAGTGCATTTAGTGCAAAAAATGTGGTTATGGAGAGAAAAATGCAAAGATTAAGAAAGAAAATAGTACAAACAATACTTTTTTCACTACAGCAGCTCAAACAAGTAGGTTTTGCTGCGTAAAAACAGTGTGCAAAATGCGATTTTGCTCACTGAGTGAGACAAAGTAACTTTTTAATTATTTTTTTTTTAAATAAACAGTGCCAGCCATACATTTAAAAAGAATTGTTACGCGACGAACTTTCGAACTACATAATCGGACAAAGTAACTTTTTAATTATTTTTTTTTTATTTTTCAATAAACAGTGCCAACCATACATTTAAAAATAATTGTTTCGCGACGAACTTCCGAACTACATAATTATTATAATCTGCACTATTTCTTGGCTGTCCTTTAAAATATGAAGGTCCAATTTCAAAAATCGAAAACTGAAAGATATTTTGTAAAACGAATAACCATGTTTTTATTTAAATTATTTAATATTTTGTTGTATTATTGTATACAAAAATAAGTGATGCATAAGTAATTATAATGATTACTATTTTCAACATTTAAAAAATAACATGTCACAGACGCTGTTTCTGAACACACCTTAAAAATTGCGGGAATAAAATTTTACACTTAAACTTGTTAAATAGATAATATTAAAAATATTAAAAGAATCAGAAAAGACCAGCGGTACTAGTGATGAAGACAGTATTTTAATGCTAGAAGAGTTTCAATCTATTCCTGTTCTATGTGTTGTCTTGTAAGTAATACTTAAGGTTATGTGTTCTCGCTGCTGAAGTGAAAAATAATGTGTGCAACACGAGAGCAAAATAATTTGCATCTCGTGCATTTGAATCCCTCACCACGCTCAGGATTCTACATTAGAATCACTCGCTACGCTCGTGATTCAATCTTAGAATCCCTCGCTTGCTCGGGATTCAAAATCAGCACTCGCAGCAAACAACAATTTTGCTCACTTGTTGCACAAATAACTATTTATTCTTAACAAACCAAAAAGTAAATTAAAAAGTTGATGGCTACAGTGCAGCTGTCAAACATATGACAACAATGAAAGCAAAACAAAAGTGCATCAAGATTATCTTTGGTATGCCATCAGGTTTTAAGCTGTATGGAATAAATACGATCCCTTTGGAATGGGTTCTTATTTCTATTGGACTGCAACAGGTCAATAACTTTTGGCAGAACCAAGCCGAAAAATATACTAGGTCAGAGCCGTATAATAAGCCCTTTAAAAAATAATATATTAATATACATCTACAATTATTGTGAAGAGAAAAACATTGTATTGTATTTTTGTAGGTTTGTATGTTTGTATTGAATAAACTCACAAGCACTAAGTACCAATTAACGCCTTGGAGAGTATCAGACGAAGCTTATAGTCGTACAAGCATTTTTAAGAAATTATATAACCTAATGTTTAGCCTAAAAGAATTTTCGTCGATACATAACTACCCCGACATCCCGCAATGGCCGCACAACCTGTCCTTCCAACAGTCAAGATAATCAATTAAAATTTTCAATCTCTCAATTAATTGGCTAGTAAAGTAATTGCACACATACTCGGAGTCATCTAGTGGAGATATGCTGAACTATTTCACAACCGATCCTGGATCGCGATATGAAAATTCTTCAAATATCAACCACATATACTTACTGAATAAGATTATAACGTATCTATAAGATTAGGTAGAATAATATTCGGTTTGTAATAGTTAAGTAGGTAACTATTTATTATGATCCGACTTTGTAAGGATATAATAAAGTAAGTACTCGGACCAACTGAAAACCTTTCTCGGTTTCCAGTTGGTCTGAGTACGGATTTTTATCTTTAGTGATAACTAGCTGACCCGCGCAACTTCGTCTGCGTCACCCCGTTTTTGCAATATTTTTCATTCCTGCTCCCGCACCTGTTGGTTGCAGCATGATGATTTATACATTCAAACCTTCCTCTTTAAACATTCTTTCTATTAAAAAAACCGCAATGAAATCCGTTGCGTACTAAAGTAAGTACGTAAAGGGACATAGGGACAGAGAACGCGACTTTGTTTTATACTATGCAGTGATATGAAGTCGTTACATATAAAATTGCCGTTTTGTTTGAAGAAATTGAAGGGAACCCAATTTTCTGTACTAACATTTTTCAATTTTGTTAGAAATGAAAAATCCAAATAGTTTGATTTTTATTCGTGTATGAATGAGATCACATTAGGCAAACAGCACCTTTTATTACATTTATTATTAATCAGAAATAAGGAGATCCGCAGACGAACAAAAGTGGTCGACATAGCCCACAGGGTTAGCAAGCTGAAGTGGCAGTGGGCGGGGCACGTAGCAAGAATAACAGATGGCCGTTGGAGCCGAAAGGTTCTCGAATGGAGACCGTGTACCGGTAGACGATGCGTGGGACGGCCTCCTGCCAGATGGACGGACGACACAGTCAAAGTCGTGGGTACCCATTAGATGCAGACCGCATCCAACTGGTGGGATTGGAGGTCGATGAGGGGGAGGGAGCAGTGGACGTCTTGTGGCTGAAATGATGATGATGATGATTACATTTATGAAAAGTGACAACTGTGAAAAAGTAATACGAAATTTATCATCAAAATGGATAGGATTTAGGAAATACTGTTTTTGAAGATCGAATTTAATTTATCAAGCGGCCAATATATAAACAATGGAAATAGCTATATATTTTCGGTAACTTTATATGTAAACGTTAAAATTATAGAACATATTCTAGTCTATTCATTCCACCGGTTTAGATGACCAATCAAATTTTTAATCTATCAATTTAATTGCCTAGAAAAGTAATTATGGTTAATTAATTGCACACATTCTTGGAGCCATCTGGTGGAGATATGCTGAACTATTTCTCAATAACTGATTCTAGATCGCGATATGAAAATTCTCTAGCTGTCAACCACATGTTCTAAATAAGATCAAAATGTATCTATAAGCTTAGGTAGAAATATATTAGATTTCTAATAGATAAGCAGGTAACTATTTATTATAACTCTTCTTCGCAAGAATATCATTAAGTAGGTACTTGGACCAACTGGAAACCTCCTACAGATTGCTTTTTTTTGTTGAGCGATATGTTTTTACTAAGTTAACTGATTACGAGAACATATGAGTAACAGATGAAAGGGCTTACCAGAGACTGGCAAAATTGCGGCTATTCTGCTGCAGAAGCCATTTTAAGAAAAGAAGAAGAAAAAGAAAGGGCTTGACTAGGAGATCAATTAAAAAACAATAATGTAAAATTTCAATTTAAAATTTACAAAACCCCTGACACCAATTCTGTTGCACATTTTCACTAAACTAAAATAAAATCTCTAAATTTACGTTGATTTTAAAAATAATTCTGTGGTTATTTTGTTTTCTAAATTGACAAAAACGATCAGATGCAAGTTGTAATGATATTGAAAAGTTTAAATAATCTTTTGAAACAAGCATGACGAAACGCGATATAGTGAAAATCTAAGATACAGATTTTAGTTTAATGAAAATGTATAACAGAATTATGGTCTCAATTAAGTAGAAAATAAATATACAAGCGCTGTCGTGTCGGAGTTGGATCGTTTCTTACACATTTGGTAGTGTTTTACCAGTTAGATGGTTTCTTTTTTTAATAGATTTTATCTTATTTTTATTAAATATTTAATAACAATAAAAATTATATTTACCAGTTGGGTCACTGCGTTCCCTCCAACGTAAACCACGTATTTCTAACATCATTCTTGTTTCAGATTAGCATTAGCAGAAGAATTTCACAGACGATAGTGGCATAACGTATAAGGCTACAGCTACACTAACGATGCAGACACTTACAGAATAAATTGAAATGTATGTTTAATAATTATTATCACAAAAAGCTAATCTATACGATAAGCCAAGCGCCACTTGTTCGATTCTAACTCGCTCGGGTTCTACAGTCGATGTATATCCTACCTTATCATCTTTTAACCTCAGAGTGTTCGAAATTTAATCGATAAATACGGTTAGGTTTTATCGCAATCAAGGCCTGCCCCTAGTGGCCTAGACATAATGCATTTCTATTGGCTACATCGTCAATAGAAAGGTCGAAAATGTATGAAAGTGACATTAGTTGTCGAAATGTCACCTCGAAGTCTGCGTTTATGAAGGACGAAGGTCATTCTAGTAACACCGGCTGATAACATAATATAACATAAAGTCACGCCTATATCCCCGAAGGGGTAGGCAGAGGTGCTAGCACCCCCATTTCGCCAGTTTATGTTTAGGTCCCAATGTAATAGGTGGCGAACCGGCTGATAATTTTCTGAAAACATAAAATATTTCGTAAGTTAACTTGAATTTTCATACATAAAATATTCAGCGGCACCACAAACAAAACAATACAACCCATAAACTAACATTTCCCGCCATCGTAAATATCCTCAACACCTAGTGCGCCCGCGCAATAAACACGCCGCGTATTTTAAAAGGTGCAGCTCAATACATAGTATGTTAGGTCTTCAGCTCTTGGGCACCGTTCTGACAGCTCAATCGCCACATTCAGCACGTCAGCGGTAACCTATCGATTTACTATGGGACATAGACTAGCATAGCTGTACAGCTGCATAGATATACAGGGTGGAAGATTTGGACCTTTTCTGGAGAGTAAATACTCTAAATACGAGAGATAGTTTTTGCAATGGTGACCCTCCTTCATGATACTTTGCCTTCAGCTTAACATCAGGCGAGGCGAAGTCAAATTGACGTGCCATTAATAGAAAAAAATAAAAAGAAGATAGATTTCAGTCAGGGAAACATTGCTTTATTTTTAAAAAGAAACCTAACTGCATTCTTAGTAGGTATTCCAAGTCATTACTTGTCGCACTAGGTAATGGAATAATTAATATTCTAATACAGTCTACACACTTGGACCCATGGTAAGCATAGCTTATGTAGCTTGCCTAGTTTTTTTTTTCGTAATTACATACTTATTAAATGCAGAAACACCCAGACCAATGCAAATATTCATATTTATGCACACAAATATTGCCACTGAACAGGATTCGAACCCCCGCCTCCTGTGTAACAGTCACGTTCACAAACAACACGCCACAGAGGCCTGCCTACTAAAGGTCTACTAAATTCGAGAAAATAATATTCTGTATTTTACATTAGCATTAATCGATAGGGTCAATTTTAAATGAAAGGAATTCTATCAATTCAATTTAACGAAATAAAGTATTTTTACTCAAAGGTCTTTTGTCATAATATTAACTTTTATATTCCATATTTAATTTACTTGAACCTTTTTTCGTGTGAATATCAAGCAGGGTTCGGACTCGAAATCTAAATCAGATCTACTACCAAATTTTACCCGGGAACTCAGCTTACAGATTGCCAAAACTTATATTCATACGGCGAAATATTCTGTAAGTAAAAAAAAAATATCTGAATCGAAAACGACATCGGCTTGTGCCAATTAAAAAATATTAACTATCGAGAACTAGTTCTGTAGAAATATAAGAATTAAAATGACTTGGCGCGCGTCTTCACAGAGTAAAAAGATATGCTGCACAAAAACTGTACAGTGTATAGTCTGTATACATTACTATAGACACGTTAACTTCGTAAGTTATCTCAACACAAGTCAAGCTAAGGTATACATTACAATACGGCCTTACACTCATTTCTTACAGCCAGTAAATGAATAACATTATCAGAGTGAGGCTTTCTTGTTCTGTGTAAATATTTATTCACGTAGCGGCGAAACATTCCGCACGTTAAGTGCTTACATAAAAATATACCGTCTGCATTATGGTTTAATTTAGATGATAAGGTTGGTGATGAAATTACCATTGAATCAAGTTCCATGTTTTACAAGATCCATTTTCAAAAGAACATGTTTTTTTTTTTAATTAAATCGAAAGAGTCGAAGTTTTCTATAAAATAGAATAGTACCTATCACCGTGGTATTATCGACAGATTTGTATTTATTATAAAACATATACAATGTAATGATCAAACACCTGCTATCTATTGCTAATAATATCTCCATTACTAAACGTTGTAGAATTATTCAATCAACCGTTATTTAAAGGCAAAAATAAGGTAATACAAAATACCTTTTTCATTAAAAATAAAACGGTTAGCATGAAACACGTTCTAGAACAGATACGAGTCGGAAAATATATTGCCTCGTTCGGTGTTTACCAGCTAAACTAATTTTATCGGTTCATTTAGAAAATAGATTCTGTAAATTTTGTTACTCAGTTACAGAATAAATTGGTCGTGTACAAACGCCTGGTTACCGCCTAGTTACGATAATATTTGAATCTATTAAAGCCGTGTAGTATGGTGTGAAGAAAATGGAGAAACTGTTTAGCAGTTTGGTAACTGATGTTTATTGTTAAAATTTTAAAGAAAGAATAAGGAATACGTATAGGTCAAAACGCAAATTAGTTTTCATACCTTATATAAAGGAATTTCAAAACAATTATTGTGCTAAACTTCGAATCAAATTCAGATCGGAAACAGTGATTACTTCGATAGGAGTCGATCCCACGATCTTTTTCTTATACCACTTAGGTAGCAGAAAAGCACACCGCCCACCTGATGGAAATGGGTTTTCAGAAGGCGACATTCAATTAGTTTAACTGTCAAACCATGGCTGAAGTTATATTTTCTACTTTACGTCTCCATAAAAACACTATTAAGGTAAATGATTGATAAAAAGAATACAATTATATTTTATTACCTACCTACCAGTTTTCAATAACAGTCAAGTAATCCTGCAAATTTTTAATGACTCAATATTGCGATTCGATTGGCAGTCAAAATGAAAATAAATGTCAAAAACGATGACGGTTTCAGAGAAAAGAGGAACGTATCGACCCCGACACTTGTCATAAATAAAAAATTACGAATTTGAATAGAGGAATAATTCTCGTTATTATAAATATTCATTAATTTTTCCAATGTTCTTTCATGAATATTGTACTACGAAAATACTTTTTTGACCTGATATATTAGCAGAAATAGAGCCCAGGATACGATAGAAGTTAAAAAATAATTGTGTTGCCAGTATGAAATAAATACGTTATCTATGGCGCCTTGCTGCGAGGCAGACATTTAATAACGTAATTCTACCCTTGTACCTATTGATTGTGCTAGTATGTAATTGAGAGGACATACTAGCTAGATTACGCCAGCTCGATATAATAAAAAATAAAAAATATATTGCTATCTCTTTCAGCTGCCCACTTACGTATGAGACAGCGTGAGATTTTGAATTATATTCCATAGTCGTTCTTTATCTAATTGATTTTAAATAGTTTTTGTTATAATACCTATACATGTTTTTTTTTAATAAATATAGAAAGCATTTAGGTACACATGTTACAAGTGTTTTGATATTTATCTGAGATGTCATAAGCAAACAGAATTATGACCGATCATTAATTTTATTGCAGCCAATTGACTTGAATGGCGTATGACTATGGTCTTCAAGTTGTTTTTTTCTTAAATTGTGAAGTGTTGACATTCAGACATGCAGGTGCGCGGATGTTGCCAGTTGTGAAGAAAAATATTAATCATAAATGATGAATGGTTCGTCCGCTTACACTGCGGTATGAACATCATTTTTGATTTAAGCGTCTAGGAAATAGAAACGTTTTTAAACCTTATCTAGTTTGCTGACAAGTTGCGTGATACTAAACGAATGTATTGACTGAATTATGCCGTCTACTAATGTATTATATTCAATAAAAATATTCACAAATTTTTCTCAGGCATTTTTGGATTTTCATACCCAAACTGAAATTTTCACAGATGATGTATTTCTATTGGTGCCATGACAACAAATAATACAAACAGATCCTAATGGTACCTACGGTACCCTTTGTGCGCGAATTCTTCTTGCATTTTTTTTATAGAATTTTGAGACAATTTTATGTTTATATCCAGGAATTTATACACAGTCAATTTGAATACTCATAATAACACATTTAAAAATTCGAAATATCATCAAAAAATCTTCGTAATTATTCTGAGGTTCAAACTCATTTTACAAAGGTATCTAAGCAACGACATTATAGACGAAAAACTTTCTGCAAACAATTATTAAAATTAAAACAATTAATGGTCAATTCAACAAGTTTTAAGTTCCATTTATTTTAGTAAGACATTAGAAATAATTAGAACTATGTCGACAGTCATCAGTTACTCAAAGGAAGACTTTATTCGTTCCTGGGGCATGCAAAACGCCGCCTTCCCGGACATTCCGGGTCATTCTCATTGCAATTGATGAGGAATTTTGTGTACCTCCGCTCTGAGTTTAATAAACCATTGACTCGGAAATAATGTTGTTGAAAGGAACATTTAATTTTATTTCTTACTTCTACTATCTTTGACAACCTCCGTGTCGTGGCGGTAGTGAACGCGACTGCTACGTGGGAGGCGTGGGTTCGATTCCCGCTCAGTGCAAATATTTGTGTGCATGAATATGAATGTTTACATTGGTCTGGGTGTTTGTATGTATAATATGTGTATATTTACAAAAAAAGTATCTAAGTATGTTTATCCGCATTCTAGAACCCAAAACATACCATGGGTCTAGGTGGCGTTGTATAGATTGTCCTAGAATATTTAATTAAGTATTAATTATTTAAATTTACTATTTTTTTATGATTTTAGATTGACATGGTCAATTACATTTTCACTGTCAAATGTTAAACGCCACTTTATACTCTGAATGGTGAAAAAAGATATTGAAATTAAAAACAATTAAAACTTCAACCGGGGTGATGGGTTTCAACTGGCGAGTGTCTGGCCCAAACAAAAACCGTGCGAGTCGATGCAGTGAGTGTTATAAATTACCCAATATATCGGTTACCCGTTCAAAGGTTTAACCCGTAAAAAGTTTTTCGGTACCTGATTTTCACAGGGTCGGTAGCACGAGCATGACGCCTTTGGTATTGCAAACGTCCATAGGCCACGGTGACCAGTTTCCATCAGATGGACCTTGTGCTTGTTTACCACTATACTGCACAGTGCGCACCATTTCCAGTCGTAATATTATCGTTGTTCATTATGCAAACACATGTTATTGAAATGACATAATGATAGTTCAAGTTGATTCTCTGACAGTAGTTTAAATTCGCAATAAAATTCATATCATGTCTTGGTTTTACACATGAATGACTATGCTATTTAAGTATTTTTTTCGCATCTGTGCACTGGTATGCCATACCTCGGTATACCAACGGTAAGCTCTGTTATATACCTCCGTATTCCACACGATGGTGTATGCAATAATAGAATGCGCCCAAAAGATTGTAAATAGATGCGAAAAGGAAATTTATATTCTCAGTGATGGCCAAGCTGCCGACATATTAAAAAAGAAAAGAGAAGATAATAATATCATCTATGCACGCTGTCTTTGGGTCTTTAGTTGCCAGAGGGGAGATAGTAGCCAACATATACTTCGTACCCTGGCAGATCCGGGGTCCTCTCTTCCGAGATGGCCCCCGTCGGGTGTAGGGTGTGGTGTAAATTAGATTTGGATGTCAAAGGATTATAGATCTTAATGTGTACCTATAGTGACTTTTGAGGCTCACTGTAAATAATATCGGTTATTACAGCGAAATTCGTCTAAGTCCAGGGATTCAAAAAACGTGCCGTAACGTATCATACATTGATTGCTATCGCGACAATCGTTAGATGTTATCTTTTGAATACATCGCAAGATGAAGTGCGAATACTGATGCTATGAACTTAGGGTTTTTATTGTAACTTTTTATTGCATTATTTTTTACCGGTGTAATAAGACTAAGGACTTTATTGACTGTAAGGATTTTATTTTCAAATTTTACTAAAGTCTTTAATCAGTGGATGTTGTCAGTGATGATTTCTGGCGCCAAGACGTGGACCCTCACAATGGGCCTCATAGCTCAAGGTCACACAGCAAGCTATGAAGGGGCTAAGTTCGGAATTACTCTGAGAGATCGAATCAGAAATGAATAAGTCCGTTGACAAGTGAAAGTTGCCGACATAGTCTACAGCTGAAGTGGCAGGGGACGGGGTAATAATACTTAGCTGGAATCAGATTTGATTCCAGTTAAGTATTATTCTTAATTAATTTTATCCTCTTTCTATCATTAAAATTATAACACAAGCCAGTGCAATATGCAAGCCATGCTTGCTCATTTTGTTTCTAGATAGAATTTTTAGGCGAATTCGTTTCGAACCGCAAAATGTTTTTCCCTGGTGAATTTCAGCTTAAGTCCACAGTTTATGTGATGGTTAAATAATGAATATAAAGCGCTGCAGACACAGAATACACATTGTGTGTTAATATATGCCGATGTTTGCTAACGTGCACTATCTCTGAATAATTAGAATGGAGCCACCACTCGCATTCCAACTACATAACATTGTGTTAAATTTGCAATTAACAAAGTAGTTATATTTTTTTCCTTGTACCGAACAGCTTAGTGGTTAAGGAGACTTACAATTAAAAGGTCCTGGGTTCGATTCCACACCATTACATCACGGATGTAAACCCGCTTCTAACACAAGTCATTAGGGTAAAAGCCGGATAGTTGCGCCAGTGGGATACTTGCCACGGTTTCGGATACACTATGTTACGGATGTAAGTGGCATTAGCGTTTTACTATAGTTGTAAGTACACCTCCCATAGACCTCAGGGCCACATTAACCGTCACCATAGACGCGAGCGTTTCACTCGTGCAAGCGAAAATCTTCCACGGTGAATCTTCGACAGGTGTCGAACTTATATTGGTAAGTTATTTCTGTTGAATATTTTTATTACTAATTGTGGTTTCAATCCACCTTTTATTTCTTTGCGTGCATTAGGCTTTACATTGCACAGTTTATTACATATTTTTGTAACATAATTATTATTTATTTCGCAAATGAAAAGGGCAAGTATCCGTATCAAAAAGGATAGTTGCCCTAGAAACTTGTGCGGATAGTTGCTCTGGGGGCAACTATTCGCAACTATAAATTCTTTCACGAACAAAGGCAAATATTTTCTATTTGTGTTTTTTTATTCATTGTGGCTGCAACTTAGCTGGAATACAATAAGTATTTAGGTCGTGTGTTCTAGGCCCACCCGTGTCAGTACTTTTTTCAGATTATTTATTTATTTTTTTTTTATTACCACTTAAAGTGGCAGATATGCACCTAATGGAAAGAGGTTGCCGTGGCCTATGGACGTACGTAACCCCAGAGTTCATTCTACCCGTTAATAAAATAAAATTAATAATTAATTAAATTTTTAGGTGAGCAAAATGCCTCTTAAGTATCAGCGTAAAGCCGGCGTGGTGCCGTGTCACATAAGCTGGACAGAGGAAAGTTTAGGTCTTGCATTCCAAGAGTTGGATGAAAAAAAGGAATCAACTAAATATAGCGAATGTACGGGATACCACGGGATACGGGGTATAATTTTTGGCTATTTTTGTTATATTTTGTATAACGTTGATTATAACTTAATAAAAGATTGCAATAAATAATAAAGACTGGTTGAGTAAATCGATATGAATTTGTTTTTCATCAAAAGTCATTGTGACGCGTCTATCCCCGCATGAGGCAAGTATCCTCTCAAGTATTATTTACGTTAGGCAACTATCCGCTAGAGTGGGCAACTATCCTCTCTTTGAGAGGTCAAATAAAACAGGTTTTACTCAAAACCTATAATAATTATGTTCTTAACAATAGGCTTCTATAGTAGCTCAAAGACCTATAATTTGATATACACCTTGCAATATTCTTATTAAGCACATATTTCTTAATTATATAGCTTTGTTGAAAAGTGGCGCAACTATCCGGCTTTTACCCTAAGCCTAGCAGAAGCTCCCTCCTGCTAGGCTTAATGACAGGAAATATTAGTACATAATTTTGGTTTCTAATATTCTTTTCCAATAAATGTCTTCACGGATACCTTCCCGCCAAAGTCAGCGTCGGTAGTTATGTCGGACTCGAACCGACCAAAACTGATAGGAAGAAGGGAACACGGGAGCTGGTAAGGAATTCCACGTCGTCACAAATTTGCACAATTTTAATATTGTACTTATATTATAATAAATTGGTAAGCTATCCCGAAGAGCGAAACCTCTGCTCCGGCCCTCTCCGTGAGTAGCGGCGCTGCCGTGAAACAAATTACTACACGATGATAGCAACTCAAAAATTAAATCAATTTGATAGAAGAAGATAATAAGTATACCTAGTAGGCATACATTAGTAGGATTGTTATCAAACTGCCAGTAATAAAAATATAAACGAATGAATAATGTAAAACAATAAAAATCAATCCATTATTATAAATGAACAACACAAAGCAAGCACTAGCTTTGCCAGTTATATATCGAATTTATAATAAAAGCATAAATAAGCAGTTGACTGAAATTATAATACTTAGTTCTAGATGTAAAACAACCTAGTTTCCATTTTAAACACATTTATTACATATTTGCATTAACATAGTAAAATTATTTGAATGCCTACATAGCGCTTAGACTGCGACTGTATTAAGTTAAGACAATTTTCTCTCTGTAAAGGTGCGTCCAGATTTGTGACATGAACGGTGGACCGGACCGCGTAGCATCAAGCCATGACGTTAAGTGTGAACGTAACAACTTGTGGCACATGGGCACACAAACTAAAATTGTGCTGACACGGCCACCAGTCGATCGACGGTTTTATTAAGCGCAGCTATCACGTAGCAGGCTGAATACGTGACAGACACTCCTGACACGGTCACGGTAAAATGTTGCGTAAATGTGGACGCGGCATAGAGACCCGTCGTTGTTTCAAATCTCGTCTGAACATTTACTTTTTCAGTTTTAAATCGATTTGTAAAATTTAGCATATAATGCCTTAAAATTTCTTTTTTAACAAAAAGTGTAGAAAACCCCTCTCCAATGAGCGTTAATTGTTTGCTTATGTGGGGTGTTAAGGGAAGACTCCTGAAAATGAAAACAGAGGGTACCTTATCAGGTAACTTATCAGGTAGTTTAACTAAATTGAGCAACTTTTTAATGTAATACTTTTTTTTGGTACCAAAAACAAGCATTCAAACAAAAGTATCAAGAACTAAGCGCTTCTGCGAATCTTTTCTATATCGCACCATTTAGTCTTCAAATTATCTGCCATCACACATGTTTCCTTCATCCTACAGTCTCGAGTCCTATAAGCGGGGCGAGAAAAAATAACTTTCGAGGCCGTCAGGGAGGAAACCGCCATTACAGGGACGGAATAGTCCCTGTAACGGCTGCCACCACGTTTTGGCCTGCGCTTCTGCTTACCATCAGGCGAGGTGCACTCAATTTGACGACCTAAGTATAAACACAACAAAAATGTACATATACATATACATACATATTTGTACACACGACAAACGTGATATGAAATTGTATGAAAAGGTGTACGCTTGTATATTCTTTGTCGACTGTACAACTGATGCTAATGAAGACATTTAAAATTTAAATGGAGGACTTTTAAAACTATAGTCAATAATTACTAGTATACTAAGTAGCTTACAAGTGCTATTCTGTAAGTATGCAATTATAATTCTGTAAGTGCACAGTAAATTGTTGCATAATTATAAAAATACTTTTTTCCTCTGATATTGCAGGTTGCAACTGCAGGTATAGATATAGGCACAAATTATGGACTCAAAATACCTACCTACTCGTTTTTGGAGTCACAATAAATTAGACATATATACAGGGTGGAATTTTGTAATGCCACCTGAAGGGAAAGTACTCTTAATACTGCAGATAGAAAATTTTACTCAAAGGAAACATTCCTTTGTTTTTGAAAAGAAACAAAACTGCATTCAATGTTTTTTGAAAATTCGCTTGCCGCGCCCAGTAATCGAACCAACTAAAATCTGTAAAAGTTGCACTCTGTACTTTTATTGCATAGATCGCTAGGGACAATTATAAGGATGAAATCTCTCTAACAAACTTCATAAATTAAAGGAAAGGAAAACCATTAAATCCTAAATTATTTACAAAAAATGGTAAACTAAGTAATTAATTGCTCGATACAAACATTTAGATCAAAATCTAAGTTGTCCTGCTGAAGAGTTTGCCGTCGCTTTTTGAAACTATCCGTATTCTTGACACTTTTCTACTATTATTTTCAGTACAAACCGAGTTGGTGCCTGTCGGTCTTGATATCCTTCTCAATGCCACCAATAGTAATTCGTCATTTTAATGGATAAAATACGTCAGTGATAATAATTATTTATTAATAAAACAAGTAAATAGATGGACCTTTGAGTAAAAGTGCTTTAACTTGACCCATGGAACAATTAATTTAGGATTTCATTGTTTTCCTTTCATTTAATGTAGGTATGAAGTTTGTTAGAGAGATTTCATCCTTATAATTGCCCCTAACGATCTATGCAATAAAAGTACAGGATGCAACTTTTACAGATTTTAGTCGGTTCGATTTCCGGGTGCAGCAAGCGAATTTTTAAAAATCATTGAATGCAGTTTTGTTTCTTTTCAAAAATAAAGGAATGTTTCCTTTGAGTAAAATTTTCTATCTGCAGTATTAAGAGTACTTTCCCTTCAGGTGGCATTACAAAATTCCACCCTGTATAACATAGTCATTATATAGAACATAGTCATAATAAATTAGAATACCTAGTGCTCCTTAATCCGTTTTACGGTATAAAGAAATGTAAAAAGAGTACTAAATAATTTCAATTGCTCCTTAATTCGCGTTGCGGCCTAAAAGCCAAAAAAGTACTTGAGCTTAGGATTTCCATTGTTTTGTATTCAGTAATAAAGATTCAGTATACTGCACACTTTTTCAGTACACAGAAATATTATAGACCATATTCGAATCTCGATAATGTTTCTACGGTACATCTATAGATTCTTATAATCAGAATCTTATGTTTGTATTCAAATTATTCTCAATTTAAATATCTACAGTAAATGTATAAATTATAAGTTCTTTTACATAAAAATGGAGCAGCACACACATGGCATCTAGCAGTGCATAAAAAATATCGACCAGAGATAATAATTTTATAAGTGCAACATTAAGTGCCAGACAAGACTATCTCCATAACCAGTATGAATCTAAGTTGCAGCTGCTTGACAAATTACTGAAAGAGAAATGCTCCTGCCGTGGTTGCGTGTCTGGACCACATTTCGGACGTCCTACGTGTACTTAGGTATATTTTTTAAATTATAACTCACAAGATATAAGATTAGTACAAGATAATTTTATGTTTCCGTTTTATGTTAGAACTAGATTTTGCTTCTACACCCAACGCTCACATAGAAATCTCATCACGGCAACCCCTGGGAACATATTAAAAGGATAAAAAGTAACATAACATAACATAAACTCACGCCTATATCCCCGAAGGGGTAGGCAAAGGTGCTAACACCCAAATCTCGCCAATTTATGTTTAGGTCCCAATGTAATAGGTGGCGAGCCTATTGCCATTAACCGGGCACTTATAAACCTGCGATAAATACACACATAACTTCGAAAAGCATCGAAAAGTCATTGGTGTGAGCCATGGTAAACCTGGGATCGAACCCGTGACCTCGTCTCAGCAGTCCATTACAAATACAACTAGGCTACCGCGGTGTATACCGCGACGGATAAAAAGTAGCCTATATTATTACTAGCTTCAAAGCCGTGTGGTTCCCGGCAGAGTAAAAATTGGGCCACCCTATCACTTCGCATGCGGTGTCGTACTAGGCGACTAAGGAATAGGACTGTTTAACATCAGACAGATATATACAGCCCAGACTCAGCCTCAGATGTATGACTCGAGTCAACGATAGTGCCCGAAATACGGCAATCGGATCACACTCTATTAATTACGTACGTACGTACAGTAGCACTAGCATGAACTCCTATCGAATTCGTGATGTAAAGGTTTCGAGAGAACGGAGCATTGTGATTGGCAGACTGCCTCTTGTGAACCTGTGTGCGTATGTAGCCCGCCAATCGCAATGCTCCGTTCTGTCGATACCTTTACATTACGAATTCGATAGTATTTCGTGCTGAGAATGCAGGAGTCTTCCCGAAGAGATAAACCTATGCTCCGGCCCTCTCCGTGAGTACAGGCGCTGCCAAAACAAATTACTACATCACGGTAGCAACTCCAAAATGCCGTCGATTCGACAGAAGAAGACGTGGGACCGATTGCAGTGGTTGATACTAAGACATACCTTTAGGAGTCAGTTGTTGAAAATCAGCGCCTGGTTACTCATGCCCATCATTATGCTGAACTGGCACCTATCTTTGTGCAGTGTGTTTGTGTATTTTGTATTGCATAAAAATAAAAGGCTTTTTCTTTCTTTGTTTCTTTCCTTCTTCTTTCTTATCATTTCGCTCGCCGTCGTACGAAGCGTTTGGCGAAGCAAATTGGCAACACACTTGTACTTCTCCACGATATGTATTATTGGACCTAACTGGTTAATAAAATGGTACTATTACTTGAGGTAACTTCACTCGCTAGCTCCGTGTGTTACGTCTAAGTTATTCTTTTAATTTGAACTTATAAGTTAGAGATAAGTCGATAAATATAAATTTTCTGCGATAAATGAACCACAGGCGAATTCGCGAGTAGCATTAATCTATAGAAAACCATTAATTACGAGATCCCCACAAGCCATTGATTGGGTTAAACATCCATAAAAAATCCATAGCTCCAGCATAATGATAAAAGTTTGATCATTAAGATATAGAAGTTAGATAAAGTCTATAAAGTAGGATATATTGCGATACTTGTCTGTACCAACTCGATAAGAATCACGTATTTTCATTCAATGTTATTTCAAAACAAAAAATAAATACATTCTATTCTATTCTATTCCTACTCCAGGAGCCATATAACCACCTCTTAAAAGTATTATTAATTCAATGTTACTTTACTTACATACCCATCAGCGTCCTTTAGGGTACTATTCTTTTTTTTCCCGTGCGAAAATCCGTCATGGATACCCCCCGCCGAAATCAGCGAGATTGTTGTGTCGGACCCGAACAGACTCCGACTTGGGACATCAGTTGCCGAAGCCACACGCCCCGGCTGACCCAGGGCCAGCGAAGGCTTTCTCTAATGTGGGATTTCGGTGTCCACGTCTTTCCTTCGATAGGGAGGTCCTTCCCGGTCCTTCGGCAGATGTGGCCAGTTTTAATAAGGAATCTAATGTATAAATTTATCTTAATGTAACATTTTATATCTTAGCCTATTTTGGGCACTAACAATAATGAAAAATCATAGTTTCAGTTTAGTATTCTTTATATCACTTCGGTGGCAGGTGACATTTATATCGGTCCATACCTCACCGGCCACCGAAATGATGTAAAGAATATAGTCTAGGTATTGGCACGAGTTGTGAACGCAGTATAATTTTTTGGGTTGTTTTTACCCGACTGCGCAACGTAAAGGAGGCCCATTCAAATTTTACGAATCAAACTTACCAAGGGGCCCCGACTGTGAGTATTGTATAAATTTTAAACTACTGGGCTTGTTTCTTCCTTTTTAGTTTTCATTAGATTACTATTTTCACGTAATTTTTAAAATTAGTTTTTAAGCAGTTGGGTTTTTTGTTTTTCTTTAAATAACTTTTTTTTATTCGATCTGCAACGGTGGTGAACGTACTAAAATCTACTAATCATATATTATTTTATCAAAACAATACGCGAGTTAGGACCTCGTTACTCTCATGACTTCATCAATTAAGCTTAAAACACCCACTTTCATGTAGTCCAGCAACCGCACGACCTCATAGCATCGCTATTCTAATTGTGGCCAACCGAATAAATCAAATGTTTATATAAAATAATAAATAACATAACACGGAGTGGACAACATCGTGAATAAATTCCGAGACTAACGAGTAGAGTTGCCAGGTGTACTGATTTACGCGGGATGTCCGGATTTTCAGAGGTATGAGGACGCGTCCTGATTTGCGCCTGATCGGTACGCCAAATGTCCTGATAAATCGAACATTTATTAAAGACCGTACCATCGCATACCATTACTAAAAAAAATTAATTACTTGCGTTTCAAATGAGTCTGAGAACTGTCATAATGACATTTAGATTTGTGTTGCTGACTTCAATATTATCTAATTAATACATTTACCACTTAGTATTGACGAAATTGCGGCAATCCAGGTAAAAACAACCACGGGAACAGCTAGTTTATTAGTAAAGAAAATACTTTATGAAAAGAAAATAAACATTAAGTCGTTGTCGCTCGGTGTTGCCATACACATATGAACCAATCCGACAAAGAAATTTTGTTGTTAGCTGTAAGTAAAATTTCGATGAGTACGGAGTGAAGTGGCCGCAATCGCGATTTCTTCTCATTTGAAACGGATAGTATGTAATTGTATATGTATTTCTTTGTCGCATTCGCCTCACTATATCGAGAATGAAATGTAATGATAACTATAAGCTTAATATAAAAGCCAAATATTTAAACATATAGGTACGTTTAAACGTGTAACATGATCAATCAATAACTTAAAAAAGAGTTGCTTTTTTATGGAATTTTTTTTTGTTTGTCCCGATGGCCTAAATCCCGATATTTTTTTCCATGTGCCCCGATTTTAATCTAACCAAACCTGGCAACACTACTAACGAGTCTCACCGCGAGGTCTCGCGTCTCCTAGCTTCATGACAACCATGGAATACTGTAATTTCATCAACGCCTGCATTTAAGCGACGTATTCCAGTTTGATTTGTGTGAGGAATTATAGGTGTCAGGTGGATTACACTGTGGGAATGTATAAAAGGTACTGTTATGCCGTAGAATCATGTTTTAGCTGGAATATCGAGTTCTGCAAAAAGCTTTTTTATACTGCATAATATTGTAGGTACTCCCTTATTAGATAGGTACACCTACATTAGATGCAACTTCTGTGACATGGCAACACCATTCCAGTGGCCGGTAATGAACGCGAATGCTACGCAGGAGACGCTGGTTCGATTCCCGCCCAGTTCAAATATTTGTGTATATGAATATGAACATGTATTTGCATTAATCTGGGTGTATATAATATGTCGCAGTAAGATAGTTATATCCGTAATAATAATCATATCCCTAGGGATATAATTATACCTACGCCGGAACATAGTTATACGAAAACGATTTATTACTATCTCACTAGGAATATAGTTATAAAACGGTCCAAGTTTAGTGATATAATCATATTCATAATATAATATAATATAATAAGATATAATATACTCAAAATTCCGACTAGCCTAACTACAGAAATTCGATATGGCCAATTTGGTTGTAGAGAAAATATCGTAGTTCACCCTATTCTTAGTTAGACTAGAATGCGGACCCCAACTGAGTTGGGAATAGGATCAGAAAATGATGATGATCATATTTTTGTAATCACCCGATCCGCTAAGATTTCTTCACACAAAAACCGTACACCATTTACGCGCCTAAGCTCGTCTGGCGCCTTCAAGCATTTCACCCGCCTCCCACATAATAGCCGACCAATCACACTCATCTATTCGAAATTAGAACTCGCGCTATTACAATCAAACAGTGCGGTTTGCGCGGAAAATCACGACGTGGCGCCATATTTGTTTTACTTTTTTTATTGCGTCCCGTCTCACGCAATACACTTATCGGTTGATAGCGAAATAATATTTCAAACTTATATTACACCATCCATTAAAATGATTCTCTAGGGCAATTTTGTCATTCAAAATCGGTTAGGACTAATTGGTGGCCTGTTATGGGATTAATTAATAGTTGTTTGGTTACGGTACAGCCATAAGTCGATGTAAACGACTTGTTGGTTGTCTAACATGTACGAGAAAAACGCTGGAAGCGCATGTCGTGTCTTGACTACATCAGTCAAATCTTCACTTGATATGCAGCGGATAACATTCGTTACGACATGCAACCCATACTGTGGTCTCTTGAGGTATACACGGTGATTTTATGTTGTTTCGGAAAAAGAATATTTTGTTTCACACACAGTTTCGATAGCAAAATCGACTCGAAGTTTTGATTTTGAACAAAAAAAAATACTTTATGTATGGCAATAATGTACAGGTGAACAGAAAAATGTATGGGACGTGTAAAAAAAAATTATTTTTTTCGCCAAATTAGGACTTCCTCACGATTTTGCTATTGAAATTGTGGCAAAAATCTTTTTTTCCGAAACGACTATAAAATCAGCCGGTATACCTAGTTCTACTTCTATATATTATTATTACGGTATATTTTTTGAATATACAAGCTACGAGACCAGTGACAGCGAAGGAGAAAAGTACAAAAAAAATATTTTCATAATTTCTGTGATTTAACCACACTGCATCACAATAATGCAGGGTGTTAGGGAAGTGCGAAAACGAAAACAGGGTTTACTGACCAGTTAAATCAAATTAGGCTACATTTTTAATTGCAAGTTTTTTTTTGTAGGTACCATGATTTTTAAACCCTTTTAATAGTAGGTATTATTGCGTGAATAATGCGGTCTAAAAGTAGCCCAATTTTTTTTTAAATGGACAGGTAGTATCACATATTTTTGTTTTCGGATTCGTAAGCCTAACACCCTATATTGTTGCAATGCAGTGTGGTTAAATCTCAGAATATAAATGACTTGTATTTTACCCTTTGCTGTCACTATTCTCTGAGCTTGTTCCTAGTTGAGAATAATATTGAAATTAAAACTGGAAAGCTAGCCCTTTCCAGTCTTAATTTCAATATTTTTCGTGAAGCGGTTGATTCACCTGCACACCAATTGGCGATATTGAAACTCAATTACCCGCAACGATGGTCATACATGTTCGTATGGCAACCGGGACCGACCGAGGCTCGGAAATACACCCGCCAATGCAAATAGACATATTTATATGCATGTCAATATTGGCGTTGAGTGGGAATCGAACCCGCGTCCCGTGCATAGCAATGTAATGCACACTACAGAGGGCGTTAGTTTTTATTTTACTGTAACGTAACGTAAAAAGTCCGTAGCATTGTATAGGGAGTACCTAACGATAAGTGAAAATAACACTTCAGTGGTAGTATAGGTACCTAATATTTTTTTAAATAGACCCTGATAAAATAATTTATTTTATGACATTTTCACTATGTTATTTTTTCATTTTATAATATTTTCACTATTTTATTTTTTCATTTTATAATATTTTTACTATTTTATTTTATAATATTTCCTAAAATAGACCTTGTTTGAAAGTTTAAAATGTAAAAAAATAAAATAGTCTCCCGTAACACTATTTTCTTTCTTTTTCTTTTTGAACTTTATGCATAGACTTAAAATGCCAAAGGCACTACAGCCATCGTCAGGGTGATGGAGAGATACATTGAGGTAGGTCCAGGTAAAAGAATGAACTCCATACGTAATATAAGGATGTTACTCTAATTTGAACTCAATAATATTTTTTTAATATTTGATATACAATTTTAATTTGTTCGGTTCCGACATTGCCACCTCACTCACATAACCGTCCAAAGTAAAGAAAAATAAAACAAATACGTAAAATATCTGACATACATAAACTCACTCCTATATCCCCGAAAGGGTAGGCAGAGGTGCTAGCACCCACATTTCGCCAGTTGTATGTTTAGGTTCCAATGTAATAGGTGGCGATCGAGCTTATTGCCATTAACCGGGCACTTATAAACCTGCGATAAATACACACGTCATAACTTCGAAAAGTATCGAAAAGTCATTGGTGTGTGCCATGGTGAACTTGGGATCGAACCCGAGACCTCGTCTCAGCAGTCCATTACCCATAGGTACCACTAGGCTATCGTGGTTTCATCTATTAGTCCTGAGAAAACCACGTCTCCCCACCAGATTTATTACATAGCACATTATGGCAGCACAATAAGACAAATACGATATACATTTGTAATTAAGCTAAGAAGCACAATCAAACCCTTTGTTGAGCACACAACAGCTACAATACGTCTAGTAATATTCAACAGAATTTTGTTATACGAAAATCATCGTTAACACCCTTACTTTTGAGTCCCTTATCATTGTAATACCATCATATTGTAATTTTGTCGTATCCGCACTTAAAAGGCGTTCCAAATCACGCAGCGAGCGTTGCGTTTAGACCACAGACAATGCTAATAAGACAAGTGCGCTCGTAGAACGGAACGCGGATGACAGGGTACAATCCGTACAATGTATTTACAGTATTATACAATTGTGGCGTTTGTTACAATTATTAAACTCATATTTTATTTGTGAATTGATAGTTATAGCTTTGTAGGTACGTAGACGTTTATTTTTACTTCAACCAACTAGCCTATCGTAGTCCATTGCTGGACAAACAGTGAAGTAAATTAACATAACATAAACTCACGCATATATCCCCGAAGGGGTAGGCAAAGGTGCTAGCACCCACATTTCGCCAGTTTATGTTTAGGTCCCAATGTAATAGGTGGTGAGCCTATTGCCATTAACCGGGCACTTATAAACCTGCGATAAATACACACATAACTTCGAAAAGCATCAAAAAGTCATTGATGTGTGCCATTTTAAAACCTGGGATCGAACCCGAGACCTCGTCTCAGCAGTCCATTACCCATACCACTTGATACCACTAGAATTATATTATTTATAGTACTAACATATGGTGTATTTATAGTGTATGTAAAACAAATAACAAGTGGAAATGTGATGTAGTTAGTGCATGCGTGTCATTGCTATGCGTATTTACGCAACGAAGGATAAATTCGACAATATGAATCTTATTACTTAACCATAAATACTTTTTATCTAAACAAAAATAATCGCTATTTTGAACGGTTAAAAAAGAAGTAGTGGTGTGGCGTTCAGCAACGTCTAGTTTCGGAACGGGTAATTTAATTGGTGGTAACTCCGACAGCTGTCACTATACACTCCCGCGACGATGATTGTAACTACGGGTTTTTTGGCGGGAACGCGAAAAGTGTCATAGCGCTGCAGTGTTTCATTTTCTATATTTGGTGTGCATTAGAGTTTTTGTGTGTAAAAATGGTGGAGTTTTAGACATAACGGCTTGGACAAAGCACACAAGTGTAGGAGAGTGGAATATTGTAGTGAATAGTCATTTTTCGTGTTGGAGTCAAAATCTCCCTAAGAAGAGCTTCTCATGAAGTCTCCACTACTTTACTAGGGCCACTATCATCCGTCATCGTCCCCGAAGAATTTATTAAAAAAAAATCCTAATAACCCCCACAGGGTTTCGTGGTTTCCTGCCGCTACCATCAGCCAGCCACTTCGGAGATTACCCTGAACAAATTCAATATTTCAATTTTATATTTGCAAAGATAAACAAAAATTTCGCATAACTATGATAAATTATAGCTAACTCCTTAAAAACATAGCTAACATGATTTTATCATTCGAGATCATTTACCTACATCTAAATCTACGATAACAATTCAATCCATTTCGAAGCATTTCCATGTAACATTTTAAGACAATCTACACCACCCAACTCGTTCATTTTAGCACTTCAAAATGTTTGACTTATTAGCTGTTCAGTTTATTTTATTGTGATCAAAATAGAGTTCAAATTGGCTTGTCTTAGGTATAAATAAAGTTGTAAATATGTAGTAGAATGATGGAGCATTGTGTCGTGAGGCGGGAACGAACACGCGCCATTCGCGAACTCAATAAACAATTGTGTGACATTTGACTATTGTATGATTGTTACATTTGATTTGTTATACAAGACTGTATAGTTTTTATCTGTCATTCGATTGTCAACCCTATTACTTTCTAAAATAAAGTTTACTTTTCCAGAATTGGGATCTAAAAATACAACCATTAGTTTTCATTCCGGAGATCTTTAACATATTTTTTTAACGCAAGATAAACATAACAACATAACATAAAGTCCGAAGGAGCAGGCAGAGGTGCTAGCACCCACATTTTGCCAGTTAATGTTTAGGTCCCAATGTAATAGGTGGCGAGCCTATTGCCATTAACGGGGCACTTATAAACCTGCGATAAATACACAGATAATTTCAAAAAAGCATCGAAAAGTCATTGGTGTGTGGGGAAACCTGGGATCGAAACCGAGACCTCGTCTCAGCAGTCCATTATGGGTAATGGTATGGTATGGGTACCAACGGGGTATAAAACCTTAGATTCAATTTATAGGTTTTTTTATACCACTGGAAATTGGTCACCATGGCCTAAGGACATTTGCAACACCAGAGTCGATACACTCGTGCTACCTACCCTGTTGAAACCTTCAAATGCCCTTTTTGAAGAACCCCAAATTATAGTCGCTTGAATCAATTAATTAATTCATCATTACTAATCATACATATGATACGAGGGATATGTTCGCTACTATCTCACCTCCGGCAACTAAAGACAAAAGACGGCGTGTGTTTTAGTCGGTTCGAGTCCGACATAACTGAGAGGTTATGTAGTACGATTAGTAATAATGAATTAATTGTACAGCGATTACGAACAAACTCTGGGTCGTCTCGTAACCATAGAGCGTTTGACATTACGTCGGAGGTACGAGCCCTACTCATTGCGAAATGTTTATTACGCACGAATATCTCTACTTTAAAAATTGTATTAGAAAATTAAAAAATAAGTGAGCATAAAAGAAAATTATCGTAAATATAACTAATAAGCGCGAATACGTTCACAGTGTCTCCAAAGCGTACGATCCATAAATCGTAAGCGTTCACGGCGCATGCGCGTAACTGCTGCGCGCGCGCTCTGCGCTGACTCTGTACGCACAATGCGACGCATCACCTCCTTATATGGTAAACTGTAATAGAACTTAGCCGCTGGTCCAAAGATAAATACGAAACATTAACTCAATTTAACCGAACGGGATACCAATGCATGGGATCCGCTCTCCGGGCTCTCCCACTATTCTGTAAAGTTATATGTCACATAGCTGGCTTGTCGTCTTACCATAATAGTGAGCGATTTCAGTGTGGCTACGTTTTACCGTGGGCCGCAACCGCCGTCGGGCGACGTTGGCGACAATAGTCTAGTCCATGCCGCCACCGTCGACTTAGGTTTACTCCTCGCTTACACCAAGAAATAAGTTGTGAACACGTTTGATACAAAACTGGTTGAAGATTTGTCAATTTGTAGAACCCGTCCGAAAACGCAATTACTTGCAACTTGTCAAATACATAATTATTTTAAACCTTGATGTAAAACGGGGTTAAATTTTTTATCTTAGAATCAAAAAAGATGACATATAAGTACATGCATTAAATGAGCAAAATGAGATTGACTTAGACCCAAACATATTGGTAGGTCCAATACACCCACACTCAAATAAAAACTTACCATTTTTCAAAATTCAAGCTTTGTGTGTAACCAATCAGTATTGAACAATATATTATTATTTTCAATACGGATAGATAAACATTCAAAATAATTTAATCGCTTCCTCCTATCACATGGGGCGCAGCCACCTGGTATAGTTCAGGATCATGGGTCGCACCAAATTGTTCCATTGGTGGCTTATTGTGGTGGACAATTTGATACCGCGGGAATATTTCACATTGTTAATCTCAAAATGGCCACCCTTTATACCTCGCTCCAACTACTGTCGATGCTATTAAGTTCAAATTTAGAACGATTTGAATATAAATACTGTTTGGTCAATATGGCGGAATTGTTTCTTCATTTTATTGTTCTGTATTTCTATCGTTTCTATATAATCTGTGTCTTTGAAAGGCAAAGATAATAGGAATCTTTTGATCAGCTTTCTTTGTTTATTACATGTGTATATATATACATCACCTTCCACTCCTATATGGAATGTTTGTTTTTTTTTTTTTTAACTCAGGCTGCATAAAGTCGGTAATTCGTTTGGAGGCAAATCTATAAAAATATGTAATAAAATTCCTCAAGATTTGGTTGACCTACCACTTAATAAGTTTAAAATAGAAGTGAAAAGATGTTTAATGGGAAAAGGTTATTATAATGTAGACAAATATCTTGATAAAAATGCATGGTCATCCTAATATCATGCTCTTGCAAATATTTATTATAAATAAACAAAACTACAGATTAAAAAAGAAAAGAAAGGATAACGATAATCTAACTCAGTTTTTTGCTGGTCTCTTCTAAGTAGATTTCAGTAGATTTAACTACCGAACCAGCGAAATAATCATTTACAAATTATTTATTTATTATTTTTTACTATAATTTTTGACAAATGTAAGTAATTGTAATACTTTGTGAACTTTGTCATTCATATGTGTTCTTTATGTCCCTAATAAACGAAATTGATTCTCCCTAAACTGGATAAACGAAATTGATTCTTTGATTCTTTGATTGAATACTAATTCAAAGTGTACAATTATCGAGGAAAACTACCGGGTGTACACCATAACACTACTTAGATTTCTCCATGGCTCCAACTACATACAATTCCAACAAATCAGGCTTGTTATCTCGCGCACGCATATTTGCCGAGCGGCACACACACTTTTAATTGGAGTACTTATTCAATTTTCGCCCGCGTGTCTGGTACTACGCGTATCATTTACAAGGTTTCACGCAATGTTAATAAGATCCTCGGAGGCTGCTGTTAAGATAAGATTTGTTGATAGACAAGTGGTACTGTCCAAGTACGTTGCCGGAATAATTTCATGTAAAGCTGGATGTACATATTGGCCTGACTTGACATTATAATACACAGAATATCTATCATTATCACCATTCTGTTGTTCAGGTGTTCGGCCATTTCTGAAACTTTTTCTAGGTACTTTTCTTTTTAATATTTGTAAAACGCATTTAGTGTTCACGTCAAGAAGGGCCTTACATCATTTTTAGACTAATGTTATTTATGTTATGTGTATGTCATTATATGTAATGTCTAGTTTCGTGAGACAAAAAAAAATCATCACCACTGCCACCAGGTTCTTTGAAATGTCCATAAAGTCGCTTTGCCTTCTCCCGAATCATTAGACCACTTAGAAGCACTCTTTTTTGGTTGCGGTATTCATTCCATAATGATTTCCATTTTTTCTATTGCTGGATCACGAACAATTTTCACTTATAGTGAAGTTGGAGCTACTGGTGACCAAATAACTACGACGAAAAAAAAATCCGAAGACAAAGTTATCTTCGGACTTTTTTATCGATCGTACAGTTGATTCGGTAATGGTAAAGTATATTAAATGAGCATGATATGGATGCGAACGACTCACTAAGGCGTAAACGATTAAGCCTTTCTATTTTGACTAAGTGATAATGCTGTTTTTGTTTGCATCGGAATTCGTATTTCCACTTTTTTGTCGACATTATAAATTACTAGTAGAGATCAGTGGAGACGTATCACAATTATTGCAACGAATGGAACAATATAAAACACGCAAAGCGGCGATTATCAAAGACCGTAGGAAATATGTGGCTACATTCAAAAATGCACTTTAAAAATTACTGGATTAGGTCTCTTTCATTCTGTTTGTTTACGCCTCTAAAAAACCCACCGCGATGAAGGCGGTTTTTTGCCAAGCGCCGAACCAACAGTTTTATTACTTACTTTAAGCATAGTTGTCTTAAGGTCGATATTACTTTTTTATTAGTACATTTAACGAATTTAACTAGGTACCAATGCACCAATAAAATCCGCGAATGATGAAATTTTTAAACACTAATATAGAAATTTAGTCGCATTTTAACCACTAATATAAGAAAGACGAATAATGAGCTGTACTGTATTTAAAAACATGAACCAATTTCTTTAATTGGTGCCTCGTAATCTCAGTAGCATTCAAATTTATCTAGTATTGGAATCAAAGTGCCCACGAAGCATCGAATTCTACTCGACCAGATGGGTCCATATTGACTCACCTAAAGTTCTTTATCCGAAATTGTTCTTCCTAACGATTTGTAATCCGAATGATCACTCCTCCTAAAATTTTTCATCCTAAAGTTTTTATTCATACTATTTGTAGTGCTACCGTCGATGTTCATAACACTCATTTTTCCGAAAATTGTTATCAATAAAATCGTTAACATACAATATTAAAGCTACTACTGTTTTTTTATCCTAACGTTTTTATCCCTAAACTTAATTACCATAATATTGTCACTCATACTTAGAAAGAAACATTTATCTACCAAATGTAATAAAAATATATGTCGGTAGAATTATATTTTATTTATAGTTTTCATTTTTTTTTTGGTTATTTGTCGTTAATACTATTATATTACTATTAATTAGAAAACTGTTTAGAATGATTAAAGGTTGTTTCACTGATTTTTTGGCTTAAATGATTGAAAATCACAAAATACGACTGATTTACGGTTATGTTTATGACCTTTTTCGTTTTCGATTCGTTTCAGGCACTTCGCCGGCCGCTACCGCGGCACGCTCGCTTCGCTCGCTCGGCTCGTGCGTTGTGTGGTCACAATTCTAACCTAACCTAAACCAAGAACTATAAATATTACCGATTCGTTTCTGGAACTCGGCTGAATGACCGCAGCGAGATTGTACGTCTAAATAACTAAAACTGTAAAAGTTACGCAAAATTAATGTAAATAATACTGATTATTATTAATAAAAATAAATCTAAACAAAGAAGGTAGTTATGACTTTCAATGATAGTGTAAAAGATGGTTATGTTGACAAAATATAGGAAAAGAAATAATAGTATAATAGATGTTTATTGCTACCGACATTATGAAGTTGAATGATTCGGAATTAAAACATTAGAGCCAGAGTAGTTAGGAATTGTGATTGTTAGGATAAAAAATGTTAGGAAGAACATTTTCGGAGTTCCAATTTTCGGAGTTGAAAATTTAGGTGAACTTTGGCGCACCCCGACCAGATATTTCCACTTTACCCTTGATATGGGGCTACGTGTTCGTATTCGTGTCTAATGTTTGGTTAGATCTGTAGTGTGTCCTGCTTCTATACTAGATCTTCATGCTTATCCAGGAGATTGCAGGACTACAGGTGTTTCGGTACTTTTGTACTGACTTCGTGGCTAGGCGCGTGGCCGGTTGTCACGCGCTGATGGTTTATCCTACATTCACACGCATTCTGCTGAAGGCGGTGGTACAGTCAACTTGGTACTGGAACTTCCACGAAGAGACTTCTCTTAAGAGTTATATTGTGTTTGGAACAATGTCATACAGGATTTTCACAGATTATAGATTCCCAAAAACATGCCTAACTGGGACGTTGAGAGATCCTGAAATTATTGCTCAGCTTATTCCATCTTGAAATAACAGAATCTCTTTTGTCTACAGGTAAAATTGATGACGGTCGACAGGAACAGCTGTAAACGGGTTACTTCATTCAGCATTAGGTGAGCCAAATTTCAGTTACTTCATCGAACCCTAGTTGCTTTGCGGCAACCCTGACTCAACGTCATACTTTCGATCAGGTCGGTAGTGTGCTTGTTTCCCATCTAAGTGATATGAAAATAGATAAATATAGTGGGTTCATAATAATATCAGGTGGACTTGAGTATTCTAATGAATAAATTACGTACTCTCTAGGGCCCGACATCTGTATGCCAGTAGTAAATTGAACAAATTTGAAATTCATTGAACTGACGCGGTCTGAACACTTGTTCAATTAAATTGCTGTGAAATTGATTAATGTTTTAATGATAGGATACCGATAGATATGTATACGATACGATATACAATACGATACCGATACCTATGTAGCTGTAGACTGGCAGTAGGTAGTTACAGATTTTTTTAAAGTTATCATTTTCGAGATTACAGTGGTGGCCCTCTGCTTGACGCCATCATTAGATGCTCTTTCACATCCTTTGGCGGGACAGTAGGAAGAAGCCACTGAAACCACCTACGCCAAAGTTGCTGGAGGTGATTATTTGACTCGACCGACTAAAACGCACACCGTCTATGGATCTTTTATTACCGGAGGTGAGATTATACAAGTCATATAATATCTCTTTCATCCCGACAGATCCGGGGACATCTCTTTGAGATGTATGGCAGGCAGCTACGTAATTTCTACAAGGAAGTATAAAGTAGGTACAATTAATAATATTATAAATTAGAAAATCACGTCCTTTGCCATAGTAAGAATAATGCAAGTCAACACGATCCATAGGACGTGCTGAACAGAGCAGCTCCCACTCTTCAACTTGTAGTATATAAGACATGTTATTTAGTATATGTAATAAGATTTGCATTGCTATTGTATTGATATTTCCATTACATCGCAAAAACAAAACTGTGGTATTTTAATTATCCTCCCTTAATGTAGGAACCATGGTGTCATCTAGCCGGAGCGGTGCGGAGACGTACTTTGCGCCGCCTCTTCACCGGAAAACTCGAAATAAAACCGTATACCAACCTATCTGGCCAGGGTGAAAATAGTAGGCCAAAGTTTCCCAATATTAGGCAAGGCCTCTGTCCAGCTGTGGACTGGAATATGCTTATTGATTGCTTCTAGCTCTAATTGTATGTAAGTATCATATAACTAATAAAACAGAAGCAGTCATTTATACAGTCATAAAAGCCATTAAACCCACCATTATGAGAAATAAATCGATTAAATAAACCATAGAGTAAATACATTCTATTGCATTTTAATTGATTTACTGTGGTTGTTAACATTCTAGAAGTTTTTGTGTCTATAGTCAATTTAACTTTTAACGACGGCAAAGACAGTACAGCTTTAGAGAATTATTTACTTTTTTCTATAAACAGCTTCATCGAGGTTATACCAGACAAGACAGTAATTGCCTGATAAGCTTGTTTACTTGCCAGCAAAAAAAACTAACACGCTCCTTGCCACTGAATACGGAAAATCGATTACTCTCTAGTAAATGACCATTTTGAACTATAATTTATTCATCGCAAGGTGTATTTTCAATTGATTTGTGTAGAATTCCCAGGTACGGGCATAAACTTTTATGTGCGTAAGAAAAAAGTAATGTTTAAAATTACCATTTACGGTAGTGTGTAATACACTTGACTTTGTCATAACGTTAATTATATAAGTGTTTGATTATAATAACATCAAGTTATTTACATAGATGGGTGATTTTGATATTAAAATTGTGTCAAGTTTCTAGCGATTGGATATAACGGTAATTCCTGTTCAAACTGTTACTGCTACCACGTTTGGGGAAGTATCCTAAAAACTATGTTTTTGTGTAATGTGTTCATTGTTTTTTATACTACTTAAGTAGCAGACAAGCACACGACCCAACTAATGGAAAGTGGTTAACGTGGCCTATGGACGTTTGTAACACCAGAGGGGGCACACTTCGTGCAGTCGTTCCTGTAGACACTTTCTGGCAAAATATCGAATTTGTCTCTGCGTTGACGAATAAGTCAGTCATGACCATAGACTTGTCAGAGCATACATAAATCCATAGACTACTTTATTCCCGCGTAATCGAATTTAAATTGTCAGTGGTAGTGATTTGCGCAAAGTGCGCCTCCCCATATCCGGACCTGGGGGCTAATGTGGAAATTCCCCTAATGTGGGAATATTTTGCTAAGAGATGGTTTAAATCGACATCTAATGGCCAGGATTCGAACCATGAAACCGATTCCCCAGCAAGTTACTAACCCTATAAATAGAATTTTACCATTACTTCATGTATAATTACATTATGATTTAAACCGAAACCGTTGAACCACATCTTTTGTTGCCAAACGCGGGTAATTTGAAACTTTACAATAAGTATTAATAACAACATGATTATTCGTAACTTGTGGAGATTTCCTCACAGCAGAGGTCGTGGGTAACAAGAGGTATATCATTACACGGCTGGTCCAACGTAATGAAAACCGCCCGGAGGCACTCTTTGTTAGACAGTGTACACCTTGTTAGAATATTTCATTTTCTTACTCCTTTAATCTTGTTATGATGTTGTAGACCTCTGTGGCACAAAATTAAAAAAAAAAACAAAATTCAAATATCGTTCATTAAATGGAACTTATAATACGTCAAACTTACTCCAATACGTTTATTGGTAATGCGGTTAAGCACATAGATAATTTACTTACGATTTACACCGCATAGCAAGGAAACGGGAAAAAAAAATCTAATTTTTTTGCTGCAACATTTTTCGAGTAGGAGGGTATTTTTCGGGAAGGAAGACACCACCATGTTTGAAACGGTGAAATCTCATCCGAAGATCAAATATTTTGCGGATAATTCGTCCCCTAATAATTTAAAAAGGGTGGCGTATCATCAATCATTTCAAAGCATTACAAAGTTTTCTTTATTCTTTTCTTCTTATTTCTTTCTTCTTTCTTTCTTCGTTCTTTCATCTTTCTTTATTTTTTCTTTCTTCTTTCTTTCTCCTCTCTTTCTGCTTTCTTTCTTCTATTTTTTTCTTTTCTTTCATCTTTCTTACTTCTTTTTTCTCCTCTCACGCTCACAATCGGTGTTATTTACTCCTGTATTTCGATCATCGCCCATCACGATAATACTAAGATCATTTCATCTCCATTTCAAGGACTATGGCCCACACAGCAGAACCACAGCTCAAAAGCTCAGGCAATGAGTAGTATATACATAATATTTATTACACGAACTAAATATCTGTTCTGCTATACAAAACATTGAATACGGATCCGTCCATTAATTTAATGTTGAAATAAATTCTTAGACGAATGGTGGTAATTGTGGATTTTATTGTATATTTGCTGAACAATTTCCTTTAGTTGAGGTTACGCGTCGTTTTATAGTCCTAATGAATGATTGAGGTGAGTCTTAGGTCTTTGAGATTTGTAATTAGAATAGAATTTATCGAAACTGTTAACGGAGAATTGTGCTTCCGTTGGAGAGGTTAATATTTTTCTTTTTTTATTATATCACGCCTATATCCCCGAAGGGGTCGACAGAGGTTAGTACTAGTTAGTAGGTACTAGGTACTACTAGTTACTAGGTAGTTAGGCTAGCCCCACATTTCGCCAGTTTATATTTAGGTCCCAATGCAATAGGTGGCGTGCTTATTACCATTAACCGGGCACTTATAGACCTGCGATAAATACACACGTAACTTCGAAAAGCATCGCAGTCATTGGTGTGTGCCATGGTAAACCTCTGGGATGGAACCCGAGACCTCATCTCAGCAGTTCATTACCCATAACACTAGGCACCGCGGCTGGGGTAGAGGTTAATATTGCATAGGTTATTCTATATATATCATTACTCTTTATCATATTAATATTACTAGGGTGGAATGGTAGAGAGTGTAAGGGGTACCTTCCACCATCTTGCGGACCCAAGATTACCTCACTAGGTGCTATGACATAGTCAAAGTTGCGGGTACACGTTGGATGCACACCGATTAGAGGTTGATGGGGAAGGCCTATGTTAAGCATAGGACGTCCTATGGCTAAAATGATGATGATGAGGAATACATAACTGGTATTATATGTAAGTATAGTTGTTGTGGACTGTATATTTACTTTTTAGTCTGGTTCAAGCGCTTCAATGAAACAGTAATTCTTTTTGATAAACCCATTTATTTCTTCCTTCACAATATTTTCTCAATAACTAGGCAGACTCTTCTAACTATTACAATTGCTGAATCATCTACATAATTATCGAAATTCTTGAATTACTGAACAAAGAGAATACACTTATTGAGTACAATGTTATGGAATTCTCGAGCTTAAGTATTATTTTTTTCTTGAGGCCGCAATGGGTCTTAAAGAGCAGCCTTTTCCCTTAGTACCTTACAATATTTGCATCCTATTTCCTACATTTCCTGATACCGCTACGCGGGTCAAGGAGCACTTATTCTAATTTCTAATAACTAAATTATTTCTATGGACGTAGGTTCGGCGTACTGGACAATAATATTATATCACTGTAGTCTATTAACATATTTATACTACCGCAAGGAGTCCACTCTGTTATACCTTTTGTGTGACTCCTAGATTTCAAACAAAGAGGAAACGATGGTCCGACGACATTAAAAAGATAGCCGGTCCACTATGGCTTAGATTAACAGCATCAAGAGCAAACTGGAAAGAGCTGGATCAGACCTTTGTGACACGCTGACTTCTCATAACTGTCACTACTAACCTAGAAATATTTTATTAAAATGTACAACGAAGTTAGCAATAAAGGTTTATAAAAAGTTCCAGTTCCAAAAGCTCGTTTCTCAAGGATCTCAAGGATATAACGGAGGTAGGACACGACAGTATCTCCCGTCCGAAATGAGCTGTCCAACTGGGCAAGTACCTCCGCCCTACAGAAGACCGCGGTCATAATAACCATCGTGTTGTGTTCCCGCCGGTAAGTAGGGTAGCCAGAGCTCACTATACCCCTCCTTCCCCTCCCCTTCCTTGCCTCCCCACCCCTTCCCAGCTCTCCCCTTTTTCCTTCAGGGTGGGCAGCGCGTGTGTGACACCCTTAGTGTTGCACACGTTCATAGGCCACGGTGGCCGCTTTCCATCAGGTGGGCCGTGTGCTTGTTTGCCACCTACGTAGTATAAAAAAAAATCTACATAAGCTTTCACACGTGCTCCTTATTTTCCACTACGTCCTGTATACTGACGTTAGATCCCGCTACTTGCGAGGTAATTCCACAAGTATTTGCATAATGTGGTCATGCCCTTATTATACGTTGTCGGTAAACGGACAACATACGGTAATTTTATCTTATTAAAGTATAACAATGTTTGTAATATACGGTTCAGATTATAATGCCTATGGGCTGACCACATCTGTCAAAGGACCGATGGCCGTTGGAGCAAACGATTCTTAGAATGGAGACGGCGAGAAGGCTAGTGGAAGGTTTGACAATCTCTTATAGATGTACAGACGACTAACTGTGTATGAGGCAAACTGAATACCAAAAACAGGGGATCGGGAGAGACTTACGTCCATTCTGTATATACCACTTAAGGGCACTTACAAAACGTCAATATCATTAATCACTTCATCACTATCACTACATAGTATAAAATAAAGTCGCGTTTTCTGTGCCTATTTTTCTTGTCCTTTTGTATGCTTAAATCTTTAGAACTACGCAACAGATTTTGATGCGGTTTGTTTCAATAGATAGAATGGTTAAAGAGGAAGGTTTATATGTATATAACATCATACTACGACTAACAGGTGCGAAGTCGCGCGGATCAGCTAGTATTTTATAAATTAGTGAGCAAATGGATCACCGGTTCGAAAGGTGGCCCCAGCCTGAGAAGACTCCGGCAATGAACTCAGCAGGCTTTTCTATTGGTTTACGAGTATATTACAAAAAAATGCTAAAATACCTACCCACTGAAAATTGGGTTTCCTCCAATTTCTTCAAACAAAACTGCAATTTATGTCTATCATTTCGAGCTACAATAACGTTTTCCCCATAAGTACTTTAATACTTACACTTAATTTTCTCTACAATATTTGTTTATGACAACCATAGATAACATATTTACACTATACATAGAGCATAGAGCCTATTGCACGCGAGTCATTCGCGCGCGCATTTAACAATGTATTGGAGCTTGGCATGCCATAAGCAAATAGCAAATCTTAGGGATTTATTTTCTGTATTCAATATTTTAAATGTTGTGATAAGCCAACTTAAGCACGCACAACGGCTCAAAAAGAGTACCAAATCTAAGCAAACGTAAGGTTCACTTACAGTAGGTAAATGTGTACTTAATAAACAATTATACAGTACAGTATATAGTACAGTGTATAGTATAGTACAGTGGGCTCTAAAAGTTACTGTACACCTTAGAGTCTATTGTCTTTTAACAACGTCTAAGTCCAATTTAACCAAAAGTAGCATAAACATAAAATACGTTATAAAATAAATTATATCGATGTCTTATTTTGTTATAGTAAATTAAGTAAACTCATGGAAGAAGTATACTAATTTTAATTTCATTATTAAGTAAATCTATTACGAAATGGCGTCTAAAACCTGGGGGCCTAGCCAAAATGCATTCGTTCCGAATCTACATTCGTCATCGCTCTGAAAATGTATGGGAGTGACATTTGTTGTCGGAATGTCATGTGATCCGATTCCGACAACAGGCTAGACCCCTAGTACTAGTGTAGTGGTATTTTTAAGGTATTTGGACCCTAAAGACCTGGATCTGAGTTAAGCCCCATACACCCATAACACAATTAAAAACATATTTAATATGTACTCATATATTGAACGTGTACAATACATCAGTTCTGTTTATTTCTAACATTATTAACGATTGTAACCGCATTAGATGCCGCGGGCTACTCCTTAATAACAAACATCTACCGAACGTTATCTTGACCACAGATTAAACAAACGCAATCGCAATCGCTATCTTTGTTTATTTACTGGCTCATATTAAAATATACTACTACTCTACGCTTTTTGGCGTCTTTTAAGAATAACACAAAATAATTTCTTGAAATGTTGACAATAAAATGAATTGCTGTTCGTTAGTCTCGCTAAAACTGGAGAACGTCTGGACCGATTTGGCTAATTATGATCTTGAATTATTTGTGGAAGTCCAGAGAATGTTTAAAAGGTGAATAAATATGAAAATGCTCGACAGCGGGCACGGGATCAGAAGTTCACGCGGGCGGAGCCGCAGGTAACAGCTAGTCAAACATATTTTTGTATTTAATTTTTACTTATGACGTTGTATTTCAATACTAACAAAGATATAAAACGTTTTGGCGCTGAATAGAGTAGGAGGTCAGCAACACACAAGACTGTGATATGATATCCCCAGCCTCACAGAGAGATTTCAATAGAGCGAATTGAGCTGTGCCACACTAGTGGAAACTCATCCAAAATCAAAAGTTACCGAACAGTCTAGAGGCTAGACAACTCAGTGGCTTATTGTTTTCGAACAGATTGCCATGAACAGCATACAACGAAAAAAAGCATTATGTGCATGAATAAAATAATAAATTACGTTTGAAATCAGCACTCTGAAATTTAGTAACCTGGCAAATAAAAAGAAAAAAATTCAGGGCTATCTTCGTTAAGTAGCTCATACAATAGCAATATTTGAAATATTACCAAACAAACTTACAAGTAAATTAGCGTATTAAAAAAATCAATACCTATTGAATGAAAATCAAAATGTTCAGAACTTTGTTTTCATTCATTCAATACATACAATACATACATACAATACATTCAATACATACATTCAACTAACTGACCCGCGCAACTTCGTCTGCGTCAACCCGTTGTTGCAACATTTTTCATTCCTGCTCCGCACCTGTTGGTTGTAGTATGATGTTATATTCATATAAACCTTCCTCTTTAACCATTCTATCGATTTAAAAAAAACGCATCAAAATCCGTTATGTAGTTTTAAAGGTTTAAGCATACAAAGGGACATAGGGACAGAGAACGCAACTTTGGTTTATACTATGTAGGGATAGGCATCGATTTTTCATCAGTAATCTCACTCTGCGTGAGACGAAACTCACGAGATATAAACATATTATAACGACTATTCTAGAGAGCCGTAAGAAAATGATGACCTGTCATTTTCTTACGAGTCTATGCAGCAAAGTGACAGCAAGCTTGCAGCTAGCGACATCTACGTCAACCTTTGAGTTTTTCTCCCTATTGCCACTTATGTAGAAAGGCTGCTCTATATAAAAAAGTCATTCATTTCAGTACATCAGCACTCGAAACCGGTTTAGAAAGTAGTTCAATCAATCATTTTACTTCAATCAATTCATTATGCATTTATTTACATCGAATATGGCAGTAGGGGTTTGAGACAAAGTGACATTCAATTTGCGATAACGCCAGTGGAATCACTTAGTGCCTAAAATTTAACATAACTCACGCCTATATCCCTGAAGGAGTAGGGCAAAGGTTCTAGCACCCATATTTCGTCAGTTTACGTTTAGGTTCCAATGTAATAAATGGCGAGCCTATTGCCATTAACCGGGCACTTATAAACCTGCTATGAATACAGACATAGTTTCGAAAAGCATCGGAAATTTATTGATGTGTGCTTTGGTAAGACCTGTGATCGAACCCGGACCTCGTCTCTGCAATTCATTACCCATACCACTAGGCTAAAGGCTAAAGTATGGGATTGATAAATCTGTAATATGACTAGAAAGTTTAATGAAATTTGAATCTTTGTGACCCAAAATATTTTATTTCACATATTTTTATTATTACAATTATCGCAGTGTCAAGTAATCCATTGACACGATATTGATTAAACGGTTAGCTTCGGCGCGATTCCATCAATAAATTGTTACTTTGTCTACAAGTCCAGGGGTTTTAAAAACTAGTGAGTGTCTACAAAGTAACTTCATGAAGTGTTTTCATCTTCCTTCAGTCCCGGGTATTTTTAGCGGGCCGTGTAAAACCATCTGATGAGGTCCTCAAGCTGAAACCACCATTGTAATCATGTTTCCAATGGTAACCCTCTTTCCTGAAACTTTACGTTCAGTTCACCATCAGGCGAAATTAAATCTAATTGGCATGTCTTTATAAAAAAAATGTGTAAGTACAGAAGCAGATAACGGGCTTTTGTCTCTGTCTACCCTAGAAGGAGAAAATGTTGAATATATGTTGTAGATTTATTACCTTGCAAACTAAAAATATTTATTTGATTTAAATACAAGTTACTTGTTACGTTAAGAATTAGAAGATTGAAATAATTATATGCTTTGCCTATCTCAGCGATAGTAGAAGATCGGTGCGCGATGCGGTCGCGATACACGATTCCCGATAATCCCTATAACGAATAGCTGTGCAAGGTGCGCTTGCGCATTCGAATTAATTAAAGACGCCGATGAGTCTAAGGCAATACGCAAGTGCATATGCTATTTGTTAAAAAGAGTACTCGGTAAGGTTCAATTTTGAAATATGCTACGAACTTAGGGCAGGGTAGCTGGAATTGAGATTGCACGATGTAATTTGATTTCCTGTTCCACTAGTTTAAGATGCATTTGGTGACCTCTGAGGCACGGTAATACTGTCTAAGTATTCCCTTGACTGCGGTACTCTGATTCTGATATAGCGAATTGCGGTAGAGCGTTCGACTTCTATGAGAGGGGTGCGGGTTTGAATTCCGGTTAGTGCAAATATTTGTATTCATAAATATGTATAATTGTATTAGTCTTGGACTTCTAGGTATTAGTATCTAGCAAAGCTGTGCTGTACCTTGAAATTGAATAGGGATTGATTACATTTGATTATTGCTGATGATCGTGACAATTTAGTCTTTAGAATCCTAGTGCTCTAATGCTCAAACAAGCACACAGCCCACCTAGAAGCGGTTACCAAGCATTCTGCTGACTCTGTAAGTACCTTCTAATCCCCTTCTTTCTTCTTTCAGCCTTTGTACTATGATAGGTCTACCGGCAATGGCGTCCCTGCCGGGTCCCTGTAAGAAGGGCGGCCTTAGAAGTCACGGGAGGCACGGGTTCGATTCCCACTCAGTGCAAATATTTGTATGCATTAATATGGCTATTTGCACTGGTCTGGACGACCACTTCGAGGCATGAGCCTCGAAGAGCACGTTAAGCCCCATTCCGGTTGCCATATGAAGTGTTAGAATGGCAGTCGTTACGGGTAGTTTCGGCGTACGGGTAGTTTTTAGGGTCGGACTTTAGTAGCCCTCTAAAGTCCGACTAACCTAACTACAGAACTTCGATATCGCCAATTTGGTTGTGGAGGTCCGATGGCAGTCGATTCACCATAAATATCGTAGTTCAGCCGCGTCTTAGTTAGACTAGATAGCCGACCCCAACTGTGTTGTGAATAGGCTTGGTAAATGACTAGTTCATACATTATTTATGGTACCTACTTGTTACTTATAATATCCCCTATATTATAAGTAACAAGTAGGTATGCCGCCCGATGACATGCTTGCCTCCAGCGCTCTCAATGTATAATTCTCCTCTGGATAATAGGTACGGTATTCACAGAGTCACATTGCACACTACATACCTAAAAGCCCAAGTCTCCACCTTACACGTAATTTACAGTAACAGACTGACACATTTAAAATTATATTCTATCAGTCCGATACGTGTGAAGAATCGCTATCGATAACTCGTACTAAGAAGTGATTCGATTGTCGATAAGACGCCGATCTCGATGCGATAACGTCGCTCGCTACATATGTTAGGCGCTGACATTATAAAGTAGCTTTTATACGATGCACGTTTCCGAACGCGCTTAGTTTATGGTTTGTGTGTTGTCCGTGTCATGGCCGGTGTTACAAGTTGTTCGAAATTCAAAAATATTTTAGTATTTCGCGGCTTTTTCGAATTGCATTTTTTATACTTAGCAGAGTTTTTAAAATACATTATTTGACAATAAATATGAGACTATTATTATATTCGAGCTAAGTTAAAGGCTGGTAACGAAATTTCTCTTAAATATGTGAACAAACACAAGTAGGTATATACCTATACCTAATATGAATAAATAAACAATATTTTGTGACCAACTGAATTGAGAATAACTTTCGTTCTAATTACGAAGCGACCTAACTTCAGTGTTTTCCGTGAATATGGCCACCAAATCCGAGTTGTGTGCCAAATCCGAGTTGCGTCAGACACCACATACCCTACTCAAATCAGATACTTAACCAATTTATATGACTACTTTAATTTATTCAAGCAGGTAAATATAATTACATCCCGCCTAAATCATATAAATTATATGTAGGTACTTTACTACATACATACTGCGTAAAGTACATAAATATATAATATTCTGATTGGGGTACGGTATACAGTGACTAAAAATCTGGTGATGGTACGATGCGCGAGTGCTTGGGCAGCTGCCGCCTCCTTCTGCGAGCAAGTAATGCTCGAAAAGGAGGAGGCGGAGCGGGTCCGGAGAAGACTCCGGGCCCGCACTGCCCGCGGTGAGCGGAGGCGACTTGGACGTCGGAGGTCGTAGAAAGACCTCCGTCCCCCATGAGTGCGGGCCTGGGGGTAATGGGTGGAGCCGCCTGTCACCCTAGCAGAAGCAGGCCACGGCGATGGCACAAAATGCCACACCATACCCAGGGCCTAGATGGGGACACCATGGTCCCCACATTTAGGGAATAGGGTCAGCTCAACAGAGATGTCCCCGGGTCTGCCGGGGTGCGAGAGATATGTCTTGTATAATCTCACCTCCGGCAATCAAGGACCCATGGACGGCGTACGTTTTGGTCGGTTCGAGTTCGAGAGTTCGAGTCCGACATAATCACCTCCATCGGGTTTGGTGGAGGTGGTATCCGGGGATCTTGCGCACGATAAAAAAAATGACTAAGAATCTGTGGAATGCAGGCCCCTGCCACAACGCACCGGGCTTTATAAAAGTTCTGTAGTAGACCAGTAGTCGGCTATTTTTTACTCGAAGTACTCGAACTACCCCTAACAGCTGCTATATATGTTCGTATGGTAACCAAGACCCACGTGGCTACGACGGCTTAACATACTACCCTAGGCATTGAGAGGCCGCAACGTGTTAATAATGGTCACCCATCATAATTGAGTGCTAATTATTCTTATGGGTATTTATTATTCACGCGACAGCGTATACGTTATTATTTATTCATAATAATTAATTACATATGCTGACATATGATGAAATAATAGTATTTTTAGTACTAAGTTAATTTTTTACACAGTCTAGAAGTTAAACTTATTGCATATACATATATAGATACAAAAACAATATTTTCAATTGCCAAGTAAGAAAATATAACTAACAACCTGTTATTTCTTATACAGGGTTTTAGGGAAACGCTCCCGAAGTGACTCCTAGTAGTACTCTTGGTAGGTACACTACATATTGGCATAAAAATATACCGTCTAAATCGTATTTTTCTACCAATATTTAGTGTGCCAGAAGTATTACCAAGAGCCTTCCGCTTCAAAACCATTTCCGTAACACCTATATAAAGAAACACCAGCTTGTTAATTATATATTTTCTTTTTTTTTCTTTTTTTTGTACTACGTAGGTGGCAGACAAGCACACGGCCCACCTGATGGAAAGCGGCCACCGTGGCCTATGAACGTGTGCAACACTAAGGGTGTCACACACGCGCTGCCCACCCTGAAGGGAAAGGGGGAGAGCTGGGAAGGGGCTAGGAAGGGGAGGGGAAGGAGTAGTATAGTGAGCTGCTACCCTACCTACCGGCGGGAACATAACACGATGGTTATTATGACCGCGGTCTTCTGTAGGGCGCAGGTACTTCCCCAGTTGGACAGCTCATTTCGGACGGGAGATACCGTCGTGTCCTACTTGGCGTTCTCACTTGGCAATTAAAATCAACTATAATTTTGTACACCTGCCAAGAACCAAAGACAGAGAGGATAACGTGAAGGGAGCCATTTCGAATTTTCACCTTCACTGGGGTCAAAATATGTGCCGGGGACTATTTCAATTCCAAATAACTGTACAGTAACAAAAAAATATAAACTCACGCCTATATCCCCGAAGGGGTAGACCCAGGTGCTAGCACCCAGATTTCGCCAGTTTATGTTTAGGTTCCAATGTAATAAGTGGCGAGCCTATTGCCATTAACCGGACACTAATAAACCTGCGATAAATACACACATAACTTCGAAAAGCATCGAAAAGTCATTGGTGTGTGCCATGATAAAACCTGGGATCGAACCCTAGACCTCGTCTCAGCAGTCCATTACCCATAACACTAGGCTACTGCGGTTATTACTCATACTACTAGATTACTGGTAACAATAAGAAGCTTATTGCTTTTAATATAATCTGTGCATAGAAAAAAAACTGACGGACCCTCTAAGCGACCATTACGAATAGCTGAATTTATAAACGACGCCATTTTTTAATTAAATCGGTAGTAAGTAGTTAGAACCACACGTTTGTCATTACTTAAGTACCTACCTTAATTATTGGCCTAAGGCGCCGCTACTGATGACTATTCGAGCAATGGCGTCCCTGACAAGTGATGAATATGGAATGACAGAATGTTCTATACTGTTGATTGATGGCACTTGTTAGAACTTATTGTTAGTCTTAAATTTAAATTAAATTATACTAAATATTGGGCTAAACATTTAGGGCAATTTAAACATTATTTCCCCAATTTTTGGGAATTTTTTTATGAACATTCCTCCTGTAATGGACTGATCGCGATAAGTGGTGGAATGAACTACCTGCCGTGGTTTTCCCAAGCGACTACAATATGGGGTTCTTCAAAAAGGGCATTAGAAGGTTTCTACAGGGTAGGCAGCACGAGTGTTACACCCGTGGTGTTGCAAATATCCATCAGGTCACGGTGACAGCTTTCCATCGTGTAGGCCGTGTGCTTGTCTGCCACCTAAGTGGTACAAAAAAGATACTCCCGTTAACATGATTGTATTTTGTAACACAATTTCACTAAGCTGGCAACATTTCCTTCTCACATTTCACTTACCGCTAAACAAAAGATAAAATAACTCTGTATACTTCTGCACATAACCTGGGGCTCTGTGTAACAAGCCTTGTAATGACCACTGTACTACAATTATATGAATAGCTTTACCTAAACTAGGTCTAATATTGACTGAACTGAAGGCTGACTAGCGGTCTTGGCCGCCCTAGGCCAACCAGTCACCACAATCAGATCTCATCATAACATAACATAACATAAACTCACGCCCATATCACCCCGAAAAGACATCAAGAAACGTATATGGAATAAATTTTGAAGTCAAGATATAAGCCAGTAACTATACTTATTTATTTATCTATTTTATTTATTTTTTATTTAATTAAAAACACGTTTACATAGGTTATACATAACCCCACAAAACCGTATAATCGAGTTGTCTGCGGGATCCAGTCTCTTTACATTTCTACTGACTGACATAAATCATATACTTATGTCAGACAGTGAGCTCCAAAAGTACCTGGACACCTTAAGATCTTTAATCCTTTGACAGCCTAATTCTAATTTTACCAAAAGTAACATAGATAGCGTTAATAAAATAAACTATCGATGTCTTGTTTCTTTATCAGAACATAAGTAAACTCATGCAAGTAGTAACTAGTCTAAACCTAATTATATTAATAAGTAGAGCTATTATCCAATAACTTTCAAGACTGACTAGCAGTTGTGTAGAGGACATCGCTTCATAGAATTTTTTTCTTCAAATTTGCCAGAAGCTTTTGCAGCCCGCTGTACATATTCTAGGACAATCTCATACAGCTGCGAACAAGCTTCAATCATAAATTAAGTGTTCGCGTTGCACACTGGACGCTTCTCTAATCAAGCTCTTAGCTGGCCGCCCATTAAAACCGCAGATAATTCTGTTCATCGCTATATATATATAACTCGCTTGTCACGAAAGCATTAACTTCCACTTAAGGATAAGATGCGTTGAGTTTAGTTTGAAATGCTCCTGTAGCACTAGCATGAACTCCTATCGAATTCGTAATGTAAAGGTTTTGAGAGAACGGAGCATTGTGATTGGCAGTCTGCCTCTTGTGAACCTGTATGCGTGTGTAGCCCGCCAATAGCAATGCTCCGTTCTGTCGATACCTTTACATTACAACTACGATAGTATTTCGTGCTAAGGCTACCGTTTTCTTATTCACGATGCTACCGTTACCGGCCATGTTTGATGAATCGTGACTTGTTAGATGGAAGCTTTCTTCCTAAAAGTATGTTAAGATAACTCGCCAGGCAGGTATGATTCCGCATACGACAACAGCACACGCTTGCAGCAGACCCAGCGTACCGTGAATAGGCTTGAATATGATAATATTGTTTATCGTTTTCATTCCTTGCTACTTCTTCCTCCGGACCGTTGACCCATACCGGAGCTTAACAAGTAATGTATGTGAAAAAATTATGCCGTCGGTCCCAGTTGCCATAAAAACACCTATGACAGTCGTTACGGGCAGTTGGAACCCTCAAAAGTTCGACTAGCCTAACTACAGAACTTTGTTATCGACAATTGGGTTGTAGAGATCCGACGGCAGTCGCTTCACGAAAAATATCGAAGTTCGACCGCATGTTAGTTAGACCAGAAAGCCGACCCCAACTGAGTTGGGAATCGGCTCAGAGAATGATAAAATGATGATGTATGTCATGTGAAAAAATTAAAAGATAATTGTTCGGATTCCGGAACTGACATTCTTTTATTTGTATGGACAATATGTGCGGTCGGATGAACAGTCGTGCCTTACTTGTTAAACTTCGATACAGATGAACGACACTTTTGAGAAGCCGTAATTAAAATAATAAGCCATATTGTCACCCTCATATTTATATCACGGTAGGCTGTATTAATTTTTTTAGTTATAAACAATTTTTACATTGTGTAAAACTGAACAAAACAAAAGCAAGCATGAAAAACACAACACAATAAATTACCATTCAATGACCAAAATTAACCAGATTAAACCAAACAGGTTTACTAATGTTTGCCATAATTTTAAATGCCATAATTTTATATGCCAAACTGGTACCTAGTTGCCATAATTTCATTAGAAATAACGTTTCAGTTGCCATAATCGTGAAATGACATAAAATCACTTTCATTAATTTCATTGGTCATAATCGATCAAGTGTCATAATAATTAAAATCCATAAATGTATTTGCCATAACTTTCGTTTTCAATAATGTCAATTATACGACACAGATTTTTTATTCACAATTAAACCTGAAACTAAACCTCATAATGACGTTTACTAAACAAGCTCGACGGAGCCCGCTTTGCGGGCTCCTACTTCTGGGTGGTTTAAAAAAAAAACCACGAAGACTAAGACGGGAGCTCCGCTTCGCTTCGCTCTCGCCTTAGTCTTCTAACCTAATCTATCCGAGTCGGATTGTAGTGAGTCGGGGTGTTAACGATAATTAATTTTGACCTAACGATATTATGTATTATTCTCATAATTATATCTAATTTTGATTATGTCAAGAGTTGATTATGAGATGTGTTACTTATGGAAACTAATTATTATGATAAATGCTGTTATAGAAAGTGATTTTATGGCAAATAAACGTTATGTCTGTTGAGTTGTTATGTCAAACGTTATTAGTATAAATGATAATAGTGCAAGTAAATATTATTACCGGGGATGATTATGGCAAACGAAATTAGTGCAAATGAATTTATGGAAAACGAAAGAATACCAACCAAACAAAAGCAAGCATGAAAAACACATCACAATATATTACCATTCAGTGACCAAAATAAACCAGATTACGTAAAATATATAATAAATAAAAATCTTTATTTTCTTTGTACGGAGTTTAACAAACCATAGTCGACTTTGCGACCTCTGGTGGTATAAAAAACAGTTTATCTCCCCATTGAGTCTATGCTTTTTACAGTCTAGGTTCTGCATTTGTGCAAGAGTGCCGCTTACTTATAGTGTTTCTAATGTTCGGAACTTCACGCGATATATTTTTGAACACCCGAACCCGAAACGTCGGCAAAAGTAAGTGTTCAAAAATATATCGCGTGAAGTCACGAACATTAGAAACACTATAAGTAAGCACCGTGATAGTTTAAAGTTACATTGTGCAAGAGTGTTGAATTGATTTATTCGTCATCATTAAAGCTTCCTCGACACCATGCGATTGAAGAATTATATTACCTAATTTGCATACTTTCGTCTTTATTTGGTCGGTGTGTACCCAGCATAACTTGCCTACAGCAAACCTCGACTCTGGCCATAGAAATGTTAATTAAAACATGAAATGATAGATACCTTTTTGTCCAATGTAATTCAGTTACTTCTTGGGCGGGTATATAGAGCGATTGACGGCTACGTAGGAGATAACGAACTGGATTCCCGTTCAGTGAAAATATTAGTATGCTTGACTAAAAACTATTTATAGTTACCGGCATATATGTTGAGCCTAATCACATCACAAAATGTAGCATATACATCGTACCTACGCGATTTCTGGGTGTCTTTTGCATGACGGAGGAGGAACCGAAATTATTAATATTCCCTCTAGCCCCTGCAGATAACCTCTATGGCTTATTTTAGGAATGGTTTCACGTTGGTATTGTAATGGCCAGGTTCGAACCTGGGACCATCGTATGACGCCATTCATAGATTTTATCAAACCAATCCGCACACGTCAATACCTCATTTCCTTCAAGACTTATAATCAAAATACATGCCGTTAATTACACTAAGTATTTGTAAAATACAACAACACAGTACAAAACACGTACTCAAACAAAAGAAAATGTATCATATTTATCAACATTCTAAAACTCATCACAAACTCTAACTAGCTTGTCTAGTTACATACAATATTTTGATAGGTGGCCTGTCTGTCTATCATTGGTTGTGTATTTAAATACAATGTTGTAAGCAAAGATAGCTCATGTGACGGACAGCGTAGTCGCGTGCGCTGGTGGGCGGGGCTAACGAACGTCACCGAGTTACACCGAGTGAGGCCGATTCGCTAACGATGGCGTGATTGATCACCCTGTATTGTCAGCTAAGTGTCTGTTTACACGTAGCTTTAGTGTTTTACTGACTATTAGATTATATCTCTTTCTTACTATCGCCTGCAAAGCCTGCGTTAAGGATGACCTTGACTGGTCTTCTGTCGAGTTGATGGCATTTTTGAGTTGCCATCGTGGTGTAGTAATTGGTTTCACGGCAGCGCCGCTACTCACGAAGAGGGCCCTAGCATAGGTTTCGCTATTTGGGAAAGCTTACTACGTCCCCTAGGTACGACTGATAGGAACCTTTATTTGGCATAAGAAGCCTATGTACCATTACGGACTATACGTAATCTGTCTATATTTCATTCAAATTAGGTATTACTAGGTACTTATTGTTTTTGCATTAATTTATGATTCAATGCTGTAGTACAGTTGTTCGACTTCAATTGTTTCCATTCCAGTTATATCCTAAGTCAGACTTTGGAGCTCCGAGACCGCTCTTCTATATTTTGTTTTTTTTTCTTTATCGAGACCAGCAGTTGTCTTGGAGGCTGCTTTACGCTGCGACAATGCGACAATCAATCAAATTGATTGTCGTTGTATAGAATGAAATAATGTATGAATGAATTTTAAATAAATAAATGAATATTCTAGGACAATCTACACAATGCCTCCTTGACCCATGGTAAGCATAGTTTAACTTGCTTGTGTTATGGGTTCTAGAATGCGGATAAACATACACAAATATTTGCACTGAGCGTCGTACCCACGCCTCCTACGTAGCAGTCGCGTACACTACCGCCACGCCACGGAGGTTGTCATTGTATGTAGGTACGTTGTATGTAAATGTGGTACCGTATATCTTTGGAACGAATGCACTATACAGCTAATAATAAATAAATAAATATTCCAGGACATTCTTACAAAGCACCACCTTATACTCCATTTGTTTAGGTACTTAAATAAAGGTAAACAATCGTGTGGCAACTTTTTATAAAAACATAGGTATGTTAAACAAACAAAAAGACTAACTGACTAAGTAGTGGTTCAATACAGGTTTTTATTCTTCAAAATGCGTTATTAAACAAAAAAGTAGGTATTTTTATACTGAATTTTTAAACAATTATTACAAAGACACACTAAGATTGTTTATGTTTATTTAAGTACTTAAACAAATGGACTGTACAGTCACCTGCAGTAATATGTATACGTTTTAGAACTTTTTCACATTAAACTTGTCGAATTTTACCGTTTCATGTCATAATATTGACTTGTCATTTATTATTGTGACAAGGTTATTTTTCCTCGAGTGCTCACGAGCAGGTCTACCTTTTGGCGCCCGCTTATCGTTGATTTTTGAGACACGTTGTACATATAATTGCAGGTGACTGTACACCCATTTTTGTATCAACCATGTCTACATCTTATTTCTCTGTGTAAACGACAGGTAAAAGACATTTTAAACTGCCTCATCCATTTAGCCATTTAGTTAGAAAATTACATTTATAAACTAAACAATCTCCAACAATACAACAAGATTAATCAAGGAACTAACTATTGGTACCGGCGGTCTGACGGTGGCTATTCTATATGGCCAGCAACACAATTACGCCGCACGTACTGGAGTTAATTGTGGACCTTAATTAGTGAGGTGTCGCGTGGGCCCGACGCCCCCGCGCGCGTTGCCTTGCACACTGTACGGACAGCAAAATATACTGAATATCAGTTTATATTTAACTAGCTGATCCGCGCAACTTCGTCGGCATTACCCCGTTTTCGCAATATTTTTCAATCCTGCTCCGCACCTGTTTGTTATAGCATGATGTTATATACATATAAACCTTCCTCTTTAACCATTCTATCTATTAAAAAAACCGCATCAAAATCCGTTGCGTAGTTTTAAAGATTTAAGCATACAAATGGACATAGAGACAGAAAACGCGACTTTGTTTTATACTATGTAGTGAAGAAATATACCGCGGTAGTCTAATAGTATGGGTAATGGACTGCTGAGACGAGGTCTCAAGTTTGAGCCCAGGTTTTACCATGGCACCCACCAATGACTTTTCGATGCTTTTCGAAGTTATCTGTGTATTTATCGCAGGTTTAGAAGTGAACGGTTAATGGCAATAGGCTTGCACCTATTACATTGGGACCTAAACATAAACTGGCAAAATGTGGGTGCTAGCACCTCTGCTTACCACTTCGGGGATATAGGCGTGATAGTATAAAAAAAAAAATTGTTAAACCATGAAGGTTATAAAAACTACCATTAAATTTTCAGCTTTATAAAGAATTGAAGTTCAAATGAAAAACAAGGTAACACATCGTTTCATTCGCTCTACATGATGACATTTAATTAAAAAAAACTGAATAATGAAAATCAAAAAGTCAATGACAGTTTTTGTAATCTCAGTGGTTTAACAATGGTTGACAATAAACAGAAACGGGGTCTTTTGATTACGTTCTTCGAAGTCAACGCAATAAAAATATCTGGGCCCCGATTCTCTTTCCAAGAACACTTGTTCTTGAGAAAAGTCTTGAAGGTTTTTTTTCTTTGTTAGGTACAGAAAATTAAAAAGCAGTGAAACTATCCTAAGCCACTAATACCATTTCTCCGTAACATATAATAAATTGCACAAAATAATTGAACACCAGGCATATACCTATCATTTATTTGCTGACGCTACACGATATTGGCTGAGCATATTCCGCCGCGATGTGTTCGCGTGGCCGGCCCGTGTTTATGAATTCCATAGTATTGTGCACCCGCCCAGATACACACGGTTGACAAGCATACTTGTATCTTATATTGTCTAGCGTACTCGCATTATTTCGTTCACCATCTAACATTATAATTTCTTGAGCATTATGACTAAAATATATAAACTCCCCACGGATAACAACCCCACCGGTGCGGTGAGAGAGGCTATGTCGGACTCGAACAGACTAAAACGTAGGTACGTCGTCTTTAGGTCTTTAGTAGCCGGAGGTGAGATAGTGGTGAACATAATTATCCCTTGCATCCAGGCACGCCCAGGACCCCTTCTTTCTAGACTCACCCAACAAAAAATAAATGAAAATTTTCTTTTTATTTTTTTTTATTTATATTTTAAAGCAATGACATAATATAAAATACTTGTGCGAATTTAAGCTTGCCCAAGTACCTATATCGTATCGTACTGCCGGCACTGCGTGCTCCTAATAGGGCGACAGACGAGACGGCTCCATCTGTCAGGAGGACGGAGGGACCTCTGACGCCCGAGTCGTCTCCGCACTTTGCGGACTGTGCGGACCTGGTCTCCTCCGGATCCCCTCCGCCGCCTCCTTCTCGAGCATTACTTAGGTGAAATAATACTAAGCGGTCACCCATCCAAATGACAACGGCACCTAGGCAGCTGAACACGCTGATCGACCACCTTTCATCTCCAGCCCCACCTATGTGAATAAGTCAGTCTACTGTCATTCCCACTCAATGCAAATAATAATATTAAGGTATACATGACTTAACAGGTATTCTAAAGTATGGCACACAGCCTTCTACTGCTATGTATTACTACAAGAATAATTATGTTTATTTGCATTGGCATGGATGTTCGTATCTACCTTCAATAAGCATGTACCGATGTGTACCTATAGAAAATATATAACGTTATGTGTCTATCTTAGAATATTTATTTATTATTACACTGAAAGAATGAAAACACAAGAAGACGTCCTACTACAACTAAAATAAAACCAGTGAACGTATTTGAAATTCTGAACAAAACGTGACTGCGCCATCGCGTCGACAATGGCAAGACACTTCCAATAAGACCGAATAATAGAAATTCATTTATTTACTGACCCAATTGTCAATAGAACGAGGTAGCGCTTAACGGGATTTATTTTTCATTCAAAGCGGTCCTACTAACTAAGGAAGTAGGGAGAGGTTGAATGAGAAACCGCGGCCCGCCAGGCGTGATCACCTTGCCTGGTCGGAGCATCCTCCGTTTGTGTTGAAGGGACATCACATACCGTTCCTCCATAGGTTTATAAGTGCCCGGTTAACGGCATTAGGCTCGGCATCTATTACATAGGGATCTAAACAAAAACTGGCTAAATGTGGGTGCTAGCACCTCTGCCTACCCCTTCGGGGTATAGGCGTGAGTTTATGTTATGAGAATGAGAAAATAATCAATCACAGGAAGGACAAATACCGAAAAATAATGGGTGCATTTACTGGCCACTACTACAGAAGTTACATTTTGAGCAAGATTGGTATAATGAACGACGCTAAATGCAGACAGGACACTGCAAGGAGGACGATGTAACGTTGAAACACCTACTGTGCGAGTGTCACCTAGGGTTGCCAGATCGAAAAATCTAAATATCTGGATAACATTTCAAAATGTCGTTTTGGGGTTATATATAATACGAATATATATAATACGGGGCGAATACTGGGGTTTGAAGATAAAATACATATTTTTAAATTAAACCCACACTACATTATTAACTAATAGGAACCACTTTCTGACCCGGAACTGGGCTAAGTCTTTGTTAGCACCAATATTAAGTACCTATTCATAAGTACAACTGTACTAGAACAAGCTAACTTCCTGCAGTTTTATTCCTAGCGATACGTACACAGATAACACACACTTAGGCTAGAATATGCACACCTGTTTCCGAACGATGCGCAGTTCCCGCCACGGTGCCGCGCCGAGGCACAGGAAACAGGGTCGAACAGCCTAAGGCCAACACTTGAACACTAGCTTTCAGACCTCTGATTTATATTAACGCTATTGTGCGAATGATTCCTTGTAAAAGGTGTTATTTGTGCGAAATTGCCACTATATTTTCTGAGCACACATAAAATAAGTTTGGTTTTCATCGCCAGTTTCGTTTGACACATAGTTTGATTTTGACTATTTGTAAATTGGTAGGTAGGAGTTTTGGCGGGAACGCGAAAAGTGTCACAACGCTCCTGTGTTTCATTTTCTAATATTGGTGTAAATTCGAGTTTTTATGTGTAAAAATGGTGGAGTTTTAGACATAACGGCTTAGACAAAGTGCACAAGTGTACGAAAGTGGAATATTGTAGTGAATTGTGATTTTTCGTGTTGGTGTCAAATCTCCCTTAGGAAAGCTTCTAGTAAAGTCTCCACTACTTTACTGGGGCAACTATCATCCGTCATCGTCATCACCATCATCAAGAATCATTCTAACTAGTATTTACATTGTACAAATAAACGTTTCCTCGTTTTAACTTGACACTGGCATACATTTCTTACTTGCCAAATTGGAGAAAAAAAAAAAAAAAAAAAATTGGTAGGTATGTAGCAGGAGTATAAAATGTTGCGTCGACCACAATTAGATGATAACGATTGGGCTACCTATATATAATTCTTTTTATTTTGGGCTTCATAGTGTAGATAAACTGTGGATGCAACTAGGCTGGCGCTTGGATGAAGAAGAGTTCCGAGATGAGGAATTTTATTTTCTTCTGTTCCAGTCTCGCCATATTTTCTTTAGTTATTCTTCTAACAGTTCGTTGATCAATATTAAGCGCACCAAAAAAGTACACGAGCAAAACCAGTCGTGTCAAAACGGCCATCCTAACGTGCCACAACAATAGGTAGGTATGATAGTTATTAACAAACTAGCAAACCCGGCGAACACCGTTTCGCCACCAAATGACTTCGTTCCAAGACCTTTCCAACGAATGCAAAACCGTGGAAATCGGTTCGTGCGTTCTGGAGTTATAGCGTCAGGAAGGAAAACCCGACTTATTTTTATATAGTTAGTAGATTTACAAACAAACGCAAAACGCACGCGTGAGAAATAAATGCTCCATAAATGCTATTTCAAGCTTAAAGAATTCGTAGTTGAACAAAGAAAGAATTGGTAAAGAACCTAAAATCGTTAAGTAAATTCCTAGTCTTTATTCAAATAGGATAGAAAAGAACTAATAGCAACAAAGAAGGCGGTTTGCCTTCAAATTCCTTGCTACCTAGTTACACAGTGTACAACTACAGAAGATTACCTCTCATCCCGTTATATCGGCACATAAATAATGCATCAGATAGTCCCAGTAATGATAACGAGCGCGGTTCTACGTTAACTGATATTATTTAAAACATTCCACCATTGTTTCTATACTAATGGTGTTTCTGGACGAGCGTTTTGATGCTATCTATGGTTTAAGGTTATCTATGGCAAGATGAGTTCGGCATTTCGCGGGAATTATTCTCGATATAAATTAAATGTTTTGATTAATTTTTTTAAGTCAATTATTTCTAGCTTTTTTTAATACCACTTAGATGGCAGACAAGCACACGGCCCGCCTGGTGTAAAGTGGTTACTGTGGCCTTTAGACGTCTCATAGCTTATGGGCCACCTAGCAATTCTGTTTCACATACAGTTTCGAGTTCGAATCCAAGATTCCTACGTCTACTTTCCAGAATTACTAGACTGACCGAATAGTTCAAAAATTTGTATAGATTTAAGGCCACTGCTTGGCTAGCAAACAATGCTTCATTAGCACCACTTTTTGTTGCTATTAATAAAAAAAGCTAGTCAAGACACAGCCTTAATTAATATTATGCACGATTGCTTAATCGTCTCACCCTACGATTAACCGTTATGGTAATTTCTTAAGTACTGACCTACCTACTTAAACTTAGAGCTTAAGCACCCTCAGTGCATGTTCCATTCACTGTTACCAATACAAAGATTAAACCAACAATCCCAGAAATAACAGGTATCTATTTCATGAATAAATAATCGAATACGTTGAAATAATATCGAACAAAACCTTATTTAAGTTCGCCTGAAGCGTCGCATTATTTATAAGCGAATAATCGATTCAGCACTCAATTCACCGTCAGCACTCGATATAATAACCAAAGTATCAATACTGAATCGCTGGGGACGTTTCGCTGTTTCTATTATAGGATTGAATCGATTTGCCCGCAGTCAGAACTTGTGACAGCTGTTATTCGATTCGGCTAGGATTATTTTGTACGAATTCAACATCGAAATATAAATCTTTTGATTTGTATTGGTGAATAATGATTTTTTATTTTATGTTTATTGATGGCACGTCAATTTGAGAACCTGGCCTGTAAGCTGACGGCAAAGTCTCAGGAAAGAGGGTCACCATTACAAACACGTACAATGGTGGCGCTCAGCTTGACGGCCTCATTAGATGCATTTTCAAGCCCCGCTTAAAGGACCCGAGACTGTACGAAGAAGGAAACACGTGCGCTGGTAAGGAATTCCAAGACTTTTTCCAAGGGGTTATTAGTTATTACCTAAGCGTTTGAATATTACTTTATTGTAATATAAACTCACTCAGTACCAGGCAAGTACCAAAACTTCATTAATAGCTGGTGTAGGTATATGACCACAGTCTGTTACTCCTCGTATTGACCAAGAAACAAGTTTGTTTGTTGAAGACTTGTCATAAACTTATAGAAGACCAGTCAGAACACAATCACTGATCATGATCCATACAGCTATATAATTTAATTTAGCTTTTGAGGGAACAACTAAACTTCCAACGTGACCCCAAAAAAAGTTTACATTTTTTACACCATTTATGTGGCAGACAAACACACAGCCCACCAAGTGGTCACCGTGTCACCGGTCAAGAAAGTGGTCACCGTGGCCTATGGACGTTTGAAACGCCAGAGGCGCTACACTCGTGTTACCTACCCTGCGTCGACCTTTTTTTACGACCCATAGATACCTCCTCCGCGAAAGCCGAACCTACAAAAAACACGCCATCTTCCATCTTTGATTGCCGGAGGTGAGAATATACAAAACATATCTCTCGCATCCCCGCAGACCCGGAGAAATCAGCAAATATATCTACCAATTCAATGTTTCACACTTTGACAATTCTCTACAGCTACCAAATAATATATCTAGGAAGTAAAATCAACAATAGTTACACCCTACAATTTGAAATCACAAATATTAACCGTCAACGGTATATAAGGAACCGCACACGCAGCGACAAACGGCCTGCGAATCGCCCGCGGCGGTCTTACACCAGCAATGATCGAACGTTGCGCGCGCGCATGCGACCATAGACAACTACACAAGGTGGTCGGACTACTGTCTCGTTCATTACGTTTAATAACTGAACTTTATAATAGAGAACTACAATCTCAGTTTTTATTCGTATCACCAACCATAACGTATCTACGCGAGCCGGCAATTTTCAGGTAAAACGGGGTGAATAGGGATCCAAGGGTGAATAGGGATCCAAGGGTGAATAGGGATTAAATGGTCAGCTAAATTCTGTAGTTATTTTCTTTCAACCGTAATTTGACTAGTTCATTTTAATAACAGAATAATCAAATATCTGATAAGAGGCTTATTTGAGATCTAGTAAAAGAAATTATATAAAATATTCCATTGACCATTTTGTCCCTATTCGCCATTGGATCCCTATTCACCCCGTTATACCGTAGGTTAAGTTTTACACGAGTTCAATATTCTATTTTAACCAATTAAAATAAACAGCGTATTCACGTTCTCGATACATTGTCAAGTAGATTAGGTATACCAGTGACTCGTTTATTAGACTGTTTGTGATTGTAACTGCGTTATTTCCTATCTGCTTTTTATGGCCTTGGTTTATGATAGATGTTGAACCTGTGACTCCCGCGTAGCAGTCACATTCATTACCGCCGGGCCGCCATGCCACAGAGATCGTTAGAGTTGTTGTTGTTGTATTATAGTACCAAAAGAAGTACAATACAATTATAGTAAAGAGGAAGCATTATATGTACACGTCAATAATTGTATTTTGTATTTGTATAATGTATTATAATGTATAATTGTATTTTGTACTTTATTATGGTTTAGTACTAAAATTTCTACTGAAAATCTAACTAATATTTTGTAATTGTTCATAGGTAAAATACATAAAGGACTAGACTTATTGCTGTGAAGCGGTACAATCCGTAATCGTCGCTGGAGGCGAACACGCGAGCCATTCTTCACCTGCAGACGATGGGCCTGATTAATCGCCAGTGTGCAGATACCCTAACGCCTGCGGTGAGTTATTACAAATATGATTAGAAAATCCATGTCGAAGACAAAACCATTTATAACTATTTTAACTCACTGACCCGCGCAAATTCGTTTCCGTCACACCGTTTTTGCAACATTTTTCACTTCTGCTCCGCACCAGTTGGTTGTAGCATGATGTTATATACATATAAACCTTCCTTTTCAATAACTCTATCTAATAAGTAAACCGCATTAAAATCTGTTGCGTAGTATTAAAGATATACCTACATAGGGAAATAGGGAATTAAGGACAGAGAAAGCGACTTTGTTTTATACTATGTAGTGATGATTATAGGTACTACTAAATATTATAAAACTAAAATTCCATATGGTACAACTAGACACCCTTGAGGTACCCCGTTTTGACAAAAGTCATTAAAGTCTAATGTTGTGAAAAAATTGAAAACCTGCTTCTATTTTCGAAATGGGTTAATTAAATTGATTCACATTCCAAGCTTTTACCTCTAGGCACATCGTAATTTAAACTTCATCGACTCGCATCGCATTTTCTACAATTACCAAAGCAGTATTTGTTCAATTGCCAACAATTTAATATCGACTCTAGCAATTCTCGATTTAGTAATAAACCGATAAATGGCAATTTACATCAGGCCATCATTAGAATAATGAAAGGAAAGCAAAACACTGATGAGAGATTTTGAAAACATTTTGATGATGTGGCCAGGAAGGTAGTTGTAAATTCTGAAATATTAAATATTTGAATGTATTCACTAGCATTTTGTGGGCTTACAGATAAAAGAAATCTTTACATAGGCTTAATAATTGCCACACATTTTTTTATTGTGCGCAAAATCCTCACGGTACCAAAATCGGTGGAGGTGATTATATCAGACTCGAACCGACCAAAACGCACGCCGTCTATGGGTCCTAAAAAAATAAGTTATGTCAAAAAGTGTATTATAAAATCCAGGATTATTTGGATGATAAACAAGCCTGGAAATGAGCTGTTCACTCCACTTGCTACTCAGCTAAATTTTGTATCTAGACTAAGTAAACTATTGTAAATAGACCAAAAAAAAGAAAAGCCCGCTGAGTTTCTTGCCGGAGTCTTCTCAGGTCGGGGCCGCGTTTCGAACCGGGTCCATTTGCATTTGATAAAATATTGTTGATATTGACGTTTTGTAAGTGCCGTTTACTGGTCTATGCAGAATAAATGATTTTTGATTTTATTGCCGGAGGGGAGATTAAACAAGACCGCTCTCGGCTCTCGCATACCGGCAGACCCGGGGACATCTCTTTTGAGATGACCCTCGTCCCCTAATGTGGGTACGAGGTGTCTCCATTCTACATAACGATTGCCACTTGTGATGGCCCCTTTTTTATCGTGCGAAAAATCACCACGGATACTCCCCACCGGAGCTGGTTGGGTAAGTTATGTCGGACTCGTACCGACTAAAACGCACGCCGTCTTTGGGTTAGTTGCCGGAGGTGAGGTAGTAGCCAACTTATCCCTCGCACCCCGGCAGACCCGGGGCCTTCTCTTCGAGATAACCCCGTCGACTTGTGAAGACCCCTAGGTCTATCAAATCGATCAATAAATATAGCCTCAGCGGGCATTAGGATTCCATAGTAATTTGAACACTGTACTGGTTATTAAATGTTATTATTATTGAACTTTAGAAATAATTTTAAAGTTTAACAAATACCACAATAAATATGCTTCAAGTTTTTATTTAATGTACAGGCAAGTATTCAGTGTAGTTCAGTGCAGCCGTTACATATAATTAGGCCCGATATAGTGCTGGAAGGCGACGAAGCTCGTTAATAGGACGTTCAGAAATACGTTTGACTATAAACATAGGATATTATATTATTTATTCATGTTATAAAGAAAATAATTTGAAACAGCAAACACTAACTCACCCTATATTTTGTACATTTCTCTTAAGATACTTAAGGTTTTAATTATAGATGGATTGATGATAAAGTAGACGAATATCTTGACGATAAAAATGCATGGTCTTGCACCTATTTGTCATAAATAGACAATAGTTATTTGTGCAACAAGAGAGCAAAACTGTTTTTTGCTGCGAGTACTGATTTTGAATCCTGAGCAAGCGAGGGATTCTAGGATTGAATCACGAGCGTAGCGAGTGATTCTACTGTAGAATCCTGAGCGTAGTGAGGGATTCAAATGCACGAGATGCAAATAGTTGATACCTAATCATTATAAATACTTATGCATTACTTATTTTGGTATTCAATAACATTACATAATTATTAAATAATGTAAATAAAATACATGGTTATTCTTTTACAAATATCTTTCAAATTTAGAATTTCGAAATAGGACCTTTGACGTGTCCATAAATTAAAAAAAAAACCTTCAAAATACTTGTGTTTGTCACTCGAACTTTTTTATGGACGGCCAAGAGACAGAGTGCAGTGTATGTAATTCGAAAGTTATTCGCGGAACAATTCTTTTTGAATCTATGGTTGGCACTCTTTATTGAAATTTAAAAAAAAATAATTAAAAAGCTACTTTGTCTCACTGAGTGAGCAAAATCGCATTTTGCACACTGTTTTTACGCAGCAAAACTCACTTGTTTGAGCTGCTGTGGTGAAAAAATATATATTACTAGCTGTTGCCCGCGGCTCCGCCCGCGTGGACTTCTGATGCCGTTCCCGCTGCTCCATGCGCATTTAGGGGTATGAAAAATAGATGTTGGCCGATTCTCAGACCTACTCAATATGCTCACAAAATTTCATGAGAATCGGTCAAGCCGTTTCGGAGGAGTATGGCAACGAAAACTGTGACACGAGAATTTTATATATTAGAAAAAGAAAATAAAGGATAACGATAATCTACCTGAGTTTCTTGCTGGTCTCTTCTCAATAGATCTAATTACTGAACCAGCGAAAGAATCATTTTAAAATGATTTATTTCCTATTTCATTTACCTATTATTAATAAATTATAATATTTTTGACAAATGTAATTTTAAAACTTCGACATTTATCTCGTTATGTGCCTAAACTGAATAAACGCAATTGATTCTTTAATAACTCTGTACCTATTGTAACAAAACATAGCAGAATGTGGAATGGACGGCATTTTCGTCAATGGCGATCTCTTCCAGGCAACCTTAATTATATGTTATAGGTAAGTAACTAATAACTGATTTCACCAATGTTTAAAATTGAACTCAATTCTGTTTCGTCGCGGTTTATTTCATAGAGTACTTACTTAATACAAGTGAATCCAGATTAGATTGAATCAATCAGTATTATGTCCACTGTTGAATTCTAACCTACATCAATTTTAGATTAAGGTCAGGTTTTCAGACAGATATATCAAGATTTATATGAAGACATACTGGATTTCATCAGGTCTAACTTCAGCGAGGGTCTTGGCGGTCTGGTCGGTGTGTAAATCTTACTGGCCTGCTAAGTCCCAAGCCGAGGTGGATAACAACAGCATACGAAGACTCACCGCGTTCTACGACTCACCCTGGATCACTGGACTCATCTTTATATTTAGGTAATAAGATAACATATGTACAGATGGACCGTTAGTTACATAATAGCTCGGTACCAGTGAAATAAATATTACTTGTGACATCATTGTGAGAATAAGTTAGATGTATGTGAAATGTTTTATAATAGTCTAATATATATAACTAGAGACTTGTATGCTCAATGATATTTAGAATGTAACGATATGTAAGTTTTATTTTTAATAATAATTCGTTTATTCATGAAAAAAACAATGTTAGACTTAATCAGAAACAATATTTACATTAAGATACAAATAATTATGTTAAATTATGCCGATCACATCACATTACGTAACTACGTTACTTTACCATAAAACTGTAGTTACCTACCTATAATTAATAGCAGTATGAATAAATTAAAACGTTTGTTTCGATCGTTTTTGAATACATAATAACAATCTAACTACAATTCAATTGCAATAATTAACTGGCAACTCCAGATAGCTTTTAATTATGGCTATGAGTCTATCGACGACACAAGAAACAATCTAATTGGCAGAATACCCACAGATGTCTATGTTAGTACCGAAACTAATGCCGTACTAATTGTTCCATACAATATCAACATCAACTCTCGTGGCTTTCAGAAGCCCAGTGTGCCGATTCTGTTGTGTACCTCTCTCTAAATTGAACGGTGACTAAAATGTTTCTATTTCAATTTTGGAACTTTAATCTATTTGACATCGATTGCAATATAGACTTAGTAGCTTTTTTGATAATGCTTCGATGTCTTTGAGATGTGTGACATCTACAGGCTAATGTTTTTCAGAGAATGTAATTAAAACCTAAGTGATTGTTTTCATATTATAAAGAACAAACGATATTAACTTACTATCAAACGGTCAATATTAGTTCGATAAATGGTATACACTATAAAACAAAATCAATGCAAGTTAATCTTAGACCAGCCACTAAACAAGTGGGTGTCGCTTTGAAAGAGGGACTGGAATAGAATGTTTTGGCGACAAATAAATCACAACCTTTATTATTTATGCCCGAATTTTACCGATTTTCGCGGAAATCTTCACTGATATCCCCCGCCGAAGTCAGCGAGAGTGGTTATGTCGGATTCGTATCGACCAGAACCACATGGCCATCTTGGGCTCTCAGTTGCCGAGGGTGAGTTAGCCTCCGGCATAGTACTCACGCCCCAATTTTAAGTCTAGACTCGATTAACCTCAGAACTTTACGCCCAAATTACTAGCGGCTTGGTAAGTATCGCATCTTCCAGTGATGAAAATGTGACGCACATCTCAACCTAGTTTCGAATTTGTGACGCCTTGGTTTTGAAGATATTGGATGTTGAAACAGGGCGATTTTACACCTTGCGCCCAGTAGTTTTCTTTGAATTACTCATAAATCACTGCATTTCTATTTCTTTTTAGGTTGTCACATTTCGTCACAATGTCGTCACTAATTCTACATCCAAGTTTAAATCTCTTATGACCACCCATTCTCGAGATACAAGATGGGCGCAAGGTTCATAATTCTGAACGTTACGCCCACTTGTATTTTGATTACGGAAGCTCTTAGGAGTTTGAAACTTGCATTAAACATTAGTGACGGTAAGGAAACGCATAAGAGTTATAAGCTTTTGAAACAAAACCAACATTTCTTCTTCAAAAGCTTATAACTCTTATGAAGCTAAAATGATCGTCACGATAGCGTTTCGTTACCGTCACTAATGTTTAATGCAAGTTTCAAACTCCTAGGAGCTTCCGTCGTCAAAATACAAGTGGGCGTAACGTTCAGAATTATGAACCTTCTTGTATCTCGAGATTGGGTGGTTATAATAGATTCAAACTTGGAACCTAAAGAGAAATAGAAATGCAGTGATTTATAAGTAATTCAAAGAAAACTACTGGGCGCAAGGTGTAAAATCGCCCTGTTTCAACATCCAATATCTTCAAAACCAAGGCGTCACAAATTCGAAACTAGGTTGAGATGTGCGTCACATTTTCGTCACTGGAAGATGCGATACTTACCAAGCCGCTAGTAATTTGGGCGCAAGGTTCTGAGGTTAATTAGATTCGAAAATGTTGTAAGAACAGAATAGGCACCCAGCAGTTAATTAAGTACAGTTAGTGAATGAAGTGCTTTCATTTTCCCGTGTATTGTGGTGCGGCTTACGAGTTCATGTAATGTGGTCGCGTCACGAGAATCAAACGAACTCTTGTACATCAGATGGAGAATTGTCGTTAATTTAGATGTCTGCGTACCTACGTACAGTCGGCCAAAGGTACGGTACCACATTTGCGTACAACGTTAGGCATATAAAAAAGTGGTACCGTATCTTTTTTGTTGACTGTACATACTGTAAACTATTTTGTACAAAACCTAAAGGTATGATGCCGTACCCGATGACATACCACAATTGCAAACGCATAGAGCAGTAGATGTAACGTTGCGTCATATTGACACAAACAACAAGAGAACAAATGAAGGGACCCAAAACCACAATTAAAGTTACCTTGTCTCTCCCAGGGGAGCCACTAGGGGAGCATCGAGATTCGTTCAGTAATTTTTGCATCCATCGCGGACCAACAAAGGTTTTACAATTATAAAATAGTAGATATAGTTAGATAGATAGATAATTTCCCCATACAACACCTACTTCGATTTGTTTTATTTGACAAAAGTTGTTAAGATTAAGAAGCATTATCTTCGTAAATGTAAGGCAGCAAATGCAGCTTTGATGTGTGTGGCCTTACCTTAAATAACGAAATACTTGTACCTGCATCTTCATTAGGTTAAAAAAGTATTGTCATTATTAATATGTATTCCTCTACAGCCTTTTACCTTGCTAATATTTTATTCAGCTTATTATTGTTAATATACAGTTTCACTGTTAAATCAATCGGGATATTCACCATGTGTGTTGATATCCCGATCGATTTAAACAGTGAATATGTAAATGACCATGTCAAGCTAAAATACAGTTTGTAAAATTTAAGGACAGTAATTGTTCTGTTCAGAACTATGTGTAAACCAGAAACAACACGAAGAAAAGATTATACATACGATGTCGCCGTAGAGCTGGGGTTTCAAAGCGACATATGCCTTCTGTAAGCAATGCCCTTGGAAATCCCAAACGTGCTGGCGACAAAAACCGCAAAACGTCGATGAATAGAAGAGAAGACATCATCTCTGAAGACGCGTAGTTATTAGATATAAGTATTTTATCTGTAAGGATATATGATTAAGGCGGAAACATATTATTAAAACGGAACGCGACTCGCTCAAACGCGATGCGTGTTGAGTTTAAACAAATTGTATGGTTTTCTATAAAACCATAATATGAAAATCTTACGCGACGTCAGATTCGAAAAGAAATAGCGTCGCGTCGAGGGTTTTAACAATGTGTTTCCGCCATAACTTGCCTGTTTTTGTCCAATTGTGTATTCCGAGTCGGCACAATATGTTAATTTCTTACAATATTTATTTTAATATCTATAATATTGTAATGCGTAAACATCGTAATGTTACCCCGTCCCTCTTTATACGTCTAGTTCAACATTTTTCTCAATATTCATTTGTTGTCCGTGGTCCTACTACTAGTAGTCCTAGTAGTAGGACCACGGACCATTCTTTTGGCCCCTAGTTCATTCAGTGGGACTGTGACAAAACAACATTATTTTGTATGGGTAATAGTCCTACTAAACTGTGATAAAACCACGAGTATTTTTTTATTGTCCGTAGTAATTTTGGATTCGTACCTGAGGCGTGATTTGACCGTACCCTGGCTGATGGTAAGCTAAAGTGGAGTCCATAGAATACTGGTCGCCATTATAGATGCTGTCCCTAGAACGGCGGACTCTACCTTGACGGCGTCAACAGATTCTTCTAGTACCCGCCCCTCTTAAAGGACCCAGGACTGTAGGAAGAAGGAAACACGTGTGCTGGTAAGGCCATGACTTAAGGGTTATGCAATTGTGATCTGACTGACATGACATTAGACTAAAACTAGCCTCTACTATTGAACTCTGTGAAGAAAGCTTCTTCTGCGAACGGCACTGACGCAAGGTGGATGATGATGATGATGACTTTTTGAACTCTACCGAGCAACCATCAAGTAGAATGGTGAAAATTGATGGACGATATATTAAAAATAAATAGCGCAAAGGAAATCCTTTGCATCATATCGCACACATTGGTTTCTGCAGGAGCAGAGGACACACACGCTGCGCCTGTCAGCTTCATACTCTAAAAAAATAAAACAACTGCATTTATGTTTAACATCAATCTTATATAATACATAATTTTTATTTACTTATTCCCAACTCTCACTTTCTTTAAATGCCGCTACACATTGCGACTTCGCTTCGCTATCAAACTTCTCAATCACTGTTGGTTTGTTCTCTTCGTCACATATTTCACTTTTCTCGACGTCAGATTCACTGTTATCTACGTTGGTCTCACTTTTCTCGACGTCAGACTCACTGTTCTCGGTGGTTTCACTTTTTTTCTTCTTACTTTGTTCTTTATCGGTTGTCGGGCTGCCATTCGCGTGGACTTCGGTCTTCTTTCTTGAGCTGTCAGAATGAGATCGGGTTAGCTCGATCTTCTTTGGCACGGGTTCAGATTCGTCGACCTGTGTAAACATTTTACGTTGACGCTGAGAATTTACTTTAACCCCCCCAAAGCACAGCTCGTGTCTGTTCTTGAGTAGGTAGCTCTTATTAATTGGGATGAATTTATGAAAACTACTTTATTTATTTATGTCATGATTGAAATCCTACAGGGTATATTAGCCTGCGGGCCTAGGGGTGACGGGTGGAGCCGTCTGTCACCCTAGCAGAAGCAGGCCGCGACGTCGGCGCAAAGTGCGCCTCCCCATATCCGGGGGCTAGACGGGGACACTGTGGTCCCTATACCCGAAAGGGGTCATTTCGAAAGAGAGTCTGCCGGGGTGCAAGTGATATGTCTTATATAATCTCACCTCCAGCAATGAAAGACTCATAGACGGCGTGCGGTTTTGTCGGTTCAAGTCCGACATAACCACCTCCACCGACTTTTGGTGGGGGTGGTATGCGTGGTATGCGGTGGTATCCGTGCGCAAAATTCCGTGCGGAATTGTGCGCACGGAAAAAAAATAGGGTATATTGCCCAGTTAAGATCTTCGGGGCCTGTGAGCTCTGGCTCAGGTCATCCTCTCGAGGTCAGACAAATATACATGTAAAAGGCCACTCTTGCTGCAGGTGCCAGAGACCACTATTTTAGAACCCAGCATCTGGAATGGTGGCCTTCTGAGGCCCACCCTAACTTCTTACCATCCAGGCAAGCGTGATGTAGTCAACTGACGGATTAAATACACGATTTGTACACAGGGACTTCCCCCATTACGAAATCCTGTAGAACCACCACTCCCTCTGTTCTCGAACGATATACCCTATGTTTATAAACGAACGGTACGAACATCTGCACAAACTTTCACATTTATGATAGGATATACCGGTTGATTTTATAGTGGTTTCGGAAAAATAGATTTTAGCCACAATTTCGATAGTAAAATCGTAAGGAAGTCCTAATTTGGCGAAAAAAAATTTGTTTTTACACGTCCCATACATTTTTCTGTTCACCTGTACATTATTGTCATAAATAAAGTAATTTTTTCTTCTTTCAAAATTAAAACTTCCAGTCGATTTTGCTGCCGAAACTGTGTGTGAAACAAAATATTCTTTTTCAGAAACCACTATAAAATCACCGTGTATATATCATGGAACGAAAAATTTTAAATCTACTAATGATTTGTTACCTGGAACACCCCAGAGGAAGTTCTCTTCCTAGCGGGCGGAGACACCAGCGTGGTCGCAATCGAAGTACTGTTAGACCGTGTGCGACTCACTTTCACTGGCAACTGTGGCGCCGCTCGTGGCGAAGATACGTTCGTCACTGTAATACGAAGGTGTAGCTGAAATATTGATGGTGAGACCGGCAAATATCTTGATAATTTATGGCCTAGCTGCGCAAAAAATGGGTGTATTTGAAGTGCGTGCCAATTAACCAATTATGGATTATATTAAACCCGTCGCATAGGGCTCGCGTCCTTCGCAGTTCCTGCATTTCGTTTTTTTTATTGGTCCTTATTTATACTCGGCCGTGCATTTAAGACATTTGCGGACTAGTGATTTTTTGTCACCATGTGACTGTAAGTTAGATGAAAATAATTTGATTGTCGCGTGTTACGAAGCAGTTTTCATTCAATTCACACAGTCATCATCATCATCATCATCATTTCAGCCATAGGACGTCCACTGCTGAACATAGGCCTCATCCTTTGACGACGTGCAATCCGACCCGTACCCGCGACTTTAACTATGTCGTAGTGCCTTTTTCGCACAGGCATAGTGAAAAAAAGTTCACTAGTGCGTGTGAACCTTTATGATACTTTTATTTTAGAAAAAGCATTAAGGTTCCGTGCAAAAAACACACACCGGTGTACGTTTACCCGGACGAAATCGCACGTACAGCAACTCATAAATTCACTTGCCATAGTTAAGTATAATGTTGAACTTCATATCATAAAGTAAGGTATAATTCTCCGTATAATTGCTGTCGTCATCCATAGCCCTATAATTTACACGCATACATGATGCGCAAACTTATTTACGGTTTTTTCCTTTCATAACCGTAATAAATAGTTTGATACAATTGTTTTGTGCGGCTTGTGTGTGAGGAGTCTTAACTATATAATCTCCGGGTACACATTGCAATGTAAGCATTTAGAGTGGAGAAAGAGGAAAATTACTCGGGAAACGGCTCGAAGGGTGCCACTGATGAGAGAAAATGGAAAACTTTATAGTTACTACTTAAAAAAAAGTACAAACCTTGTCTTGATTTTGTGTCAGTTGTGTTCCTGAAGCAAAAAAAAATGTTAATCTTACGTAGTTCATACAAAGTGCACCTAGCACGTCGTTTTCACCAAGGTTTATAACACGTATTTTTATATATACACAAGTTATATTTATAGGTGTATTCATAGACAAGTTAGGTACAATATACACACATCAAAAAAAGTTTGCGATCACTTTGAAAAATTGAAATCTTTTTTGTTACTGTAGATTATATATATTATGATTTTTTCTTCTTTTTAGATTCTTTATTTAAAAATAAAGAATTAGAATACAAAACAATGACACCTCTCAATTGTTTTTTCTTACAAAAAGGCTTCCAGTCCTAGCTTACGCTCATTCAGAAATCTTTTTTTAGTGAATATACAACATAGATTTTTTCTTGATAAAGTTAAATTTAAAGAATTCTAGGAGCTTATGGCATTGATCGCAAACTTTTTTTGATGTGTGTATACAAACGTCAGTAGAAACGTGAATGTGTTTTAAACCTTGTTTGAGACAGTCTCAACACATGTATGAAACAAGCAATTGTGTTCTAACGGGTCTTCTACAAGTTTTTGGCAAATCTTCAACCAGTTTTTTATCAAACATTGGTGAAAATGAGGTGTAAGAAATCGTGCTGGAATTCCGTTCTACATCAATCAATCTTTTATACTGTGAAAGTCCATCGCTGGACATGAAGTGACGGTAGGTTAGTGGTTAAAGAGTCACCCTTAAGATCGAGAGGTCCCTGGTTCGAACCCTAGCCATTACACTATCGACATGAATCCACTCCTAACACTAGCCATTGAGCTTAGCTTAATTTTAGAATATATTAGTAATTTCGATAATATACCAACGCGCACCATAGCACAGCATCCTCCAGATTCAATACAAATAAAATAAATTTTGTACCAAAGACAACATTTTTTTTTTTATAAAGCGAAGACACCGTATCGCAGGACTTGTCGTGTTGGCGGTTTAATTGGTACCTGGTACTAATTGTAGGTGGGGGCTAGGGCGACACTAGCGCCGTATTCACCTGTCGCGGACTGAACACGCTGGCGAGCCAAATTACTCCAACGCAGTCACGACTTGAATTTTTGTTTATTTTATTAAGATTGAAACTCTCCTGCATTTCTTCTGGTGTTAAATTCGAAGGTACATTTAAATACTTTAAATATTTGATTACTTTTAATAGTACTAATATGGAGAACTTAGATGACTACTAGGCGTTGTGGTGTCTGCACCAGCTAAGATGGGAAATAAAAAAACTTAATTTTTTCTCTTTCTTCCCCGTGCGCGACATCCCCACGGATACCAATCCCAACGGAGCCGATGAGAGAGATTATCAGACTCGAACCGACTCAAACGTACGCCGCCTTTGGGTCTTCAGTTGCCGGAGGTGAGATAGTAGCGAACATATCACTTGCACCCCGGCAGACTCTCTTTCGAAATGACCCCTTTCGGGTATAGGGACCACAGTGTCCCCGTCTAGCCCCCGGGTATGGGATGGCTCACTTTGCGCCGCCGCTACGGCCTACTTCTGCTAGGGTGACAGGCAACTCCACCCGTCACCTCCAGGCCCGCGCTCATGGGGGACGGAAGTCATTCTACAACCTCCGACGTCCGAGCCACCTCCGCTCATCGCGGGCTGTGCGGGTCCGGAGTCTTCGCCGTGAGCAAGGCGGTGAGCGAAAGAACTCGCAACCTCATCATTCCCCTGCTCTTGTCGGAATTAAATGCAGTCGGCGCAACATGTCATTCTCCTCCATACATTCCTGACAGAAGGCAATTCTTCAGTCACTACTATCTTCTTTGCCATATCTTCTTTCACTCTTTTGGTCTACATTCATACTTCGAACCTTTTTTACAACATTACTATCATCTCTTCACAAAGTATGTCCAAACCACGACAGTCCTTTACTATACAATTTTTCATTCACTGGTGTCACTTTCTAACTTTTTTTAAAACCAACATAAAAAACCCAGATCCTCGGCTTTTTGGTTATCGTGCGTTAAATCCCCACGGATACCATCTCCGCCAAAGCGTCGTATGAATCACGCAATGATATATCGTATGAACCAGTTTCATTCCAAGACTGAATGGAGCAGTAATTAGCAAGAACTAGAAAATAATATAAATGAATAATACATAAAATAATTTATTTTCAAAAAAAGAAGCTTCTCGCTCTTCCTATGAAATCTCATAAACTTTTTCAAATCGAATTATCGAGAAAACCTCATACTTCTTGCTCCGTTTGCCTACAATGTTGTCATTATTATATTAAAAGGTAATAAAAAAGACTCATTACTTTTTATGGTCACCGTAATGTCCTACTTGCATTTTAGAAGCAGCTACCCTCATCAAAGAAATACTTCAAGTATAATATAAAATCCCACCAGAAGACATAAGCCCACAATTTTCCAATTCAATTCATCCTTGCATTGAGTATAAATTGACTTATTTTAAATGTAATGTACCCTAGGACAGTGTTTCTTAACCTGTGGTCCGTAGACCCCCGGGGTCTAAGATGATATGATTGAAAATCCGCAATCTCATCTATGAACCATTTACAGAAACAGATTAATTCGTCGTTCGATTACATCAAATCAAATCATTTATACAACGCCAACTTTTATATTTTTTATAAAAAAAATTTTGCATTTTAGAAATATTTTTTTTATTTCTAGGGGTCGGTGGACTGAATAAGCTCAAGAAACGCTGCGGTAGAGTCAATAAATCTGACGTAATACGAATAGCGTTGAGAATGTGTCAATTATAACGACACCGCGAAAGATTATTGAATAAAAACTGCTACGAGGGTAAATTTTAAAGTAATATTTTGATATAAAAATGTTATTTATTGTTAATAGATGCGGACGTGAGGGTCCGAAGTTGAAGTCGGTTCATCTATCACCTGCGTGCCCTTATAAGGCGAGCGGCGCGCCGCCATGATGACACACCATAGACTACATTTGATTGACTTGTTACTTTTTATTTTTTGTTTTAACTGCTAATAAGCTATGTTCCCGTCGTTCGCATTTGATGAGACGTATTCAGCTAAATCAGAAACATCGTTAATGACCCAAGACTAATTAAAGACACAAGATAAATAAATAATATATGTGTAGTAGCATTCTTCAAATTCCTATCATCTCATTTATGAAATTTATTATATCTTTTTGTTAATAAACGAGAATATCTTGGACAGATTTCTAAGAGAAATAAGCAGTCTCTGTACTACTATTTTCACCTATTTATTTATTTCTATGTTTGTTCTTGTGTGAACATAAATAATTTAAAATAATTATTATTCTCCACACATGTATTCATACAGAAATCATTAATGATTTATGGATAGACTGGCGACATGTCCTGAACGCAAGAATTCTCTCAGTGAGATAGTGATGGCGGATAGGTGATATCATTGATGCTGGTGATGATGGTGATAATTTTAACACAGAATGTACCTACGAATGGCACGTCCGAGAGCGTTGTAAGCCATGTAATACCCATTAGACAATTAACTTCTTTTACTATGACGTGGGTCCCTTTTAGCTAATTTATTTCCTGCGAAGCCGATCCACAATTTATTGAAGGTATTGAGTTAAGAAGGTCGAAACTACTTATTCGCAAATCTAACAAAAATTGGTATTCATTTAAAACCATTAGAGTCATCCTAAACAGAAAATGTATTCTCACTGGCTTTATAACCAGACGTCAATGCCTAGCAATCTAGTTTCCATTTTCAAAAACAACCGCTCTCAAAATGGCGCTCGTTATAACACGGACGAAGCGCGTTGGTCCCGTCATACCCTAACTTTTGTTTTCAGATGAGCACCTTCATCATACTAACAATATGTCCTTAGCCACATGTGTCGACAATTTAAGTCAGTATTTCTATGCCCGCAGTTAATATATCTCTGTTATTTCCACTGTCACATGTCCAAACTGACAGTGAATTGTATAAGTATCAAGGAGCTGGATAACCCAATTGAGACTTAGTTGGTAGTTAAGGGTGCTTTGATATCAAAGTTACATGTTCTCTGTATTTTATAAATAAATCTTGTTATGAAGTTATGTTGGTGATTGGCTTTACCTAGGCACAACGACTCTGCGGCCCTTGGTAATAAATTTCTTGATCAAACATAATATGACATTTCTTAAGCTCATACGAATATCGTATTTATAAATAGGTTTCAATTGATTTGAATTATTTTGCGGATTTTTTAAGCGAACCTCGAGGTGAAAGCTTCGGATGCGACCGGGACGAACGCTAGGATGATGATGATGAGGTTTCAATTGATTTGCTTATGCTATACCAGATTTGCCTTTCAATGGTCCAAAGTATGAATGTAGAGGGCTTTAGGAGCAGAGATTGGCCCAAGGATGATGGATGGATAATCATTTGCCTTACAAGGGCGATTATCAGTACAATACTATCTTTTTTTCCAGAGATTTACAGCACTTATCTTATTTTTACTGCGGAATTCCCCACGCATACCAAGACTATCGGACTCAAATCGACCAAAAGCGCACGGTGTCTCGAGTCTTCGAATACAGGATGTTAGATGGCCCGTGAGACATTACTCTCGCACCCCAGCTACGCAGGACCCCTCCGGTTTTGAGAAAGCCCCTGTCCCTATTTGGGTAAAGACAAGGTGATTATCGCCCTTCCACGTACGATAGCGTTGAGCCTACATTATCATATTTTATTTTCTTACTAGCGATAATCATATCTTCGGGCTACGAAACGCTCTTCATGAGAATTATAAAGAAACAAGATATTCATCTAGTTTTTTATTAACGCTATCTATGTTACTACTACTACTAATTAGACTTTTGGAGCCCACTGTACCCAAATGTAGATTAAACAAGTTTAAATTCCTTTTAACTTTCTTGCTACTGTAAAGTTGAAGGATGAAAGACGACTGCTTATAGTCGTGATGAGAATGTTGACGTGGTTAAATGTGGTGTGACATGAATGGATAAGATTGGGAATGAGTATACTAGAGGAAGTTTGAAAGTAGCACCTATCACGGAGAAGCTACGAGGAAATTTGAAAGTAGCACCTATCACGGAGAAGCTACAAGGAAATCGCTTGTCATGGTTAGGATATGTAATGCATAGGGATGAAAGTAATGTCGTAAGTTGTATCATCATTACATAGTATAAAACAAAGTCGCTTTCTCTGTCCCTATGTATGCTTAAATCGTTAAAACTACGCAACGGATTTTGATGCGGTATTTTTTAATAGATAGAGTGATTTAAGAGGAAGGTTTATACTCGTATATATAACATCATGCAACAACCGGTGCATAGCAGAAGTGAAAGATGTTACAAAAACGGGGTGAAGCAGACGAAGTTGCGCAAGTCAGTTAGTTCAGTATAAAATTGAAACGATGGCGTAATATGTAATTCCCTAAATGCTATTATTAAATACCTATACTTGCATGCCTTGAGGCGGAATTTGGCTGTTCAAAAAATAACATATTTATATGTATACCTTATGTACCCATTTTCGTAAATAAACGATTATGATTAAGAAAGGCACTTGCTATGGCAGGGGATGGCTACAAGTCGACAGGACGATCTGGGAGGAGATGCATGGATTGTGTAAGAGATGATATGGCCAGGAAAGCATTGCATGTGGAGATGAACGCAACCAGAGATGGCTGGAAAAAGCGTACATGTTGCGAGCCAAAAAAAAAAATTCCATTGGCAGGAGAATAATAATGACTGGCTCGCCATTTCTCTCACTAAGTAGGTCCTCTATTAATCAGAAAGATATACTGTATCAGCTATTTATATTATACCAATATCTTAATGGTTTTAAACGAACAACAAACATCAACCATTTCGTGTTCAAAAGCTTATGATTAGATACTGGCATCTATTTTATCTCGCTAGGCTGACTGAAATCCAAGATACAGTACACACTAATAGCCGCACTACCCCATTTATTGATTTATTAGATTTGTAATGTTTGAATCATTTTGCCTACAAGTTGATACCCAGGCTCTGTCCACGTGGAGGTCAGTTAATGCTACCAAATAAAGGACTTACATCAACCAAAATAGGACAGTTTTAAGGTTAAGACCAAAACCTTACCAATACAAAAAGTCTACAAAATTCGTTCAATAGTTTTTCGGTTCAGAAGAAGAAGATATTGTCGGTTTAGAATTAACATAACTGAACTTATTCTTTTAATATCTCCCTTGGATAATAGACGTAATGAATTTACAAATTTATAATTTCGATCTTCTATCATTATGCCTTCTGCTAGCTAGATGGTTATTGTGCCCGCAACGCAAAGCACACACGCACGCACGCATGCACACACGCACGCAAACACACACGCACCCACTTACATACACACACACAAACGCAATTTTGTAAATTTCCACATTAGCAAAATTATTAGGATTCCTGTTCTGCGTTCTTATGCTGTGTTCAGCATAATAAAATGCCAGATTAATGTCTAATTCAAGCCTTTATTACTCTAATTAACGGTGATATAATCTTTGAACAATATTTGTTGCATTACGCAGTAAGAAAGTCAAAGTAGGTAATAGTTTCTATAATAATAATCGACCTATAACACGAGTTTGGGTTACGAAAAGTTAGAATTGTCGTAATGTAATTCTGACAAGTGTTAACTGTAATGGTTTGGTTAGGTAATTAAATAGGTTGGCGTGTTTAAACGAGTACTTATCTTATACAATTAGGATAATAAATACGATAATCTGTTGAAATAAAGGTTGCTACATCTTAGGCATATAATAATTCGTCGGCGGAGAAAGAATATCACAACTTCATCTCATGCAAAGGGTGTCGTAACTGGCGAAATACGCTGGGAAAAGACGCTGAATACCATTCGAGAGAAGGGAAACTAGAAATAAAATCCTGTACCAGCCCGTCTGGGGAGCATGTAAAAGGTAGGCCAAAGCCTCCCAACATTTCGAGAGGCCTATGTCCAGCAGTGGACTGCGATAGACTTAAGTACTGATTAATTGAGGCAATAAAGAAACGGGAGACAGTTTAGAACAGAGGCAGCTTTGAATTATTAGATTTATTTTCTAGAGGCCTATATAATTATTATAGGTATAGGCACAAGTTGTGAACCCAAAATGTGATCAAAATGATTTCTATACGCGCAGTAACTATTTTATGAATAGCACGGGATGCAACGGGGTAGGACGAGCGCAAATCTATCAATCGTAATATTCATCATTCATTCCCTGAACCTTTTTCCCAACTCAGTTTGGGTCGGCTTTCCAGTCTAACTGTGATGCGGCTGAACTTCGATATTTTTCAATCGTAATATATTATATCGAAATAATTCGCGCGTTTCTGTTATGACTTCGGTTCAAGATACGTGCCAATAAGTATACAAGGAGTAAAGAAGATAATCTCTTCCTACGATATCATTATCGTCATTAAATTGTTCAAGACAGTAAATACTTCAGATACTCATAGAATTATAGAAAACACTAGAAAGAAAGAAAAGTATTTTAATTCTGCTAAGACTGCCACCAAGCCGTAACAAGTTTTTACAACTACTTTACTGGATTTCCAAACGTATAATTGTTTATGTCGATGTAAGGTACATACCAGTACACACTCCAGGAGATGTTCAAGCAAAACTATTTAGAAATCGAAAAGGATTGTGTTTAAGTTCAGTTCGAACCACAGAACAGTATAAGAGAGTAGAATTGTGATACGACAAATTTTGTAGCGGAACTTATGTCGCCAAAATCTTACATAGAACTGTTAATAATAGGTGTACCTATTACTAATTTTATTGTTTTGATTGGGCGTATTTAAATCTTACCTTTAATGCCAAATTAGCTCAAATCTTCTTATATATAAAATTCTCGTGTCACAGTTTTCGTTGCCATATTCCTCCGAAACGGCTTGACCTATTCTCATGAAATTTTGTGAGCATATTGAGTAGGTCTGAGAATCGGCCAACATCTATTTTTCATACCCCTAAGTGATAAGGGAAAACGTATGCCAGGACCGCTATAAATTCAAAACACGCCTTAACTATTCAACATAGAAATTACTGTGCTATAGATAAAAAAGTATTTATGTCCTTTCATACTTTGAATCGAACAGTTTTGAATATTTACGAAAAAAGTTGGAAAATCACTGACATACGTCTGTAATGTCAGTGATTTTAAGATAATTATTTAAATATTTAACTTCGTACAGTAAAGTTCAATATGTCGAATTTGTCCTTTGTTGCGCACAGCGATGACACGCGTACCCCGACTACTTCACACTTCCAGTTGTATTTCGTTTTCCGTGATTCGAACACACACATAACATGACAGAAAACACATGCTACAACAAGTTTCTTTATGTCCCCTACCTTCACACGTCTACATCATCAACATTTTCATAGGTTTACTATGAAATGGTTACATTTTTATGTCTGTCAGTGTACCTTAGTTAAATGCTAATAAAATGCATGGAACAAGGATGGGTGATTATCTTGAGCGTAATCGGTTTTAGTCGGCACTTCTCGGTACAGTTTATCTGTGGCAGGGCTGTTCAACATGTTTTGAAGTGTACCGTGTTTGTAAGAAGGTTCCGTTTAATAGTGTTTAAAGTTAAATAGGTAGTATTTATAGTGTTAGGAACGGGACGACATTAACGGTTTATGTAAACCTAAGGCTAAAGGTATGATTTGGTAGCCGACCGCGGACCGCCGACCGCAGCCGCAGACACGACGTGCAGTGATATAGATATGATGGTGATAATATTTTTATTGATTTAATTCATTGCGGTTTTTCACGGGTGCCATTTATCTGTATTGAAGAACTAATGCACGACACGTCATCCGACCACACTTATTGCCCATAAAAATATAAAAATGTCAATCCCGCAATCCTGTATTTGTCTTTACCTAGATGTTTTTATTTTTTTCACATACATTACCTGTTATGCATATGATATATATGATGATATAATGTCCACATTAAGAAACCGCAAGGAATATTTTTTTTTATGTTCGATAACCCCGCGTTTGTCCACTATCTGACCTGCTATGATAATAAACAATAATAACATATTCAAGACTATTTCACGGTACGCTGTATATGACGCATGCATCGGCAGTTTTCTTATGCAGTCGGCTACGAAATCATACCTTAAAACTGTTAAAGTACAACATTCGCTACCTATAATAAATATAAAATAAATATATATTGTACACCAACAAAAAATACAATACTTACAGAGATATGTGTACAGTTAATATGTACAGGCTTTATTACTATGCAGTTAAAGTCTAAAATCGTGTAGGAAACGATGTAATGAACTCTTTGAAACCGACTTTCAAAAAGGAGATTTTCAATTTGATTAATTCATAAAATTTTAAACTTAAAGCCGATGCTTACGAAGACAAAAATTCAATGGCCGATTTCGTAATCTCAGTGTTTTGACAATGGTTAACAATTAGTACAATCGGGGCAGGACTCCGATTGTACTAATTGTTAACCTTTGTCAAAACACTGAGATTTCACTCGTTAAGTCTCAACCTCATAGACCTGTTTATGAGTTCATGGTAGGTCTGCTGTGTCTAGACTTTTCCGATTTAAATTACAATACTGTTGACAACCCTGAACATTACGCGTTTGATGCGTGTGAGCACGCGCACTCCGGCGCTGTTTTGTGCGCCATTATCACGATCGCTGTCTAATCACCATTTAGCAAGATACTCAGTAATGCTAGTGATACTTAATTATCTACAACTAGCTTTTGCCTGCGGCTTTGCTCGTATGGAGTTTTGATCCGGTGCCCGTAAGCCATTTGAACTTATCTCAGCGATAAAAAAAGTGTAGCCTATGTGCCAAACCACAAATACTAAAATACAACCGAATTGAAGAACTCCTTTTTTAACGTAGGTTCAAAAAAAGAAACACATCCTGAGACATTATAATGCACACGTTTTATAAGCTATTGGTTCTAAATACCGCTAATTCCTCTGAATACAGGATACTTAACTTTTGATGATCATAAAATTAGTTTATACCTCATTAAAACATCTCAATTTTGATTTTGATTAATTTTCATTTTGGTTTTCATGCGATACACGACACATATAGTGTTTAATTTAATCATAATCTAATTTAATTGGTAATATATTTCAAGCTTTTATATGTATGGCGATATAATTTGAAAATGTAATTTAATTTTGGAGAACAACGAATAGTTCTACGACGAAATGCCACTTTTATTGTTACTAACGTAAATAGACCCACAGACCACTTAATTACCGCTTTACCGAATTTCAAGTTGATAATGGTTTATAAAAAAAACGTTTTACGGTTCGTATACTCTGTCACTTTCTCACGCGTAGGTATCGTGTAAAGATATGTATGTCACTCGAACACTTTGTTCTTCGAAGAATAATCTTATGGTTGTGACGAACCCACTATAAAACTTTTGGTAACTCTATTTTGTTATTTTTAAATACTAATAATCCAATCATGTAGCCAATCTATAATATTATCCAATCTGCGTCAGTAGTTGGGATAGCAAATTTTAAAGCTTGTAGACAATGTTTAACATAGTTTAAAAGTTCTGTTAGGCGAATCCAGCAAAGGCAACGATAAAAACTGAATACCAATGAAATTCGCAACGACCAAAATCAATTCCGCACCACATCCCGGCACCAGGTATTAAACCTATCAAATGTAATTCTATACAAAGTGTACCATAGACTAACGTTTAGTCTCGTCTCTAAATCGCTACCAGTATTTATTAGTGGTGTCGACACCGCGGCGACACGACACTCTTCGGGTAAATCACCCGTAACGGCCGAGCGTAGGGTTACATGTCGCTGCAACAATTTTGGTGTTGTTCGTAGTCTCCCAGTCGACAAGGCATTGTGTTATGTTAAACAACGTTTTGTTTTTATTGTTACGCAAACATATTTAGTTGGTGTTTTGAAACCGTGGGATGACTTTCGAACGGTAGAGGAACGACTTGAAAGATTGTAGAATAAGGAGATAGTATTAATGTCTGCCTGATAGTAATGGCAGTTTTCAATGGCGATTTCTGTAATCTCAGTGTAGTGATTATGGTTAGCAATTAGTACAATCGCTGTTCTGGACGAAGGCATTTTTTAAGAAGGTCAGGTCAAGAGTATTCATAATCGGTAAACATAAGATGGCTCCGCGAGGGATATGTTGGCTACTATCTCACCTCCGGCCACTAATGACCCAAAGCCGGCGTTTTAGTCGGTTCGAGTCCAACATAACCTCTCTTAACCGGGTCCGGTGGAATTAGTATAATCGTGCACGTAAAAAACAAAGGATCGGAACAACTGCATATATGTTACCTGCCTAACTCGTTGGGAAATCCTAGTCCGAGTGCGACCACCCTATGACTCACTAATAAAAATAAAGTTTTTAAGCGACATCGTATTTTAAACTAGATGGCGGTCATTAAAATTTCCCCGTCATGTATGCCCGCCGTTCGGCAAACGAGGCGCGCTAATCGGGTGTGTTGAAGGCGTCGTCGCGTGCACAGCTCGATCGACTCGCAGTACACAAATCTCACATTGTTACAACGTTTTTACTTCACACGCCAGATGCATCGCAGCATTTGCAGCCTGTAACTCTTTACATAAGAGTTTCCATCTAAAGGTTAATTAGTGTCAGATAGAAATAAAACTTGTTAGTGATAGTAGTTACGGGGGAGTTGGAAGGCGCGTGCGCAAGGTAGTACGAAGGTAGTACTAATTGTTAATATTGAATGTCCATATAATATGTCACAGCTGGGAAGAATTGTTAGATTACTCGTACGTATATTTCGGTATATGGACTAGTACGCCAGGTACCTGCTGACTGACGATTGACAAATGAAGCTCTGCCACGAGGAGAAAACATGTTTTCGGATCGGTGAGTCAAATAGCTGTCACTGCCGTACCAGTGGTCTTTAACCATTGTCAAACAATTGAGCTTGCAATAACTGCTATTGAATTATCGAGCATTAACATTTTTGTAATCTCTGTGGTTTGATAATGGTTAACAATTAATAGAATTAAAGCCCTGGTCGTAATTACTTTGTATTTCTGGCAGTGAGACGTGTAATTTATCAAGTATACCATAATTTAGTCGTATAGGAAGAAATTATTAAGTGGGTATTCGAAGCTCTGGCTCGTGTATTTCTCTTCAGGTTGGGGGTTCAATAAGTAGTAACCAAACCAAAATATAAAAGAATTAATTGGAACATAAACTCAAAGGTGAAAACCACGGATGAAACTACACTAAGATATTAAAGATGATAGCTTGCAGACACTGCAAGGAGGACGTGGAAACGATGAAAAACATACTGTGCGAGTGCCACGCCTTAGGAAGACATCGAATGGATCTACTCGGGTACCCCAAACCGGAGGATTACATGCACCTGCGATTAAGAGGAGTGGGCACCCTGATAGAGAGGGCTATCCCTCCTCTAACCTAGGAGCCAGGATGGGGTCGACACAAAGGATCCAATAGGGTCGAAGTGTCCGCGAAAGCTCCAGAGCACGCACCCCAATAACATAAGATAAGAAAGATGATAGCTACAATATCTTCTAAAAGACTAACAGATTCAAGCATCCTTAACATATGAATGTGGTAGTTGTGTGGTCGTGTGAATGTGGTAGTTTGACTTGACTTGAAGTTTAACCACATTCAAACGACATTCACACCTAAAAAGCCGAGTTCAGACTGTGACCGCTGTAATTGACGACTTGACGAGTATCGTCACGCGTTTACCCAAACACGGTCAAGTAAAAGTTATTGACAAAATGGCCCGGACACGTCACTCCGCGTAATTGGCTATTAGCTAATGAGATTGTAAGATGGTTATCTGTGTAGCGGCATCGCAAAGCGAAAGATCGAAGGCACCCGTTAGGTGCAGACGATGACAGGCAGGCGACAAGACGTACCGATTTATTCGTGGAGTGGATGTGCGAATGTTAGAGACACGAGACCTAGACAAGTAGCAATTCGTTGGTAGTCGTTTTGTAGATTGGAATAGAATATAATGTTTAATGTATGGGAATGACATGTATTTTGACCGAATCATCATTCTCTGAACCTTTTCCCAATTCAGTTGGGGTCGGCTTTCCAGTCTAACTGTGATGCGGCTAACCTTTGATATTTTCCGTGAAGCGACTGTCATCTGACCTCCACAACCAATGGTACAATGACCAATGGCGATATCGAAGTTCCAATTTAGACTAGTTGGACCTTTGAAGGCTCCAACTACCCGTAACGACTGCCATAGGTGTGTGTATGGCAACCGGGACCGACGGCTTAAGGCTTTACGTGCTCTCGGAGGCACGGCCAAACCAGTGCAAGGAGCTATATTCATGCATACAACTGAGCACTGAGCGGGGATCGAACCCGCGCCCCGTGCGTAGCAGTCGCGTGCACTACCGCCACGCCACGGAAGCTGTATTTTGACCGTATATGTGAACGAATCTCAATCCCGTGCATTGATCAATCTATTCTATTCCATTCTACATATCGATTGCCACTTGTTTGAGCACACCCCTTGAGCGCGAATTGTATTCGGAACAGTAGGCACAGTAGGCAGGTCGCCTATAGTAGGTAGGTAATACTCCGTTTTCTCGAAACATTTACGTTACGAATTCGATAGTGCTCGGGGTGCAGTAAAACCAATAATTCTCTTCCGAAATGGCAAAAATAGGAACTACAGTTGTCTGTCAGATGCGTCCTAGTTTATTGATAATCAAAACTTTGGTACAATTTGACATTACTGAATGGTAAGTGGTGGCCTCCTTCAGAGCACAGGATTGTTGATTTTTTAATACGAATAAATTATAGAATGCCGCATCCAATATGGAATGACGTATGGTTTTTATGGGAACGAAGACGCGCACGCGCGTATCAACAGCTAGTATATATGTATGAATAAGTTAAATGAGTAGCATTTATGAGTCAACAACTTTAATAAGTAGAAAGGTAAGAGCTATGAGCGTTTAGGCTTTGATATTTGTCGAGAAAATTCCCGCACGTGCTATAGGAACAACACTTGAATGATAACGATGCGCGGGCTAAAAATGATGCTACGCTTAGCTTACCTTTAAGCGGGGCGTGAAAAAGCATCTGATGAGGCCGTCAAACTGAGCACCGACCATTTTTGAATTCGTGACGGAATGCGAATGGGACGGAATGCGTCAAACCCAAGCTGAGCGCCACCATTGTAGCACTGAACGTGTTTGCAAATTGTGACCCTTCCGTAAGCCTTCCCGAAGAGCGAAACCTATGCTCGGGCCCTCTCCATGAGTAGCGACGCTGCCATGAAACAAATTACTACACCACGGTGGCAACTCAGAAATGCCGTCGATTCGAGTATATAGAAGTACATTGACGCGAAGAGTAATAATATAAATTATATCAAATAGTCAATTAATCAGTAAGCAATAAAACTATATGTTTCCTGCTTTGTAATTAAACAAATCACAGCGTTGTACAGACCACCCGCTTCCTTATTAAGCCATTAAATTATATTCATGAAACCTTTCTAAATGGAAAGCAGTAAACGCAAGTTCAGGTTAAGAGAGCTTCTGTGCCGCCAGCATAGGAGACAAATTGGACTTTCCACTGACAGCACAAAAACTATCCAGTAGCACTAGCATGAACTCCTATCGAATTCGTAATGTAAAGGTTTCGAGAGAACGGAGCATTGTGATTGGCAGTCTAGGAACTGCACTAGTCTGGTCGTGCCTCAGAGAGCACGTTAAGCAGTCGGTCCCGGTTGCCATTGGAACATCTATGGCAGTTATGGGTAGTTGGAGCCCCCAAAAGTCCAACCAGTTCAAGTTCAAGTCCAACTTGGAACTTCGATATCGCCATTGGTCATTGAACCATTGGTTGTGGCAGTCGCTTTATGGAAAATATCGAAGTTCAGCCGCATCACAGTTAGACTGGTAAGCCGACCCCAACTGAGTTTGGAAAAGGTTCAGAGAATGATGATAAGAACTTTAAATCTAGCTACGAAACGGTCTAACTTCGACATTATCCATGAAGCTACTGCAATATGACCTCCATACCTCAGTTCTGTAGTCAGACCAAATTGATCTTTTAGGGCCGTACTAAACCATATAATAATGCCACGCCACCGAGGCACAACTACATACATATTTGCATAAAAATTACGACTTGGTACCTTTTTTTAATAATGTTTAATTAGCACTATTCACTCACCATCGTGTTAGTAAAATTAAATACATATAGTACTATTTGCTTGTATTTTGTAGCGATGTTTTTAAGCAATTATCGTATCATTTAGCTTTACTAAAACGATGAAACAGTAACAGTGAATAATGCTAATTAAACGGTATAAAAATGTACATGGCGAGAGGTATGATATTACTTATAGGCACTAACGATAAAATGTAAGTGCAGTTTAAAGAACGAAGACCACCATTACAGTTGGCAATGATGTTAAAATGATGGTCTCCTGTTTGACAGCCTCGGGAGATGTTTCTTTACGCCTCGCTTATAGGAACCGGATTGTAAGGGGATTGCAACACTTGTATCGATAAAGAAATCCAAATCTTTATGGTGCTTCAACGGAGAGAGAGAAGTAATGCCGACTACATACGCGCAAATCTACCTACGTGTAACACGTAGCATAATATCGTATGTTACAGTTGTAATAGAGATACATATCTCTATGTATAATTCCAGATATATATCTTGGCCCCAAGTTGCAAGAAAAACGAGGCACTGGCGCTTGCTTTGATATTTATTCATTCAGTCATTTCAGACACAGGACGTCCACTGCTGAACATCCCCCATCGACCTCCAATCCGACCGGTTGGAGGCGGTCTGCATCCAATGGGTACCCGCGACTTTGACTATGTCGTCCGTCTATCTCGCAGGGGGCCGTCCGACGTTTCGTCTACCGGTACGCGGTCTCCATTGCTTGATAGCGCTCCTGAAGATGCCTCGTGTAGCGGCGAAACACGTGTCGAAGTTTGTCCTTCGCACTTATGGAACATTGCACATACAACAACATCTCCCCTCGGATAAGAAGTCTTTTTACTTGCTTTGAGGGGTGCGGTTTGACATTCCTCTCTATCGTTCGAATTGTTAAATTGCTGGTCAGGGAGTACTATTTATCTCCCTGACAGAAATAATAATTGTATTATGTATGTAGTTATGTTGTAATATTGTATGTCTATGTATGTATATGTATATATTGCATATTATTGTGTTGTTGTGTTATTGTATGTTGTTTGACTTATGTATTATTATTATTTTCTTTATGTATTGTGATAATAATGATGTTGCACACCAAACTGCCCAGAAACGCATTTCCACTGCTATTTCTCTCCATCCTAAGGTTGCCTAACGATTGCTGCAGAGCGATAAGGCCGCCAATTGTATTTACCATGTGCAAACATTTCTCTGTGTTGCTATTCTATTCTTGGTGTACAATAAAGACATGTTATTATTATTATTATTATTATATAATTTCTTGTAATGGATTTCCGCCAGGTAACGCCTCTATAATCTATATCGTAATCTATGATTGGTGGATTTCAGCTCCTTTGCCGCCGTAGAACTCCATGTTATTCACAAAAGATATACAAAAAAAGATGTACATTTTGTGATGTGGGTCAGGATAGTATGTGATGAAAATTTTTAAAGCAATTAGCATGCTGATTCATATCAAATTTAGATCGGAAAAAGTTAATGGTACGACGGTATTCGAACCATCATCGCCGCACAGATGGTAGTAGAAGAATTTGAGGAGTGGAATTTGAGAGTTGAAGGGGACTTGGTAAGCCTACCCGAAGAGCAAAACCTATGTTCGGACCTTCTCCGTGAGTAGCGGTGCTGCCATAAAACTAATACACCACTATACATACTATACCACGATCGCAACTCAATGAAGCAGTATTTCGAATGGTTCAGACGTGCCTTCTTAGCTCAGCGATCAGAGCACTCCCTCTATAAGGGAAAGATCGCGGGTTCGAATCCCATCAAAGTATTCACTTTTTCCAATCTAAACTTGAGTCAAGATAATATGCCAGTAACTATACTACTGCAAATTATAGCAATACATTGAATAGCACTCGTAAACAAATGTAACTCCTAGACTAATACACAGTGAATTCGTTTTATTTCTTCGTTTGCATGTTAAGCGTGTACACAAAAACTTCCCAGGGGGCCACTAGTTTCGCTGATGTCGGAAAGCGTCTCGTGTATCCCTAGCCTTATTCGTGGACATGATACTAATGGCACCACCCGACGACGCCTGCAATTTATTGCCGACCGCTGCTTCTCAGCGACTCCGTATGTTTCAGTTATATAGTGTAGATTAAGCTTTAGAAATGGAAATTCTGGCGCACGGTGGCACTTAATTTATGATGTCTAAGGTTACTTTATACGGAGTTCGTGTATAAGGTCCGTTAAATAGTTATTCTTGTGATATGTGAATAGCATTCATGGAGCGTTCACAAAGCAGAGACGTATCACATCTCCTTAGTTGAAGGATAAATAAGAAAGCACTTGGCTTGTGTGCTTTTCATACACATTTACGATTTGGAAAGCTATAGAATAGGGATGACCATTTCTTTTTTTATTCTCGAAAAAGGACCAGTTCATAATTAAATGTTAAATTACTAAAAGGAAATCAAATAGTTTAAAGATATTTGATTTTGAAATCCTATTTCTTAAGCCGCCTGAAAACGCTCTATACAAAATCGTTAGAACATCGTAACGTCATGCTTTCGTGCCGCGTCGTGTATATGCACGGAGCGTAAGAACGCAAAGACCAAAAAATATCGCATTTATCTTGATCTTACATCCTAAATACCAATAATTTGGTGAGCCATTTTTCAGACTCATATTATTTTGTATCCCCGATGCCTTGATCACCTCTAATCCACTAGATCCATGATCCACAACATGTCAAAATAAAGGTAATAAATCCAATTAAACACCAATGATGTGATCGACGGCTATTTCTTAAATTAGCATTCGCACACGATCCACTAAATCACGTACAATATATAAAGTACAATGTGCCACTACCGCCGTCGATATCTACGAGGCGCGAGCGGCCCAGTTCAGCGCGTGCGCAAGCCACAGATCAACTGATTAATGACGTAGACCGCACACGATTCACGGATAAAACCTGCTTTATGAGACTTGTTATTGTTAGCTTAGTATGTTAGATATCACTAGTGGTAGGTAGAATGAAAGTTCGAAGCAGGCCTGAACAGTCCACTGAAAATGACTGCCAATAAATCTGTGTTCTTTACATTTTCTACGCTAATAAGATGGTAAACAAACTGACCAGATGGTTAGCGGTACAGGTCTGTAAATGTTTTCAATACAAGAGGATTCACTTACGCGATTTATACTCGTAACTTAGATCTAAGTTATGTATACTGGGCGGGCTGTCGTGGACACAACAAGTGCGTATATATTATTGTAGTTGGTGCAAATTACGAATGCACGGCCTTTCTTGTGTTCAAGTCGTGTTTGTACACACATACACGTGTCAATGTGTGCCTGTGCATATAAACTGCACAATTATTTGAGAAAAAGTTGTCAAAAATGTCACAAATGGTACACGAATACTACAGGCAGGATAATATAATAAACAGGCCTCTATTGCGTGGAGGTAGTGAACGCGACTGCTACGAACTAGCTTTGAGGGACACGGTTTGGTATTGATTTCCCTCCCTCCCTCTTTCAATACATTTTTCTAAAGAGTCGGCCTTACGATCGAGAAGTACCGGGTTCGAATCCTAGCCATTACACTACAAACGTGAACCCTCTCCCAACACAAGCTCAGCTGGCAGTTGCAGGAAATATTAGTAATCATAACATAGCAGAACATAAACTCACGCCTATATCCCCGAAGGTGCTAGCACCTACACTTCGCCAGTTTATGTTTAGGTCCCAATGTAATAAGTAGCGAGCCTATTACCATTAACCGGGCACTTACAAACCTGCTATAAATACATACATAAAAGCATCGAAAAGTCATTGGTGTGTGCCTTGGTAAAACCTGGCACCGAACCCGAGATCTCGTCTCAGTATTCCATTACCCATACCACTAGGCTACTGCGGTAGTAGTATCCGTTGATGATATTCTTAAGAAAAAATATCTACACAAAACTTGTCGTAGGTATAAATCACAGAGCTGTCGCCTCTGCAAAAAGAGGTCCTGCATGGTGTTTGGCGCACGAGCGACGTAAGTCGGCGGCGGCGATAGGATCGTCACGAGCGATGAAATGCGACGCTTTACGAGCTCCCGAGCTAGATTGAGAATGCACTTTTTATAAGCTTTTTCAACTAGCTCACCTACTTTATTGTTACCGGAGCGGACTAAGGACTTATGATTGACGTTATCTATACCAGGGCTGTCCAAACTATGCCCAGGGCCAACAAAAATAACAATCATTATTCTCTTAGACGTTAATTGGTAGTGCTTATGCGGCTAAGCACGTAATTAATTTCCTTGCGATTTACACCGCATAGCAAGGAATGGGGTCAATTTTTTTTTCCAAATTTATTTAGCTGCTACATTTTCGGTAAGGATTTTTTTGTACAAAATGCCCGATTGGCGGCTATAGGCTCGCCCCCTATTACGTGGGACCGAAAATCATAGTTGGTGAAATTTGGGTGTTTAATACACCTCTGCCTACCCCTTCGAGGATTATGGGCGTGAGCATTTTTATGTTTATATTTATTTTTTAATATTTTAAAATCTACTTATTCATTATTTGTCTTTTACAAATCGCTCAACTTCAACCTCAATATTAGTAGTAGACAAGACTAGAATTTTATGGCGAGAAAAATAATTTGCTCATAGGTAAATGTATTTAAACAAAGAAGATAAAAATTTGGATAGGACTGACCTATACTAATAAATAAAATGGAAGATATGTACAGTTTATAATTTTAGTGAACGTGACTGCTACGCAAGAGGCGCGGGTTCGATCGCCGCGCAGTGCAACTATTTGTACGCATTAATATGGCTATTTGCACTGGTCTGGTCGTGTCTTGGAGAGCACGTTAATCCGTCGGTCTCGGTTGCCATACGAACATCTATGGCAGTCGTTACGGGTAGTTGGAGTCCTCAAAAGTCACAACAAAGTGTCAAACTACAGTACCTTTTTGATACTATTTGATACCTAAACTAAATTATTTAGAACTTCGATGGAGCGAAAACCAACATGAAAAGATAGTGACCAGACATTCTGACGTCAGATTAGGTCCAGAACATATCTGCCTACGCAACTAAAATAAAAAATAAAAATTCCAAACATCAAAGTCGAAAATATCAAATGTCACCATTTCTGGAAGCTCGTTTTAAGCTAAACCCTTATGCCATGTACACACCAAGTATGGATGGCGAACATGCAAACCAACGTACAGCCAATAAAGGAGACGGTACCACATTTACATATAACATTATATGAGAGTGGTACCGTATCTCTTTTGTCGACTGTACATTCGACAAAAGACATATAGACAGATACATTTATGTACTAGGTAGATAGATAGATAATCGTAGTTGCATCGGAAGCTTTCACCCGGAGTCCGTGATTGACTTTTTCTACTAAACTTCTTTTGGCTAAATTCTTTACCTTTCGTTAAGCGACTGCCATCTAACCTGATATCGAAGAATTGCAATTGGACCAGTTGTTGAACTTATCAGGCCTCCAACCCAACTATCCATAACGACTGCCATGTTCGTATAGCAGAACCGACGACACCCCCGACGACGACGACGGCTTAACGTGCTCCTCGAGACCAATGCAAATGTTATTTGAAATTTTCAACACTAGATATTCGGTTCTACGAATCTAACTCGTTATTGCTCCATTCGTGTGTTCCTTTTGGTGTGTACACGACATCAGCCAGTGTCTTTATAAGGACCAAAAGATTTGGCGAACATACATAAAGCTCGCAGTACAGTGGGCGGGAATCTCCGAATCTCTCTGTACCGAGTTCCAAGCAAATAGTTCCAGCAATTTATGACCCGCGGTTCAAAATGTTAATAGTGACATGAATAGATACGGACTCGAACGTACTACCTGTATTACATGAATGTCTTTAGTCAATATTTTATGTGGGCGGTTAAGTTAGCGATTGTATTAGACGGCCAGTAATGTACAATGACATTAATTTGTCTTTTGTGGCGTTATACGTTTTTATTGAGTATTATTTATGGCATGTCAACTTGACTTCACCTCGCCTGATGATAAGCTGAAGACAAAGTCTCAGGAAAGATGGTCACAATTACAAACACATATAAGTATTACTATGGTGGTGCGCAGCTTGACGGCCTGAAGGGCCCGGGACTGTAGGAAGAAGGAAACACTTGCGCTGTTAAGGAATTCCAAGACTTAATGGTGCAGCAGAGGAAAGACTCCCTCACTTACTCATCAAATTATTTTGCTTGTATGGGCGAAAGATCGAGGTGGCCGCGTCGTTTGAGTTTGAACGGGCTACTTACATTTACATTTTGGATGAAGAACCTTACCGATTTCATTTTTCTTTTTTTTTCAAGATTTCTAACACTATAGTGACCTGTTTCTAAGTGTTAAGCGTGTGATATCACAATTTCTACATATATTATCTTTGCTACAACTTTGATCAAGCATCACTACATAGTATAAAATAAAGTCGCGTTCTCTGTCCCTATTTTTCTTGTCCCTTTGTATGCTTAAATCTTCAAAACTATGCAACGGATTTTGATGCGGTTTTAATAGATAGAATGGTTAAAGAGGAAGGTTTATATGTATACAACATCATGCTACAACAAACAGGTGCGGAGCAGGAATGAAAAATGTTGCAAAAACGGGGTGACGCAGACGAAGTCGTGCGGGTCAGCTAGTATTTAATAAATAACTAAACAAACCAAACAAACTTAATAATTCAACGTAGAAAGTTCTAAATACGAATAAAATATCATCGCACACGTCTCAGGTATGCAAATGCGCAGGCGCATTAAAATGCAAGATGGCGGAAGCGCGCACGCGAGGTCGAGAGGTCGCCGGTATCGCCACGCGCCATTGTCCGAGCTACCGAGTACTGACACCATCAATTACAGTAATATTAGGACAGGGATTTACATTTTAGTGTGCTAAAGTAATTTATGTTCTAAAGAACCATTTGCAACTGACTTTATAAAGTGGGACAGATATATGTTTGGATGTTTATTGAACTCAAAAGGCTGAAAGGGTATGGCTGAAATTTTTAGTAAAAATTTGGTCTACCTAATAAAAAATTGTCTATCCAGGTTATAGGAATAATGCTATTTTACAACAATCGTCTATGTCTTTCGCTTCTTTTACTTTCGTAATAGTTGTCAAGTCATACATGCACGTAGGCTGGCTGTTCCTTAAAATATCGTCGACCAGTACCAAATACAAATATATATACTCTCGCCTTTTCCCTCCGGGGTAGGCAGATGCAGCAGTCGGCCATCCATATTTTTTGTTTACCGTCATTAAAACTTTACGCTGAGGTGTGTCGAATGATATTTTTCAATCAAAAGGGTTTTTGTTTTTACCCGACTGCCGAAGAAAGGAAAGTAATTTTTAAAAAATCGGGATTTTGAATTCCGAGATACATAAACCGATTTCACACCAGTTTCAGGCTTGGCAATATTTTTAAAATTGACTAAATAATCATCTGACCTAAATAGATATATACATATACTCACGTTTTACTCCCTCCAGGGTAGTCAGAGCCAACAGCTCGCCATTTGCTTCTTATACACTTCAAAAGTTTCCTCTACTGTCTTTAATGTCTTTAACCTTACATACAAGCCGTCTGCCATTTTTTCAATACCTTCCCAATTTGGTCAGTCTATGTATTACACCAAAATACAGCAGCAAAAATAGGAAACTACATTTCCTCTTGACAATATAATCACAAAGTCAATTAGAGATAGTCTTACAAAACATAAACACGTGGTCTCCCTACAGCTATCCCTTCACGATCCGCTTAATCGCAGCGTACAATAGCGACGGTGTTCTCCTAACAAAACAGATTCACAGCTAGAACAATGTGTGCTGAACAGTTAGTTTATTTGTGGCTCATTTATGTGGGAGAGAAATTCGGTCATTACGACGTGAGGATAAGGGACCTTCAATAAAAAAGTTTTGCTGTAAGAAGCAACTAAAACAGTACTAGTTATATCTGAAATTAGTTCGCTTTTATACTTTGGATTGGAAAAAGTCAATATACATGTATGGGATTGACATTGATTCACGCCTGTCATAAACGTTAAAATATGCGACAATACCGTACTTTGGATATCGTCTATTCTATTCCATTGTACAAAAAAAAAGTGTGAACATTCGAATTAAGAACCTCCACCTTTTTTAGAAGTTCATTCGAACAAATTTTTGAATATTGACGTAAAGTTCAGACTTATGTCACTTTATTGTGAGAAAATTATTAAAAACTTTAAGTTCTTACAATAAGGTTTATAATTATCGAATTTGTGCACTTTTAGCAAATACTCATACACACCGCGAATAACACGCGTACCCCGCCTACTCCATACTTCCACTTTCGAGATATTCCCAGAACAATGTAGGTATTGTCATTCCCGGGGCCTCACCACCATCTTAAAAGTAACAATTATTTCAATTTTACTTTAGTTTCGTAGGGAAATTTCGACCGTCCGTGTACCTCTGGTTAGACTAAAAAGTACTAGTATCCTGTTGTGATACTAGTACTTTTTAGAGTACTTTTATTGTATTAAATACAGTTATTAAGTTAGCCTAGTAACCGCGGTAGCCTAGTGGTATGGGTGATGGACTGCTGAGACGAGGTCTCGGGTTCGATCCCAGGTTTACCATGGCACACAAAAATAACTGCGATGCTTTTTGAAGTTATGTGTGTATTTATCGCAGGTTTATAAGTGCCCGGTTGATGGCAATAGGCTCGCCACCTATTACATTGGGACCGAAATATAAACTGGCGAAATGTGGGTGCTAGCACCTCTGCCTACCCCTTCGGGGATATAGGCGTGATACTATAAAAAAAAAAATATTAAGTTAGTATTTTTAGTAAGTAAAAGTATAAAGTAAATATATTTTACATTACTTTTGAGAGATAATGGTAGGGTCCCAACTCAAATCCGTAGTCTCTTGCAAAAATGACTCTGTAGAAAAAGGTCAATGAACTATTTTGAAACCTGCAGTAGATTTTATAAAATTCACATTCTCAAACAATTCCTCAGAACGCACACCATTCTACAAGCAAGACGTCAATATGGACACATTAGCTTTATGGTAGGTATATGATAACAATGATAACAGTACCGTCACCTGCAATAATATATATACACACTTTGGAACCTTGTCACAATAATAAATGACAAGTCAACATTATGAAATGAGACGGTAAAATTTGACAAGTTTAATGTGAAAAAGTTCTAAAACGTATACATATAACTGCAGGTGACTGTACACGTCGTCAGTCTAATGACCAAGATTCGAACCGAGATTTTTCAATCATAAGGCCGACTTTTAATCACTTAACTACTGACGCTTCAAACAGTTTGATACCTTTACAGAGACAGTGGGTATATCAATTTTTTTTTAAATATTTAAAATATAATAACGGTTTTAACTACTCTATATAGATATCAAGCCAATTTAAGCCGGTTTCTCATTCATTTTGTGTATGTATGATGTAGATGCAGCTCTACGAACATTGCGTACATTCAAAGCTGGTTTTAAAACCATTAATTCGATAAATAACGAACTTAGCACGTCGATTAACAAAATAATTTTTTTAACAATGTAGGTTCAGCAAAAAAAATATAATGAACATAAAAAAATCCAAAATTAACCTCGTCCATTGCCTTGTGCGTTTGCACGTATGCGGTCACTCAGGACGTACTGTTTCTTGTACCTAAATCGTATTATATTTTTAAACGAAATGCGTAGTATTATATGTACGAAACAAGCGCCCGCATGTGTATGCGCATAAGACGACGGACGCCCTAAACGCTTTGCTAAAAGCCAGTACTTGAATATAACATACATTTTATGGGACATTATTTAAGAAAAAAAAAAGGAAAATTTTCGAAAAGTATTTATTAAAATTTATACACGTTTTATTCTATGAGATAGAATGTACTTCAAGTACGTGATCTTAACTTACTTGTATACACATCAAAGCATGTTTGCGACAATAATGACTTTTTTTTTTATTTAGATACACGTTGAAGATTTATATGGAGGAAACTATTTCCTCCATAGGGTCATTTCAAATCAAGCGGAAACATTTCTGACTAATTAAAATATTAACCTTATGTCATTAGGACAAGGCATAAAATAGTATGTCAACAACGCACTACAATTTTATCACATCGGTATACTATTTTCCGGTTTATAAAATGAAATAAGGTAGATATTTAATTAACACTCAAAAAGAGCTTGAATATTTTTCAGCCTGATCTGAATTGACCCTTAAAATATGTGTTCTAACTACACACTTAATACTGTTGAGTAAGATTTATCTCTATAAATTCGCATCATCACTAACACCTATATCACACTTAGCCAAAAAAGAAGCTTTTTAAATACTACACATCTAAGCAGGGGCGGTGAAACATATTGTAGGGAGTAAGCAATTAAAAAAAAATAGAAAGCTACTAAAAAAGTTATCTAACAATACACTGAGAAGAATTCTGTTGTAAATTTTAACTAAACTTATTTTGTGTATTAAAAAAAAATATAACGTAAGTATGTTAATTCGCATTCTAGACGCCATGACACAAGCTAGTTAAGCTATGCTTACCATGGAATTGGCGGCGTCGTTGTGTAGATTGTTATCTAAATTTTACGTTGATTTCGAAACTAAATAATGATTATTTTGCTTCCTAAATTAACAAAATCGGTCAGTAATGAAAATATTGAATAGTTTAAATAATCCTTTGAAACAAACTTAACGAACCGCTATATCGCGGTTCGTGAAAATTTAAATTACAGATTTTAGTTTAGTGAAAATTTACAACAGAATTCGTGTCACTACTATCTTAAAAGACACGTGGTCGGGAAGAGTAATTAGTATAACGGACGGACCGTTCGTTACCTTTACAGAGTAGTTAAAACAATCTTTATTCATAAATTTTTAAAATTATAGCTCCGGTTTTAATTACTCTATAAACATTCTTCTTGCCGAAGACGTGACATGCCACAACAAAAGCTGTGTACTATAGATGGTTGTGGAAAATCCCAAGGTCACAACCAGTATTGAATCCTAACATATGTCGCATTATCTTATGTTAATAGCGTCGCCTTTTGAAGAACAGCGTTTCCCAAACTTTATAATGCCCTTGTCTAATAATAAAAGTGAAAAGTAAAAATCTAAGTGAAATTACGTTTTTGAATAGTGCTAATTCAAAACTTAAAGTAAATAATTATAAATTTACTGTCAAAACTAATCAAACTATAAGTAATTCGAAAGGTCTATAACAACTTCAAGAAAATGAAGGCAATTTTTTTAACATATCACATGAAATGTTAAAGATTTTATACGTTTTTCATTTCAAATGATTCGAAATCACGAGATTTTCTATAAAAAAACATAACATCAATAGCAAACAATGAAACATTTCTGCGGATCCAAATTTTAATATAGCCTACTTCAGTAAAGAAGCTTTGTTTCGTCACCTTTTTGTTACCAGGACGGGGTCTTGGCATAATCCTCAATTTGAGAAAGGCTGATCTATCTAACCAAAGTTGTTTAACCCGGTCAAAAGGTCTTGATAATACTTAACGATTCCAAAGTCACAAGCAATTTAAACTTTACATTTGGGATATATTTCCTGTCCCTACACATACATAAATATACATTCTACTTGACTTGAATTCTGTGGAATTGTTTGAGATGACTCCAATGCGGTTCAGTTCTACCATAGCTATGTTCTTTACATATAGTGTTGTTTTTTAAAAATAGAATATAGTTTTCTCTAATTATTATTTTCGCAAGAGACTACAGTATGGACCTTGCTTTTATTTTTGGAATTTAGTAACTTTTTCTTGTGTGAGCGTCAAGTGATTTTTACCGGGAAGAAATGGGGAGAGGCTGCTTTTAAATCGTACCAGATGTCGCAAAGTTGGCTCTGGTTTTCAAATCACGTACAAAATGAATGGATGCACATTTTGAAATTACCGGTCAACATCGTTAATTAGCTCATAAAAAGCACAAATTAAACTATATCTAATAAATCAACTTAGATAGAAATTAGTTTTCTAGAAAAAAAAAGATTAATTTTTGAATGAAATTCAAAATGATTAGCCAGTAATCTTAGTCTGCGTGAAACGAAATTCGCGAGTTAAACCACAAACCATAAACAGAGAATATTCTTTAGTCTCTGATAGATCCGTAACAAAATGACAAACCATTGCAAATTGACACAAAGCTCGATGCTAGCGACATTTATATCGACCTTTAAGCATTTCTACCCATTGCGTGTTTCCCCATTGCGTGTTTCCCCATTGCGTGTTTCCCCATTGCGTGTTTCCCCGTTGCGTGTTCCCCATTGGGTGTTTCCCTATAGCTTTTCTACGTACATCATGGTGAAGTAATCTGGTAATCTGTCATTCCTGATGACGTATTATTTGTCAGGGGCCACACAGTGAAAAGGAACAAGTCACACGACAAAGACATCATTTCCAAAGGCATAATGTTTAAAAAGAAATCAGATCAAACCACCACCTATTAAATTGAGCATCATATTCATCCCACAATTCTTACCACACGAAGCCCAAACATCACAAACACACCACCTACATCGGAACTATTGGACTTACTTTTTAATTGGCTTATTTAAGTTGCTTGGACCATATTATTAAAAGTCATAAACTATACTCACAATTCAGACTGTTTCTCATAAAAAACTAGCACACAGACAGACTTATTTTTCCCTTTATAATCTTAATTTTGGGTTCCAATTTTAAAACTTATATTAAAATTATGCTTAGTGAGATTCATTTATGCAAATATGTAAACGTATTGTTTTATAAATATCATATACCCACAACCTGAACCAACCTGTCTACTCCGCCAAAAATAAATCAGTCATCCAAATTCTACCTAATTAAAAAAGTAAAAAATTTAGTTTATAATTTGATAGAAAAAAAAATCACTAAAATGTTTGCCTGTGAATAGGTCGCAAACCAACATGTTCGCTGGTGAACAGTCAACTTTACTTGAACGACTCATAACTCCTGTATCTTAGGTTGTACAATCATCGTCCCAAGCGTCTCGCTAAACCACTCATCAAGCTTATTATTATAATAATTGAACAAATTCAGAAATAATAATACTATAATAATCACTAATAATACGAACGTAAGTCGGTACGGATCAGCTCGCGGTGTCTCGACGCGGTGCGAAGGCTTCTGTTAACAAAAACAAATATACAATTCGTAATTTCTGAACTCTTAGGCAAAACATATATCTGAGGTATGTTTGGAGGCTCGTGAATATGTGAAAACCGAATAGGTTAACACATTGCGAGGTTAAGCAACACTAGCCAGGTTGAACTTAGGATGGGTGACCATTCTTAAAAGACATTGAGATCTTTGTTCGTGCCTACACTGCCCGCCGTGGGGAGTTGTATACCATCTTGAGTCTTTTAATGGCGGAATGAGTTTACCAAAGATTTAGCGGAATATATATAGGGGGGTAGGATGGGTCGCCCCGCCCTCTATTACGTGGAACAGAAAATCATAGTTGGCGAAATGTGGGTATTTAATACACCGCTGCCTACCCCTTCGGGGATTACGGGCGTGAGCATATTTATGTAAAAATATGAAAAAATAGTAGCCTGCCCCCATCAGATACCGGTAGCAAGCTACCGGTGGGTAGGGCTCCAGAGAGAGGAACCTCCTCACAATACGTGCCGTGTCGAGGAGTACTGCCTTCTGTTTGGTACAGAAGGCAGTACTCAAAGCAGTACTTTGACTCAACTGCCCAACGCGAGCCTCTTGAGATGTTGGTCGAGGCTCTTGGCAATCAGTCCGTAAATCAACATCCCACATTTCGATAACCTCGTGAGCCAAATCCAATATTATATTTGGTTATCTGTATAATAATTAATCATGCACAAAATACAGTTTAAGTCATTTATTATACCACTATATAACATGTCATTGTCTTTTGATCTGGTGGATCATGTCATTCTGTATAATTATACTTAAATATATACCTTAAACTGATAGAACGGCGTCATCTTGGCGACAGAGTGCCTAGAGATCACTCGGTACGCATCCCCGGCATTCTCTCTGCGGTCAAGTGCCACGTAAGCACTTGTGTCATCTAGGAACTGCACTGCTACTGACCCTAGAATAACAACAAGTTCATGAAGACTGATTTAGGAGCGTTTAGGACTTGCGAGCGCTTGGACGGCCGCCACCTCCTTCTGTGAACAAGTAATGCTCGGACTCGAAATAGGGAGACTTTTTTTTTATCGTGCGAAAGATCCCCACGGATACCTCCTCACCGGAGCCGGTTGGGAAGGTTATGTCGGACTCGAACCGACTAAAACGCACGCCGTCTTTGGGTCTTCAGTTGCCGGAGGTGAGATTGTAGCCAACATATCCCTTGCACCCCGGCAGACCCGGGGCCTTCTCTTCGAGATGACCTCCGTCGGGGGAATAAGGAAACTCGGGCGTCGTAGGTCGCAGAATGACCTCCGTCCTCCATGAGCGCAGGCCTGGGGGTGACGGGTGGCCGCCTGTCACCCTAGCAGAAGTAGGACGCGATGGTGGTGCAAAATGCGCCTCCCCATACCCGGGGGCTAGACGGGGACACCGCATGTGCGTGTGTGGGTAGGCTGAAAATTCGCACACAGGTAGAGTACAATCCGTAGGTTATTAATAACTAGCTGACCCGCGCTACTTCGTCTGCGTCACCCCGTTTTTACAACATTTTTCATTCCTGCTCCGCACCTGTTGTTTGTAGCATGATGTTATATACATATAAACCTTCCTCTTTAACCATTCTATCTATTAAAAAAACCGCATCAAAATCCTTCGCGTAGTTTTAAGCTTACAAAGGGACATAGGGACAAAGAACGCGACTTTATTTTATACTATGTAGTGATACATGAACTTACCAAAAGGACTGAACAGTTGGCAGATATCAGCCCGCAGCCATTCCCGTGGAAATGTTAGGTGGAACACGTGGTCTCTCGGTGGCGTAGCTATTAATAGGAAACGAATTATTTTGTTAAAATTTCATTTCATAATATTCAAGTATTTGTAGTAGAGTAATAGTTTTTTATACCGCTTAGGTGTCAGACAAACACGCGGTCTAGCTGATGGAAAGTGGTTACCGTGGCCTATGGAGGTTTGCAACACCAGGGACGTCACATTCGTGTTGCCGACCATATAGACGAAAGTGGAGACGGTTAAGAGAGTCTCTGTGGTAGCATTGCAGAAGACAAAGAAGGGTTTCAGCCTCTGTGGCATGGCGGTAGTGAGCGCGACTGCCACGCAGGAGGCATAGATTTGATCCCTGCTCGTTGCAAATATTGTATGCATGAATATGGCCATTTGCATTGGTCTGGTCGTGCCTAAAAGAGCAGCTATCGCGTTAAGCCGTGAATCCCGGTTGCCATAGGAACGTTTATGCCAGTCGTAATATACAGAGGAAATAAGTGAAATGGCCCATACAGTCCGGTCAACGTCCTCCCCACTGGAAGTAATGACAGTAAAGACTAAATCGCGATTCACACATAGCGCGGTTGCGGGCGGGAGCGGGCGTTGTAGCCATACATCACTATTTTCTTATTAAGATGTTTTATACATTATTTTGTAAACGGCAATGGAAGTCAAAACGATCCGCACCTGCCCCCCACCCTGTGTGAATCGCATTTAAGACTCAGAAGTTAAAAAAGTGTATACATACGATCTGGCCCAGTAAGGTTGATATACGAGGAGTCGAAGCGCGCCGTCCGCGCCAGGAACAGCTTGTTGAGGAAGGGCTTGAGCGCGGCGGCCGTGGCGTGGACGCGTGCGCCGCGCTCGCCGCGCATGCGCGCCAAGTGGTGGTGCATGCCCAGGAAGCACAGGCCCGTGATGTACGCGTCGTAGCCCGCCTCGTGACCCTTCTCGTCGTTCACGCAGTAGCCGCGACCCTCGCGACTGCCTGCGAATACGCACCTACTTAGTACCTTTAGTTTATTTCTCATAACATAACATAAACTCACGCCTTTATCCCCGAAGGGGTAGGCAGAGGTGCTAGCACCCACATTTCGCCAGTTTCAAAGAATCAAAGAATCAATTTTGTTTATTTAGTTTAGACACATAAAGAGCACTTATGAATGTCAAAGTATTACAATAATTATGTACCTACATTTGTCAAAAAATATTATAATTTATAATAAATAAAATACTTAGTAAATAAATCATTTGAAAATGATTCTTTCGCTGGTTCGGTAGTTTATGTTTAGGTCCCAATGTGCTGCTGAGACGAGGTCTCGGGTTCGATCCCAGGGTTACCATGGTACACACCAATGACGTTTCGATGCTTTTCGAAGTTTTTTTTTTTTTTTTTTTTTATCTATGGCACGTCAATTTGACTTTACCTCGCCTGATGTTAAGCTGAAGGCAAAGTCCCATGAAAGAGGGTCACCATTGCAAACACGTTCAGTGCTACAATGGTGGCGCTCAGCTTGACGGCCTCATCAGATGCTTTTTCACGCCCCGCTTAAAGGACCCGGGACTGTAGGAAGAAGGAAACACGTGCGCCGGCAAGGAATTCCAGGACTTAATGGTACGGCAGAGAAAAGACTCACCGAACCGCTTGGTTCTTGATGGAATATTCTGTACCGTATGCGAGTGACACCTAAGCCCTGCAATAAGTTATGTGTATTGATCGCAGATTTATAAGTGCCCGGTTAATGGCAATAGGCTCGCCACCTATTACATTGGGACCTAAACATAAACTGGCGAAATGAGGGTGCTAGCACCTCTGCCTACCCCTTCGGGGATAAAGGCGTGAGTTTATGTTATGATATGTGTTATGTTATGTTATATTGTGTACATTTTTTGTTTCTCTATGTTTTGTACATTATTATTTACGTTACGATCTAAACATTGTATATTAGGATATAACACGGAGGTTTTGTATCTTACTTACCAACTTTGGGTAGACTGAAGGGTGGTTCTGCGAACGTAGCTATCAACTCAGATAGAATACTGGAATTTAACTTGTCCTTGAATGGTGGCAAGCTTGATATATACTTGGTATCGATTAATCTGAAAAATAGAAAGTTATTGATATTGATATGGGTTCTAGAATACGGGTAAAGTAAACGTAAAGTAAAAGTAATGCCTGGGGGTGACGGGTGGAGTCTGTCACCCTAGCAGATGCAGGCGTTCAAAATGCGCTTCCCCATATCTGGGGGCTACATGGGGTCACCATCGTTCCCGTCGTTATTGGCAGGGGGTCATCTCATAGAGATATCACCGGGTCTGCCGAAGAGCTAGAGATATGTTTTGTATTATCTCATATCCGGCAACCAAAGACGGCGTATGTTTTAATCGGTTCGATTTCGATATAATCACATCCACCGACTTTGGTGGAGGTGACCCATGGGGATTTTGCGCACGATAAAAAAATGGAATATTTTCTTTAAGATCAAGATATTTTCTTTTACATTACAGACCTTACCTACACAGTCCATAGAGTTAATATTTTTTTTATTAAAAATCAAAGTACTTACTTCGGAAACATACAGTGTGCGAACTCTTTGAAAGAAGCGTAGTCAGTTGTGAGAGGTTGAAAGAAATGGTTCAATGTGTGAATCACGTCCAGTAGCATATTGTGGCCGACCACCAGCTTCCCCTATCAAACAAAACATTCTGGGTGAGTCTCCCGAAGTCGTAAGTATAGGTACATACGAATTTCATAACATAACATAACATAAACTCACTCCTTTATCCCCGAAGGGGTAGGCCGAGGTGCTAGCACCCACATTTCGCCAGTTTATGTTTAGGTCCCAATGTAATAGGTGGCGAGCCTATTGCCATTAACCGGGCACTCATAAACCTGCGATAAATACACACATAACTTCGAAAAGCATCGAAAGTCATTGGTGTGTGCCATGGTAAACATGGGATCGAACTCGAGACCTCGCGTCTCAGCAGTCCATTACCCATACCACTAGGCTACCGCGGTTACTTTACATACGAATTTCAACCAATCATAGATTATATAAAAACGATACGCTTGCGTCAAGGCATCGTTTCTTTCGCGACTTAGGTACAAAATCCGTGCCCATAGATATACTTACAGGTGTAAGGGGAACACTCCCGAAGCCGATACCCCTGTTAGTACACCTGGTATTTTTTTATACCAATATGTATTGGTATAAAAAATTACGGCAATTTTTTTTTGCCGTTTAACTTGCGTTATTCACTCTCCGTCGTGTTAGTAAAGCTAAATGAATCAAAAATTTCATGAAAAAAACATAGAACTCGGAAGAAGAGGCAAAATTGTTTTTTTTTGCATTGACGTTTTTTAATGAAAATGTTGTGTACAGTGCACGGCATCTAACTTGCCAAGGTTTTGTAGTAGTTAGGGTAGGTTCGCGCATCGTACACTTAGAGGCACAAAAAGTGCTTGTCATTATTCTATTCATTCACCAGAATGCCATCATTTATTTTGAATCAAGTCTGCTTTACCGCAAAAGAGACCCAAAAATCGTCTCAGATGTGCTGACAGAAATCGGCAAGTTACTTGGCAAAAACCCAAGTAACTTGCCGATTTCTGTACTAGGAGTACTGCCACGGGCTTACGACTTCGGGAGTGTTTCCCTTACACCCTGTATAAATAAATAAATTCAAGAATAGTCAACAATGCACTCACAGACTGACTGATCATGCGAGCCACTTTTGAGAATCCGACGGCATCTTCTAAGTCTTCCCATTCTTTCTTTTTCCTTGCTGCTTGCTCCTCCATGTCGTTTTCCTTTTTCCGTGTAACCCTTATCACTCTAGAATTAGAAAATATTTATTTTAATCTGAAATATGGACAATGGTAGTGGGGTCAGTCCACAATCTCATAGTCGGGCAGCGGGCTCATAACGAGTATTTGTAGCCATTAGCAATACTGTATCTATTTATTTGTATATAGTCAATGGCTTTCTTTTTGTTTAACCGTGCTAAAAATCCCACGGATACCCTCCGCTGGAGCCGGTTGGGGAAGTTATGTCGTCGGTTGGGAATGTTATGTCGGACTCGAATCGACTAAAACGCACGCCGATTTTGGGTCTTCAGTTAACATAATATCCCTCGCACCCCGGCAGACCCAGGGTCCTCTCTTTCGAGATGACCCCCGTCGGGGGTAGGGATCACGGTGTCCACGTCTAGCTCCCGGGTATGGGGAGGCACACTTTGCTCCGTATATAGTCAAAGACTTGGAGTCTCTTTAAAGTACAGAATTCGCAACAAGTTAATCAGAACTAAGTTACTGATATAGCTCACAGAATAAACAGGCTGAAGTGGCAGTGGGGTAGCCACATCAGTGGAAGGACCAATGACCATCGGAGCAAAGTACAGGATAAATAATATACTGCATTGTTCTGTGAAGCAAACAAGCTCTAGAATAAACACCGCAAGAAGACAGTCGAAAGACGACCTGAAAACGGTGACAGGAAAGTCTTGGAATTCCTTACTAGCGCACGTGTTTACTTGTTCCTACAGTCCCGGGTCTTTTAAACGGGGCGTGAAAAAACGCCATCAAGCCGAGCGCCACCTTTGTAATACTGTACGTGTTTGTAATGGTGACCTTGTTTCCTGAGACTGCCTTCAGCTTACCATCAGGCGAGGTGAATTCAAATGGACAAGCCATAAATTTAAAAAAAAAAGTAAAAAGGCAGAGAATCAAAAGCAATGGCACACATTGAGAGTTGTATTTCCAGCAGTTTGTTATAATTGATTAGCATAGGCATAGAATAGCAAAAGCATATAGCAAAAAGATTGAAAAAAAAACTTTACCTGGTTTTATTTTCTAAGACTTTGGTATCCAAAAATACATCCTTTTTGTATCGCGCCCGCAGCTCTTGGAAGAGCAGCAATCTTAAATATGCATTGACCCTGTCTATTTCCATTTCATCCTTGGTACTGTCATCTATGAAGGCTTTCACCCTCTTGCTGTAAGATTCAAATCAATGGAAAATGGAAATAAATAGATAAAAAATGGAAATAATACAGCAAATATCATTTACAGAAAATCTTTCGTCTGATACTTTCCAAGACGTTAATAAGCTCTTATGCGACAATGCACGTAATTAATTGCTAGCAAGGAGTCATATAGCAAGGAGTCGGGTTAGTTTTTTTTTTTACATTTATTTAGCTGCAACATTTTCGGTTAGGAATTTATTTTCGGCATACCTACCTATTATTCTTACTAAGTGCCCAAATGGCGGCAATAGGCTCGCCCCCCTATTACGTGGGACCTAAAATCATAGTTGGCGAAATAACATAAACTCATTAACTCACGCCTATATCCCCGAAGGGGTAGGCTAAGGTGTTAGCATGTTTAGGTCCCAATGTAATAGGTGGCGAGCCTATTGCCATTAACCGGGCACTTATAAACCTGCGATAAATACACACATAACTTCGAAAAGCATCGAAAAGCCATAGATGTGAGCCATGGTAAAACCTGGGATCGAACCCGAGACCTCGTCTCAGCAGTACATTACTGCAATATTTATTTCTGAGTTGATGATGGTTTTATTTATTTATTTATTACCATAAATTGCAAAGAAAGGTAGGTATAGGATGTCATGTTCTTAAATTAAGGTAACACTGTATTTAACTTAATTTAGCGACATGCAATATTTTAACCTTTATTAAAAAAGTTACACAGCTCATATATTAAAGCAATTTATCATGCCTAGGTTTTTTTGTATGACAAGAATGTCACTCCCACACTTTGATTCTCTACCAACAACTATATGCGTCCTACACAACACACCCCATTTTATTTATTAATATTATTTCAAGAAGAGGACACCAAGACGGCACGGATAATTCACCCACCACGATACTTGCAAGCAACTTTATCCAGAAAAAAAAAAAACCCTCCCCTTGGGCAGAGTCTGGTTTATCCAGCTACACACCCCATACTTAAGGCACTAGAAAATACATGTTATTTTTTTAAATTGGGTCATTAATGTTCAGCACCCCTTCCCTCAGACAGATTTTAAGATATAATTGACTACCTCTGATTTGATTTATTCAATAAATGTACCACTTTTACTAACATATTTAATTAAGTCCATGCATGCACTGAAGGAAAATTCTTTTACCAAATATCTTCAATCTGTTTCTTATATTCATCGGGCACTTTAACGTGTTCTTTCTCTTTGGGTTGTTGAGCGTGTCTATCTGTTAGCTGTTCTCTAAGCTTAGTCTCATGAGTCTCTGTCATGTAGGTAATGCCTGAAATACAAAACAAAACTGCTCCAATCACCTGCAACACTTCCGGAAGCCTGCAGAAGTTTCTCTAAACTTCTCGCTTTCTGGGAAGACCTGGGATGGTTGGAGTGAGCGGGGAGACGTATAAGCTGGTGCATTAAAGAAAGGTTTTATAAATGGCGGCTTGTACTTGCGTTGGCAGATAGTACAGCTAGCATATAAAATTTCAAATATTTTTTTTTTCATATGAAAAATAATTAAAACAAGACCGGGTCGTAATAATTTCTAACTAGCTGTGGCCGGCGGCTTCGCCCACGACACGTGACTGCATCTATTTATGTTTTCATCGGAAACAGTACCTACTTTTACACATAGTCCTTTTAAACGCACATTGAGTCATTTCATCCTGAAAAAGGAACGTATACCACATTCTATAAGGAGGATCATGGAAGATCATGATATTGGTTAAAATAAAGAACTAACATTATTATGAACAACGGTCTTGTTTATATTTTTTTTAAACTGAAAAAAAAAATGAAATTTTGTATGCTAGGTGTATTATCTGTCAACGCAAGTACAAGCCGACATTTAAGAATCCTTTCTTTTATGCATCGCATCAAGAGCACAGAGCGTGGAAGAAAATAAAGATCAATATTTTTTTTGTGTTGACGGTACACGCGTGAGTGAGTATAGACAGTACTAGTGTGCGAGCGAGAGGAAGTGATAACGTCCGCCATTTATAAAACCTTTCTTTATTGAACCAAGTTATAGCACCACACGCACAATGGCCCAATCAAGATGCTAAGTGCGGAAAACCCCAGTACAAACAGCAAACTAGCCTGAAATACAAGCCTGTTTAGGACTGTTTCTAAAAGTGTTAACAGACACTTCAATTTGGCTGGCGTCAACCAAATTGCAGCTGACCGAGCAGCCAATCCAACAATGCTACAACATTTAGCACATGACATTAGTTAGTGCTCTGGCTGAAGATTTTTGTAAGTATATATCTCTGCATAAATCAAGTAACCTTCACTGAATTTTTGAATTTAGTGAAACCATTTACAACAAAAGGTAATGCAATTATGTGAAAAGCAGTTACAGCTGAAGAAAGACTGGTTTTAACATTGAAATATTTAGCTTCAGAAAGAGAACAGAAATTCATCACAGCTACTGTCCATAATTATACCAGAAACTTGTGAAGCTATTAGTAAAGTCCTAATGCGATTGAGCTACATTTGGTCAGAAGAAATGCTCCAGGTGTGCCAATTTGGCTGGACAGTTGGCCTGTCGGATGTGCTGGCAAACCTACCATATCTGACCTGACTGTAGTCATAATCAAAATAATAATTTTGTAAGGACAGAACATTATTAACAAAATTTATTAAAAGCATTTACATCGGATTCAAAGGACTTTTTTTGTTTATGAATTCAAAAACATCTAAAACTGTACTAAATTCTAACAAGTGTCTGATATGAATTAAAGGAGTTCCAATTGGATTAAACAAAACTTAAAATATGTATTACACATAAACCAAAAATATATGGGAATACTCTTTTTCTAAATGTAAATATAATAATTACACCCAATATAGCCCTTTAACGAGTGTTAATATTATTGTAATACTGATTTCCTACTTAAATAAATTAATAAAAAACATACTTATACACTCTTGAGTCAATATATAAAGTATATTATACAATGTCCATATATTCTGTTTTCACACTTGAGTAAATAAATATATTATACAATGTCTGTATAAGTGTCAGCGAGCACTCACCTTCCTTAATCAACTTATTGAAGTCAAATCCATTGGAGACCAGAAAGTCTAAACTAGAACTCTGACAAAGAAACATTCTGTCGGGCCTCCCTCGCGGGTATAGATAGAAGTTGTAAGCATCGTTCATGTAATGATTCCTGGTTTCGTCCCAGTAAAATGCACACAAACCAAACTGTATCAACATAAAATCTCCACACCCAGAAATCAAATTAGTATAATAGTCTTCCGCCAAACAGAACACGGAGCCCTCTGGGCCATTAACAAGTCCCGTAAATTCAGCATCAATAGCTATATAATCAGCTTTTTGTATAGATTCACTTATAAGTGGTAACATTTCTTTAAAATCTGTAATATAGAAATAGTATTCAACATTTGCCGCGAAACAGACGGTATTATTTTTACATCAGTATATCATGTTATACTCACTCTTTCGCACGACGTCCATGTTTCCTTAATAGTAATTGATTTAACTAATGGAATATTAAATTATTATGCAGTAAATGGTTAAAAACTATAAGCAATGAAACATAGCCAAACAACACAACAATGCAACAAGCAGAAACTGGCAGAAAGGTTTTTGACAAATTGACAATCATGCCAGTCGGTCTATGACAGCTGCGCAGTGTTGCCTGCCTTTTTTGGACATATCCCAATATTGACTTAATAACTCACTCAAAATCTCGTTTTATACATCAAAATATTTTGATCTTCTCCAACACCACTGACATGGAGTTATCTCTCAACTAATAGAAAAGGAAAAGAGGCGAACCCTTATACATCGGGTTATGTTTAGTATTGTAAAAACCTCTGATTTTGAGGGAAATTCTACCAGAATAGCAACAATGATCCAATGATCGATAATGGTTCAGGGCTGCCAGTGTAGTCTATAGAAATAATTCCAAGAAGTTAGCGAAATATAGTAATATAATATGACCCCACCTTACTTTTTTTTTATATTTATGGCACGTCAATTTGATTTCACCTCGCCTGATGTTAAGCTGAAGGCAAAGTCTCATGAAAGACATTGCAAACACGTTCAGTGCTACAATGGTGGCACACAGCTTGACGGCCTCATCAGATGCTTTTTCACGCCCCGTTTTAAGGACCCGGGACTGTAGGAAGAAGGAAACACGTGCGCCGGCAAGGAATTCCAGGACTTAATAGTGCGGCAGAGAAAAGACTCACCAAACCGCTTGGTTCTTGATGGAATATTCTGTACCGTATGCGAGTAACACCTAAGCCCTGCACGTGTTGTCCTGTGTAGGAAAGGGGAGGGGGATTCCTCGTCATGCGAACATTTTCTCGATTCAATGAAGAGAGTGCCACTTAAACTTCACAACTAACTGGCGATAATGAAATACAGTTGAGGGCCATGTCGGAGTTTTCATGGCTAACTACCAATAACTATTGTTGTTGCACAGAACACAATGTTCGTAGGGCACACGGGACTGACGGCTAAGCGAACTCTCCCGATTGGCGGAGAGATTTCATCAAGATCATCAAGAATATCATTTTACATTTATTCTCGAGAATTAGATGAGAAAGAAACAATGGAAAGTTATTATTTTATTTTATTGTATAAAATCAAATAACATATCAATCAACAACAATCAGCGAAATAAACATAGTTCATAATCTTCACATTAGAATTAAATAAAAAACAACTAAAATAAGTACTTAGGTATTGAAATTAAATTAATCATGTTAATTGTTTTCTAGTATTTACTTACCATAAATATTTCATAATGACTCGTAAACTCAGTAAATGTTTGCAATAATATATATAATATCTTCGTGACAGTTTCACACAAAAGGTGCACGCACACACAAAATAATAATATGTAAAAGTACACAATCATGGAATGAACCTAACTAATTATAACATAAAACTTAAGAAGTAGTCGCCACAGTGAGCAGTAACTTTTCAAGATGACTAGATAATCTTTCGTAAGCCCCTTTGTTTCTATAGAGATTAATATTAGACTTTACTTTCTTCATCAAAAGTGGCGGGTCTATATCGCTTAGCTTTATAAGGACCTCTGTAACAAAAAACATATTCTATTTATTCTTGAACCATCTACACAACGCCACCTAAATCCATTGTAAGCATAGCTTAACTAGCTTGTGTTATGGGTTCCAGAATGCGGATAAACATACTTAACTTTTATTGTAAATACATACATATTATATATACAAACACCGAGACCACCAGAATATTCATATTCAAGCACACAAATATTGCAGTGAGCAGGGATCGAACCCACGCCTCCTGCGTAGCAGTCGTATTCACTACCGCCACGACACAGAGGTCACCTATATGATCTATGTTATTTATGTAGTATAAAATAATGCACAAACAATTTACTCTCCGTAAATAAGTCTGGGATCACTATTTTTAGTATTAAGTTAAGAAACGCCGACACTTTTTGAATCCTAGTTCGATTGTGCCGTTAGGATAAAAAAGAGTTGACCCGTTTATTTCCTAACGAATAGGAATAAAAATAGTTGATTTGTTTTATTGATCAGTTTTAGTTGGCCGAAGTGGAAAAAGGGGATAAAATATAATATAATGAATTAATAATAAGACTTATGTGCGGGTGTGGTATTAACAATAGTATCCTTCAATTTCTATGCCGACCTGTCCGTTAATTTTCTCACATTCAATAGCAATCTGAGAAAAAGATACACACAATTGACCAGTGGTACTTACCTAGCATCTGTTTGCGAAACGCTTCGTCAGCATCGTCGAGGTGTATGAGCATAGCGCTATAAAGCGCGTCGACGTGGGCCCCGTACAGCACGGTGTCGTACGGGTCGGGGCGGCGGCTGAACAACGCGCACAATGTCTGTACGGCATACGACCGCACCTTGTCGCTGCTATCGTCTAGCCGCTTTAGGACACCTTTAAATTTTGATTAATTGACTCAGTGCAAAACGGAAGCTTGTTAAATATGTAAGTAAAGCATATGGCGGGTGTTGTCTCTGGCTACCCCGGAGAAAATAGGCATGAGCATGTGTATATATGTATGTATGTATGCATGTTTGAGTTAGTATAATACGTAAGATAATAGGTAAGTTTTATAGCGGTTCGCTCAAAAATGGCCTGCAAAATTTTAGTGTTTCTGTTAGATAATAAATCCGTTCCTGTTATAACTTATGGGATTAAAGTTATGTGAACTATATTCTACTGTTCCTTTAACGTATATTCTGTTGATACACGATTTCTACATCTTGTACTTGTGGAGTAATTTACCCCACCAATAGTAACATTTACATGCTTACTGGCAACATTTTCAGGAACGGTTCTTATTTATGATGAGATTTCAGCATGAGTGTAAACCATAGACATTTCTAAGTAAGTAACTTGTTTTATATGCTATAACATCTGAACAGTAATCATAATATTCATTTTATATTTTATAGCGGTTTCGCTTACCAAAATATAACTTGTGCAGTATTTCTGCAGTGAAACATCCGCGTCTTGCGCCTAACGTCGCGAGGCAACACACGGCCCTGAGCGCGTGCTGCCTGGTTAACATCGAGTTGTCGTCCACTAGACCAGCTAAAAGTGGCACCATTTTGTCGAGAAATGGTGCCAGGGAGTCTTTTGTCGGGAATAGGTTCACTTCCTGTTGGTGATGGAGAAGTTTTTATATATAGTTAAATCCATGCAAGCACGATCTACTATGAAATAACGAGGATTAATATATATCCGTCTTCAACTTTCATATCCAAAACGGCGGTTTTATAATAGACAACGCTTTACTATTAACAGCTTAAGAGTTGACTCTTTTTCGTACTAAATCCCCACGGATAACGCCCGTTTAAGCCACCGGAGGCGGTTATGTTGGACTCGACCCGACTAAAACTGCCCCCGCCCTCCCTCCCCTTCTCAAATAAATTACCGGATGTAAGACATTTCCCATCCAACCCCGGCTAGCCCCGACCCCATATTACCCCAAAAAGGTGGAGTTGATCTACCCGTTGCGCAAGCCTGATTCCGCTAGCGCAACAAGTGGCCGCACCATTCCTAAATTAATTCCTAGATTGTCAATATACTGACTGTTAATAACTAAAAAGGATTTTACCGTATCGCCTGTGTCCCCATCACCGCCTTGCTCTGCTATCAGCACGTCATCAATCGGCGGGTTGTCCTGTAGCGCAGAGCACAGACATGCCACTGCTGCAGTTCGGATTGCTTCGGCAGTGCGACCAGCACACCACACCAGATTGGGCATTATAACCTCTGTGAACATAATAGCAATCAATTTCCCTGACTCAGCCCACTGTTGGACATAGGCCTTTTCCAATATTGGGAGGCTTTGGTATACTGATTTCACGCTGGTCAGATGGGTTGGTACAGAGTTTTATTTCGGGTTTACCTTCTCTCGCAGTGATATCGTTAGTCGTGACTTACACCAGTAGCCTTAGCACGAGATACTATCGAATTCGTAATGTAAAGGTATCGACAGAACGGAGCATTGCGATTGGCGGGCTACAGACGCACACAGGTTCACAAGAGGCAGACTGCTAATCACAATGCTCCGTTCTCTCGAAACTTTTTATATTACGAATTCGATAGGAGTTCATGCTAGTGCTACTAGAGTATAATAACCGAGAAATAATAATCATTCAGATACCTTCAATAACAATATTCAAGAACGCCTCGAGTTTGTCTGTGTCACATTTCCTGAAGTTGGTCTGGCGCTGCACTAGCACCGTGGAAAGCGTCGTGAATATCTTCAGCTTCACCTCAGGGTCCACCTTCGAAGGGGCTAGGGACTCCTTCAGGAGAGGCGCTATGAGGTGAAGTTGGGCACCCATAGCAGACCCTGTTAATTATCTTCATTGGACTTTATGAGTTTTGAATTAAATCCTATCTATGTATACTTCTTCCTGCTATCCTAATGCTGAACTTTGATATTTTCGTGAAGCTACCTTTACCTGACCTCCTACTACTATACTTCCTATCCGACTAACATTATAAGTGTGAGCTTTTGCGATGATGTTTGGATGTTTCTTACTCAATCACACACAAATCAAACTGAAATTTGGAGCAAGGATAAATCAATTTTGGAATATCATATAGGTAATTTTTCATACCAGGATAAAGTCCAAGGGTTGCGAAAATCCGAATACCAACGGGGCGGTGTTTTTTTTTTCGTGCGCAAAATCCTCCACGGATACCACTTAGGTGGCAGACAAGCACACGGCCCACCTGATGGGAAGCGGTCACCGTGGCCTATGGACGTTTGCAACACCAGAGGCGCCACACACGTGCTGCCTACCCTGTAGAAACCTTCTAATGCCCTTCTTGAAGAACCCCATATTGTAGTCGCTTGGGAAAACCACGGCAGGGAGTTCATTCCACAGCTTGAGCGTGCGAGCCCTTTCTTGCTATCTAGCCCCAGTAATCGGGTGAAGCTATGGACAACCATTAGTTGCCCATAATTCTATTGCCTTGATTATTGTTTATTGAACAAGTGAGATCTGAAGACCCAAGATGGCGTGCGGTTCATAGTCGGTTCGAGTCTGAGGGGCTATCAGGTAGGCTTTCCGCGAGAAAAAAATATTATGTAGTCCTCATGTATTACTTCTTTACTACGTTATTACTTAGTCTTCTCTGATGCACAGTAGACGATGCGTGTACTTACCGGAGTGCAACATAGCACATTCTAACAAACACCTGTCCGGTGTGAGTAAACTCCATGTGAGAGCGTCGCTCGTGATACCCGCTAGTATTTTACCGATGTGCTTCTCATACAAAGTGGTCAGAGTCTTTCCACATTTTTCTATGTAACGCAATTTATCCAAGTTAGCTGAAAATTAAAATTGGATGTTGTCGAATAAATTTCAACTACAATATTCAGAGAAAGTATGGATGAAGTCGGAAGACATGATTTCGGAATGTCATTCGAATTTTGTCATTTTCATACGTCCAAAATAGTAAAGGAGACGTGGAACAGATTGTAACGCAAAATTGTTAGTGGCGTTAAAATTTGATTTTGGTAAACAATACTTTGTACCTATGACGACATCTGCAGGGTTTGGGGGGAACTTTTCATCGATCACCTATTCGGTATTGATGAATGGTTTCCCAATCTGACAACAGATGTCGCTAGTATGTTTACCTATTTCAAATAGAATTATAATATCGTGATAGGTTAAATTATTTGTGATATTTTATTCAATTATATAACTAAATGTCTTTAATTTAAAATTGTCATAATCTAAATTCCTAGTTGCCCAAATTAATTAATCACAGCAAGAATGTCGATAGTTTATGGTTGTAGTTCTGTATGATCTGTGGATCTGTTTTTAATTGTTTCGCGATTCGATCAGGTGAACGAATAATTCGTGATATCGGATTCATTTACTAGAATATTCCATGAAAGAGGATATAAATACACCCCTCCCGGTGGATGCGAACACCTCTGATAATTACTCTGAAGATTAAGCACGAAACTCTGTTCGTATTTAATTGATTTTTCTGATAATTTGGAACTCTGAATTATATGTACCTACCTACATATAAATTAAATATCTTAGACTCTGTGCATCTTTCCCGGACTTCTCTGGTAAGATTTCTTAATTTATCTCTCTGTTCGTAATCTTTATATCTGTGTCTTTCGTTTGCGTCAATGATATACTTAGGTCTTTTTGGTATTCTTGACACAGGGTCCAAAGGTTTAGCGGAAAATAATAGTACCTATCTACAGCGAGTTGAGATTCCGTTGTTTGAGTCCCTGTTCGGAACAGCTGTCCCTTCGTTTGGCTCGCGGCAGTGCGGGTGGTTGCTAGCAGCAGGCAGGTGCCTACGCAAGCCGACAACCGACGCCAGGGGTTTCCGAAGAGGAGTGCCAAAAAGGTCACGTAATCTTAACTTGTACAATAACTGTAACTTCATATACCCGCTACCTTGAATTGTAATTACGAGATCAGCTGTGTGCTACGAGGGAGGCGCACAAGCATCTCATACTGTATTTATATTTCTATATCTCTGTGCCTGTGATAATTCTACTGTATGTATAACTGTGTACCCTATTGAATATATGCATGTATAAAATCCTAGTGTTGTTTCATTAAGGGTATCTGGAGCACGCACCCACTATCTCCGCTCTGAGAGAAAAGGCGCCCAAGAGTCTCTGTTGTAAGCTCTTGCCTGGGTTAGCCGGTGGAGTAGCTGGGGAATTTCCCTGGTTACAAGATGAGACATAATTTTTATCAAATATTATTGTATAACAAACATGTGTATGATAGCTGGCTTACCAAATCATACATACATACATTTACTCACGCCCGTAATCCCCGAAGCGGTAGGCAGAGGTGTATTTAACACCCACATTTTGCCAACTATGATTTTCGGTCCCACGTAAATCAGGCACTTCGTACAAAAAAATGGGTATGCCGAAATTAAATTTCTAACCGAAAATGTGCGACTTACCAAATCATTCGGTTAATAAAGAATTCAAATGATAGTTTTTAACATTATAGAATATGCCTAAGTAGGCACGTATAAAATATTTCTCATTCAGTTAACACATGGATAATGGAATCCATCAGGCAAGGACCTGTGAAAGACCGACTTCAACAGCTCTTTACCTAAAAGATTCCTTCTACAATATTCCATATGATATACTTACACAACGCCATGAACTGAATCTGGTTATCATATGGCATGGCGTAGATAGTGAAGTTGATTGTGAAAAGGTCGTCAGCCACGGCGTTACATGCCTCGCCACAGACGTCCATCAACGCTTCACAAACGTGAAGGAGCTCGGTTTGGTATTTTGGCTGCCAAATAATGATATAATTTTAGGCCAATGCCTGCTATTTTGTTCAGAAAAACCCCTGGATCACGGGTCTCCGATAGTTCGTAAAAATATCAGTAGATGACTCCACCATCACCCAAAAAACGCTTATATAGGACAATTTCGAATGTCCAAGACGTAGTCCATATCGCTCAATTGATCAGAGCATTTCCTCTGTAAAGGTCAAGTCTCATTACATGAGGAATGCTCTAATCAATTGAGCCAGTTGAAGTCCTGTCTTGGACATGACTTCAACTGGCTCAATTGATTAGAGCATTCACTTTTTCCAATCTAAAGCGTCATGAGCTTTTGGTAATAGTTAAAGCATAGTTATACACATTGAGTCAGTAATACACAACAAGACAATCTTTTGCTACATTGTATAAATAAGTTTCCAAAATTACATAGCTTTGCCGAAACTAGAAACAAAATTTTCAAGGAATCAACCACGTCAGTCCAACACCTTGCATCAAAAATTATAATAATACAGTCAACTTACCTTCCTGGTTCTGCACCTATCAGGATCGGACAGCTCTTTGCATAGTTCCCCTAAGACTTTCTCCTTGACGAATTCCGCTTGAGACCCTTTTATGATGTTAGCGACCACTAAGAGCGCAGGCCAGGAATCCATTTCTGCCTCCAGAAGTGGCCACCATGTGTCAGGATTTATGAAATAGCCGAATAGTTCCGCTGCTCGTTTGACCTAGAAGATACACGTAACAAAAAGGTAAAATTCCAAATTTTAATACAATGATAGTGGAGGAAAAGACTGATCAGTTCTACTAGACACTAATGATTGCAGGCCAGAATCAGTTCACTAAAAAGTCGAGGGTATCTATTGACACTTCTTAAAGAGGGCACATACCAAAACAATAAGCCGCAAGCACACAGAAATCTTGCAGGGTAAAATATAGCGTTTGCTGTGTGCTTGCTGCATGCTGCTTCGGTGTGTGGCCCCTCGTTAGTGTATGGTTATCTACTAAGTTAGAAGCGGCGGTAGCTTAGTGGTTAAGGTGTCGGCCTTACGATCGAGAGGTCCCGGGTTCGAATCCTGGCTATTACACTACCGACGTGAACCCACTCCTAACACAAGCCATTGAGCTTAGCTGGAGGGGTTAAAGGGAATATTAGTAACTTCGGTTGCTAATGTTCTTTTCAAAATTAAATACCATACCAATACCATACCATACTAATGGAACTTCTAGCATATTTATTTTATACCTCCTTCACATACTAAAATAAGATAATTGTATTAAATACAAAGGACATTATTATTTCTTTCTTTGTTTTTTTTTAGAAGGTACCCAAAAAAATTAACTCATTTACCATTATTTTCTTTCAAATGTTCACTTGACTGTGCCTCGATTCCCGGTCATTTTATGATTCCAGCAATAAGAAAAAATCCCCTGCCAAAATGTCTGATTTTGGGACTAAGTAAAACTGAGATACAGACATATGTAAGAAAATGACGTAGGTGATGGGATTTAGTCTACACGAACCGGATCGGTACTATACTGTTATACCTCTAGAATAACCCTCGAATCTTCATCACCGGCTCCTCTAAGCATAGATCGAACAATCGTTTGGGCATGTTGAGTGGACCCCTCTTCAGCACATAAAATGAGCCAGCATAATAATTGTGTAACTCGGAGACGCGCATCTGCTTGCCATCCCTCCATTTCTGTAAAACATAGTATATCGAAATCGCCTGATGAGAGCCCGTAAAAGAAAAATCCGTCATAGCGATAAGGTCTCTTTTTGGATTTGATAACAGCCTAACTTCTCCTTGCAGAGTGTCTTATGCACTCAGCGTTTCATCGCATCATCTCCCTCCTTCCTGTATCAGGTGTCTTAAAAATATTTCATTAAATAAATTTTTAGCTCTTTTTATTAATTTCCTTCAATTGGTGGGCGTATAATGGAAAACTAACATTTAATAGCTAATATTAAAGATCAGAGATTTTATGGATACGCGTGATTGAAAGAAGTTTCAAATGGGAATAGCAAATAACAGCCTAAACACATCACTCACTATGTGGATATAGAAATATCCTAAAAAATTGCTTACGCTACAGACTACATTAGTATCGCAGTGAACTGTCCCATTTTTAGCATTGTAGGCTAGAAGTCCCAGTAAACAGGAACTCTCAGTAATGAGCAAAGAGCAAACAAAAAGATTACCTCGACAAATCGCTGGAACAATCTTCCCAATGTTATACTGAGTAAGCATCCTACATCCCATGTTAGGCCGCTGAATATTAGGTGGATAGTGAGTGGGGACATCTTTCAGGAAATCTGTCTTCTTCTTAAAATCCTCTTCGTTCTCTTCCATGTATTGTAGGCCTATGTCCCTCCAAAAGTTCGCTGCGGTGTCTCTGATATCTTCCATTACGTCACTTAAACTGGAGAAAAGTATAAAGGTTCAGCCAAATACGCAATTAGACTGGAAAATGCAGACCCCGGAGTCCAAGGTGAAAGCTTCAAATGCGACCGGGATTTACGCTACTATAAAAAAGAAGACTAGATAAAAGTGTCACAAGAACACCAATGGGGGCTTTGTCAAGAAGTAAAAGTTAGACAAACAAAGCACATACGTACAGTAATGCTTCTTCCAAATTGGGTAGGCAGAGATAACAATTATCCAACTGCTTTACTAATTGTTAACCATTATCAAACCACTGCGATTACAAAAACAGTCAATACCATTTAATTTGAGACTAACCGCACAATAATAAAGTCTAAAATTGAATAGCGTTTTTGTAATCTCAGTGGCTTAACAATGGTAGACAATTAGTAGAATTGGAGCCCCGACAGCATTCTAGTTACCTGTTACTCTACTTTTAATAATACAATTTCTTACCTCGTAAGCAGTAGTGGTATCATCTTATGCCAGAAAGAATATCTGTCCCGGTAACTGAGCATCCAGTTGCCCACCTCCAGGGTAACTTGCAGACGCACCTGATTGTTTTCATCGAACAGTTTCTCCGCCATTGGTGTAATGGACATCTCGAAACATTTGCCATTACCCGAGTTTACAACGGCTCCTGGATATAACATAAACCAACTTTGATGTTATCTATTGCATGATGGGACGAGTTTATGCCAAACCCCATTAAACCCTTTACATAGTGCCGTTAGTCTAAGAAAGTCGAGTAGAAAATTAAAAACAATATCATTGAATTACTTGAGGCCAAACAATCAATAATCAATATGCATTTCAATAATCTGACGATTTACATAAAGCCATGACTTTCGATCGCCACCAAATTAATCGATTTTTGAACATTAGCTCTTTCATATTAAGCCTTATGTAAACACCTGACATGCTGGAGTAATTTTTTTCTCTCTATTTTCTACACCCTAAACACTTTCGTCCACAAATTAGCGTCCTACATATCAGGCACATGTGTGGTGTACAACACATGTGTATTTGATCATTAATTAACCTTTGATACATTCAGAACGTTTATTTATATTTGATACATTCAAAACTTTATCTTTAGACTTTTGCAAACTATTAAACAGTTAATCTTTTTCACAATCTAAAAGATCCCATGATGTTTGAGTATATCCCCATTTAGCTACTCAGGCTCCCCTACTATAAAAGATAAAGATCAAATGGCAAAAACCTCATTTTCAGTGTGGTTACTTTTTAGTGTCATCCATCTTGTACATTTGTAGTACAACAAGGAATTATTAAAGTCATTCAACCCTATTGCATCTACATAATGATGACACTCAGACACAATGAAACGATTAAAAAGAATCTATTAAAACTTTTCTTTTGGTCCTTGTGCTTTAAGTCATTAGGGTGAAGAAATGCTACTTTTTAAAAGAATCCTAAGAGTACATGAATTATTATTGTTCAAAAAGTTAACACGTAAGTTCCAAATTCAAATAGAAAGTCCCATCATGACGTAACTATATTCAACGGGAACAGTTGCCCTGAAGGCCTAAGTTCCTATAGGTAATATGCCGGTATATTTGGGCTATCGAATGGTAATAGAACTAGAATTTGTTCCGTATTATTTTCAGAATAAATGATGGTTGAAACCAAACCTCCAGCCAGCGGGATTTTTTTTTGTTATGAATTTGATCACGCTGAAATGTAGTTCTATAATTAGGGCTATGCTATGTGAACACATAAAAGCCAAAACAGACATGGGTTTCATTCATGAAATACAGAAAATACACTATAGAATAAAAAATTAAAAAAAAAAAAATAATCTCCATTCAGCGGAAAAAAAATTATTTAAGTCGAAAACAATATTGAAATGCAAATCATTAATTAGTGCTAATCATATAAATCATATAAACAATATAAATCATAAAAATTATAACATTAAATTACATTTTTACCGCCACTGCGCCGCCGCCGTTTAACTGACTAAATTATATTATTATATTATAAAGTTGTAATCTGCTATAATACAAAAGCAAGTTTGAAAAGTGTAAGTAAAGGAATAGCACTAATTAATGATTTGCATTTCAATATTGTTTTCAACTTAAATTTTTTTTTTTCCGCTGAATGGAGATTATTTTTTTTTTTTAATTTTTTATTCTAAACTGTATTTTCTGTATTTCATGAATGAAACCCGTGTCTGTTTTGGCTTTTATGTGTTCACATAGCATAGCCCTAATTATAGAACTACATTTCAGCGTGATCAAATTCATAACAAAAAAAAATCCCGCTGGCTGGAGGTTTGGTTTCAACCATCATTTATTCTGAAAATAATACGGAACAAATTCTAGTTCTATTACCATTCGATAGCCCAAATATACCGGCATATTACCTATAGGAACTTAGGCCTTCAGGGCAACTGTTCCCGTTGAATATAGTCACGTCCCATCATGCTCAACTTTCTGTAAAAAAAGTTTAGAATTAAATATAGACTACAAACCAATTGCTTTAATAGATGCCACTCTGACTTTGTAATGTTGGTGTGCAAAGTTGGATATTATTGGTTTCACATATGATTCACATTGGAAGTGGAAATCTCTCTGCAAGTTCTTTGTAACTGCTATTATACAATCACAAGCTTCAAGCTTTACTTTAGGAAACGGATCAGTGACGGTTTTAGTCAGAATACTTGTCAAATCATTGATAAAGGGACTCAACAGTTGGACTATTTTATATTTATCTAGAATCTTATGAACTAATTGTATCAGAGTCAAACGAATTTCTTCAGAATCTTCTATTATTTCAGCGCAACCAATGCGGCGGACTATTACAGGAAGGATATAAGTAAGATAGTAATCATTTAAAGGTAGTTTCTCTACAAAATTAGCTATAATAGTTGCAGAAACTTCTCTACAAGCTTCGGATGGATCAGAGAAGCTTTTCAACACATAAGCATACACTTCTGGAAAGACGGTAGTCAAGTCACAGTCACAGTTCGCTGGGTTTTCAAAAATTTCTTCATTTATTTTCACCAGCGCCTGCTTTCGAGCCATTTTCGATTCACTCTGTAAACCAGTTATGTATTGTTCTAGAGCCCCCCGAGGGTTATCTGCAAGACTTGGTTTTACTTCAGCCATTTTCGCAGGACCACAACGAGGAAGGTTCGAGACAACGCGAGCGATTCAAAAATATCGACGAAACAAAAAAAAGAAACAGCAGTATTGATAAACAAATTTCGTTTCCATGACAACCGTATGACAGTATTGACAGTTAAGCACAGTCACAGATTAATAAATTAAGGTGGTGCAGTACCATGCAGTACACCAGTACACAGTACGGACACCACAAAATACCATGGCCACCATAATTTGCATTATCATCTGTCATTTATATACCTATCAATGTTATACATCAATGACGGCCACTGACCTGGACCTGAAGAGAGGTCAGTGAGTAAGTACCTACGGCTGAAGTTTTCTAACTGGAATACTTAAGCGTTTCAATTATTTTTATTAGTTTATAATATGGTCTTATAAACATATAACTGAGTATGACTTGATTAAAATGCAAATAATCGATTGCATCATGACTTGGGCATTGAGTATTTTATTTTGAAACGTAACACGTGGACCATCCATGGACACCTCCACTATGCAGTGTTGCCAATGTGTAGGAGTTTCCCCAAATTCGGGGGATTTTCAATATGATTGAGGAATATGTAGGAAACTGCGGGGAATTTAGACATTATTACTGAACTTAGCAAATCAAAGCTATCCAACAATATGATATTAGAGATTATTGAACTCTTTATTGGAAATATACATGACACTCAATAAGTATTATTTATAATATCGGTATATTTTATGGCAGTGACTTAAAAATAGTATTTTTTTAAAGTTATAAGACGTTACAGAGTAAGATTTGATTAGTTTTAAATTGATACCTTCATACTATTAATCAATCAATTTGCCTATTGCAGTCCACAGCTGGACATAGGCCTCTCCTAGTGTGCATTACTGCTCCCGATCCTCTGCCCTTCGCATCTAGTCTATTCCAGCCACCTTTTTTTACCTCATCAGTCCATCTAGCTAAGTGGCGTCTTACTTTCTGTTTGCCTTTTCGCAGTTTCTACTCAAGGATTCGTTTGCTCCAGCGGCTATGAAATACTGCGAGTTCTTTGTCCGATGTCCTCATTACGAATTTTAACCTTCAAAGAGACTCCAAGCATAACTCGCACCATGGCCAACTGCGCGACTTTTAATTGGTGGACTAACCACATCGTCCATGTTTCGGCACCATAAGTCATAACAGGTAGGACGCACTGATCGAAGACCGTTGTTTTGAGGCATTGCGGTTGGAGGCCTTCATGTACTGCTAAGAAAAATATTTTATCAAATAGACAGACAGAACTTTACTTAGGTTTATAAGACCAATCTAACATTTGAGGTATATTAGAAAATCATGACAACAGATTACCCAGAAAAAAGTTTAGTACGTTTGCAAATAAGTAATTAATTTTGCAATTAAGTCAGTCTATTGCGAAAAGACAATGTGTTTCTTTTGGTAAACATGTTTAATTTTAGACTTTTTCTTTTAATAGATATTTATGGGGACTGGCGACACATTTTCATTGAAATAGATAGTGTAAAGTTAATAGTATATTAGTAGAAAAAGTATAAATTTTGGTTTTATGAACCTCAAAATTGGGGATTTCAAACAGATTTGTGGGGTATAAAGATTATGGTCGTTGGCAACCCAGCCACTATGATACAACGTGCTCCAATCACAGCTCGCCAAGTAAAGCTGTCAACGTCTTCATATCCATGAATGGGACGAGCTCGTTCTATCACAGTTTCACCCAAAATTCGTACTATTTCTATTTATTCTGATACAAGTTACAGTGTCCCTAGCAGCTCGAGTTAATTTTAGCATTTCGTATTAGCCAACATAACTTCAAAATGTATAAATTAGGTGTGTTTCAGTTATTATTCTTGGCCACTATCGCACAAGTTGCGCTCGCATTGAGGGAAGGAGATTGTGAAGTTTGTATCAAAACTGTAGAGAAATTCGCGGCCACGTTATCAGATGATGTCAAAACTAACCCAAAATCCATCGAGACTGCATTCAGGAAATTCTGTAAAGGTTCTAAAAACAAAGAGAACCGGTTTTGTTACTATTTAGGTGGTTTAGAAGAATCCGCCACCGGTATCTTAGGTGAATTGTCGAAACCGCTCAGTTGGTCTATGCCTGCGGATAAAATCTGTGAAAAGTTAAAAAAGAAAGACGCTCAGATCTGTGATCTTAGGTTCGACAAACAGATTGACTTGAAGAATGTTGATCTGAAGAAACTCAAAGTAAGAGATTTGAAAAAGATTCTCAATGACTGGGATGAAGTGTGCGATGGTTGCATTGAGAAGACAGATTTCATCAAGAGAATAGAAGAGTTGAAGCCCAAGTACATGGGCAAATCTGAGTTGTAATAAAAAATTAGCTCAATTCATTAGGTAAGTCTACATTTTTATTAACTATTCACAAGATTTGGTCAAATTTAAATTATCATATTCATAGATCGTTTATTCTTATTGAATATTAAACATCAAAACTTAAGTAAAAAATAGTAAGCTCACCAAATGAACCACTGGCTCGAAATGTAGCTCTGGCCTGCGAAGACTGGCAAGAACCTCACCAGGCTTTTCTTTTTTTGTCTAATAATAATAATAATAATAATAAATAAATATTCTAGGACAATCTACACAACGTCACCTAGACCCGTGGTAAGCATAGCTTAACTAGCTTGTGTTACGGATTCTAGAATGCGGATAAACATACTTAAATACATTTTTTTTTTGTAAATACATACATATTATACATAGAAACACCCAGACCAATGCAGATATTCATGTTTCATGCACACAAATATTTGCACTGAGCGGGAATCGAACCCGCACCTCCTGCGTAGCAGTCGCGTTCACTACCGCCACGCCACAGAGGTCGTCATATCATTTACTTAGATAAAATAATTTGCTTGAGTAGCAAGTTGGGTGAACAGCTTATTTATCGTCTAAATGATCTTAGATTTTGCAATAGTCATGACTCATATTATCTCATTGAGACCTTAATTTAAATTTTACTGCATAAGTATATTGTAAATTATTATGACCTTCAAACTCCTCATTCAGTAGTTCATTTGTTTAAGTATTTAAAATGTACATGACATATTTGGCAAGAGATAGTTAAAAGCCTAGTACCCAAAATAAAAGTATAAGAACTGAATACACCACTCAATAAAAATTAATGATGCAATCTATAGCATTGTGCAGTAAATAGATTTAGATATTTGAAGTTCTAGGTTAGTTTCATTGAACAATAACCTAGATAGATGTAAACATACCAATTTCAAAATTATGCAATTCAAAACAATTTTCAGTTACCACATGTCAGTTCATATAATTCATTTATTTAAAGCATATTTATTAATTCACATTGTGTTATTTATTATTCCAATCATTTACATGAAATAAAAGTTTGAGTTTGAGTTTGAGTTTGAGGGCTGTCCAAACCAAGGCCCTTTTGCTTGAAGGGCTTGAATTATTGCGGCCCGTAGAAACATTTTTATCTCTTTTGTTTAAATACATATTTTTTTAGCAACTAAATTCAAGTCTAGCTAATACTAAGGTTAATGTTGATAGACAAATTAATGAAAAAATAGATAATAAAATAGTGATACCTATTGTACTTCTATTATACTAATATAAATATTTTGCAGCCCCCCAATGTATTTTATGGTGTATAAAGTTTACTATCTTCTGTGTCAGTCTCATCATATTTTTCTTTAGTTATTCGGCTTACAGTATACTGTCCAATATGAAGTGCACGAAAAAAGAGTAAACGAGCAAAACCAGTCATGCCAAAACAGACAGCATAGCATACTGAAATTATATTAGCATTTGAAACCTCATTCAAGGACAAGGACATTTCAATCAATAAATTCTTCTGTCGAATCGATGCCATTTTTGAGTTGCCATTGTTGTGTAGTAATTTGTTTCACGGCAGCACCGCTACTCACGGAGAGGGCCCGAGCATAGGTTGCACTCTTCGGAAAGGCTTACTATGTCCCCTTCATCAATTAATAATAAGTACATATTCGATTGTTGCAGATTATGGGCCACTTATTGTGATACAACATCTCAGTGAAGCCTCGCAGGCTGCGCAAGTCCTAGAGATCAACAAACTACCGCATTTGAACTGTGTGTCAGTGTGTACGTGGAGAATGCATGTGTTAAATTATTATTGCAAATAAGTAATTAAAACTATTTTTTCCAAATGATGACTTTTATTTTGAGTTGGTGTCTACAATATGGGGTTCTTTAAGTAGGTTCTAGAATGGCCGGCAGCGCGGGCATGACGCCTCTGGTGCACACGTCCATAGGCCGCAGTAATCACTTGTGACACACGGCGGGCTGTATGCTTGTCTGCCACCTCATTGGTATGAAAAAATCTTCAGATTCAAAAATCATTTGTTCTGTATCTGTATCACTAAACGGAACTTACAAAACGTCAATATCAATAATATTTTATAAAATAGTGAGCAAAGGGACCACCATAATTATATTATGGACCCGTTCGTTAACGCGGCGTAAGTATAACGGCTTGTCAATATGACTTCATCCCTCTGCAGCTCTGTGTGAAAGCGCTGCACATGTTGTCCTTTGTGGGAAACCAGAGGGTGGGACTAATTGGAAGAGCCCATCAGAATATTCACCATGGTAGATCATCGCTGTGGTGATGATGGAAGTAGCAGGAAATAAACCGTATTGTCATATTATGGGTGTATGTTACACAGCGAGCTGAAGACAGTAGACAGCTACTGTGCCTTTGTACTCACTGACAGTATTTGGACTCGCCTCGCTTGGTCGCTGGCGTCGCAGTAGACAGCTACTGCACCAGTGTACTCCCGCACCTGGCGTAGGCCCGAGCATCTACTACTTTGCAAGTGTCTTTCGCAGGGTGTGATAGTCACATACAGGGTTAAGTACCGGTATAACGGGGCGAATAGGGATGCAAGGGTGAATAGGGACAAAATGGTCAATGGAATATTTTACATAATTTCTTTTACTAGATCTCAAATAAGCCTCTTATCAGATATTTGATGATTCTGTTATTACAATGAACTAGTCCAAAATTACGGTTGAAAGAAAATAAGTACAGAATTTAGCTGACCATTTAATCCCTATTCACCCCGTTTTACGGTACCTCAGAAACCCAGGTAGGTACGGGTAAAACGGGGTGAACAGAGGTCGAAGGGTGAATGGAAATAAAATGGTCAGCTAAATCCTATAGTCATTTTCTTTCAAGCGAATTTGGACTAGTTCATTGTAATTTTTTTTTTTATACTACCTAGGTGGCAGACAAGCACACGGCCCACCTGATGGAAAGCGGCCACCGTGGCCTATGAACGTGTGCAACACTAAGGGTGTCACACACGCGCTGCACACCCTGAAGGGAACGGGGTGAGCTGGGAAGGGGTGGGGAGGCTAGGAAGGGGAGGGGAAGGAGGGTATAGTGAGCTCTGGCTACCCTACTTACCGGCGCGGCGGGAACACAACACGATGGTTATTATGACCGCGGTCTTCTGTAGGGCGGAGGTACTTCCCCAGTTGGACAGCTTCACCTGGGTGAACCACGGGAAAAAAATATTGCCGTAGTCCACCTATAGGTGGACAATGCGGGTGAACCACGGGCAATAAAGGCTCATTTCGGACGGGAGATACCGTCGTGTCCTACCTCCGTCAAATACGAGAACGGTATACAAGGTAAAACGAGAACTATCAAATATATGGTAATGAACTTAGTTAAAATATTGTGAAAGAAATTATTTAAAATATTCCATTGACCATTTTCTTACTATCCACCCCTGGATCTCTATTCACCACGTTTTACGGTACGCTCCGAGAAGTCATCAGCAGCGTAACCAGCTAGCGTTATTCGACGAGTACAGGGGGATTGAATAGATTTACCCACCGTCATGCAAAAGCCGGTCTATTATAATGGAGTTGCGGAAAACAGCCCGCATTATCACTACATAGTATAAAATAAAATCGCGTTCTGTCCCTATTTTTCTTGTCCCTTTGTATGCTTAAATCTTCAAAACTATGCAACGGATTTTGATGCGGTTTGTCTTAATAGATAGAATGGTTAAAGAGAAAGGTTTATATGTATATAACATCATGCTACAACAAACAGGTGCGGAGCAGGAATGAAAAATGTTGCAAAAACGGGTTGACGCAGACGAAGTTGCGCGGGTCAGTTAGTTTATAATATACCAATAAACAAAAATACAAAATACCATTTCACGCTAATAACTTTATTGCAGTAATGTATTGATTTAGTACATAGAGATTATCTTGATCTTGCTGCATGCTTAAATAACACGGTTATGTACATTATATCAGTGATCCAGATTAGTGGTATTTGTAGTTCCTGTGGTGCTCTGTAAACAAAATGTAACTATCAGAAACAGAAAGAAAAAAATAGGTTTATTTTGAATAACTGCAACACAGGAAAATAAAAAAAGAATAAAACATAAAATTCAAAAAAGAATAAATAATAAAAAAAAAGAAAAAAGACTCCTCCCACACTAGGGAACAAGCCCTGTATCGCGGGGAACTTTACAAACATAAATTTAACGGACACAAAGTACACCCAGACTTAGAACAACTATTTGTGGATCACACAAATTTTTGTTCTGTGTGGGGATCAAACCTATAACTTCGTGCACAGCCAGGGCATACTACGCCCACTGAGCCACGGAGGCAGTCACAATTACATAATGAAAGTATATAAGTATATGGATTATGGATACATTATGTTAAAATCAGTTATCCTACACTAACCCTATCTGGGTTTACAGGGTAAATTCAACTCAATATAAATATGTATGAAATAATGTAGTAAAAAATGATTAAACTTGTACTTCTACAGAATATTTATTATTTATTGAACATAACCAGTTTTGCATTTCTTTCTTTCAATATAAACCTTTGAGACCAAAACTGGTCAAGTTTAATAATAAATAGTATAGAGAAGTAAAAGTATATGTATATCAATAAGTTCCACCAAGTACCATCAATCAACAGTATATGGTATTTTCCAGTGCAGACCCACCATACCACTAGGCCTACCCCTGGTGGTAGGGCGGGTCCCAAACCATACCACCATCATACCATCAATTGATAGTGTTGTGGCACAATGTTAAATCAAAAGTTTTGTCAAATACATACTATTATAATTTACAGGAAATAAACTAAAATGGACACATTGCTATTAATACACATTAAAAATTAAATTGGAACAGAATATGTTTTTGTTCTATGAGAAAAAAAAATTATGTACGCAACTTGTCTAATGCGTGACCAACGGTAATTTGTTTGGTGACTAATTGCATTTGTACATCAATTATAAATTCGTCGTTAATAATTTGGTTTTTTCGTCGTTTTTAGGTACCATCTTTTGCTTCATGAATCTTATGTAATACATTCAGAAAACGCATTAATGTCACAGTATTCTTATAATTAATTTATTTTTTTTAAAGTGGGTGCTGGAATTATGAAATAAAATATTGAACTTGAACTGCATGATAAGACTTACATTATTGCAACTAATAGATAATAATAGTTACGGCAACAATAGTCACTGATAAATAACATACGAGTACTTAGTCACATCATTATGGTGGTATGGTTTGGGACCCGCCCTACCACCAGGGGTAGGGCTAGTGGTATGGTGGGTCTGCACCGGTATTTTCTTATTGTAGCTACAAACTATGAGATAAATAGCATTTTATGATAGAATTGTGATAGGAATAATTAAAACACTTTAGTTTTATTTCAATGTATAACATGAACGCTAACTTCCATCCCTTAAAATGACCTTGATTACTTACTTGTCTTGCCGTAGTTGATAATATAGAAGAAAGTCATGCTGCCCACCAGCACTTGGAAGAATGGAGCCATACCCACTTTCTTGGGCTGCACATACTTGTGCTGCCAGCTCCACCAGGCTGAAAATAATCATAAAATTCACTCACAACAATACACTTTATTAAGAAAATAGATAGAAATATTATTTGACAGCCGTTGTAGTGTGGTGGCAGTGAATGTGACTGTAATCCAGGAGGTGCGGGTTTAATCTCCACTCTGTGCAAATATTTGAATGCATGAATATGGCTTATTTAACATATAAAAATCCATGGTAGTCATTACAGGTGGGTAGTTGGTATGGTAGTCAACGGGTGTACTATCATAGGCTCCGAATCAGAAGGTCCATAAGGGAAAAATGACATTGTTTGCAGAATAGTGCACAATCAATCTTGATGTCTATAGGTGGCACTGTCCATCAACGATATACCCACAGTTGCAACAATCACTTTATCTAAGGGCTAATACCAGTGGTATCCAAAGCGCTCATCTAGGAGTCTGGGGACATAATCATCATTTTGACGACCATATAGGGACTTTTGGAGCCCACTGTACATATTCCACCATGGAATACTCGAAAATATATAGAACGATAATGAACTTATAGGTTTGACAATCCTATCTCTAACCTAAAACTTTTCATACAAATATATTTATACTGTTTATATATATATCGTACCTCGGCTGCAAGCTCCAAGGAAAGCCGATGGAGTCTTATTTCTGCGACCTAACCAAGAACCGATTTCCTTCAGTTTCACTTGTCCGAATGGAGTATCAGCTGAAAACGAGATATAAAATTACATAATCGTTTTGGTACACTGAAGGGTATTTTTTTTTTACTGTGTAACTTACGTTTGCCATAGAAGCGTGCTGGATCATACGGTCCATGGACAGCAGGATTATATTCTTTCGGGTAATCGCCGAAACCCATGATTACAGCGATTTTATAGAACTTAGCAAAGAAAAATCGGTCTCTCTCTTGATCAATTTATCCTGCTTGACAATTCAGTTTAGTGTTGCCAAGTTATGTTAAAAATAAAATTATGTTAATATTTGTGGTGTAAAAGTACTACATATTTGAGTTGGGTAAGGGCAAGGGAAAAATTTTATTTATTAAGATAAACAAAATTGTTACCAATATTCCTTTGGACCGTGTAGTCTAGTAGTCTCATAACTACCGAACCAACTAACTGGCAGGTCCTAACTGACTGCAGATATCACCAACAGACGACGGCGACGGTGTCGCTTCGTCGTCGTCGCGATGTCATGTCGCAGAATCAACTCGTCGCATTATGCCACTGTAACAATAATGGTTTCAAACTTAACTGCAGAAGTACCGCAGACTACCATATTCCAGTGGTTCTGTGATCTGTGAGACAATATGTCTGACCACCATGTAATAACAGTACGTTGTAGAATATTGGGCGCCACGTGCGTGACTAGTGAGTTTATCGTTGAAGATTGATTCTATTACTGTCTGCTTCTACTGGTTAATGAAGTTTTGGTGGGTTCCTACGCCCCAAAGTAGATTACTTTTCAGGGCTGGTAAGTCAGACTGGAGGCCCTCTCAAACTCATAAAGGCTAATTCAAATTGAAAGGGGTAGAAAAAAAGAGGTGAAAGCTTAGTAAAATGCAAGTATGCGGTGTCGGGTGCCACCGGGAACTATGTGTTGAAAATAAATTTGACTTTGCTGTATAAAACTTACATGGATTTTTACAAGATGTAGAAAATAATTCCATTGTTAGAAAATATCGTTAGGAAATTATTTCTAGTTCCATCTTATGAATGGGAATGATCTGTAACATAATGAGATAGGTAAGTACCCGTTTTTATAAGTTTTGGACACGCTAAATATGGCTATCTTACATACTTTACAGCTATACAACAGTTAGTGCCTACCTACCTATTCACTGCACATCGCGTCGGCCCTTACTCTAGAGGACTACCTACTACAGACTGCTATGTCGACGATAGCTTTTTTTTTTGTCATTCCCGCCTTATTTTAAATGGACTTAAAATTGTTTTAAGAGGAACAAGAGACAATCTTGAAAAGATCCTACCTGTAAATAGATAATAATATTTTTACTCATAACTTCAACTTCCTCATAAGATGGCTTCGGCAGCAGAATCACCGCAATTTCACCCATGTCCATTAAGAGGTAAATGTCTTACGTAGTATTGTATTCTCTTTGCTAAATGTATGTAATTTTACATTTTACACAATAAAATAATAAACATCATTTCAGTTGTGTGACAGTGCGACACAAAGAGAATATAATATGCGACAGTGTTTCGTTTCCATCATAAATAGAATAGGTAAGCAAAGAGAATATAATACTTGGGTCCATCAAGGACCTAAAGAGAATATAATAACTATATGAAGTGTTTTTCTCTCATAATTCATTGTCCTAATCCGCCCTAAATCACAGGGTTTAATAAGGTATATAATAACAGAACTCCTTTTATAAGTAGAATGGCCATAGACAATTGTTATCATCTTTCTATGAAGTAAAATCAAAGAAACAGTGCAACAAAATGCAATTTATGAAAACTTAAATTAATTGTTCTGTATTTAATTCGATATCTATCTGCTAAATTACAAGTAAGAAAAACTAGGAGAAAAATAATAAAATTGAAGAGTCACCTTTGAACGTTTTAGTTATCTGTGCGGTCTTTTACTCTATATATCTAAATTATGTTGTCTATGATTATACAGCAAATTTCATTCTTTACGAAGTGATCACAATTATTTTCTTTCTATATTGTTACTAAATAATACATCAAAATGGTTTTAGAAAGTACTATGATTTGTGTAGACAATAGTGATTATATGAGAAATGGAGACTTCCTTCCTACGAGACTGCAAGCACAACAAGACGCTGTGAATCTGGTGTGTCATTCCAAAACACGGTCAAATCCTGAGAATAATGTCGGATTATTGACTCTGGCTAACGTGGAAGTGTTGGCGACTTTAACCAGCGACGTGGGACGAATTATGTCCAAGTTACACCGTATCCAACCTAATGGTAACATCAACCTATTGACTGGTATCAGAATCGCTCACTTAGCGCTGAAGCATCGTCAGGGCAAGAACCACAAAATGCGTATCGTTGTCTTTGTGGGTTCTCCCGTTGAAACCGACGAGAAAGAATTAGTTAAACTTGCTAAGAGGCTGAAGAAAGAGAAGGTTAACTGTGATGTTGTCTCATTTGGTGAAGATTCTGATAATAATCCGCTTCTGACATCTTTTGTTAACACTTTGAATGGAAAAGATAACAACACTGGAGGCAGCCATCTTGTGTCAGTGCCTGCTGGAGGCTGTGTTGTCCTGTCCGAGGCTCTGATCACTAGCCCATTGATTGGAGGCGATGGTGCAGGACCATCCGGGTCAGGTTTATCACCATTTGAGTTCGGAGTCGATCCCAATGAAGATCCAGAGCTTGCACTTGCTCTGCGTGTGTCTATGGAAGAACAGAGACAGCGCCAAGAGGAGGAATCACGCCGCCAACAAGGTACCACTGAAGGGGAGGCAGGCAAAACTGGTGAGACTCAAAACAGTGGTATGGAAAGGGCGTTGGCCATGTCATTAGGTCAAGAACCTATGGAGATGTCGGAAGAAGAGCAGATAGCACTCGCTATGCAAATGAGTATGCAACAGGAAGCTCCAGCAGCCGAAGAGAGCATGGATGTGGCAGAAGAATATGCTGAAGTAATGAATGATCCTGCATTTCTTCAAAGTGTGTTGGAGAATCTGCCTGGTGTAGATCCACAGAGTGAAGCAATTCGGAATGCCATGTCCACCATCAAGAAAGATAAGGATGAAAAGAAAGATAAAGACGAGAAGCATGACAAAGAGTTAAAACTGAAAGAAGATAAGAGTGACAAAGATGGTAAGGGTAGCTCTAGCTCTAAAAAGTAAAAAAGTAATTGTCTATTGTTTTTAATAATTCTCTATGCTGGTAAACTTAAAGTAAACAGACACTGCAGTGTATTAACATCTTAAATTTATTAATTACATATTGTTTATATACATAAGTTTTGTTTACTTTCATGAAACCCTGTCCTCCTATTGTGTTATATAAAGAAAAAATATTGAAATTAATTTAAGAATAAATTAATGTAGTAGAAATAAATACATACTGGAGACTTATTTTGTGTTTTAAACATACTTGAATCACAGTAACAGAGATAATTAGTAGCCAAAACTTCTAATATTCCTTCAACTCCCTGCAGCTAAGCTTAATAATATTAATAAGATTAAGCTATGTGCTTGTGTTAGGAGTTTGTTCACATCAGTAGTATTCTTTTTCTCACACAGTACAGTACAGTATCAAATTCTGTACTTATTTTCTTTCAAGTGAAACTTTGGACTAGTTCCTTGAAATAACAGAATCATCAAATATCTGTTAACAGGCTTATTTGAAATCTAGTAAACGATATTTGATGACGAATATCCCATTGACTATTTTGTACTGTTTCATAGCTCGCATTTATTTTGCACGATGTTATTACTCTACTACCCACCCGTACCCACACTACTCATATACGCGCACACTAAAAGGCTGCCTTCACACTAGCGTTTATCCAGCGTAGGCGTTCCCACGTTCATCAAACGCCTACGCTGCGCGCTGAATAAACCGCTCTGGTGTGAAGGCAGTCTAAAACCACTTATAGATGCGACGACGTATAGATATTTTACCATTCTCTTTTCTTTCATTTCTAATTAATATATCGACTGCACAAATGTTCGCTTTCAGTAAAGTGCTAAGCTAAGTGGTGTGCCATGGGAGCGGACAATTTTTTTTTAAATTTAGGGACGTTAATTTGACTTCACCCGGCCTGATGATAATTTGAATTTGAAGTCTCAGGAAAGAATGTCCCCATTACAAACACATAGTGTTACAATAGTGGCGCTCAGCTTGACGGCCTCATCAGACTCTTATTCACGGCCTGCTCAATGGATTCGAGACTGTAGGAAGAAGGAAACACGTGAGATGGTAAGGTATTCCAAGACTTAATGATGCGGTAGAGAAAAGACTCACCGAATCGCTTGGTTCTTGATGGAATATTTCGCACCGTTAAGTCGAGTGGGAGTGACCTATAAGTCCTGCACATGTTGTCCTGGGAATTAAAAGGAGAGAGTGAGTGAGAGGGTAGATGAAGATGAATTGGACCGCGAGGGAGAACTTCTTGTAATCCACGGTTTTAAACGATTAAAATAAAACAACGTCCTTTTACGTTTATAATTTTATTTAACATTGGAAATTTATTGTTTCAATATATCCTTCCATTGACATCCAGTCTTTTGATCACGAAATAACTAATGACGTAATTTAATGCACCAGTTTAATGGTACTTATAATTCCTATGGTGTACTGAAAATAAAAACATGAGCATTTAGTGCTATAATACGTGTGTAGTGGATATGGTGTAGTTCCCAGATTGGTTTCTTATAATCTATGATTTTTAGATAGGTAGATTAGGTAGGTACATCACTACATAGTATAAAATAAAGTCGCGTTCTCTGTCCCTATGTCCCTTTGTATGCTTAAATGTTTAAAACTACGCAACGGATTTTGATGCATTTTTTTTTAAATAGATAGCATGGTTAAAGAGGAAGGTTTATATGTAGGTATATAACGTTATGCTACGACCAACAGGTGCGGAGCAGGAATGAAAAATATTGCAAAAACGGGGTGACGCAGACGAAGTTGCGCGGGTTACTTGCGATTTAAATGCAAGGAATTGGGTGAATTAAATTTTCTTTCTAAATTTATTTAGCTGCAACATTTTCGGTTGGGAATTTATTTTCGACATACCTACCTGTTTTTTTTACAAAGTGCTCGATTCTCGCTCCCTCGTACGTGGGACCGAAAATCATAGTTGACAAAATGTGGGTGTTCCTCTGCCTACCCCTTCGGGAATTACGGGCGTAATTCCCGGTATGTATGTAATAACTAAATTATGATACAGTACGATTTCATAGCATTCTAATTACTTACTTATGTTGCCATAGTTAATAAAGTAGAAGAAACCCATGCTGGCGAAAAGCAATTGGAAGAATGGAGCAATGCCTACATTCTTGGCTTGCATGTACTTGTGTTGCCACCTCCACCACGCTGCAATTTAATTTAAGAAAAAAAGTATAACGGTAGATATACATACAGACAGCCTCCGTGGCGTGGCGGTAATACATGCGACTGCTACGCACGGGGCGCGGGTTCGATCCCCGCTCAGTGCAAAAAGTTGTATGCATGAATATGGCTTTTTGCACCGGTCTGGTCGTGCCTCGGAGAGTACATTAAGCCGTCGGTCCTGGCTGCCATAGAAACATCTATGGCAGTCGTTACGGGTAGTTGGATGCCTCAAAAGTCCAACCAGAACTTGGAACTTCGATATCGCCATTGGTCATTGGACCATTGGTTGTGGAGGTCAGATGGCAGTCGCTTCACGGAAAATATCGAAGTTCAGCCGCATCACAGTTAGAGTGGAAAGCCGACCCCAACTGAGTTGGGAAAAGGTTCAGAAAATGATACATACATAAAAACGTATTTTAAAATTTAAAAAATAATCCTTAATAAACCTAGATGGCGTGTCGCGCTTTGTGGAACATAGAATATTTATCATTTTTTTCTTTATGCCTTTCACGATAGGTCCTAGCTTTATCGGTCACTTAAAAATTCTTACCTCGACTGCCGGCGCGAAGCATAGCGACTGGAGATTTATTCCGACGAGCCAACCACCCAGGCAGGTCCTTTAGTTTCACGTCTCCGAATGGAGTATCAGCTGTAAATGATATCGAATATTAGGTACTACTGCTGACTCAAAGGACCATAATACATCCAATAGTATGTATAATATCACAGAACAGTAAATAAATGTACCCTAACTGAGTTGGGAAAAGGAAGAAGAATGACTCTCTGTACTTCATTGCATCCGGGTCCCGGTAGAAAAGCAAGACCCAAGAAGTGTTGATGGCGAAGACCGTGCGAAGTGCAGAAGTAAAAGTCGGAAAGCGGATCCCGAATTCCGAGTTGAGTCTCGGGTGCGACTAGGATTGACACAACCATAATGGTAAAATAATTTATATTTAAACTTGCCTTTGCCATAGTAACGAGCTGGATCATATGGTCCGTGTTTTGCTGGGTCATATTCTGGAGGATAATCACCAAAAGCCATGGTTACCTACTTAAAAATTTATGAAATAGAAAATAAAATTACGATTCCCTTTGTCACTTTGACCAGTATCATAAATCCGTCGAATACAATACTACGAGCTACGTAAGAAATACTAAATCTGTCTGTGTCATTCAAATGGTGTTGTCAGATTTTGGAAAATAGAAAGCCAAAGCTAATAAAAAACAAGCACAAAATTTAATGGCAAAAAAAAATAGATTTTGGTTGGAGATTTTGACTTAAAAAATTACTGTAAATTACTGTTCAAATCTAATTTAGATAGTAAAAAGTGAACACTTCGACAGGACTCAAACCCGCGATCGTTACCCCCTGTAAGGGAAAGATTATTTCCCCTTTAAAAGAAAATTCGCGGGTTCGAATTCCATCAAAGCATTCACTTTTCCCCTCTGAAGCCTAGCAGAGGGCGTAGTTGAGAGAAGACATAAGGGGCGTCACCTTAGTAGAGGAAAAACGTGTAGGTACACCATTCCAAGGTGGTACCGACTGACTATGGGGCATCTACGTTTTTTAGCAGAACCCATATTCCAAAAACCGTAGATGTGTGTCGGTGCAAAAGAAATTTAAGTGCATTAACAGTGTTGTAGGTATACTGTTTGTGCTTCATCTTTCAATTCATCTAATTAATAACCGGGGTGCAACCCGGTGATTGAAACCCGTCGATTCGAGTCTGACATAACAACTCCTGCCGGCCACCAGGGACGGTTATGTCGAACACGTTGGGATTCCAGTACGAGAAAAAAAACAACAATAAAAAAAAGGAATAATAATTAAAAGGGATTATAATAGTGTAAAATATAGTATGAAATAAAATCTTAATCTGGCAATACTTATTTGTTCCGAACATAACGGTCATAGAGCCCTTAAACATTACTTACCTTTTTGCTGTGACTTTTTCAAAATTCGAACTGACTATACTTTTTTTATTATTTGCCGTGCTCCTCAATGTCTATAATAATATGTCTGTACCTACTACAGTATATCAGTACAGTCGGTACAGTTAGTCTGATTGATTAATTGATATCAATACAGTCTACACCCGATCCAAATAAAACCATGGATATTGATTGTTCAATTTTTTTTATTGCTCGTAAACTTAAACATTAGACCTACACAGTAGTGCTCACTATCACTAGAAATTTATAAATTAGAATTTTCATGTTGTTTACTTCCACGAAATCCAGTTCAATCCTTCTATTTTGTCATATTCTGCAATAAAACCAATGAAATACAGATTTAGCAGTGATTATTACAGACAGACAGTTTCAAATATATTCCTAAAAACGTATAATTTTTTTACACCTTACACCTTTTGCTACAACACATATTCAAGCTACGCCATTGCTGCACTCTCCGGCATCTGAACATGCTACGCCAAAACTTCCCGTCAATGCTTTGATTACACGCACTAAGTGGTGAGTCAATAAAATATTACTCGGCCGAGACTGCGAGTCACACATGTTTTAAAATAAGAACAATCAGATCTGTTGTATTTGAACCACATTCCGGACACGACATATTATCGTAAACTGATCATAGGGCGACAATGGTGGTGTACTCGGCCGAGAGATCGGCCCAGTAATCGGTGCTTTATTCACAAGTACCAAGCACTTTGTTTCACGCTACGGCAACTTATGCTACACCATAGAAGTACGCTACGGCATCTTTTCCGCTACTAGGGCAATTAATCATGCTACGGGATAGTGATACGCTACGGCATCTTTTCAAGCTACGACATTGCTGCACGCTACTTTATTGATCTGTGGACACTGGTGTGAGGTCGTGTATGACGTAACTAGGGCAATAATTAATCATGCTACGGGATAGTGGTACGCTACGGCATCTTTTCAAGCTACAACATTGCTGCAGGCTACGGTAAGTTTTCATGCTACGACATTAACTACACGGATGACAACTGTACATGCTACACTATCGCCGCATGCTACACCAATGATTCGCTTCGCCCGTCACGCATCGTCGTAAAAGAATTACCTCAAGTGTGTAAATAAAATTATTGGATGTCTATAAAAGATTCGTAACTTACTTGAGTCGTACATAAATCTTCTACTCGAGAACTTTTTTCTTGCTTCCATTAATTGTTTCTTCCTCAACGCTTCGTTCAATGGTGTTGGTTTTGGAATTTTGGGTAGGTGTGATTTGGAGTCGCCTGTAAAATAAGTATTTATTTTACACACTACTACTTAATCGTAACTACTGTTAATCTTATTCTCCTTCAGTTAAGACCTTTGGGTTCACATCGATAGAGTAGATGACTGGTGTTAAACTTACGACCTTTAGATACTATATAGACCACTGATTTGCTAATTCTGTGTTGGGTCTCAAAGATAGAGCCAAGACCATAGGGAACTGATGTCCAACTACTAACATATTATTATATTAAACCTTACAAGATTTTATAACTACAGTATATTTTTAAGCCCCCCGGCGCGCTCCTCCCTACCCGGGAAAAGATGTGGATTACTTAGTCTCACACCCGAGAGGGTCTTTGCTGGCCCTGGGTCAGCCGGGGCGTGAGGGATATGCCAGGGTACAGTATGGTACGATAACCCAATACCTGCTTGAAGTGACCAGTAAGTATAAAAACAGATTATTGTGTTTTTATTTTTGTCTTCTTTGTTATAATGTTTGTGGTGTATGTTATTATTTGTTATTGTCATTCGGACCGGGTCACACCCTGCTCTCGGGGTGTGACCCGATAAAATATTGTCCACATATTCAACTATGCAGTAAGCTAAAATATTATGGTTCCTTTTTATTTCATATTTGATTGTGGTTGTCTTTTTTTGTTGTTTTTTATGTTCTAAGTGATTTCTTCCTTATGTACTGTTATTTTCTTATTTACTGACAGGCGCGTAATGTCCCTCTTTTATAGGCGACACTTGAAAATCAGCGCTTCACATCTCACAAGACACGTGTGTGCAGCATCATAATGAGGTGAGGACCTTTTCGGGCCCGTATGTCTTTTAAATTTATGATATGTATGTACTTAATATTAATGTGTTTGGGCTAGAATAAACATATTTGCTTTCTTTCAGACTTTACGTCACTCTCGGTAGCTAATGGCACAAGACGGCTATGCAGTTTTAGCTAGTTCGAGTCCGACATAACCACCCTCGCTGACTTATCTTATAGGGGGGTATCCGTGGGGATATCCGCACGGGAACAAAAGGGATTTTAATCAATAAAGGTACATACGTCGTGCTACCCTAATCGTATTTGTTGAAACTCTTGATTTACCTGAAAAATTAAGTTAACACATATTTTAATTTAAAAAAAAAAATTGGTTCACATTGGAATTAATCAGCATCACCATCATCATCATCACCCGGGTCCTTTAAGCGGGGCGTGAAAAAGCATCTGATGAGGCCGTCAAGCTGAGCGCCACTATTGTAACACTCTACGTGTTTGTAATGGTGACCCTCTTTCCTGAGACTTCGCCGTCAGCTTACCATCAGGCGGGGGAAGTAAAATTGACGTGCAGTAAATTAAAAAAAAATAAGGTGGTCGCTCTCTTTCTTGTATTTTGTCTGCATTGTCTGGAATAAACCAATATCTAAATGTAAATCTTTACGAAAATTTAACATAGTAATGTTTTAAAAAAAAAATTTAGTTATGTTTAGGCAAAATGTATTGACAGTACCGAAACCAGGTTTGAAGGAAGCAGCTTGTCTGTTCTGATTCAACAACAGATATGAACTCTTTATGTCTTCCAATTGTGGCTTGTAAGTTTTAATACTGCTATGCATGACAGCTGAAATTATAAATTATAGCAGTATTTAACCACTTTAACCACGACTATTTTTCTAATGAAGTCTTCCAAGGATTTATTTCTTTTCAATCCAGATTAACCGTGCAGCCACATTCAGAGTGTGAGGGGCGCCGGTGATGTAAAGTGAGCCTCCCTATGCCCGGGAACTAGATGGGGACATTGTGGTGCCCAGTGTCCACACCGAAGGCTATGTGGGGTACTATCTCACCTCCGGCAACTAAAGGTCCTAAGTAGGCGTGCGTTTTAGTCGGTTCGATACCGATATTGCTTCTCCAGCCGGCTCCGAATCCTTGGGGATATGATCAAAACGCACGCCGTATATATGGGTCTTTAGTTGCCGGAGGTGAGATAGTAGCCAACATATCCCTCACACCAAAGCAGACCTGGGGTGGTCTCTATCGAGATGACCCTCGTCCGGTGTAGAGACCACAGTGTCTCCGTCTAGCCCCTGGGCGTGGGGAGGCCCACTTCGCACGGCCCTGGGAATACACGGCGATGAAGCCATTGGTACACATGTTACCCTCTACGGCGTTAAACAATAAGGATATCTCTTCGACCCTAGGGCTCCTGTGTTATCGTCCCGTAACCGTATATGTCATACTATATACCTTACCGTTTATTATTTGAGGTACTTACTTGTTTTAGTCGACGGGGAAGGCATATTGGCCCTTGTACCTAATTTTGTTCTCATTCTGTCATTAGCATTACCTTCCATTGAGTTCCCGAATATTTGCTTTTTGACCGTATCTGTGCATTAAAATATTTCGGTATCATGATTTTATTCTGCACTTATTAACTATGTGCTTTACAGAAAAAAAAGTAGAGTAAGTAGGTAGGTAATATTCATTTATATATTGTTGTAACTTATGCTTAAAAAAACGAATGCTTTTTGTACGAAAGTTATAATTACCGATTTGTGGTTTGGATTTATCACCTCTATTTGGATGTTTAACGTTAGGTTCTGTAAATACAAAAAAAAACAAAAATAAATAACACATCGATCAAAATGTTGCAAGTGATCGACACCTGCAAAGAAAAATATTATAAGCATAGGCACAGCATAAGTATGCGTTGGTACTTTTAACACATGTTCCATGCGGAAAAAATAATATCCATCCACAGTAGCTACATAATTTATCAATGACATACCTTTTTTATTTCTTTGTGGTCAAAAATGGTTGAAAAAAGAGTTATTATTTGTTCGTTTTGAAGGAAAAATACAAAATGATCTAACCTGGTATATGAGATTTTTTAGCCCCGTGTGTTTTACTGTCCTGTAAACTCTTTGCTGCTCCCGTGGTGAGATCTGAAATTGAAACCATCTGCAAATTCCGACTAACCGAATTACGATACATACGCCCATTGTTTGCTGCGTAACCAATGAGGTGGTACTTTGTAAAAAGTATTTAATGTATGTCTATGGACAATATTCTTGCTCCAAATTTTATACTTAATATCTTCTTCCTACTTTTTACTGGTTCTGGAATTCCTTAAATTAAAGGATTACATATTCGTCTGCCTAGCAAAACTATTTTTGCCAGGAATTCATCGAAGTATCAAAAAAGTTGAAATTTAAAATTGAAGAGTTGCAAATCTATGAATCTTTATCTCTAAAATTTTCTGTAAAAAGTATAAAACAGACTAAAATGTTTACCAGATGGCACAATTTGTGTGAATCTGTGTGCACATCAATTGAGGTGAATAGGTTCCTACTCCATTAAATAAAAAAAATATATGGAGAAAGAAATATCATAATCGGTGTCTAAAATAAAGAATTGTAAGAAAAAACCCAATGACTTCTATGTATACTACTAGACTGGCTGTACAAAAATAATTTTTATAACTAGGTACCGACCTTCACGTGGCCACTACGTGTATCTTGTTATTGAGCTCAACCACATGACATTACAAAAGGGCGGTCTATAACTATACATATTAAATGGATGTCAAAATTTATTCACTCATTTATTCCGATTCCCGCCTCACTCTCGAAACTGCAATGACAATTTTTGTTCTAAACAGCTTGTCTAGTAGTATACATAGAAGTCAGTGACAAAACCTACTAGCTTACATTTAAAACTATTAACTGTCATTTAAAACCTACTAACTTACATTTAAAACTACTAACTGTCATTTAAAACCTATTAACTTACATTTACGACTGTAGCTAGCTTTCAATACTGGGATTTTAGAATCTGTGCGCACAGTGGAGTTAGTATTCCATAACCGATACTTGTTCTTCAACAACTTGGTTTGCGTGGCTGTCCGAAACAAAACACCAAGTGCTATAATTGAGAAAAGCAAACACCTCCATTTTGGTCTGATGATGGACATGATGTATGCCATTCGCCAATATACTACGTGGTGTAATACCCCTTCAGCTATTGATTTGCTAGATTTTTTTTTAACTGAAATAGAATCGGTTTGCTTTTATAATCAACTGTATGTCGCTTACTTCATTGTTGTACCACAGTTGCGCGACTTAAAAAAATTATGTCAAATATTTCAGAAGCAAATAAGTTTCAATTAACTACGGAATAATTTATTTATATTTTGATGTGAAACATCTAAAGTTGCGCTTAATATGGGTGCAAAGCAATTCTGCAATGTGTATTGTAATATTCTAATTGGGTTAAACCTCTTATATATTTATCGTTTGAAATAATATATCATGCACCTATACCTACACTAAGTACAAGCAATGACTTCTATGTAGTTGTATACTACGAGACGAGGCTGTACAGAACCAACATTATGGATTAACTAAAATAGACATCGAGATATATTCATATGTTTCAAATTACTTTCTTACAATTTCACCGACATACGTATAAACTACTTTCGTAAATATGCAAGCTTTTTGGATTGAAAGTATGAAACGTCGCGTCGTCATAAATACTTCTTATCTATAGCAAATTAATCTCTATATTCAACAATATTTTGAGCTAATTTAGCATTAAAATAGTATCTATATAAATACTACTAAACTAAACAATTGTTTGGCGACATCGGTTACGCTACTGAATCTGTCGTGTAATTATTTTTTATTTTTTTTAATTTAATTGTATAATCATATATTTAATAAGAGAGATATTCAGTAGTAGTAGTAGCTGCATTATTAAGAGTAAACCATATATATATATACATATATATCTATGTATATATATATATATATATATATATATATATATATATATATATATATATATATATATATATATATATATAGGTATGGGTATATAGGTAGGGTATGCATTTTTTCTGTTCTTTATGGACTATGTTACGTATATGTTTACAGCAACAGTTAGGTAAGTACCTTAACTTATTATAAACTGCATTTAGATGTTTCACATCTCAACAAAAAGCCTGCCTGCCACAAAGGCTTATTAATTAATAATATTAATTTTTGAGGTTATTGAAAATTCATCGCAGAACTGAAGCACAACATATTTATATCTAAGTAGTTCAGAAGATACTATAGCGTGAACGAATTACTTCTATATATAAAGGTACTATTAGACTGACTGAACGAACAAAACAAATCCTTTCATCCATATTCGTAACTGAACTTTCGTAACCAGTTACGAACATGGATATGTTTTTGAAAAAATTAAATTTTTGTTTTCTTAAATATTTCCTCGTCGATTGGTAAACATGAAACTCGAATCTCGTACCTGGTATGTTCATGATATTACAGAAAGGCTATGCAAATAAGTGTCAAAATGCATTAACTTTAAGTCAAGTCTTTACATTACGGTACAGTGGTGGGAGATAAAACGCGACAAGTTTATTTATTTAGTAAATTTATGTATCTACCTATACAATAATAATTACATTATAATTCGTTACTTTTTTCTGACTAATCAAATCCACCTTCGATCGCTTCCGGTGCAAAAGTGCCAATTAAGCTTTTAAGCATTTTAAGCTATCAAGCAAGATTCCGATGGCCAGTCTTTGCACCGGAAACGGTCCAAATAGACAGTCGCCAGTATCCTCTATGAGCCACTGCCCAATAGCCTTTGCTAGACCCTATTAGTCTTAATAAACTATATTGACTGGAGGTAGGACATGACTGTCTGATAGATAGATACTGATCTACCGTCCTAATTAAGCAGAATTCTGTAGAGCTAAGGTTCCCCCGCGGCTAATAATAACCTTGTGTTGTATTTCCGGCGGTAGGTAGGGTAGCCAGAGCTCACTGGTGAGGTTTTGTGTTGTCAGTGGGAATACCGAGAAACCCTTCTTTGTCTTCTGCACTGACAGCACAGAGACTCTCTTAGCCTTCTCCCCTCCTCCCTTCCCCATTCCCCTCTTATCTATATGGTCGGCAGCACTCCCTGGTGTTGCAAACGTACATAGGCCACGGTAACCACTTTCCATCAGGTGGGCCGCGTGCATTGCTGCCACCTAAGTGATATTAAAATAAAAAGATTTGTGGTGCAACAATGTCTAACTACACTACAAATAATTTTGAAGGCTTATCTAGTAATATACACAGAAGTCATTGGTTTACACTTCAAGTAACTATCTATATCAAAATATTTAAATCATCACTCACGCGTTTCATTATCCCCCGACACGGGATCAGGTCTTGGTTGGTGATGAACTAATGCTGTATTTGTACCTTTGGAATAAAAACGATCAACCGTTAAAATTCAATTTAAAATTAGTGTGTGACGCCTCTGGTGTTGCAAACGTCCATAGGCCACGGTGACTTGTCTGCCACCAAAGTGGTGTAAAAAAATATGATTGTAGATTCACATGGTCATTTTTACAACGATGGTTTTATATTTTAATGGGATATTCGCCATGTTTATCAGTGCTGGAGATTGAGTATTCGATATTTCAGCATTGTTTAAACGCCATGATGATGTATGTACTGACATCCGCCGAGCTATACTCCATTTGTACAGTTACTTACAATCTTGTGGCAATTTTTTATATAAACACATGCTCAATAAATAAACTAGACTAACTAACTAACTAGTGGTTCGACACAGGTTTTTAGTCTTCAAAATAGGTCACCAAGCAGAAAAGTATTTTTATACTGAGTTTTTAAACAAAACATATTAAAAAGACACGCTAAAATTGTTTACGTTTTTTTAAGTACCTAAACAAATGGACTATTGTTGTTACTGGGTCAATCATATCGGTCTACCCTCTTTCTCACTCGTTTTTTACACGCATCGCCCTTACGATTATTCGCAACCTCACCTTGCACTCGAAAGCGACACACAATACTTTTTTTTTATCGTGCGCAAAATCCATACGGATACCACCTCCACCAAAACCGATGGAGGTGATTATGTTGGACTCGAACCGACCAAAACGCACGCCGTCCATGGGTCCTTGATTGCCGGAGGTGAGATTATACAAGACATATCTCTCGCACCCCGGCAGACCCGGGGACATCTCTGTTGAGATGACCCTCTTCCCCCAATGTGGGGACCATGGTGGCCCCATCTAGCCCCTGGGTATGGGATGGCATTTTGCGCCATCGCCGTGGCCTGCTTCTGCTAGGTGTAGGTAGGCCCGCGCTCATGGGGGACGGAGGTCATTCTGCGAGCGACACACAATACTGACTAACTATATCGACTTACATGGTTTTTGGAAATGTTTAGGTTTTGTTTGACTCACACAAAGGAGGACGTGACACCTCTTTCTTGAAAGTTCTATTGCTCAGTGCCGATTTTAAGCGTTTACCGGTGGTCTCATGATGTGCCTCTTGCGGTTTCGGCAATGGCGATACTGCAAATTTAGTCAATATTTGTTATATTGTGATAGATACTTAGGTATAATTATTATAAGATTAAATAAGTTCTTTGAAGCAAAATTTACTCCATCCTGATATTTATTATTTATATATAGGGTGAATCACTAGGTACATAGTATAAAATAAAGTCGCGTTCTCTGTCCCTATGTCCCTTTGTATGCTTAAATCTTTTAAACTACGCAACGGATTTTGATGCGGTTTTTTTAATAGATATAATGATTAAAGAGGAAGGTTTATATGTATATAATATTATGCTACGACCAACCAAAGGTGCGGAGCAGGAATGAAAAATATTGCAAAAACGGAGTGACGCAGACGAAGTTGCGCGGGTCAGCTAGTATTTAATAATTTGTGAAAGTAGGCGGATTGTAGCAAATGGAAAGATTTTCATTTCATATCTGCGCACTCCTATAGGAAAGAGGCGTTATTGTATGATGTATTTAGTATTTGAGTAACCATTATACAATAATTATGTTCCTTTTTTGTAAACGTCAATAAAGAAATTTGCGAAGTCTTACCGTTATTGCCATTTTTTTCCATTATGTCCAGTACTTCCGCGCTAGTGGGGGGTTGGTTGTGTAAGGTCGGGCTTTCTGAATATGAAAGTACAACATATTGTTTGTACACTGTTATTCTAGGTGACAAACAAAACAAAACAACTATGGCAGTCGTTACGGGAAGTTGGAGCCCTCAAAAGTCCAACCAGTCAACTTGGATAACGCCATTGGTCATTTGACCATTGGTTGTGGAAGTAAGATGGCTGTCGTTTCTCGGAAAATATCGAAGTTCAGCCGCATCACAGTTACACATATACACACAACTAAGTTGGGGAAAGGTTCGGAGAATGATAGTATACATAGAGACACTAAAACCAATAGGCATATTCATGCATACAAATATTTGCACTGAGCGGGTCCAGAATCCACAACCTTTAGCGTAACAGTTGAACGCGCCGCCTCACCATGAGTCGTCACAAAAGAAAACAATTGAAATTTACTTGAAAAGTGATGATGATTACTTACCATTACTGATCTGATGCTTTGAGGAATCAGCGCTCATTTCAGAAGGCTTCAATAAGCCTGTTCCCAACTCATTTGTCTTATCCACTGTAGCAGCTGTGGGCAGTCTCAATTAGTTATTGCCTTTGTTGAAAGTGCGGATATCCCCCACCCTTGCTACCCGGTGGGGGTGGTTATGTCCGACACGAACCGACTATAGCCGCACGTCGTCTTGGATCTCCAGATGTTGGGATGAGAGTTTGCCTAAAACATATCCTTTGCAACCCTGGCTGACACAGGGCCATCAGTTATGTCTAGATGGCCCCCTTGGAATTTGTTATTATAACCTCATTGTCAATAATGCAAGTTAGATCAGTAACTTTTCGATTGTTTAGCAATAAAATTAATCTTCTTATTTTTTTTATTTATGGCACGTCAATTTGACTTCACCTAGCCTGATATTAAGCTGAAGGCAAAGTCTCATGAAAGAGGGTCGCCATTGCAAACACGTTCAAGGCTACAATGGTGTCGCTCAGCTTGCCGCAGGTCTTATATTATAATATGTATTTATTAACATATTAAAACCAATATAGATTAATAAAGCCGACCCCAACTGAGTGGGGAAAAGGTTCAGAGAATGATGATAGATCGGAAAAAGTTAATGTTCCAACGGGACTCAAACCCGTGATCTTTACCTGACAGGGGAATGTTCTAACCAATGAGTCACGGAGCCACGTATGATTATCGGTAGATGACTCTCACCGTTGCCCTAAGATGGTTGTATAGGAGAATTTCGAACGTGGCTCAGCAGTTAAACCATGTCCCCTGTAAGGGAAGAATTCCGGTTTCGAGTCCCGTCGGATCATTCACTTTTTCCGATTGAATTTGATACATATTAATTGCTTTAAAATTTGATGACATTATATTAAAAGATCCTTACGGTCACTGTGTTTGGTAACCAATTACCTACGAATGTGTACCACCTACCATGTTCGTAACTAGTTACGATCGTGGATTTTTTTAATATTACACTGGACAAGATGACCTAGCAATATGTAAAGATCTAGCTATTAAGCTAATGTTATGTAATATATATTAAAATAATAGTTTATAGTTAAATAGTCAGTAATTATAATATTACAATGTTTTGTGTTCTAACAATTCATTCGCAATAATGATCATTATAGTACTGAGTCCCAGTTACATCAGAGTTTCTCATTTCGGAAGGGTGAAAACCCCTGTTTCGTATAGCCTTTAGCATCCCTACCATTTAGATTATTAGGTACAGTCGACGACAAAAGTAACTAAAAAATCTTATATATGGTTAGGTACCGCTTCAAATGTTGATCTCTCAGAATTATGTACATTTTTTTTCTAATAAAGTATCAAATATTAATACTTTATTTCAATTACAATCTAGCCTTTTTGGCTAATTAGTAAACAAATTTCACCTAAACTACTACGTAAATATAATTCTAAGAATGCGTTCACAACACTTCCTTAGTTTTTATTATGGCGAAGACACTTTGTTCATGTGTTCTTTGAAAGCAGCACTTATCACTACATGTGTTTATTTGCCACTAAAACAACATAACAACATAAACTCACGCTTATATCGCCGAAGGGGAAGGCAGAGGTGGAGGTGACATTGCCACTAAAAACAACATGTAATTTAAAAAAATAATTTGTAAATCAACTTTTGTCGTTGAATGTACCTATAACCAGATATCGGACCTTATCAATGGGTATTCAAATGGTTTATAGATGATTTATGTATCAAAATATTGGCTTACTAGACAGTCTCCGCTTGGGGTTCGGTGAGACGGAAGACACTCGACTTCGCGGCAGTTTAGGAGATTGCTGTTTTACGGATTGATAGTCGTTTACTATAAAAAAAATGTTTTTTAATATCTTTTTAAATCGGGCCGTATGAATAATAAATGGCTTTCCATTGCCCCATTTTTTTGTAACTATAAGACATTATCCGACATTACAAAAAGTCACCATATTTTTTACATACATACGCTGAAGCCAATAATTTCCCTCCAGGGTAGGCAGTGGTGGCATTTCACCAATCATTATCGAACCCGGGTATCATCAATCATTAGCGACCGTAATAATATGGTCATAATAATATGGTCATAATAATATGGTCATAATAATATGGTCCACGTCAGTCAATTGTTAGCTTGTGACTACAGCTGGCGCAACCGTTCCGGGCATATTATCCGGGTACCGGGTATTTCGGGCACTTTTGTTGAATCGAGCCTGTATTTTAGGCTGAGTCTGGGCTGTACATATTATTTTGTAGGTAAGTAGAGATCCTATTGAGACATCAACACTTACCTGTCGGTTTGGGGTTTAAAACAAATCTCGGTCTACTGAGGGTTGAATCAGTCCCGCACGGCGGTCTTTCCGCTGGAATACAATAAATTAGTCATTTCTATACTTAAGTACTAGCAAATAATATATTGGCACTGCTGATGAATATTCAATTTAATTCAATAACATTTTATTCAATGTAATAATATTTATTTCAATTCAATAATTATTGAACTGAATAATGTATCGAATTGAATATTCAATAATTATTGAATTGAATAATGTATTGAATTGAATAATTTATCTGTAAATATGTAGGTGGTAGGTCAAATATAATTGAATAATTAGGTTTGACATATATCTACTTATTTACATACATATAACTCACGCCTATTTCGCTCCAGGTTAGGCAGAGGTTAATCAACAACCATATTTCAACAACTATTATATAATCTATCAGAAACTCAGCGAAGTCGTGCTTCTGTTCCAAGAAAAAGTAAGTATTTTGTATACTATATTATAATCCCATGAGTTGGTTAGTTTATTAACTTAAAAATGAATCACGAAATATGTTGCTAAACGCATAACTCGAAGACGTCTCGAGTAATTCTTTTATATTCCTTGAACTCTAAGGAAGTATTTTATGTAGCAGTGAGAACAGGATCATAAGCTTACGCGAGCAGAGTCGCAGGCAACAGCTAGTTACCTATACAATTATACACGGTGATTTTATAGTGGTTTCGGAAAAAAAATATTTTGTTTCACACACAGATTCGGAAGCAAAAACGACTGGAAGTTTTAATTTTGAATAAAAAGGAAAATTACTTTATATGTACGGCAATAATGTGCAGGTGAACAGAAAAATGTATGGGACGAGTAAAAAAAAATGTTTTTCGCCAATATAGGACTTCCTTACGATTTTACTATCGAAATTGTGGCCAAAATCTTTTTTTCCGAAACCACTATAAAATCAACCGGTATATCTAGTAATGACTTACATGATGAGTTTCGCTTAGATCTTGCCGACAGGGAACAACTGCGACTCCGCGGTTGTTTATTAGCGGCCTGCCTCAACTGCGACGATCTGGTCGCTGCGCCCGGCTCCAATCTACTCTTGACGCCTACGTTTAGCTCTGTAATAATATACCGCGAAAATCATGGAAGACGAAAAGCTGAGAAAAGAACGAAATAGGAGAAATAGCCTGCGATACCTAGTCATAAAATTCTTCAAGAAGACATTAGTTAATACTTCAGTCCTTTTGTGTCCTTAGCGCGAAATACTATCGAATTCGTAATGTAAAGGTATCGACAGAACGGAGCTCTTCCCTGAGACTTTCCCTTCAGCTTATCAGGCGAGGTGAAGTCAAATTGACGTGCCATAAATAAAAAAACACAGATTCACTGTAGGAGGCAGACCGCCAATCACAATGCTCTGGTCTCTCGATACCTTTACATTACGAATTCGATAGTTTTTCGTGGGTTTAATTTATGAGTTATTTTACCCATTCCCCTGTAACGACTGCCATAGACGTCCCTATGATAACCGGGACCGATGGTTTAACGTGCTCTCCGAGGCACGACCTAACCAATGTAAATATTAATATTCATGCATATTATAAATATTTGCACTGAGCAGGGATCGAACCCACGCCTCTTGCATAGCAGCCGCGTTCACTGCCGCCGCGCCAGAAAGGCTGTCAGAACATTAGTTACTCTAGGTTTAAGTTGAGCGAGGAACTTGTCCTTGATGTGAATAAAAAAGCGAAAATAAACTATTTTTTACACGAGCGCCTTGAGAGTGGAAATCATAAGTTAAGTCTGTGCTACTCAAATATTCGTTCTTCTTTTTCTTCTTTTGTTGAATCGATAGCATTATTGAGTTGTTATCGTGGTGTAGTAATTTGTTTGCCGCTACTCACGGCGAAGGCCCGAGAAAAGGTTTCACTCTTCGGGAAGGCTTACTACAGTTTATGTGTGAGTGCTATGGCGCACATTGGGAGGTGCCTATAGGCTAATGGATTAACGTATTCAAGTCATAATAAGTCATTAAGTACGATAAGTCTTATGATCTATAATATCTTTTTATCTTTAATGTACACTTCAGACTGCCTTCATTACCATACCCACTCCTCTGAAACTCAAAGGTTTGTTGGTAGAGAATTCATTGTGAGTTAAGTTCGCCTTTGTACATGATTCTTGCATTATATATGTATTATTTCTGTACTTTGTGTGTGCAATAAAGAATTAAGAATAAGTACCTAGATACGAGCGGCATGGGACTCCACCAGTGCTATAGCATGCCGAGCTCCTCGTCCAACTCAGCTGTTTCGGTTGTGAGCGCAAAGGCTGAGGCGTCGACTGAGCCGACGGCGAGAGAATAGACTTGGTCGATGTGCCTCCTATCCTACCCATTCCCGGCTGTCTTAGACCTGTAATAAAACCCCAGTCCCAAGTTTTAATTCCCTTTAAAGTTTCGCTGAAATGTCATGAACTGCATGAAATTTGCTCGCTTTGTTCATGATTATACTTCACTACATAGTTTAAAACAAAGTCGCGTTCTCTGTCCCTATATCCTTATGTCCCTTTATATGCTTAATTCTTTAACGCAACGGATTTTAATGCGGTTATTTTTTAATAGATAGAGTGATTGAAGAGGAAGGTTTATATGTATATAACATTATGCTACAAACAACGGGTGCGGAGTAGAAGTGAAAATGTTGCAAAAACGGGGTTACGCAGACAAAGTTGTGTGTAATTTCAGACTTAAATTCAGTGACATTTTTCGTATTTTTTTTTAAAGAATATTAGCAACCGAAGTTACTAATATTCCCTTTAACCCCTCCAGCTAAGCTCAATGTAGGGATGTCGGAAATGGAATAAAGTATCGATATATATTTGTATCGATATTAAAAAATATATCAATATCGATATTGATATTTTTATAATAAAATATCGATATATCGATATATCGCTATGATTTGCCAGAGAATAATGGCACTCTAAATATAAATTTTATTTTTATATACGTATATATATTACCGGCAATGTGTATAAACCGGTTTTCTATAAATGTCTAAGCAATATATAGAATGCCCATTGCATAGCCAGTAATGTATGAAATCTTATCAAGAAACATAATTCAAAGTAAAAAATTAAAAAAAAACATTTATTCTGTATAAACCAAACGGCATTACAAAATTTGTCAATAATAACAATATTTTATAAATTAGTGAGCAAATGGACCACCGCCGGTTCGAATTGCGGCCCCGGCCTGAGAAGAATCCGGCAAGAAACATAGCGGGCTTTAATATAAATAAATGATGGTTACAAAAAAAACTACCACGAAGGCTAATGCTTGTGCAGCATAAATGTGCACTTATTATTTTATTGATTTACATTAACTGTAGGTAGGTATACTGGGTATTTATTTGATGCATTTTTATTTTGTATTTTTTGACTGATATTATGTATATTGATGTATTTTTATTATTGTTATTTATTTGATGCCTTATAATATTGTTATTTATTTTACGCATGTTTGTGCTGTAGAAGAGAAAAAAATAAAGTGTGTTTTCTTTCTTCTTCTTTCTTTCTTTTCTTAATGCAGGAGTTCCGTTTCCACCTTCGCTTTCTAATCTATATCTATCCAAATTGAGGCGCAGTGTCCACACCGCGTAATTTGGCTTGGATAGATTAGGTTAGAAGTAAGCTCAAGGTAATATTTATATAACGATGTAGAAATTGGATTTCCGCAAAGCTATTCGCAAATACAAACGTAAATGTATTTATTTCAAACATTGCCGTTGCAACAGCAGGCATTCTATATAAAAGCATACGTTGCCTAAAAGTGTTAGTTGAAAAGCTTTCCTTTCAGGACTTTTTTATCAAAATAAATATCGTTTTTTATACGTTTTCGATACCTGGAATTTAATATCGATACATCGATGTATCGAAGAATTAAATATCGCTCAAAAATATCGATGTTTAGAAAAAATAATATCGATATATCGATGTATCGATATTTTTTCAACAAGCCTAGCTCAATGGCCTGTGTTAGGAGTGGGTTCACGTCGGTAGTGTAATGGCCAGGATTCGAACCCGGGACCTCTCGATCGTAAGGCCGACACCTTAACCACTAAGCTACCGCCGCTTAATAATCTCAGTGAATTGAACTTGCGACATGTTAAGATCATTAATAGCTATTTGTAATACATCATTTTACACTCACACAGCGCTATACATGATGTATACATTGTATGTACATGTATACATGTACGTTGTCTATACAAACACATTGTAATCCTCGTTACTTACATGGTGGGCTCCGTGTGGAGTTACTGCTAATGGACGAAGCGTAGCTCGGGCTGCGCGACTGCAGCTGTTGCCTGTTCGCCATGTCTAGCGGGTCTGACGTCCTACCCCGAGTCAGCCCTGTAGGGTAAACATTCCTTTTTTCACTTCTTAATATTTGTGGAGGAGTGGGTTGAGATTTATTTATTTATTTTTTCTCCACATCACTATCTTAACAGGCTAACCTAATACAATAGTGTGGTCCTTCAACAACATCGAATTACTTTTTTATTGCCTAATGAAAGAGTGGTTCTAGACTTCCACTCTGACCGCTGAGTTTCTTGCCGGAGTCTTCTCAGGTCGGGGCCGCGTTTCGAACCGGTGGTCCATTTGTATTTGATAAAATGTTGTTAATATTGACGTTTTGTAAGTGCCGTTGTGTGTGTCTATGTATGTATAAGTGTCTATGCAGAATAAATGATTTTTGAATTGATTTGATTTGATTTGATTTGACCTTTAAAGTAGGGAGTTGAGACAGAAGTCGCTCACATAAAAGTCGTATAAGTCAAACCAAAATTTGGAGATGAAGTAAGTGAGAACAACGAGTTTTGCAAATTATAATTTCGGGCAATTCGGATAGCTTATTACCATCAACTAAACACTATACAAACGCCGTGATGCGATTGATAATTGCCATACAAAGCAACCTAATGACATTTTGTCTGATATGGACATTTAACTGATGAACTGGAATCTAATTAACAGTATGGTAGAATTATTGTGTAATGTCTTTTTACCCGACTGCGCGACGCAAAGGAGGGTATTGTGTTTATCAGTCTATGTATGTATGTATGTATGTATGTATGTTTGTTTCTATGTGGCGTTCTAGAGGCTAAACGCATAGGCCGATTTTGATGATTCTTACGTGAATCGATTCGTCTTAACCTTGCGAGTGTCACTAAAGACATGACAGTAATCAAAAATCACCACAGCCACAACCAGACGCCATAATATTGTCAAAATGAAAAAAAAAAACGACGAACTATGTCAAGTGGGGTGTCGTTGAATAGGTATTTTAAAATCATCTTTAGGTTTCTTTTACCATTTTTCATTTTAACTAATAGTTTAGGATTTATAACGATTTAAAGTTGTTTAAAAAAAAACATTCATTCTCGCAAATTTTCTTACTTCAAGGATAAACGATATACAAACAAAAATAATATTTTGATAAAAAAATAACTTTTAAATGAATCGTAACTAAAAAGTATAAAATAAAAAACTAATTAGGAAAAACAAAAAACCCGACAGCGTAAACCAAAGAACTAAAAAGAAAGAAACAAGCCCAGGAGTTACGATTTCATACAATACTCACAGTCGGGGCCCCTTAGGAAGATGTGATTGGTAAAATTTAAATGGGCCCCGACTGTGAGTATTGTATGAAATCGTAACTCCTGGGCTTGTTTCTTTCTTTTTAGTTCTTTGGTTTACGCTGTCGGGTTTTTTGTTTTTCCTAATTAGTTTTTTATTAATCTTTTAAGAGAAAACACCTGTACAGTCATCAAAAGAGATACGGTACCACATTCACATACAACCATTGATATAAAAAAATCCCGTATCTAGATACACCGTCTCGAACAAAAGTAACATTCGAATCTGTCCACAATCACACATAAGTAGTTATAGTTATGTTACAAACATATTTTTTTACAAATTCAACCTTATGAACATGGCTTAAAGCTCTTTTTACAAAGCAGTGTACAAAGTGCGATGCGAGACTGTTTGAAATGAGCGCTCAATTTCGTATTGAGCGAGTGTGTTGTGATTGTGCTGTGCCCAACAGGGTTACAGGTTACATAATTATGGTACACAATAAATATATTGAGTGAATGTATTACATACGAGTGGGGCCCCGTGTGGAGTTGCTACTAATAGATGAAGCGTAGCTAGGACTACACGAGTGATGCATTTGCCTGTTCAAGTCTAGCGGCGTCCGACCGCGGGGCTCCTGCTTCAGCCCTGGAACAACACTTTAAGTTTATACTTACACCTGTATATTGTCGAAAGGGTGAGCAAAGGGTTACCAACACCATTAACTACAGAGCATATACAAAGAGGAGATTATGTAATTAGTAGTCTGAAAAAACACGTGTCACCATCTTGCCCACTGCTTTATTTTCCACACTAGATGTACTTAGAAGAATAGCCATCTATTGTTAGACGGAGTACAGTAATCGGCAAGTAACTTGGCAAGAATCGTGAGCACATCTGAGACGATTTTTGGGTCTCTTTTGCGGTAAAACAGACATGATTCCAAATAAATGATCGCATTCTGGTGAATGAATAGAATAATGACAAGCACTTTTTGAGCCTCTAAGTGTACGATGCGCGAACTTACCCCAACTACTACAAAACCTTGCCAAGTTAGATGCCGTACACTGTAGTAGACATTTAAAAATGCTTCCCTTATTTGATTTGGGAATCTTTGTCTCTATGGTAGGCACACCACTGCCATCTAGCAACGAGTAGAGATACTGAAGCTAAGATTACTTCTCTCCTATTATTTTATCTACTATGATTTTTTCAATTACTATTCAAGTTAAAAATAATTTCATATCAACATGAAGCGAATCGTCATCGGGTGTCGGAGATTGCAAAATGACCGCCGTAAGACACCTTGGTCCCCATACCCGAAGAGGGCAAGATGGGAGACATATGTTCCTTCCTATCTCATACCATAGACTCTAAGACGGCGAGCGTTTTAGTCGGTTCGAGTCTGAGATAACTACTTACTTGATATGGGCGCGTTCTTGTACACGGATTGATAGGTAGAGTGCATGTCAGGACAAGGTGACGCGCGTCTCTTTGGGCTGAGGTGTGAGCTTCGACTCCCGTAAATACCTACAAGAGATTTAATCATTTGGAATAGGCCAGCAGCATAGTTTCCTACGCCTGCCACACACTGCTTACGGCCAAGATAAACATACAAACGTATTTTAAGTACACTCGTTCCTTACTATCTCATACCATAGACACATAGACGGCGTCCGACTCATTCTGCTCTCTCGGTCACAGGAAATTACAATATCAAATTATTGAAAATTTAAAAAGTCACTCCATACCATAAATACGGAGGTAGGACACGACGGTATCTTCCGTCCGAAATGAGCTGTCCAACTGGGGAAGTACCTCCGCCCTACAGAAGACCGCGGTCATAATAACCATCGTGTTGTGTTCCCGCCGGTAAGTAGGGTAGCCAGAGCTCACTATACCCCTCCTTCCCCTCCCCTTCCTAGCCTCCCCACCCCTTCCCAGCTCTCCCCCTTTCCCTTCAGGGTGGGCAGCGCGTGTGTGACACCCTCAGTGTTGCACACGTTCATAGGCCACGGTGGCCGCTTTCCATCAGGTGGGCCGTGTGCTTGTCTGCCACCTACGTAGTATGAAAAAAAAAATCCTTTTTTTTATTTAGTTTTAACCTTTTTGTACTTTGATCAGTACATATCCTTATTAGGTACGCATGACGACCCTTAAATATGACCACACCTCATTTTATGTACACTTGATTCTCATATAGGTAATATTTGTTTATTTTATGATAATATTTATTTTATGTTTCCTAGTTCTATTATAGTTTTGTATAACACTACTTGTGCTAAATGTCTTGCCTTATTTTACATTAATTATTACATTACTACACCAGAACCAACATATTGTTATGTCACGCTACTGTCCATCCCAAGGTTGCCTGGAAGAGATCGCTGCCAGCGATAAGGCCGCCCATTGTACATTAAAACAACTGTAACTCTCACTACTTGTCCTTGGTGTTTTCTTGTATTTATTTTTTGTTTTGTTTGGGTGTACAATAAAGAGTAATCTATCTATCTATAACACCTTTCTGTAACACACTGTATATCCAAACGTGAGTCAGTGCAACAGGATAAAGCCCGTTAGTCATAACCATTAATCGAATATTCTGACACATGACCGCGAAGGTATTGTTGCCGGCGTATATCTTGACCCCAGTCATATACAGTATGTACTCTATATGTGCCGTACACGATTTTCCGTCAGTTTTGAAGAAATCAAACAGACAGCCTCGGTGGTGCCCTGCTACGCACAGGGCGCGGGTTCGATCCCCGCTCAGTGCAAAAAGTTGTATGCATGAATATGGCTGTTTGCACTGGTCTGCTCGTGCCTCGGAGAGCACGTTGAGCCGTCGGTCCCGGTTGCCATACAAACATCTATGGCAGTCATTAGACCATTGGTTGTGGAGGTCAGATGGCAGTCGCTTCACGGAAAATATTGAAGGTCAGCCGCATCACAGTTAGACTGGAAAGCCGACCCCAACTGAGTTGGGAAAAGGTTCAGGGAATGATGATTTGAAGAAATCAAGGAGTAGTAGAGCGGTGTGAGACCACATACCCATCAATCTTAGATTATATCAAACCAATCCGCGGGTGACAAGGTTTAATTTCTCTCGAGACATTGGGCCAAGATATATGGCGGTAACTATACTAACTACTAAGGATGATAGTAATGAAACCAAGTATTACAACATTACATTATTTATTAATAATTAACAATATACACTACAATTATAAAACGTAACTAAAATTACTTTATACAAGTCTAGTGTATTCTATGCGAGCTTAACCAGTCAACACCGGTTGATTTTATAGTCGTTTCGAAAAAAAAAAATTTGCCCCAATTTCGATAGTAAAATCGTAATAAAGTCCTAATTTGGCGAAAAAATTTTTTTTCCATACATTCTTCTGTTCACCTGTAGTTTTTTTTTTTCAAAATTAAAAGTTCCGTACGATTTTGCTATCGAAACTGTGTGTGAAATCAAATTATTCTTTTTCCGAAACAACTATAAAATCACCGTGTATAATCAGTTTTATTGTATTATTTCTAAACACTGAATGTAAACCAAGAGATAATACTCAACAACTATCGCATTTTTTATAAAAATTTTTTTTTTTTTAAATTTTTTTTATACCACTTAGGTAGCAGAATATCACGCGGCCCATCTGATGGAAAGTGGTTACCGTGGCCTATGAACGTTTGCAACACCAGGGGCGTCACATTCGTGCTGCCGACCATATAGAAGAGGGAAGGGGGAGGGGGGAATGGTAAGGGGGGAATGGGGAGGGGGGAATGGGGAGAGGGGAATGGGGAGGGGGGGGGAGAAGGTTAAGAGAGTCTCTGTGCTGTCAGTGCCGAAGACAGTTTCTCGGTCTTCCCACTGACAATACAAAACCTCTCCAACGGTATGCACGGTCATGCAATTAGTTTTTTTACTAAGAGAACTTTAGGAAGATTTCAAAAAAAAAAAAATTTGCAACCGAAATTACTAATATTCCCTCTAACCCCTCTAGTTAAGTTCAATGACTTGTGTTAGTAGTGGGTTCACGATGCGCGTCACTTCTGTACCAAATATCATCATATTACAATGACAGTTCTGTGGTCAAAATTCGGTCTAATCAGAATCGCACTAATGTCAAAAATTATCACGATGTTTATGAAAATTGTGTTATGACGCTATTCAAAGTTTCAGAGCATTTTCTCTTGATTTCAAATTCATATCTCTAAATAAGAGCATACCCAACATTTCTTTATATCACCCAATAGCTTTCGACGGAGTCTCACAATCAAAAAACAAAACATATAACAATTCCGGCTGTCATAATAATAAATTCCATACATATCACAAGATACGCCAACAAAATAATTAAAGCAAAAGCTTATGACTCAATTTAAAAAAAAAAAGCTGGATACACTATTAAAGGCACAACGAACAAAAAAAAATGAAAAAACTAAAACATAATATCGACTAACTACCACTAGTTTTGACACTAGTCCCAACACTATCTTCGGCTATAGACACGTCATTTATTGTCTCTGTGTGTGTGAGTGTGTTTTCGTTCTGTACAGCGTCGAGTGCTTGTGTGAGTGTGTCAGAACTGTCAGATGTCGCTAGTGATGGGACTTCGGCCTCAGACCGTTCCGTGCTATGATTTCTCGAGCGTTTGGTGGTATGGCTACTGTCACCTGAGTGTGGGGTATGCTCTCTATGGTCCCTCAATCGTTTCGGCGTTGGACTGTCGGAGGGGGAGGCGTTCCTCTCTTCGCGGAGCTGGCGGTGGGCCGCTTTGAGTTCCATCTCGACGCAGTGGTCGGCGAACATCAGTTGTAGAGGCGCGTACATGTGTGGGAGGAGCTGCAAGTCGTTCATAGTTATCTGAGAACAAAAGAATACATTTTGTAGTGATGCATGTAATATAAGGGCCATCTCGAGGAGGGAGGGGTAGGAGGGAGGTATTTTGCCATGGGAGGAGGTAGGACACGACGGTATATCCGTCCCAATCGAGCAGTCCGACTGGGGAAGTACAGAATATCGCCGTTTAATAACCTTGTGTTGTGTTTTCGGTGGTGAGTAGGGTAGCCAGAGCTCACTAGAGAGGTTTTGTGTTGTCCGTGGGAAAACCAAAGGCTTATGCTACCTACATCTTTTGCGCTAAAGACACAGAATGTCTCTGTTCTTACAGGGGTTGCGGCACGAGTGTTATTCCTCTGGTGTCAAACTCGCCAATAGGCCACGGTAACCACTTACCATCAGGTGGGTCGCGTGCTTGTCTGCGACTTAAGTTGTATAAAAAAAAAAGTCTAGGGATAGGAAAATGAACATTTACGGAACTACACATATTTTATCGCATAATTAAAATTCTTTGGGTACACAGAGCTATGTATAGGACGAACACTAACAATAAACTGACCAATGTCACGTGTATTGTGATGACAACCAGCTCGAGAATCACTATTATTTAGGCTGCCTCCTCTCTGCATCTGCGCAATACGTAAGACGGATGATAGTAAACGGATCAATGCTACGCCTACTGTGATAACGTAAGGACTTGATTAAGAATCACCATCACTTAGGCTGCCCCCTCTCAGCATCTGCTCAATACACAGGGCGGACACTAACAAAAAACTGACTAATGTCACGCCTACTGTGATAACGTCCAAGCTGCCTCCTCTCAGACACTTAACTGACTAATGCCATGACAACTGTGATAACGTAAGAACCATTATGAGAACGAGAAGATTATGAATTATGAATTATCCTGATTATCCTCCTGATTATGAATTACCGTCACTTAGGCCGCCTCCTCTCAGCATCTGCTAAATACACAGAATAAACGCCAACAATAACTTAACCACAGACCAATACCACGCCTACAGTAATGACGACCTGCTTAATCACCGTTACTTAGGCCGCCTCCTCTCAGCATTTGCTAAATACACAGAATAAATGCAAACAATAACTTAACCACTGACCAATACCACGCCTACAGTAATGACGACCTGCTTAATCACCGTTACATAGGCCTACTCCTCTCAGCATCTGTCCAAATACACAGGATGAACGCCAACAATAAACTGACACGCCTACAGTAATGACAACCTGCTTAATCACCGTTACTAAGACCACCTCCTCTCTGCGTCTGCTAAATACACAGAATGAACGCCAACAATTAACTGACACGCCTACAGTAATGTCAACCTGCTTAATCACCGTTACTTAGGCCGCCTCCTCTCAGCATCTGCTCAATACACAGGATGAACCAATACCACGCCTACAGTAATGACGACCTGCTTAGTCATCGTTACTTAGGCCGCCTCCTCTCTGCGTCTGCTCAATACACAGGATAAACCACTACCACGCCTACTGTAATGACGACCTGCTTAATAACCGTAACTTAGACCACCTCCTCTCAATGCTGAGAGGAGGCTCATCTCATCTCATCTCATAAACTCACGCCTTTATCCCCGAAGGGGTAGGCAGAGGAGGCGGTCTAAGTTAATCAATAAGCGGCTCACCTGCATGTTGTCGAAGGCGATGCCGACCGTGCGGTTGTTGTTGAGTATGTTGGCGTTGAGGCGCGGCAGGCGCGCGTACCGCTGGCTGAAGTGCGTGAGGACGGTGAAGCGCGCGTTCATCTGGCGCCCCACGTCGATGGCCTGCGTCGTGGTGGAGTGCATCTTGGTGCGCGCCTCGTCCGCCAGCTCGTCTTCCATCGTCGCTTCGTGGATTAGGAGGGAGGAGTTTTCACCTGGTGAGTGAATTACAAGACCATTATATTACGTCAAATCCAATCAATTATTACTACTTGAACATATATCATTAGGTACATAATATCGAAGTTGTTATTATGATGTCAGAGAAATACATGTTCTACCTATTTAGGCATCCAATATTTGGACATATAAATTCAACTGATCTTTTTTTTTATAAATTATTTGGCATAAACTAAATTAAAATTTGACAGTGTAGTACATCTGTGCGAACCGGATGTAGTATTTAAATTTGAAAAACTATAAATATATCTATATCAGGTAACAAACTCGACAAAACCAAAATACGATAAAAACTTCGTGAAACTGTGCCGATTATCCAAATGTTCGGCCCGCAAACTTTGGACAATATACGACTCACGACGCACTTAGCTTAACAGACAAATATTTTTTTTTTTTTTATTTATGGCACGTCAATTCGACTTCACCTCGCCTGATGTTAAGCTGAAGGCAAAGTCTCATGAAAGAGGGTAATGCTAAACATCCAAAAATCAATGATAAGGGAAACTGGGGACACTTGATCCCTATGGGAGACAAGTTACACCAATATTTTTGGAATTACTAAGCGTATTAGACTATTTTTAATGTGGTAACACTAAGGGTAATAATGTTTACTTAGTGTTGCCACACTAAAAAATACTCTAATACACTTAGTAATTTAAAAAATATTGGTGAACCGTGTCTCCCATAGGGATCCAGTGTCCCCAGTTTCCCCTATCAGGTAACAAAACTCGACAAAACCAAACTACAGTAACAACTTCGTGAAACTGTGCCAATTATTCAAATGTTTGGCCCGCAAACTTTGGACAATATACTAAAAATCAATTATCAATTTTTAATTTTTAATTCTATAACATTTTAGATGTAGCGAATGTTGTGTACGAATATAATAGGTATACATATAAGAATATTATATGGATATAGTTGATTGTAAAATGTCAAATATTGTATGCTGTTGATGTACATTCATTAAAAAAAAAAAAAAAAAAAGATATATCTTACCCAGCTTGACCAGGTCCTCGCACGGCAGCGTGTCCCCGGAGTAGGTGATCTTCTGCCCGCGGATGTGCACGGCCACGCCGAACGCGTTGGGGCAGTGCGCCACGCGGCACGTCCGCACGGCGTGCACGCCCATCGCGGACAGCGCGGCCGACGTCAGCGAGGGGTGAGGGGCGTCCGCGTCGTGGAGCTGGAATAGGACTGGGGTGTACTATGACTGTTCATTTATCTACTACTAGCTGACCCGCGCAACTTCGTCTCTGTCACCCCGTTTTTGCAACATTTTTCATTCCTGCTCCGCACCTGTTAGTCGTAGCATGATGTTATATACATATAAACCTTCCTCTTTAACCGTTCTATCTATTAAAACAAACCGCATCAAAATCCGTTGCGTACTTCTAAAGATTTAAGCATACAACGGGACATAGGGACAGAAAGCGCGACTTTGTTTTATATTATGTAGTGAAGTCGGGTTTTCCTTCCTGACGCTATAACTCCAGAACGCACGAACCGATTTCCACGGTTTTGCATTCGTTGGAAAGGTCTCGGGCTCCGTGAGGTTTATAGCAAATTCAGGAAAATAATTTTTTTATTCATCTTTTAATCACCAAACGAAATGTTACATAAAACGAAACGGAGGAAATACAGGAGTAAAGCCGTTCGTTCTTACAATAGGCAACTAGAAAGAAACAGAAGTTTTGTCAACTTCAGTTGCGTTATGAGGAAATGCAGCTGGAAACTTGGGCGAAACTCGATGCTCGCATATAACGCGATTAGAATCTAAGAAAATTTCTGGGGAGAGGTGAAAGTTAAGAGAATTTCTGTGCTGTCAGTTTAGAAGACAAAGCAGGGTTTCATACCATTACAGTAGTGAAAATATAAGCTCACAGTCTTCCCAATGACAACACAAAATCTCTCCAATGAGCTCTGACTACCCTACTCACCGTCGAAAACACAACACAAGGTTATTATTAGCTGCGGCATTCAGTAGGGTAGATCTACTTCCCCAGTCGGACTGCTCAATTAGAATGGAGGATACGTAACGGAGGAGGAACGGAGGTAGGACACGACGGTATCTCCCGTCCGAAATGAGCTGTCCGACTTGTCCGCCCTACAGAAGACCGCGGCCATAATAACCATCGTGTTGTGTTCCCGCCGGTAAGTAGGGTAGCCAGAGCTCACTATACCCCTCCTTCCCCTCCCCTTCCTAGCCTCCCCACCCCTTCCCAGCTCTCCCCTTTCCCTTCAGAGTGGGCAGCGCGTGTGTGACACCCTTAGTGCTGCACACGTTCATAGGCCACGGTGGCTGCTTTCCATCAGGTGGGCCGTGTGCTTTCCTGCCACCTACGTAGTATAAAAAAAACCGTCATATCCTACCTCCTGTTCACTTACCAAGCATTGGTTCGGTATCAATGTGTAGTTGTCCTTGATGCTCTCGAACTGGTGGTCGTATACTGTTAGCCAGGTCACTATCTGTCCCGGTGCGAGCAGGTACGCAGGTACATGGTGTTCGTCTGGCGTATCCTTGAAAGCCTCGCGTCGGCCTTGGAGAACACCGATTAAACCTAGGAAAAGTAAACAAATTGTAGCTAAAATATAAGTAAAATATACAGTTTGTTACTTTTTGTAATCGAGACGGTATTGAATATTAACATTTTCCCCACAACCTCATGCCCATAATTTGATGCTTTCGTTAATAGGAAAGTTTTATTTTATTATAACACCTCCTCTCTGTATTTGCTCTATTGGCAGCACCTTTATAGATCCACATTTTAGCACTAAGGCTGCATGTTTTGAATACGGACTCGTGGTCACACCAGGTTATCACACCAGTGTGACTATCAGGAATTTTTTTATTGTTTGTCACACCGCGACTAATACAACACCTTTAACATTGAGATAGCAGTCATGCACACGGCCTACCTGATGAAAAGTGATTAACATGGACTGTGGACGTGTGTAACACCAGGGGCATTACGCTCGTGCTGCCTACCCTGTAGGAATCTTCTAATATCTATATTGCAGTTGCTTGGAAACTACTATTACTAGTTACGGCATGTTATGGTGGCCGTTTTGACATGACTGGTTTGCTCGTTTTCTCTTTTTTGATGCGCTTAATGTTGCACAACGAACTGTTAAACGATTAACTAAAGAAAAGTATGACGAAACTGACACAGAAGAAAATAAACTTCACACACCAATAACGAGCAAAAACCAGGGGGCCTAGCCAAAATGCATTCGTTCCGAATCTACATTCGTCATCGCTTTAAAAATGTATGGGAGTGACATTTGTTGTGGGAATCGGATCACATGACATTCCGACAACAGTCGTCTCAAAACTATAACTATAATATACTACTTTCAATGGTAAATTCTGGATTAAAACACTTACCAATATGATGGTCAGCGTGCAAGTGAGATATGTAGATAGCCTTCAGTGTTCTGAGGAAAGCGTTGACTTTCTTCGGCCCGTAGAAGCGCACGAGTTGACCGTACGTGCCCTCACCACAATCCAATAGCATGGAGTGTTTTTCACTGAAAGTTTGCCAACATTATTGATAATGCAATAGCATACTTCTTCCTACAGTCCCGGGTACTTTACGCGGGGTGTGAAAAAGAATTTGATGAGGCCAACATGCTGAGGTGACCATTTGCACGCTTGTTAATTGGTGGTGTTTGTGCGGCTAAGCAAGTAATTAATTTCATTGCCATTTACACCGCATAGCAAGGAATTGGGTCAATTTTTTTTCCAAATTTAGGTATTTAGTTGCAACAACTTTTTCGGTTAGGAATTTATTTTCGGCATACCCATTTTCTTACAAAGTGCCCAATTAGCGGCAATAGGCTCGCCCCCTATTACGTGGGACCGAAAATCATAGTTGGCGAAATGTGGTTGTTTAATACACCTCTGCCCACCCCTTCGGGGATTATATGCAGGTATGTTATATAAATACTCACTCAATTTGCAACACAATAGCACTGGTGTTCCTCGTCTTGCTCGGGATGCAAGACCCAGTGCCCAGAAACACGATCTTGGGGTAGTCCAAACTGTCACTCTTGGCATATTTGATGCCGTCCACAAGATGCCTGAACTGCTCCAAGCTGCTGGCGAAACCGTCGACATCCATCGTCTCCTGGATATACTCTTGGACGTGAAGCTTTGGCTCTGCTGATCTATCGAGGAAATAAGGTGAAAATGTGTCTTTACGAAGTATAATAAAAACCTACTGACCGATGTAGGAACCAACAAACATTTATTTTATTTATTTATTTCATAGTAGGAAAACTAACAGCTAACAATTAGTGTTACAATGGTATTTGAAGATAGGAGACAGCCAATGAGAAGTTTTCACTCATAAACATTGGTTGAAAATATTTAGTACGCGGTAGACAATTTTTAAAAGCACGAAAATAAAGGCAGAGAAAAAATAACAATAATTAATAATGGTATAAGAATAACACAGGAACACTGCCAAAAATATTAAATACACTATTTTAACACCTTGTCAAAGAAACATGGTTGATATCCCATCAAATTAAATAGTGAATTATTTCTCGTTGCCTGTAAGTTTTATGCAACTAGTTTTTATTGTACATTTAAATTTTATCTGCGGAATATTTATATGCATAATACATAATCGACAAGCCGCGGTAGCCTAGTGGTATGGGTAATAGACTGCTAAGACTAGGTCTCGCATTCGATCCCAGGTTTTACCATGGTACACACCAATGACTTTTCAATGTTTTTTGAAGTTATGTGTGTATTTATCGCAGGTTTATAAGTGCCCGGTTCATAGCAATAGGCTCGCCACCTTTCACATTGGGACCTAAACATAAACTGGCGAAATGTGGGTGCTAGCACCTCTGCCTACCCCTTCGGGGACATAGACGTGAGTTTATGTTATGTTCCAGTTGCACCTGGGTGCTCAGCTACTAGCTACTAGGTACCTGTCCTAATTCTACTGTTGCAGAATTAGGACAGGTAGCTAGTAGAAAGAAGAAAGAAAGAAGAAAGAAAAGAGAAAGAAAGAAGAAAGAAAGAACAATTACGTTAATTATGTTATTAAATCTGTCACAAACCTGTCAATCTGCTTCTTCGGTCTCAGATGGTACATCGTGAGGGTCCTCCCCGGCAGAAGGTCGAGCTTGGTGGACCCGCCGGTCTCCTGAGGAAGTTGCGCGTCCCCCTTGCACGAGCCCTCCAAGTTAATGATGTTCTGGAACTGCGCGAAGGCTATCTACAAATGATGATTTGTCATCGCACCAACACCACATGCAAAGCTAAGCTACGTTTATGTTACATACTTACTAGTAAAAGAAACTATTGCAAATTAAATACGATTCATCTCGGTTCGGTCGGGTGTAACCAAGACCCCCCAGGATTTGAAGGTTCAAATCCCTCTGATTTTATTTTTTTTAGGTGGTAAAAGTTGCTTTGTTTACCGGCCCTCCCCCGAATCGTAATTCGTAACCCATCCTCCGGAATTGTAACCCCATCCTTCGGAATTGTAACTCCATCTTTCGGAATTGTAACTCCATCCTCGCGAATCGTAACAATATTCTTCCTGAATCGTAACCACAGCTCTTTATATCGTATCAAACCCGTCGTAAAAATAAAATTTGGCTACGCTCATGCTCAAGCAGCTACATCACACTCACAGAGCTCTGTAGCACTAGCATGAACTCCTATCGAATTCGTAATGTAAAGGTTTCGAGAAAACGGAGCATTGTGATTCGCAGTCTGCCTATTGTGAACAGGTGTGCGTGTGACGCCCGCCAATCGCAATGCTCCGTTCTGTCGATACCTTTACATTAAGAATTCGATAGTATTTCGTGCTAAGGCTACTGCACACTCATCATGAAACGAAAATTCGAAGTTGCGAACCAAAGTTTTGAACAATTGGTAACATGAAACGAATCTTTTCGACAATTGAGCACGTAGTCGGCACGTGACACCTAGAAGTGGGGTCTATCGGATGGAACCTAAATCTAAATGCTCTACGTTTTTCGTCTGGTCCTGCAGTTCTGGATGTATGTTTCTTAGTAGCCCTCCTACCCCAAAGGTAGGTTAAATTGTTTCGCGGGGCTCTTTTGTGAAATATCATATCACAACTAATTCCCTTCGTAGACTTGGCTCCCCTGGTAGCTCCCCTGGGGGAGACAAGGTAATTTTGATTGTGGCTTTGACTCCCCATTTAACCCAAAAGGCATTGCGGAGGTTTCGTACGTACGAACATACAAAAGCACAATAAGAGAACATGAATGTATTGCAATAGCTTGGACTGTTCACCAATCATAACATCTGAAGCTGTAACTGCAAGAAGCAAAGCAATTAAGAAGAAAATGTTTTGACCACAGATTTAGAATACGCTCTATACGGCAAGTCGTCCAGCGTGTCTCCACATTGGGACACCATTTGCACCCACTTTCCGTGCCTTTCTACTATTTTAGTCTACGTTCAATCTTGATAGATTAAAGTCAAATAATTCCAATTTCATTATTACTTTTTACTGAGAGCATTATCACTGACGCGTGACGTCATCGGGGATGGCAAATAAAAAATTCTCTCGATTTTGATACTATTTGTGGGGCACGCAATATCTATCGTTTTATATTTTCCGGCTTCACCGGGTCGGAGCTACTAATAATCGTTGCAAGTCGAAATCAAGCTACAAGATCATTCATCACGTCTGCCTGTATTGCCAGGAAACCAGAAACATCCTGAGCATTGCCGCATTTGCCGTTGGCAACCCGATGTATTATTGCAGTTCAAATGCCTGCCTTTGTTAGGACGACGGCTCACGTTATCTAGCTCACTATAAATCTGTGGTTATGACATTCTTTACTACAAAAAAGGATCTATTGTAAAAGTTAACGGGATATTTACCATGTTCATTGTTTCTTTAATTAATTTAACATTTCGAGGCTGTTATATCCATGATCACGGATGTAGTGACGACCGCCCGATCTCAAATCAAATCAAAAATCAATAGGTATGGACCTTTAAACGGAACTTACAAAACGTTAATATCAACAATATTTTATAAATTAGTGAGCAAATGGACCACCGCACCGGTGCGGCGGAAACGCGGCTCCGACCTGAGAAAACTCCGGCAAGAAACTCAGCGGGCTTTTCTTTTCTTCTAGTTCTAGTTATTTGGCCAACGATACGATCTACCCATTACCACTGTCCGCGTTCTCACCACACCAACAAACATGGCAAATATTCCATTAACATTTACTTTAAAAAAAATTACCATGGTCATTCTAAAGCCATATATGATCTTTACCTTATTCTTGAGTTCTTCTAAGCATTTCAGTCTGACAGGGCTGTCGGCCTTCGGTAGTGATGACTGCGCGTTCCAAACCGCAGGAACGCTCACATCCCTCAGCAGTGGAAATATATCCGGATCCAGTAGGTGTAGTTTGTGCTGAGTGCGGTGTACTGCCTCAGAACCGAGGCAAGAATTCTTCGTGTTGAGGATGAGATGTTGAGTAGTTGCACCAAACTTTGCAATGAAGGCGGAGTAACTGTAAACAAGAAGAAATTTACACGATTTTAACACATAATACGGAACGGGATTTAATTGTGATCTATAAATAAATGTTTGTATATTTATTCCGAAGTTTCGGACGTAACGTTACATAGATTAGGCTGCGTTTCCATTGACGCGGAGCAGGGTGTAGAGGAAAAAGATTAAAAAATCGGATTGCTTAAAAAACGCTTAGCTGCAGGAGCGGAGTTTTATGCAATGCTATCATGCAATATTTCTCCGCATAGCTCCATTTCGCCTCAGTGGAAACGCAGCCCTTAAGTCGCGTACAGTCATAAAAATAGGCAAATAAGAAGACCGCCTCGTTTCTTTCGCGACTTAGGTCCAAGATCTTTTACACATATAACATACATACATAATCTCACGCCTATATCCCCGAAGGGGTAGGCAGAGGTGCTAGCACCCACATTTCGCCATTTTATGTTTAGGTCCCAATGTAATATAGGTGGCGAGCCTATTGCCATTAACCGGGCACTTATAAACCTGCGATAAATACACACATAACTTCGAAAAGCATCGAAAGTCATTGGTGTGTGCCATGGTAAAACCTGGGATCGAATCCGAGACCTCGTCTCAGCAGTCCATTACCCATACCACTAGGATACCGCGGTGTCTTTTCTTCAGAGTGAATGAAAAAAAAAAATTGAGATCTATTTAATTTCGTTTAATGAGATAAAATTAGCAGGTCAACTTACGTAGGATGTTGGAACACGTGAGGCGGAGTGAAGTGCACAATGAGCACAGGTATATTCTCCCGAGGGTTGGTCTCCTTGTCGAAGTGGGCTTGGAAGTCGGACTCTTGTAGGTATGATGGATCTGGCACGTCTAGTACTGTGAATAAAGAACAGGTTCATAAATTTATCCTGTTGATTGATGGCACTTTAACACACTTGTACTTCTCCTCTGACATTTAATATTGTACCTAACCGGTTTTGGGTTCGCCAATGTAAACCTTGTGTGTGTAAATTCAATGCCACAAGGCGAAATCAATTGCACTGAGCGGGTATCGAACCGCACTCCTACGTGGCGATCGCGTTCACTACCCGCCACACCACAGAAGTTAGCTCTCTGGTAACACAAACCGATGTGACAAAATTACGTGTGGTTTTAGTCACCTCGAGTGCGATATACCTACCGTTTTTTTGGGGAAATACCCACGAATACTTTATAATGTATTTCCGTGCCACCCTGGCTGGACAACTGGGTCATCTACGATTTTGAAATGGCCTCATCCTACTCCGGGAAGGATGAGGGGCGCCACGTCGTTACTCAGATGTGCTTTTACCAGAATGAGAAGCGGAACCTCATGTTTGTTTTAATGAAGCAAGAAGAATGGTGAAGCCCTAATTTGCTTAAAAAATCATCATGTGTCAGTGAAAAATTCAATGAAGATGCTAACTCTCTCTCTATATTCTCCAATTATAATAACATACATACATATGTGCTCACGCTATTTTCCTTCGGGGTAGGAAGAGACAATAGCCCGTCATTTTGCTCTATCCTTATCTAATAGATTAAAGCGCGATTTACAAATAGCGTAGAGGTGTGGGTCGAACAGAACAGAACAAAGTAAAAAAAATACCTTACTAAGAAAACGGCGATGGATGGCAAAAACACCCGCGCCCGACCCGCACCCGCGCTATGTGAGAATCGTGGTTTAGTGTGTGTGAATATATAACGTACCAATAAACACAGGTCCCGGGTCATCTGGAGTCTTAACGTCCTTAGACCGCACGAGATTACCGTTCGGTAACACCACATCGATACCACTCTTCAGTTGGCCCAGTAGAGGACCAGGTTTCACTCCAGCCTCCACACATTTCGCCAAGTCCAGAGTGCCGAGGCGTTCCTGAAACATAGTGTCACATATAGTAAAACCAAAATTCCTGTCAAATGAATCCGCCATTTTCTTATCAGTAGTTTGAAATCGTGCTAAATTATGAACGTTCTTTCATAATTTAATACGACTTATTAGTGAACTCTTAAGTAAAATATTTGTATATTTACCTCGATGTTTTAGATGTGACGTTATGACACTAGCAATAAATTGTTATAACATAGTTCATAGATCGAGTGGATTCGATTTTTGAGCAAAAAATATTATATGTCGTTTATAGATTTATAATAGCAATGAAAAATATAACTCACCTTCAGTGTACATATGTAGGCAACCGAGCAGTCTGTATGGCTCCGTAAGGTTTGTAGGAATTTCTCAGCTTTGTGTTTCATGAAATCAACTATTAAAGTAAAAAAGTCACATCAATATTGATAATTCGTTTTAAAATACCAATAGTTATGTATTTTATGTATTAATTTTAACTATATTTATAGATACTACTACTAGATATAAGTTCTATTGGACAAACCTCTAATATTTGATTGCGATACAACAGCTATATGTTTTGTACAAGTGTGTTAATACCCCATTCATCTATACCTACTATTATTATACTATAGATTTAGTTCACCCCTACAGACGGCCCTCTGTGGCTCAGCTATCGCCAATAGCTAACGCGACTGCTACGCATAAATATTTGTATGCATAAAATATGGCTCTTTGCACTGGTCTGGTCGTGCCTCGGAGAGCACGTTAAGCCGTCGGTCGGTCCCGATTGCCATACGAACAACTATGGCAGTTGTTACGGTTAGTTGAAGCCCTCAAAAGTCCGACTAGCCTAACTACAAGACTTCAATATCTCCAATTTGGTTGTGGAGGTCTGATATCGTAGTTCAGCCGCATCTTAGTTAGAGTAGAAAGCCGACCCCAACTGGGTTGGGAATAGGGTCAGATAATGATAATGACTTTAGTTCACCAATGGATTTTGTATTTTCCTTTCATGAATACTACCCACAACAGTATTTCAGTACTCACCTCTTTCGGTATGGGGCTTATGTTTAAATTTTTCTTTGTGCATATTAGACTTGTTCCCGCCATAGTAATCTGTGTCATCGTGAATAAATTCTTCAAATTCTTTATCTGTACTAAATTCAGGTGTGGCCTTTTTGAGTGTACTGTACTGTTTCAAAGCTTGTGTCCCCAAAACATGGCTTACTGGACCTCTGTAAAATAAAGATGGCTATTGAGTAATTATTATTTATGTATTTTTGGTTTTACGAGTTTCTAAGAATTTGGAAACGGTTCAACATTATCGTTGCCTGATATCATAAAAAGAAAAATAGAAGAAATTACTGACACTTATGGGTATAGTGAAATAGTCATTTATAAATAAATTTCCATTCCCAGTCCAGTCCCTAAGAACAACAAACAGGTGCAACAGTAACTGCTATTTTTGTAATATAACAAACCTGTGAAATATAACAACTCTGTGAACCATGACTTCTATAACATGCAATCTGACATTCTTAGCCTAGCCTTAATTGTATAACTTATTAATTTGCATGCTGACAGCATAATATGGAAATGCACCTATTTTATAACAACTTTTCTATACTAATATTATAAAGAGGAAAGATTTGTACCTATTTTTGTATGTTTGTATGTTTGTAATGAATAGGCTCAAAAAGTACTGGGCCGATTTAAACAATTCTTTCACCTCTAAAAGGCTACAATATCTAGGAGTAACATAGGCTATATATCATCACGCTACCATACAAGGGAGCGGAGTAATAATAATAAATCTCAATTGATCCGGTAAATTTCTATACATTGGCGCTAATATCGCTAACAATTTCCGTTGTCATGACAGCAAGGAAAAGTAGTATAGAGAGGCAAGTAGTGAATCAAGGAGAGTCGTACAATGCGATAATCGACATCGACGCGGGCGGAGCCGCGGGCAACAGCTAGTATAGAATATTCTGACACATAAATGAATCTATCTATCAAATCAACATACTCACAATAGAACATATTTAACCGTCATGACATTATCTTCAAAATCTTCACTGGGGCTAGACCTAGCCATGGTAACGTTCATATCCTTCATTATGACAAACCTCTTTGTTGCATTGTACAATTCGTCCTGAAAATAAAATGATTATATTACATGTTGTATGCCTAAAACTTTTGTTTATGATATTTAAATGGAAGAATCATGCTAAACATAGTGGTAGATGCATTGCTTAAGACCACTAAGTTTTTTTTCCAATGGAGTTTACCTAGGGTGGTTCTTTGACGGAATTAGGAAATGACAGTATCCCCCATCCTAATTGAGCAGTCCGACTGAAGAGGTACCTCCAGCATATATATTTTTAAATGCGCAAGTTGGTGGAGTTAGTTATGTCGGAAAATCCTGCTTTGTCTTATGCCTGAACAGCACAGAAACTATTTAGCCTTTTAACTTTTTTTCATGTTGGTACTTGACATTTCATAGCTCATAATGCTTGCCCAATCTGAAAATCCAACCCACAGATAGGTAATGGTTCTCATAGGAATGTCGATGGCAGTTGTTACAGTGCATGGCATCTAACTTGGCAAGTTCGCGCAACGTACACTTACGAGGCATAAAAAGTGCTTGTCATTATTTTATTCATTCATTAGAATGCCATCATTTATTTTGAATCATGTCTGCTTTACCGCAAAAGAGACCCAAAAACCGTCTCAGATGCGCTGACAGTTCTTGTCAAGTTACTTGCTGATTGCTGTACAAGGGAAATTGGTGAAATGGCCCATACAGAATGACTGGCCGCATGTGTCCTCATTGGAGGTAGTATTAAGGTAGTTAAACGGTTATTATTATTAATATATCCAACAAAAGCAAAAAGAACAGATACCAGTCCATCGGGTCCATGTAACGTGATATTTGGTACGCCAACATCCTGCAGGGTGAGAGACATACCAGGAAGCCCTCCAATGTTCCTCCAAGTCTTGCTTGTGATGAATATGTGATCAAGTTTTGATAGCTTCACCTTGTGCTCATGTGCCAACCGTTGTGTACATTCACCACAGTTGAACATGTATCTGAAGAAGAGAAAAATAAGGTGCCATTTATGTTATTGCTGATTGCAGACCTTGATGTAATAGTCTCAGTTAAATCAGAAGTAATAAGAAGTAGATTCTGATGACAATATTTTATCATGATGACCAGTAATACAGGTAATGTAACCTACAACAGGCACCAGCGATCCACAACCATACTCTGTATTCTTTACACTAAGTTGGTGTAAACACTGTATGTAATGTGGTTGTTGGTGAGAAATAAATTATTATTATTTATTTTATTATTTATTTATCATACAGCTCCAACTCACAATGGTTCAGAAAGGGAGGTTAAGTGCGGACAAAGGAGCCCCATTCCATACAGCTCCAACATGCTTACTTGAGCTGCATGATGTAGTATAGTGTAATGTGTAAGTGTAGCTTAAATAAGTGCATAATGATAGCAAATCCAGTGATTTAGATAGTATTCCATTACCAGTTTAGATTTAAGTAGAGAAACATGATGTAAGACTTGAAAATGTTGATACAATTGTATGATGAATTTCATTCATTGTTTTACGATCCAACTAGTTTATTACAATTAATTTAAAATTGGCAAAATTGGATGAATAAACGGGATTTGAATCTGCATTTTTTTTTTCATTTTTTGATTAAAAATTGATTTGAAAATGTTACCATAAAAATAACTCTATATTTCATTAAGACACTTTATTTTATTGGATTGATGTTGAGCGAATGAATATTATGGGAAACTAAACACAACACAAATGGTTACTACCCTTTAAATACTAAGGTATATGATCATGATAGACTATAATTTATTGATTATACTGAATTTTTGACAAATGAACATATTTGATTAAATATAGTACAACTAAAAACCAAGGATGAATCACTTTATAAAAGATAGACAAACTATATCAATTTTAATGGGAGTTAAAAACATGAAGCATAGAAAACAATTTTTTCTATGCTTCAGCTTACCGTTTCTGGTCTGTGAAGAGGTACAGTGTGTTTGGTGCTCCTTTAGCTCCTGAGCCCAGGACCTGCAAGTACACAGTACTGGGGCCATACTTCTCGCCCTTCTTGGATATGTGCTGCCTCTGGCGCTGGGCTGAAGCAATTCTGGCGGAATTGGCTTTCGGCATATTGGCTAGAATTTCCAATAGCTTCTTAGAACTACCAGAGGAATAGTAGCGATTATTAATACTAACTACACATTTACTAAACACGCTAATACCGTACATATGTTTTTAGGTTATTTGCTTTCAGGTTGAGTTTACGAACATCAATCTAATGTTTTCACGTAGAACTATGGATTTGCTGTGTATCACGGGTTTTCATGATAATTTTTCAGATTTGGAAGCATAGTTTAGACTTTGAAAGTCTAGACAAATTTTGTGTTGTGCTGTTTTAGATATTTTTATAATTTCATAATAATTCATAATATTCAACAACAGCAAAGAGGATGATTGATGAAGGATGAAGTGACGTGACTTTGACGTTTCGTTTAATACTGATATTCACACTGCGATCATGGATCAGGATAACAAGCTTTGTGATTTCAATTTATCCGGGATAACCATATTACCTCACAAATAATAATATACAACGAAAAATGATAATAATGTTGCTCCTATATTAATGATTTATTAACACATTTCGTGATTTTCATGTTCAATGCGAGATGTGCTTTTGACTTGACTCTGTGACTTGATTTGACTCAACAAATAATGTTGCCCGCGTACCATATATCTATAATGGAGTAACACTGACTGAATCAGAAAAATGGCGTTCTATACAGCTGCAGCTTGCGCAATTTTTATGTAAATGTGCCCGAAATTTATTAGAAAAATTAAGTTTTAAGTGCAACAATTATTTCAGATTGGTGGCTTGGTCTTTTTGTATAATTTATAAGGTGGAAAACGAATTACGTATCGGTAATTTTAGTTGAGTGCAAACTTGTCATGGACCGTGTATTTTTTGTGTTGTGATGTATGAAAACGATAAATAATGAAACGGAAAATAATGCGATTGTGCAAATAATGTGACAATGATGGGTACGATATGGGTGGTGTTATTGGTGGCCTTGACCGGCTCACATTTGGGACACTGTTCGCCTCTCCGATCAACACCGCAAACCTACCCTCATGGTGAGTCATTTTGTACAAAAAATACATGTTTTTCATTATTTTATTAACAATTTATCATTGAGGATGTCGTCTTTGCCGCAAGTGAAAGGAATATTCAAGGAATTATTTTGTTCGTTGTTCTATTTCGTGCTTACAAATTTAATGTTAACATCTGGCTAACAGAACTGCCTGTTTTCATTGTAGAATTTAAATCATTGGGCACTTCAAATAGTAATGAAATCTTTGATAATTGGGGCACAATAATATTTTTTGCTCAAATCTGCTAAATCACTTCATTACTTACACTAAAATTTAAACATATTGGAGAAAATTATAAGCAATAGAGAATACACCAAGGCTGTTTCATTTCTATTATATTAAAAAATAACTACAGTTTCCAATTTGTAATGAGAATGTATCAACCTGTCAAATATCAATAACAAACTTATATCATTGTAAACAAACATTCTTATCAGAAAATCTGATTACTTTTTAATTTTTTACAAATGCTAGTTCTTACATGTAACTTATCAGATTATAGAACACTTAGCTTGACATAACAGAGTTTAATGCTAGCCTTGATTTCAATTATATTATTAAAGATATTTGTTCCAGAAAATGTAGGTATATATTCACACATAATGAAGTAGTTTTCTTTTTGGAGCCCAAACTACCCATAGCTGACAACTATTTTTATAAATTTAAATAGTTTTTTTAATATGGTTGATTTTTTAAATGTATTTGGAAATGTAATTTATGAGTGTTTAAAATAAATACAAAGAATTATACTGTTCTATTATGTTGAAACATCAGTATAATTTATAATCATGCTTAATTACTGTACATTTTGTTAAATATATTTTTATATATGTTTTAGTACATATTATACCTACATGATATAAGGAAATTCTAGTTAGAATCTAATACAAATTAAAATGCAAATGCAAATGTTAATATTTAATACAGATAAATAGAAATCTCCACAAATAAATAATATTTCGTATCTTTTTAGAGAACAAATAAAAATATCATTAGTTACTTATCCAGTGAATATGGGTATAGCAGTTACACAATGGAATATTATAATATTACCTACGAACTGAATAATAACACTAGTTACTTGGGAACCTTGTTAAATAACATTACATTGTACCAAAATAATAACAATAGTGATTTTTAATTATATTTATCTAGCCTACAGTGAGGTAACAGACAGTAATTAATTTAATTACATAAATAAAAATGAGTGTCATGAATAGTAGTAGTGAAATATAAATAAACTCATGTTTATTTACATAACATGACATAAACTCACGCCTATATTCCCGAAATGTGGGTGCTAGCACTTCTGCCTACCCTGGCAGAGGTGCTAGCACCCATTTTTCGCCAGTTTATGTTATGGTCCCAATGTAATAGGTGGCGAGCCTATTGCCATTAAATGGCCACTTATAAACCTGCGATAAATATATGTGATAAATATAACATGCAATAACATTTATTTAAAGAGCTATAATTAATTAGATTAAAAAATAGTAAAACCAACCTGTCTGACTTGGAGACAGTAGTAGACCAAAGCTTTCCAACTTTGAGAACCCTATGTCCAGCAGTGGACTGTGGTAAGCTGATTCATTTATTGATTGATATACTTTCGAGACATGAGCAATAACTATGTAGATATATACCTTTATGACAAAATCAATGGTCAATTATCCAAATCTATATTCGGTAAAAGAACTTCTCGGAAATAATAGTGGTGCAGAAAGCTCCCTAAAATAATACCATACTTTACTGATACAATATTCACATGATGTAATTCATGAAAATGATGTAATTCAATTCTGAAATATAAATTTATTATTGTTAATCTATACATTTATTCATTTATTTATTTATATACAACTTTATTCCACCACCTTAACAGGGCTATCCCCAAGACAGTGATGGACTTACACTAATAACAGTAATAACACACAGAAACTACCTACTTTAATATACAACCACAGACTAGCAGAGTTAAAACCTAACACATTAATGTATGATATATGTATGACACACAAATGATATAAAACACACAATTTATATATTATTGCCATATCATGAGACATCAATCTCTCTGATTTACATACAAGTAATTGTGTGTAAATTGGAGAGATTAAAAAAATTGTTGGGTGATGTTATATCACCAATATGGAATACAAAAATATTTTGTGATATACAGCCAGGTGGCAGGGACAAGCTGAATGTGGTGAACGGAGGATCGGGAGACCTATATCTAGCAATGAACTACTGCTACAACAGTTTAGTAATTGATAATCCTTAATAGATGCATACTACTAGACGTATTTTGCCATGGTTTTTGTTTGAATGATCTTGGTTACACTTATAATTGTTTGATAATAAAATATAATATAATAATCAAACATCATAATCATAATCATAATATTTATCCTGTGAAATAAAATTGTTTGATCACAATCAATTGAGTAGAACTGGACATAATATCAGCGAATGATATCCGTGCAGGCAGAGCCACAGACGGAACGCTAGTTAATATAAAGAGCTAGGCAAAATGAAGAGAGCAACACATTACATTAAAAAAATTCAAAGTCTGTTTACAAGTCAACATTTGCATAGCTAAAATGAAATTAGGTTGACCACATGCTGTGTCTTAATGTGTGTTTTAGTACTCAAATATCACAGTGAGATGAATTAGATAAATAAACAAGCACTGGTTTATACTATTTCTGGATAGACACATTTGCTGCCTGAAAAATTGCAATACAATAGTTTCCAAATACATTCTATTAGCCCTAGTTTCAGACAAATTAATTTTTTATAATTTTTTTTTGTGTTTCTGGGTGATCCCAATGCCTACGCCATTAACTGAATTCTTGTTCTTTATAAATCCTTTTTGTTATTTTTCACAATGTGGTCCATATTATTTAAAGAAAAAGTGAACCATCATGGTAGAACTTTTATCTAATCTGTGGTTATGGCGGAATTTATGAAAAATAATGAAAAATATCACAATCTAATTTATATAAAAAAAATCGATGTGTGTGATTCATAGTTTTTAATATGTGCTATTTTATCTAAATCGGGTAAATTCAGCTAATTCCTTGTAAATATCAGTTTATTTCTTGTACCTACCTGTACAATGCTTATATGTAGGCCTAAAGGGACAAACACAGCTGATAGGATGAACCAGGGACGTCGTATTCCGTGAGAGATATGCCAGAGGCTACCTCACCCTCGGCAACTGAAAGCCCAAAACGACCGTGCGGTTTTGGTCGGTCCAATTCCGACCTAACCACCCTGGCTGACTTCGACGGGGGGTATCCGTGAGGATTTCCGCACGGGAAAAAGGGACGTCGTACTTGCTCTACTGACCCTGTAAAAACTTTCTAATGCCCTTCTTGAATAGTCACTTGGGAAAACTAAAGCAGGTGCATCATTATACAGCCAAGCATGGGTGGAAATATCAATTAATTATTCTATAATATTGCAGATATTGCAGTCCATTGCTGGACCTAGGCTTCTGCCAATATGCACTATTGCTTCTAGTTCACCTTCCATCTAGTTTATCCCAGCCATCTTTTTCAGGTCTACGGTCCACGGTCCATCTGACTACTAGGCTTCCCATCTTCCAATTGCCTTCTTGGGGTCACCAGTCAAAAACTCGTTTGCTTCAAAGGCTTCCACAGAAGGAATTCTGAAATTATTCTCCGTTGTCTCTTGCAGATGCACATAGACCCCTGGACGGTTGGGGAGAGGGCGGCTTGTACGCGGTGTTGCCGGCGCTGGCGTTCATCCTCACTGCTGTGGGATTGCTCTTCGGCTGCACATGGTGTTATAGGCATAAGGATTGCAAGGTATGTGCTGTTGGATTAACAAATAGATTTTGGATGAATAACTTGAGATTTTAACACAGATTACTCACAGCCAGTAGTTATACGTCTAATGTAATATACATTATGCTACAGCATCATGGATAATTCTTTGAAATATGTTAAAATTTTAGTAGTGTCCAAAAAAATTAGGAACACACATACATTACATAAAGTTGAAACACATAATTCCCACTTTATAACTTCGCCCTAATTGGGTAAGATAGAAATATGATACCAGAAACCCATTAGTGTTCAGTGCATATGGTTCAATTTGAAAAAATCCCAATCTTACGTTTTCACCCGCCTGAAACAACTTTACCGTGACGAAGTGATATTTTCTAAAATACAAAGTATTCTGTTCTTCAGACACTAATCCTTATTCTAAAATTGAACAAAATCCCTCAGTAGTCTGCGTGAAAAAATCAAACATACATACCTAGTCACTTTTGTATTTTAAATATTTGTTTAAATTTTACTATCCCAAATAAGCCAATTAGTATATTGCGCATCGTTGTAACTGGAAACGGGTGTCTAGGTCACTAGGTCAGTTATGTCCACTACACACATGATGGGACAATATACACGGTTCCCTGAATAATTGGTTGAAAAATATCATCGTAATAATTACTCTAATTAATATTTATTATGCGAAAGTGAGTTTGCTTACTACTCCATCACGCAAAAATGCTAAAGAATTTTAGCAGTATACCGTCTAGAATGGTATGTCCGTTTCTGCCATAGGGTCAAGTAACTTTTATAGGGTAATCTGGCGTTCATTTCATCATTCTTGGGATCAGACATACATTCAATTTCACTTTATGAACATACTTTCCCATTGATATAATTGTATACTTTTAAAATATACATATTTTATGTAAATGATGGTAAAGCTGATTTACATTAATTCACCATTGTGTAGTTCAGAGTTTCCCAAATCAGGAGTCGCGACCTGCCACCGGAGAAACGAAAATAAAATACCGGCAGCGTTGTCTTATTGTAACTGGAGATGCCTTCTATGCCTCTGGTCTAAAGACGTATAGCACAAATTAGTATGCACACATGTAGATAGACATTTTGTATACCGCCATTTGATAAGTCACCTTAGCCTACCGACAAGGTTAAATCTCTATGTGAAATGATATAGCGCACAAGTTATCTCTTCTGTCGTGTTAAATACTCGGAAACTCGTTTATGATTTAGAGACGTTGAAATATATGCACTAGAAGGTAGGTCACGATGGGGAAACATTAACATACTCGGGCTCGAACTAAAAGAATAACATAAACTCTAACTCTAACTCTCGCTCTCGACCAACGCACTCTTTGTGTCCACTACGAATGCAAGTGAAGTAAACAAGTAGTATCACTTTACTGTCTTTAGGCGCCTTCGTGCGTTAGTTTTATATGCGTGCCATCTATTATTATTTTCGTTTAAGGGCTAGGGCTAATAAAGTTTGGGAAACGCGGATATATTGAAATAATAACATTAAATAGAAATAATAACATTAAATAAATGTGTTGTTGGAACCTTAGTAGAAAGTAAATCTGTCTAAATGTAATTACTAAGTTTCTTTTGTCAATGGGAAGTAGGTGAGTGTAAAACAATAGTAAACCTACGATACATCCTCAGTGGGTTATGCGCATACATCATGTAAGTTATAATGAATGGTCGATGAAATGCATAATTAGGCTTAAAAACTGGTCGTATTGTATCTTTTTCGGGTTGCGTACGCAACGTAAGTAATATCAGTGATTATAATATTTAGGGATTTACATCTTATTTCTACAGCCTGTTGAGAAAGTACTCCGTACGCTTTCTCGACTTTATATTATCGAGAAAGTACAAATTTAATTAAGTATGATCAAGTTTTATAATTATGCTTTAAATCAAATAAGTATACGATATAAATATCCTAAATTTGAATATTTATACGCGATTATACGTAGTCAAAGCGCAAACCATATACTAAAACGTCATTCACGCATAGCGCGTGTTCGGACGGGCCCTGGTCATTTTGCCATCCATCGCCGTTTACAGAATGAAGTAAAAAAAATACTATACTAAGAGAACGGCGATGGATGGTAAACCGACTCGCACCCACGTTATCTATGAATCGCACTTAACTTGAATGTCTGTAGCCATAATCATCGTTGTGCCCTGTTTTGTCCATGGTTTTCATCTCGGAGCCAAAGCTACGCTTACTCGATTTCCTCTTCTCATCCATTATTGGTACTTCCACCTTCTCCTTTCTTTTCCTGAACTACATGTGTAGGATTCAGGACTCAGGTGTCACCGTCACACGATGAAGTCGATACCGTCCATCCTTTGTTAAGCAGCTTTAAAGGCAGCGCTGCCATGTGACCTTCTGACCGCGAGTGGAAACTGCACCAGAGTCTTAGCAGTACGTTCAATTGGCTTGACACAGAAGCTATTGTGGGGACATATCTATTCGCATTTGATGACCTAAATATATGTAAGGCTTATAGACTACTTAACACCATCACGTCTTGACCGTTAGGGGGGTTTTCTTATTTTTATTTATGGCACGTCAATTTGACTTCACCTCGCCTGATGTTAAACTGAAGGCAAAGTCTCATGAAGGAGGGTCACCATTGCAAACACGTTCAGTGCTATAGTATATAGGGTATAGTAAAAAATCAAAAAACGCGCACAAATAGTCTCGAGCACGGCGCGCGTAACCATGGGGTATAGCTGGTAGTCATGTTAGTGCGTTTATTAATTACCATGGCGAACGTATGACCTCATTAATTATAAGAACAGATTCAGATGTACAAGTTTACCACATGTGGATCAATGAACTTTATCAGTTTGTGTACAAAAACATAGGGTTCTTAGTTCAACAGACTCGTGTTCTGAACTTTATAAATATGTAAATATTTGAGGGCATTGACACAATTAATATTGATGTACTTACATTGTGCATTTCCATACGGAAATATAAAATATAAGGTTTATTGATCTGGGGACTTAACAACACCTCTCAAAAGTTATATTTCAATCTTACTTTATAAGATTCGTACCGTCAGCGTTCCTCAGAATACACAGAACATTATTATTATATGGTTAAAATCGGTCAGTGTGTCTCTTTCTGTAATAATTTGTTAGAATTTGCACTTATCTTACAAAGTACAGTACACTAAAATTATTATCGAGGGAAGACAATGGTCGGAGTCCGAATTACAATATGCAAGTAAAGTAAGATTAAATCTGATTTTGATGCGGTTTTAAAGGTTGGTCTGATTTATCCACGGAGTAAAGAAAACATTAGACACAGCAATTAGTTGAGTATAGCCGGAGATATTGACTGAAAGTTGTGATAACCGAAGTATAGAAACTAGCATTCACAGAATTCCTTCATATCATTCCCTGAACCTTTTTCCCAACTCAGTTGGGGTCGGCTTTCCAGTCTAACTGTGATGCGGCTGAACTTCGATATTTTCCGTGAAGCGACTGCCATCTGACCTCCACAACCAATGGTCTAATGACCAATGGCGATATCGAAGTTCCAAGTTAGGCTGGTTGGACTTTTGAGGGCTCCAACTACCCGTAACGACTGCCATAGATGTTTGTATGGCAACCGGGACCGACGGCTTAACGTGCTCTCCGAGGCACTTATAAACCTGCGATGAATACACACATAACTTCGAAAAGCATCGAAAAGTCATTGGTGTGTGCCATGGTAAACCTGGGATCGAACTCGAGACCTCGTCTCAGCAGTCCATTACCCATACCACTAGGCTACCGCGGCTTCTACAGAATTCCTTCATAATCACCTTTTAAAGAGGTCAACCAACACAAGTACACAAGCAAAATATCTAGGTGTCTAAATTAGATCAAACCCTTATAAACAATTGTTGCGTGTAGCGATTGAGGTGATTGAATCACAATTAAGGTCAAACACAAATGTCATTTATGTGTATAATAAAGAATTTAAAATACATACATACATATGCTCACACACGTAATCCCCGAAGGTAATTCCCGGTAGACAGAGGTGTAGTAAACACCCACATTTCGCCAACTATCATTTTCGGTCCCACGTAATAAGGGGCGAGCCTATTGCTGTCAATCGGGCACTTAGTAAAATAAATGGGTATGCCGAAAATGAATTCCTAACCGAAAATGTAGCAGATGAATAAATTTGGAAAAACAATTTTGAACATAATATATATTCCTTCCTATTTAACGTCCGTGCTGCGTATTAGAACAATGACAGTAAAGTGCCCTTACATCTCATTTTTTGTCATTTATTCCGCACTAGTTATGCACGCAATTACTTTCGCGTGAATTTATATCTGTTTTATTTTCTGTGTGAATCTTCAATTCTTTTTCTAAAATAAAATTAGCTACTAACAAGGCGTAAGCAATAGAACCAGCTATTTAGGAGTTTGGCCAGAACTAACAACCAATCTACGATCTACTTTTACGAGTCTAACTGCAGGTTTGACTGAACTTCGATATTTTTCATGAAGCGACTACCATTTGACCGCCACAACCCATTGATGATATCGAAGCATTGCAGTTAGACCAGCTGTTCAACTTTTTATGGCGCCAACTACTCGTTAAAACTCCCTCAGATATATCCGTATGACGAAGGACGCAGATCTCCGAAGGACGCAGTGTAAAAATACCCTTACAATAAAAAAAATGGATGAGTGGTTGTCTAGGAAGCGGTTATGTAACGTTTGCTTACAATAACCAGGGGTCAGCGGTGAATGGAGAATACTTTCAAAAAGTAAGCGTGCAATATCACAATGATAAACAATTTGTGAATATAATTATTCAAGTCAATGACTTCTACTACTAGACGAGCTGTTTTGAATAAATATTATTTAACGGTTCCTGAAAAACCGTCTGTTGAGGCCGTCAAGGTAGAAACCGCCATTTTAGGTTCGTTAGCCTCCGGAACGGTGGTCCGTATCTTTCGGACTAATTCTTTTTTAACAGAAGCACACGGCTATGCTAATGGAAAATGATTACCGTGGTCTATGGAAGTATTCAACACCTGGGGCGTTATACTCGTGCTGCCGACACTTTTTATTGTGCGCAAAATCTCCACGGATACCACCTCCGCCAAAGTCGGTGGAGGTGATTATGTCGGACTCGAACCGACTAAAACGCACGACGTCAATGATTGCCAAAGGTGACATCTCTTTAAGATGACCTCCTCTCCCCTGCTGCTGACCCTGGAGAAATCTAATGTCCTTCTGGAAGTACCCCTTGGGGAAAACTACATCTTAGCTTTTTACCATTCAGAGGGGTCCAGACAATTTTAGTAATAGTTATACTATTACTAAAATTAGATATAATAATACCAATAGTTATACTAACCGATTCAATCATGTACATTACTCTTCCGTCCCAATTACCTTTACATACCTCTCCTTTCAGATTTTGTATATTAGTATACCGAATTTGTTATGGTTACGCGGCTGTAGTCACGGGTGCGGTTGGTTACCTGCGTCATCGTCACGAGCATTCCATTAGTTTTGCAGTAGACGCCAGCCCTCTATAAACACAATTAACAAGCATAAACTCTTAAAACAGATCAATAATTGAACGACTGTCATACTACCAAACTTACCTACATACTTGCCGTATAATTAAGTCTTGGAATTCCTTACCAACTCACGTGTTTCCTTCTTCCTGCAGTCCCGGGTCTTCTAAACGGGGCATGAGAAGGCATTTGGTAAAGGATAAAGTCGTCAAGCTGAGTGCCACCATTGTAACATTGTACGCATTTGTAATGGGGACCTTATTTCCTGAGATTTAGCCTTCAGCTTACCATTATCCGAAGTGTAGTCGAACTGACGTGTTCTATATCACTACATAGTATAAAATAAAGTCGTGTTTTCTGTCCCTATTTTTCTTGTCCCTTTGTATGCTTAAATCTTTAGAACTACGCAACGGATTTTGATGCGGTTTGGTGGTTAAAGAGGAAGGTTTATATGTATATAACATCATGCTACGACTAACAGGTGCGGAGCAGGAATGAAAAATGTTGCAAAAACGGGGTGACGCAGACGAAGTCGCGCGGGTCAGCTAGTATATGTATATATATAATTACAAAGTTACATTGGCAGTTGTTGGTATGATAGCCGTTCAATTATTGATCTGTTTTAGGAGTTCATGGTACGGGCCCAGGTTAGAGTGGAAACTGACACCAACAAGCACTTAAAGACCTAATTGAGCAACTTTTATTACAGTGCGGCTCGGGTATCATGTTCGCCCGGGAATAGATTCATAAAAATGTTCGTTGTAAAACATCTTTGAAGTTGGTTGTACTTGGGAATATTAGGAATAAACTCACGCCTATATCCCCGAAGGGGTAGGCAGAGTGCTAGCACAGCACCCACATTTCGTTTGTTTAGGTCCCAATATAATAGGTGGCGAGCCTATTGTCATTAACTGGGCACTTACATACCTGCGATAAATACACACATAACTTCGATCGAAAAGTCATTGGTGTGTGCCATAGTAAAACCTGAGATCGAACCCGAGACCTCGTCTCAGCAGTCTTTTACCCATACCACTAGGCTACCGCGGTTGTAATTATAGCGTGTTATCAACAATTTGAGCTCCATCGCCGCAGAACTTTACGAGTTTCTAAAGTTACATATAGTTAACATTTTTTATTACTATAAGTACTTTGATATTAGTTTGAAGTAGCAATGGTTGTATGCCAGCGTAGTAAGTAGTTACACGTGGTTTCTGTCTACCCCATTGTGATACTGGCATGACTGTATGTATGTAATGTACTTATGCAATTATTGAGACGTTTCTTAGACAAAGGGATTGAAATCCAACATTAGTTCGTAAACGTATAGGGCATTTTATAAGTTACATCATCCAAACAATACAAAATATGTTTATATAGGATTATAGACATAAAAGTCCGATAATACCGACTAAATTACGTCATGAAAGGGACAGTTAGAAGGCCGAGAATATCGTAACAGTGACGTCATCAACGACCCACGCTAAACAGAAACAGTTATCGTCTCCTCTTACTTTGAAGGGTTCTTTCTCAACGAAATTTTTGCCTGTCATTGCAACGGCCTATAGTCCTTTACACTTTTGGCTTATTATATACGAACTGTTTATCAAAAAGCTCCTATTTCCACGCAATAACTAATAATAAGAGAGAACCTTAAAATTAGTATATTCAACATAGAACTCTTGAGTCTTTCCTCTGCTGCACCATTAAGTCTTGGAATTTCATACCAGCTCACGTGTTTCCTTCTTCCTACAGTCCCGTGTTCTTTAAGCGGGGCGTGAAAAAGCATCTGATGAGGCCGTCAAGCTGAGCGCCACCATTGTAATACTACGTGTTTGTAATGGTGACCCTCTTTCCTGAGACTTAACGTTCAGCTTACGTGAAACGTGAAATCAAATTGACGTGCCCTAAAAAATATATAATTCAAACGGGCGTATATATCGGTCGTGGTATTAAAATTATAAGCTCGAGTTCTCTTTTACCCAGCTTTTATATTCGTCTCTACATTGTCATATTCCCTCGCATATGGAAAAGCTCTTGCATGCTCTTAGGGGGTCTTAGATGCAAAGGGCAAGCTCGAACTGTACTATTGTTTTACAGTTCACATTGTGGTACACGAAACGGGTAGGGCGTGCCGAGTGCGTCGACCCCGCCCGTCCGGCACTGATTAGATACAACTGCAACTTTTATTAATGGACTCACATGGAAGCGAGATTATGACGCCTGAGCAAACATGACAATGGATGTAGTATTTGAAAAAAATTGCTTATAGCGAGTTTTTGAGTACGATATAGGATTTATTGCCACGAGTACGAGTCCTAGTATGTCGAGTTCCCATTACGTCTACTTTGAGAACTCTCGCTTTTAGTCCCACCTAGTCGAGTCGTTTAAAAAGCATGTATGTGCCGATGAATGGAATTCGGAATTCTATAAAGATCTTTTGAATCCAAACCACAAGCTGCGAGCTGGTAAACCTGGTGATTGATGAACGAAGCTTTACACATGGCATTTAGGTCAGATGGTACTCGTTCTCGAAAAAAAAAACCAAATTAAAAGACGGAGTTGTGAATCTGATTTTGCTGAATACCAAAATCAATAGAAGGAGAGAAGATATGTGATCTTCTCTTCTTCTCTCTCCTCTCGACTTGTTCTTCACACTCGCGCAATATCTCCTTGGGTAAAGAGTCATTTGACTTGCTTTGAAGGGTGCGATTTGGTATTGATTTCTATGAAAATTAGTGATATTTTGCTATTACTATCGTTGGGATTGTTAAACCGTAGGTGAGTGGTGACTTCTCCCTACGCCAAAATATTTCGTGTATGAATATCCGCTATGTAACGCTTACTTCAAAATCTTACCAAAATGGTATCTATCGTCAGATATTTGAAAAAAATATTTTTCATATCCACACTGAAAAAATTGATGGAAGCAATATAGAAATATAATTTCTCCGTAATTTCTAACATTATAGTATTTGGCTGCTACATACTACACACACAATACATACACATACATATGAAACAACAATTTACATAATGTTACCATTATGTATCACTCATTCATAACGCCTATAGCGTTAGTCATGTGCAACTCAAAGAGAACTCAAGTCACCATTCTAACAAACGCCAAAGCGGCTCTTTTCATATCCCACTCCCGCTAATTACCACGAACAAGCAATGCGCCACTCATTGAACTAAGGATCAACTCACACTGAGAGAGTAACAGCAACCGCAATAGACGCGATACCGCAACCGCACTACCGCTGTCATTTTCGAATCTTTTACACATCATGCCTACGTATTTATCAAAGGAGTACTTAGAAGAGTATTTCGTCATGTATATTTTTGGTTCCACAAAGTAAAAGACCTATTACCTTCTGTTGGGCACATTGTCAGACACAGTGCTATTGCTGAAAATTTCTTACGACAGAAACTATCCAATAGCACTAGGTTAACATCAGAAACGCGAAATTTCTGTGTGTTTGTCCTTGTGTGTGTCTTGTCAATGGCTGTAGGAATTTGTAGGAAATTTGGAACTGAGCAGCACGTAAAAATAACCGCTGATAAACTGAATGGCTAGTTGTTGATGAAGTATAAACTCCAGTGATTATTAACCAACTTTTGGAAAGCGTTTAAAAGTAGAAAGGTTCTTAATTCGTCAGGTTCTTTCTATTCTATTATGGTTACATTAGAGACGGATCTACATTTGTGCCACGAACTACGGACCGAAATGCGTGGCATCAGGACATGACGTTGAGTTTGAACGAAATATCTTGACGCACACTACATAAACTAGAGTTGTGCTGACAGGGCCACCCATCGATCGATATGGTTTCATATTTTAAGCTCCGTTACCACGCAGCCAAATATTACCACATTATCGGACTGACACAGTCTCAGTAAAATGTCACATACGTGTGGACCCGGCATAACATTAAACATACTCAGTCTGCCACCAGACATTATCCTATGCCGCTATTAGTGTGAGCTGATCCTAATACGGTGCTGCCCAGTTCTTACTCACGTCTTGGCACCGCTAATTGTTCTATTCCTTGCGATGATTGCTTTAGTACAGCAATATATTATACACAAACACACACTACATATATTAGTCACTCTTATTTATTCCTGGTTTTATTGCCATGTTTATCGATCATATCTACTATTGGATGTCTAGGTGATGAACGTGATACCGTCGTTGTTCTATAAATATATACAGGGTGTTAGGGCCGAAGCCGAAGGCCCCTGGTAGTACTCCGGGTACAAAACATATCAGCATGAAAAAAAATTACGGAAATGCAATTTTTTTCGTTTAATTTTTTTCCTCATTTTTTACTCTCCATCGTATCAGTAAAGTTGAATGAAAAGAAAATTTCACAAAAAAACCCTCACTACAAAGAAGCAAGTTTCCTCTACTGTTGTCAAACCTTACAAACACGTAAAGTGTTAATGATGGCACTCAGCTTGAGGGCTCATCAGATGCTTTTTCACGCCCCGCTTAAAGAACCCGGGACTTATTCAATAGACTCATAAAGATTACGCGTTTTTTGAACTCAAATCAACTAATCATAAGTTACATCAAAGCAAAATAAGTAAAGATATATGCCGTGAATTATACCAACATAAAGATGTTATACCAAACCGCTGTGCTATTGAACTAACGAGTTGTGAATTTGTTCAAGGTTATCGATTAGCGTCACCGCTCATGTTGTTAATATCGTTGTGCAAATAACAGAATCTCACGTAGAAATTGCGCAGTTAATGCTTTGTTCAATAAATTTGTTAGTGTCTCAGAGGTACACAATTACACACACATATTATTAATGTAGTAAGCCTTCCCGAAGAGCGAAACCTATGCTCGGGCCCTCTCCGTGAGTAGCGGCGCTGCCGTGAAACTAATTAGGTACTACACCACGATGGCAACTCAAAAATGCCATCGATTCGACAGAAGAAGAAGTAATCAAATTGACGTGTTAACCTGATTACATCCGAGACCAATGTGAACTCGGAGCTCAGGAACCGTCTTCCTACTTTCCTCCTCCACTTCGCACGATCTTGGGCGTCCATGTTAATGAGACTATTGGCACGCATATCACCCTCCACCACGTCAAGCCAGGATTTCTTGGGCCTACCCGGCGGGACGCCATTGCCAGGCATTTGCAACCCACGTAGCCTGGCGGTTTCCGCACCAACGAAGGTGACTCTTGCATTTTATCTGCGATGTAACGGACGTGAAGGCTGCTACGGTTACGAGTTCCTCAGGCGATCCTTACGCCTGGGACAAGTAATCAATCAATCAGTTAGTCCATCACAGTCCACTGCTGGACATGGGGCTCTCCTAATGTTGGGAGGCTTTGCAGGGTTTTATTTCGGCTGTTCCTTCCTCTCGCTGTGATGTCGTCTGCGTATTTTTCCCTTTATCACCTCTTAGTTACGACACCCTTCGGATGGGATTCGGATGGGAATGATATGCCACAGCCACAGCGATGATAATCTTCCCATATGTAATAACCTTGATAATAAACGAATATACTGATCCCATTATTTTTCAATGTTATATTTATGTGGTGTCCGTGAAGTCCATAATTATGTTGATGTGACGTGCAGCCTAGGCACACTATACTGTGACCTAGGCGTTCAATTAACTGACGTATTTATCTCCAAATAGCTGTGACATGTACATGTAGGTTATACCTACATACATTCATAAACTCACGCCTGTATCCCCGATGGAGTAGGCAGAGGTTCTAGCACCCACATTTCGCCGGTTTATGTTTAGGTCCCAATGTAATAGGTGCCTGCGATAAATACACACATAACTTCGAAAAGCATCGAAAAGTCATTGGTGTGTGCCATGGTATAACCTGGGATCAAACCCGAGTACTCGTCTCAACAGTCCATTACCCATACCACTAGGCTACCGAAGGTTCTGTTTCGTACATACATGTACCTTATGTCTCAGAATAAATATAATACTAATACGTACGTATATGTATAAGGTTACTCACGACAGTATTAGGTCACAATGACACCCTTGTATGATGTTCATCTTTCATTTTTCTTGAAACCAACGCGTTCATTCATTTCTCACAAGAGGCTTTAGCGAGTGGAACGAAAGTACTATCTTCCGCTTGCGTGAAAATCTGTTATGAAAAAGTAAGTCTTCAGAAACTTGTCAATGGTACTTAAAACATTCAGTATTGTATTGTATAAAAGGTAGATAGGTCACTATGATTTTTCTATTTCTGTCTACAGACACACACAAGTTGTGTAACGAAAATGTGCTCAGATGTGCCAGGGTCTTGTTTCCCTGGTGACTAGGAAACCGCCTTATCTCTTAATAGGGAAACCCAGTTGGACCTCTACGTTCAAAATGAAATGGTATAATGAGTTGTGTGTTATAATAGTTCCTTATCAAAATACGTATACAATCGCGATGTTCAAAATCCACAAAATTTGATTTTTGGGTGTTTATTGGATTCGGAAATATTATTCCAGAAAATACCCCTTTCGGTCTCTTAGGTCCAGTTCCTTTTACGTCCAGTGTATTTTGACATTCCTATTACGTCCATTTCTTTGAATGTCCAGTTCTGTATTCGTCGTATTACTTTGAATGTCCAGTTCTGTGAGTGTCTATTTCTTTGAATGTCCAAAATAGTTTTTGACTACTGAAACCTAATAGTCCTTGACTTCAATTTTATTTATTTGTACAGATTTATTATGCCGCGGTAGCCTAGTGGTATGGGTAATGGACTGCTGAGACGAGGTCTCGAGTTCGATCCCAGGTTACCATGGCACACACCAATGACTTTTCGATGCTTTTCGAAGTTATGTGTGTATTTATCGCAGGTTTATAAGTGCCTCGGAGAGCACGTTAAGCCGTCGGTCCCGGTTGCCATACAAACATCTATGGCAGTCGTTACGGGTAGTTGGAGCCCCCAAAAGTCCAACCAGCCAAACTTGGAACTTCGATATCGCCATTGGTCATTAGACCATTGGTTGTGGAGGTCAGATGGCAGTCGCTTCACGGAAAATATCGAAGTTCAGCCGCATCACAGTTAGACTGGAAAGCCGACCCCAACTGAGTTGGGAAAAAGGTTCAGGGAATGATGATGATGTACAGATTTATTATAACTCAGACGTCAAAACTAGAAAATATGGTCGGTTTACTATATTAAACAGAATCTGTTCCCATTTGCGATATCGATGATTGATGAAACGCGTTTCTAAGAAAACAGATCGGATCAGGAATAATCGACGTTGTCTAATCTGCACGATCATACATAATCTAACTCGTGTGTACACTATTAGTCATCGGGTACCATCATTCATCATCATCGTCATCATCATCATCATCATTTCACCTCAGAGCCAAAGTCCGTATTTATGTTTGATGTGTCGGCTAATTTGGTCAGTAATAACATAAAATACATTGCGGGAGCAACTCGAATTCGTCAAGACTATGTCTGTCAAACAGCAGCGGCTCCCCTAATACACCTTTTTTTTTAAATCTTGTGAAATATCCCTACGGATACCCCCATCGGAACCGGTTAGGGAGGTTTATGTCGTACTCGAACTGACTAAAACGCACGCCGTCTTTGGATCATTAGTTGCCGGAGGTGAGATAGAAACCAACGCACCCTGGCAGATCCGGGGCCATTTCTTTCGAGTCTCTCGTTAATATGTTGAAGTAATCGTTATATAGCGGAAATCCATAATAAGAAAGTACTGTTTGATTCATTCATTGAGTGTGCCTTGTAAGGACAACCTACCAAAATAATTAAGGAAACCAAACTGGTGCTCCTAAAAACAACAAAATATGCTTTGGCGCAGGTGTTCCTTTCCGGCTGGGAGGTCAGACGGCAATCGCACCCGTTAAAACTGACATACCCACCAATCAAAAACTACTTGTAGGATCAAATTGAACTATCGGTTCCGGGCGACCGTGGTGCTTCAAAATCAGCGCTATAGATGCAATTTGGAAAATCGCTCTGAATATGACGCTGATACTATGATTCATGCGAAACATAAAACGGTCATAGCCACAGTTATATCACTGAGTAGCAGACCATTAACAACATTAATAGCAACTGTTATAGGCTAATCAACAAAATTAATTAACTAAAGAGGATATTCTGTTATCTAGCTATAAACGTATTAATAGGCCAATTTATTAGAAACTTTGTAGCCGAAACTGATTTTCACTTTAGACCTTGTAGATTTTTACATAATGCGTACAAATAAAAACGGTTAGGTACATAGTTTTTCTAAAATTAGAATAGTTTTAACACTATTTTATTAGTTTCACCTGTACGTCCTCCGAGCGTTAGCTACGTTGCGACCTCTTAGTTTGCATCCTTAAACAAAATCATCTGTATGACGTCATTTTAGACCCCTTTATAGCTAAGTTCCAAACATTTAGGTCGTACGGGTACTTAGTCCAAAACTTTGGACTCAACCCAATTGGAATTGTCTTCCAGTCTATTACCTACCATCAACACCTTGATTCTGAATCATTTCACTCTTCATATTATCATCTTGTCACATGATACCTAATGAATATGCAATCAATCTATTAGCCTATCGCAGTCCACTGCTGGACATAGGCCTCTTCCAATGTTGGGACGCTTTGTACTTTGGCTTACTATTTCCACGAGAGGCAGACGAATCGATAAAGAATTTGCAAGTGATTTTAATTCTCTAATAACCTGTTTTTTTAACCCAGATAAGACAGTTAATTCATTTTTCTTATTTAGTTTTGCATAAAACTTCATTAAAAAAGTACAACATGGCCGCACGAAATTCCAATTTTCCCTAAACGACGTCCACTTCTAAGATTCAGTTAGATAATACCGATGTATCTAATAAAACAAGTCTTAAAATTAAAAAGGGTTCCTGTAATCCTACTTTGAAACAATTGTCTTCGATGAAATTCCACGAACACAGAAAATCGGAAACTGTTTCAATATAGAAAGTTTTGTGATCGAGATTTGGCTAGGATCGTGCCAAACACCCACCCGACCCTAACAATCATTACATTTTGTATTCAGCTTGTCGCTCAATCCTATTGTTGATAAGAGGACGACCCCCTATTACCGAGGCCCAATTCACACAATCCCTGTCACGATATTGTGGTTACTGTAAAAATCGTTTATGTCTATATGTATACAAAAAATGAATCGCGAAATATGTTGCTAAGCTCAAAACTCAAAGATGGCTGGACCAAATCCCTTGAATTCTACAGAAGTTTTTTATGGAGCAGCGGCAACGGGATCAGAAATCGACGCAATCGAGGCATTTGTCTTTTTTACATTACTTTGCCCAACCAATGGTAACCATTACAATGGCAAAATGGTATGTTAAAAAAGGTTGCTCCACTAAATTCATTCTGATGCGTTCATTTATTGCGAAAAATTTATATTCAGGACGGCGCGCGGCGTTAGAATGGAACCCGCATTAGTCCTTTCCTAGGGAGAATACACTACCAAATATAGTCCTTGGATACATGCAGGTGGTTCTTTAATTGGACAAGATAAACAAGCTATCATGTTTGTAAATAGATCACAAAAAGAAGGCGAGTTTGTTGTCGGAGTCCTCTCAGGAGGTGGTCAGATTAATAAGCATTAATAAGTCGTGTTTTTATTGCTCTTTGACTTTCGATAAATGCCATTTGTATTTGTATATGATATATACGGATTAATTTAACTGTATTTGAATATTTTTATCAGAAAGAGATAGCCAAACCTCACCCTATGTAGACTCAAACCTAAATAAATAGTAAAATAATAAAAAATACGTGATCAATTAAGAACATACTACCATTTTCTATTTACTTTGTGGTTATACTGCAAATGACCAATTCAGATGAAATATATTTTTAAACGTTTTTATGCAGGAAATATTTCACGACAAAGTACGGAACAATTTATGATAATTACGTCACGTGGCAGGTCAGCTGACCGCTTTGGCACGCTATAACCCTGATTGTGTTTCTCTGCAGTGACAGAGACGAAAGGGTTACCTCGAAAGTAACTGTTGACCTCAAAGAAAATCGTATAACTGCATCTCACGGAGCACAGCGCCGATCATTATTGAATGTAAATCATGCTATTGTCTCATTCATTACACTAATGATCTGTGATCCAAAAATATTAACGATTGCTGTTGCCCGGGGTTCCGCCCGCGTGGATGTTGATTATCGCGTGGTATGACTCTACTCGATTCCCTAGTTGCCTCTTATTGAAATCAGTCCAGTAGTTTCGGAGCCTATTTGTACCAAACACAGACAAAAAATAATCTTTTCTCTTTACAATATTATAGTGTAGAAACGTTTTATTAGCTGCAGCAAAGTTAATTCTTCTTTGTATGGTCAAAGTCAACCATTCTGGAAGGGAATTAAACCTGCGACTGTATCATTGTCTAAAGAGACTAATCAATCAAGCGTACGGCAGTCAGTGGCCTTGGCTTATCTCTGTAGAGAAGACCATATACGTTACAACTGAAGCAATTAATTTTACCCATTGGCACTTTTACGGTATTTAAACATCCATCCCCGTTCACAGCCTTCGTAGCACTACAATGTAGACTCGCTTATTGGTAGACTAGTAGCCAGTGAACAGCATCGTGTACGCATACACACACACGCACGCACGCATGCACGCTGACACACACACGTTAAGTAAAAATCATTGCCTACCATATTAAGGGAAGGGGACTGCTTATCCTTAACAAAGGCTACTTGTAGCCTATCTAGGAAAGTAGCTGGTTACCCACTTTATTGCTTTACTGATCCATTATTTTTTTTTTATTATTTTATCATTAGATCAGCTTGATTTGCTGTCAATGTACAAAGTTTCACATCGATACGACAGATAAAAGTTATAAAATCTAAGCTCCAAGATTTACTCTCATACTAACTAACAAGAAAAGAAAAAAAAATACAAGAGAAATCGCTGCCAATTTTGTCAAGAACATTTTACTAAACGCTGTTTCTCCGTAAAAGTAAACAAAATGTGATACTATTGCGTATGCGCCTTATGAAATCATTCATCACTATGGAAGCAACTAAGTAGTAAGACACACTCATCGTTGACCTTGTAAGAAGCCTCAATTGCATCGTCCCAGATAACGCAGTAGTATTTGTAAACAGTGTTATTCACACGTTATTGGTGTAAAAAAAACTGTCTGATATCGTTATCTGCCATTTTATGAGTCAGCTCGCCCACCTGTTCTGACAACGCAATAACGTAAACATCAATACCTTGTAACTATTTGTTTGTAAATCACATATTATTCTACACTAGCTGACCCGCGCAACTTCGTCTGAGTCACCCCGTTTTTGCAACATTTTTTATTCCTGCTCCGCACCTGTTGGTCTTAGCATTATGTTATATACATGAAAACATTCCTCTTTAACCATTCTATCTATTAAAAAAAACAGCATCAAAATCCGTTGCGTCGTTTAAAAGATTTAAGCATACATAGGGACAGAGAACGTGACTTTGTTTTATACTATGTAGTGATATTCATATATCGTATGTGTGATGCGGAGGCGGAGTTGACTCAATAATTTGACCAGTTATATCTATTGGTTATGCGATGACGTACTAAACTGTCAAGGTTGCAGAGGTCATATGTTATATTCGTTTTCTATGTTGATACTCGTAATAGCTAGCTTATATTAGTAGAGTTAGACGAGGATAGCGCTTAAATATTTATTAGTTTGATTTGAAGAAAAAGAATATCATTCATAACATTTACGATCTTGTTAAATGAGTTTTGACTTCAATGAGAAACATGTGTATACATGTAATACTTCGTCGCAATAAAATACTGTCATGTACAGTCGACAAAAGAGTCACGTTATCACTTTTGCATATAATGTTGTATGCAAATGTGGTACCATACATCTTTTGTTGACTGTACATTCATTTAAAGTGTATTTAAATAATATGAGCCTCAAGGAAAATGAACAAAAGAGGACGCCAAAAATACACGAAAATTTCCCACAACACGCCAAAACAATTCTACGCGAATTCTTTGCACAGTGAGCTTGAGATACTTCACATAAAAACCTTAGACTACGCGCGAGACATTCACACGACACAACAATTTAATATTTTTCACACATCCACATTTGAAATAGACCGTATGTGTGGGAGATTAAGATTGAAAGTGGGTGTAAAGAGTGCAGTATAACGCCAGTCATCTGACGCTGCAGTGGCGCTTCTATTTGGCATACAGCCCGCGGCGCACCCGACGGGCGAGCCCCTCCTATGCCGTCATCGCTTCACACCTCCCCCATTGCTCGTCTGATTCATGTACTCAACTATGAGCTAGCTGAATACTCGCCGATGTACTGTCAAGAGTTTAGAATGTGATTTAGTTTATTTGCGAAGTAATACGAGCGCCTGAGTAACGCGTGTTGCGTGCCAGCTTTAGTATTGTTGTAGATCTACCTAGTGAATCTATCCAAGACGTATTTATGACTACTTTTATCGAGACCTGACTTAATCCCATTACATTTTTTCTTGATGTTTAGATTGTAAATGTAAGCGCTGTAAATTACATTTAAATTATCTGAGCGTTTAAATGTAATACCTATTGTAAGCTGCTCGACTTTGCCTAAATTTCTTACATATTTAGATTCAAAGACGAATATTTCACAATACATTGTATTCTTTACTGTGTTAATCATTGACTTATTATAGCTACCACTACTCTCGACCCTGCCCTTTAAGACGATCTATCAATTCTTCCTCATCTATTACAAGAGCGCACATCCCCTGCCCATTTTTTCCAAGATACCCATTCATTTACGATATACTTAGGTGACTTTTTGTTTGTATATGTTTTCTAGCTCATAGTCTCAAACTTCCCCTACGGATCCGTCCACCACTCAGAAAAAATAGAAAGAAATCAAACTTACACATCCTTCACTGTCATTCTAGTCTGCCGTCTGTTTGACAGAAGAATATGCTAAACTCCCTAGTAACCCATAATTCTGCGCCCCGGCCAAAGGAATGAAAAATCTTTGTTATCTGCCAAAAATAAGTGGGCAAAGCCTCAACAATTTTTTTTTAATTTTTCATAGCGGCAGAACTAGGGCTGTCAGTTGTCCACTGTCGAAAAGGCGCATTGATGACTGTTTTTTACGGTCTTTAAAATTCTGCTTAAAACACTCTTGTAAATTGAAAAATTATTGTTAAAATCTCTTTAAAATGATCGCAGAAAAACCAAGCACCTTTAAAGCAATAACTTTAAATCTTACCTTTCTAATGCTTTATATATTATATTTAATATCTTTACTTATTGTTACAGAAATATTTGAATATTTGTATGCATATATTGGCTAGTAAATACAGAACCACTGTATAATAAAAACATTAAATATATAATATAAAATAATTCAAGGTGCAGGTCAAGATTTCGACCTTGCTCGACCTTAGATGGCTCGCAAATTTGGTTTAGCTTTATTATATCCATTGTACCATAAAACATCAAACTGTTTACATATCAACAAATGTAAACAAAATGTATCCTCTAACAGCACACTGTTATCAACTTAACAGCGTACTGTTGTAGTGCTAATGTAACATTGAGATGCACAACCCTGGCGGTAATATTTTGGTGGGCAAAGTTGCAAGGATTATATCAGAAGAATTATTTATATTTTTAGTTACTACTAGAAAGTAAATACAGCATTAGCCTTATATTTTTAATTTTATTATATAGATGTTAATAACTATTCTTTTTTTTTTTATGAAACCAAAAATAAATAATCCACTGACTATTCGAATTTTCACTGGTCTTTTATTATTTCATCTGCAGTCTTAGCCACGCACGCTCTCACTACAAAACGTACGGTGATGATCAATATCATCCTTATTTGAGATAATTATTCATCATAATTATTTTAGATTTAAATTTACATTAGGTACAATAAAAATCGCAGTTGTTCAGTCGGCGCTATTACCTTTGATACAATCAATTAGTTCACCAGTTCATTCGATAGACTTTCCCTTGTGGAACTTTTATACCTATAGGACATAACCGCGCGCATCCGGTATCGGCCGCAACACGGCTGTGGTCTGCGGTCTCACTAATCTTGAAATTTATGAGAATTTTCGCACAATTCACAAGGCTCCTTTCAGGAAGTTTATATATTGTAACACCATGGAATGTTTTCAACGATTTGTCATGGTTTTAATGAGACGTCAACTCATGATTTTGCATCCCTGACCCACTGTTTAGATCGTGACGTAACAGATATAGTAGACTTTGACTACGTCATCGAACTGAAACTGAGAAAGCAGTGCTGATTTTCTGCCATAAGACCCTGTTCCAGCGACCAGTTCTGAAGGCTAAAACTCTTATTACAAATCTATTCAGTCTCGATCTGTCAAAATCAAATGCAATCTCGAAAACAGATCTTCGTAATACAATTTTCGAGAAAGAAGAGAATAATTTATACAATTTTAGAGCGTGACTTTGTTTGAAAAAAAAAATGCTATTACGAGATAAAATGGTCAGCTTTTCAATGATATCGTGATAATTTTGGACATTTAAGAGATTAAGAGTAGATTTAGACTAAATTTGCAACATTTTCTTATTAGAAAAAAAAACAGGCCTTCTGTAATATATTCTAATCTAAAATTCAAGATAAAATTATAGAGCACCAATGTTATAGCGCGGTTCTTGAATGCTCACCTCGAAAACTCCCGCTATGTAAAGTTGTAATTCATACATAAACAGTTATATATAATTTGTGATTCATAAATGATAATAATTGCTTCGTCCGTAATACCTGCTTTGAATGTTGAATTGTTGGTTAAATGCATGTTTATAATGTTCCCATCGGAAATGATAAAAATGGTTGAAACTAGGTCAGAAATACTTCTTGCATCCATGAATCTCGACCCTTGAACATGATAATAGTTAGTCCAATAGTCGAGGTAAGCAACATGTTGTATTTCTGAGAGTTAACATCACATGGACACAGTCAATTAATTCAATTTTGAGTAACAATTACCAACATAAAACGCAACAAACGTTTTGTAACAATTGCATTGTATTACGTTTCCATGCTCAATTGAGAAGGACGCATAAAAATGTGGGAAACGAACGTTTGTATGTTAAGTAGGACAAAATGTCAATCCGAAAGGACAAACTGTGCACATTGTACTATTCTTATTACGGAACCGATCTATGTTGAGATCGTGACGTGGAGTGCAAATGTACGCGAGGATAAGGAAATTTAACTTGCAAATTGTATCCATAGTACACAATATTCTAATGTGGACGATTATGATTTGAAAAGGTTTAACAAAAGTTCGTTTTGGGGTACAATTATGAGAATAGGCGTTTTAATGAGCTATTGACGTCTTTGCTAAAACATATATGACAATTATTGGGTAAAGGCACGAGTTGTGACATATATACGTTCTATACGCGCTGTACGCATTTGACGACTTGTTCAAATCTACCAATCATAGTTTATATCAAAACATTCGAACGCCAAAGCCTCGATTCTCTCGCGGTTTGGTTCAAGATCCGTACCAATAGGATATCTAAGCATAAGCCACAGAATACCTTCGTTTAATAGTCTAAACTCTGGACTCTAGAGTATTCATACAACAACCCGCCATCACCTTTCGTTTCCGCGACAGAACTCTTTATACAACTTTATATAAGATCTTTTCGATCTTCAACAACTGTCAATTCCTTTTCCCAAATATATTGTGGTTGCCTTTCTTGTCTGTGATTCGGCAGAACTTCGATATTTTCCGTGAAGCGATTGTCATCTGACTAGGAGAATACAACTGTCAATAACCTTTAATTATTTAATAAGCATAACAAAACCACTCCGCTTTGTTTACTAGTTTTATTAGTACATCACTATGGAATAATTTTTACATTGTTAAACTAGTCAAGGCGTTTGCATTGTAAATAACCAGGTATTTGAATGTAATAGCGGAATGTAATATTTTTGAGAATTCTCATATTATGTATTATGTAACAACTGAACTGACCTTTTGATGAAGGATGTTTTATTGTTTATAACAAAATTAAAACTGAACGTACGGTTAATATAAAATACTTTTAAAAGTTTACCAGTTTAAAAGTATTTTTAAGATTTTTTTTTCATTGTAATTTGTAGCTCGATGCTTCGATAGTGAGGTGTTAAATATGCGTGCAATAAGCAAGTAATATTGGATTTTTCTTATAGTGTTTCATTCCATTCTACACAGCAGGTCCAGTTCAGTTCATATCCTCACTAGAAGTTACATATATTTACTGTCAATATAGATGCTATTGCCTTGCTCTTCTCAAAATAAATACCTAGTCTAGTCAGGTTCGACCGGAGAATTACGATTTTATTGTCAATATGCTTCAATTTGCATGGTTCATTACTTACCTTTTCTCTTTACCTTTCTGCAGGGAACAGGGAACTTTATGTTAAAAGAATTCATAATTTTGAAAAATATTCTGCTGTAAACCATCTTCAATTCTCAAGCAGCGCCAGTCTTAAACACATCTAAACCAGCAGGAGATCATGGATTTAAATATGTATTTCGGCTGTTTAGTTACATAATAGTCCGACCTGGCATTGTTTGTGTAACGTAATCCTTTATAACATCTAGACATGACTGTGTCAGATGCCTAACAAGATGCGCCAGATAAAAGCGAATGTAGTTTATTATGCCCGTGCGCATCTCCGCAGTGAGTCATGAGTCGCTAATTACAATGTACCGCCTGCCGGCTACCGAGCACGTGTTCGCCTTGAGACGACCGCTTGTTGATAACAATGAGTTAAATGAACGAGCCTTCTATCTAACTCCATCAAACATATCTTTGTCTACAGAGAAATTACTATTCTGTTTGGATACATTTCATCTTAACTGCATAATGCCCGGTTGTGTCATCTGCATAGTCGAGCAAAAGAAAGACGCTCGTTGTAAACACAAAGAACAGAGACTGTGATTTTCTTACAAAAATAAAACTTTGTGCTGTGTTTCGCTATCTCATCGGACTTGTGAAATATTAAAGCTTTTGTCCGAATTTTGTTAGGCTAAACCTTGAGGAGTGAAAAATATAGAGAAAAAATATTCCTCTCATACAAAACACTGAACTTTAGGACCCTTATTAGAATTAACGAAGCATAACGTGAACGAGTTTGAAACAGACACGTTCGTATAGGCCGACACATAGGTGTACTTAATCTACACAATTTTTTTTTTTTATAACGTGGAAAATTTTGTATTTTTGTGTATGTTTGTAAATTGTAATGAATAAACTCAAAACATATTGCGCCGATTTTAAAAATTCTTTCACCATTAAAAAGCTACATTTACCCTGAGTAACATGAGTAACTCGAGGTATAAAAGAGTGCCCTAAAACGTCTTTCGTTGCATGCGCTGCAGAAACTATTGTTGATAGAACAAAAGTATGTGAGTCGAATGGAGAAGTGATTAGAAAATCGTGTAGACTGTGCGATTACCGACATCCACGCAGGCGGAGCCACGGGCAACAGCTAGTATGGTAACCAAAGTGAATGGTTGACCAATTTGAAATCTTCCGAACTACTCGCGTTGCGGCTGTGATTTTATACGTTTCCAAACAGCCTAATGTCTCAGATTTATGGCGTCGTCCATCACATACCAGTTATCGGATAGCTACATAGCCTTTAATTTTTTTTTATATTTAATTTCAAGGAATGTCAATGCCCACAACGCTATGTGAATTATTTTGGCACGACCACGATGTCATTCATTTTGAATCTATTTTTGTTTGGAATTCACAATGTATACATCAAATGAGAAATGCATGTGTTGTTAAATTTCCCCTGTCATTTGCCCTGTGTTTAGTGTTGCAATTATTGTAAAGATTTAGTGCTATTTTGAATGAAATGTAACATCTTGGAACCATATATTATACATGATGACAAATTAAATACTTCTTGGTGCTTTCCATTCCAATTAGTAAAACATATATTTAAAGAACAGGAGATCACAACTTTATAAGAACAGAAGTGTTTATTTAATAGTTTTATTGCAATTTAAAAAATAAAAGGTGTCCGCTTGCCTTTAAAATCATGTACAATTAACATTCCTAAGTATTAAAATAACTAATAAGTTACGCGATGCAGTTAAATGAATTGATCCATTAGGAAACAAATAAGTGACTGTTGACTCATAATTTGAATGGAGAAGACGAATGTGATAAAATAAAAGCCCGCTGAGTTTCTCGCCGGAGTCTTCTCGGGCCGGTGCCGGTTTCGAACCGTTGCAGGTGGTCCATTTGCTCACTAATTTATAAAATAATGTTGATATTGACGTTTTATGTGTGCAGTTTAATGGTTTATACAAAATGAATGATTTTTGAATTTTGAATTTATTGAAAGGATCCAATGAATGCTTTGGATGCAATCAAAATAATCACTGGGAGAAAGATAAATGTTGCCGAAGTAGTTTTTAGCCCCAGGTATCATTAAGCAACCGTACTAACAAGTATTTCTCCATCCATGTATGAATTTAATTAAGAAGTTCTTAATTGAGATTCAACCAAGAATAATAGAATTATGCAAACATCGCCAGTTTTGTACTAAATTATAAACTTCTAGCGAATAGGTATCACACAACACAATGTTGTTATACTAGTAGTAGTAATAGTCGTATCTTGAACATTTTACAAAGAGTACTGCATTCTTCCTAGTAACAGCAAATTTTATTACAATTCTTATATCATGATGTAGGAATAAAATTCACTAAAATTGCGCTTCGATACTAATCTAGCAGAAAATCATTTTTCTCATACATTTAGCCTTTATATCACACCGGCACGCGACGTCGGTTACGATAGCGATCGGTATTACGTTCATCTAGGGTCGTTTACGTGATGAAATATTTTGCACAGTCATGTGGATGTTATAGATTAACTCTCGGGGACTTAAGGGGCAGTATCTGATCTACTCATTATGATTAAAGTCATCATCATTCCCTGAACCTTATTCCCAACTCAGTTGGGGTCGGCTTTACAGTCTAACTGTGATGCGGCTGAACTTCGGCATTTTCCGTGAAGCGACTGCCACCTGACCTCCACAACCAATGGTCTAATGACCAATGGCGATATCGAAGTTCCAAGTTAGGCTGATTGGACTTTTGAGGGCTCCAACTACGCGTAACGACTGCCATAGATGTTTGTATGGCAACCGGGACCGACGGCTTAACGTGCTCTCCGAGACACTTATAAACCTGCGATAAATACACACATAACTTCGAAAAGCATCGAAAAGTCATTGGTGTGTGCCATGGTAAACCTGGGATCGAACTCGAGACCTCGTCTCAGCAGTCCATTATTCATACCACTAGGCTACCGTTCAATTGGGTGAGACTTTAATCATTATGATTAAAGTCTCACCCTCAAAACCCAGGAGTGTATGGGCAGTGAAAAGACACACCTGCCACTTAATAACAAAGTGTTCCATATACTCAATGTACTCATTGTCCGATCAGATTAGAGCACTACCTTTTCATTATGGTATCTAATGAAAAGGTGTACGGGCGACGTGGTTAGAATTATCTCTATTTTATTCGTAATGGCCTATGCATATTATGATGTCTATAATCAACAGATGGAACCGCACCTACCGACTACCGTCGGATGGGGCAAATTGATCATTTCAGGGTTTGAAATAACATATAATAACACACTTCGTGTAATTGTTGCAATCCTGTTACGTCACAAATTCACACCATTACCTCATCCTTCAATATGTTATTAGCATTTAATGCACAGTATTCAAAGAACATAATTATTAGTCATTATAACCTGCTAGCATAGATATTTATGAAACCCTATTCTTCTTAATAATGTTATATTGAGTTGTACGTAACTTCTGATTTGTGTGTTACTTCCATTCCCAGAAGCTTACGTAAAGATACAGATCAAATCATTTGTTACAATCCTGACACATACCTTTGGTGTCTTTTTTTTGCATAATTGTTTACCTACATACACGCTGGTTGTGGGCTCTTTTGACCTGGCTTTTCATTAAAACGTCCCCGATCTGATTAACCTACGTACGCTTATTGCGACCCTTACCGGATTGCCCATTCTCATGTCCTTACATTTGTTCTTAAACACGCTAAACTATAAGACCGATTTTTCACTCTGTGCTAAATTAAAAACAGGGAATTCAACAAAGAAGGGGTCAAGGACGTATAACGTTTTAAAAAATATACTACGAGTATAATATACCTAGTATTCTTTTGAATCCATTCTCTCTCCCCTAACACTCATAATGCTACCTAATACAATAGTTTTAAGTAATTGCTGGGCGTGACGTTAATTAAGTTTCTCGCTTTGTAAGTATAGTCATTTTAAAATGAACTATGCTGTTTGAGGTTTATTTAAAACATGTTGGAGAATATTAAGGTACATGACTTTTTAATTACTTTTCATGTAATTATATATCTGGTGACTAAATGAGGGTAGGACTTCCCCGCACTTAGATTGTAATGTTATGTTCGCATTCATATGAAGTATTTCCATTGCTTAAGAAAGTGGTTATCGATCTCGCTCATGGAGTTCCTTCTCAGAAAGTTCACATTCCGTTCCTGATATCTCTTCCTCCGTTTAGTAATCTTGATCCATTTTACGGCCTCTAAGGTCGTAACATAACAAATAATTCGTGAACATGTCCAATTTCCGAACTCGTCCAATTTCCACGCGTTCATCAATTTTTCCGCTAAATTATCTGCTATGATTTGGTATCCTGTATCATATGGAATTTTTATCTACTATTTTATGATATTATGACACGGACGTATATTTCGATATACGCACTAATCTGTATCATACATTTGGAAGTGTACTACATTAACACTACCATTTCGTCATGCATATTCGTAAAATTAAAAAAATAGAATATCAACCTTTCTTTCCTAATTTGTCTTCTAGCTGTAAGTTTTTCTGAAAGAATAAAAAAAAACAGCAACTACTAATTATTGATGTAGGTACTAATTATTGATTTTATGAAACGTCCATTCCTCTAAATTCCTATTTGCCTTTTGATAAACACAGATAATAAATCATTAAAAAGCCAGCATCGAGGTTTACTTTTTGTGAAGACGGAAGCAATTTGATCCACTGCCATGTCGCCTTCAAGTCGTGCTACATTCAACACGGTTGTTACTTTCCCTCAACAAGACATCGAACAACAACCATAAAATTTACAACTTCATTGTGGCGTTGTTCATATGAATTGACAAACATTGTTGATGTGATGAACAAGAATTGTGACGTATTATTGCGGAATTGTTGTCTTCGGTGTCGATTTGCTAAATGGTGTTTATGGCGGTGGTATTGGTGTTTGACTGTTCGCTTACCCTGCAGATATTTTCAAACAGGACTTTTTTATACCACTTTGGTGGCAGACCAATACGCGGCCCACACGATGGAAAGTGGTTACCGTGGGCAATGGACGTTTGCAACACCAGAGGCATCATATTAAAATTTGTGCTGCTGAAGAAGACACGGGAGGGGGGAGGGGAGAAGGCTAAGAGAGTCTCTATGCTATCAATGCAAAAGACAAAGAAGGGTTTCTCGGTCTTCCTACTCATAACACAAAATATCTTCATTGAGCTCTAGATACCCTACTTACCGCCGGAAACACAACACAAGGTTATTATTAGCCGCGGTATTTTGTAGGGCGGAGGTACTTCCTCAGTTGGACTGCTCAATTAGGACGGGAGATACCGTCATGTCCTACCTCCGTATGATATTTCTCTCTGTACTAATGGATGCTATGACGCATATTAGAAAAGGGCGACGCTGCATTTCTATGAGTACATGGTCCTCTTTCACTAAACAGCGGTAGAGCAGTACTACGGAGCTTAGACTAGCGCCTTACGTAGATGTGACTCCTTTGTATGTTATACAAGATCGACGACGTTTGGATACTGGTTTGCCAAGCCTAACTCTGACGAGAAACCATCTTGTAGTAATTCTGCTTAAGGCGTTGTCGAAATTGGTAATCGCGCCGCCCATTGCCCAGTTAGTATTTCTATCTACTGCTGCTAATATTAAAATAAATTATCCATCATAACCGGACAACAATGTCCGGAAATAAATTACGGTATAGTGAATGCGACTAAAAATAAACTAGCTATGACAAGTTTGACGTAATACGCGTATGAACTGCATAACATGTATTGTAATACGATCCCGTGTCTAACAGATTCGTCATACACATACTTATGCAGATACGTACGCACACTGGCATCCGCATATAGTACCTGTCTTTATAATGCCTCCCAATATGACAATTTTTAATGTTACATCATCAGCAAAGGCAATAGTATTATTACAATGTAGTTGTGATAACGCTTCCGTTCTGCTATTGAGAATAACATGACATGTGCAAGCCCAGGTCTCAATATAGATCGATCTATCTAGCTTCTAGCTTATTAGCTTATTATTCTAGCTTATATCCTAATAAAGAAAGTGATGAAAACTGCAGAATGTAACAAATTTAGTGTTCACGAATAGTACCAGCCAAAATTTTTCAAAGGTCTTCCCTTCTACACTAGGTGCTATTCGAGTGGGTCTAAGTAGACACCAACATTTTTCAAGCTACGATGGGAAGATTTACGAATAACCTACAAGGAAGTAAGACCTACCATACATGCTAAAGCTATTCTAACACTATTAGGTATAAGTTAGGATCTACATTTCAAATAAAATCTATAATGAAAACATCCACTTATTCGTATAGAGGCAAAAACCTAACCTTAGACGCCAAATTTGAATTGTAACAACTTCCACAAATGTTTGTATACAAAATGTCTGAGGGCTAGAAATGGTTCTAAACATTAGTCCGTCACATGTAGGGTTGCCAGATATTAGGTTTTTCTGCAGCCTAAGTATATTAGAAATTTGATCAGATCAGTGGCGGATACATCGAGGTCAGAAAGAGTACAACAATTGAAAGAAAGAGTTTGTGTATTTAGATTTGAAGTTCACTGGAGATGGAACATGGAACGTATGTCAGATCGGCGTTTCTGCAACTTTGGTCCAACCCGCTCCGCCAATAGGTTCAAATGAATAAAAAACATGTAACAAATACACAAACAAAAGCATCAGCTGTTTCTTTTAACCTAGACTTTCAAGGCAAAATGTCAAAGGCTTAAATAAAAATCTCTTTTCATAAGCCTGGCAACCCTAGTCACAACACCTAAATACGACAGATGCTGTGGCTGTAAGGATAACCTAAATTCTGTAATTTCGTATATTTTCAATTTCAGTTTATTTTCTTTGTCTAGATAAGTCAATGTTTTTGCGAAATTGTATATTTAGGCAAAATGTTTTAACTTTTAAATCTATGTTTTATTTATGTTAAATGAGTTTTACACTGATTGGATATACACGTCCAAACATGGAGTCGTTCATTCAAGGCTTTGGGAAGACAATCGCGTTGCTTATCTTGTGTTACCAAGAGACACAGCATGCAGGAACGCATATTGAAAGCGCTCAGTTATGCAAAGGTAATGTGAGAAGCTTTGCCGTCGCCCACTCTCCACTCTGGCGAAATATTAGCGCATTGAAAGATCAGCATACGTTTATCTAACCATATAAGATATATTGTTATACATTTATTCGCAATAGTCGTAATATTTCTCATTAACCGCGTCACAATCTCACGATATCGAAGTTCGGCCGCATAACAGTTAGACTGGAAAACCGCCCCCAACTGTGTTGGGAATAGGCTCAGGGAATAATGAATATTCATACGTACATTATTGATTTGAGCGTCAATTCGATTAAAATGTATTCAAACATTTATTCAATGTCAAATAATTATGTATGACTTATCCTATCTTTTAGGATAGTATAAAGTTATTGCTACTTACAATAGGAATACAATCTTAGACACAATCTAATTGGCAGCTTGCTATATTCAGCAATGCTTTATTTGGTCCACAGTAAAAGCTACCAGCCATCAGATAACACTTTACCCTCCTGCTTTCACTATTAGAGATAGAGACATAACGGACTATCTCGTCACCAATCGTAAAATATTTTCTCGTCTTGTAACTAAAGAGTTTCAAGACTGACTCTATTACATAAAGATTAAGTAATTGGGAAACTTCCAAGTACCGAACTTACCTGTAACAGATAAACGTTGTGCTGATTCGCACGACCCATCGCGTGCGACACTTTGTGGCACAGCGTGTAATGAAAATCTTCAATGTTTTGTAATGAGATCTAATAACATGTAACATCGCGTCTATGTCTTAGATGGTATTTGTAAATTAATCTGCCGTAAGCCAGAATATAAACACGGTAAGACATAACATAACATGACATAAACTCACGCCTGTATCCCCGAAGGGGTAGGCAGAGGTTTCGTCAGTTTATGTTTTTAGGTCCCAATGTAATAGGTTGTGAGCCTATTGTCATTAACCGGACACTTATAAACCTGCAATAAATACACATATAACTTCAAAAAGCATCGAAAAGTCATTGGTGTGTGCCATGGTAAACCATGGCCCACCACAACCACCAATACCAACCCATACCACTAGGCTACCGCGCGCGCGCGGTAAACACCGTGAGTAAGGAATAAATTTAGTTGCAATTTAGTAGCTTTCAATATGGTATGGACTGATTACCTGCAAAAAGGTGGCTGGGATCATAAAGTTATCGTTAAAAGTACAAGTGTGCGAGTGACATACTTATCTTTACACAAAGTGACAGTATATGAACCATAAAACATTTTTATAAAGTAAGTAAAATAAGTTGATAACTTTGATAGAAATTAATATTGCAGTGACGTCATTGTTTCCACACTAAATTCATACTGACATTTAAAATTCGGTTACGCGGTAATGTAAGAGTCGGTGGATCTTTTTATTTAGTAATATTAATACCTATGGCTGGGATAGACTGGATGTGGAAGATGAACAATCGGTAGTGATAGAGCACATGAACCATCTATCAATCATGTGTGCATCACATGATTGATAGATGGTTCAGCTATAAAAAAATTCAACGATTTCTCAATGCTTATGATCATATTGGTCGATTTCATTTTTGCGATCGCATGCGGGTTCTGATTTTAGTATAGAAACATACATTATATCTAGAATAGGTGAGCTAACCTAGTACACGTATTGAAAATCCATTCAGTGCCAACAGGACGGAATATCTCTTTGTAATTTATATGAATGACGATCCCACAGTAGTCGGCACGCCTAGTCTGCAACGTTGAATCAAGGCCGCGACGGCAGCTATACGCAATTGTTGACAGTTTAAATAGATTGTATTTTTATTATTAGTAGTAATAAATAATACATTTATTCCAAATAAAGTTAATAATATATAAATAGAATACTGACTCAGTAATAGGACTTTTGTTGGGGTACTTTTTATGTGTAGGGTCATAACACTTTACTCGACCTGGGCCTCGAACTTGAACCTTCAAGCACGCAGACACAAAACGATACGGCCTCTTCTTATATATCTCACTAGCTGACCCGCGCGACTTCGTCTGCGTCACCCCGTTTTTGCAACATTTTTCATTCCTGCTCCGCACCTGTTAGTCGTAGTATGATGTTTTATACATATAAACCTTCCTCTTTAACCATTCTATCTATTGAAACAAACCGCATCAAAATCCGTTGCGTAGTTCTAAAGATTTAAGCATACAAAGGGACAAGAAAAATAGGGACAGAAAACGCGACTTTATTTTATACTATGTAGTGAAGGCTTTGGTAAGAAAAGAATAAAAATATTATCTTCAGTCAAAATGATGTTATACTTAAAATATCGTCGGTTTTTAAATTCAGACAGTAGTAAGCTTCGTAAATTAATCTCACAACATATACATTGGAGATTCGTTGAATTAAGACACGATCACGTTGGCACTAGACACCCTAGCTTTCGTGTCTATACAAAGACTTATAAGCAGGCGTGTCAACTGCTTATAAGTCTTTGTACAGACTCTAAAGCTGTCAAAGCCAAAGCCGTACTATGTATGTAAGCCGTGACCGTGGCTTACTTATGGATTCAGGCAGTTTGGCACCGAATAAAATGTCTTTGTGTTTGGAACCACCTTTTCGTGTGTTATATACATAAGTTTACGAGTAATTTATTTGCCGTAAGTAAAAAATAGGTGATGATTCCGTTGATTTGAACCGAAATATATGCTTTTAAAAAATAATACTTTTAATGCTGGTAATATTCGTAAATGCCTGTGGAATATCCCAATTTCACACAGACATCAATGTCTACATTTCGGTACCGTAAGTCAAAATAGATAGGGCGCAGACAGGTCGTATTAAATAAACAGCCAGTATTGACTAGACTATTTTATCCAAGTTAATTTTGCTGTATTCTGGTCACCCTGAGGTAACTCTTTAGAGCGAAAGCGGTGAGAATTGAACGCCGATTTCCTGTCAGTGGTAATAGACCATTATTATACCTACTTATAGGTAAAAGTGAGAATTATTAGCCTCCATGTGTGTTCTCAGAATTGGCACATACATTTTAACAAAATGTACGCTGCTGTTTATACACAACTAGATTAAGCTCATCAGGGAAAGAAAGAAAGGAAGAAAAGAACGTTTATTAAACACACATAAAACACAACGGTACATACATAACAGTGACAAAAAAGGTAATAATTGAAAGCACTTAACATGTCAACTAAACAACGTTATATTTATTAATTTGAACATGAACATATATTCACTATATGATACCGTTACATAAATATACGACATCATCATAATGTTTTATAAAAAGAAAAAACATTTTTTTAAATAAATTTACATAATATCCACATAATACCCAGACAGTTCTTTGATAAAATAATAACAAACACATTAGAATTGTTTGAATTCACGGTTAGAAATCTATTGTTTTCAGACTATTTTGACTTCCATTATGAACTCAAAATACCACATCTAATCTATTCTAATCTACTATCTATTGCGGTATAGCCCACAATGAGATCTAATTTAACTAGATGGCTGAACAACCCCATACTAACACATTCCGAATTCGCATTCCCGTCATATTACATATCCAATCGTATAGTGTCGTCATCCTATTTCGGCCGAGATAGTCCAACATCACACATACATTTAGGTCCTTGTACATTTTAGTATTAATTATGTATGCTCAGAACATGTTCTTATGGATTGTTTTCTCTTGTCGCCAGCCAAACGAAGGAGCGGATAATCAGGTACTTAGTGACGTAGTTGTGTTTGTGAAGTGTGGTGGTGGAATACTCAGTGTTTTAGTGTTCGTATGTATGAATGTGACCACCCTTATTATTTCTGATCCTACTAAATACCATCCATTACAATAATCCAAGTCCACTTATAAATAGAGACTGGGTAGTTACGTGTATGCGTTAACAAGATCATTAGCAACGTATAAACAAAACATAAATGATAATATCCACATTCTTAATTTATTTTTTTAAATAATTGTGCATGACATTCTGTTAGCTCGATTCTAATATTATGTTAAACTGTTTTTAGAACTTTCGTTACCCTAAAATCAAATCCTTTGAATGAGTTTATCTAATTAAAGCTTGCCTTCAAAAATTATAACGTTATAAAATTTTCCAGTTGTTCACTGCAAGCGCTACACACCTCCACGATGGTCGACGATCGCACCCACCCGATTCCGGCTTCTCGGAGCCAGTCAACAACAACATCAGTGAAGACAACAACAATGGACCAATCTCGCTCCGGGAAATGCAGAATATCGCAAACAACAACGCTGCAGCTTACATCGTCAGCGAGAACGAGGAGAGGAACAGAGTCAGCAGGGAATCGGTCGTGGAGTTCGAGCCGCTGCCCACCGGAATCAGGGTTGCGGATCCTTTAGAACATTGCGCTGATTGGTTCGGTTAGTATTATTTCGTTGTTATTCAGGGAATCACACTAAGTGCGGTGTCAATTTGCATTAGTGAAACAATCACATTCTCATATTAATTTGTTTCTCAACAGTATTCGACTATTAAATGCCCTATGTCTAGCTACATTTTCGTCACATTCGAACCGAGGCAAATGTAATAAAAGTTCCATTTCTATTCAAAATTTCGTTTATTTAAATTACTTTTGCCAGAAGCGGTCCGCAAACGACATCATTACATTCATTATTAACTGAATGTCTACATAAAACTCTATAAATTGTCAACTAGGCGTGTAGTAAATAAATTGGGAGGCTCGAAATCGGTATAACCGTAATCTCAGTATGATCAAATTTTCAGCTCTCGGCTATCAAAATCTGGATCTTACGACCTTCGCATTTAGATCAGCATTTGATTGCGTTGTAATGTAGTTGGGGTGTTACCCAGCGAGGACAAGATTCTATTGTAATCATTCGACCATTGCAAAGTTCCCATGACTGATGGCTATCGCTGTTTGCTAAGTATAGAAACATACGGGTGACTATCGAAGTGGCAGGCACGTGCGACTGTTTATTCGTTGGTGAAACTAATCGAATAGATCTAAATCTTTGATTTATGATACCAATTTGAAATAACATTGAGTATAGAATGGAATCGATAGCTTTTTTGTATTGGACAAGAATTAAATGATGTTTGTTATGACATCATCATAATTCGCATAGATAAATAGGTACCTATACGGGTATACAGGGTTTACGAGACAGGGGTGTGATTTAAGCTGTACCCTAAATAATTGGGTTTGTCCGCAAAATAGTATACAGATACCTAGTCTTAAGTGACGCCCAAGCGGCCCAAGGAGCCTGCGAGACCTACGCCAATTTATGTAACCTCTTCTTGCCTTTATTAATAGATAGCAATAATGTGCCTTCATAATATAACCCTGTCGGGGCGCGCGGTGTCGTATTTTGAGTACCATAACTACATATCTCCAATTTTAAATGTATGGAATTTCTAAAATCCGAAACGTACGTTCCATTACGAATTTCGACTTTCGAACCGATAAAATAATACCCATGTTTTCCTTCTATACCTCAGTCATTAGGTATTGCGTGCGTTCCTCGATATTTATTTATATCTACTGCATTTATGTGTCTAATACATAGGTTCTATCTAAATCATATGCAGATGTAAGGAAAGTCACAACTTTCATATATCATTATAAAGATAAGAGTGACTAGCTCGCGGTGCACAGCCTAGTTTTACATTCCTGTACGCAGTCATGCGTCGACCCGTACATTCTTGGTTCCTAGCGGCTTGTAGATATTTATTTTTAACTAGCTGACCCGCTCGGATTCGCCCGTAGCTTACTTTAAAACTTATCCACCCCTATATGCCCGCAATTAGTAAATATTCAAATATCGAATAGGAATTTGTCGTATTTCTTGACATTTATTGTTAGTGCTTCGCTCACTTGGATAGTAACCTCATGCTATATAGCGCAAATTCTTTCTATTCTTCTTTTGTAGTAGAACCTATGTGAGATTTTATTTATATTTTTATACCAATTAGGTGGTAGACAAGAACGCGGCGCACCTGATGTGTGGCCACCGTCACCTATGGACGGTAGCAACACCAGGGTTCGTGCCAGCTGACTCTATAGAAATCTAATGCCCTCTTCTTGAAGTGCTGGGGGGGGGAGTGGTGTGAATGTAAGGAGTTCTTCTGCACCGCCAGCGCAGGCGACAATTTGGTCTTCTCACTGATAACAAAAAGACTCCCGTGAGGTGTGGGGATATTCTGTAGGATGAAAGTACTTCCACAGTCGGACTGCTCATTTGGGACAGGAGATACCCTCGCGTCCTAATTTAATTAGATGCGATCGAACAAACAAACTTCAATCTTATATAATAAGTGTTAGTATAGATTTGATTTGAATATCATTTGGTTACAGGCGATGATGATTTTCCACGTGACCGGTTGCAGTACCTAAGAGAAATTGGTAGAGGATGGTTCGGGAGGGTAAGTTTTTTTTTAAATTGCTTGATAAGCCTTTAGTGGGTCAACCACAATACCATTGAAGATCATTAAAATCATTTAATGATTTTAAGGAAGTTGTGAAGCTGTGTAATTATATAGGTACAGTATCAGATGTAGGTAATAATGACGTCATCTATTGCATCCTATTTGACTTCTAAGAATTTTGATCGTATGTACACATCGCGCGGAAATGCTGGAACTGATGACGAATGTGTAATACATTAAATAAATAGATATCCTCTTTAGTGATTTCCTTTTTTTGTTACTGTATTTTTAATGATTTGATCCCATATCGCGTGGGGGAAGGGGGATCGAGGGTAGCATGGTCCAACACGTTGTCCAATAGGGTCTTTTAATAGCCTTAAACGACACTCACACTAAGAGATTGACTTGACTTTGATACTCTCTTCTCCAGGATCTAATGTGTCTAAATCTAATCTGCCTTTTTCATATACAGAAAAAGCAGGACCATAACACATTAGGCATCACAATCAATACATCGCAGAGCAAACTCGCGTTGTTGTTCTGATTATGCCTTACGCCTTATACCTCTTGCCTTTTTTGTATGATTCACGCCTTAAATTTTTTATATGTTTATAAAATGTAATAACAAATCCAATCAAATCTTTATAAACTAACGCATAAATTCTATCACAGGTAGTCGAAGGAGAAATTGAAGACTCGGGAGCAACTACTTCAGTAGCAGTGAAGATCCTCAACCAGAATGCAAGTCTAGAGGACAAGGCGCGGTTCCTGGACGAGGCGAGGATGTATAGGGATGTACGACACGAGAACGTGCTAGCATTCATTGCCAAATGTCTGCAAGAAGAACCTTGGATACTGCTGTTTGAGCTGTGCTCAATGGTAAGCAAGATTGTAATGGTTTTAGAATATTTCGAAGTGCGAGGATATCTCAAGACGATGTGTGGTTTTAGTCGGTTCGAGTTTGACATAACCGCCTCGACTGGCCGACGGGGGTATCCTTGGGCATTGGTTTTTCATACCACTTAGGTGACAGACAAGCTTGCAGCTCACCTGATGGAAAGTGGTTACCGTGGCCTATGGACGTTTGTAACACCGGGGGCGTCACATTCGTGCTGCCGACCATATAGAGAAGAAGGGGAAGGTAGAAGATTAAGAGAGTCTCTGTGCTGTCAGTGCAGAAGACAAAGATAGGTCTTGGTCTTTTTTTTCGTTTCGTTCTAGCTTGTACCCGATACGGTATATCGTGAGTCATCCTGAATAAAAAAATCCTTTATATTCTACTTATTTTTATTTTATTAAGTAAGTTATAGCACACATACATTATCTCTTAATATTGAAGTTGTAAAACATCTTCAATACACAACTAATGAGTCGCCAGTCGCTTTTTGCGCAGTTTACAAGATTCACAATCTTCTTTGCAGGATCTCCAGCAATACTTGGTAGTGAACCGACCCAAGATGGCGATATTGAATGAGAGCGGTGTACCTCTTCAGCTTATGTGTGACATCAGCGCTGCGCTCGCGCACTTGCACTCCCGAGGTTATTTGTATGGGTTAGTATTGGGTCTTTTTTAGTTTATGCAAGCTTCGTTTAATTTTCTGTTGTGTATTGCGGTGCGGCTAAGCTCATCTTAGCAAAAGGATATTGTTCATTGGTGGTACTAACATTTCTCATGCATCAAGATAAAAATAATATTAAAATTATTTCTTTAATTTTTGGTCTTCAGAATACTAATTTTGAACCGAGGTTTTTTTTTAAAATTTATAAGACATAAAATTGGTGTTTTGTTATATTTTAACGTAGGTAGGTAGAAACTTTTTGATTTTGTATGATAAAACCATAGGCATAGGATAAAATAGTCTATTACGCTTACTACTGGATATTAAAATAAAAAATAAATTATATAGTATTATTTTTTTTATTATTAGTTATTATAGTCTGGAATAACAAATAGGCTATTATTCTAATATCCCTGTAATAGCAGTAACGGGTCCAGAATTACACACGAGTCTAGCCAGAGAGTCATTAATATATTATACGGATACCTGCGGCTTCGCCTGCCGGATTTTGACCCATACCGGCTATCTATGGGCACTTACTTCAGTTTTAAAAGTAGCCTATGTGTTATTTCAGATTATAATTCTTATTCCAAATTTCAGTCAAATCCGTTTAGCCGTTAGACCGTGATTGAATAACAAACATCCAAACATGTTTACATAACATATAAACTCATAAACTCACGCCTTAATCCCCGAAGGGGTAGGCAGAGGTGCTAGCACCTACATGACGCCAGTTTATGCTTAGGTCCCAATGTAATAGGCGGCGAGCCTATTGCCATTAACCGGGCACATATAAACCTGCGATAAATACACACATAACTACGAAAAGCATCGTAAAGTCATTGGTGTGTGCCATGGTAACCTGGGATCGAACCCGAGACATCGTATTAGCAGTCCATTACCCATACTACTAGGCTACCGCAAATTTCAATATTTTTAATATTATTGTAGAAAGTAGTATACACGGTGATTTTATAGTGGTTTTGGAAAAAGAATATCTTGTTTCACACGCAGTTTCGGTAGCAAAATCGAGTGTAAGTTTTAATTTTGAAAAAAAAAGAATTACTTTATGTATGGCAATAATGTACAGGTGAACAGAAAAATGTATGGGAAGTGTAAAAAAAAATTTTTTTTTCGCAAAATTAGGACTTTCTTACGATTTTACTATCATACCATAGACTATAATCTTTTTTTCCGAAACGACTATAAAATCAACCGGTATAATGTTATAATGTTTGTCCTCAGGCCGGTGTGGTCGGGCGCGGTGCAGACCCGCGGCACCGCGGAGCGAGCGCGGGGCGTGCTCGGCCGCTACGGCGAGGCCGCGCCGCCCTACGACTTCGCCCCGCCCGAGTCTCGCACGCACCCTTCGCAGTATACAGTACGTGTATCCTTACACCAAACCTTTTTTTTTTTTTTTTTTTATCTATGGCACGTCAATTTGACTTCACCTCGCGTGATGTTAAGCTGAAGGCAAAGTCCCATGAAAGAGGGTCACCATTGCAAACACGTTCAGTGCTACAATGGTGGCGCTCAGCGTGACGGCCTCATCAAATGCTTTTTCACGCCCCGCTTAAAGGACCCGGGACTGTAGGAAGAAGGAAACACGTGCGCCGGCAAGGAATTCCAGGACTTAATGGTACGGCAGAGAAAAGATTCACCGAACCGCTTGGTTCTTGATGGAATATTCTGTACCGTATGCGAGTGACACCTAAGCCCTGCACGCGTTGTCCTGTGTAGGAAAGGGGAAGGTGGGATTAGTAACAGAAAATAAATTAGGTACACCTATCGGCACGTATCTGGGACCTACGTCGCGGGAGAAACGAAGTCCTGACGCGCATGGATTGTTTATTTATTTATTTAATAATTTATTTATTTATTAAATAATCGTCCACAACCATTATTACATTTCTTTAAATTTTTTTATATCTCTAGTACAGCAGTATTTTATATTCCAATTTTTTTTAAATCTTAAAAATAATATCTTGTAAAAAATAAAAAGAAATATTACTTACAAATTATATAGGTATAATCTATGATTGATAGATCCGCCCATCGCCGTTGCAGCCCGTACTATGCATTAAAACATCTTAAAACCGCGTACGGCGTCTATAAAGCGTATTTACAACACATTTTGGGTCCACAACTTGTGCCTATACCCGCGGAATGGTTGCTCGCCTATCTCGGTCCTTTATGAGAATGTTACCCTAGCGGAAGTAGGCCAGGGCGGTGAGCATGTCGTTGAACCCCCTTTTCCGAGGGTCAGATGGGGACAGCGTAGTTTCCACACCTAAGAGGGCCATCCTGAAACTGGAGATGAAACTAACTCAGCCGAGGCACTCAGGGATGTCTCAGGCAATGTTGGACTCAGACTATTGAAAATTCGAAACGGTGTGTGGTTTTAGTCGGTCGACATATTAACTTACAAAATATTAATCGAAGGTATATGACATCATTAAAAACGCATCCATATTTTTATCAAACAGTCTAGCCGGACACTGGCTCATGCATGATACAGGTAACCTTAGTTCAAAAGGCAGGGTTAACATAAATTATACCTATTACAGCCATATTATAAACTAGCTGACCCGTGCAACTTCGTCTGCGTCACCCTGTTTTTGCAACATTTTTCGCTTCTGCTCCGCTCCAGTTGATTGTAACATGATGTTATATACATATAAACCTTCCTCTTGAACCAATCTAACTATTAAAAAAACCGCATCAAAATCCGTTGCGTAGTTTTAAAGATTTAAGCGTACAAAGGGACATAGGGACATAAACCGCGACTTTGTTTTATACTATGTAGTGATTAAGTTGCACTGTTAATCATCACATAATTTACTATATTATGTGTTACATTGTACTAAATTTAACTTTTCTTATTAAAAAATCTAACGATTATGTTAATATTCCAGGCCAGCAGTGACACGTGGTCGTTAGGTACGCTGGTGTGGGAGGTGTGCGCCTGGGGAGCGGTCCCTACAAGACACCCGCCGCCATTGCCCGACCTTCCGTGCCCCTACAGGAGTCATTTGTAAGAATACTTCATTGTTTATTTCAATCTATACATATCATTTAAGATGAGGTCGGTTTTTGTGTTGCCGGCGGTTAGTAGGGTAGCCAGAGAAAAAAAAAAGGCTCTAGATATACCAATCAATATCGAAATTGGTGTGCATTTTTATTAGTAATTCCAATTTTGTATGATCAACCTAATATATAAAATTAAATATATAAATATTAAATAAATAAACTAAGCAACTAACTGACTAACTAGTAGTTCGATACCGATATTAAGCCTGAGTTGCACGATCTTACTTTAACTGCCACTGTTTTATAAAATAGGTTGCACCATTTGACAATAGTTAAAATGTCGTCATAACTTGACGCTAACTGTAACCGGCCATGCTCGGCCGGTTATTGTTAATTGCTAACGTCAAATTCTATCAAAAGATAACTTTAACCGAACTACTAAATACACTGGTGCAACACATTTAGCAGGAAACATTAGAATCAATGTTACTGTTAATGTTAAATATTACGTAGACGCTTACTTTAACAGGTAGTTGGTGCAACCGGCCTTAGTGTTTATAATACGTTTCTAAGCAGAAAAGTATTTTTATATTGAGTTTTTAAACAAAACTTATTTAAAAGACTTACCAAGATTGTTTACGTTTTTAATTACCTAAATAAATGGACTAAAGTTTACGTTTTACAGTAGTTGCAGTACCAACTTTAACTAAAATATTGATTGTTTTCCAGATACCAAGTAATGCAACTATGTTGGAATCAGTCCCCCGAAGCCCGTCCGACGGCCAGTCAAGTCCACGCTCTCATCAACCACCTGCACTGCACTCAGCGCGAGCCCGGCCCGGCGCCCGACGCGTCGTCGCGCCACTCCGCAGACTTCGAACAGCGCTGGCAGCGACTCAAGCCCAACTCTATCCCCACCAGAGACGAGCATAGAGCCATCGTACACGCTCCTTCCACCTCCATGGCCTCGCACTTCACTGGTTCAGACGACAACGTGCAGACTGTCCAGGATTCGTTAAGCATCGATATGGACACCGCCGTCTCGCGATCCAGTAGCATCATGTCCGACAAAGATCCACTATCCATACAGATCAAGTCAGAAAGTTTGACTAATCTGCACGGATCACTAGAGGACGTTAGGAATATCTACTTGACGCACAATGAAACGGCTGCCCTCGAATGCCACCAAGGAAATATTTGTCTCGAGGATATTAGGGAGAAGGAACAGGATCGTTCAGATTCCTCGATGGATCCTTGGCTTAAAGATATTATTGCTGGGAGCCAGGATGACGTCAGTTATTTTAAGGACGTTAGTGATGTTATAAAGAATCTCGATAATATACTGAACTCGGAGAAAACATCAAGTTCGGAATCCAGTCATCAAGCCAGCCCTTCCAGGGAAAATTTAAGTCTCGACTGCAAGAAGGATTATCCGGTACAGTCTAGTATGGTCAAATCACCTGGTATTACAAATTTCCAAAGTATCCTAGACACTGGTTTTAATTCCAAAGATGATCCGACTTGCGAGGATGACGAAATCGACCGAGATACCATTGGCACGCTGAGTCATTCGTTTGAACGTCACAGCGAAATTGATACAGCCAGTCAACATACGCTAGAGAACCTCACTCCCGATACGCCTATCAAAGATATAGCTGTCGAAAAATACGTGGAGATAAATGTTGATATGAATCATGTTAAGGATAACGTAGTAGATAATGTTCAAAATACAGAATTGCCAAATGAAATAGTGAGTAGTTTAAGTGAAATACCGAAGCTGAAGGAATTATGTGTAGCGTCAATACCTAGTGCTAGTGATGAACAATGTGTTAGAAAAGACTGTCAAACATCTTGTGATAATAATCTAAAAAGTACTGATGTTAAGGAAGAAACTAAGTCAATAGATGATGTAGGCGAAGTGATTGTTACACCTCGAAAAATTGAGAATAAGGAAATTGAAGTTGATCTAAATACAGAACTAGATGAAAACATAGTCTTGCCTAAATCAATGGAAGAAATGTCACGAAATATAATGCATGAAGATCTGACATCAATAGCAGGGGATTCTATGACAAATGATGATAGTATAACGGAAGTCCTAGATAGTGATCTCATAAAGGAAAAATCTGAATTGCATAAGGAAAAATCTGAATTGCATAGTCTAGAAGAGGAAGACCTAGCAAAAAAAGTCAAAGATTTAGAGCCAGAACAGGTACCTGAATCAGTACAAACTGAAAATGATGAAAATACTAACATGATTATCAAAGAGACTGAGACAACAGTTGCGTTAGAGAATGAGAAAACAGAGCCCTTGCCACCTGAAATAGTACAAAATATATTTAAGGACGAAAATGTTGTAGAAGAAGAAGTAAGTGATAAAAACTTTTCAGATGATAGTTGTCTCAAGAACTCTGTAGTTGATAGCATAGAAAAGAATGGTTACAAAATAATGGATTTATCTGAAGAACATACTAGTTCAGTTCAAAGTTGTAATGAATCTGAAGAAAAAACAAATTCAGAGGTAAATGAATATACAAAATGGATTAACTGTGGTAGTGTTCCACAAACTATTCAAGTTCTCTCAGACTTTCTCGATTCTGAAAGACAACAATCAAGGTTTGTTGATGCAAGAAACATTCCAAATAAATACTCTTTTGAGTACAATGTAGAAGTTGAAGAAGAATGCTTAGAAGCTCCCCAAGTGCAAAGAACTGAACATACTTCAGAGACGAGTCAACATTTTTTGGAGGATATGTATTTTAATAATCCTTTACAAGATGTCCACGAAGAGGTTTCAGAAGAAATTGAAAACGAAGTTGCTAGTCCTATTAAGATCAAAGAAGCTAATACTAATACTGAAATAGTCTTATCTTCAAAAGAAGCTGAAGTAACCATTCCTATTGTAACTGACACAAGGCAAACTACAGAAATTCTGAATAACTCTGAAAAAGTGGAATCAAATATTCCTGAAATAATGGAAACTGTCTCTGATATAAGTGACAATATAGTTACAGAAGTAATGGATACTACTATAACACAAAAAGATTCTTACGAAGTAGAAAACGATTATAAGCCTCCTGTTGAATTAATTACCGTAACTGAAGTAGATACTGATGATAGTGTACATATTGCTAGGCAAAATGAGTTAAGCTCTCACAATAACATAGATGAAGATGTGCTTACTAAAGAGGGAGAAAGTAACAGATTTGAACAGAAATCTATAATAACAATGAATTTGGGTCAAGATTTCATTCCAACTGAAGATAAAATTTTTGAAATTTCTGATAAAGATCAGTTAAAATTTGAAGATTCTCTATTAGCTGGTCATATCAATGCACAAGATGAAAATATTGAACACGATGTTCACACACCCAAAGAATCTATTTCGCTGAATGAAGCAACAGATATTAATGTAAAGAATGATACAATTATGTCCAATGTTAATGATTCTGAAGAACAAAAGCCTAATGTTGATTTAGACTTGTCTATACCTAATGATATTCCAGTAAAGGAAATGTCAGATAATAGCACCGCATATATGGATCTCATTAACGATACTAACACCGAAACACTAGCTTATAACATAGTAGGTAATAATATTCGTGACGATATTAATCCATGTCTCGAAAGCCCCATTAGCGAAAACCAATGCTCTCTTGTCAAGAATGAATCCACGGAATATTTAGATCTGCCCAGCTTTGGGATCAAAGAAGTTGATAAATTCTTGCAAAACGAAAGAGTTTTTACAAGTAATAATGCTCAAGTTACATCAAGTACACCTCTAGCAAGTGATACCTCTACCAATGTGACTTTAGAAAATTCAACTAAAGAACACAGTGAATCACATCTATTAACAGAAATGAAGGTACCGGACTATGGTCCAGGCGTCACTCTCACTAAGTTAGAACAAAAATATGTTCCTGATAACATGAGCCCTTTTGAATCTCCAACAAAAAGCCACCCCACCGATACTTATGATGAGAACAGTTCAGTTGTCTTAGGCCCTTTTGAAAACTGCACTTTAGAACTATTCAAATGTGTGAAATCTGCAGATATTGTTGACTTACCTAAAGAGGAATTACTAGCTTTCTCGTCGAATTTCAGTGAAATAAATCTAGAAACACCTTCTCCATTACGAGATGGAAACTTCCTTCATGAAGTGCCAGATATTGCCCCTGAAGATATGCACTTCGACGATATCCAGAGTCTAAGTGAGAAGCCTACTTCGGATCCAACAGATTCTGACAGTGGAAACTCTGGTACAGAGCGACGTATGTGTCAACTAACTCCACCAAATTCTCCTGGAGTTTTTTTAGCATCGACGTCTCAACAAAAGTATGTCGTGAACAATGATTACATGCCTGAATCAAATCTCTCTTTACAAAAAGAGATTGAGTTGAATCAAATAGAGTTGCAGTTCACTTCGAAACTGGCAATGGCAGAGAATGAAAACAATATGAACATTGAGTATTCTGGACCTTTGACGGTCGAAGGTCTGGTCTCTGATGAGGTTATGTTATTGAGAGAAAGTGATGCTTTGCCAGAATCATATTTAGCAGGGAATGGAGGTTCTATGGAGGATTTACGAGAAGACATGACGTTAGATGAAGAATGTGTGAAAGCGTTGAGAAATGAACTCGAATTAAAATTACCGTTAGCACAGGTAAGTTTTAATTTATTATAGGCACATAAATTTTTAAAGCCATGGCATTGATTAATTTAAAAATTATGTAGGTATATTCTTGAATAGGAAATAGGTTATTTAAAAGCGTATTTTATGTTAATAGTTAGTTGGATTGTGTGAATCTTCGCTACGGTTTTAGGGGCCCAGTGCAAATATTTGTATGCATAAATGTATCAAATTGATATCTAAATAAATATACCCAGGTATGTTTATTGTTTATCATTCTAGAACCATAACACAAACTAGTTAAGTTATGCTTACTTACGAGTCTAGATTTAGCTGCCAGACTCTTCCGCAGATTCTTTGCACAATCATATTAGGGTCAACTTAGCCTTGACTACATCCGACCGAACCTTGATGTTTTATGTGAAGCCGCTGCTATTTTTTTTTATACTCGGTCGTCAAATTGACTGCACCTCGTCTGATGGTAAGCAGAGGCACAGTCCAAAACATGGTGGCCGCCGTTACAGGTGCTGTCTCTGTGACCATGATCATACTATCCGATATCTACAATCCGCTGACTATTTCAAAGTTTTATGCTTAGACAAGGCGTCGAATGGTATAGGGCTAACAAATAAGCATAGCATGTCGTAGAATTAGCATAGTTCCATTATTATTGTAGGTAGCAACAATAGAACCGCCATGCGAGAACGAGAACGAATGGCCGGCGGAGCTGCCGCCGCCGCCGGAGCTGGTGGTGAGCTACCCCGGCGCGCTCAGCCCCATCGCCGAGGAGACCGGCCAGCAGCTGTCCGCCTACGAGAACGATCTGCAATGTGAGTACCCCTTTCATCTCAATTCATTCGATTCGAACCCGCGATCTTTCCCTTACAGGGGTAACGCTCTGACTCGCCTGAATCATTTAAAATTCTTTACAACCATTTTGACCGACAATCATACGAACTGTCATCATATTAATTGCTTTTGAAAATCATGAGTAACCCTTTATACTTTTAGCGAGCAGTCTGGGGTTTAATACCATGATTAATTTGAACCATCTTGCACATCTTGATGTCCCCCTCGTCAAATACACTTACAGGCAAAACTCATTTTTAATACGGGTGAACAGATGCTTCAATACACTGTATCACTGATTAGACCTGTTCAATACCAATATCATATGAGTAAAGCGCTTTCTAACGAATAGTTTCTCTGATGAGAGTTGAATTATCTGCGGTGGTTTTACTTTACTTAATTGATAGTAACTTCACTTTAGACTATGTATATACGAATTATTGTTATTCTTTAATACTCATTAATGGTCTTCAGATTCAACATAATGATATAAATGTCTAGCTTTAAGTTTTCGCGGGCGATGTGTGACCCACTCGCAGGCGATGCGTGGGCCACTTACAGACTGTGCGTTCCAATCCTAATCTAGGCGGTCTTGCGTAGCCGTAGTGCATTCGTCTGCTACGTCAAGGAGCTTGATTGTTCATTATTTCGTTAGTAGCTGCATATATATGTGTGTGTTGTGTCTGGCAGGGAACCTGTCAACGCGCACGGACTCGTCAGAAAGCTACCCGGAGCCGTGCAATAACAGCACGGACGAGCCCACGGAGCTGGGCGCTGCGCTCGACCCGTCCGACGCGCACCACACCTACACGCTGCAGCGCGAGCGCGACCTGCCCAGCAGCCGCGAGTGAGTACACCTCCCTAGTACTGACGTACAGAACACACACGCACACGCACACACACACACACACACACACACGCACGCACGCACGCACGCACGCACGCACTCACTCACTCACTCACTCACTCACTCACTCACTCACTCACTCACTCACTCACTCACTCACTCACTCACTCACTCACACACACACACACACACACACACACACACACACACACACACACACACACACACACACTCAATCAATCAATCAATCAATCAATCAATCAATCAATCACTCAATCAGTCACTCAATCACTTACTCACGCACACAAAATAATACCCACAAAAATCAATCACTCAATCAATCAATCAATCAATCAATCACTCAACCACTTAATCACTCAATCACTCACTCACGCACACAAAATACGAAATAATACCCACAAAAATAAAATAAACAACAAACAATACATTAAGAACCTACACCATAAACAGGTGTGTCATAATGTGCACTAGCCCATAGTTGTTCTTCTAGGAGATATAGTGGTCGAATAGGAGAGATAGTTGTGCGACATGATAACGGTGAAACGCAGTTGGTTGTTAGCATAAAAGATAATTGATTGATGATTGAAAAGATTGCATTCTAGATTAAACTGTCTAGCTTCGCAACCAAAATAAGTTGCTTTCATTCAACCTTGAAGAACGTATTAAGTATGATATAAATATTGTAATCCCAAGGATATCTAAACTGAGCGTTTTATCTTTCATCGATATCAACATTTCAGTTTTATTATTGCCGACAAAATAACGTTGAAATAAGTACCTGCATAATTTTCTATTACTGTATGATAATGAATGACAGCTAATTATAGATTTGTTAATTACCTATTACTCGAATCAACGAGTCGAATGAATCACTTTCATTTAATGATAATAATTAAACTAATTATGAATGAATATTTTTAATTGTACGACTTATTGATAATTTAAAAAAATCAAGTGTATTTACTGATGTAAAGAGGTAACTATCCATTAATTTTTTATTCTATATGCCCTCAATAGACACTGTCTAGTTTCGAAATGTTAAAAATATAGTTAATTGCGGTTTTCATAACCAAGTCAGTTAGCAAATAATATTTTTAATAGGCATAGGACCCGCGGCTCTATCCGCGTCGGTTATCTCTTAACGCTATTCCTGTTCATACATCAAATTCTACTCAACCAATTGCGACCAAACATATGCCAGATTTTTGGTTTTATCAAGACCATTCAAACAGAAAAATAGCATCAAAATCCGTTCAGTCGTTTTTGCATCCATCGCGAATAAACATACAACAGTTAAAAAGAGAAAGTTCAGTCTCGCCAATATAACATGACTCAAGTATTACTTTTTTAAATATCTCCAAAGTAAAGACACGACCAGTTTACAATAACATGATAGATAACAGTAAGTTATAGTATAGATTTAAGAAAGCTAATTATAATTGGAAAAAAAAATGTCCACCAGGACCTATTTCTAGTTTTAAATTGATTTTAGAAAGTGAGCATATTAATGCCTCAAAGTTTCAGTAAATTATATTGTTTCCTTTTTCAGAATAACAATGAGCGCGGACAGCTTGAATGCCAGTCCTTACAGAAAACCGTTACCCGACACGGCCGACATGTTATCACCGATCGACGACAAAACGTATACAAAAGAAGAAGAAAAAGAATCACTCGAGAGGATATCTCAAGTGTCTCCATTTCTTCTTAGCCCCACGACCGACACCTCCGCACCCGACAACTCCGACAACCTCGATAACCCCACAGGGGTTTCAACATTATCGAAAACCACACTACCAACAGACGCGAAGCTCTCCAAGCCGTCCGAAACACAGTGTCTGTCTAAAGCCACGAGCATAGACTCTTGGTGTTCAAACGACACTTTGTACAACGTCGAAGAAAACTTCGACGATCTGGCTATGGACCCCGACGTGCCAGGATTCGAAACTGAAAAAGATGAAGGCAACAGCGAGAGCACCGATACTTTAACTCATCATGAGGACGAAAAGGAAGCCAGCCATTGCTCCACATATATTATCCACGATAGTAAATCAGATGCTTGTGAAACGTTCTCACCAGACTCCATAACGGCCAACGATAACTATACGTATACGAAAGCGAAGACTGAGAACGCGGGTACTACACCTTCAGTTCTAACCACCGAGCTGAACGACTCTACGAAGAATACGCCGACCAAAGATCTTGCTTATGGCACATTAATGTCAGGAATACCCTCATACTCTAATTGTACCACTGAAATAGTTTCAGGATTGGACGACTGGAAATTACCACAACCAGAGTTAGTAAGGAAATCTCCTATGACTAATACTGTCGATTTAACATCGTCTAATACATCTGATGATAAAGTAGCTGATATCACAAGCCCTAAACTTACTGCAGAACCTTCTTTAAAGAAAATGGAAAGCTTAGAAATATCTTGTATCCAAGACAATTTGACAGATTGTCATAAAACTGACTTTTCTGAAACCCCAAGCGTTATAGTCCACGTAGACAGTCCGAAATATAACTACAAAGATATGGCGCCGTCGGTTACAAGCACGCCCCTTACTGATCTGATCGATGAAGTGAATGTAGAATCGATTCCAATGGAACTACCCGAAGAAAACGTAGAAACTAGTGTTACTCTACCAAACTTTCAAATGTTCCTGCAATCTGCTGAAGTGAGACCACAAGATCTGTCTTCCAATGCTAGTAATAACGCGAACCAAGAGGCAGAAGGAGATAGCAAGACATTAAGTAGGAACAGTAACAGAGACAGCCCAGTTACTTCCGAACGTACACCGACTTATTCAGATTTTGAAAACTCAGCGGTATCGAAACCGCAAGATGTGCTTGCAAGTAAATCTAGTCAGAGCAATGAGAGCGGGATTAGTTCTGAGGATTTTCAGAAATTCGAAAGCTCTGTGAAGAACCGACCGCAGGACCTATCGTCGTTAATCGATGCCAGCTCCTTACTATTGAAAAGCGAGAGAATGTCGAGTGAATTAGCCATGGGTTCCATATCTACGGACCGCGGCCAAACTAGTCAGGAAACGTACGAGAAATCTCAACAGAGTCCACCCAACGTTACGAATTTAAACGAATCTCACACTTTAGTTAATTTTAGAGAGCCGAATTTTTTATTAAACTTCGACGCTGACGATGAAACTGAGCAACCTCATTCTATTATCATTACTGAAACTACAATGGAATCATTCAAAGAGTTTCCTAATAGAACGCACGACACAGATGCTAGAATAGTAGAACTAAATCATTCTTATGATGCTCACTCGAGTAAGCGTCAACCCCACGATAATTTCGAGAAGTTTCTTGAACAGAAAATCAACGGAGAGATTACTAAAACCGAAGAAGACAAACTAACAGATACTGAAGAATCTCCTAAAGTAGATACGCCGAATACAGATGTTAAAGAACACACGTCTTTGCCGGCAGACATCTCCAGCAAAACGGACAAAGTTCACTGTAATGGTGGAAGCGAAAAATTCGCCACGGTGAACTTTATCCACGAAACATTCGAAGAGTTGATCGAAAGTAACGTAGATGATGGTGAAGCTAAAGAAGGTGATGAGAAAACTGAAAGTGTGACGTCAGATAGTCACATTGAAGTACTGGAAAGTGTCGAGAAGTCTAAAAGTATAAAGGATGAATTGCAAGAGGTTGGTGCATTGAACGGCGTCGCTGAAGAGAACGGCAGACTGACCACGGTGACGGCGAATTTTCTGCAGAATGAGAAGAAGTTCTGTCAGTTAGACACGTATCTACCGTTGTTGAGTGACATTAGATTCACTGGTGAGTTCACTTACATGTTTTAAATAGATATTTATAGATATCGATAATTTTATACAAGTACCCGCTGCCGCCGCACGAGTAGGTATACAATTGTGGAAGTAGAAATAACGAAACGTAAATGGAAGGATCGTAGAAAGTTGAATGTTGGGGTCTCTGCATACCGCAATGGGTAAGAGACGTGATTTTATGTGTGTATGTGTGTGTATAGACAATCTTCTATACTAAATACTCATTATTTGCATCCAGAGATTGCATTTGGAGCCAGAAGTCCGCTTATTGTCATTGATTGGTATGTCAACTTTTCCGAGAGCGACAGTTGTGTGATCTCTCAAATCTGAGATGAGTTTTAGCAGGTCGCACTGACTGGCAGATACGGTTGGCTTGAGAATGAGGCAGACACTAAAGCTTTTATCAATTAATCAATCAATCAATTTCCCTATCTCAGTTACTGCTGTACAGTAGGCTGCAAAAGTGCATGGACATTACAAAAACTAAATCGTATGCGCCGGTATTCCACGCCATCTGTTGTAAAAAAAGTTAATGTTTTAATCTTAGAGGATCACCTTAATTTATAATTAAATGAACTACGTGGGTAGTTCAATTTATTTATTAGCTGCTTAAACTCAGTGACTTGCTAGTTTGTTCGTTCGCTAACATCATTCCTATTTCTATTATATCCTTGAGCTGAGTTAACCAAATTTTTTTTGCTACCACTTACCACTAATACGCATATAGCTAGTAAAACCACTGGCGCCACCTAGTTTATTTTTTCATAAACTTTTGAAAGTTCATAGGATTATCGATCTTAAGCTATCCATGCACTTTTGCAGCTTACCGTACATAGGCCATACCAATATTGGGATTCTTTAACCTACTGTTTCTACTCTGGCCAGATGGGTTGGTATAGGGATTTATTTCGAGTTTCCTTCTCACGCAATGATATCGTCTACATATTTTCTATTTGTCGCCTCTTATGACACCCTTCGGATAACATGGGGGTAAAATGGGGTGAATAGGGATCGAAGGGTGGATAGGGATAAAATGGGGTGAATAGGGATCGAAGGGTCGATAGGGATAAAATGGTCAATTGAATATTTGAAATAATTTCTTTTACAAATTTTTAACTAAGCACATTACCAGATATTTGATGATTCTGTGATTACAATGAACTAGTTCAAAGTTTCGCTTGAAAGAATATAACTACAGAATTTAGCTGACCATTTTATCCCTATCCACCCTTCGATCCCTATTCACCCCATTTTACGGTAGTGATACTTTCTCTGTTACTTTGCTAAACTTTTATACTCAGGATAAAATCTGAAGTTAACATATCATCACAATATTTTACCAAAGGTCCAGCTGCCGAAATAATGAGTACGTCATTCACCCAAGACTCGCCCACGGAACCCACCTCGGGTGAGTGTGCACGAATGGCGGCGGCCGATATCATCAAAGAGTGGGACAGCGATACTGACTCACATACCAGCAACTCGTCGAGCGGAGAGTTTATTTGGAAGGTGAGTGTGGTAGAAGAAGGCGGGTGTATTATAATGGGAATGGAGAATTGAACTGTATTGTTACTTGTGACTTGACTAACAAGTAAGTAAGAAGTTAGCCTATCGCAGTCCACGGGTAATAACATAAAGACATCGATGTACCATATTCTTAGAAATAAATAAATTCATTCATTCATTTTTTATTTATTTGTTACACAACACAGATTACAATTGTGATTATAATTGAAATAAAATTATACAATCAAAGTCTGAATTGCAGTCCAAAAACTTGTGTAAACAGAAAAACTTCTTAATACTAAGTAATAACTATTAAAATAATTAATTCATTCATTCATTCGAGTTTTCCTGCTCTCGCAGCGATATCGTCTGCGTATTTGTCCGTTTGTCGCCTCTGATGCCCTTCGGTTGACATGGGGTATCACCACACTTGTGGTAGTTTACAATAAATTAAGTGAAGAAAAAAATACCAAATCATTTATATTGTATTAGTCAAGTGTCAAATAACAATACATCGAACCCTACTACTTTTATTGGCTTCGTACCGGTGTGAACATTTTCGATTATAACTAAATAATTTGCAGATGTGATTAATGCAATGGTGTGGATTCTAGTAGCTGTCCCCGCTTTGTCTTGGTGCGGTACCATGTTTAGACAGTCTGCTGATGTTCTAACTTGATAGTAATCCTTCATTTCCGGTTCCATATTTTAAACACTAACTAGTGTTCTTGTTAACCCTCTCTAGTGAAGCTAATTCGGTTTGTAGTGGTCAGGGTTCGTCCCCGAGACTTCTTAATCGCAATGCCATTAGAGCCTGTTACTGAGCGTACAGTTACGATCGACATAGTTCGATTAAGTTGTTCGATCAATCGCATAAATATCTTAGGAATGGAGTCCCCATCAATCCCGGCAATGTTACCATTTTGCCTGCTAAAGGCATATTTAGATCAGAAGCTATCAATTTAGAACATCTCTAAATATATTAAAACTACCCTCGCTTTCTCTTTTCGAAGTGTATAACTGTTTAGTACCCCTGTAATTATTGTATTTATACATATGTACATTAAAGCATTGCATACTTACTGTTCAATGTACCTACTGCTTCAATATGTGTCTGTATGAGCTGTGACGTCACCAAATTACTTTTTAAAACATAGCGCAAAATATTCTCTGACAGACCGCATTTGTCCTTTGTCCTTTATAATTTATTGTATATACACAATCCTAGAGGGTTTACGATAGACATACAAAAGAACCCAAGATGCACAGTGAGAGTGTCAAAACTGTCCGCATAAAATGAACGCTCAATACGAAATTGAGCGCTCATTTCAAATAGTCTCGCATCGCTCGTGTTCATACACGCACTTTGTACACTGCTTTGTAAAAAGAGCTTTAACTCATGTTCGTAAGGTTGAATTTGTAAAAAAATATGTTTATAACATAACTATAACTACACTTATGTGTGATTGCGGACAGATTCGAAAGCTACTTTGGTTCAAGACTGGTTTTTTTTGTATATCAATGGGGTTTACCATACATGTTAAATCTGCCGACTTCCGGGTGAGAAAGGGAGATACAGCTATATAGGGTGTATAGCGCAATATCTTTCTCACATGCACTTGAACACACGTGGTATGTGAAATCTTGTAAAGCATCAGTAAATTTATTTGGCTGCAACATTTTCGGTTAGAAATTTATTTTCGACATATCCATTTTTTACAATGTGCCCAATTGGCGGCAATAACCTCGCTCTAGCTTCACAATCAATAGGGTAGTTACAAGTTTTTTTATTACCCAGTGCCAGTTTTTTAGTACCCAGTCTTTTTAATAGCATCACGATGAATTCTGTAGGAACGTGTATGACATAATAAGGTATAACGTCATACCAAGTCATAGTTAAATCTATCACATTTCATAGTAAATAAAAAATAAAATATAAAAACAAGTAATTTTTACAGCTATTTCACTTTTTTAACTATAGCAAATGAATTTTGTCATTATTTATTGTCGTTTTCAGTCGGCCAACTAGTAATTTTTTTTTTATCTATGACACGTCCATTTGACTTCACCTCGCCTGATGTTAAGCTGAAGGCAAAGTCTCATGAAAGAGGGTCACCATTGCAAACACGTTCAGTGCTACAATGGTGGCGCTCAGTTTGACGGCCTCATCAGATGCTTTTTCACGCCCCGCTTAAAGGACCCGGGACTGTAGGAAGAAGGAAACCCGAGTAATATTGTGATGACGTCACACTTGTGCATGTGCAGCTAATATGTACATATATATGAATAGTAAGGTGTCGGTGTGCTTGCATGTATGTGACATGTGTGTGTGGCGTAGGATGGCGACGGACACGAGACCTCGGTCGTACCAACCACGCACTTCGACCATGTAAGTTGTATATATTTTATGTTCATTTAAGCGCGCGATTCACACACAGCGCGGGTGCGGGTCGGGCGCGGGTGTTTTTGCCATCCATCGCCGTTTTTTTAATAAGGTATTTTTTTACTTTAACCTGTAAACGGCGATGGATTGCAAAACGACCCGCGCCCGACCCGCACCCGCGCTATGTGTGAATCGCGCTTTATTGTCTACAGAATAGACCGGTAACTCGTAACTGGAATATTAGGAAGCTAGTTGTCATACGAACATCTGTGGCAGTCTTTAAAGCTAAAAAGTCCAACAACTGGACTTTCAATTCATTCAATGTTCCGCTTTATCCGCATAGAGTTAATGGTCAAAATTAAATGAAAAATAATTCACTACACACTCTACACTGTGCCATTTCATTTTAGACTCTAACTCCATAGCTGTCAGGTCTACATTTCAATGGCATATTTTGTAATTGGTTACAATGGTTAAAAATTAGTTGAATTGGGACCCTGGTCTAACTGCAGTACTTTGATATCGCTGTATTTCAGTAACTGCGTTGCGGCTGAACTTCGATATTTTCCATGAAGCGACTACTATCTGGCCTCCGCAACCTATAGCTAGATCGACGCGGCTTAACGCGTCATTACATACAAATATTTGCATTGAACGGAGATCGAACACGCGCCTCCTGCGTAACAGTCGTGTTCACGATAGGTTAAGGATAAGGGACAACGTTTGCTTCTTACAGAAGTGTCTACCATATGATCCCTAACCTCGTGAAAAAGATTGCACCAAAGTCGAAATAACCTTATTGTATCGTATCCTTATACTATTGAACCTAAATCAGAATTCTTTTTAATAATAGTAGTTTTAAAATTCAAGTTACGAGTTACCATATCGCTTTCTTACATTAGGCAACTAGAAAAAAAAACTGGATTTACTGTATCGTACATTACACGACTGAAGTTTTCTGAATTTGTTGTACAAATTAAATTTAGACCAATCCGCGGTATCCGCCATCTTGCGGATACTTTTTGAGAGCTGCTGATTGGCTGTTAACACGAGCAACTAGAGTTGCAAGCAACTTCGGTTGTCTAATGTACGAGTCGCCATACAAATGTATATATTTGCCAAATTCCAATTTTAATTGCGGCATCTCCAGTTGACAACTCGAATTTCGTTTGAGTTGCCTGATGTAAGAAGGGTCCCATTTCATTTTATAGTTTTGTGTAAAGCTTGTTGTGATGTAGGCTGGTTTAATTTTGTAATGATAGTGTAGAACTGCATTTATACAAAACTTACGTTGGATTTCACCAGTGAAAAACCGTTCATCAATTGAGTTCTGACGTTTATCTCAATGGAATTCATAAAGCAATTTAGATTTTAATCTCGGTTTTAATCATTGGTAAAATCATCCATGCTATTTTCTCATTAGAAGATCATTAGTTATTATAGATTTACCCTGGCTTTCATACACGTGTTTGTACACAGTTGTATATTAGAACTGTGTTATTTATAGTTTTAAAATGCAGGCAATATATTTTTTAAATTATGCACTAAGTTTTTTTTTTATTTGTCGTTTAGCCTTTATCTCTCATACCAATTCATCGTAATCACATCTTTATATTCTGTAGCAGTTTGGCGCGAAACATCATTTCAATCATTTGATACAAAATTCACATTTAGTTAAGAAATCTATACAACGTGAGTTTGTAGTGGTTTTGGAAAAAAGAAATTTGGGTATAGTTACGATAACATAATGAACTGGAAGTACTAATTTGAAAAACAAAACATATTTTTTTCATAGAAACGACGAGATTGATAACGTCAGTAGACAGCAAATAAGAACTCGTGGTAACTCCCTTAACTTTCACGTAATACACTAATTACGTTTTACTACTATGATTTCATTCACGATTTTACGTATGCGGTATGTAAACAAAAGACGAGACGTCTGCGCCTGCGCGATGGTACAGCATCCACCAATCAGCGCGCGCGGCCACGATTCTCCGCCAATCAGATGCCTCTCAGCGAGGGAGACCGAGCTAGCGCGACGCAGCCGCGCGCCGCCGCCGCCGCCGCACCGCCGTAGTTGCGCGCCCGCAAGGCGCCAACGCGGGCCAACGAACGCCCATTACGTCAAAGACTTGCACGCGACAAGTTGCAAAAATGTATCGTTATCGTGAATATTCTAATGTGGAAGTACTTGGCAATGGTGCAGCTGTACAGCTGTACAGCCGTTGCTGGCTTCAATTTAGAAGAGGCTAGGCGGTTATAATCCCAGTCGGAGCACCTGGTTGGATTACGGCAACGCGGTACTAATGATTCCCAAGTAAACTGGACCCGGCCATCTTAACTGGAAGTTCGTATCTCGTAATGGAATATCATACGTACAGTGAAATCAGAATTACTGGAGAATGTGTCGTCAGCGTACCTACGAGACATGCCTACCTACCACCACGATGGATGTCCGACTCATTATGCTCGAGCAGTGCGTGATTACCTATTTAGACAAGAGTTTGGTGAAAGCTGAATAGGCCTTGGTGGCCCCGTGTCTTGGCCACCGAGGAATTTTTATTTGTGGTTAGAAATAAAACGACTACTTTACACCTAGGAATATGAATCTCGTGATGACTTACGTAGTGCGATAGTGGACGCTTTCGGAACAGTGAAAAGTGACGGAGACACATCATAAAATAAACTGAGAGACAATAGCTTAAAACGTTTTGTGTATCGAAAGCAATGGACTCCATATCGAGCAATTACTTCGGCTCAGGGATACGTAAATAAACTATAAATTGGTACCTATGTAAGTTGATTATTTTGTAAATACTCGTATGTAGCTCCAATTTTTTAAATACGCCTGAAATACCTACCTACTCGCAGTCCGTTGTTACTGTGTTTAAGTATTTTAAAGTTTAATCGTCGAATACCTACTTAATATTCTAATGAAATACGGTCCTGAGCCCGTATAAAGAATGAAGGAAAAATTGGAGTACTTGATTTCAAAGTAGATGAGTTTCATAGTTTAATTCTCTGCGGTCAGTGTTCCCTTATCAAGCAAGTCACATGTTTCGTCATGGTTTCGCGAAGTTCGCGGCGCCGGCGCGCGGCGGACGGGGCGCGGCGAGCGGCGCCTTACCGGCGAGCGCGCGGCATCAATTCACGAGTCGAAATACGCGCGCTACATTACATTCATTCAAAATTGTCAATGAATTATCGGAGCGCTACTAACTTTTCAACTGGGACAAGTGACAAAGATTACATTAATGTCAACGTTTTTATTATAACCAGTACAGTAATTGGGACCTCACAAAAAGGTACCATGCATTATTCCGAATAACCCCCTTTCGGGTCCAAAACGACTACAAAATCACGGTGTACATATATTGTACATATTCAATAACATATTATAATTTCTAACTTCTAATCAGCTTGTTTAATCTTCAGCAACGCACAGGCGAGTCTCAAAACAACGGGTCTAGTCACCGCGAGGGGTCAGACGGGGGCGCAGGCTCCGGGGCTTCGGACGCTTCTGGGGACTCCGGCTCGGGCTCCGAAGGCGACGAGGTTGAGTTTGTGCCATCCTCGTGGGATTGCCGCGCTGCCCCTTCTAAGTCTTCATTAAGAAGCTTGGAGCAAACGACACCGGTAGGTAAAATGTTACTGAGATGTACTTGCTACATCTCGTTTGGTACTATAATATAAATATAAGTTTTAATCTAACCCACAAACAAGTTGTAAACATGTTTGATATAAAACTGGTTGAAGATTTATTTACAAATTATAAGACCTGTCCGTACACAAATATGTAATTGTTTTTATACATGTATTGAGACCGTCTCAAACAAGTTTAAAACATATTTGTTTTCACACTGAAGTGTATGCGACATTTTGTAACTTGTCTAATACATGTTTTAAATCTGGGTGAAAACGAGCGGTTAGATTTATACGAATAATGAAAAAGTAAATAAATATTGTTGGTGAAATGGCAGCATTAATTATATTTCTGGAAACGTTTACGAAATACAATACAAACAAAATTGTTATGTTCCTTGCTATGTGGTGTAAATCACAAGGAAATCAATTACGTGCTTAGCCGCACAAGCACTACCAATTAACATCTTGGAGAGTATCAAACGATTATCACTACATAGTATAAAATAAAGTCGCGTTCTCTGTCCCTTTGTATGCTTAAATCTTCAAAACTATGCAACGGATTTTGATGCGGTTTGTTTCAATAGATAGAATGGTTAAAGAGGAAGGTTTATATGTATATAACATCATGCTACGACTAACAGGTGCGGAGCAGGAATGAAAAATGTTGCAAAAACGGGGTGACGCAGACGAAGTAGTAGTATTGATATAAATTCCAAATGATCGTAGAACTCGTGTTCACAGGACAACAAGAAGCGCGTGGTGTTCAAGCGCCAGAAGTACCACTGCGTGTACGAGTACCCGCGCGAGGCGCCCGACGACGCGCACTCGCCCGCCGCCTACCTGCCCGACCTCTCCACGTACTCTGGTAACACGAGCCGCTGTATTGTATAGGTGTAGGCATCAGTTGTGGACCCAAATGTGCAAAATAAATTCTATACGGGTTTTTGGGCTGTCTTTTGAAGATAGCACAAGGGTGCAATGGTGGTGGATGAATGCAAATCTAAGAATCCTTTTTTTTTTTTTTTTTTTTTTCATTTATCGTGCGAAAAATCCCCACGGATACCTCCCCACCGGAGCCGGTTGGGAAGGTTATGTCGGACTCGAACCGACTAAAACGCACGCCGTCTTTGGGTCTTTAGTTGCCGGAGGTGAGGTTGTAGCCAACATATCCCTCGCACCCCGGTAGACCCGGGGCCTTCTCTTCGAGATGACCCCCGTCGGGTGTAGGGACCACGGTGTCCCCAACTAGCCCCCGAGTATGGGGAGGCGCATTTTGCGCCGCCGCCGCGGCCTGCTTCTGCTAGAGTGACAGGCGGCTCCACCCGTCACCCCCAGGCCCGCGCTCATGGAGGACGGAGGTCATTCTGCGACCTCCGACGTCCGAGTCGCCTCCGCTCGTCGCGGGCTGTGCGGGTCCGGAGTCTTCTCCGAACTCGTTCCGCCGTCTCCTTCTCGAGCATTACTTGCTCGCAGAAGGAGGCGCCGGCAGCCCAAGCGTTCGCGCACCGTACCATCGCTGTGAGCAATGCGGCGAGCGAGAGAACTCGCACTCCTAGGGCCGCCACTAGGACCCGCCTCGGCGTCTCCCACGCCGGGCACCCGGTCAGCGTGTGCAACCCCGAGTCCTCGCTCGCATCACAGTGATGGCACTCGGACGTTGGCTCCTTCCGGATCCGATGCAGGTAATCCCCGAAGCATCCATGCCCGGTGATCACCTGCGTCAGCCGGTACGAGAGGCTACCGTGTGGCCTCTCTAGCCAGTCCCCCATGATGGGTCTTACCGCCGTTACTACGGCGTGCCCTGCGCTTGGTCGCCCAAGTCGTCGCTCCCACTCAGCTACCATGTCCCTGTGGAGCTGGGACTTCACGGCCCGGAGCTCACCAGGCTCGGGTTCATGTCCCCGCTCCCGCGCCTCCTTTCGGTACCGATATAGCACCGAAAGGGATCTCGCATCCAGGATCCATGGTATCGATCCGGCGAGGAGACTCGCTGCGTCAAAGGAAATTGTGCGGTACCCCCTTATGACCCTGATGGCCATCGTGCGCTGCGGAGCGTGCAGCTTCTGCACGTGTCTAGCCTTCAGGGTCTCCGCCCATATTGGACACCCATATAGGGCCATGGACCGCACGATTCCCGCGTAGAGTCTCCTGCAGGAGTCATCCGGCCCCCTCATGTTGGGCAGCAGCCGCGCCAGAGCGTCAGCTGTGCCCTTCAATTTAGGGGCCAGACTTCGGAGATGCTCCCCGAAGTCCCATCGACCGTCGAGCACGAGCCCCAGATATTTCATCTGAGGCTTGATGTCGATGGAAATGTCTCCCACTGTGAGGCTGGATCCCTCTGGTGGCGCGCGCCGAGGACCATGAAAGAACATGGCCTCGGTTTTACGCAGAGCCACTTCAAGACCCAGCCGCCGGATCCGTTCCACGACTTGAGCAACCGCGATCGTGGCCTTCTGGTTTGCTTCGCGGTGTGTAGCACCGCACGCCGTCACTAATGTGTCATCCGCATAACACGTGACGGCGGCACCGTCCCCGAGCTCACCGCGAAGCACCCAGTCGTATCCGATGTTCCACAGAAGCGGCCCCAGGACCGAACCCTGTGGAACACCGCACGACATCTCTCGCCGACCGAGACCGGTCGCAGTTGGGTAGATGACAGCTCTCTCTGTCAAGTATGCCCCGACTATGCGGCGAAGGTAGAGGGGCACTTCGTGATACACGAGCGCCTCTCTAATGCAACTCCAGGGCAAGGTGTTAAACGCGTTGGCGATGTCTAGGGACACCGCCAACATTACCTCGCCCCGGGCAACCGCATCCCCCGCCAGAGTTCTCACGCGCATGATGGCATCCACCGTGGAGCGCCTTTGGCGAAAGCCATATTGGCCATCCGCCAAGTCTGGCCCCACTCTGGAAAGGTGCTCGACGAGGCGCTTCGCGATAACTCTTTCAAAGAGTTTGCACACCTCGTCGAGCAACACTATGGGCCGGTAGGCGGATGGCGAGTCCGCCGGGCGCCCCGCCTTTCGGATGAGAACCAGTTTCCCCGTCTTCCATAGTTTCGGAAACTGGCCCCGCTCCAAAAATCTAAGAATCCTAGATAATATCGAAACAATTCACGCGCGCTAGGTTCTTGTATCCCCGCGACAGCGGCGGCGCAAAATGCATAACCTGGGGGCTAGACGGGGACACCGTGGCCTCTACACCCGAAGGGGGTCATCTCGAAAGAGAGGGCCCCGGGTCTGCAGGATGTTTATTACTATCTCACCAAACCAAAAGGACCCATTTTGCGCAAGAAACAAAAAAGATCTCGTTTCTGGGTCTGCCGGGGTACGAGAGACATGTCTTGTATTACTTTACCTCCGGCAATTAAAGACCCATATACGGCGTGCGTTTTAGTCTATTCGGGTCCGACATAATCACCTCCACCGGTGGAGGAGGTATCCGTGGGAACTTTGCGCCTAAAGTTTCGTTTCTATCACGACTTAGGTTCAAGATTCGTGCCGATAGTTATATTAGGACAACAAGAAATGGTGTTCACGCGATAGAAGTTTTAATGGTTCTGTTTCGTTTGCAGAGTGGGACCCGGCCCACGCCGAGGACGCGGAGCTGGGCTACGGCCAGCTGTTCGGCGCGCCCAGCCCGCTCGACCTGTACCCGCTGCGGGCCGGCATCGCCTTCGGACCCGGTACGGACACACCAACTTTGTGCCTTTCACACCTCCAGGAGTTTCCGGCCATTTAGCTTATCTGGCTGTTAGAGTATCTACTCTAAAAAAATGGATATATCATCACGATTTGGAAGAAATGACTATATCACTACTACGACCGTGCGAAGTCAAGGAACAAAACCAGAAGGTGGACCCTAAGCCCAGAGTTCACCTCTACCACGGATTCATTCAGAAAATACGTCTCCATGATGATGATGATTATGATGATGATCACCAGGAACTGTAGCTAAATTTGCAATTTAGTTGTACTGGTCATTATCACACATTGACTGCAGACTTGTGTCGAGTCAATTACTTATAGAGTGAGATCCCAGAGGAATCAGACATTACTTATTTTCACACGGATGAAACCTGAAGTTTTCAGTAGCGTCTCGTGTGCCTTGAATACCTACGCGCTTTGTGGGACTTGCCGAGTGACACCTGGGCAGGTACCAAATGGGAAAGGTAACTAAAAATAAGAATTATTTAACTTAAATTCACATGGCTGATTTTTATATATATCATGTAGAATATTATTTTAAAGTAATATCATAAGTGTCAGACACTTTTGATGGACCAGAGCTTTTGTCAGACGCTTTTAAGCTACCATCTATGCTATACGCATGCGCATAGTGCTCTCGCTCTCATACTTCTGGCTGAATAATTTTTGTCTTAGGGGATGTTTGGTCACTCTAATTTGTCTGACTGATTGAATATAATTTTTAAATAATTACTTCAATAACATATTAAAAAATCAAACAGCTTTTAAGCTACCCAAAAATAAATGAACTTCAGGTACTTATTCTTACATGTCTGATTTTTTAATATGTTATTGAAGTAATTATTTAAAAATTATATTCAATCAGTCAGACAAATTAGAGTGACCAAACATCCCCTAAGACAAAAATTATTCAGCCAGAAGTATGAGAGCGAAAGCACTATGCGCATGCGTATAGCATAGATGGTAGCTTAAAAGCGTCTGACAAAAGCTCTGGTCCATCAAAAGTGTCTGACACTTATGATATTACTTTAAAATAATATTCTACATGATATATATAAAAATCAGCCATGTGAATTTAAGTTAAATAATTCTTATTTTTAGTTACCTTTCCCATTTGGTACCTGCCCAGGTGTCACTCGGCAAGTCCCACAAAGCGCGTAGGTATTCAAGGCACACGAGACGCTACTGAAAACTTCAGGTTTCATCCGTGTGAAAATAAGTAATGTCTTATTCCTCTGGGATCTTGGACCATTAACTTAAGCCTTTGTGGTGGGGCGGTAGTGAACGCACCGGCGCAGCATCGATTGTGTGCGATGTGTTGAATGTGTCAATTTGCATTGGTCTGTATTTCCGTGCCTGGGAGAGCACGATAGACCATCAGTCCCAGTTGCCATATAATAATGTCAAAATATTAATTGTTACAGATTACGACGAGGACTTCTTCATATCGTCATCAGCCCGTCCATTCGAGAGCTTAGGCATCATGACGAGCCAGTTCTTCCCCGGCAAACACATCAAACCGTCCCTCTTAGAGCGAGACCTCTCCGACGACCTCGACGAATTCCCTCCACCCCCCTCTCCACTACCCACTACCACGTTAATGCAAACACGAACACCCTCTCTAGACTTCACGACCCCCGACTCAGGAGTAGAAGACATCACACCTGGGTCTACTACCGACGAAGACTTCAAGAAGAAGCTACCAGAAACTGAATTAACTTGGAGACCAGTCGACAGCGGCAGTTCAAGCGAATCAGTCAGCCCTAGCTCCCCTGGAGGAGAAGCCTTAGGAGGTTTACGACACACGAGAGACAAACTAAAACTGGATTTACCTCCGAGCCCACATATACCATCACCACGACACAATAGAGTGTTTAACTTTGTCCTGGATAAGCCTAAACGGCGGGAAGAACGTCCCGAAGTGGGCACTACACCTCTAGTCATGACAGATGACACTCCTATCGTTACTACAACGCTACCATTGCAAAAAGAATGCGAAGAAGTGCCGGTCCCAGAGCCGACGTTTTCAACATTCGGTAAAACTGCGACTGCAACGGAACCAGAACAAAAGTTGATATTAACGGATGAAGTTGAAGAGAATTCTTCAGAAGTGAAGGTTGAAAGTCCGAAGGTCGTGGAGCCTGTGAAAGGTGAAGGGACCGTTCTGGACAGCGGGGACGAGGACTCTGGCATCGAGAGCAGTTCTAAAGCCACCCTAGAACGTAATAAGACGGACGTCTCGTAGAACAATGTAGTTTATTTGTAGTTGTGTATTAGTATGTGATGGTTTCGTCCCAAAACTGACACTTTGTTGACGAACAATGTGCGATGTTAGGGGATTTTTTTTCAATGAAAAATGAGAACTGATTTGTGTCAAAATTTTTGATTTTATACATACATATTCTCAAACATGTAAATCCACGAAGGGGTTAGCAGAGGTATATTAACTCACATTTCACCTGTACCAATCTCGGGCGTGTCGTATTACTGTTAAAATCTATAATAAATCGATTTTGAAGGTAGTTTTGATGACAAAATAGAAGGAAGTACGACAAGAATATGTTTATATGGACTCTGTACGTCTAGAACATATAGATTTAGTACAAGCTCTGAAAGGAAGAGATACGTATACGAATGATAACTAAATTGTATTCGATTAAACAAAAAATTGTAACCAAAAGTTCTGATACAACTTAGTATCTTAGTCCATTTTTCAAACATTCAGCGATGATTACAAAATCATCGACTTAGCCGAGTCGATGACGCGAATGCCATTATTATTAAATAGTATTACAAACGGCAAATTTTGACTGCTGAACATACTTGATATACATATCGGAGTCTACGATTTATAGCAGATTTTTTTGAGAACTTGCGTCCAGTTTGGGAATTATAAAAAATACTAGCTGATGCCCGCGGCTCCGACCGCGTGAACTTCTGATCCCGTTCCCGCTGTCGAGCATTTTCGTATTTATTCACCTTTTAAACCTTCTCTGGCTTTCCACAAATATTTCAAGACCATAATTAGCCAAATCGGTCCAGTCGTTCTCGAGTATTAGTGAGACTAACGAACAGCAATTCATTTTTATATATTATATAAAAGATATACATACATATATGCTCACGCCCATATTTCACTAACCATTGTATTCAGTTTGACGTAACAAGAGGTGAACATATGCCGAATTTAGGTTACATTCTCTCACAAGAATATATACATATAAAATACACCCCGTCATAAACATACGTCACTGGTATATAAATTGATTTTGATATAAAAATGTGATTGCAACGATACCATACATCTATACTAAAAAATATACATAATATGTACGTCTGTATATACCCGACAGGGTAGGCAGATACGTATGAAACTCCAAAAGAATTATAAAGTTTCCCAACTGGACGTTTCACGGTTTCTAAACAGTACTGGGGCTCTAGCCGAAATGCATTCGTTCCTAACCTACATTCGTCATCGCTCTGAAAATGTATGAGAGTGACATTTGTTGGCGGCATCGGATCACATGACATTCGACAACAAATGTCACTCCCATACATTTTCAGAGCGATGACGAATGTAGATTCGGAACGAATGCATTTTGGCTAGGCCCCCTGGAGCATCTTCGTACGCTTGGCTTGTCCCTAGCGAACGAGCGACTACCATACATTCACTAACGTACAAATAGTCATGGATAGATGTAAGGCTATTTTATCTTAAGGGCTTTCATACTTTTACACGCTGATACAGGCTGATTGTAATAAAATCGCGTACAGGTCCCATTAAGGCACTTATACCGGTTGATTTTATAGTGGTTTTGGAAAAAAAGATTTTGGCCACAATTTCGATAGTAAAATCGTAAGGAAGTCCTAATTTAGCGATAAAATTTTTTTTTTTACACGTCCCATACATTTTTCTGTTCACCTGCACATTATTGCCATACATAAAGTAATTTTTTTTTCTTTCCAAAATTAAAACTTCCAGTTGATTTTACTACCGAAACTGTGTGTGAAACAAAATATTCTTTTTCCAAAACCACTATAAAATCGCCGTGTATTTGGGTTTCACCGGTGAAAATTCATTCAATAAAACTCAAGTTTATAATAACATTTCTTAAAATGTACTAACATAGTTTTGTTGGTGTGATTTCGACCAGCTAAGTCAAACCAAGTTTAGTAGAACTACGTATAAAAAATTTACTTCTTGATTTTCATCGAGTAAAAACTTAAAACTTGGTTCTGGTAAATAGATTTTCATTGGTGAAATTCAGAAATATTAAATTCGCATGATTTGTGGCACTTAATGTTTGAATTAATTATGTTAAATTATAACTGATTTACAATTCATAAGAGTTAGCGTTGACGGTGTATAATGTAATTTGATGATCAAGATTATTGTAAGCTTCGGCTATTGTTCATAGTTCACCTCGTCAGTTCACCTGGGTGGACCACGAACATTTATATATATATGTATAATTATGGTTATGTATTTATATATATTCACTCTTTTTCACGCATTAACTGTCTCATGGCAGCACCCGCAACCCCCTTCCCCTTGTAAATCACACACGTTAGTTAATTTGTCAATAATTTAATGTAATGGTCCCCGATAGGGCTACATACGATAAGGCAGCCCATCCTAATACTCTGTAGAGGTCTCATACGTAATTTTTTTACTCTTATTTCCTACTCGTAGTGTAACAATGTGGATTCGCGCGACTAAATGTTTTATATATAGTATTGTATGATTCCCACCAAAATAATATTGTATTGTTCATCGGTTAGTGAGGAATATAACTGAGACGTGCGGCGTCGCGTCGGGTGCGACGGACGGATGTTACGCACAAGTGAGTCCACTTCTCGAACCTCAAAATATCTATGAAAACGTTTCGGTCTACGGTTGAAGTTAAAAAAGCCAATTGTTAGTTAAGTGAAAGTTTATATTAGATAAGTGTAGTGTTAGATATAACGACTTGTGGTGATAGATCGACAATGCGTATGTACGTACAGTGTACACTCGGCAACAGTGCCGACTGTACCGCGAGTGCCACTGGGTGACGTCATCACTACAGTTTGCAATACGTCCAAGTGTGAACCTAATGTGCAATTCTTCTCATTTCCATATCATCGCGTTTTAGTTGTTTAGTTACTGCTGTAAATATAATTTAATGTTATTATGTATTGAAGGGAATAATCTTTTTGAATATGAAAATTTATTAATTGTACTACACGTTTATTGTTCTGAACATTATTTTTTACAGTTTTAGAAAGTTTTCGTTAATGTACATGTGTAAATAAGTGATAGATGTTCATTTTGTTACTATGCGCAGGAGTGGGCGGCATGACTTGTGTACTGTGTAACTTATGCGTCTGTACTCGCTAGAGATCTTACTCGGAGGTTAGGTTACTTCAAGCTTATATTATAAATAAGAAATTTATTTGAATGAATTGTCCAATTAATTACGATATTTATTGAAAGTAAGTTGTTATTGATTTGTATGAGTTGGCAGTATTTAGTGAATGTGAACGCATTGGAAGTCTTTTCATATTGTGACTTTGTCGAGTCTTTTAAAAGTATTTCTATGAAAAAAAATAATAATTAATAAAACTTGTGAGTCAATATGAAACTTTTCATTTAGCTTCAATACCAACACTTTAGCATTTCTTTAGTGAACTTTTTGAACACTAGAGATGTACTCTTTCTATAGAAATCTATCGAATTCGTAACGTAAAGGTATCGAAAGAGCGAAGCATTGCAATTGATAAACTTCACACACGCACAGATTCATAGGGCGAATTGCTCCGTTCTCGATACAATTACGTTATGAATTCGATAAATTTTCATGCTCGGAAGAGTCAATATAAAAATATGAGGTAACCAGAAACACTAATCACACACCACGATTTCTACATGCACCCCTCAGTTAGGTCCTCGAATATAAAAAAATGTTACAGATCTATTTATAATTTATTATATCACATACATAATGAGTTATTATGTACACTAAATATATTACGCATTAAACTTTATTATTACACATTACCCTTAAGTAGATTTTATATAGGAGAACAGATCTAGGACGTTATACGCCCACTTAGTTATGACGTAGAGGGTCGGGCGGTCAGCTCCGTCGCCAGATGATGACGAGGCCGGTGACGTCACTGGTGGCCAGCAGACTCTCGTCGTAGCTGAAACTCACGCCCAACACCGGGGACGCGTGCCCTGTAACGACGAACGGCGAGACGATAAAACGCAAGGTTCTATAGTAAAAAACTAGATGTTCAGAGGGCTTCGCCAAAATGTATTCGTTCAGAATCTACATTCAGACGGAGGTAGGACACGACGGTATATCCCGTCCGAAATGAGCTGTCCAACTGGGGAAGTACCTCCGCCCTACAGAAGACCGCAGTCATAATAACCATCGTGTTGTGTTCCCGCCGGTAAGTAGGGTAGCCAGAGCTCACTATACCCCTCCTTCCCCTCCCCACCCCTTCCCAACTCTCCCCCTTTCCCTTCAGGGTGGGCAGCGCGTGTGTGACACCCTTAGTGTTGCACACGTTCATAGGCCACGGTGGCCGCTTTCCATCAGGTGGGCCGTGTGCTTGTCTGCCACCTACGTAGTATAAAAAAAAAAAAAAATTCGTCATCGCTCTGAAAATGTATGGGAATGACATTTGTTGTCGGAATCGGTAGCACTAGCATGAATTCTTATCGAATTCGTAAAGTAAAGGTTTCGAGAGAACAGAACATTGTGATTGGCAGTCCGCCTCTTGTGAACCTGTGTGCGTGTGTAGCCTGCTCCGTTCTGTCGATACCTCTACATTACGAATTCGATAGTATTTCGTGCTAAGGCTACAGATCACATGACAATTTAGCTCCGCTCATTCTGACGTCAAAGTGCTTCCAGATTAGTGACATGAACAGCGAACCGGATTGCGTGGCATCAAGCCATGACGTTAAGTGTGGACGTAATAACTTGTGGCATATGGGCACACAAACTAGAGTTGTGCCGACACGGCCACTAGTCGATCGATGGATTCATTTAAACTCAGCTATCACGCATGTCAATACGTGACGGACACTTCTGACACGGTCACGGCAAAATGTTACGTAAATGTAGACGCAGCAGGGACGTTGACGCGAGTTCCATGATTTCAAAAGCACTTACCTTGTAGTTTGTTAACAACGGGATGTTCGGCGTGCCCCTCGATGTCGAGGAAGTACACGCACGAGTCCTCGCTGCCGGAGACCACGCACACGCCGCGCCGGAACGACATGATGGGGCAGAACGTCGACTTCACGCTGTGCGAACTGTGCAACACGTCGAAGCGCTTCTTTAGGGACAGGTTGCCCTCGCGGTCCGCTATCCTGTGGGTAAAGGGTTGGTTGGGAAATTGAAATATTAAAAATTGAGGGTAGAAAGATAAAAACGAACAAAGAAATGTGGAAGCATTATATGCCTGTCCATATGTTTTTGTACATGGCATATGAATTGTTGCGTCAAATGTTACACATAAAAATATACTTTTAAAATGAAATTTGTTCTGCCTATACTTTTTACTCAAACGGTTAAATTTCAAGTTAAATTTATCAGCAGTCGTACAAAAACTTTCTTTCACGTTCGTGGCGTCAAAAGCAAAAAAAAACAGGTGATGGAATCAGTGTGGACTTAGACCCTCACTCATAAAAAATCAATTTCTCTACGAGATCGAATCAGAAACGAGTCGTAGGACGACCCCCCAAAATGGACGGATGACATAATACCCGGTACCCAAGTGCCTTTTGGATGCAGACCGACTCTTAACGGTCGGATTGGAGGTCGATAAGCCTATGTTCAGCAGTGGACTCCTATGGCTGAAATGATGATGATGATGGAAAACAGAAGTATGAGAGCGGAGTGGCTCTAAAGTACAAGTTTTGGATATAGCGGACATTGGCGTTCGGATATGAGGACGAGAGCGCGTTACCGGAACAGGTAGAGCGAGTTGTCGGCGGCGCTGACGAGCAGCGCGGGGTGGCGCGCCAGCCACGGGCTCCAGCCGAGGCACGTCACGGCGCCGCCCACGCAGCAGCGCCGCAGCTTGCTCAGCCCGCCGCCCGCGCTGTCCATGCGGTAGCTCACGATCACGCCCTAGGCACACGCCAGAGGAACATATATTGACGTCAGAGTAACACATGTTGACGTCAGAGTAACACATGTTGACGTCAGAGTAACACATATGGACGTCAGAGTAACACATATTGACGTCAGAGTAACACATATGGACGTCCAAGTAACACATATGGACGTCAGAGTAACACATATGGACGTCCAAGTAACACATATGGACGTCAGAGTAACACATATGGACGTCCAAGTAACACATATGGACGTCAGAGTAACACATATGGACGTCCAAGTAACACATATGGACGTCCAAGTAACACATGAACGACAAAGTAACAATTAGACTTAGTTGCACCACCTACCTGTTAAAGTTAAGGTTGCCGTGAAATTTAACCGTAACTGTAACATTGATTGTAATGGTTCGGCTAAATGTGTTGCACCAGAGTATTTAGTAGCTCGGGTAAAAATATTTTTTTGATAGAATTTGACGTTTGAGCGTGGCCGGTTACAGTTAGCGTCAAGTCATTTTAACAATTGTCAAATGGTGTAACCTGTTTTATATCTGACTGGTACTTTAACTGCACTGTTAATGTTAAAGTAAGATCGTGCAACCCAGGCTTAAAGTGGCTTCTCACATTGTTTTTGTGATAAATATCTGTATGATTAAAATTGAGCGAGCGAGCGAAGCAAGAGTCTCCGCTTCGACGAGGTGGGGCAGGTGTAAAAAAAGTGCTCGCAAGTTTTACTGTTTGCAGAACTATTACATTTGTTACGCATCTTACCAACAATTATTTTCATCCTAATCATAAACGAGTGCTATTAATTCCTACCCCAAAATAAGAGAACAGCGGCTTTTTTATTATTAATGTCTGATTATGGAATATGGAATATTTTATCTAAAATGCCTTGTACATTGAATCACGCTTACTTTATCATTCGCCGCCCAGAACATCCTGCCACTGGACTCGCAGGCTATCGACAACACTCGCCCGCCGAGAATACTGCTCCCACCTGATGAAGAAAATAGAACAAATTACTTTGCCTGGCAACGATGGCTTACAGCGATAAAGCCGCCCATTATACTGCTTACGTAGTCTACAGTTTAATTATGAATTTTTACTTGCTGTACAGTAAAGTAAATAAAAATAAATAAATAAATGAAAAACACATTTTTTTCCTCTTTATAACAATAGTATAGATGTAGATACCTACTAGATAGTGTAGATAGACCATTGTCTTTAAGAACTTATTGATTCCAGATTTGGTGACAGTTATTAAAGTACCTACAAAGTGGATAATCGTAAAATTTACTTGTGACGGCATCATGAACCCGATAAGATATCGCCTACCGACTTTAGTAGATGCGGTATCCGTAGGGACTTTGCGAACCGAAAAAAAAGCATGAAAGTAAATAAAACTACTATTTCCACACATAATGAAGCCATTGCGGTAGCCAGACACCTCATTTTCCCACTTGCTGCTCTTCGCATACATTTATATCGCATCTACCTACTATCGACCTTATCGTTTATAGGTACTCTTGATCTGATCCTATATTGAGAGTATCTGCTATCTTATGCGATGGTATGGTGCGAACGGGTGGTTATTTTGGTCCCTACAAAGGTTCCTCTACTGTCATTAATACTATAAAAAGTGAACAAACCCTTACCTCTAGGATATATGCCCGTCGATATGTTCAGAACTTCGACCATGCCCCTTGCGTTGCCCGCCTAGGTGAATGTTGAGGATCTTATTTTTATAAGATAATGTCCGTAACTACCAGCAATACCAGTACGAGTATTCCAGCTGTAAGCTTGCGCCAGAACCAGGTTCTTTATCAACAGGTGTACATATCACCATACAGGTGTACGGCTTAAGGCCCAAAGATTCTAGTTGTGGTCCACCATAGTATCACGTGACCGGGTGGTCACTCGTGGTATTTTCAACACATATCATCGGAGATCCATGGTCGCTTAACTAGCACTGGAAGAGTCCGCGTATCTGACAAATGTAGTTGATTTGAGATTTCAGATTTTCTTCGTCCCTACTACTAAATGAGCAACAAATATATAAAATTAAAGCTACTAGAGTATAGAACACAGCTAATTCAACGCATACAGTTAAAAATGGATAGTTTGGTGTTCTGGCGCGACCACGATCAAAGTTAGTTAAGCGGGTTTGAAGCATCCCCGTCGTTATTCAGCATCTCCTGAAATGAGGAACATGTCCTATAGACAGGTGTTGTCCCGCGTGTAAAGGATACGATGACCATGTTGTTGTTGGCGGGCTGGAACACGCAGCACAGCAGCGCGGCGCCGAGCTGGTCGCGCACACTGCGCAGGCGCCGCCCGCCCGCCGCCTCCCACAGGCACAGCGCGCCGTCCAGCCCGCACGTCACCAGCAGCTCGTTGGACGCCGACCAGTCGCAGCCTGCCACCACACGCCCACCACCACTTATGGGAGAATGAGCTCACACTGCCGGTGAAACTCTTTAATAGTTCCATTCCAACAATAAAAGCTATTAAAGACTCTCACTTGGTGACCAAAAAAGCTCGTCGAGCGAGCCCTTTAGAATGTTATTTACTAATTTATTTATTACTAGCTGACCCGCGCGACTTCGTCTGCGTCACCCCGTTTTTCCAACATTTTTCATTCCTGCTCCGCACCTGTTAGTCGTAGCATGATGTTATATACATATAAACCTTTCTCTTTAACCATTCTATCTATTGAAACAAACCGCATCAAAATCCGTTGCGTAGTTCTAAAGATTTAAGCATACAAAGGGACAAGAAAAATAGGGACAGAAAACGCGACTTTATTTTATACTATGTAGTGATAGTGATTTGCACATTAAATAATGTGCCTCTTTCAACGCCACACGGCAGAACAGAATACGACGTTCTTATAACTATGTTACATAAAATCTAATGTAAGACCATATTTCAGGAAATAAAGTTTGATTTGAAAGAAGTGGCCGAAGTTTGTTACTAGTAATAAGTTTTTTTTTATTTTATTTATTCGATTCAATAACAATCTTTTAGAACTGTGTCTGAATGTACAATATATATCAATATCTAATCTAAAACATTAGAAAAACAATCAAATTAAAATTTACATAAAATTGAGCAACAAATAATAAATATAAAATAAATAAAAGTAATATATAGTTGCGATAAAGTTCGTGCAACTTCGTGGCGGCTCCGTCGTTTGCTATCAAATGACAATCAACTTTTTTTTCGTACATAAGATTCAAAATGGTTCGTAATATTTTGCTTGCAGGCCGCTGCGTTTACAGTGGAAACTGGAAATTTATCTGAGGGCCTCGTTTATATCACGGTTTAGGTCCAAGATACGCGCCGATAGGTGGACCATAGCAATGAATGCCAACCCGAACGAGTCCTGCGACTGGCAACGCACTTATAGCACTTATAGCCGACAAAACAATCGAAGCGACAGCCAGCTCGCTAAATTGGTTTTGCTAGCCTTCCTTATTCGTTTATCCCTAGCAGTGGAAGTGCCTAAAACTATCAAATCTATAGCAAGTTGTGGTCTCAACTATGAAACTACCCTGTCATTCCATACCACTTATCGGTCACTTCTCACGGAAGCTACTATCCTATTGTGACGTTTCCGTTACCGCACGAAGTATTTCGTGGTAAATAGATAAATTGTTTACTGAGTCATTTGAAGATATAATACCGCGGTAGCCTAGTGGTATGGATAATGGACTGCTGATACTAGATCTCGGGTTCGATCCCATGTTTTACCATGACACACACCAATGACTTTTAGATGCTTTTCGAAGTGATGTGTGTTTTATCGCAAGTTTATAAGTGCCCGGTTAATGGCAATAGGCTCGGAATACATTGGGACCTAAACATAAACTGGCGAAATGTGGGTGCTAGCAACTCTGCCTACCCCTTCAGGGATACAGGCGTGAGTTTATAAAAAAAACCTTTCAAGGACCAAACCTACGCACTTTGTCGCTACTTTCAAGAAACAAACTACTATGTCACTACAAAATGGGTTTCTTCAAGAAGGGCATTAGTCAGCCTTTGCACTGGTCTGGTCGTGCCTCGTAGAGCACGTTAAGCCGTCGGTCCCGGTTGTCATACAAACATCTATGGCAGTCGTTACGGATAGTTGGAGCCTAAAGAAGTTCAACAACTGGTCTAGCTTCAATTATTCGATATCGCCTATATACCTCTATAACCAATAGGTTGTAGAGGCCAGGTGGCAATCGCTACACAATATGGTGGTTTAGCCGCAGACTGGAAAAAAGCGGAGCACGAACTCGCAAGTTGACAGTTTCGGATACGACCGGGATTAAAGGACGGATGATGATGATGTTAGGACTATATCCGGGTTATTGTAACTTAAATTTTCGATAAGTATTTGCATTTTAAACCTAAGAATGTCTATCTAAATTTAGTTTAGCCTAAAGCTCCGAGAAACGAGAACGGGAATTATTGTTATTAATAATATGAAACAAAACAACAGCTACACTTGGCCGGATTTAGGCAGAATCATTGAATATATTCAACCATGGCAGTTATATACGCGATGTAACAGTTGGTTTTCTTCGTACAACAGTTGCGGACGCCTGTGTATAGGTAGGTACGTCTGTGCGCCAGTACGCTACGATAACATTTCAGTTGGCAACCTGTCTGCGAATCGCAAAATATGATTTGCTAATGAATCCGAAACAGGCGTCTTTGGAGTAAAAAGATGAGTCAGTTCGGGTAAATTGGACCAAAGTCAAATAAATAATAAAATTATTTTAGGATATATTACACATCTGTGTGGTGGTGGAGAAAGAATATCAACACCCCTTCTCATCCGAAGGTTGTCGTAAGACTAATGTAAAAATACCCAGACAATATCACTGGCAGAGAAGGAAGACTCGAAAAGAAACTCTGTTCCTACGCATCTACCAAGCGTGGAAAACTGGAGGATGAAGCGTCCCAACATTGGGAGAGGCGTATGTCCAGAAGTGGACCGCGATAGGCACAGTGCCATCTAGACACAAACTAAGTAGACCTTGTCATACGGTTTCCAGAATGCGAATTAAATCTTTGTTATTGAAAATAAATAAGTACATCATTATATTTAGGTAAAGGCAAAGTAGGCACGTGCTCAGGGGCGCGAAGGTACAAAGAGGCGCGAGGGTAGAATTGTAAAAGAAGAAGCAGGTCATGTGAAGTCCTCTCACTCAGCGCTCCAACGATAGTGCGGAGCGCGAATACGTAGGCGAGGAAAAGACGACCGAGCCTCTGAGATGCTTCTACAGCGCTTTCAACGTTTAATTCACCTTTGGTATACATAGAAAGATCTAGACCAAATATACTTATGTACCTACCTACATATTTGCATTGAGCGAAGCCGCTATTTCCGGCTAACGTTACCGCTACGTCACAAAGGTCATAAAACGTATAAATCTCGTTTTCAGTAGTTCCTTACTATATCAAAATATATACTTGTTGATAATCGCTATCTCTAGGACACGTCAGGTGGAACCCGTTTAGAATCCATTCTCGGTACTTCCCGACTTCTAACGTATCTTGCTGATAAGCACTATGAACAAAACACGTCGGCTGACGGCCAAGAATACCAAAGCCAACGTCACTAATGGTACCAATGAGGTGGGTTATGACGAAATATTTATTTAAGCAATCACTAATAATTTTGTTTTGAGTAATAGTATGATTTCGTTATCGTTCGTTATCTTCCGTTATCCTCATAACTAACAGTTAAGGATAAGTTTTACAAAAAGCCCTTTAGCGATGGGTCATGTTCTGCATTGCGTAACTGTAGGCTATCGTCTCAAAGCTATGCAATAGTGTATAACTTATTGCTACTCCACGATTTTTTTGAAATGTGCCAAAAAAAACGACAGCATGCCGATTACACGCCACAATAGTTTGTCCCGGGACATTGTTTACTGGACGCTTAAGTTTTTTATTTACAAATTAACCCATAATACAAGCAATCCTCAGCAAACATCAATGGCGCTGTTTAATAAGTTCTTGAATTAAATCCCAAAAATAAGGATTACACTTCAAAAATGTACAAAGACTAAGTTTATAGACATACCTGTAACAGCTTTAGTGTGGCCTTGTAACACGAAAGAGACCTTCGGAGGTGTAGCGGTGACGTCACAGATGGAGACGGTTCCGTCGTGTGAAGCACAGCACAGCTTCGAGCGGTCATTGTTTGCGAATTTCACCACACTTACTTGATCGGTGTGCTGAGGAAGTCAGGTCAAAGTGTTGTAGCTGGGTTTGCTAGCAACAGAAGGCTGGGCTTTACTGGTTATTTAACATGTATTACAAGGGTTATACACACTGACACTACTTGTTAACATTTCAATGTGTACCCACATATTCAGAAAAGGTGTTCTTTTTTTATTTGACATGCAATGGAATAGTTTTACAAACGGTGTGTCTATTATGTGGCAAATATGAATCATTAACAATTGTGATTCTAATCTAGTAGATATTATGATTATTTTACTCAGTTTAGCTCCAAAATGTAGAAATAATTGAATTCACAAATGGATTTAAAACGATTAATCTTACTTATAGTACCTAATAATTAATTAATAGTAAATCTGGGAATAGTGACACTCTATATCCCCATTTTCCCCTCATATATTCCTTATCAGGAATATTCGATAATTCTTACCTGATCAAAAATATGATGAACCCCAGTGAATGCATAGTTTTCTGATATGGTCATATCATTTTTCCTCTTAGAATTTGTGTTCAATGGACTTTCATCCACAACTATACTTGTCTGAAATGGAAAATAATTTATCATATCAATAACACAGCTACAGTAATTTGAGGGGAGGTAGTAAGCCTTCCCGAAGAACGAAATCTATACTTAGGCCCTCTCCGTAAGTAGCGGCGCTGCCGTAAAACAAGTTACTACACCATGATGGCCTCTCAAAAATGTCCAATGACAGAAGAAATAATTTCTAGAAAGAGATTTAAGTAAAGTCAAAAAAGTCAAAACAATAAAAAAATTATAAGAAAAGGAGTAACTAGCCACAGAACTGCGTTGAAGAGGTGGTGGGGGTAAATAAGGTTAAGAGAGCTTCTGTACCGTTACTGCAGGACAAATTGGTTATCTCATTAACAGCACAAAACTCTTGAGTGAGCTTTGGCTACCCTACTCACCACTGGGAACACATGGTTACTATTAGCCGTTGACTGGGGAATACCTCTGCCATACAGAAGCATTAATTCATATTAATTCATAATTCATTTAATTCCTTAAAGTAGGACAACATTCTCCTTAAAAACATGGATTTGTGATTTAGTTTGTTATATCCAAGGAGTGCTATGGCACTCGTAGGTGACCCTGTGCCACGAATGCCAACATATTCCCCGTGTAAGGTAAGTGACTAATTATACTTTATTTTTTACATTGAATGAGCATGGCAGAGGTTTATTAAAATTGAAGATAACATGGTGGCTCCCCTTCATTAGCATAACCTGAAAAGACCATTATAGCCTGTAGTTCTTTTGAGTAGTGATACATATTATATAATTCATGTACCTTGCTACTAGACCTGGGTCGTGATGATGCCGAACTGATAGAGATATTATCTTGCACTCCATATCTCCGCTGTAGAAGCTGACTCCTCACATTTATGTACTTCTTTATTGTTTCAATGTCCTACAATAAATTATTAGTTATAAATTAAGATTTCCATAATATGTGACAGTATACCCTCTCATATTTAATATCACACCAGCTAGTCAAATGCTGTCATTGACACTATTCTATTGTACAGTATTAAAGCTCTAATGGAATCGGACGGATTCCAAGTTTAGCAAGAGTGAGAGTTTAAATTATTTATTTATCCTAGTTAATAATTCATTATAATCATTTCTATTATATCGTAACACGAGATTACCATAATATGTGACTGTAGGGTAAACTCATATAAATATGTAATAAAACTTAATTTTGTAATATTACAAACTGATAGATTTGTTTCAAAATTTTATATTTTCATGAAATTCATTGAATTGAATTTCGTGTATTATCATGAATAAAAATTGGTCTTTTGAACATCCAAAACGAGGAGCAGAACATGAATCTGAATATAAAATTCAATTACACTTCTTTGTGTATTTCAAAATAATGTTTCATTACAGTGCTTACCTTGAACTTTGAGTTTTCTCTCAAGAGTTGACTGCGACGCCGTATGTAAAGGGTCTCTGCATTAAGAAAAACATACTTTATATATTTTTTATGCCCAATGTTTACATGAGTATTATTTATAGGAATAAAACTAATTAAACAGAACTATTTTAGTCTCTTTGCAACCATGGCTACAGTACAGGAACCGAAACGTTGGGATAATGTACACAAGAGTAACAAGTAAGAATAAGAGAATAAAGAGTTCTAATTAGTTTCATTTCAATAATTAACAACAATAACTAACACCTTTTGTTTTTGCTGGTATACAGATGACTTTGATATAATTACCATTGCTTATCTGTAAAAGCTATGAAATATACTTACTAAAGTTAGGGTTGTTCGGAGCCCTATACGCATTGAAACGTGCATCTAGTGCGAAAATTTGCTGCTGAAACGCCGCCGCCATTACTGGCGTTATCTATATTGTATAATCTTGATTTATTTACACCTGTTAACACTATGTATTCTACGTATTTTCTTAATAAATTTTTCTCATAAACAACACGTAAACAAACAAAACATCTACCATTTTGACATCAACATCTTTGACATTATTGACAGTGACATGTTTACTTTTTAGGTGCGTTTACAAAGATATATTTCAATTAACACGATTTCATAATACTTTACTTTTGAAATAATTGTTAAGTAAAACAAAGCACTAATTTGTTCTTAGATCTCTTTTACAATTAGAAATACCATACTTTTACAGGACTATCGTTTCAATCTCATAAAAACTGGCGTTCTTGCTTCGTAAATGCTCAGGTTCAAGCAAAATCAAATCATTATGCATAAATATTTACGTTCTCTCATTCTCTCAAGCCGAAAGGTCATTGTGAGTGATGAAATAAAAAATCTTGACCTTAGGCAATAATAACGAGTCTTAAAAGCGCTTTTGTTGTCATTCGGCAGTTTGCTACACCCACACAAACGTGTTCGGCTCATCGCCCGTCCTCCACACGCGCCGGTGTCGACGGAGGCCAGCGATTTCCCAGAATCCTTATTTCCGATTCCGAAATACCCGGCGCGCTGATACCAGGAAATCTCAACGGCGTTATTGTGGAGCAATGCAAAGTAAAACCCGAAACACGTAGCTTTCTAGTGAGGTGCCTCTGGCGGCCGTGCCGGTATAAATAATCCGAATGCGTAAAAAGGAGTCGGTGACCGGCAATTATACTCGTCATTATAGTTTATACCAAGAAGCATCTTTCTGAATCGTCCGATTGTGTTTTTCAGATGAACTTGTATACTTGAGGGGTTTCAGAAATAAAATTGCATAAAAAGTAAATTTTAAAATTTCATTTATAATTAATGAATGACATAGCATACATCGTAACATGTAAAATTCAATCATACAACAAACGTACATATTATTGACAACGTGATATAATCCACTGAACAGTTCGACTATATTTACAAATTACAACTACGAGACGGATTAGTGCATGGGGTCGGTTTAAGTTCGTGACAGTACATGGGACACAGAAATATTACTATAAATAACAAACATTCTCTGCAAATAAATTAATGACTTATTCATCGATATTGATTATCAAATCACACTAATCCATCTTAAAAATAGTTGACTATAGTTTGTTGTACCTAAACATTTAAAAATATTTGCATTGACTTAAAAAAAATGCATGGAGTGTAAAAAAGTTATAGTTATACAATCAATCAGTCAAAACTTAAATAAAACTATGAAGGCAAGTATCACTAAGGTCCGTTGTGCACTGAGACGTAATGCTCGAACTCGGCACATGATTCGTAACTCAACATATCAAACTATTGCAGCAGTGAACCACTACATTACACCTCAGTGGACAATGACGTTGCATAACGCTAAAAGGTTTTTACACATTTAAAATCATATACATTAATCTATGTAACTATATACATAATTTCTTTAACAAATTCATTATAATATCAACATGATTTTAATTCATTTTGCCGACAAGCTACACAAATATTCGGCATTCATACAATCTTATTAACTACTCAGATTTCTTTAAGGTACAAGTAAGAGGGCTGTATAATACGATGCACTTATATCTGAACTCTCATCATAGCAACTGACTACAAGACGTTTTTCGTTGTTTCTCAAGGTACCTACTGTGTCGAAGCTCTACAGGTTTCAGTCTTACAGTTTCTCATTCATATTATGGCGCATCCACACGCTGGCGAGCACAGTCGTGAGCTAATTCGCCAACACGCATTGGCGAACATGTTAGCGGGAGCATATGCTCTTCCTGATGTGCAGTGGGGCCGTTGGCCAACGCATTCGACATTGTATTCGCCAACATGTGGAGCGAACATTAAATAGAGCGGTTCGCAAGTGCATTATTAAACCCTATCTATAGCTTGCACTGATATATATAAAATAATAACATTAAAATATTGGCGGATTCGAAACCTTAACGTTCATTAATATTTAAGCTAAAAACAATGGCATTACCTAAAGCACTCACTCACGGACAGCTGCGTTTTTTTTTGTATAATCTCTGACGTAACCGTGCCTTTCTGCCTGAATACGTTACTCTTCCAACAGACAAAAAACGATACAGATTATATTAATTTAAAAAAAAAAACTTTCCAATTAATTTAGGGAGTAATTTAACATACTTGACTCTCTGCTGAAGCAGCTAGGAATGCCTTTAAAATGTTCAATCTGTATCGATTATACCCAAACTAGGAAAAGCAACATTCGGCTTTATACTTAGACTACTGTTAAAACTATAGGAAATCGCGTCCAGCGATTGCTTTTGAGGTCTGAAGTCTCAAACGTCTCAGCTGACGACGGCAAGACCCGGCTCCTACCTAAGCTATTGCGGCCAACGTACTGACGCGGCGCGGACCCGACGTGTGTGTCACCACAATATTGACAAACTCGAGTAGAACACATAAGCGATTATGTTCATGCGAATATTTAATCGAACTTGACAACAATACCGCGTTCATCGTACTTTGAAACAGCACTAAAGTACCTACCACTTTCTAGCAACGAACTATCTATCATTGTTTTCAATATATGTAAGCATGTTACTCAACATGACGATACTTCAACAAAATCTATTATTTTCATATTCCAACGACTCGAGCGGAACATTAATTTCAACGGAACTCATAGCCCCACGAAATATATTCCAAGTATTAATGTAAGCTTTATTTTGTTAAGCATACGGTTTAAAACGCTGTATACGTAATGCATGTGTGTACGTATTGATTATTCGAGTCATGCCTCCATGTTAAACAAGGGATTATTGTATGAAGGCGTTAATAGGTCGCTGATGTTCCCTTGATACCTAATGTGCTGTTGAACAATTTGTGTAAAAAATTAGTTTTGTATACAAATATTTGTTATACCTATTATAGACGTTATCAGATTACAATAAGGTTCGTAATAGATTACAATTTCAAAGAAACTTAACAATATAATCTAACCTAGTGACATTTTTATCCAACGCTTAATTCCAATTGACGCCGTGTGTTATAAATAATTGATTTTAGGTAAATAGAAAACACTTTTTTAAACTTTATTCACCAATTATGGTCCAAAAATTTCATCTCTGCCATAATTATTGTCACACGATCACAACTAGTACTATACCGCCAAAAAGACCTGAGTGTGAGTGTGTATTGACCCTAATCCTCGTAACAAAATGTAGCTAACAGCTATTTCGTTGGAATAACTGTTGTATGCATCTACGGCGCATACTGATGACCGAACAATATAAAACGTGTAAAAGTACATTTTACTCAAATTCTCAAATATCAAACCCTCCTCACGTGCGCAGTTTCTCTTCAGCCATGAGGCGCTAGTTTCTTAAACGTACCTAATGCCCTTTAAAAAGTGATTGGTGCTGTACCTACAAGGCGTCTTCCCTACAAGTACCTATATATATTTCAATTGGTCCCGAATGTTCCCCAATCATTGACTTTGTTAACATTTACCTTATTAACCCTTCTGTAAAAGACTACTTTGTGAAAAAAATCCGTCTCGCCGATGACGTAATTTCGTAGGCTGGATTTTATTTTTGATAATCCGTTCTTATAAACTAGGTTCTCATATTTTACTCAATAGAATTCATTTATTAAAATGTGAGAACGCAGTATGTATTTGGCTACGTACATTTTAGGCGTAAGTTTTATTATATTTGAGCACGCGAAATTTGTAAACTTTCTGTGGTAAATACAGTATTACTTTTCAAATACTTATACGTTACATTGGAATTGGAACACTAAGGCTTTAAGGCCCGTTCTTACATCAGGCAGCTTAAACGAAACGCGAGTTGCCGCAACTCGAGTTTGGCGTCTCAACAACCTATCAGAATATCGCTAACACACATTTATTCATAAGTTTAACTATACACCACTTACGTAAAACATGTAGTTTGAACAACGATTACTTAGTACACAACATGTATAATGTATAATAAAAAGGGTAGTCGCGATTCCAGGAATATCGTTTAATGACACCCTAAAGTGAGGGTACGTGTATGAACAATATCTATTACGCAGGAATATTACTGAGGTAGTTTTAAATTTTACGTAACGTACGGCCTGTTGTAGTCAATCGTAAAAGATTACCATTGAAGCTTCTAACTATAAATACAATATATAGTATTCAAATAAATGATGTGACAAAGCTTGTGTGCTTTAAATGACGATAATATTTAAAATATCAAAATTACAAAAGCAAGTGTTAAGAATTCTGCGTATCGTGACGCGCAGACCAATGGTTCGCAATCACAAACATTCACATACGTGTAACCATTCATAGCCAATATACGGAGTCATGTGTGAAATACCGCTGACGACATTACCATACTTCGAAACAAGTTCATAACCAGTCTTGACCTTACTTAAGCGATGCAATGTATTCTAAAATTTAGATAGTTCAATCAATATAATAACAATGTATTAGCTAGCACCTGTCGCTTTAAGTAGGCACGGTCATAAGCTATTAACAACCTATATTCCACACTACTTAGTCCGCCTGCTCGATGTTATTAATGGAACTAACACAAGTCAATGCAGTACATCTATTTATATCATTCTCACAAAATACACTTCTAGTCAGATCTAAGGCATAACTAATTTATTGGACCTAATTCGATGTATGAAGTATAAATGGTATTTGTCACGTGTGAACTACACCTGTCGTATTGAAAAGCGGAACGCGGTTGATCGGTAGCTTTTTCTCAATTCTGGAAATGCTAATCAACCGAACCAGTTGGTAGTTTGCGGGGAACACTGTTAATATGGACGAGGCACCTTCTTGGAAACGAAAGCGAGATAGTCACTAGTGAGAAATGCGATTATCGTAATAACCTCCCGGAACGAGAGAGCCCTTTTCCAATCTGTTTGTAAATAGAACTCGACTATTAAAAACTTCATGGAATACTACCGTCCGACAAATATGGCGTCGCCCCTAATATACAGCTTAATTGCTCTGGCCCAACTCTGTTTTACACTTCGCATATAGGTCATTTATTATACTTGTATATAACATTTAATAGTAGCTTTACAGAATTAACGAATATATTATATAAATAATATAGTATATTAAGTATATATAAAGATAATATATATTTTGATTTTACTCTAATTTTAATTACAAACAGGTATTAAGCTCCAATAACAGAGTAACGGGTAATTGCCAACTTGTTTACGTATCCGATTAGAGCGATAAGTTGAAGGTACACGTTGATGACGTTTCATTTACGTTGTATTCGTGGCGCACAATCTCATGACATCATAGATGTTTCGATAAACAGATGAATACTAACAAACCTAGAATGATAGTACATCGTTAACAACGGAAGTAAAACCACAACTGATCCTACAAATATTAACCTAACCAAACAATTGTTATTGAGGAAAACTGTACGTTATAATTATGTATAATATAATATATACGCATAAGATAAGGTACATCTGACGCCATGGGAGTAGTGAATCCGGGAATTCGGGAAAATAGCGAGAACCGACACTTAAACAAACATGAGTTGTACTAACGTCTATGTAAATAACCCTCCTCTGGTCCATGGAACAAAAACGTTTCATTAAGGGGCGAGTTAGACTGTTCTATGTATTCGGAAGCGGCGAGATAAAGACACACATTAATCGATTCTGAATTGTATGTACCGCGATTCCGAGAAGGTATGAAGATTAGAGTTACATAAAAACCTAATACGGAATGACCATAAATATACCTATTATACGAGCAACAATCGATAACAAGTTTTCGGAGAATGAATTAATGCGTTTTTACTTAGAACGTACAGACGGTACCAGGAAAATTATCTCAAGTTATTAGTCGCTTGGTTAATTGAGCCCCCAGGGCAAATCACGTGTTTGTTTGTATGTATGTATGTATGTATGCTGCAATTACAATAAATTATTTTATATTTTCATATGCTTTTGAAGAAATTATGACGATTTGTATTTCCGGAAACAAGATAACATATCGAATTAAAAATCTTGTTTTCGGAATTGCTTTCACAGTAAGAAGAAACTTATTATATAACCAGCCACGACTGTCGTCCATAGAAATGTTTTATGTGAGCTCCTAAGAATTTAGTATTTGTTGAATATTGCAATTAGCTTCGTTGCCTCAATATCAAAGGAGACATCTTCGCAGTTCACATAAACTTACAATTGAAGTGATGATCAGAATTGCCTGCTAGGCTGCTAGTGAATTTTGTTTGAAGGAATTTAGTAGCTGTTTTACTCCCAGTCGTCGTCACTCGAAGATCTTGGAGGGGTAGAGTTGTCAGGTTCAGGAATAACGCTGGCCAGAGTATGGAGTACGGTACCTCCGGCGCGTTCCGCACCAGATATCCCTCGCCGTCTCATGGACAACTTCGCGTGGAGGTCAGCCATCAAGTCACCCCCGCTGGGTGTTTTACCGCCCTGGGGACAAAATAGACTGTTATAGTAATTGTTGTAGCTAATTAAAATGGGAATATCCGTCAAGGTAAATACCAGTGGGGTTATGAAGGTTGCGAGTAGCTGTTTATAGTATAGAGCTGCGGTAGCCTAGTTTTTTTTCATCTTTATTTTTAAAGAGGGTTTTTTCACACAGTGAATATGACACCCTCATCGGGTTTAAAATCTACATCTTATGATCTACGTTTCATTCATAAACATACTATTCTGTATAGTACTCTTGCTTCCTCACTGGCTGGGAAAGCAAGAATAACGGTAGCCTGTAATGGACTGGTGAGACGATGTCTCGGGTTCGATCCCAGGTTTCCCCGTGCCAAACGCCAATGACTTTTCGATGCTTTTCGAAGTTATGTGTGTATTTATCGCAAGTTTATAAGTACCCGGTTGATGGCAATATGCTCGCCACCTATTACATTGGGACCTAAACATAAACTGGCGAAATTTGGGTGCTAGCACCTCTGCCTACCCCTTCGGGGATAAAGGCGTGAGTTTATATAAAAAAACATATTCTAAACTAGTCAACAAGGTACACCTAATTGTAAACGATTACTGGTACTTCTAAACCACACAAATTCCTCTCCCAAAGAAGCTTTAGCAAACCAATCTACCAGCAGTATCATAATAATGTGTAAAAGGTATTCTCCAAATGATGGCGCCATATTCGAACGGGTGATCCCATTATAATTTAGGTTCCCCTAAACTCTGATGTAATTTGATTTACTTGTGAAAAAATACTTCATTTCCTTGAATGACTCGTACGCAATTTTATATCGAGTCATTTATGTAATGAATCATAATTTATTTTGAGTGTGATAATAGTGTCAAAATGTATTGTAAAACAGAATAACAATAGGCTATTATTGTTTTTATATTGGGTTCTTAATACAATTAGATGAGACAGAATTAAATTAATGAGTAATAATGGGTTATCAAATTGAACGGAACAATTTGGATAACCGTTGCATTTATTATTTCTTGGTACTCAAATGATAGATTTGTAACAAAACATTAGACCTACAATTGAGAAGTGTTGAAATAAAATAAATAAAGTATATTTGTGTGATAAGAATAGTGCGTGAGGTCATTCACACTGGTTATTTAGTGAACCATTCAATTCAAGATATTTTTTGTTTATAAGATTTATGACTATCCATTTGCCTCAATCTAACAATAAAAATGGTATATGCACGCGTATGTTTACGCATAACAGTTGGTCGGTCACTAGATAATAGCTTCATGAATTCATCTTTCGTACTAGAATCCTTGAATTCGTAAGCACGTTTACAAAAATGGTAAAATACACTTGTCTGTGACAGCGTTAATCAGTCATAATAATAAATGTTGTTTATTTGCTTTTAAATTAGATTACTGATACGATAATATTTACAAAGTGGGTGATGAACTGCTTTATAGTTCATTGTGTCATGTACCTACAATTATTTGGCCAATTGTCAGAGGGGCCGCTGTCTGCGGGCGCGCACTGTGTTAATGCCAATAACCTCGGTCAGCTTCGCAGAACATTACGAAATAGCGCAAACCGCGATTTTTTTCGATTTAAGTTTTAGAACATTTGTATAATCAAATGTAACAATGTTCAAACTATATCTGCAATGTCGTATTATAAATTTAAAGGTTGATTAAACTTATTTTAACCCAAGTTTCATTAATAAAATATTACACAAGGTTATGTATTATGTCAAAAGTTCTGTGTCAAATGTTCAAAACTTTGATTGTTTGCTGTTCCAATGCTAGCTCGCCGGTTTTACAGTATCCCCGACGATATACCTAGTGGAATTTTCATAAACAACACTTTTACCTTATATGTCTGTCAGTTAACTTGATTTTTTCTAAGTTTAATGAACAATCTTACCTTAGTTAGAATTAAAAAAAAACTATCAGCTGTTGGTACTGGCTCTGAGTTGTCGTCAAGACGATGTCAACATTCGGTAAGAGGTGTTTAATGCTTTTATAATGAAATAAACTTTATTATTTACCGTACAAATGATTCTCGATCTTAATATAAGTGAGAAAGTTGATATTTTTGCATAATAAAATTAGATTTAACTTTGAATTGGTAATTATATCAACTAATTAATTTTATGCGTCTATTACAATTAATTCAAGGAATTTTTACATAATGTAGGTACATATGCTCACGCCTATTACCCTCCGGGTTCGTTATTTAAATATGTAATAAGTACCAAAATTGTTAGTATTTTAAGAGTCCGAAGATGTTTCTCAACATAGTGAAACAGATAACAGTGGATTTATTTTATGTCATTTATTTTATTTTGGTCAATATAAAAACTTAAAAGTTTGATATTTATTAATATTTAAAAATGTGATTAATTATAATCGAAACACTAGTGTATTAGATTACTGTAAAATATTATATTTGATCAAATAACGCAACAGCAGGGGCTCACATAAAAAATGTTTGACGAGCGTGTATTGGCCCGTTTTTATATAAGTAGGTATTTCTATTATAGAAAACTAGTTGGTTAACGGTTAATGGCAATAGGCTCGCCACCTATTATATTGGGATCTAAACATAAAACTGGCGACATGTGGGTGCTAACACCTCTGCCTAACACTCACGCCTATATCCCCGAAGGGGTCTTCGGGGATATAGGCGTGAGTTCATGTATGTATGTAATTGGTTAATACTTTCCACTGCACACCAAAACTATGTGAATAAGTTCATAAACGTATGGGGGACCACCGGAATTTGCAACGACGTGGTACCATTTCTCTTTTATTGACTGGATACGCGCGAAATCGTCTCTCACTACGTCGACTTTTGTTCAAAATGTACGCCGCTATCTATACTCTGGGATACTTTATAAGAGACAGCCTTGCAGGAGACCGGAACAAACCAGTCGGATTTCGTCCACAGATAAGTAAACTACTTGGTCGTAAGCTACCAGTTTGACGCGATTATAAATAAAAATATCGTATCTCTTTCTACCTAGAGAAGACAGGTAAGGTGTCGCGAGGCATCTTAATGATTCCCATCGTATATCAAACTGGGAAATTAATATGCAAATATTTTGAACATTATCATATAACATCCATATTATAGACCTTACTATTTTTTATTTACTATATTCTTTTATTGTTGACATTGATTTTATTGATTTAAAATTCCAATAGATGCAAGGTCAAGCCGTGAATCGAATAAAGGACCTTATGCACTATAGTCGCATCTACCAAAATGTACAGTGGGCTCCAAAAGTTCCTGGATATCTTAACACCTATAATCCTTTGACAGCCTAAGTCTAATTTAACCAACAGTAACATGACTTTGACTACTATTTCACCTCGAACAACCAAAGACCCAAAGAAACGCACGCCGTTTAAGTCGGTTAGAGTACAACATAACGTCTTCAACCGACAAGAAAAAAATAAAACCTCTTTATCACACGACAAGAAAAATACAATCAATTAAACCCAAATGACGGAGTTATAACTGTTCTATGAAACAAAATGGTTGGCATAACTCGGTGTAGATGTTGTTCTGTCGGTGGCTTTATTGTGTGCTAATTAAAAATTGGATATAATTATAGGTACTATGTAATCTAAAATTGTTATGTAACTGTTTTAGGTCCTATAATTTTTATTTATTTTGATTTACGAATTATCTCACTTTAAAATATATATTTTATTTTAAAAGTAATCTATAAATTCAAACAACACGGTCATTAACCAGGATGTTCTGTTTGCCCTTCGCTATGGAACTAGAAAAGCCTAGATATCATTATTAGATAAAATCTGAAATATATAGCTCCAAACGTCATCAATAATTAAGATAAATAATCAAATTATCTCTTAAGTGATAGTTTACTAAGAAATAATAAATTTGAGGCATCAGATAAGATCCGATAAGATAATCTTCATTTGAATATTATCGCTTAGATAGATTAATGGTGTTGTTTATTTATTTATAGTATTTTTATGTTTCCAATTTTTACATATATTGGCAATATACGAGGCTCGTTTATTAACATTTAAAACAGTCCTTGTATTTATAAAAGCCCGTATTTTTCTTTTTCTAGGGGCCTTCGTCTTCGGGAGCGTTTCCCATATGCTCTGTATAGTTAAAGATTAATCGTAGGAAAGTGTAACCAGTTTTTATGTCTCGTTAGGCTGTTCACATATTCACCAAGCTTCAGAAATAGATAGGGATATTTTTTCACATTTTACAGAATACAGTATACAATACAAGCAGGATAATGGAAGTACTTTGGAGGTTTTTAAATATCGTCTACCTAAGAAAGATGCATTAATTTTATAAGCGTAAAACATAAGGGTGTTACATGATAATGTCAATAAAATAAAATTTAAAGTCAATAGAAACTTCAATTGCAGTAAAATTTCGATTAAAATAATCTTAACCAATATCATTAACTATTGCTTAAATAAGTCTACATAATTAAATAGGCTTCGCTTTGATATTTCGTAATATACCTGTCAAAATATATTCTGTGAAAGTTTGCCCCCCTCCCCTCTCTATGAATAACGCTGCGCCAAAGCACCGAGCATTTTTATTAGCTATATTTCTAGATGTTCTTTACAAGCTATAATTTCTTGGAAGTTGTGTTTTATTCTGGATAATTAAAATATGTTAGTAAATGGCTTCCAGGTACACTAAATTCTTTGAAAATAATGACTGAAAGGACTGACCAGGGGGGCTCAAAAAATGACATTCTATTGGCGAAAACGCCAGTGGATGAATCTGTGTGACTCGAAATATTTTATTTCACATACTTTTATTATTAAAATCACAGCAGTGTCAAGTCATCCATTGATAGAAAATTGAACCCCCCTCCCCCCCTCGTATACTACTTGTGTGCCACTGAATTTCCTGACTATATTTACTGGTCCTACTGAAAAGGTACTAAATGCTTCCGAGAGTTTGGCAGTGGCTTAAGTCTTATAACTGCAAAACAAATTATTGTCGTTTCATGTCAATTTTACTATTTGTCATACATTAAAAATACATTTATCTATTAGCATTATTAAAAGCATTATCACAATAAAACATATAACGTCATTGGTTTTCTCTGGCGCCAGTAGCTCTGAAAAATCAATTATTGCAATCGTTATCACGTCGATAAGCAAGAAGTCAGCTGTACAATGATTGGATTACCAAGAAACTATCAATGAAATAAATATTTATTAACAATCGCAAGTAGAGGTCAATGGCAGCCCATTAGCTGTAATTCTCTGACGAGATAATAGAGATATTCTTGAAAATGAATATGTAGGTATGAATAATATTACTTTTTACATCGCACGAAATATTCATAAACCCGAGCGTAGGTCAAAAATTAAATACGGATCTCCCACCACTGAAATGAACCTACAATTCTGCCATCATCTAATCTACCAATTCTAATAGGTTTCCGTGACGCTCAAGAACTACAAGTTTAGCATCTTCGCCTCCCCTACTAATACAGACGGAGTTATAGCCAAATTTTCTTGCGGTCATACATATTGAAGTAAGATAAAAAAAGGAGGTTGTTAGACTCTATGTAGGTATTTGTATATAAATGATGATTGATTAAGATTAGTTGCCTCATAATGTTCATCTCGCCTTTAACGCTAAACCTCTCAAGTCGAAATTTAAAAACATCGCAACACGGCATCGGTAGTTCAAGAACACACAATTTTTCTTTGAAATATAAACGCAATAATGAGCAGGTTCGCTGAAACCGCCATATATCGAATTTCTTGAACAAAAACGTTTCCAGAATTGCCTATACATACAATAACCGTATGCATATATTCAGAATGTTTCACAATGTTGTTTTTTAAAAGCGACTTCTGAGAAATGAGATGGATCCAAATAAACACCGATTCTTAAAATCATATATTTTTAATAACACACGCTGTGATAACAAGGTCAAAAAATAGGTTTTTATCCAACTTCACGATAACTTAGTCGTGTGGATGGATGCTGGTCGTTTCAATGTAAGTGCCAGTTGAGTAGTCAAGTAAACCATCTTGTCTGGGGGCACCCAAATGTTCAACATACCGTTCTTTACTCTGTTCTCTTGACATCGCATTGTGACATATTAGTGCTAAAGTACGTACTTTAGCACTCACTTCAGATATCTGCTTTCTCCAAAGACAAATCTATTTCATCCAAATAGTCAATTAGCCCATACAAATCATGTAACTTATTTCTGCAGTCCGTATAAATTCAAACTCAGATCACAAGAAAGTAGTTGGAAGTATGGCAGTGGTCCATCTGCCCCATTACACGGACCGGAGTCTGCGAGTGACAGATATATTATGACCTTACCTCACTCATTACCTTTACTGAAACGAGTTCGTGGAAGGCATCTCCTTTCTTGTATCATTGTCAACCTTGCGCGGATATTTTACGAGGAAAAAATTCATGAGTCGGAATGTTATGAATAAAATCTACTAGTACTGTTGGCAACACAGTTATACGTGCATCCTGTATCTTACTGAATGTAGATGAATTTCGACTAACTGCGCTACGATGTGCTATTAGTTTCGGAACTAATGTTACAACGTCAGCTACAAAATTAATTGTATTATCCTTCCTTGATTGCCAAACGAAATGACAGATGAGAGCAGTAAGTAACGAACACTAATGGATGACTGTTTATCTTAAATATTCTAGGATTCTTGGACCCTTACCCCAATTTTAAATCAGTAAATATATAACCAATGGAATTTTCTCCTTCCCCGGGTTTACTCCGAAAAAATACAACTATTGTCGTGTTTAGTAGAATTCGTTAGCCTTAACAAATAGGACGAAACCGTGGCAAATTATCACATAATGGGGATAAATAAACTACAAGGGTAAGATGAATATTATTGTAACTGTCGAAATCACAGGAAATCCAGTACAAGCATGCACTTGCGTTGAACGCAATGGGGAGACCCTTTGTTCAACAGACACGTCCCAATTTTAAACGGACCGAAACCAAAAGACTCTCTATTGTTATTTCAGCTAAGGTTGAAGAAAGTCATATAGGATGTGAGTAATTCTAACGATGCTTAGGAATTTTAAAGAACTATAAGAGGACACAAATAAAAAATCTTGAAACAATTTTTTAAAAGTCCTATTATAGCGAATATAGTTGTAATGTAAGTAATAATAAATTATTTTTTTTGGTGATCAAACTTTTATTTATCACCAAACAGTTTAGTTATATAACAACACTAAAAATTAACATTTAGAATCTTTATATGGTAATTTTATAACTCACTACGCCTACCTAACTACAATGACTTCTTCGAAATCGTAACAACCAATTCATTTTTGTGACCAAATCTGGGCTAAAAAAAGCAAAACTAAATCCAAGAAGCGATCGCAAAACAATATTTTAAAGAACTTCAGGGTAACTTACCTCCTACAAGAAGCCCACGATCAAACGGCTTTATAAGGCAGATACAAATATAAGGGCATTTATCTCCTGTCACTGTGCAAGGTTCGTCCTGGCTCGTTTGGAGCGTGGCAAATCAAACATTTGAATTGCGTGGAGCCGTATAATTGGCTCGTCGTACCAGGAATGCCGTTGCGTTCACTACAGCAAAAACCATTTCAAGAACCATTCCATTGCTATTATTGTTGGTTGAGAAATAATTGGAACTAGAATAAAAGTTGGTGTCATTGATTTTAGTATGTGCTTTGGTGATGATTTAGTAGATGTTTGAGTAGTTCTAGTCTGGCCTTCTTTCAGGATATTAGACCAACTTTTAGGTAATCTGTGATATTAGTTATGACCATACTGGCTTGTGATCCACGGTCATAATAATCTTTTATTTAATTAACCAATTTTCAAGGTAGATATTGCTTCTATTAGCGGTACTGATGAAATTATAATTTGATTATAATATTATAATAATTGAAAAATTCTTTGATAAATGAAAACATGATCACTTTACTAGAGTCTATGTACTATTTCAGTTTAAAAAATGTGTCAAATTTCATCCAGAAGCGTTGAACGGTTATTGCTTGATAGTCGCCTCTAACCATCCACACTTTCACATTTTACATACAACTGAGAACAAGCACTATCATGATCTTGAACTCTCAAAGATCTTAGATCTGATTCTAATAATATCCCTACGGGGAACTACAAATAACCAAGGATAATTGTCAAGACTTGAGGCGCCAACTGGCAATGTAGACAGTATTTCAATCATAGAAGATAATAAATTTTAAACACAGTTGTTAGAAGGAAAATATGTCTTTTAATTTTCATTTCTCCGGTGTACTATAGAAATTAATTTATGGTAATGACTTAAATCTAAGTACACTAATAGGTATTATATAGAGGAAAGATTTGTATGTTTATATGCAAACGATTATACTCAAAAACTACTAAATCGATTTCTACATACCATTAGAAAGTAACATAATCATTGACATTATCACTGAGTTACATAGTTTATATATCATCACGAGCGGAACAGTAATCATGAATGTCAATAATTTCGGTAGATTGACGTAGATTATTTAAAATGTATTAAATTACGGACACATTATATAGGTTAAAAGGATACAACGGGGATTCAAAATACGTCACGAGCGAAGTTGGGGAGGGAGGGACAGCGGAACAAAAGCTGCAACGTGAACGGGATCTGAATTCCACGCCGAGCAACATAGTAATACATAATAAATAACATAACATAAACTCACGCCTATATCCCTGAAGGGGTAGGCAGAGGTGCTAGCACCCAGATTTCGCCAGTTTATGTTTAGGTCCCAATGTAATAGGTGGTGAGCTTATTGCCATTAACCGGGCACTTATATACCTGCGATAAATACACACATAACTTCGAAAAGCATCGAAAAGTCATTGGTGTGCCATGGTAACCTGGGATCGAACCCGAGACCTCGTCTCAGCAGACCATTACCCATACCACTACGCTACCGCGGTACTCGGTACGCGGTACGATACATAATAAATATCAGTTATGATATCAGTGAAGTAATCGCCATTCGAGTTTATTCTCTGCAATTAATAAGTTTAGGTAATTCATGCGCCACAGATTTTGTTTGTACTTGTTGTATCTACTATCGAAATATATTGATTTAAAAAAATAATAGGAAATTGATATGGTTCCAGAGGATGTTGCTGAATAATTTATAATGACGTATTTTTTTCGACTTTGTTATATTTAAGACAGGCATTTTTTTATATCACGTAGGTGGCAGACAAGCTCACGCCCCACCGGGTGAAAGTGGTCACATTCGTTCGCCTATAGAAGTTGACGTTTGCAACACCAAAGGCGACACATTAGCGTTGCCAACCCCGTAGAAACCTAGAAGGTTTATCATTCTTGAAGAATTTCGCATTTCTGCAAGTTATTTTAAGTAGGTAGAAATATTTTAAGACAAGTTTATTTCGAAATAGGTCATTTTTGGTGATCGTCGATTTAACACGTTCAACGCGGAAGCCCATTTATGTATCTAGTTATTATGACGCAACGAGATCTAAGAGTTCTCGTTGTGATCCATCAGGAATGACGCAACGAGATCCAACAGATCTCGTACGACTTAATCACTTCAAACCCCAATATTTTTATGAAATTTGAATAATTTAAAAAAATTTTTGTATGTGCACGTAGAGGATGATCAGACCTTTCAGTAGTTTTTCGCCGCCTCGAGTTATCTCAATACAATACTGTCAGATTTACAAAATAAAAAAACGAGTACTTTTAGATCTCGTTTAGATAAAAAATAGTGATGGGAAACAATAAGACAAACAACATTATCGACGATGAATCATTTATTATAGTAAGGTATTAGAGACTTTACTTAGAGACCAGTTTAGACTTAGTTTTGGTCTATTAGTGCGATTAGTGCTTTTTGGTGTATTAAGTAGATTAGATATATTTTGCTCATCAAAAGACTCATCGAGGGTAATCATATTTATTGCTGAGGGAACCATAAGTAGAGTACCCCCAGTCAATGGTATTAATGCCAAAGTATCATTTTTGCCCATTGAAGCATCTATAGAACCAGTCTCATTTTTTGGTGCTGGAATTATTATCTCCTCTAATATTTTCATCTTTTTAGTTCGTAAATCCATGCTATCATAGTACGTATCCGCCGGTGTGCAAGGTCATACAAACTGCGAAAACCCTTGTTTGCTGGTACTTGGCAAGTTAGATGTATTTATGTTATAATTACCTACATTTTGATTTCCGTGCTGCACGATGTATAACGTTGGACGGGTGGTGATGAAAATACATTTGTAAGTTATTGGTAAGAATGTCCAGTACTCGGGCTAGTAAAAATATTTTCCCTGCGCACTCCAGGTACACGTTTGAACACTTTCCGGAATAGAGACGGAGATTTTGGAGATCGATTATTTTCATTTTCCCAGTTAGGTTCTTCGGAAGAGCTAAAGGAAAGTTCCGAAAAAATTTTTCGACATCGTTTGCGATTCGTTATATTATCCATCCCGATTTTAGCGTAATTGACATGCACACATCGATAGTTGACATAACACTAATTATTTTCTTGATAAGATTCGCACGAGATTTCTACGAGATCCTTTAGTTCTCGTTCCGCATTAGACGCAAAATTTTACTATTTGGTCGCAACGAGACCTATCAGATCTCGTTCGTTTTTATTCATAAAAATATTACATCCAATGTACATAATTCCAAAAAAAATAATTATCTCACTCTATCAGTAAAGAAACATACAGAAATATCATTTTCGAAACGGGACGGACATAGAAATTCACTTGCGCGATACTGAAACGACACAAACGAGACCTAAAAGATCTCGTTCCGCGTTGAACGTGTTAAGCAGAGACTCATTCACACGAGAGATGGAGAAGGTTAATAGTTATAATCTAAATAGGTCATTTCAGAAACAAGTCTTCTAAGCACTCAAAATCATTTTGGGATTTCATAATGAATTTGAGTGCTTAGTAGACTTGGGCTTGCATAAGTTTATGTCATATTTTACACACATAATACCTAATTAATTACAGTGTTTCAACAAAAACACCTTTACTATACATCAATTCACAATTTTAATGAGATATTCGCAATGAACATCCATGGAAAAAACTTTCGTACGTTTTGTTATTAGTTTAACAAGTTATACTCAGAAAAATCAGCAATTCTTCCGAGAACGTGTGTTAATGTGCCTATAATGTGCATGTGAGCGCTACAGTTGTTAGCAAAAAGGCTTAGTTACGAAACCCAGTGGGCCGTACAAAGCTTCGGCTTAGTGTTAAATGTCAAGCTATGACGCGACGCTAACCTTCATAGTACTGCAACAAAATGTTTCTAACGTCGGTTTAACTTTTTTAAATTAAAGATTGACCTGGTGTCTTGGTGAAATTTGTATTACATACATAAACATAAACTCACGCCTTTATCCCCGAAGGGGTAGGCAGAGGTGCTAGCACCCACATTTGAATTACTAAGCCCTTTTTAGGATGAACTGGATTCGGAAGGCAGAGGTCGGCAACATTAGGAGAGGTCTATGTTCAGCAGTGGACTGCGATAGATTGATTGACTGATAGAAGCCCTTTTTGGATCAAAACTTAAATAATTTTTCAAATTCTTTTGTAGGTTCTAGGAATTTGATGATTTTATCATGAACCTAATAAATTTTTTATAGGACCTCACTCTTTCGTGATAAGATTAGCGAAATTTATTCACATACTTAGTAGAGAATAATCGCCATACATAAGTGGATAAAACAGCGAAAAATAAAAAGAATCAAAAAGAAAAGAAAAAAAAATACTCGCTTCCTTTTTACAGTTACAAAGAAAATGTCAAACGAAAAAAAAAGAAATTTTAAACGTAAACTCGCGTTTCCTCGCGCGCAATTTCATTTCAGATCAATACTCACGTTAAACGCCAGTAGGTACCTATATTATGTTAAGTATGTTGACATATCATCCATTGAAGTTTTGGTGATACGTTTGATGAATATTTAACAATAAACGTTCAAACGCAACGCAAAACCCACGCGCTGATATTAATGCCGCTTGTGTCTGCTCTGAGAACGATGATACATTCATAATAATATGTTCACCATTATAAAAATAAACATTTTGTACGACATACAGGCCCTGTATGTTATGTACTGTTTCTGAACCAGAAGTAATAATAATAATAATATCACGCCTGTAGGCAGAGGTGCTAGCACCCACATTTCGCCAGTTTATATTTAGGTCCCAATGTAGGTAATAGGTGGCGAGCCTATTGCCATTAACCGGGCACTTACAAACCTGCGATAAATACACACATAACTGCGTCATAAGTCAAAAGTCATTGTTGTAAGTAAGTATATTGCTTAAAATGTTTTTTCTAGAATACTAATAAACATTGATAAATATTTTAAACCGCTTTGCAAACATGCTTTAGGACAAATCACTCAGGATTCATTTTCTAATTAAAGCCTCCCAACATTGAGTGAGGCCTATGTCCACTATAGGACTGCGATAAGCTAATTGGTTGATTGATTTTCCTCTCCACTTAGGTCAACAGAATTAATTAATGAAACCGACTCAGGCTAATTAATTGTATATTATATAATATAGTATAACTCACTGTAAAGCTAATTGTTCTATAACAAAGCTATTATTATCAGAGATGTCACTAGCGAGTTGTCAGTTGCAGCGAGAAGGGGAAGAAATATATTGATATCAAGGCAAGAAAGGTTCATGCTATTAAGGAGAGCGGCATTATTCGAACGAGAACCTTCCGTAAGACGAAAATAAAAAAATTAAGAAGATCCGTCCATCAGTCCATCCAATCATTCATCAAGAGACTTGCTTATCGAACTATTTCATCTACTAAACTTTTCAGTAACCACTATCAAATGGTTCATTTCTCACTCCTAAACAGATGTGTTAATTTCGTATTCAACACCATTTGTTGTACCGTTCGGTTTGAATAAACGACGGGATGCATACATACATGAGTTTACCCCGAAGTACGAGCGTCAATTCTTTGGAAACGAACAAAGAGTGATGAGGAGAGCTGGTTCCGTTAACTGGTAGATGACGGACACGATACGATTGCGTTACTAACATATAACGTATAGTTACCAGTATAATATATCGTGACCCCAATCACGTCATGAAATGTATCTCAAATCCACCAATAGATCATATCAAAATAATCCGCGCGCGATAGGCCCTCGTTTCTTTTGTGACTTGGGGTCACCATACAATATAAGTACTCTATGTTGAGAAACGTTGCACTTGGAAGAGATTAGAAGATTGAGGGCCGACATTGACTACCGGTACGTCACGGCAAATAATTGTGTATCTTACAAATAAAAGTAGACCGTAAGCTAATGAACACTATGATCTTTTTACATTAAATTTCAAATTGCTGTTTTTATAACATTACTCGGCTGTTCAAAAAGGTAGGTAAGTGAGTTTTTTTATTCAACTAACTATACGTGTCAACTTTAAAAAGCCTGAACTGTGAATTTATTAGGTACGGTTAGGATCCTTCTCGCCATTTTGAGCAACGCTGGTAGTTTTTTGGCAGGGCAGAAGGCAGTCGCATATCTAAATATGGTAGGTATTTTCATTTTTATTTCCATTTTAAAAAAAGAAGAAGAGTGATATAATTGAAGAATGAAATGAAATAATTTGTTCTTGTGTGAGCGATTTCATATCTGCATTAGTAATGAACCAATTAGGCCACTTTATATAGATCGCAAGCTAGCAAACATCTGAAAAAACTGCAGTATAATAATGATGCCGCATCAAGCTGTCACCGACTGGTTCTTGTAACCCCCATTGAGGAATTTATACAATAGTGATTAATAATACCTATTCACACGTAGATGTGTCCATTTAAATAATACTGGTACTATGGAATCTCATCCAATTATAATTGTATCATACCATACACCTCGTTATTAGTAAAGAAATATCAATTATTTTTTAATCAGGAGAGGAATGAGTTTTTACCAGCGGTTTTTGATTGTATAATCAAGAGAAGCGTAAGAAATGTAGTTGACAATGTAGTAGGTACTCGGTGCACTATTCATTTAAAAACAATAAAAAAAATACAGATAGGATGGAGTCTACACTAATATTATAAAGAGGAAAGATTTGTTTTTTGTTTGTTTGTAACGAATGGACTCCGAAACTACGGACCGATTTCAATAATTCTATCACCTAAAAAAGCTACAATATGTAGGAGTAACATAGGCTACATATCATGCTATCATACAAGGGAGCGGAGGAATAATCGTAAATCTCAATAGATCTGGTAAATTTCTATACATTTAATATCGCTAACTATTTCCGTCGTCATGACAGCAAGGAGAATTAGTATGGAGATGCAATTAGAGAATCGAGTCGAGTCGTACAATGCGATAATCAACATCCACTCGGGCCAGAGAGACGAGCGTAGCCGCGCGTCGCCGTTGTTTGTTTTAAAGACAAAAAATCGGATTGTCGAAACCTTTTTGGTGTTTAAATACTAGAAATTGAATTGAAATTGTTTAAATACTAAATAGTCAAATCAACTGAGCGCCAACTATACACTCAGATATCATTTTAAGAATTAACCCTTCTGTGGTAAATGCAGGGTCGGATCTCTGTAAGTCGTAGACTTTGGCTGTTAGCCAAGTTAGTAGCAGACTGTTTTTTAATTAACTGTAATACATAAGGTGAGTGTATTCATTTGAAAATGTTTGAAGTGGTGTTTTATCAGACTCGGGCTTAGTTGCACCAACTACCTGTTAAAGTTCAGGTTTCTGTCAAATTTAGCAGTAACAGTTACATTGATTCTAATGGTTTGACTAAATGTGTTGCACCAGTAGTGTATATAGTAGCTCGGTTAAAGTTATCTTTTTGATAAAATTTGACGTTTGAGTGTGGTTGGTTACAGTTCGCGTCAAGTTATGACGTCATTTTAACAATAATTGTCAAATGGTGCAACCTGTTTTATACCTGACCGGTACTTTAACTGCACTGTTATTGTTAAAGTAAGATCGTGCAACCCAGGCTCGGTTTGTGGGTTGCGACTACATTGTGCCTACGAGGCTATACTAGGGAGCGGTAATACGATTAGTTTCGCATTCTCCCTGAGAAGATTTCGCCTCGCATCTGGTAGCCTTTGGACTATACGTCTATTTGGATTGGATGCATGAATTTCAATACGTTTGGGCGTCCAAACCTGGAATTCACGTAACGATTTTGGAAAATGTCCACTCCTTTTGGATCGTTGGACGTATCGCTACCTTAATGGATATTCACGGGTGAAATTCAACCCTACGAACCCTGAAATTAATAGGGACGTTTACAAGGTTGTATTTGAACATTTTGCGTGTGGTGTTTATTTCGCGTTTTGTACATTCTGCTCTGAATGGGTATTAATAATGTTTCATATCTTATTTTATAATGAAAAATATGCATTTTTAAATAGGTAATATATTGCTTAACTAAACTGTACCTACTAATAACTTTTCGAAAGTTCGCAATGTAACTAGGTCATCAGACACAGTCACAAATTCAGTTCAAATTTATAATTTTTTAGATTTTTATATTCTAATTACTTTCATTATGAACTCATGAGATAAATGACGATATTCTGTTATACTATATTTGCACTACGCGCTACAGACGCGTGACGACACCTGCATGTATCGTTTTTGTATAGACCGTTTTCAAAAACCCTTGACCTTACAAATAGACCTGTCAATTGAAAGTTCATTATATTTCTTTCTATAACCCCCTGGTTAGGATGGCCCGTCAGTACAACGAATTGGTAAAAAATAACTCAGAACTTGATATATTCGCTAAACTTGAAACGTATATCGGTTCACTCAAGGGTTTCCTCTATTCCACACCCAACTATGTAAGCAGCTAACTACGTACTATAAATATGTATTCGTTTGAATAGTTATTACTTAGTGTTAAGAAGTTTTTCTATTTGCACAAATTTTTGGATTGCAATTCAGACTTAGATTGTATAATTTTATTTCAGTTATAATCACAATTGTAATCTGTGTTGTGTAACAAATAAATAACAAAAAAAAAAAAATAATAGTGATGAATTTTCGAGAATGAAAAAGTAGTCATCATCCCTAATACTTATGTCCAACAGTGACTAATAAGTTAATTGTAAAACCACTAATTTGTCAATCAATGTATACCAGTGAAAACCACAGGAAAATATTATCGGATTGCGAATTCGTAACCTACTAAATTAGGGAAAGACCAGTAAGGTTATTCAAAACTATTTCTTTCTACATTTATTTATTTATTTAGATAGATAGATAGATAGATAGATAGATAGATTACTCTTTATTGTACACCAAAAACAAAACAAAAAAATAAATAAAAGAAAACACCAAGGACAAGTAGTGAGAATTACAGTTGTTCTAATGTACGTTATTTATTTATTTATTTATTTAAAGCTTCATGCACATTGTACACGAGTGGACTTAATGCCTTAGGCATTCTCTACCAGTCAACATTATAGGCAGTGCAGAGAACAACAAAGTAGGTGCATTATGAGAGGCAACAAGATGAATACCATACACTAATAATATATATAGTCTGTTTCTGCAAATCATGCTTCAATCTTCAATCAAAAATAGGAGTTCGTGCTAGTGCTACTGAGCGCTTAGCACGAAAAACTATCAAATTCGTAATGTAAAGATTTCGAGAGAACGGATCATTGTGATCGGCCGTCTGCCTCTTGTGAACCTGTGTGCGTGTGTAGCCCGCCAATCGCAATGCTCCGTTTTGTTGATACCTTTACATTACGAATTCGATAGTATTTCGTGCTAAGGCTACTGATGGCCATTAAAAACGTATACTATTTGATCGAATCTTCGGTCAACAACTTCGATTCGTTTCATGGTAGGCCTACTGGCCCTAGTTGTATGGGCCACAGCCACACCCCTCGATCTAAGCAATCTTGCTCGTGTTAGGACTGGTTTCACATCGCTTGTACTAATCGGGGTTTGTACCCATCATATCTTAATTGCAATTTAGTCAACGTAGTTATTAAGTCACCACCGTTTTAGAAGTTTCTGTATGTACGATTTTATACAAAAGTTTCACTTCCCGACAACTCTTGAATAAAAACCAACTTTCACAGTCAAGTACGTGCTATCAAAGTTTTAATTTCGATTGTAAATAAATTAAATTTTATTTATTTTAACATATAATTCTTCTGAACGTCGTACCAACACGTCACCAATATCTTCCAAATTAATATATTGTAATAACATAGTATAAAATAAAGTCGCGTTCTCTGTCCCTATGTCCCTTTGCACGCCTAAATCTTTAAAACTACGCAACGGATTTTGATGCGGTTTATTTTAATAGATAGAATGGTTAAAGAGGAAGGTTTATATGTATATAACATCATGCTACGACCAACGGGTACAGAGCAGGAATGAAAAATGTTGCAAAAACGGTGTGACGCAGACGAAGTTGCGCGGTTTTAGCTAGTATTGTAATAATATATTGGGCGAAGGTTAGGATAGTTTCTGTGCTGTCAGTGAAGAAGATAAAGCAGGTGAGCTCTGGCTACCCTACTCACCACTAGAAGCACAACACAAGGCACGGAAAGATTGTTAAGTTTCACATAAAAGGGAAACCTATTGTCACCAACCAGGCACGTTATTAAAAAAGGCGTGGATTTTATATATGAATGCAAATAAGATGTTAGCCCACACGGCGGGGCACGATCTTTGGTCGAACAGATAAATGAAAATTGTATGCATTTATGACTGCCCACTCCTGCGCATGTCACACATGGCTTTGAATCAACGATGCGCATTTTATACGCATGCTTAAACGCATATCTTTTATAAGTCATCTACATGAAAATACAATCACTTATGCAGTTATTCCGTTTTATCGCCGTTCAAGTCCCGTCTGGGTGGGTATTCAATTTTTCGAATCTAAATCCATATGTATCGTATTTTACAGTCATGAAAAACTGTGTGTTAGTTGATTTAGGTAAATATGTAGACTCTACATTGTAGAGTATGATTTCGGTAAGTATGATTCTCGCTCAGTGCAAATATTTTGTATGATTTAATACTTGTATCTATTTGCATCAGTCTAGACATGGTTCTAAGGATAAAATGTATGTATTTACTATATTATATCAGCATTCTAGATAGTGCTGTCTTATAATTATCTGGACATTTTTTTTATTTAATAAATTATCTGGCCGGCCCATTGAAACGGCCTTTTGAAGTTTCACGTGTGTTTTAAGATTTTCAAGTATCAGGTTTCAACTTCAGTTCTGTTCCAGTTTCTCACAAAACTTATCTACAAATTAATATGAACTTTGAAACAAAGGAAAACTGTATAATGTTCGCACTAGCTTTAGACAATATCGTACACGAACTTGGTTCAAAAACACATCTTGAAATCGAAGTGTTATAACCTTATATACAAGGGGACACGATTCAGTAAAATCACGTTCTCAAAACGCGTGATTAATTCCATTACAAAAAAAAATATGTAAAAGAAATTTGATATTTCGTATGATCTGACCAAACAAAACCTACAGACGTTTTCGTGAGGTGAATCTTTACAAACATTCATTTTTGATTTTGTGTTAATTAGATTTTGAAGTCAAGTATAGAAATCAACTCGTAGAGGGATGTCACCCTCCACCATACGTTGTAAAGTATTAAAGTATTCCATCAAGAAGCAAGCGGTTCGGTGAATCTTTCCTTTCCAGCACTATTAAGCCTTAGAATTCATTACCAGATTACATGTTTCCTTCTTCCTAATCCTAGGTCCTTTAAACGGGTCGTGAAAAAGCATCTAATGAGAAGGCCGTCAAGCTGAGCGCCCCCATTATAACACTGTACGCGTTGGTAATGGTGACCCTCTTTTCTGAGGCTATGCCTTCAGCTTACCACCAGGTAATGAAATGAAGGCAATGAAGGCAAATTGACGTGTTTTATATTAAAAAAAATCACTCAGTGAAAGTGTAATGTTGGTAGACTTGCTTAAGTAATTGTGCAGCAAGTCTCGAATAAACGCTGTCACCGTACGCACGTGTCTCATTTACGCCCGTTATTAGGTACCTACAGTACAGAAAGACATTACACTTGCGAATACGTTCAAAACTAACTAATTATGGTTCTTTCTACCTTTATCATGTTTCAGTTGTTACGTAAACGGATCCCGGACACGTTTTCGTACATTAAATGATCACGTGGATGAGCTACACTCTCGGGAATTGTTTGTTCATAACTAAGTTTGAAGTTGGAAAGATGATACATGAAAGAACTTTTGAACAAGTAAATAGTTACAGTGGGCTCCAAAAGTTTTTGGACACCTTGAGATCTATAATCCTTTAACAGACTGAATCTAATTTAACCAAAAGTAACATAGATAGCGATAATAAAATAAATCGATATCTTGTTTCTTTATTAGAAGATAAGTAAACTCGTGCAAGTAGTATACTACACTTAATTACATTAATATATAGATCTAGTAGCTTCAAAGACTAGATATGTAGTGGCATCACTTCATACAATTTTAGTTTTAGTTGTCCACTAACTTTTGAGACCCACTGTACACGTATTGATATAATTGCATGTTTTCTTTTCTATCACTACAGGTGAATTACTCTATTTTCGTTAAGTTTTTCGTCAGTTAAACGAATGCTACGAGCTAACTGTTTGTTAGTAAAAGTTTAACTTGACGTTTATCTTACTTATCTTATCTATGGTTTACCTTACTATCCAAGAGGAAGGTATAACTATACCCGCTACCTCCTCTTGGATAGTAAGATAAACCAAATCAAATAGAAATAAGAGAGCGGTCCCGGTTTCAAAGTCTAATTTCGTCGCAACAACGTTGAATGATTTGATTATAGACTGATAAATGAAATCGAACTCGGTATCTAATACAATGTTGCAGTTGCATTCAATGCAAATCTACCGTACTTACAGTTACTGCAACATATTAGATACAATGTAGCTTAGAAAACCTTGGAACGCCGAATTGAGAGAATACAGCAATAGTGTTCTCTTAATATGGCACCTGCCTGCTCTTAACACTGCCTAGCAGTCGTCAGAGCCTGCCGGGATGCGAGGGATATGTTGACTACCATCTCACCTCCGGCAACTAAAGACCCAAAGACGGCGAGCGTTTTAGTCGGTTCGAGTCAGACATAACATTCCCAACCGGCTCTGGGTTAGCCTACTCCATTGTTTAGCAGGTGACGCTGGCTTGGAGCTCGAACATTTTTGCAGAGCCAATGTTCCTTGCGAATATCACCAACTTATTCTTCTACCCAAAAATTTTGTGTAACTTAAAGTAAAGTTTAAACCTAAGATCGTGCAACCCAGGCTTAACCTGGGTTGCACGATCTTACTTTAACATTAACAGCGAAGTTAAAGTACCGGTCAGGTATAAAACACGTTACTGTCAAATTTAACGGTATCCTTTACTTGCTGCCCTAATCAAAATATGTCAACCTAATGTCATAGCCATTGTTAAACCATGTTTCTCGAAAATAAAGATTTAATTTCATTTTATTAAGACTTCATTTCATATCAAGAAGCCTACTCATAAGTAGATTACTTTCCTAACATCTAATCGGTAGTACTTCGCCTACTTCAAAAATACTAGCTAATCGGTAGTACCGTTATCGGAACTATCTATAATGGTTTCAACTTTTAGTAGGAAAACAACAAAACCTTGATGGACGCAGATCCTCAGGCACAGACTGACGGTTCACAGAAACAGCGATAATTATACTCGGGCTATTTCGCTTCTAAGAAAGGCCATTACATTGCACGATAAAGCCACGATAGTGGTATCAGCTACCATTGTATGTACCTACTATGCTACACGTGGTTAGAACACTGTTTACTATATTTTTTGTTCCTATGACGTTAGCATGCGCATTTTTGTTCTGCAACCTTGATGGTACTAGTTAAAAATAATGTTATGTAGTGGCTTATACAATTTATTGAATGAACAATCCATTTTTCTTTTTTGGGAATGTAAACGTTTGTGAAGTGTTGATGACGTGTTTGATTTATATTTATTTTATGCGTAACATAACATAACATAAACTCACGCCTATATCCCCGGGGTAGGCAGAGGTGCTAGCATACACATTTCGCCAGTTTATGTTTAGGTCCCAATTTAATAGGTGGCGTCCTATTGCCATTAATCGGGCACTTATAAGCCTGCGATAAATACACACATAACTTCGAAAAGTTATTGGTGTGTGCCATGGTAAAACCTGGGATCGAACCCGACCTCGTCTCAGCAATACATTACCACTAGGCTACCGCGGCTAACACCGCTATCTACCCCTCACGGTTTAGTAGATCAAGTCATTACCCCCCCCCCCCCTCCCCACACACAGCTCCATCTAACCCCTACCACCTCACAAACTTACATACATTAACCTCTTAATAATTAAAAATATAGACTTAGATTTCGTAGAGTAGTCAAACCTAGTTAATTAACTTGGTCTAGACTTTAGATAGTGGTCATTACAATAAAAATGTTGCTTATTATATTTATTCCTAGAATTGTGTGGTATTAAGTTTATAACCGAACGAGTGCCTACTGATGAGCGATAAATCTGAGAATCTTGGAATATTTTATTATTAAGATGAAAACTAATGAACCGATTTTAATGATTCTTTCACTATTAGAAAGCTATTTTATTGAGATAATATAATAGGTTATTTTTATCTTAATATTCCAAAGGGATTGGTAGATATGCGGGTGTAATCTCGGCACGATACTTTTCCTTTTTTTTTTTCAATAGAATAAATTACGGCGTATAATTTGTTATTCATCGTACAAAATAATCTGTAATGGGAAATAGAATTCTTCTAAATGTATTCTATAATGAGCAATTAATTGGGTTTGACAATGAAATCGACAATCTTACATGTCAACAGCTTGACAGTTGCAAAGTAATACGAACATATTTTATGGTTTGTTTATCTGATTAATTAATAGATACATTGTGTTCCTCCGTTGAGTAGCGGCAGAGCGTTTGACTGTTATGTCAGTGGACACGGGTTTGATTTACGTTCAGTGCATGTATATGTATGCAAACTGTTTACAGCCTTACGCGTACAGTTAACGACAAAAGTAGCTTGACAGATGATTTTTTTATACCACTTAGGTCAAACCAGCCCTTCGCCCAACTGATGGTATGTTGTTAAGGTGGCCTATGGACGCATGCAACACCAGGGGCATCGCACTTGCGTTGCTTATAGACCGAGGAGAATAAACTATCTATACAGTAATTTATGTAGTTTTATTTACTGTATTTAGTGTTAAGCAACTTTTGGCGTGGACCGTACCTACAGCCACTGGCCGGGCGGACTCATAAAATGTTAATTGATCGTCAATGGCGCTGACATTAGTATTTCTTCGAAACACAAGATTTACACGATAAAATTGTGTTTTTTATTCACGTGCGTGCTATTTCCTATGCCAAATTTCAGTCTAATATTACTTCGTTTCCGTGAAATGGTGTCAGGAAACTGAAAATCCCTCTGAAAATTATTACAAAAATGTGTAGCACGTAGTTGTACTTTTTATACATAATTGGCCTGGTCTTCGTTGCACCAAATTCACTGGAGTTCAGTTTGTTTAAAACTATGCATTAAATGAATGACAGTATTTATGGAACTTTATTGACCGGATATCGGGCAATAGTTTTGACCGTGTATCGATATGCAAGTGACGTTAGCTTAGCCCAAAAGTATTGGTGGTGCCCCTCCGCTAATTTCACAAGCTTGCAGTGCAAACAGAAAGCAAAAAAAGGTACTTGGGAGATACAAGATTTCAAAATCAGCAAAACCTGGAATTTATTTCAAGATTCCGAATTCCCCTCTTGGGTGGGTGGTTATGTCAGATTGGAACCTACTAAGTCCAGATTCGGCGTCTTCCGATTTGAAGCTGTCGCCAGGGGTACGGCTTCCGGCTTGTAGCCCTCCCCCCTTGATGCGGAGCTGGATACAGCCAGTACAGTAGTGGTGACAGGGAGACAAATCGACAAACAGACAGACAGTGGAGTCTTAATTGCGTCTTTACTCTTTGGGTACGGAACATTTGAAATTAATGACTTAAATATATTCTAAAGAAACTAAATTCAAAACAAGAATTTATTAAATAAGTATATTTATATCTACAATATAATAATATGTTATATGCATGATGTTTCTTAGAAACGATTCTAAATTTGGAAGACATTAAATATACACATAACGTTTTAAGTTTATCTAGATAAATGAATTCTAAATTCAAAAAATGTTCTGCGAATCTCGGTCATACTTGATGCGCACATTGAGAAAAATTGGGGACCCCGGATGCCGACGTGAAAACCTCGTATGCAACCGTGACTAAAGCAAGGATAATGATGACAGAGAGAGAGATAGCACTATGGTCACTATGCATGCACACGTCACCGCTATAAAGTAAGCTTCATTTTAACGTTATCGCCGTTTAAGTGTCTAGTTTATGCCAATTGCATACCTTATGTAGTTCAAATTTGGAACCAATTACGTTTTAATAGTATTACTACGAGGAATGACTCTAGTATGTCTGCAGACGACTCTGGTAGCGCTTTTTTTAGTTACAAATGGACTATAGCAGTCCTACAATGAACTGCAATAGGCTAAAGGTAATTCAGGCGGCTCACTTTTTTACTTTGGCTCGGATGATTGCTTTATTTTTCTTTTAAAATCTGTCTCCATTCGGTTTAAGGCGGATTGAAATAGAATTGAACGTCGAATCATCACAGATAGATACTTCCATTCGTGAGTTTATTCAGCATTAATGATTAATGATGAATTTTATGTTCAGCAGCCTCAACATGGCGGACATCTACAAAACTTCGACCACGGAAGTCGTAGAAAATAGGTATCAAGTGACACATACGTCATGATGTCAACATTTCTTATCGCCATGCTGCAGGTGTCGAAATTTATTGACTGATTTAAAAATGAAAGAGGCTAGAGAGTAATAAGTCTAGCTTAGTTATGTTTAGTCCAGAAAAAGCTGAATTGGTACGGTTAACCGTATCAACGCGATGATGGCAACCAATTTGCGGAGAGCTAGTGCTCTTATCTTATTTACTAGATAGCGTGGATTTATTTATTACATTCAGATGTACGATTGATGACGAACCTAACTGTATATGGAAGATTATAACTGAAGTGAGTCCCTCTTTACGAGTTCAGTCGGAACGTCCAAACGAGGCAGGCTATAAAGTCGAGTCAGTCAGACGAAAGGAAAACAACAAAAACTTAATCAAACACGATACTTTAGATTTAAGGACTTATTCTTTTGTGTTAAAGTTGTAATTCGAACAGCAGCAGAGCACTAAGTCAATTTGCAGGGGACACACAAACTAAAGCTCAATTGAATCTTACCTTGTGTGGTGTGGTCTCGGAGGCGGATCGAAGCTTGGCTCGGCCAGCGCCTCCCGCGTTTCTTATAGCCGCCATCAAATTGGAGTGCGCATCACCGGTGGAAGGCGCTGTCGCAGCTGCAGGAGAAGGCTTCGACGCTGGTTTATCAGCTTCACTGTTTGACAATAGAAATGAAACAATAAGAAATCATGAAATATTGCTTCGTAGATAATATATGGGCGAATTGCGAGAGGAGTTCCTATAAACTGATTCCTGCCGGCTTGCTCTGCAAAGGAAAACCGTAGTAGAACTATTTGAATTTACACTATTGTCTTATTTTTCCCTATTGCCATTGATACGGGCCTATACAGGCTTGTTTAGTAGAGATCTGTTGTTCAATGCGACATATCTACTTTATCATTACTCGAAAGTTCATCGGAGTTTATCGGAGCCTACTGTACATTACATACTAATAAAAACAATAATAGAATGCATTCAAAAATGGAGGCAAAAATATCTTAAAAAAGTTAAGCAACCTCCTCGCCTGGCTATAAAACGAAATTGCAGTTATTATCACTTTTACCTGCAAGAACATCTTTCGATCTGTACAAGTCGTTAAATTAAATAAGAGAATTCATTAGCTTCCTCACCTAATGATTCTTGGTACGTTTATATAATGATTAAGCCCGACAATAAAATTATAATATCCTGAAGTGAAGTTCACACCTACACCGCGCACGCAATCCTATAGTACAAGTACCTTGTAGTAGTCCTAGTGGTAATAACGCCTAAGTTTTTATGAGCGGTAAAAAACGTAACAGTAATGAAAAATATCAAAATATTTAAAAAAACCTCTAAAATGTATGTCTGTGAGTGTCTGGTACTAGTCTAGAGCATTTAAGCGATTTTCACCACTAAACACATGTGTTCAGCCATTTAAAACACTACTTCGACGTATGTAAGTTGTCTGTACTCTTTTTTAAGTTTGAGGGGAAGGCGGATAATAGGGGTGAAGTTATTGTAACGTTATTTATGAACGGATGTTGATAACATTAGCTGAAACATCAAGGACATGAAATCACAAAGGCTGGTGTGAAAAAAACAAAAAGATCCTCGCGAGGTCTACTGTTCGCACAAGTGCTAGTTTAATTTATTATAATGAGAAAACTTGCAAACTAGATATAGAATTACGAATACTAGCATTACTAATAAATTTTTAATAGCTCATAAACCAGTCGTCGGGTTGTAACTTAACACACCCTTAACAAGTAAATAATTAATGACAGTCGTATGCCGTCTGCATAGCAAAGGAAAACTCATTTACAGAGATGTGCACGTCATGAAAAAAAGCTTTTTAACACTGCTTTTCCAAATGGCTATGTAATAAAACCTAATCTGACAATACCTTAATTCTAATTTGTTGGCATGAATATAGCCATTAACTATTTGCACTGGTCTGGTCGTGCCTCGGAGAGCACACAAAGCCGTCGGTCCCGGTGGCAATACGAACATCTATGGCAGCCGTTACGGGTAGTTGGAGCGTTCAAAAGTCCGACTAGCCTAACTATAAAACTTCGATATTTCAATTTGGGTGTGGAGGTCCATGGCAGTCGTTTCACGGAAAATATCGAAGTTCAGCCGCATTTTAGTTAGACTAGAAAGCCGATCTCAACTGAGTTGGGAATAGGCTCAAAGAATTATGATTGATTAATTATTGCCGAACTTATAAAGCAGTTGCTTCTAATTACTCATGACCTTGACAGGAGCGCCATATTGATCGTACTAAGACACTAATTCAGTCTAGACTGTCATAATACGGTCGGGATTACCGTTACAGAAAACTTTTGAATCGGTGACTTTGTGAAATTGAACCTTCGTTGTACTAAATATAATTAATAAACTCTTTCCATTGTTCTATATCTTCATAATGTTCAAAATTAAGGTATATTTCGTGTAATATAACTCCCACTTCATGTAATAACCATATCTTCAAAGTCTGGGACTCTGTCAACTAAATTTTGAATAGAAAATTTACCGAAGAACTTCCTACGAACCTTTGTAGTTATGAAGATAGTAACTTCTGACTTATACAGTATTAAGTACTTGACATTGTTTAACTTATTTGTAGGTACATTACTTCATCTGATTTATGGTTTTGAAAGGATATAAAGTACTCTGAACTGACTCTTTCTAAAAAATCTGCAGTACACTTATTAGTGAGTAGCCTTTTTCCCCGTGCTGAAATCCCTCACGAATACCTCCCGCCGAAGTCAGCGAGGGTGGTTAGGTCGAACTTGAACTGACCAAAACCGCACGGCCATCCTGGCCCCAAATTGCCGAGGGTGAGGTAGCCTCTGGCATATCCCTGCCGGCCAGCGAAGGTGTGGAACTACGATGTCCACATCTTGCACCGGATAGGGAGCCATGCATCATGCTGACGCCTCGGCCAGGTCCTGCTTGGGTGATAGGCGGCTGCACCTGTCAACCCCAGTCCAGCGCTCATGGAGGACGGAGGTCATTCTGTGAGAGGAAGAAGGCCCTGGCGCGCGCGGATAATTTCGATATAGGTAATCTATGATTGATGTATTGAGCTCGTCCACCACGTTGTACCCCAAAAACATTTTGGGTCCACAATTCGTGATAAATAATACAGTGAGTTAAAAAATAACTCAAGGAATGTATTTATAGTATTTGAATATACTTACTATCTATTTCTTAGAACAATGTCGTTCCTAAAGTACTATCATAAACACCCGATTATCACTTATCAATATGTTTCTGATCTATAATTATGTATTCATGCCGTATTGAATACTAAGAACAACTACAAAATTCTCTCCGAAATTGATTCGCTTTCCGATTCGATTGACCAAATTTATATATCACTTATTCTATCTATTTTACAGCTTTCAACGAGGGGGATGTTGTTCAGCGCGTGATCTTTTTCAAAAGTATTATAAAAAAAATATTGTTTTGACACAACAATAATGACCAATCAATACATGTACCTATTTATAGCCATGCGTTAAACGCACTCTATTTATGAAATTGCTTTTTAGTAGCATAAGTAGGTATTTTATACGACCAATAAAAGGAAGGTTTTTTATTTAGAAGCATTTTCCTATTATTACGAGTATAATTAAATACCTATCGACGATGTTTATCTAGAGGTTTGTTATGCAACCACGATCAAACTGTTAAAACTATAATCTGGAAGAACATATTGACTACTTCTATCTCTGATTACAACAGAGGGGCGGATCCGCGGGCATAATTTAATGACCATTAAATAAAATAGTGGTACATTCTTTTGATAATAGAAAGTACATGCCGTTTGATTTTGTACGAAATATAATATTTGTGAACCTTGATATATTTTTGGAGCCGACAATTTTTTTTTACACATATTTAATGTATTTTCGTATCAGGTTAACGTACTTATATAAAACATCACAATGCACGGATGTGGCCCCAGCTAGTATAAATAAAACTAGGAATAAACTTATTCTTTTAATAACGTTTACTTCAGTTTTAGTCAGATTTACTTCAGTGCTTACCGGCTAACGCAAACACCAAATTAGCGAAGAACAATATGTATTTTACGAAAATTTCACCGCACCCCATTTTGTGGTATTTTTTCTTATTATAATTACAGGAATACGTGCGCTTCGGTCGGTACGACTCTCGAAGAATCTCTCGTACATATAATTATGTGAGGTTGAAAATATAGAATGATACGCATTTGAATAGAGTAGACGTCGTCGTCAGAAATAGATATTCGCGAAGTACAGTAGTCATTGACGTCTCCTTATTATAATGATGTGCCACCCAACATATTCAGAAAGAAAAGAAAATATCCTACAAATACACACAGTTACACACAATCTTTGATAACTTGGGATCAAATAGACATTACTCCGAAAAACTAAATTGGGGCCGAATAGAACGTAATTAGGTATTACAGCTTTAATATAGAATGTAATTAGGTATTACTGCTTTAATCACCTTATTTGTATGCCACTCTTCAAAAAAGCATTGTGAAAAGTGATGAAAAAAATTGAGATTACGATTACGATACGATTGGTCTTAATGAGTCTTGATTAACAAAAAATCTTAGACGTTGATTTAGACGTTCATTTTGCTAGATTACATACTGCATTTACATAGATATCTAGAAGAGAGGTCGCTTAGTGCTCAAAATAAATTTCTACTTCATTGTAACTTGCCGTACCTTTTTATGCGTTTCTTTCTGTTCAAATTGAAATCACTTGTTTCGAAAACGTGACGTTACTAAATAGGGCACAAGTACCCGTACAGCCCTCTCCACTCAACTCGATATCTAGGTGAAGGACGTCCACTTTACCTTTTACGTCATTTTCCGGGATTGTGACTAGTAAATTTACTAGTACCCAATGTCGTAAATTAGTAAACCATTAAAGGTTTGTACATGATTGGCACCTGTCAATTATAATGGGGTATTTTGATCAAATAATGTCCCTCGTTGCCTGTAAATTTACGTTATAATTTTGAGCACAAGGTTTCTAGTGAGAGGTCCTAACAATATTGGAGTCGGTCGTGTGAAATAATACCATTTTGTTTTACAATTTAGCACAGACTGTTTTGATGTGTTAAGCAGCAATAAGCTTCAATAGGTAGCTTAGTGAGGCGGTCTTACGATCGAAAGATCCTGGGCCCACTCTTAACACAAGTCATTGAGCTTAGCTGGAGGAGTTAGAGGGAATATTAGCAATATACAGAGGAAATAAAAAAAGATACCGCGATAGCCTAGTGTTATGGGTAATGGACTCCTGTGACGATAGGTCTTGAGTTCGATCCCAGGTTTACCATGGCACACACCAATGACTTTTCGATGCTTTTCGAAGCTATGTGTGTATTTATCGCAGGTTTAAAAGTGCCCGGTTAATGGCAATAGGCTCGCCACCTATTACATTGGGACCTAAACATAAACTGGCGAAATGTGGGTATTAGCACCTCTGCCTACCCCTTCGGGGATAAGGGTGTGAGTTTATGTTATGTTTATAAAAACAAACGCAAATAAACTAGTTCAATTCGATGGCTTAACGAAAATATTAATACAGTGTGAATACCACCCACAATTAGTACGGTACTCAGTAATTAAAAATATTTCCTTTCAATAATTTTTATTTTTAGTATGAAAAACTTGTCATATAAATGAATGAATGAATCACCAATTTTGTCGCCACATATCTCACTTCTAGTAGTCCATTAGTCTCCATTAGTCTATATTTTTTTAATAAATGTTTACTTCATTTTCCTTACTTATAATTATATGTAAGTTCATAGTACATAGATATACAGTATTATGTGACGTGTTCTGACAGTTGAAGGAAGAGGATATATACAAAGTGGGATCTATGATCTATGGAACATGATCACTGATGACATTTGGCCGGCACCTGTTCATTACTTAATGCTGGGATGTTATAGATAGATAGGTATTATACATAGTACAAACCAAAGTCGCTTTCTCTGCCCCTTTTTACTAGTAATACAACATAATTATAAACGGTTATACGTGTGAGTTTGGCGACACCAGTTCTGCTACTGAATATGTCGTAGACACATTTCTACTAGTTCAGTAGAGTTCGACTTAAAATTGCATCATTATCATACGTTAACGTTGTATTCAAAATGAACCTGATGCCTTCGATTCGGACCTCGCGGTCCTCCTCCAGGACTTCACTTCACGGTCTTAGGCATCCCTGGCCAAGAGACTCAAAATTACCACCGGCGTGCCACCATACTTAAATGGCGATATCATCGAAAAGTTGACGAATACATCAGTTACCTACAAGTAATCTGTTTGTTCCAATGTTGTCCAATGTCCAATGTTTATTTTATTGTGTACAATAAAGAGTAATCTATCTATCTATATATGTTCGTGCATGAGTATGCACAAAGTATCACAGTTAATAACAGGTTCAATTAAACACTTACGCCCAAGGTCTAGGCGAGAGCACACGCATTGTTTTATTCTAATTACTAGTAATCTCAACACGCTACGTCATATCAATGATTACTAGTAAATTAATATGAGTGGACTCTATATATATAGTCGGTTAGTGTTGCGTAGGGATTTACGTCACGAGTCACAACCTGCGGTAAAGAGAATTCGTATAAAATCACTAACCGCACTTTCAACATCGAAACATTATTGAGTTTTAGGCTATGCTTGTAATAATGAACGAGTAATTAACACTCGTACAATAATTATTGTATAATAATAGTGCTTCTAGTTAGATAACTGTTAACTATACAGATAGTAAACCCACGTAAAAAAGAAACCCACGTGTAGCGATACTCAGGATTTTGAATAAAACATTTTCTTATTTTTTAGACTGCATACCGTAGAACGGGGGGAATTGGGATTCAGAGGTGGATAGAGATATAATGGTCAATGGAATATTTTAAATAATAACAAAACTTTAATTAAGCCCATTACCAGATATTTGATGATTCTATTTTATTATAATGAACTATTCCAAAGTTTCGCTTGAAAGAAAATAACTACAGAATTAGTCAAGCATTTTATTTCTATTCTCCCCGGATAGTTTATAATGTTCTTCTTAAAAATGTAAAATATCTTCTATTGTTTTTTCGCTGTCACTTCTAGTCTAACTAAGATGCAGCTGAACCTCGATATTTTCCGTGAAGCGACTGCCATCGGACCTCCACAACCAAATTGGCGATATCGGAGTATAAAACACCACGTATTCCAGGTAATCCTTAGTAGAGGATCCTGTTTATGTCCTCGAATACTTTCTATGTCAAGGCTACGCATTGTTTCTGGGAAGAGCGCAACTTAAGACATTTATGTGAAAAGATACTACGTAAAACCACTTCATATCTACAGATATTTTTAAACAGATCTCTCTGACGTAGATATTTACGTGAGGTAGTAAATAAATATTCTTTAGCGAAGAAATTTTTTATGCCCTTCATGACGATTTACTTACGCGAGAGTTGTTTCAGACATCTGTCATGTCCATAGAAATACGAAATAGGAGTACCGAATCTGAGTTATTATAGAAATTGTGCAAACTTAGGTACTCGAGAGGAATCGACAATATTTGCCACATAATACATACCTGCCTATTAAAAACTATATAAATAAAAAATATCGTAAAATAAATTGCTAAGCGCAAGACAAAACTTAGTAACCTTATTGTCGTAACAGCATCGTTTAGACATGCACAAACACAAATTCAAAAAATTCTTGGTGCGAGGAGGACAGTTTTTTTAATAAACGTCTCAATTTGTCAGATATGCCTTACCGACTGCCATAAATATTCAAATTAATTTGTCAATTTTAAATTCGATAACGCAGTAACGAGAAGGCCCTTGCTCTATTTACGCTAGTATAAAGAAGATAATAAGAATTATAGTGCAGAATGATCATATTTTCTTCTTATGTTACTTCACGAGATTTATATCATAGTTACTGTGTGTGTACACGCACACTTTCACACGTGTACTCACACCAACAAATCTAACTGCGCGCATTCGTAATCTGCAACAACCATTGCAATTGAAGTTTAATAGTTTCAAGTTACGATAGATCGTCTATTCCGAGCTTGAAATATTCAGCAAACAGCTCCTATAACTCACTACTTTGTGTTAACTTAATGCAACTTTAGTCGTTTGGTTTTGGCGCTATTCCAAAACATGTTAATTTCACGTTCTGATGGTAAGTAATTCTTAGTTTCCGCTACGAGCAACAAAGTCAAAGGCTGATTAGAATTCTACGATATCTAAGTTTGGATTCATTAATAACTAATAAGGGTTCACCTATTAAAACGTCGAATGTGCTAACGTAAATAAACTTGCACGTTTTCTTGTTACTGAGGCGAGGGGGCACGAAACAGAACAAAACGTGATTTGCATGAGAGTGTTAATTTATTTCGCGCGAACTCATTGATTTAAGTACGATAATTGTCGGTAATGATTCGGATATGCTGGTGCCGCAAAATAGATGACTCAAGGGTAGAATAAACAGACTTTTAAAATCCCAAATATCTTCTAAAAAGAGGATTGGCGCGCGATAGAAACTATACTTAATATTTGTAAAGCAGAAAATCTTGTTAGTTTGAATACGCTAATCTCAGAACCAGTAGGTTCGAATTGAGTATTCAAAGATATTACATTTACCGCTGGTAATATTGGTACTTGAATTCAAAAGATGTTCAGTACTATTTGTCATCGCTTGAGTGCTAACTGTTATATGAACATGTCATATGAAATATTTGGACGGTGTCAATACGAACTCAGTCACGCGAAGGGATTGATATACAATTCAATATCAATTCGAGCACCCATCAAACTATGAAGAGCAATATTACTTTTGTTAAGGATACAATAAAATTCATGCCATTTTGAGGAAGATAGTTTCCTCAAAGTGGCTTGGAATGAGTTTATCAACCGTTTGAAGTATAAAGCGTCACTTTGGAATATTAATCATACTCGTATTCTTAACATGAATAATATTGGTGTCATAGGTTTGGCTTGATAGATTTGGATGTATGGATATCATTAGAATCATCTCAAGGATACCTTCATCATCATCATCAGTTTTCTGCCTGCATTCAATCATTAGGCGAGAGTTATACAGCAAAGGCATAACTGAACTAAAATGTCGTCCGCACCTTATCCGTGCCACGCCTCTCCTGCATCCGCTCGTTGCCTTATATCCTTTTTATATGATTCATATCATAACTTTAATCATCCTGAGCGATACTGTCTACTTTATAGTTCGATTGTCTTGATAGCTGTAGCCTTAGCACGAAATACTATCGAATTCGTAATGTAAAGGGATCGACAGAACGGAGCATTACGATTGGCAATCAGAATGCTCCGTTCTCTCGAAACCTTTACATTACGAATTCGATAGAAGTTCATGCTAGTGCTACTGTCAAAGAATACGTTGATAAAAAAAATATTATTATTGTTTATTTTAAAAATAGATTTCGATTCCCTATAAAGACCAACACGTCACTCGAACAACATTGTTAGTTGAAACTTGACTATACTTTCCAGTCGCAATTCGCTCAGTCGTAGAAAGCGACCAAACAAAGTTCTCATATTATGAGAAAATCTATTAATAGCCCTTTGAAGCCCGTACCTCGTATTGAGGAAAAACGTAACTAAGTGATATATAAGTACGCTGATGAGAGAATTAAAGTACCGGAGCTTGTCACTTGGTCTGATAGATTATAGTCTTGTGTTAGAGGTGACCATATTACCCATACTGAAATAACGATTCACATACAAAATGAACTAGTTTCAAGAAAATCCGTAACACCTTCCTTTTTTTTTTACATTTGTAAGTGCTAATCTAATTTACGATGAAACATTTGCCTAGGAACCTATTCACTCGAGACTTGAAGATTACCAGATTATACGAGTAACTTTCTGACAACAAACTCAGGCAAGGAGAGCTGTTTAAACAGCTAATCTCAAGAACGACTTGTGTTATTTGAAAACATAATCAATCCAAGTTATAATCCTTAAGAGTTGAAATATGAGATCGGAATACCGGGTAACTGCCTGAAAAGACCTAAGACGGCGATCGCTGTACCGCTCCCATGATGCGCGCGGTATGGCGAGGGGAGGGTATTGCTCCCATAATGCGGTGTGACGGAGAGAGTTTCAACCATTCTCGCTCGTCTTCTTTACCCGTCACGCCCCACCCACCATGAGAGCAGTACACCATCGTCGTGGTCAGACTATAGCCCATGACTATATAAATTACTTATTTTAGTAAATATATTCGAACACATTATACATGAGAACACCCAGTCCAATGCAAATACAAGTAATGTATGCAAACGCATGATGAGAAGGTTCTATTACGGTGTGTCGAGTCGAGTCGAGACACAATGAGTCGCGGCAAGGTCGTTTGCATAAACAATTTCAATGTAGACGATGATTTATCTTTGGTAATCAGCCACCGCGCCTTGTATGGTCGGGCTTTAGTGCTGTACTAGGAACACACATTAACGAACTTCTGGTAATCAAAAATAAACGTGCGAATTCGTAGTATAAACTGAGGCGCGTACAGATGGACTCCAACACGTCCGAGTTCGGTTTTGACTTCATGAGGTCTTAGCTTCGCACTGAATAATATATAGTTACTTTTCATTATTATTATCATTGTAAATATCAAGTGTATTACAAATTAAGTAATAATTTAAGTGTACCTATATTTTTTGTTGCACTGCGTAAAATGTATTATTAAAAGTTTAAGTGATGTACCTACTTTTACGATTTCCAGATCTAAACTCAAAATTCTAGGTGTTCAATTTTGTGTAGAGGTGAACTTTATTTTTTGGAAGTACTACCTACTTACGAGTACAAGTTGGGTGTACTAATCTGTAATAGTTAAGTACCAAATAATTTAATGTGGCATCTTTAGAAAAAGTAACCGTTGCGGTAGCAAAAGGTTTAAGATTTATAATATTTACAACCGCTGTGGCTTGACGGTAGTGAACGGGTTAGATTCTCGATCAGTACAAATATTTGTATGCCTCATGCATACAAATATTCGTGGAGGTATAGGTCATGACTCGGAGAACACGTTAAGCCTTAGGTCTCGGTTGCCATACGAATATCTATGGCAGTCGTTACGGTTAGTTGGAGCCCTAAAAAGTTCAATAACTGGTCTAAGTGTCGTTATCACTTGTTCTAGAGGCCAGATAGCAGTTGCTTCACGGAAAATGTCGAAGTTGGCTGAACTTCGATATTTTCCGTGAAGCGACGTATTCAGGCTGGCAAAAGCGGGCTCTGGACAACGAACTTTGGATGCCTAACGCAACGATGATGATATTTACCGCTAACTCAAAAATAATTAATGTTTCGGTTCGAAACCAACAACGGCAAATACTTGGTCGCTCCATCAAGATTTCAATGAACGGATTACGGTAAATTATTATTCTATAATACACAGATTATACCGAAATAAGGTAATTAAGAAATATAATCCCTATATATTAAGTACAGAAGTGTGCCTTCGATATGTCAAATGAAGTCACATTACTTCATTAAGATATTATCGAATGATACTGACAATTTCTCAGAAGATTATCTAAGCGTTTTATATTTAAACCGATAATCAAATAGGATTAGTGTGACAAACAACTTCTAACAAGTTAATGATAAACTATATACTTAGATTATGGGTAATAAAACACGACACTCAAAAGTATTAGAAAACTTAAGATAACGATCAATGAAATCTGTACTGTCCTTCTCAAGTAATGGCATAATTAAAAAAATTCGATATTGTTGTTTGGAATGAATAACTCTGAAAGTAATAAACCTATTATAATAATTCTTTCACCCTTAGAAAGCCTATTTATTTTGTAGTAACACAAATTACTTTTATCCCGATATTCCAACAGGGTCAGGAGTTACGCGAATAAAACGGCGGAGTCATGCTCTCTTTTATTTACATTTTTTAAACTTATGGATAGGTAAGTACCTAATTTTATTAGCGAGCTTGTTAAAAAAGCGAATACTGTTCACATATTACACAGTGGAAGATTTGGACGAGTGTGAAATGATGTCCAGTTGAGTGTACACGCGAGTTTATATGACCCCTCATCGAACGGACACGATAAACGTGAATGTTATAAAAGTGCCTAAGAGGAAACTACATTTCTTAGAACAGATCAAGTTCTTCCTGCGACTCGGTTCTTCATTTTTTTCGTGTGATTGTTAATTTGAGGATTAAACACGAAAACAATGCCAAAGGGCTGTTGACCTTTCACCTAGAATAACTTTTTGAGTAGTAATTCTTTTGGCAATACATTTTGTATGTTGATGATATAAAGTTAATAAATTCAAAATAGAAGTACCTGAGTTTCTTGCTGGTCTTTTCTCAGTAGATCTAACTACCGAACCAGTGTAAAAAATATTTTTAAACGATAAGTTTAATTTCTTTTAATATTTTTAACAAATAAAATAGTAAACCTTTGATGTTCGTATATGCTCTTTATGTGCCTAAACCGAATAAACGAAATTAATTCTTTGAATCTAACAATTTTCAGCTTTATCGCACTATTTGTAAATGTAATTTCAAATAGTATGTGATAAAGATACAGGGGATTTATGTCATATATATTCAAAAAAGTATCTAACACCCAAGACATAATACGATGCAATGGTACTATTCGCGCTAATCACGTTGGTGCTCGTAAGTGGACGACACCGGCAAATTTGAAGAAGATTATGTAATATTGAAAGACATATCGTCAGCTACACTCTGGTATTAACGCGTATCATATCGTAAATACAAAGATTTACCTTGTGATTTGCTTGACGTTTACGTAGGTAATGACGTAATACCCGGGTTTCGCTAACAATATATCATGCAACGCAAAAGTTCAAAAGTGAATATTGAAAGACATTATGTCAAGAAGTGAATCATGCTGGGATTACCCAATAGAATTTGGTGGTGAGCGACCAGGGAATTACTTATACGCATCGCAAAACCGAATGGTCAAAATATTTGCTAAGTTCTGTTTGATTAGAACAAGCAACCAACCAACCTCATTATGCTTTATTACCATGTAAATAGGTAATACAATTTAACCCATAAACGATATTGATTTTGGTCTGTCCTAATTAGACCACAGATATGTAATGAGACGCGTTACTAATGAAATGAACAATTTGAACCAAACGATATTGCTTTACTAGCATTCGGAGAATTTTTGATTTTGATTCTGATACATACATAGTCACACCTTCACCGCCTGTAATCAAATACACAAAGACGGGGTGCGTTTCAGTCGGTTTGAGTTCGACATAACCGGTGCACCGGTTTGGCGGGGATTTTGCGCAGGATAAAAGAAAAGGTCCGCCGTTAAATACGATTTAGTTTCCTTTACTGAAAATATTTACTTTTCGTCACTTATCCATTTTATGTGATATACTTTAATCACGCAAGACAAACCCGAAGAAAAGTTTCAGATAAACCCTCCTTTACAAGTCTATCGAGTCATTATTGCAGGATTGTTTAACCAATACCAAAACACAATTTCGCATGTATAACATTAGATTAGGCGAACTGAGCAGTTAGTAACTATCATTGTTAGTAACTGCTCAGTTAGCAAAGGAAGTGTGCAGTTACAGACAGTCAGATGACATGAGTTGAAGATATGATGAATGGTCAACGCACTCCTTAGCTAGTTGTGAAGCGACTTGATTGGATAATACGACGACGTGTCAATTGCCCGGAGACGGCGAAGAATCACTGCAGATTATACTGACGCATTCATACAAAGGTAATTCGTACTGCTATTTAAGCTTACTTCTTAATACTATTATAAAGTTTAGATTACGAATTTGTAGGATACATGTTTGTTACTCGATCACGGCAGAACAGTTAAACGAATTGTAATGAAATTTGGCAGAGAAAGATTACATTTTAGGAAAGTAGATTCGCGAATATCACTGTATGTTGCATGAACAAATTCAGCATTCCACCACTTATATGAGTCCTCACCTGCGGGCAGCCTGTACCTCAACCGATATCCGTTCCGCCCGCCCCGCCCGTACCTCATACGGGCCCCGTTCTCGTGCTACCTCCCCGCGCGTGCACCCCGCAGTTAAGGAGTGACTCAGGCTTAGCTTTAAGACTTTTCCGTTATGTTTATAGTAATTTAATTGGTCTTAAATGTTGCCCGCCCATACCTCATTTACTGAGTATTTTTGGGCAATTGATTAAAATAGATATGCGTAGCGAATTCTATTGCCATCCTGTTGACCTTTCTAACTAAATTTTAATCTTGCACTTAAGATCCCAAATTTTAAAATTTATTCATAAAATATATAAATATTAAGAAGCATTTCTTGGAATGATATTTTTTATTTTATTAACTTACAGAACTTTGCATTTCGCAGAAATAATATACTGGTTTGTATTGTCTGCAGTTATTATCATTGAATTACGACGTGGCAAATAAATAAAAAACCAGTTGTTACAATAAACAGCCAGTACGAGATGCAGGAGCGCGACTCTTTTATTGCTTCAACTCCCAAATTGTTCCATAGAAGGAACATCTCATTGTTACGTCCCCCTTACAACATATTCCTAATTGATATTGACATCGTTCCATAATAGTCCACTGTTTTCTAGAAAAACTTTCATAAACGAATTATAATGGAATAGTAATTTCACTTATTATTTCCAGTCAATAAAAATTAGAACAGTAATTTCCCTTATTATTTTCAGTCAATTAAAATTGGATATTTGTAACTTAACTACAATATTCTCTCACCAGATCCACATAATATACTTACGAAATACGGTATTAGTATTGAACGAATCTTTAAAGAAAAAAATCTTTTAGTAAGAATTACATACGCAAAGGCAAAACATTTCAGTGTGTATAAACTATAATCTCGTCGTATTTGTCAAACGTTTATCTAGAATGTATGACAATAAATCTAGTGGATAAATTCTGTAGTAAACCTCTATTATTAAAAAACTGGAATGAGAATGCGAAATTTTATTAAACTCCTATAAATATAATATATGCTATGCTTAGCCAATTATGTTAGACTTATTTATTCATGAAAGCTGTAAAATATCATCGTGCCTTCTGGTCGCGTTCTCGCGGTCTGCACTTTAGGACTTTCCAACGACCATCGGTATTTCGACAGATGTGACCAGTCCACTGACTCAGCTTTCTTATTCTGCGAGCTATGTCAGTAACTTTAGTTCTTTGTCGTATGACCTCGTTACGAGTTCTATCCTTCATTTCATATCTATTAAGGTTTAGTTGAGCAAAATTCATATTCGCTTGTTCAACATAGACCGACGTGTTTACGTTCCTCAAGCTGAAATGAGATGTAACTGCGCAACAGTGGCGAAGTGTCCATATAACCCGATTCCTGCCGGCTTACCTTTGCAAATACCCCTAAGCATTGGCTATTAATAAATTATAAATCAATGAAACCATATCCATTCAATACACAAAAATATAAAACAAAAAGTATTCTGTTACGTAAATCGCAATTATAAAATTATTTAGGTACATACATTACATATTACACATATTTCTCATAACGCCATCTAGTTCTCAAATAAAGAAGTAAATAATTCTGTCTGAACGCGCGCGAAAGGTAAGCCCGCCGGCGAAATCGGAATCTAGTAATACGCAGGCGCACGCACACATGCGCAATTTTTCTTAGTGTGTTCGTAAAAATATGTGGCGGGATAAGCCGGTATTCGACGAGTTATGACAAAGAGGGAATATACGATAAGAATTTGCGAGAGCGAGAGAGCACTAGTGTGAATGTAGTTTGTTTTGATTTCATTACCCTGAAGTTGAGGCGAATGAGCGATGTATTCAAATATTTCAAATTTCATCATTCATTGACATTAATTTTTTATTTCATCAATAATTATTTATGTTATAAAGTACTGCAAGTAGTTTGAATTCGCTTTTTTGTGTGAAGAAGTTATTACTAAATATAATTTGTGTTTGTGTTTGTGTAGTGTACTGACTGTTGTGCATTGATTGCCATTATATTGTCGCAGTACGTACCTAATACTTTGGTAAGTAGTTTTGTCTGACTGATTATTTGTTGTGTGAGGAAACATCTTTCTCGAAATTAAATTATGAAAATAAGAAACATAATTATAGTTCAGTTAGGTCGAGCCCGCCCTGTCATGAATATAGAATACTAGATGACCCGCGCAACTTCGTCTGCGTCACCCCGTTTTTGCAACATTTTTCACTTCTGCACCGCTCCAGTTGGTTGCAGCATGATGTTATATACATATAAACCTTCCTCTTTAATCACTCTATCTATTAAAAAAACCACATCAAAATCCATTGCGTAGTTTTAAAGATTTAAGCATACAAAGGGACATAGGCACAGAAAACGCGACTTTGTTTTATACTATGTAGTGATAAACGGCGCGATGGATTTACGAAATATTTTAATGTATCTCATTACATTACGATAAATATAAGTGGCTCACTGTTATAATAATCATCAGTGCTCAAATGTATAGTAAATGTGGGTTGAAATTTCCTCAACCATTTGGGCCTAAGCATCGAACCAGCCAGTCACAGCTTTTGAAATAACGAAAGAAAAAAAAATTACAATCGGCCATGGTAAGTTTTTTTTCTTTCGTTCGGCTTCCCTTTCAAAAAAATCCACCCTTCGCCACTGCTGCGCAATTAGTAATACGTTCCCTACGTAATTGGATTGTTTGGTTAATATTTCCCGGTAAATATAGTTGGTATTTTAGAGGATTTGTTTTATATACAGTTAAAGTTAATTATAACTATTGAATATGCAGATTTAGACAGCCTAACAAACGTGCTCAATTTTAATCAGCATTATTAGTTATTCAATTCTGAATAGAAGATATAGATGAAAGCTTTTAGAACTTTCAGTACATTTAATTAAAAAAGTGCGAGATTGAATACTATGAAAAGATGACAATGAAAGTCAGTCCTTGAAATGTTAAGGCAATAAAAATAGTTTCTCTAGAAGATTTCCTGTGGTTATGTTCAATAATCGGCCAATAGATCTACTTTACGCAACTGATTGAATTAAGATTCACAGACAGATATCTAGAACCTAGTAGACTGTTTACCGAATATTTTTTAACAGCAAAGGTCTATCGAAAAGTTTAAAAGAAGTTACTTTGAAATAAGTCACGTCGTGCGATAAAGAAAACGTAAATATCCTACACAAAAATTATAGCCTATTTCAACAAGCTAGTTTCCAATTATCTTAATTATTGATAGGCTCACTTTTGACCTCTATCTACATTGCGATTTTGTTGTAATCTGTTTTTTCTTAATTTTCTATCTACAGTTTCAAGAGTACTTCCCCTTCATGTGGCATTACAAAATTCCACCCTGTATATATTTGTAATATATTTTTTTTATTTTGATAAGGTATAGCACTAAAGAACAACAACTTTTGTTATGTCATACTTATTCTAATTCTGTAAAACGAATTTTGGATAATTATTAGTTAATATTATCAACAATAAAACGACAGAACCTTCATATTGTAATATAAATTATAATATTTTTGACAAATGTAGGTACATAATTATTGTAAAACTTTGACATTCATAGGCGCTCTTTATGTGCCTAAACTGAATAAACAAAATTCATTCTTTGATTCTTTATTACATTTTACTGGTCGCCATGTTACCAACTGTTGAATATTTCGCAAGGACACTTATCAACTGTCTCGTTTAAGTCACGTTTAATCTATGGACTGAAATAGATTAGAAGAATTAGAGTTAATAAAATGTGTAGACGTCTATCTTAACCCAGTTATACCCTATTTATATTGATGTGAAGCATTTGTATTGCTCTTAACTTTTGCCTTGTAAACTAAAACAGTGCAATTTACACCTACCTACAAATAAATTCGCCAGAAAGTTTTGAATTGTGAAAATAGAATGAAGTCGAAGCGTCGGTAGCTTAGTGGTTAAGTATACGGTCTTACGATCTAGAGGTCCCGGGTTCAAATTCACATTACAGTACTAAATCAGCACAAGCAATTTAGCTCAGTTGGAGGGATTGAGGGAATATTAGTAATTTCGGATGACTATGAATTACAAATTTAGAGAAATTGTTTTAGAATCAGAAATTCAATTTCAGTTTGTGAATTTATTATAGATGGATTGTAATGTAGCTTATATAAATAAGATCTTGGAATAATTTAGTACAGTCCAAACTACAAATCAACACCTACAGTAAATTTATCATCATTAATATCGGCAACTTTAGTCGTAATAATATATTATTGATAACACATTTGTACTTCTCCACGATATTTATTATTGTACCTAACCGGTTTCACCTTGCGGCATTCTCAAAGGTTTACATTGACAGTTAAAAAAAATAGTCGTATTAAAATAGTCCTATTCGGTATATTTGCGAATGACAAGACATTTCTAAACACAGATTTATATCTGAGTTTAAAAATAATAATAGCACATACAAATTTAAGCACAGCTCTACTGAAGAATTTATCAATCTCGTGGGCATCTGTTTCTCTGGAGGTTTTAAATTTTCATAAATACCAACACAAGAAAAATAAACTGACTGACTGCTGATTAAGATTGAATACTGTTTTAGGCATACGTAATAGGCAATTTCTCAAATCGTAACGTACACCTACACGACTTATAAAAATACGGAAAAATGCCAGACGGGAATATATAATTCACTTGAGGCTACATAGAATGCCCTAACTACACATCATACAACAATAACTTGGTTGGCTGTATTTAGTACAGAAAAGGCGGTAATAAAATCTGAAGAGTTTGAATATTTGAATGCGATTTGAGCTTGCTGATCTGATTATTTACACATCGGTATTTCTTGACCTGAGGTCTTACCAAAAGTAATATTATTTCAATCTTTCTTTACTTCCACAGTGAGATTAGGACCACCGGCGTCCGTCAAACAGGATACTAGCGCTAAAAATTAAACCAACAGTATCACTTACTCTAGTGGATGTATTTATTTTTTTAATTTGTTTGAATTTACACTTGTCTTATAAAATACAGTACACAAATATCGATGGACATTAATGGTCCGAGATCGAAAGACATTGAAATAATAAGTATTACTTTTAAGAAGCCCCTGTTCGGAAAGAGGTACATAGGATAGGCGTGGTTCAGAGGATCGAGTGTTACAGCGCATATTGCCAAAGGCCTATATCTAGTATTGTACTGCAATACGCTTATGGACTGATTGAAAGAGCTCATACCAGCAAATTGAAGGTACTGACTACTACTTGAACGTCCTTTTTGTGGCACGTCTCGATATTAAGGGCTCATATTCGACGGAGGTACTTATAAATAATTATGTGACACGCTGGCCAAACTACTAAAATGCCTTTCAAGGTTCCTTCATCTATTATAAATTTATTATTTGTACAATACGTCGTCGTTCTGGCGAACATGCGCGATTGTTTTCGAAATGGTTGTTTTTGCTTACGAACACGGTACCGGGAAAGCGCGCGGTTTGTAAATACTCCCTCATTCTCCTGTATTAACTGCTATATTTTTACTGGGAAACGGTAATTAGTACCTACCTAATAATTGATTGCAATTCACTGATTTAATTCTCATTGGTCCATGGGGGAAAAAGGCTAGCTTAATCAACCCCACTGACTTAGGCGGGGGATTTCTGCACGGATTAAAGTCTAGATAAACGTGTAAATACGTTTATCTAGACTTTAATCCGTGCAGAATATTCCAACTTAATTGCACACTGTGTGGTTCATAGGATATCGCTTTCAGATTTTCAGGAGGATCAGGTTTTACTATAGAGAAATGATTTACAGTAAATATTTATATATTGCAACCAAAATAATTGCAAGATTTTAATTGAAAGTTAAATTGTTCCTCCATTTGTTTGTATCTTGGTCGACTTGTGGTATTCCAACTGCACCAATACCTCTTACCGTCTGTTTTGGTGTCACATGGAGTCATTGGTTTGTTACGCGCAATAAATGCCAATGAATGGTTTGTCTTGACGAAATTTGAAGTAGGTGTATATGAACAGGAGAGTTCTTCAATATTTTTCGATATGCAAGTAAAATCTGTGATATTAGAAGGTGGTGAGTCCACCATTATCCGGCTGTTACATAATTTATTGGTCTGAGTGTTTCTGCAATAAATTATCAACACTTGGGGTATTAAATCTTCTATGTACAATCTTCATGAGGTTCTATTTACTATTTCTGAGTGTACTGGTTCTCTTAGGAGAATAAAGTCCAGGTGACTAGCATTGTAATTATTTTCAGCGCTACAAAACCATTCTAAAGGCTCACCATAGTGTACGTGAATCAGACCCTCTGGATACAGTGAGACTGAAATATCAATACCCTGGCAACTTGAAAATACACACGGTAAACTGTTGAAGCATGTGATAAAAAGGCACCACAACCATAACCCCAACTCTGGTTTCTTCCAGAAGGTCTGGTTTTTTCGCGCTCTTGTCTACTACAAGTATACTACTTTAGTATGTAGTTTTCATATCTGTTATATTATTGTGCTCCATAATGTCTGAACCAAATCCAGATAAGACAATAGTGGAAAAAGCGAGATAAAAAGAATATTGTTTTTTATCTCGTTAGCTACATGTCGCACGAACAATTTCAACTTAGTCCCAACACCGACTGAATTTTATTAGGTCACAAGTAGTCAGTCATACTCATATTGTCTCAGTTTGACACACAACAAAAGATAAACAATCTTGATGTGTCTTTCGTTTGTGTGTGCTTGTGCTCTAGTTCAGTACCTAATCACACGAAGTTTAGTATCTGAAATATATCTTGGCCCTGGTGACGTCACCAAATGTACACTTAATGCGCAGTACGCGTTTTTGGACTCGTCTTTTTTGTCTTTGACGTTAGCATGGGGTGCTACGTTCAAGGAGGCAAAACAATACGCGTGCACCAGTGAATCAAGGCTTTCTTCTCGCGACTTGGGGTCAAGCTAAGATATGGGTACGCCGGAAACTACATAATGTTATCAATCCAAGGTCCTTGGGCACCGTAGATAGATAACTCTTTATTGTACACTAGGAAATTCACATTAAAGACAAGTAGTGGGTGCTAGGTACAGTTGTTCCAATGTAAACGTTGACTGAACAATGGGCGACCTAATCGCCGAAAACGATCTCTTCCAGGCAACCTTGTTGTAAGCTAACGATTTCAACACAAAAAAATATTTTTCGCGTCACTTAATGGGGGGGGCATGTTGCTCTATTTATGCTATTAATAATAACTTTATGACTAGGAAGGCTCAGGTTACACAACAACTTTGAAGTTTTCTAGCCTGACATATCTACTGCGCCTACACACCTAGTAAACTCCATGGAGGATGACCCGAAGATGGTCTGGCAAGGATCGCAAAATATCTTCGTTAATATAACTCTAATAATCCTAAATTATAAAACACAAGTATTGAGCAGTTCGTGGAATAATTCAAATTTATTAATGCAAGGTTGAATTTTAAAATCGTAGAAATCATTGTGCTTTGAATTTATCTATAATTACCTACTGTCAATATTTTTTTTTATTAAAACAATAAATCATTCATTACGCAGAACAGAACTGGTAACTGTAAAATAATGGTATTGCCATGTTCTTAGAATGTGTTCTTTTACAAATCCCTAGAATAATGTTCTTTTGTTCACTTGTGTTAATGAGTATCTAATAAAAGTAATTTCTAATGAAAATGTAATCAAGACATTCATTTACTTCTGAGAGTTCCTACAGCACTATTTTGTAACGATCTAATAAAAATAATTCACCAAGTGATTTTAGTACCAGTGGCGAGGGGTCCCTATTCAAGTCCTACCGGCTATCCAATCATGGAAAGCCGGTATGGTGCATGACAAATAGATAGTGGTAAATATTTTACCACCGGCTTCTCTTTTACGAAGTATGTATTTTTATGTCCAACGGAGATTTTCAGTACCCAAACCATCCTCATCAGGAGTCGGATACACCCATGCTGATGAACGAGGCTCTACCGAAGTATTCCCTTAATCCACTTAGTGGTCAACCACGAAGAGTGGTTCACGTTGGAGAACTTATATTAACGATACAACAAGAATAAAATCATGGGCTGGCGAAAACAAACATATCATAAACTCACACCTATATCCCCGAAGGGGTAGGCAGAGGTGCTAGCATCCACATTTCACCAGTTTATGTTTAGGTCCCAATGTAAATAGGTGGCAAGCCTATTGCCATTAACTGGGCACTTGTAAACCTGTGATAAATACACACATAACTTCGAAAAGTCATTGGCGTGTGCCATGGTAAAACCTGGGATCGAACCACCCGACCTCGTCTCAGCAATCCATTTTCCACCACTAGGCTACCGCGGTATACCCATATTTGAATCACGATGACACAGTTGTAAGAAAATATATTGAGTGAGGGGGGGAAGTCACTACTCGCCCACACATCCTAGCGACAGCAATAGCAAATACGAGTATTACTTAATGGTCATAGAAAGTAATGACAAACTGCACCCCTCGAAGCAAGTAAAGACTTTTTACCCGAGGAGTGTTGTCGTATATACAATATTACGCAAGTGCAAAGAACAAAACTCGACACGTGTTTCGCCTCCACACGAGGCATCTTCAGGAGCACTATCGAGCAGTTTCAGCCATAAAATACCCCTGTTCGGTTCTTGCAAGGCCACGAAGCAGATCTATGCTCTATGGGGTGGAAAACAATAAAGGTTTTTTTTTTTCGTTTTTTTTATACTACGTAGGTGGCAGACAAGCACACGGCCCACCTGATGGAAAGCGGCCACCGTGGCCTATGAACGTGTGCAACACTAAGGGTGTCACACACGCGCTGCCCACCTTGAAGGGAAAGGGGGAGAGCTGGGACGGGGTGGGGAGGCTAGGAAGGGGAGGGGAAGGAGGGGTATAGTGAGCTCTGGCTACACTACTAACCGGCGGGAACACAACACGATGGTTATTATGACCGCGGTCTTCTGTAGGGCGGAGGTACTTCCCCAATTGGACAGCTCATTTCGGACGGGAGATACCGTCGTGTCCTACCGCCGTTAGGTTAGTGAGAAGCCATTCCTAGGACCAACCTAATATACTATTAGGTATGTTTAATTCCCTAACAGTAATCCTCATTAGGTATTCAGAGCGGTAGGCGTGGCGGGTGACCTTGCACACCGCCCATACATTCGCATTCAATAAAAACAGTGGTCGTTCGTTATCAGACGTGTTACTTTCTACATAACGCCGTGGACACACCGCCGACTAAAGCTTGATTCCACTGATTCCTCATATTTTAAACAATGGATATAGAATTGCCACGAAAGGGCCAAAGTTAGCTCTATATACTATTTCTACAATCTTTCATAAAATAATACCTAACCAAAAAAATTATACGCTTAACTTCCCCTGTGAATATTAAAATACCCGCAACATTACACAATTTGATGTTATCATAGTAAACAGCTAGCTTTAATTAGCATAATTTAATTATGTATTTCAATGTAAAGATGATTCTCAATCTCAAGAAATACTGATCTCATTTAAAAACATGTTTTTTGCGTCAGATAACCTTCTTACTGAGAAAACGTCATGTAAAGCTGCAACTATGTTTGAGAAAAACGTATACATCGATAATAACTCAACAACATAAAATATAGCGATGTTTTGATCAACCAAGACTACCGTGGTAGTCTTTAATAACTGGACGCGGCTAAAGGGACGGGAAACTGAATGATACGGATTCGTACGCATAGGGAGCTGTACGCATATGACTTCGTACGCATACGAGAGATCCAAGTCGGATTGCGTATGGAGCCGTATGCAGGTAGGGCCGTTCGCGTACGGAACCATATGCATCTCTATTATCCAGTTTACCGTACCTTCAGCCAAAAAAAAACGACCATCGGAAAAAGTGACCATCCAAGTAGGGATATGGACTTATTTTAATTAATTAGTTGACAGTGTTTAAATTCTTATGTAATTCAGGATTATTACCCGCAAATCTTTAAAACAACGCAAAGACAGGGTTCCAAAATATTTAACAAATTTATTTTTCACGATATTATACTAAGTGTAGATATTTTTATACCGATATTTTTTTAAGATATAAAAAAAAGGGCGACCCTTGTTATTTATCATCACTACTAGTTAGGCCCCAGTAGTACTAGTTACAGATACATACAAAGATAAACAGGATGTTATATTTATGTTGTATGTTAATCGCTGACGCAAATCATTTTCATAACAATGAATGACTAAACGCCTCTCAGTGCGGTATAGATGCAACCATATTATGTATTTTCTTTTAGGTTAGAGAAAACGAATGACTAAACTCCTTCGGATGCAGTTTAGTTTGACTGCCATAATATTTTCCTTTGGGTTAGAGAAAACTAAAATTATTTAGCAAGTAAACAGTTTTATTATTTGTACAATACGTCGTTCTGGCGAACATGCGCGTTTGTTTTGCGAAACGTTTCTGCTTACGCACACGGTACCGAGAAAAAGTGCGGTTTGTAAATACCCATTCTCCTATATTAACACTATTTATAATGGCAATCATTAATTAGTGATTGACATTGACATTCATTTCGAATGTGTGAACCCTGTGAGTGTCTAAAGTTTCCACGACAATCTTAACTGCAAGGCAACTACTGATAAACGGATGAGATTCCAGTACACGTTTTTCTCTCGAATCAAATATATCAATAAAACGGCACTTACAAAACGTCAGAAGTAATAAAGACTTCTTTAGTTCGAACCACCGTCGTCGTTTCGAAACGCGGCCCCGACCTGACAACACTTCGGCAAGAAACTCTTTATTTATCTAGGGGTTGGTCAAACGGCAATTATTTGCCCGCCCGCCCACAACTACAAGCGCTGATCCTGAAGATGCCTCGTGTAGAGGTGAAACACGTGTCGAGGTTTGAGGTATGGCATATTCCTTTCTAAATTTAGGTTAAATCGTAGGGGAGTGATGGATCCCCCCCTAGCCTCATCCATTTCTTGTAATTGATGGCTGTCCTAAAGTTCCAGTTGGGGCTCATTAACACACCTATTATTATTATTATTCGCATCATAAGTACCCAATCAATGAACCAATAAAATGCATAATGTGCCACATCGGCTACGTTTGTCTAGAACGTGACTATCGATCTATTATTTATAACTACAACTCCAATACTACGTCTATGAGATCTAAGAATTTGTGTCTATCCAATTGATATGAGTTTTACATAAACACTTCCTCGTTTATGAATAAAAATGAATCATGATTATACGTATATATGTAGTTTCATTGCGTTCAACGATCTACTATTTACTATGTCATATATTTTCTTCGACTACGAGAAAAGATGAAAGTGATGTTATAAAAAGGTGCTAAGTACGAATGTAGATTATTTTGGAGCAAAAGTAGGTCCAAGAAAGACGTACGAGACAGGTGATGTAGTGAGACGGCAAGTTATATTCAGACGGTATTTAGTTCAGTTCAACAAATATTACTACATAGTATAAAACAAAGTCGCATTCTCTGTCCCTATGTCCCTATGGCCTTATGTCCCTTTGTATTTGTATCTTTAAAACTACGCAACGGATTTTGATGAGGTTTTTTACAGATAGAGTGATTGAAGAGTAATGTTTATATGTATATAACATCAACTGGTGCGGAGCAGAAGTGAAAAATGTTGCAAAAACGGGGTGACGCAGATGAAGTTGCGCGGGTCAACTAGTTTTTTGTTAGTTATTTGTTGCCATTATTTGTCTAGGAGTGATGTACGCACGATACACAATATCATTAATTTGTTACATAGATACGAGCTGGTCTGAGCTAAAGAATTAGTGTATTAGAACGCGAAATTCTTTAGATATCTGTACGTTTTCCAAAAATACTTTTGTATTTGATAGCTCATTGCCTGGGCAAGACTATTTAACATTTCGCTGGTTGCAGCGCCCAATCCGGCCTTTTTGTTACTCTACTCCTAAGGGTTGTCTTTGGAGTAGAGTAAGAATAAGGTCGGACAGACACGGGTGACCATTTTGTTACTCTGTTCTTAAGGGTCTTAGGAGCCGAGTAATAAAAATGTCAGATGGACACGGGTGACTGCCGTGAATTAGGAACCAGTATGATATTGAATTTTTTTATGCTATGTAATATTTGCTTTCGATTTCCTAGATGAGATTTGCTATAACAGGACTACTAGGGTAAACTTTCCCAGTAAAAGCTCAGTCATCTCGACCCGTGAATAAACATTTCCTGTTGTTCCGTTTGCGATTGTATATCTATACTTTACATCATACATCCTTATTGTTAAAAACGTGTGCAGATATGAAGATTGGCATGGATATGGACGTGATTCAAATATTAATTTGATTAACGCTGGATTTCACAAGTGACTATACATTGGACTCATTTCTCACGTTTTACTCAATGAAAGGGGAGTCATCATTATCCTCATGGCGATTCGATTAGGTAGTAGATCATTGTATTGTTTATTGTAAGAATATTAGCAGGTAACTGAACCCCTTCCAGCCCTGATAGGAAAGCCGCAGGGGGGGTTGAGGCCCTGGGGGTGACAGGTGGAGCCGGCTGTCACTCTAGCAGACGGCGTGCGTTTTAGTCGGTTCGAGTCCGACATAACCTACCCAACCGGCTCCGGTGGGGGGGTATCCGTGGGGATTTTTCGCGCGATAAAAAAGGGGGGTTGAGGCGTTGGTGAAGTTTGGTGGGAAATTGATTGAGTTCAACATAACTATATTATCCTATCATTGGAGACATCCATTTTAAAACTGCGGGAGCTATAAATCTTTTGTACCTTTACGAGTCCAAAATATACTATCAAAGTTTTCTTTTTTACTACAGAGCCGGATTCATTTCGACCGCATTATATTTCCAAGTAAAGGCGAAAGGCGTGAGTAAAGGCATAATGTATGTAAATAAATATATCTTCACCATTACCATAACATAACTATATTATGCTATTATGTTAATGACAATCATAGAAATTTCTTTATTAATATTTTATTACATGAAAACATTAACATATATTAAATAGTAAGTACTTAAAAACATTATCCCGTTTAGTGGCATAGATTCCGTTAGACATAATATGAAGTACAAAAATACTTGAACAACCTTTAAAATCACACGTATAGCGGTGTTTTTAAATAGATATATAGATAAATCGATAATTTACAGCGCGATTCAAACATAGTGCGGGTGCGGGGCGGGTACGAGTAGATTCGTCATCCATCGCTGTTTACATAATAAAGTAAAAAAAATACAACATTAAGAAAACTGCAATAGATGGTAATGAAATCTGTCAAACTTGTCAAACTGTTCATACAACTATCCTCAGATAAAGCATTATTAGAACTGAATGCCAATTTAGAATACGGGTCTAAGTGCTTATAGATAATGATAAAACAAATTTATTTATACTGTCCATTAGGATGCCTGGAAGAAATCGCTTCTAGAGATAAAGCGATCATGCATGGTTGTCTGTTTTATTACAAATCTATCAGAAACTAATCAATATTTATGATGTCTTTGATTTATGATTTGTGGTTTAATCTCACGAATTTCTTCTAACGTAGACTGAGAAATAGTGGTAATATTTTTTACTGTCATTGAAAAATCTAAATTTTGTTTATTAGATATAGTATAAATTATGTTACTTTATGTCCTTATTAACGAGGCTAACCGGAAAGTTAAAAAATATGCATCTATCTTTTCTTTATAGGAGATCTGAAAAACCATAGTCGACTTTGCGACATCTGGTAGGATAAAAAAGCAGTTTCTCTCTCCATTGCGTTAAACTCCTTAATGAAGTCACACAGTGAGGAGTCGAGATAAGAAGCAATCATATCAGAGATCATTAAAGTTTTATAACATTGCAGTAATTGACTGCGAGCTTTTTACTACAGATCACAATCATAAAATATGCGTAATGAATGATTCTACAAAGAGATTATGGCTTCGTTAAACCATAGCACTATGGATCAGATGTTTTTCACTCATCAATGTTTTTGATCTTAGTTTTTACTATCAACGGGATAGAATGACATTAATTAATATTACAATATGAAAAAACATTCAGTTGTTGCAAGGCTTGATTTTACTTTTAAATGGCGTTATACGTATTACCATTACTCGTTCATAGCAATCAATTACGGCGATAGACAGGTTAGTGTCAGTACAATATTGTAACAAATGAGATACCTAATTACTTACGAGGATAATCGAGAGATCGTAAATTGATAAAATGTGTGCGAGCGTGGGAGTCTTGGCATTAGATCGACCACGATACATGTCACTTCTATTTTCACATATGTCACCTCCCTGGAGAGGAACGCGGTGTTAAATAATCACTGATCACCCGGACCAACAGTCTAAAACGATTGCTGCAAGATATCATCACAAGCTTCCAACAAGCACGTTTAATTTTAAGAAAACACACGTTTTCTTAATCAACACCGAGCAAAAGTACTTTTAAATATTATTTTTATATAAACCCATTATACGGTGTACATACGGGCAAACATTTATAACGTTAGAATAATAGCCCACTACTGAGTGTAAACACAGGGACAGCTCTGTACGCATCCGCAGAGCACACAACAAATATTTATTTTATTGAGGTACCCTTTAAAACAGTAGACCATGTTTATCCAACTTAAGAGCTATTTAATATTCCATTGATGGAGTAAACAGGGGTCAAATGACCCATAACTCTAATCCGGACGCCGTGGAAAACACGACAATTTACATTTTTCTACGAAACTGTATCTATTATAACGCCTTTCATTTGTAAACGAGCTGCTTACGATTCATGTAATTCAAGGCACCTCTATCTGGGAACCGCTGCTGCCGGCGTGGCCTGAAGCTCCGATGTCGGCACACTTGACGTTTTACCTAGCTACTAGGAAACCACACGATCTTACATCAAATTAGCGTGTCATTTGAATATTCCCACAACGGAAACTTGTAAGAAATCGACGCATTATCTAGAAACCTGATACGTTCTACAGAGACTGTTTATGTTACGCACAGAATGGATGGCCGAGGTACGCAAGGAAGACAGATACCTACATGTATAAGACTAGATGATACAATTACTAAGTAAGAAACTACAAGTATTTGCAAAATATTGATGAGTTGACGCTTTGTCGGCCCTTGTCTTCTAGTTAATAAAACAAGACGAATCCAATAATGGAATGAACAGAATTCTAAATGAGAGTATGTCGTATTTATAAGTACGACAAGTTTTTATTTCATTTTAAGTGAATAAATATCGAATAGAAACTTTGTTGTCATACACAGACTAGCGCCTGCACGGGAGAGCCCGGCTAAGTCATTATCTCTTTTTCATGAAAGGTATTCTTATATTGCTCGAGATGGCTGATGCTGCATAATATAAACGGCTTCATAAATAATTGTATACATTATGTTTAAGAACGTTTAATTACACGAAATCCCATAGATTATCAGTGGATGCATCTAGCATTTATTAGCATTAATACATTATGTATAGGACAAGTTTGTCGCTCGGCTTGCGGCCCGATAAATAACTTAAATATAGAGGCTTTACGAAGGGCAAAAATCTGTACAATGTAAGCTAACATATGGTTAGGGTGAGGCACAAAAAATCAGGTAGATATTTGATAACACTAATCCAGGGTGAAAAAAAACGTAAACAGATGTGTATAACAAACATTAAGAAATTCGACACTTTCGTAGTGTTTGTATAGCAATCAATTTCGCTAACGTTTCTGCAATAATGTGTGGAAAACATCTTTCTAGTAGTAATTACTTGCGTAACTATGAAAGAAAACAACAGCGTTTAAAAAACGATAATCGCTAGTGAATAACGAAGAGTTTCATGTACTTGAATACAATAACAGCGTTACGTGTTTGTTTTTTTTGTACAGACAGAGGATGAATTGACGGCGACGGCTCAAAGGAGCTATAAAAAAAAATTGCTGTGATCATAATAGGACTATGTTGTGTGTAGAAGCAAAGTGTATTTGTGATCCTTTTTTATTCACAAACTACACACCTGTACCTACATCTGCAGGACTAGAGGTGTATTTACTCATACACACTCTCTTTTTCTATTTTCGGTCCATACACCAATCTATTTCCCCTGGGAACCCTCTAGGATAGGTCGAAATAACAGTCCATTATTTAGGTACTTCGGATCTTACACACTATACGAGCTTCTATTGTCAATAGACGTTTAGTCTTTCATAATACTACAGTAAAACTTTTCAGCTCATTCATCAAATACAATAACAAAGTTTCATTCAACCTTATCGGTGAGAAGTTGAACACCCTATCAAATAAATAATATACGTTTGAGCCGGTGTGAAACATCAGTGCTAAATATACTAAAAATACATTTCGACGTTGGTGGCAGCGCAATTTAGTACGTTGCCGTTGTTCTGATCTGAGCATTTATTTGTCAGAGACCATTTCGGGAGTTCAAGTTTGACATAGTGACCTTCCCTTCTGGTGCAAATGTGTGGAAGTCTTAATTGTTTCCGAAAACTTTTGATTGAAGCTTGCTGCTTTAGTGTGGGGCCCCCGGAATGAACCTGGGTGTCATCAGAGTTAATGTAGATAATATTTGATAACAAAAGTCTACACCGCTATAAAGTCAAGTCCGACAAAACACACATAGATCGATTGCGCACGCGGAGTAAAGGTTATCAGAAACTTTACCCAATATCGTCAAATAATAAGTTTACAATAATGTTTAGTTTATGTATGAAAGAATGGAAATACCCTAGAATAACACTCGTTGTTACTATTTTTATGATCGAAGTCCGGGTCGCGAAGACCCAAATCAAAATCTGTTCAATTCAGTGGGGAGAGTACAAACCTAAACAAAAAAAGCTTATACAATAACACTTACCTTGTTGATGTAACAGGGGCTTCAACAGTGTCCATTGGCGGCGGAGGTGGCGGTGGTGGCGGCGGAGGAGGAGGTAGCAGTGCTTGTACAGGCGGCGCGGGAGGTGGAGGTGCGTCCAGAACATCCGGTACCGGAATATCATCTTCCACTTTCAAATCCGGTAGTTCCTTAAGATCTGGTAACTCTGTTTCTGGTACGGTCATAACTGGCGCTACCGGAGAAGTGACTACTGAGGGTGCAATGGAACCGTCGCTTGTGATAGAAAACTGTACGTCACCCGCTATGCCAGGTAGGTGTGGCAGGTCGAGGGGCATCTCTAGCTCGGGCACCTATAGAGAATGATACACTCGTTTATGTCAAGTTGACAGATTTTGATTGCGTAGATGGCTTAAATGACGGTCCGATCATCAATCTTTAAATGCGAACTGGTATTTACTAGCCGAAAGTAGCATTTTTTTAAAATATTGCACCGAAACGAGTGGGTCGTGTTATGCTTCACTGAATATCTAAAGAGAAGAGTTTATGACCTGTTATTGAGAGTAACATTTTAATACAAAAGGGGACACAAATCACATAAAAGTGGACTCACCATGCCCATTCCTGGTGCATAAAGGTATTCATCAGCATCTCTTTTCAATTCATCTCTTGTCATAATAGACGAAGGCGCAGCTTCTAATAAACTCTTATTCTCAACCTTCGTAGCTACCGCGGGTACGTACGCGGAGGGGCCTCGGGTAGTACCAAGATAAGGGCTCTCGTCTGTACTAAAGATCAATAGTTCACCAACACTAGACAAGTCGTCAATGACAGAGTTCAAATTGAAGTCTTGTTTGGATGCCTGTTTCTTTTGCTCTGTCACTTTCACATGATAGAAGTGTAGTTTCTCCTAGAATTAGAGGTAGGTAACATGAATCCTAGGTTAAGTTTTTAAGAATATTTTATAGAACAACTCTATAACACTTTTTTTAGACTTACCTGTAGTTCTTTTTCAATGGGCTGCCCCTGAGTCTTTCCTCTCAGGGTAACCTTTTTAGGTTTATGCTGATATCTATCGTTGTCAAAAGCCGACAGATAATGCTCTTGAGTTATAGAGGTGGGGTACTTCGCACTCGAGAAAACCTTGATCGCCTTCTGCATGCCGGTTAATTTTTGTACTTTATTTTTGGACATTTCTATTCGCTCATGTAGCTTTTTTGTCTTATCTGTGTTCTGCTCGATTCTTGCCGTGAGCCGTGCAAACACGTCGTCTACAATACCATTGAGATTGTCTAGAGTATCTGCTATTTGCAGTATCGTCTCCTCTACGCTCAGATCACTCGGTACCAATTCTATTTTATATATACCTTCCATAACTAATAAATCTCTTTTACTTGCGTAATGAATATCTGTAACAAACATTGTTCTTTTGAGTTCAACGCCTAGAACAATGTAATACACATATTCGGACAAAATTTTCTGTATTGTTATATAGGTAGGTAATTTGTTCTTACCTACTAAGCTTTTTAAAAACCACCTAAAATAAATTAATAAGGCACAAGAATTATCACTAGACAACACATCCATATTCTTGTGTGTAATAATATTATGTCCAATAATTGTATAGCACTTTGTAAAGCTCTTAAAAGTTCACTATTTACAATTCGGTCACTAATCTATTTTATCAGTACAGTGTCACTTATTGTATGCATATGCGGGCTCAATTTTTAGTTGCTTTTAACGTATGTGAGTCGGCAAGAAACGAATGGAGGTTATCGTTAGCGGGGTCAGTACTCCACGAGAACCTGCAGTATGCGTCGGGCGACATGGTCGGGTCTAAGATCGCCGACTCTTCTGCGAGCTGTCCCCCTGACAACATGTTGTTTAGGTGTTTGTTGATCACCGCGTCTCCTGGACTCACGTAACCACTTGAGGCCACGGGCTTTAATGGCACAGCAGTCCGTAAAGGTTGCTTATGACTAGTCAGGGCATCCAAAGACTGTAGCTGAATATAACTACTGTCGGCGCCATGTTTAACCGGCTGTGGCAAGGTAGGCATCGTTGGCAAGCTCTCCGATCCGAACACCTTCGTGGGTGATGGACCTAACTTGGGGAAGTTCATTATAGATTTAGCTTGAGCATCTTCGGGCCGCACATAGCCCGATGACGGCGCTTGGTTCTGGATGTTAGGAGGCGCGACGCCAGTTGTAAATATTGGTGGTGCCAAAGCAGCCATCACATAACTTGAACTAGCAGACTGCGCCGCAGGTTTAGCAAGCGGACTCTTATGTGGAGCAGGAGCCGATTGGACATAGCCAGTGCTTGGGTTAACTGCAGGCTGAACATAGCCACTAGGATTCTTTTTAAAGTTTTTGTCACTGAAGCAAGGTGAGTTTTCTCGAGAATTGTCTGTTTCACAATTACTAGAGTCTTCGCGATGTATCGCAGTTCTATCGTCAGGTCTCACTGGCTCTACTTCTAAGTTTAAAGAAGAATCTGAGCCATCATCAGAAGTGGACGCATGTCGTTCGATGGGGCCCCTAGACGTGTCTGATAACGCCGTGCTGTCTGTATGATCACTGGAACCACAATTATTGTCGGTGTTTAATTTATTTTCTGGGGTTGATACAGTTGTTCTGCTGTTGGGTAATAACAGCATTTCATCTGATGATGGTTTATCATCCTTATTTGTTGAATATAATCCCCCATATGTATATTTGGAAATATCCTTTTCAGGTATCCCTAGGCCACTAGGCAAAACAGGATCTATATCTTCCATTTTCTTTACTATCTTGAACAGTTTAATAGAACCATACATAATCCCAATTAATATAAATACTGCCATAAGAATAAGTCCCATAGTGATAGGATCCCTACTTCTACATGTCACTGTACTTGGATTGCTCCATTCACCAGGAAATTCGAGAGGTTTCTGATGATCATTTTCAGGCAACTCAACCTCATCCCTGCCTGCTAAGGCACCATGGTATGAGGCATCATCTATGTTAACTGCTCTTACTTCATAAGATTCAGAGAGATCTACCCCTTCACAGTGTATTAAGGAATAGTTCAAATTGGTGGTGTTAATAATTTCCATTGTTTTGAGATCATCATCCTTGATCCTTCTTATTTCGTAACGATCCACTATTCCTCCTGGTAATGTTGGAGGATCCCATTTGAGGAGACCTGGATTTGTTTTAACAATTGGTGCGCCCAAAGTGCTTGGACGACCAATTCTAGTTCTTACAAATATGGCATCAGATGGCTTGGACTTAGAGCAACTTCTAATAGCAGTGTTACAAGCCTGAACAGTGATTGAGTAATTAGTGAAAGGCTTTAATCCAGTAACATTAACAGACCTTACACCAACATCTTTGTCTACATCAGATATTTTTTCAACATGAATCTCTTTTCCATTGTCCAAAATAACATATTTTCCTATGATACCATTTTTATGTGCCGGTGGATCCCATGAGACAGTAAAAGAATCATACTGTATGTTGGACAGTCTAACATTTCTAGGATTTGTCGGTGTATCTTCTGTGGTAGTTACACCTGTAGATGCATTTTCAATAGTTTTCATTCCATATGTCGTGTTCAATTCCAATTTAAATTGATATGTCCTGTATGGTTTCAAGTTTGTTATATTTATTTCCATCTGCTTTGGATTATCAATGTAGTATGTAGATTCATTGCCAAAAGTCTTATCACATACACTACTTGTATTCACCACAGGACAATATTTTATATTGTAGCCGGTAATAATGCCCTCCTGGAGAGTGCAGGACATAGTCCAAGTGATTTTCACATAGGACTTACCTGGGGCATCATGGTTTACCTGTACTGGAAAGCCATACATAGGAATTCCATCTTTAGATATGTCACATGAAGCCCAAATCATACCGCTAGTCTTAGACCCACTATTGGCCGATATTGCAAATTGGTATCTATTTTCTCTCGGTAAATCAATTATATGGGTGTTCTTTTCAGGTCCCAAAACAGTGAAGTTCATACGACCAGCACAAATTTTCGTAGCATTGTGTTGACACCAAAACAATGTATAGTTATCAATATTATCCACTCCAAGCCATGACAACTTATAGGTACCATTTTCATATGCTAGTTTTGTGAATGAATGTACTTGTAGAGCATCTGTGTGTTGCTTTGGAGGTATGTAAAGATGGCTGCTGTTAACCGATGACCCGACAGCATTTGTTGACCAAATTGAAACATCAATTGCATCAAGTGATGCATCATTAAGTATGACATAACTTAAGCTTTTGTTCTTATCTGATAGAATTGTCTGTGGATTTTTAGAGCCTTGCATAACAACAACTTTATAAGTAAAATTGGCACCAGCTTCCTCAAATTCTTCTAGCTGTTTCCAGTACACATATATAACTCTTTTATTTTTATATATAGATTGGTCAAATGCTCCAATAATAGTGTCAGGTGGCCTCTGAGGTATCTCACTTGCGGTAGTAAACAATACATAACTGAAATCAGACCAGTATCGATCTATAGCATTTTCAGGTTTTATGTATACTCTTACTTCATACGACATGTGAGCGTATGGTAAATGTGAAAGTGTAAATGTATATGACTTCTTGTTTGAAATTGCTTTGCTATTAACTCTGGATTTGATACTTGAAGTGTCTACACGACGAAAGTAAGCTGTATTATCAATTTTAGCTATCTGATACTCTATTCTATGAACGATATCACAACCAAGAAAGTCCACCATATTATTTGGAATATTCCAACTTAATTGCACACTGTGCGGTTCATTCGATGCCACTTTCAGATATTGAGGTGGATCAGGCTTCACATTATCAAAATGAATTATAGTAAATGTTTGTTTATTGCAACCAAAATAATTGCAAGACTTTAATTGAAAGTTAAATTGTTCCTCCATTTGTTTGTATCTTGGTCGGCTTGTGGTATTCCAACTGCACCAATACCTCTTACCATCTGTTTTGATGTCACATGGAGTCAATGGTTTGTTATGCATCATAAATGCCAATGAATAGTTTGTTTTGCTCAAATTCTGTATAGGTGTCCATGAACAATTGAATTCTTCAATATTTTTTGATATACAACTAAAATCTGTGATGTTAGAAGGTGGTAAATCCACCAGCACCCTGCTAGTACACAGTTTATTAGTCTGTGTGTTTCTGCAGTAGTACACAGACACTTGTGGTTTTAAATCTTCAATGTACAATCTTCTTGTGGTTGCATTTACTATTTCTGAGTGTACTGGTTCTCCTTGAAGAATAAACTCTAAGTGACTAGCATTGTAATTATTTTCAGCGATACAAAATATCTCCAAAGGTTCGCCATAACGCAGGTTAATCATACCCTTAGGAGACAGGGCCACCGATATATCCACTCCTTGACAACTCGAAAATATACACGGCAAACTGATCAAACATTTGATAACAATACACCACATCCAAAGCCCGAACTGCGGTTTCCTCAAGACCCCTTTGCATTGGCTCCTTCGCGTACTTGCACATATATTTTCCATAACTGCTGAGTTATTCTGTCACTCCATTCCGAACAAATGCACTAATTCCAACTAAAACAAACGCGGAGGGAGACACATTACTTGTTTTTTTTTATCTCGCAAGGCTAAATGGCGCACCGACGATCTCGACACGATGACACACACTGACTGAGCTCAGTAGCTGCACGCACGCGATTATATTATCTATTTTACATGTAAACGACTAACACTATCAGTTCTCACTGTATTCCCGAAATAGTAATATTTGACACTAGTTGCAACTAGAGCACCGTACGCGATTATTTTGTGCTGCATTGAAACGCTGCAGTTACAGTATGTACTTACTCAAAATAAAATAGAAGAAACTTCACGGAGTAAATTCTTAGAAGTGCCAACTTCACTCCAAAGTGAAGTTAGCAGGAAATCCAAGAAAACAAATCAATATAATGTTACCATCACAAGGGTATTTTTTTATCTAGTCCCATTCACAAGTACTCATTTTAATTCATAAAATACTATAATTATGAACTCTCGTTATACTTCAATTTATAATTTAATTTTATAGTTAATGGTTTAATAATTTCCGCTTAAGAAACGCAGTAAATTAAATAAATACACTTGCCACAGATTAGATATTTATGAAAAAAAGTACAGAACGTCCACTGCATTGTTCATGACGGTGAATATTTATAACAATAATCCTCTGTTTAAAACTTTTTAAATTTATAGGTGGCACTTTAAGAGAGTTGATGAATGCTTTCTGAACAATGAAAATCACGATTCAATATCTGTATCAATTTGATATACAAGCTGATGCTCGCGACTTCACCCGTATTATAATTATTTTGTTGTTGTCTAATATTGTACCAAATTTCAGCCAGACTCGTTAAGACATTAGAGCATGATTTGATCAAGTAACAATTACCAAACATCTACATCAACTTTCATATTTTTTATCATTGATAGAGTTTGGGTTAACGGGTACGCCAAATTACATCAACATTATTATATTCATTATGCAATTTCAACGCAATTTCACTGATGCATTGTATGAAATTGATTCAGATAAATACTTGTGTAGATATTTTTTGTGTTTATATAATGTTGCAATGTTGAAGTAAACATTATCCAAGCTCAAATCTCGCTGCATCGCTTAAATTAAAATTACTTATTTAAATAGACAGACATACTTCAAACAGAAATGAGCGACGCTTCTGCAACATTATCATCATTTTTATGCTTTGTCAATGTCAAGTACATGTGATTCTGACAAGTGGCAGTGAGGGCGCGTTCGGGAAACTGGCAAATTGACATTTTATATTCCCCAAATAACATGCAAATAACTAATAAAAAATAAAAAAATAACTAATTAATGCATAGGTAATAAGTACGGAAGAAAATATTTTCACTAAATTTTTGTTCATTGTAGATAGTCACTTAAATTGTTTTATAATATAAAAATCTTGGATAATAGTTATATAATAAATAATTAGTAATTTTCAGAACGTACTCTGATTCTTTGATTCTTCAATAAGGATGGGACGACTCTTTCTTATAAAATGATTAATGATCGATTGGACTTAATCAGTACGATATGTTGAATTATCGATTTAAATTTATATTTATTTAAAAAATAGATATTTTCTCTCTCCATATTTTCATACATTGTGTTACGCACTTATTGTCGTGCTAAGCTGTTGACTAGTTGACTGTGTTAGAATACAGTTTAGGATATTGGCAGAAATGTAGTTTGGTGAATATTGAATTTTATGGGAGCGACTGCAGTCTGAACTGGGGGAACTGGGGGTCCAGTATACAAAATATTCAGACCTGCCTTGCAAAAGCAAGAGAAAGTTTGCACAATTAATTGAAACAATCTCACATTTTTCATTTTCATAATATTTAATAACATACCTGAATAGATTTGTTGGTAACCAACGTTTACTTACCATTCACTGAAATAAAAAAATCAAATTTTCGAAATGAAATTTTTCCACTGAGAGTATCTGTTGTGTAAAGAGTAAATAAATCTAAATAAATCGATGTCTCAATTGTCACATAATCAACAGTCGATATTACAATTAGTTAGATCGCCCATCCTTATTCGTCGCATTTTTGATTGCTGTAGCCTGTAAGAATAAAAATAAATAGACAGAGACAGACACTACTGTAGTTACAAACTCAAACTGATTCGATTTTAAATAAATAAGTATGTAAATGGCACATATATAAATTATGATACGATGGATGATAGTAATCAACAATGTCTTGGATACACAACTAAAGCGGCACTTGTTAAACTTCGTAATGACATACATAGTGTTATAGAAGAACACAAAAAGAAAAATCCGATAGGGTATGTAAATATAATAATTTATCTATAATATTTGTTTTTCCCGAGTGCTATGAAATTAACAGCATATGTACATATTAAATTATTTATAAAAGACTAGCTGACCCGCGCAACTTCGTCTGCGTCACCCCGTTTTTGCAACATTTTTCACTTCTGCTCCGCACCAATTGGTTATAGCATAATGTTCTATACGTATAAATCTTCCTCTTCAATCACTCTATTTATTAAAAAAAACCGCATCAAAATCCGTTGCGTAGTTTTAAAGATTTAAGAATACAAAGGGACATAAGGACATAGGGTTAAAGGGACAGAGAACGCGGCTTTGTGTTACACTATGTAGTGATATCACCAAATGCTTCCAACAGATAATTCTATCCTAATTGCATTGAATTTTAAAGTTAAAAAGTTTTATTTTCATTTTTTCTATGTCTAACAATATTAAGAAATACACTCAATATATACCTCTGCTATGTAGTAAAAATTATTGTCGTTTTCTTGAACCAGTAATTCCTGAGATCAAAAATTTTGACCAAACTGTGAAACTCTTTGATTTTATAATTTCAGTACAGATTTTATCATAATATTAATCTTATTTGTTTTTTATTGATATATCAATTTTCAGATATGGATTGGTACGGAATATTATTTCGTTTTCATCAGAGAAAGTCCTGTTGTCAGGTGTCGCTTATACAATAACACTAGTGTACATTATCTGCTTGATACTTACATATTTAGTGGGTGAATCAATTCAAGCCCATGGCTATTTACTTTGGGAAGCATTTTTCTTATTTATAATACTTGTGATAAATTTTTTGCTGGCATTCAATGAAGAGTATTTACATAGAAATGAAATACCACATAGAGTAAGAAAAGTTTTAGGTGAGTACATACCATTTGTTTTATTCATATATTAATAATATCATATATCAATCCAGTAATTATACCAGTAATATACCAGTAGGTAGCCTAGTGGTATAGGTAATGGACTGCTGAGAAGAGGACTGCGTTTGATCCCAGGTTTTACCATGGCACTCACCAATGACTTTTCAATGCTTTTCGAAGTTATGTGTGCCCGGTTAATGGCAATAGGCTCGCCACCAGCGAATGGGAATTTTTACATAAGGATCTAAGCAAACTGGCGAAATGTGGGTGCTAGCACCTCTGCCTCTACTCCTTCAGGGATATAGGCGTGAGTTTATGTTATGTTATGTCATGTTATCCAGTAATTCTTCATGCATCCATAACAACATGAGAAATGACTGGTAAAAATATTTTTGTCATTGACATACCCTCCTAATTCATTTCAAGGAAAAAATAAATCTTCTGATACTAATTTATAACCAGAAGCTGGTAGATAGATAGATAGATAATATTATACATCAAAAGTCCATGTTTGCGGTAGCAATACGTTAATAGGTATAAAATTGCATGTACATTGGACAGCCTTATCATTAGTGGTGAACTCTTCTAGGTAGCCTTAAGATGGACAGGAAAGTACCAAAAATTCAATAGTGAGATTAAGAGAAGACTTACCACTATACTTAAAGTTGTTACTAAAATAGGAATTTTTACGTTGCAGAGACATTAAATGAGGCTATAGAGAATTCAAAATGGAAAGAGAATCACTATCCACACTTATGTGCCCCCTACTCCCCTTGTGTCATCCTACAGTGGACCTACCGAGACTGTAAGAAATATTTTTGATACTTATTCAATCTCTTTCAACATTACAAGATACACTCTACATGATAATTGCTTCGAATATTTTAGATGGTCTATGTATGTACTTGTTTTAAAACAGTTATAAAATAATTTCAGCAACAATAGTAAACTTACCATGGGCATTGCTGGTGGAGGGAGATGTGATAGTATTGCGACCAGGCCAGGAGATACCTGGTCACTGCCGGGGACTGCAGCCTGAAGATCCTGAACTGTATTTCGGCCAGATCTTTCAGCCTAGTACACCGGTAACTCATAAAATTTACTTATTTAGAATATAAAACCATGATGTCGAAAAACTATTCTAACTAACTATACTAACACCTATGTTTAATTATTATGGTGTTAGAACCAGTCGGCAATAAGGTCCAAATAGCAGTCGCTTCTCGGGAAATATTAAAGTTTAGCAGCATCAAAATTTAAATATTTTTAATTAATATGTCTATTTAACTTAAATGTAATATTATCTTAGATCCAAAAAATATATAATTTTAGTAAATATTTCGCATCAAAAGAAAGTTGTAATGCCTTAATACTATGAAAACTGCAGTTGGGAGATCTTTCTTTCAACTGTTCATGTCCTTTAACATCTTTTACATGTAAAACATCTATATTATGATTTATATTCTCAGCAAAGAGACAACTGCAGTGCGCCTAGAGTCAGAACTCCCCACCAGAACAAAGCATACCGCATGTGCGAGACTCCCTATCTCAAGAACCTTAAATTAGCGCTTGAACAGGCTATCATTAGACCTGTCACTGTTTTTGAGAAGCAAAGATATCTGGTAAGTTACCCTAATTTATTAAATATCATACTCTGATGCTCTTAATCATATCAGTAGCGAGGGGTCAATAATTGAACTGAAGGACTATCATATTACCAACAACATAAATAAGTTTTGAAACCTGTATAAACATATAGCATTACAAAGTTACATTCGCAGTTGGTAATGCTAAACTGCTAGTTTATGGTACGAACCTAGGACGTGTCCAGTAGCCTTAGCACGAAATACTATCGAATTTGTAATGTATCGACAGAATGAAGCATTGCGATTGGCGGGCTACACACGCACACAGGTTCACAAGAGGCAGACTGCCAATCACAATGCTCCGTTCTCTCAAAAACTTTACATCACGAATTCGGTAGGAGTTCATGCTACTGCTACAGGTCGTTTATCAGAGTTACTTTGTAAGTTACCCATAGAAAGGGATGAATAGTGGTTCCTAGTCCACTCCCGCCCGCACACCTAGCCCGCGGTAGCCTAGTGGTATGGGTAATGGACTGCTGAGACGAGGTCTCGAGTTCGATCCCAGGTTTACCATGGCACACACCAATGACTTTTCGATGCTTTTCGAAGTTATGTGTGTATTTATCGCAGGTTTATAAGTGCCCGGTTAATGGCAATAGGCTCGCCACCTATTACATTGGGACCTAAACATAAACTGGCGAAGTGTGGGTGCTTCCCCTTCGGGGATAAAGGCGTGAGTTAATGTTATGTTATGTAGTCCACTCCCGAATGTCAACTTGTTCCAAATTTGAATCTGTAAATGTTTTACTCCCTTCACAGTGCACTGTGAAAATAATGGAAGGTATAGTATTACCGCTGGTAATATCCGTGGTGGTGATAGCATCATTCGTGAGGCACGTGTACCACCTGCCGGGCGTGACGCACTGGACAGAGATATACTTCCTACAGACCATGGCCGCCTCGCTTCCTTTGCTGCAGATTATATTCCCTATAGCATGGGTAACGCTCAATTGTTATGGGTTAGCCAGGTTAGTGCTATTTTTTTTTCAAAGAGGCAAGATCTGTCCAAAATAGTTTCATAATGTTTTATTGGGTATTTTCTTTTATTATTTTCAGCTTTGTTTTAATGGAATAAGTTTGCTATTTAATTAATAATTAAGAATTTAATCTAAAGTCGGTTTTAGATATAAAGATAGATTCTTTATTTTATAACAAAGGAAATACTTTATAGACAGACTAGTAATAAGTATGTAGGTACACGTAAACAATTGTATGTACAATGGGTGACCTATTACTGGAAGTGATTTCTTACTAAATAATAAATATAAGGAAATAAAAAATAATAGACAACGTCTTTTTACGGGGGAGTATTTGTTGTGGCTATTACCACCCCAGTCGCTTTAGGAAGCCTAGCAGATATAGTCGGGAACTCGATCAGATTTATACGCGGGTGGAGTCACAGACTTCACTGGTCTGGTTAAGTCATCGGTCCCGGTTGTCATACGAACATCTATGGCAGTTTTTACGGGTAGTTGGAGCCCTCAAAAAGTCCGACTATCCTAAATACAGAACTTCGATATCGCCAATATGGTTGTGGAAGTCCGGCAGCAGTCGCTTCACGGAAAATATCAAACTTCAACCGCATCTTAGTTAGACTAGAAATCCGACCCCAACTGACTTGGGAATAGAATGATGATGGGTGCTAGACCTATAACTGAAAAGATACAGAGTATACAAGTATTTTAATACCTCTCCTTCTAGGTTCAAGCTCTTGGCCGAAACCCGTCAAAAATACGTCCGTCCAAAATCATGCTCCATATCAGAAGAAACCAGCGATCCTCTCATAAAAGCTATGAGCGAGTCCAACCTTAAACCTGAAAATCTCAAAACCCTAGGCAAAACTTTCTTCAACATACTGACTGGTAGAGAAGACATGGTGGCTAGGACTGCTAAAATAGTACATGTGTTGGGCTCATTGTCAGTAAGTAACACAACCTTTCATTAGATGAGATTCCTCGTACATGGACAATCCCATTCTCAAACATTGGGTTGTGCATCGCGATGAAAATAAGAAGTAGCTGAGTGCAAAATGAGTGAAGGACGATTTTTGTATTCAGTCAATTTATTTATACTTTTACTTTTTACACTTTAATTGGACTGTATACAACACTATTGTGACATTTTATTGGGTACATACCTGTAACCATACGGTTAATGGCAATAATAGGCTCGCCACCTATTATATTGGGACCTAAACATATACTGGCGAAATGTGGGTGCTAGCACCTCTGCCTACCTCTTCGGGGATAAAGGCGTGAGTTTATGTTATGTTACATACCTGATAATAAAGAATTTATTATTATTATATTATTATTGGAACACTTTGGCGACGCAAGTCTTGAATTAGCATCGATGCAATATCGCCAAAGCGTGTCTCATGTGCATTTAAATGGTGGCATGTACGCTGGAAACCGGAGTCTTAAGTTTCCACGAGCAATTTTACAACATCACCGTGACAGTTGCCCCGCTTCGCGTCACTACTTGTGTTTCAACAAACGTTAAAAAGTTTTCCAGTCACAGTATTTACGAGCCTCGAGTTTTTTTCAAATCGTGCGATAATACTCACAAATACCTCCGTTCCCCGCCGGAGACTGTTGGGGGTTTATGTGGGACTGGAACCGACTAAAACCCACGCCGCCGTCTTTGTTTCTTTGTTTCTTGTCTCCCAGCAGACCCGAAGCCGTCTCTTTATGACCCCCGTAGCCTCATGTTGCGAACTAAAGTCTCATCCTAATTTTCCAATAGAATCTTCCTTATTACCCAACAGCCTACTTGTGAAAGTGAACTTCTAATAACAAATTATTTCAGGCACTGACATGTGTGGACAAAAAGGGTATACTCTCATGGCCTAATCCCACTGCTGAGAAAGTGTTCTTTCTGCGAAACTCAAGTCCAGCTTCCAATAATTCAAGCAAAACCAGTCTGGTAGGGTCTATGGGACACCACAGTGACACTGCAGAACCTGATGGAGTCCGTACTGAGGGGAAACAGATGTCAGAACCGAGTACTATTGCTGAGGTAAGATACTGTCACATTTATGCAGAATATTTACAGGCTAACCAAGTGGTAGTTTACCGACTTCACATATTCTCGCGAATTTCATGGAAAGTTACTAATTCTACATAGCCTTACGCTGCTAAGAGCGATATATTAATAATAATTTATTACAGACATAGCTCCATATATGTTACTAACAACGGTGTTACAGCAATGTTAGTACTACATTACAAACAAATACAATTCACGACATAAAAGGGACGTGTCATGCAGGTTAGATTTGCAGTATTAGACGGTCCTACCTTTTGGAATGCTTTTGGTGCTGCCCAGTAGCAGACCATACATTGACGCGCTATACTTTCGTAGAATTACGTAGAAATCATCGCAGCAAACGTATCTGAGGATATACAGGGTGGAATTTTGTAATGCCACCTGAAGGGAAAGTACTCTTAATACTGCAGATAGAACATTTTACTCAAAGGAAACATTCCTTTGTTTTTGAAAAGAAACAAAACTGCATTCAACGACTTTTTAAAATTTGCTTGCCGCACCCAGTAATCGAACCGACAAAAATCTGTAAAAGTTACACCCTGTACTTTTATTGCATCCAAAATTCCACCCTGTATATTTGAGTATGTGGAGTGTTCTCTGCCCCGTAGGTTCTAGACCTGACGCACGACCAGAACGCGCCGTTCTGCGTGGAGTTCGACGACCAGCGCTGGCGCACGCACCTGGCGCGCCTCAAGCCGCTGGGGCTGGCCGCGCTGCTCAACACGTGCGCGCCCGCGCCACGACACACCTACGCGCACTTCTGCGCGCACCTCACCTGCGAGGCGCAGTACAGGTCGGTACGGTACAGACAGGCCAGTACAGTACAGTACGGTATAGACTAGTACAATACTGAACAGTACAGTATAGAACAATACAATACAGAACAGTACAGTACGAAACAATATAGTATAGGACAGTACAGTATACAACAGAACAGTACAATACGAAACGTTATAGTATAGAACAATACAATACAGAACAGTATAGTATAGTATACACCAGTACAATACTGAACAGTACAGTATAGAACAATACAATACAGAACAGTACAGTACGAAACAATATAGTTAAGGACAGTACAGTATAGAACAGAACATTGCAGGACAGTACAATATGGAACAGTATAGTATAGAACTGTGCAGTACGGGACAGTACAGTATAGAACAATACAATACAGAACAGTACAGTACGGAACAATATAGTATAGGACAGTACAGTATACAACAGAACTTTGCAGGACAGTACAATACGGAACAGTATAGTATAAAACTGTGCAGTACGGAACAGTACAGTATCAAACAATACAATACAGAACAGTACAGTACGAAACAATATAGTATAGGACAGTACTGTATAGAACAGAACATTGCAAAACAGTACAATACGGAACAGTATAGTACAGTATGGATCTGTACTGTATGGATCGATATATAGTGTAGAACAGTACTGGGGCTCTAGCCAAAATGCAGCCTCCGACAGCAAATGTCACTCCCATACATTATCAGAGCGATGACGAATGTAGATTCGGAACGAATGCATTTTGGCTAGAGCTGCGGTACAGAACATAACATAACAGTACAATACGGAACACTGTAGTATAGAACAGTGCAGTATAAAACAGCACACAACAGGTTTTATACAATACAGTACAAGTCAATTAAAATTCATTTACACGTCTCTTTATACACTTTGTAAAAAGACATGTACAAAGCCTGCTTTAATTTACATATAATGTATGGCATTTCAGCGAAGACTTAGTTCCTGTGACGAATAGACGTTGCCTATGCGAGTTAGCCAAACAAATAGGATTCACGGACTCCGTCACAGACTCGTATCAAGTTCAGGAATGCTTAGCAATATTTAGACATCTGGTAAGTCGTAATATAACTTTTATTTTAAATCAATAGTGATAACCGAAATTAAATTACGATTTAATGCAATCTATGTTCCTAGTATTGAATTCAATTAATTTTTTATGGCACTTCAATTGACTTCACCTCGCCTGATGTTAAGCTGAAGGCAAAGTCTCATGAAAGAGAGTCACCATTGCAAACACGTTCAGTGCTACAATGGTGGCGCTCAGCTTGACAACCTCATCAGATGCTTTTTCACGCCCCGCTTAAAGGACCTCTCCTCGCTTAACGGATCTTGAAATTACTTAACTATTTATTCAGGTTAGGTTAGGTTAGGTTAGGTTAGGTATAGGTTGTAAACATGTGTGGTACTCATATATTTCGTCAGTCAGTCACTCAAAGGTGTGCTCAGAAACTTTGTAGTCTAGTCCACTGGCGCCTTGGCCGTACGTCCTACCGCCATGGGTACTAATACTAACGCCTTAAGTCGCCGTTCCACGGTGCGAGGTTTTTCAGACTCGTGCGTGATTTCATGGACCACGTACCGTGCAAATAAGCGCGTACGAGATACTGCAGACTGGCTTGTCATAGTAAATGTGTCCGTGTCTGCATTCGCGTCCGTGAAACCCCGCACCGTTGATATCCGGCGGTTGCCATACGCCCAACCGCCGTGGGTATTCCTATCGGCAAGGATCTTGAACCTGGGGAGTGAATTTTTTTGTCGGAATGTCAGATGATCCGATTCCGACAACAAATGTAACTCCCATACATTTTCAGAGCGATGACGAATGTAGATTCGGCACGAATGCATTTTGGCTAGATCCACTGAGTCGCGAGAGAAACTAGGCCATGGCTTGCATGTGTTGTTTGGATATAATCTATGGTACATTTAAAGTCGTTCACCAATAACGCGTACTGCGTATATACACGGTGATTTTATAGTGGTTTTGGAAAAAGAATATTTTGTTTCACACACAGTTTCGGTAGCAAAATCGACTGGAAGTTTTAATTTTGAAAAGAAAAAAAAATACTTTATGTATGGCAATAATGTGCAGGTGAACAGAAAAATGTATGGGACGTGTAAAAAAAAAAATTTTTTTTTCCAAAACCACTATAAAATCAACCGGTAGAGCGCATTTTGAGCATATTTTAGATCGACAATTCGCGCTTATATCTGGACGTAACTACTAACATGTCATGGTGTCCCAGCAAGCAGACACGATCCGCCGCGAGACGCGGTTCGTTCGCTCGCTGCACCTCAGCACGCGGGTGAAGGTGCCGCTGCCGCACATGCTGGCGGTCCTCGTGCGCGACCACGCCAACCAGCTGCAAATGCTCACGCAGGTACCAGCACAACCTTACTTTTTTTTTATACTACGTAGGTGGCAGACAAGCACACGGCCCACCTGATGGAAAGCGGCCACCGTGGCCTATGAACGTGTGGTGTCACACACGCGCTGCCCACCCTGAAGGGAAAGGGGAAGAGCTGAGAAGTGGTGAGGAGGCTAGGAAGGGGAGGGGAAGGAGGGGTATAGTGAGCTCTGGCCACCCTACTTACTGGCGGGAACACAACACGATGGTTATTATGACCGCGGTCTTCTGTAGGGCGGAGGTACTTCCCCAGTTGGACAGCTCATTTCGGACGGGAGATACCGTCGTCTCCTACCTCCGTTACATTACAGCATCATCATAAAAACTTTTAAGTCCCGGTTGCGTTTGAAGCCTTCTCCTCTGAACCCAAGGTCAGTCTATAACTATGCTGCCTCACACTGCTCATTATTGATATCATATTCTACTACAAAATTCGTACAGAATTCTGCAGATACTCACCCATATGACTCTGATTCCTTTATATTTCTCACTACCGCTATCAAATACTAGATTTAAATAGACTTGTGTTCACTATCAAACCCACATGTGAACAGATAGTTCTAGTTTTTGTCACTAGATGGCATGTAACCTTCCTGAATCACGTTATCATTGTTTGCAACCCGTAATTTATAACCAAAAATTTAATATCGTTAAGTGATTTCGAAAGTGAAAATTAATTAAATACACAAAAGTTCACTGTGAGTAGTGTGAGTAAGAGCGTCAAATTTGACTGTTCAATTTGGTCCTTCGAGCCGGATCGAGTTTTAGTAAAAATACTGCAAATGCTCATCATTCCTTATTCTTCTCATGAATTAATGTCAATAATTTTGAACATTCATCACTGATCGTTTCAAAGATTAAAAATTCGGCTCTTCAAATTGGTCCTTCGAGCCGGATCGAGTTGTAGTAAAAATACTGCAAATGCTCATCATTCCTTATTCTTGTCATGAATTAATGTCAATAATTTTAAAAATTGATCATTGATCGCTTCAAAGATTAAAAATATTTGTAGCAATTTCTATACATTCTAAAACGTATCCCTATATGATATCCAGGGCACAGCAGACATAATACTGGACTCGTGCGTTGACTACTGGAACGGTCGGGACCTAACTCCGATCTCAGCCTCCGACCGTAAGAAGATCATCGACTTCTATCAACGAAACTCACTCACAGCATACTGCACAGCATTTGCTTACAAGTAGGTATATAGGTGACTCTATTCTACATGAACGTAGACCTGTGCGCAACCTTAAAAGAAGCAGGCGTAGGTAATAGTGCGATCAGTGGCGGATTTACCAGGAAGCAAAGGAAGCAATTGCTTGGGGCCCCGCTTGGAGAGGGGCCCCAAAAGTTGAAATTTTTGTAAAACCTATTTGAAAATCTAAAAATAATTAAAAAGTCAGTGATTTAAGCCTACTGTTTATCGAAAAAGACAAGCTTCGAGAACTTGACTTTGATGATATTATCTATCAATTTGCGACTGAAAAAATATGGTTCAAATAATATGTTAATTTTGCAAAATTAATCTTTTTTTGTTATTTAAAAAGAAGAGGGGGGGGGGGGGGGGGTTATATTAAAACGACGGCCTCAAAAATCAGTTGTTGCTTGAGGCCCCGTCGGAGGTAAACCCGGCACTGAGTGCGATATGCATCCCCTTTCTGGGGTTGTTACCATGGGGCCCGCCGTCGTTCCCATACCGGAGGTGAGCATCTCGAAACCAGAAATGGTGAAAGAGGAATACCATGGGGAACAATACTATTGGGGTGGTTTTCTAAGAATTCGTAGATGAATGACCGTATACCAAAGTTGCTCCCGATGACCAATACAAAGCGAAAACGCCAATGGAGTCATTAGTATGGGATTAACATAAATCTGTAATTTGACTACAAAAGTTTAATGAGATTTGAATATTTGTGGCTTCTATTTTACTTTACATATTTTAGTTATTAAAATCACTACAGTGTAAAGTAATCCAATGATAGCAAATTGAAAACGGTTCGCTTCGACGTGATTTCCGATCACTTTGTCTAGAGGCCCAGGGCCCATATATATTCCACGGCGATGGCGCAAAATGCCACCCCATACCCAGGGGCTAGATGGGGACACCATGGTCCCCACATTGAGGGATGAGGGTCATCTCAACAGAGATGTCCCCGGGTCTGCCGGGGTGCGAGAGATATGTCTTGTATAATCTCACCTCCGGCAATCAAGGACCCATGGACGGCGTGCGATTCGCTCGGTTCGAGTCCGACATAATCACCTCCATCGGTTTTGGTGGAGGTGGTATCCGTGGGGATATTGCGCACGATAAAAAAAAGAAAAAAATAAGGGCCCATATATATTTGAAATTCACCATCTACTAAAGTTAAGACTCCACTTTGAAAATCAAGTAGAATAATGCCCCAGTATTGCAAATGCCCCACACAGAAAAGAACCTTAAACTCTCCAGGGTTCGCCTTTATCTAAATGTAATAAATCTAAAAATTTTCTGTTCGATTTATCTAACTTTAGTGTTTATGCTTTTTTTCTGGAATGTGTTTTGTGTGTTTGATTTTAACTAAAAGCCCCCTTTACACCGTCAGCCCATCGCGAGTGAAAACGTGAACGCGCGATGGAATGACCGTTGAAAGGGGGCTAATACTTCTAGCATGCTTTAGTCACCATTTTACATTATAAATACTTCGCTTATGACATTCACGCTTTCATCGCATCATTTTTCATAGACAATCCTAAAGACCTTAGCTATATATACTCTCAGCTTATTTTGGTCGTATCCGTAGTTCTTTTTGTGTGATGTCTATTTATGTGTTTGTGCGTTTATCTTCAGTGTAAACGTGTTTTCCATAGAGACAAATAGACATACATACAAAGAATCAATTAGTTTATTCAGTTTAGGCACATAAAATGCACATATTTATGAATGTCAAAGTTCTAGGATTTTATTTGTCAAAAATATTAAAATAAAGTAAATTAATCATTTAAAAATGATTCTTTATATGCTGCTCAAGTGAGATAAATATATTAATACTATAATATGTATTACATATTATATATATTATATGTATATATCAGATTTCGGTAGGGTAGTTGAGTCTATTTGTTTCCAAAGAATGCACGCCCACGATTGTTACTGCCTAATTTAAAACTCTGTGCACACCACTGTTGTAATCCTATATAATCTACACAAGAGCTGTTCTTTTATAAAGTGCTAATACTAGCCCTTAGTATTCACTATTACAGTTATTTAACTTTTTTTTATTATGTGTTGACATAACATAACAAAGTTTTGTGGCGATACCACATGTACACAGCGCCATCTAGCGACAGCAAGAGTAACTACTGCGTAACTACTACGTCACTACGAATCCTGCATCGCGAAAATGAAGTTCTCGCGCTAGTACAATATTATACAACAACCCAACGACAACCGTTGGGCCGCGGCCCGCCAGGCGTGATCACCTTGCCTGGTCGGAGAATCCTCGTGTAGGAGGGACATCACATCCCGTTCCTCCACAGTTTAAATTAAAATAAAATTACAATTGTGATCCGTGTTCGTTCGCAGGCCGCTAACCCGCGGCATATCGTCATCACTCGCGCCACTCTACCTTGAGCTGCCGGCCGATAGCAGGCAACTGTACGCGCCGCACTCCCAGCCCTGGGCGGACACGCCTGCACTACACTTTCATTCTACCGGTTAGATACTTCTTAGATAGAGAAAGACAGGAAGACAGAGAGAAATAGAGAAAGAGAGAGAGAGAGAGAGAGAGAGAGAGAGAGAGAGAGAGAGAGAGAGAGAGAGAGAATAGACAGAGGGAGGGAGAAATACAAAGATAGTAATAGATATTATGTTTTAGCACTGTGCCTTCTTCGTTCATTTTTCGCACAATATAGAATGCTTTAAGTAAGAGAGAAAGACAGAGAATAGAGAGAGGGAGGGAGGGAGAAATACACAGAAAGAGATATTATGTTTTAGTAATGTGCCATCTTCGTTCATTTTTCGCACGATATAGAATGCATTACCCGCAGAAGTATTTCGTATTGTAATTCCGGAGCCAAGGTTATCGACAGCAACAGGTCGACTGTAGTCTAATAGGACAAGATGTTCCGATTATTCTCAATACTGTTTAACATCTTAGTTTTTGCTAATAAACTGAAACTAAAACTTTTCATCATTAAAAAGTTCTCAAAATAGATCGAAATTATTTCAATCTCACTTTACTTTCATTGTGAGATTCGGACCGTCAGCGTTCGTCAGGATACCCACTAGGATACTAGTGTTATATGGTTAAAATGAGTCAAAACAGGAGCTCTAGCCAAAATTGACGGAGGTAGGACACGACGGTATCTCCCGTCCGAAATGAGCTGTCCAACTGGGGAAGTACCTCCGCCCTACAGAAGACCGCGGTCATAATAACCATCGTGTTGTGTTCCCGCCGGTAAGCAGGGTAGCCAGAGCTCACCATACCCCTCCTTCCCCTCCCCTTCCTAGCCTCCCCACCCCTTCCCAGCTCTCCCCCTTTCCCTTCAGGGTGGGCAGCGCGTGTGTGCCACCCTTAGTGTTGCACACGTTCATAGGCCACGGTGGCCGCTTTCCATCAGGTTGGCCGTGTGCTTGTCTGCCACCTACGTAGTATAAAAAAAAAAAAAATGCATTCGTTCTGAATCTACATTCGTCATCGCTCTGGAAATGTATGGGAGTGGCATTTGTTGTCGAATGTCATGTGAACCGATTCCGACAACAAATGTCACACCCATACATTTTCAGAGCGATGACGAATGTAGATTCGGAACGAATGCATTTTGGCTAGAGCCCCTGTATTTCTTACTGTAGTGGATACATTTATTTGTTTAATTTGTTAGAATATACACTTGTCTTACAAAATACAGTGCACAAATTTCGATGGATGACAACAACCCGCGTCAGACTCACACTATGAAAGTAAAGTAAGATGGAAATAATAGTACTTTTAAGAGATTGTAGTAAGGTTTAAAATTAATCAATATTATCACTTCAGATACATATAATATCGCTTATCAGAAAAGTAAAAGTATGTATTCTATGTCTATCTCACTCCCTCGTCGTACATTCTAATTCATTCATTTACGCATCTTCATTGCTCATTCTTCCATTTCACTCTCTCAATTTTTCTCTCTTTTGCCTGCCATTTTGATCTATGCCGTCCGTATATTTCAACGTCACATTTTGTGTTCACAGATTCTTTATTGTTCAATGAAGTGACTGAGGAAGATGTGAAGGATGCAGACGGATTCTTTGACATGCAATGTAACCAGGTAATTATTGTGTAGAATAGTTTAAACTTAGGTGATAGACGAGGACACGGCCCATGTGAGGGAAAGTATTTACCGTGGCCTATGGACGTGTACAACACCAGGAGCTTGTTTCTAATGCCCTTCTTACAGGGTCCCATATTGTAGTCGCTCGGAATAACCACAGCTTGCATGAAGTTTATATTATACTAGCTGTGCCCGCGACTTCGTCCGCGTGGAATGTAATATTTTTTTTTCTAAAATAAAAGTAGTCTAAGTTACTCCTTATTATATAAGCTATCTGCCAATGAAAGTCGCGTATAAATTGGTCCAGCCGTTCTAGAGATTAGTCGGAACAACAGACAGACAGACAAAAATTTAAAAAATATATATTTTGGTATGTGTACCGCATATACATTCATATGCGGTTATTTTAATATTGCAAACAGACACTCCAATTTAATTTATTTGTATATAGATTAGATTATGTTTTCCAGGTATTTATAGGCATGGTGACGATGCAGTACCAGGCGCAGAGCGACATGGTGGAGCTTATAGAGAGGTTGGAACGAGCCTGCATTCGATTTGTGCACTTCAGCAAAGAGAACGAACTACGGTCCAGAGTGTTCAGCGAGAAGATGGGCCTGGAGTCAGGCTGGAACTGCCACATTAGCCTCATTAGTGATGATAATGTCAGGTATTGGATAACGGCTTGCTGGGCGAATGAATAGTTACTTCTGTCTTCACTACATATTCACTACATAGTATAAAACAAAGTCGCTTTCTCTGTCCCTATTTTTCATTTCCCTTTGTATGCTTAAATCTTCAAAACTAAGCAACGGATTTTGATGCGGTTTGGATGGATGGATAGAATGGTTAAAGAGGAAGGTTTATATGTATATAACATCATGCTACGACCAACAGGTGCGGAGTAGGAATGAAAAATGTGGCAAAAACGGGGTGACGCAGACGAAGTTGCGCGGGTCAGCTAGTTACATATAAGGAGATATATAAAATGGATTGAATTCGTAGTTACTTACTACCCGCACCCGCGCTGTGCGTGAATCGCGTTTTAACCTCTGCGTTTCGTTCTATTAATCATAAATTGTGTCAGAAAATGTTAACTCAGGTCCAATAATTAAATGCATAACTCAATATGTACTTAATACTAAGGTTTATATTGCATATGTATATGTTTTGATGTTTTGAGAGCTTGATGTTAATGCAGCTTCCAAAAAATTGTCTTTATATTTTTCTGGTATGACAAAAGCAATATCTGTTCAATTCCTTAATTTCGATTAAAAAACGCAATACAACACATACGTTCATACAAGCTGACACATTTTAAGTTGGTTTTATGGGTGTATTGGTGCCCCACCATTACATTCTGGTCCCAAGCTAATTTCAAATCGATACCCATTTTAATTGATAGGTAATGTTCTGATGTAAGCTTCTCGGGGTTGGGAGGTCACCGGCAGTCCCGCCCATAATAACTCTACAAGCCAAACCAAGGCTCTGAATGACAATAAGATGATGGGCTAATTTAAATTCATGAACAACTCACGTTAGAGGCATAACGCCATTGCAGGTAGCCGCTTGCATCTGTCATCTGCCCGCGCGGCAGGCGCATAAGGTTCATTTTCCTACAAAAGTATCATCCTGGCAGCCTTGTACCACTACCCACAAGGCCTTTTGAACAATACCGTCTTTACCATAGAGGCTCACGGGGCACGTGCCCAGGGCCCACTGAAGGGGCGTCAATTTCTCGTACACCAATTGGAGAAAATTTACTCACAGAAAAAGTGACTGGAGAATAGTTTTTGTGCTGTTATTTTGAAGACAAATTTGTCAGTGGTCTACGCCCTCGGTGTTACAAACGACCATAAGCCATGGTACCTAATCTATCAGGTGGGCCGTGAGCTTGTCTGGCACTTAAACGATATGGAAAAAATAAAAGGGGGCCCCTAAATTCATGTGTGCTCATAGCCCCCGGCAGAGGTAAAGACAGCCCTGCTTATGACCATATGAACGTGTTTGCAATGGTGACCGTCTTTCATGAGACTTTGCCTTCAGCTTAACATCATGCGAGGTGAAGTCAAATTGACGTGCCATAAATAAAAAATTAAAAGAAATATGTTCTGGCCAACTGTTTGATATCAATGTTTTATGTGAAAATGCCAAAGTAACGCTACGCTTTATATGGCAAATAATTCAACACGTAACAACTCATCACTTACTGATACCCACAACAGTTACACGTTAGTCATTTCCTACTTTTTTTTTATTTTACTATTTGGTGTTAGAACTATGTGTAGGTACATCATTTTTCTATACCCGACTCTTATATAGAAGTTGATGTTGTGACCCTGTTATAGATTCACTTAGTACCTGATTCTGTGTGGCCATGTTTGTAGTTTATACCTTTGTATGTAGACAGTAATAGTTTCTATTCTAATTTCAAATGAGTCCTTTTAAGCTTATGTACAGTCAACAAAAGATATACGGTACCACATTTACATACAAAGTTGTATGAAAAGTGGTACCGGATAGATATATTAATAATGTGATTTCATTGGTTTTTTTTTCTTTCTGGATTCAGTGGATATTACCGGAATAATAAGAATGCTATATTTGGGTAGGTTCATGATAGGAAACAGGATAGTTAGCTACCTTAAATGTTACATATTTTAGATGTAGTTTTGAAGTCAATCCACTAGTGATCTACACAGGATACACTAAATGCAGATTAATTTTATATGCCACTTTGGTGGTACACATTTACCAAAGTTTACATTTGACAATCCAGGGGAAAATCCTCGAATGCAATCGGTTTACAAGCCAGGGGAGTTTAGGGAAATACAAATGTGGCATACAGAATTAGGACGAATGTAAAATGAATTCGATTGTTTTTTTAAGATCATCGATTTTATATACAGTAGGAATAATAATACCTAATACTTCTGAATGTTGTTTTCTTTAGTGTTAAGCTGTGGACCACAACCAATATATTTATTTCCCTTCTCTCTAAACGACCTCTTGCATCTCTTTATTTAGTTTCAACATCTAAAGTTACAAATGTTACTTCGAACTTACTTTTACAATCGTACATATTAAATCTGAATTTAGTTATAAAAGCTAAAAAGCATGTTATTAGTCATAAGAATTAGTCACTTTAAATGTTGTTTAGCTGTATCTGTGTCGTCAAAAAATATGTCTACCCTTATTTTCTCAGTTATTTTTTTTTTCATAATCTTATTTGTAAGCTGACATATCAAAAATACACACAAGTATTGCATATTGGCCCGTAGTTTGGAACGTATATAAATTAGTTTTACGTAGATTCTATTTTTGAAGTAAACTTATGTGGAGAATTTTCTGATGTCTAAACACTTGATTGCTCGTGAAATCTACACTCAAGTTTATACATTCTGTACCTAAAGCTAGATACACCGAGTCGACCGAGTGTTGTTCTAAAATACGGTTCTTGGGCTATGATACTCAGTTCTGAATCACGTAATTAGTACTGTGGACAGATTGTCATTGATAAACAGTCAGTGAAAATGTGAAAATCGAGATTGAGGACTTAGTGTCGTTCTGGAATACGGGTCATAGTGTTTTTCTAGAATATGAGTCTTAGAAATTAAAAGAATGTAGATATTGTTTGTGGTCCGCGGCTGTAAGATGCGCCTTGTTCGGCAGCAAGAGCGTGTCGCCGCTGTCGTCGCAAACCTTGGCCCCCGGCAAGGAGCGCGGCGCGGCTGCCTCGCGCCTGCCCTATGACTCGCCCGCCCTCGGCTTGTACTATAGGTTTGTTTCTATCTCGCTCTATTGCCCGCGGCTGCATCTTGTTGTCTCACGTCTTTGTTTTTAGTCATATTACTATACGGTCAAATCTTGCTAATATGTAGCATTAGACTGATAGAGATACTTTCTTGTCGGATGTAGAAATATTTTGTTACCAAAATTATTTTTCTAATGTCCAGGGTAAGAGAAACAGGGCCAGGGGGTGACGGGTGGAGTCGCCTGTCACCAAAGCAGAAGCAGGCGGTGGCGGCGGCCTAAGTGTCACCCCATACCCGGGGGCTAAACGGGGACACAGTAGTCCATATACCCGAAGGGGGTCATCTCGAAAGAGAGGGCCCTGGGTACGAGGGATATGTCAGACTCGAACCGGCTAAAACGCGCTCTGACTTCGGGTCTTCGGATGGCTTAGATGAGATAAACATATCCCTCGTACCTGGCCGAGCCGAGGCCATCTCCTTTGAGACCTACTTCGGGTGTGGGGACCACGGTATACCCTTCTAGCCCCCGGGTATAGGGAGGTACGAAACACGAGTCGCCACCGCGACCTGCTTCTGCTAGGGTGACAGGCCTGTGTACACATACCTACTGGATATTGTCTAACTTATTTGCATATAGTGCTATTATTTGTGACACCCTCTTGCATCTACAGTGTGAGTATCATATAATAACACATTGACGCTTCTGGAAGGATTAAAAAACTAAATACCTATTAACAAAGTGTTTAAAACTAAAATACAGACGTGACATAACAAGGATGTATTTTAATTATCATAAAATATGGTTGTGTATACATTCAATTTCCTCTGAGATAATAATCCTAAGGTTGCCTGTAAGAGATTGCCGCAGAGCGATAAGGCCGCCAATTAATTGTATTTACCATGTGCAAACATTTCTCTGTGTTACCATTCTATTCTTGGTGTACAATAGAGACATGTTTTAATTATTCTTATAATTAAGACAAAGGAATTTTGTTACATGAAAAAAATGTGTACAGAACCATAATCGTTATCATTAAGTTACGCTTCGCATTGTAGCTTTAGCACTCGACGTTCTGTAGCAACTTTTACTACACACACTCCACAACGTTTTGGTAACTGATAAACTATGATTCTAAAGAGACCTTATCTTTGAGATTATGAAGAGTAGGTGGACTGCATAAGAAAAGTATAATATCAAGACTGACTCTTAAAAATATTAAATAGTAATGTTATTGATTATATCGGTATAACCAAAATTCACCATAAGTACCTTATAAACAACAAAATTAGTAGATAAATAACAAAGGAAAAAGTGCTTAAAAGTTTACGCTTAGCTATAGATTATAATGCAATTTATTTACATCTGTAAATTTAATTGAAAATGAAATCGATAATCATTCTGTCAAAGAATGAGTGAATGAGTGAATGACTAAATTTTATATCACCTGTTAGCAAGCACATGGGCACAACGAAAGCGCTGTCGATGTCAGCGCCGGGAGCTATCAACCTAGACCACAACACGGTCAAGTTCGATAGCGAGATCAAGAAGGCGAGGCATTCGATCACTACACACACTAATTTCAAGGTAAGACATTCACTATTATCGTAGTATATAATCACTACATAGTATAAAACAAAGTCGCGTTTTCTGTCCCTATGTCCCTTTGTATGCTTAAATCTTTAAAACTACGCAACGGATTTTGATGCCGTTTTTTTAATAGATAGAATGGTTAAAGAGGAAGGTTTATACGTATATAACATCATGCTACGACCAACAGGTGCGGAGCAGGAATGAAAAATGTTGCAAAAACGGGGTGATGCAGATGAAGTTGCGCGGGTCAGCTAGTACTATTATAAATGTAAATGGATGTAAAGATGTTTGTTACTCAAATACGTCAGACCCATTGAACAGATACGGATGAAATTTCGGATAGATATATAGTTTACAATCTTATCTTATATTGCTTTAGCGCATCAAATAATCAGTCATAGATTATATTAAATCAGTGAAGGCTCAAAGAGCTCCCGTTATGGCTTGAGGAGCCATGTTTTGATTGATCCTTATTATACACGCACTTTTTTTTATTTATTAAACCTTTTGTTACAAATACAAAACAATTGTAAGAAGGTGGGCCTAATTCCATGGGACATTATACCTAACTGGTTTCGCCTTGCGGCATTCTCAAAGATTTACATTGACAGTTACGCCAACAGCCAACATTTACTTCAATAAGTTCCATCAAATACCATCATCATCATTCTCTGAACCTTATCTCAATTCAGTTAGACTGGAAAGCCGACCCGCTTTCCAGTCTAACTGTGATGCGACTGAACTTCGATATTTTCTGTGAAGCCATCTGACCTCCACAACCAATAGTCCAATGACCAATGGCGATATCGAAATTACAAGTTAGACTGGTTGGACTTTTGAGGGCTCCAACTACCCGTAACGACTGCCATAGATGTTGGTATGGTATGGCAAATACCATCAATCAACTGTATAAACAATCCTTCGAATTTAAGTTCTTTTTTGTTAATATGACTTTGAATAGATTATAACCAAGCTTTGGTTACCTTAATCGACATCACTGAGGCGCTGGCATCAGCTACCATATTTCTATTGCTCAATAGCCTCGGTCGCCTAGTGGTATGGATAATGGACTGCTGAGACGCGGTCTCGGGTTCGATCCCAGGTTTTACCATGGCACACACCAATGACTTTTCGAAGTTATATGTGTATTTATCGCAGGTTTATAAGTGCTCGGTTAATGGCAATAGGCTCGCCAGCTATTACATTGGGACCTAAGCATAAACTGGCGAAATGTAGGTGCTAGCACCTCTGCCTACCCCTTCGGGGATATGGGCGTCAGTTTATGTTTTCCTTCGTTAAAAACGTTATACATTATTGATAACACACTGGTAGATACTTCTCCACGACATTTGTTTCGCCTTGCGGCATTCTCAAAGGTTTACATTGACAGCTTCCACCAAATACCATCAATCAAGTGTATAGTATAGACAATCCTTCGAATTTTATGCTTTTTTTTGTTTAAATGATTTTGAATAGGTGTTAACCAACTTTTGGTTACCTCAATCGACATCCATCAGGTGGGCCGTGCGCTTGTCTGCCACCTAAGTGGTATAAAAAAAAAATAAAAAAAAAAATAAAAAAAAAAAACATTGAGGCGCTGGCATCAACTATCATGTTTTTATTGTTCAATAAAGATGTTTGTATCTCTGTCTTGTACGAAAACAGCGAGGCAGTATATCCACCAGCCGCCGTTCAGCGGACTCGCTGCTGGACAACGACGAGGAGGACGAGGAAGGGTCGCCGGTAGACGCCTGCCGCTCGCTCTCCTGTCTCACTGACTCGACGGACCACTCCGCGCCGGTCAACTTCGACATGAGCAATAGGGTCAGTTGTACTGCTTACTATACGGATTATTAGGCCTATACCATGGAAATACCATGGAACACAAAAAACAAGTGGAAGTAAAAAAAAAGTGAAGTGTCAGTGTACAAATTCGACAATATGGACCTTATTGTTATAAGTTAAAGTTTTAAATAACTTAATAGAGTTCAATGACATACAACTTAGTCGAAATAGATTTATACTTTCAGCGAGTGCCAAGCTTTTCATAATACAATATCACTACATAGTCACTACATAGTATAAAATAAAGTCGCATTTTCTGTCCCTATTTTTCTTGTATAAAATAAAGTCGCGTTCTCTGTCCCTATGTCCCTTTTTATTCTTAAATCTTAAAACTACGCAACGGATTTTGATGCGGTTTGTTTTTATAGATAGAATAGTTAAAGAGGAAGGTTTATATGTATATTATCATGCTACGACCAACAGGTGCGGAGCAGGAATGAAAAATGTTGCAAAAACGGGATGACGCAGACGAAGTTGCGCGGGCCAGCTAGTAAACTATAAGAAAAGTTTTGTTATGTCATTTCATGTCATCTAATTCTTAAAGGATTTCAAAAAGTTTGTATATTGATACCTCAAAATAGTTAGTATATTTTAGAAGAAAAGTTTTGTAATGTCATGTCATGTCATCTAATCTTTAAAGGATTTCAAAAAGTTAGTATATTAATACCTCAAAATTTTATTAAAAAACCATTTCTAATCAAACCTTTTTTAATGTCCTAAGGCAAAACTCCCCCGAGGCATAGAGAACATCCGCCCGCACATAGAGCAGGTAGACAACGTACCGCTGCTCGTGTCGCTGTTCACCGACTGCACGCCGCGCTCTGTTCAGCTGATGATACAGATTATGCAGGTCAGGGACTTTCTTATATTGGCATATTGAAGTAACTATAAATACATTTATACAATATACATTTAGAGGAGGTAGGACACGACGGTATATCCGTCCCAATCGAGCAGTCCGACTGGGGAAGTACCTCCACCCTACAGAATATCGCCGTTTAATAACTTTGTGTTGTGTTTTCGGTGGTGAGTAGGGTAGCCAGAGCTCACTAGAGAGGTTTTGTGTTGTCAGTGAGAAAATCAAAGGCATATGCTACCTACATCTTTTGCGCTAAAGACACAGAATGTCTTTGTTCTTACAGGGGTTGCGGCACGAGTGTTATTCCTCTGGTGTTACACTCGCCCATAGGCCACGGTAACCACTTTCCATCAGGTGGGCCGCGTGCTTGTCTGCGACCTAAGTTGTATAAAAAAGCAGTCCTTCATGCTATAATCTCGGGTCCTTTAAGCGGGGCGTGAAAAAACGACTGTCGAGGCCGTCAGGGTGGGGACCGCCGTTACAGGGACAGCACCTGTAACGGCGGTCACCATGTTTTCGACTGCACAACTGCTCAAGCGAGGTGCAGTCAATTTGACGACCTAAAAAAACCTAGAAAAAAATCTCCTATCGTTTGTTTAATCAATAATTCATCATACATTCATTCACTCAGTAAGATTCCTTCATGAGCGTGGGTCTGGGGATGATTGGTGGAGCGATAAACAAATTCGACAACACCGTGGTACTCCGTGGTCCCCACATCCGTAGGAGCCATCTCTTTAGAGATATGGGTCAGCTGGGGTGCGAGTTGGTTCTTGTTGGTTCTTCGGTTGACTTCCGGCAACCGAAGATCCGAAGACGGGTTGCGTTATAGTCGGTTCGAGTTCGATATAACCACTCTTACCGTTGGTAGGGGTGGTATCCGTGGAGTATTTGCGCACGATAAAAAATACCAATCATTCACTAAGTATTCATCAGTCATTCATTCATCGTTAATTTATATGAATCGTACCTAATCGTACGTATGACCTAGGCGCACAAACCTGAACCAAATCGGAGAGTTTTAGAAATAGGGCAGGTCAGGAGTACCCTAAACCGACGAGCATGCATGAAGAAGGTAATAAGAGTGAATGAAGCGAGAGTAGGATGTCAAGATCGTAGCAATGGGGATCCGTGATCTCTGCCTACCCCTATGGGAAACCTGCCTACCCCTATGGGAAACCTGCCTACCCCTATGGGAGACCGGCCTACCCCTATGGGCGTGATTTTATGTATGTAAGTATGAAAGTATGATTTTTGAGAATCAATGAACTTACTAATAGAAAAAGCTAGCAACACTATGCGTTTGGGTAACCGCAGCCGTCCTCTCTCTTACTAAAGACATGTTCGAGGTCATAATTTATGCTGGAACTATATTTACAGGATTACGGAGAAGTAGTGTGTGTCATGGGCTCAGCTGCGAACTGTCTCAACATGGAAATATTCATGCAAGCAGATGCTAGGTATTACTATTTAATATGAACTTTTATCTATACACCATTTTTTTAGGTACTTAAATAAAGGTAAACAATCTTGGTGTGCTTTTTAATATGTTTTGTTTAAAAATATTTTTCTGCTTAGAAACCGATATCGATCCACTATTAGTCAGTTAGTTAGCCTGGTGTATTTGCGTAACATGTGTTTTTTATAAAAACACATTACCCTCCTTTGCGTCGCGCAGTCGGGTAACAAGTTGCCCCAAGATTGTTTACCTAACTTTAAGTGTCTAAACAAATGGAGCATAGGTTATCGTTTTATTTTACGGTTTTTTTTCACTGTTGGAAACGGCAGCATCCGTGGCGTAGCGGTAATGCACGCGACTGTTACACACGGGGTGCGGGTTAGATCCCCGCTCAGCGCAAAAAGTTGTATGCATGAGTATGGCTGTTTGCATTGGTCTGGTCGTGCCTCGGAGAGCACGTTAAGCCGTCGGTCTCGGTTGCCATACAAATATCTATGGCAGTCGTTACAGGTAGTTGGAGCCCTCAAAAGTCCAACCAGTCTAACTAGGAACTTCGCCATTGATCATTGGACCATTGGTTGTGGAGGAATATAGCAGTCGCTTCACGGAAAATATCGAAGTTCAGTCGCATCACAGTTAGACTAAAAAGCCGACCCCCAACTGAGTTGGGATAAAGGTTCAGAGAATGAATGATGTTGAAAACAGCAGGCCTATGTCCAGCAGTGGGCTGCGATAGATTAATCGATTGATAGAACAAACGTATGTACAGTATCGCAGTCGAGCCGCTGTACCCGGTGCTGTGTCAGAAGATGCCTCCGTACGTGGTGCCGGAGCGGTGCATCGGCCCCATCGACCTGGCCCGGGCACTCAACTCGGTCCCCTGCTCCCTGTCTGTGAGTATAGCAGCGTTTAGTGCGATAATCAAATCATTTATTTACACACAGTTAACAGGAAGCTGGTAGAATATACATATCCAATATGTCTATAGGTCTGCTATATTTTTTATATTTATGGCTCGTCAATTTGACTTCACCTCGCCTGATGGTTAGCTGAAGGTAAAGTCTCAGGAAAGAGGGTTACTATTACAAAAGCGTACAGTGTTACAATGGTGGCGCTCAGCTTGACGGCCTCATCAGATGCTTTTTTCACGGTCCGTTTAAAGGACCCGGGACTGTAGGAAGAAGGAAGCACGTGAGCTGGTAAGGAATTCCAAGGTGCGGTGCGGCAGAGGAAACAATCGCCGAACCGTTTGGTTCGTAATGGAATATTCTGCAGCCTCTGCGAGGTGTGCAAATATTGAGGTGTATTATGGAAAAATTCAAAAATCATTCATTCTGTATAGACCACTAAACGGAACTTAGAAAATGTCAATATCAACAATAAAAATAAAAAAATAAATAAAAAGGTTTATTTTCACAAAATCTTACAGACAGTTATATATATTGTAATACAATATTTTATAAGTTAGTGAGCAAATAGACCACCGACCGGTTCGAAACGCAGTCCCGGCCTGAGAAGACACTGGCTAGAAACTCATCGGGCTTTTCTTTTTTTTGGTCTATTTACAAAGATTAACTGAGTCTAGATACAGAAATTTGCTTGAGTACAAAGTTGAGTGAATAGCTCATTTCCAGGAGCGTTCCCCTAAGACCCTGTATAGATGAATGAAATAAACTCGGAATGAAATAACCTTTTCATGTTTCCTTTATTAAATAGCACCTGAATTCTGAGGTTAAAAGCTTCGGAAGATGACTAATGTATGATAGGTATGACAAAAGGCGCGTTAAAAAAATTGGCATCCTACTTAATATTATAAATATGAAAGTTTATAAAAATGTTTGTCATTCAATCAAGCTCTAACGACTGAACGAATTTGGCTGCATAGATTTATGGGCTGGAATAACATATAGGCTATTTTCTATCCAGGGAATCGGTTGGAAGGATTGTGAGAACGATCGAAGCCGCGGGCATTCGCTATTTATATATTTTTTTGTTTGTTTGCAATAAATATAAATAATTACTACTAATTAGTACTAATTAGTACTATTCTATGAATGTTTCACGCTGCTAGTTAAAAAATAAATGGCAAAATCAACCCTATGTCAACTACTGCAGTGAACAGGTATGTAACTTCTATTTTTTTGTCAGTAATGTATTGTCAGTGGTTACCAACATTTCGTTCATATTTATTGCGTATGATTTTTTTTTATTACAGTTTATTATTCCCTGTATCTGCATACAGAATAGGGTTATTTTTTCTCAATTATTATGTAGTATTACATTTTGTACAGATAAATAATTTATTTACATTTATCGCTTATTCTTTGGTTGACCCTGTTGTAAATAAACATAATAATAAAAAACCGCGGTAGCCTAGTGCTATGGGTAATGGACTGCTGAGACGAGGTCTCGGTTTCGATCCCAGGTTATACCATGGCACACACCAATGACTTTTCGATGCTTTTCGAAGTTATGTGTGTATTTATCGCTGGTTTATAAGTGCCCGGTTAATGGCAACAGGCTCGCCACCTATTACATTGGCACCTAAACACAAACTGGCGAAATGTGGGTGCTAGCACCTCTGCCTACCCCTTCGGGGATATAGGTGTTAGTTTGGGTATAAAACCAACTATTCAGTGAAATAATAAGGCTGCCACTTTCCCTTCAATATTATCCAATCGTGCTAAATTATCTTAGATTCACAATAAAACCCAAGGTACCCCAAGAATTGCTATCTTGGGGTCGTGTAGGATGACATGCGTGCCAACGGGCTCATCAGCATGGAAGCGTAAGACCACGCGAAGTGGAAGAGAAAACGTCGGAAAGCGGACCCCGGACTCTAGAGGTGAAAGCTTCGGATGTGACCGGGGTTAGCGCAACAATGATGATGATGCTACTGCTGCTGCATTTGACACTGACATCCCTACGGTTGTCAGTGTCAAATGCTGTGTAAATGATCTACATTTGCCCCCTAAAATCCAACCACACGTCCTGATCGACTACCTGATCTCGTGGGGGGTGGACACACGGAAACAAATTTACTAGCGTGGCTAACGTGGCTCTGGTAAACTTTTTAAAACTTCAAACTTGACTTTGGCGCCTCGCCATTAATTTTATAATACGTTTACCATATTTACTAGAGACTGGCAATATTGCGGCTATTCTGCTGCAGAAGCAATTTTAAGAAAAGAAAAAGAAGAAGAAGATTTACATCTGACTGACAGAATAGTTGGTTTTACAATACGTTATATTCTTCAAATGTCATTGTTACAGATGACACGCGACGCCGACGTGTCACTGTTCACTTTGATCACGATGTCGCGACACTACATGACTTGTTTGTGGAACAGCACGCAGTTCTGGATGTGTAGCGTCTGTTTCATCACATTACTACAGGTAATATTTAATAGACATATTATATTTTTTTATACAGGACATGTTAATTTGACTTCACCTCGCCAGATGGTAAGCTGAAATCAATGTATCGGGAAAGAGAGTCACCATTACAAACACGTACAGTGTTAGAATAGTGCCGCTTAGCTTGAAGGCCTCATTAGATACTTTGTCACGCTTCCTTTAAAGGACGCGGGTCTGGTGGTCATTTTTATAATGCAATGCAAAAGCCACGTATTTTTTGAGAATTTTAAATTCAAAATACCATTTTTCGAGTCAAATAAAACTATGTGTGTTTAGTTATTTGTACTAATATAGTATTGTATCCACTAATAACTTTCAGGTCAAATAGAATCGCGTTTGAATGTTTTGTTTTTTAGAAATTTTTACAATAGGAATTTTTAGAATTCCTATATTGAAATTCGGAATTGAATATTTCATAATTTTTGAGTATAAATTAAAAAAATCGCTATAGAATCTGTTAAAATATGTGGATAATGGCAACTCGCCGTTGTCGCCGCTCGTACTTTTGACCTTTACGAAAACAACTCAAAAGAAGCGAGCGCAAATTGCATATTAAAGCGCGATTCACACATAGTGCGGGTGCGGGTCGGACGTGGGTCATTTTGTTATCCATCGCCGTTTACAGAATACGTTACAGAAAACAGCGGTTAGAGCGCCTTCACACTAGCGTTTGTCCAGCGTAGGCGTTCGATGAATGTATGCGCAGCGCAGACAACTCAAAAGAAGCGAGCGCAAATTGCATATTAAAGCGCGATTCACACATAGTGCGGGTGCGGGTCGGACGTGGGTCATTTTGTTATCCATCGCCGTTTACAGAATACGTTACAGAAAACAGCAGTTAGAGCGCCTTCACACTAGCGTTTGTCCAGCGTAGGCGTTCGATGAATGTATGCGCAGCGCAGACGCCGCGGCAATGCAACGCTTGCGTCGCGTTTGCGCGGTGACGTTGTTGGAACATTGGGTACGCTGCAGTAACGTCGATGAAACGCTCGAACGTCGATAGAACGCTCGACGCTACTGCAGCGTACTCATATGTTCCGCCTACGCTGGAGATACGCTAGTGTGAAGGCAGCCTTAGTCTTCCACCGCCCTTTTCTTATAGTATACCCGCTGTGTGCCCGCAGGTGGGGTCGCTGTGCGCGTTCCTGCCGCTGGCGCTGGGCGTGGGCGGCGCGGCGTGGGGCGCGTGGCTGGCGGCGGCGCCGCTGGCGGCCGCGCTCGCCTTCGCGCCGCCCGACACCGCGCTCATGCAGCGCGCCGCCACGCGCCCGCACCTCGCCGCCGGCTGGAAGGTACGCACGGACTGCAACATAGCATACATATGGGTGCGGGCGCGTGGCGGCCGCGCTCGCCTTCGCGCCGCCCGACACCGCGCTCATGCAGCGCGCCGCCACGCGCCCGCACCTCGCCGCCGGCTGGAAGGTACGCACGGACTGCAACATAGCATACATATGGGTGCGGGCGCGTGGCGGCCGCGCTCGCCTTCGCGCCGCCCGACACCGCGCTCATGCAGCGCGCCGCCACGCGCCCGCACCTCGCCGCCGGCTGGAAGGTACGCACGGACTGCAACATAGCATACATATGGGTGCGGGCGCGTGGCGGCCGCGCTCGCCTTCGCGCCGCCCGACACCGCGCTCATGCAGCGCGCCGCCACGCGCCCGCACCTCGCCGCCGGCTGGAAGGTACGCACGGACTGCAACATAGCATACATATGGGTGCGGGCGCGTGGCGGCCGCGCTCGCCTTCGCGCCGCCCGACACCGCGCTCATGCAGCGCGCCGCCACGCGCCCGCACCTCGCCGCCGGCTGGAAGGTACGCACGGACTGCAACATAGCATACATATGGGTGCGGGCGCGTGGCGGCCGCGCTCGCCTTCGCGCCGCCCGACACCGCGCTCATGCAGCGCGCCGCCACGCGCCCGCACCTCGCCGCCGGCTGGAAGGTACGCACGGACTGCAACATAGCATACATATGGGTGCGGGCGCGTGGCGGCCGCGCTCGCCTTCGCGCCGCCCGACACCGCGCTCATGCAGCGCGCCGCCACGCGCCCGCACCTCGCCGCCGGCTGGAAGGTACGCACGGACTGCAACATAGCATACATATGGGTGCGGGCGCGTGGCGGCCGCGCTCGCCTTCGCGCCGCCCGACACCGCGCTCATGCAGCGCGCCGCCACGCGCCCGCACCTCGCCGCCGGCTGGAAGGTACGCACGGACTGCAACATAGCATACATATGGGTGCGGGCGCGTGGCGGCCGCGCTCGCCTTCGCGCCGCCCGACACCGCGCTCATGCAGCGCGCCGCCACGCGCCCGCACCTCGCCGCCGGCTGGAAGGTACGCACGGACTGCAACATAGCATACATATGGGTGCGGGCGCGTGGCGGCCGCGCTCGCCTTCGCGCCGCCCGACACCGCGCTCATGCAGCGCGCCGCCACGCGCCCGCACCTCGCCGCCGGCTGGAAGGTACGCACGGACTGCAACATAGCATACATATGGGTGCGGGCGCGTGGCGGCCGCGCTCGCCTTCGCGCCGCCCGACACCGCGCTCATGCAGCGCGCCGCCACGCGCCCGCACCTCGCCGCCGGCTGGAAGGTACGCACGGACTGCAACATAGCATACATATGGGTGCGGGCGCGTGGCGGCCGCGCTCGCCTTCGCGCCGCCCGACACCGCGCTCATGCAGCGCGCCGCCACGCGCCCGCACCTCGCCGCCGGCTGGAAGGTACGCACGGACTGCAACATAGCATACATATGGGTGCGGGCGCGTGGCGGCCGCGCTCGCCTTCGCGCCGCCCGACACCGCGCTCATGCAGCGCGCCGCCACGCGCCCGCACCTCGCCGCCGGCTGGAAGGTACGCACGGACTGCAACATAGCATACATATGGGTGCGGGCGCGTGGCGGCCGCGCTCGCCTTCGCGCCGCCCGACACCGCGCTCATGCAGCGCGCCGCCACGCGCCCGCACCTCGCCGCCGGCTGGAAGGTACGCACGGACTGCAACATAGCATACATATGGGTGCGGGCGCGTGGCGGCCGCGCTCGCCTTCGCGCCGCCCGACACCGCGCTCATGCAGCGCGCCGCCACGCGCCCGCACCTCGCCGCCGGCTGGAAGGTACGCACGGACTGCAACATAGCATACATATGGGTGCGGGCGCGTGGCGGCCGCGCTCGCCTTCGCGCCGCCCGACACCGCGCTCATGCAGCGCGCCGCCACGCGCCCGCACCTCGCCGCCGGCTGGAAGGTACGCACGGACTGCAACATAGCATACATATGGGTGCGGGCGCGTGGCGGCCGCGCTCGCCTTCGCGCCGCCCGACACCGCGCTCATGCAGCGCGCCGCCACGCGCCCGCACCTCGCCGCCGGCTGGAAGGTACGCACGGACTGCAACATAGCATACATATGGGTGCGGGCGCGTGGCGGCCGCGCTCGCCTTCGCGCCGCCCGACACCGCGCTCATGCAGCGCGCCGCCACGCGCCCGCACCTCGCCGCCGGCTGGAAGGTACGCACGGACTGCAACATAGCATACATATGGGTGCGGGCGCGTGGCGGCCGCGCTCGCCTTCGCGCCGCCCGACACCGCGCTCATGCAGCGCGCCGCCACGCGCCCGCACCTCGCCGCCGGCTGGAAGGTACGCACGGACTGCAACATAGCATACATATGGGTGCGGGCGCGTGGCGGCCGCGCTCGCCTTCGCGCCGCCCGACACCGCGCTCATGCAGCGCGCCGCCACGCGCCCGCACCTCGCCGCCGGCTGGAAGGTACGCACGGACTGCAACATAGCATACATATGGGTGCGGGCGCGTGGCGGCCGCGCTCGCCTTCGCGCCGCCCGACACCGCGCTCATGCAGCGCGCCGCCACGCGCCCGCACCTCGCCGCCGGCTGGAAGGTACGCACGGACTGCAACATAGCATACATATGGGTGCGGGCGCGTGGCGGCCGCGCTCGCCTTCGCGCCGCCCGACACCGCGCTCATGCAGCGCGCCGCCACGCGCCCGCACCTCGCCGCCGGCTGGAAGGTACGCACGGACTGCAACATAGCATACATATGGGTGCGGGCGCGTGGCGGCCGCGCTCGCCTTCGCGCCGCCCGACACCGCGCTCATGCAGCGCGCCGCCACGCGCCCGCACCTCGCCGCCGGCTGGAAGGTACGCACGGACTGCAACATAGCATACATATGGGTGCGGGCGCGTGGCGGCCGCGCTCGCCTTCGCGCCGCCCGACACCGCGCTCATGCAGCGCGCCGCCACGCGCCCGCACCTCGCCGCCGGCTGGAAGGTACGCACGGACTGCAACATAGCATACATATGGGTGCGGGCGCGTGGCGGCCGCGCTCGCCTTCGCGCCGCCCGACACCGCGCTCATGCAGCGCGCCGCCACGCGCCCGCACCTCGCCGCCGGCTGGAAGGTACGCACGGACTGCAACATAGCATACATATGGGTGCGGGCGCGTGGCGGCCGCGCTCGCCTTCGCGCCGCCCGACACCGCGCTCATGCAGCGCGCCGCCACGCGCCCGCACCTCGCCGCCGGCTGGAAGGTACGCACGGACTGCAACATAGCATACATATGGGTGCGGGCGCGTGGCGGCCGCGCTCGCCTTCGCGCCGCCCGACACCGCGCTCATGCAGCGCGCCGCCACGCGCCCGCACCTCGCCGCCGGCTGGAAGGTACGCACGGACTGCAACATAGCATACATATGGGTGCGGGCGCGTGGCGGCCGCGCTCGCCTTCGCGCCGCCCGACACCGCGCTCATGCAGCGCGCCGCCACGCGCCCGCACCTCGCCGCCGGCTGGAAGGTACGCACGGACTGCAACATAGCATACATATGGGTGCGGGCGCGTGGCGGCCGCGCTCGCCTTCGCGCCGCCCGACACCGCGCTCATGCAGCGCGCCGCCACGCGCCCGCACCTCGCCGCCGGCTGGAAGGTACGCACGGACTGCAACATAGCATACATATGGGTGCGGGCGCGTGGCGGCCGCGCTCGCCTTCGCGCCGCCCGACACCGCGCTCATGCAGCGCGCCGCCACGCGCCCGCACCTCGCCGCCGGCTGGAAGGTACGCACGGACTGCAACATAGCATACATATGGGTGCGGGCGCGTGGCGGCCGCGCTCGCCTTCGCGCCGCCCGACACCGCGCTCATGCAGCGCGCCGCCACGCGCCCGCACCTCGCCGCCGGCTGGAAGGTACGCACGGACTGCAACATAGCATACATATGGGTGCGGGCGCGTGGCGGCCGCGCTCGCCTTCGCGCCGCCCGACACCGCGCTCATGCAGCGCGCCGCCACGCGCCCGCACCTCGCCGCCGGCTGGAAGGTACGCACGGACTGCAACATAGCATACATATGGGTGCGGGCGCGTGGCGGCCGCGCTCGCCTTCGCGCCGCCCGACACCGCGCTCATGCAGCGCGCCGCCACGCGCCCGCACCTCGCCGCCGGCTGGAAGGTACGCACGGACTGCAACATAGCATACATATGGGTGCGGGCGCGTGGCGGCCGCGCTCGCCTTCGCGCCGCCCGACACCGCGCTCATGCAGCGCGCCGCCACGCGCCCGCACCTCGCCGCCGGCTGGAAGGTACGCACGGACTGCAACATAGCATACATATGGGTGCGGGCGCGACTCGACGGAACGTAGCGTACAGGTGGGGCCACAACCGCACCCACGCACGGACTGCAACATAGCACACATGCCTGCACCGACCCAGAGCGCATAACATACAAATGGGTTCATGCCCGCAAGGTAATGTACAGGTGGAATCGAGCCTGTATCAACCCAGAGTGGAAGGTAACGTATAGGTGAGGTCACGCCCACGCCGACCCAGTGCTGAAAGTAACAGGCAAGTGAGGTCACGCTTACACCGACTCAGAGCGCAAGGTAACGGGCAGGTGAGGTCACGCCTGCACCGACCCAATGCAGAAGGTAACATACCTACAAATGGGGTCATACCCGCACCGAACTAGAATGGAAGGTAACGTACAGCTACACTCGCCAATCACACCGCAACCTCAATAAGAACTATAAGGACATAAAAAAGAAAATGTATATGATTACAATCTTGCGTAAAAGTAGCTACTAAATTTTACACCAGCAAGTAATTCTAACTCTTCCCAACAGATGGCGCTGTTCGTATTTTGGTGCTACGCTCTGAAGTTCCTCCCCGCCGCAGTATCGATACTCGCTCTGTACGGGCTAACCCTACGCAGCTTCTGCGAACAAATCGCGTCGGCGACCAACGCCACGGGCTGCTGGGTCGTGTACCCCATCAACGTGGGCCCTTACGACGAGACCCATGACCTGTCGCTGAAGAGCTTCCACGGCTGGGGAGACGACTTCTACGATGAGTTCTATCTCGCTCAACATATCACTTTGGCATTAATAACTTTACATTTAAGTGAGTATCACCGGAGCTATCTTTACCATGGCAGGAGCCCTAGGCACATAAGAGTTTGGAGGCCCTTTTGGAAGGTTTAGAGTTTTAGATTTACCATTATGGTAATGTGAGAGTCACTCCCCCCCCTGAGGCGGTCGTTGACATAACATTATGTCAAACATATTCTATACATAATCGTAACCTATACGACTATTATAAAACTGAAAAGTTTGTATACCCAATTTTTGAGAAAGTGCCCGATTGGCGGCAATAGGCTCGCCCCCTATTACGTGGGACCGAAAATAATGGCGAAATATGGGTGTTTAATACGCCTACCCATTCGAGGATTACGTGCGTGAGCATTATGTATGTATGTATGTATATGAAAAGTTTGTTTGTTTGATTGAACGTGCTAATCTCAGGAATTACTGGTCCTATTTGAAAAATTCTTCGCTATACCTAATCCTAAACTATATTCAAGTTATTATATTGTTCCAGTTGTAATATCACTGTCGTTCGTCAACCGACAATCTTCTATATGGCAGAAGGGCTTCTGGACGAACAAAGTGTGGTCGGTTACTGTTGTGATCTTGTAAGTATATATTTGGATTTGTAAACTTTTACCGTGAATTACTTTCTTTACAAAATCCTAAATGTGGGTGCTAGCACCTCTGCCTACCCCTTCGGGGATATAGGCGTGAGTTCATAAAAAAAAATCTTATATATAGTGTAGCCAATATATAGTGTACCAGGTCAGCCTCCATGGCGTGGCGGTAGTGCACGCGACTGCTATACACGGGGCGCGGGTTCGATCCCCGCACAGTGCAAAAGTTGTTGCACTGGTCTGGTCGTGCCTCGGAGAGCACGTTAAGCCGTCGGTCCCGGTTGCCATACAAACATCTCAAAAGTTCAACCAGTCTAACTTGGAACTTCGATTCCGCCATTGGTCTTTGGTTGTGGAGGTCATATGGCAGTCGCGTTACGGAAAACATCGAAGTTCAGCCACATCACAGTTAGACTGGAAAGCCGACCTCAAGCTGAGTTTGAAAAAGGTTCAGAGAATGATGATATAGTGTACCAGAAGTACTAGAAGGGGCTTTCGGCTTGGGAAGTGGTCTCCTCTCACCCTGTATAAAGTCTAAAATGTAATGGCATTTTTTTAAATCTTAATAGTTGATTGACAATTAGCCGCATCACAGTTAGACTGGAAGGCGACCCCAACTGAGTTGGAAAAAGGTTCCGAGAATGATGAGTGAATTGACAATTAGAAGATACGGTGTCCAGTAGAATTGGCCTTTAATTTCACATCTCGGTACATGCCTAAAGTAGCGCGATAGTCTAGTAAATAGATGGGAATTTGGTTGTTTTCAGGATCCTGGCGCAGGCCGTATTCAGTGGCAGTATGTTGAGCACGCGACAAGGCGACTGTACCCGCTGGGGCACGTGCGAACTGAACGTACGCGTGGAGAGTGCTCTAGGGGCCGGCTACGGCCTGTCGCTGCTGCTCGTGTTCGCACTCAACGAGCTTATCAAGTGGCAGGAGATCAAGTCAGTTGACACATTACTTTTTTTTATTATTAAATGGCCGCGGTAGCCTAATGGTATGGGTAATGGTCTGCTAAGACGAGTTCTCGGGTTTGATTCCAGGTTTTCCCATGGCACACACCAATGACTTTTCGAAGTTATGTGTGTATTTATTGCAGGTTTATAAGTGCCCGTTAATGGCAATAGGCTCGCCACTGGCGAAATGTGGGTGCTAGCACCTTTGCCTATCCTTTCGGGGATATATGAGTTTATATTATGTTATGTTAATATTACTGATTTTAGTGTATTTCCATCCAAAGCTTGTTTGGAAGATACACTTCTAGTGGTAAGGTAGCCATTATACATCTAACTAGCATAATTGTAATCCATGCTAATTTGTCGCTATAACTAATTTTGGTTTACAATAAAGAGTTATGTATTAGTACCGAAATAGTATATCGGCTAAGATTCGATCCCGCGACTTCTCGATCATAATGCCGACTTTTTATCCACCAAGCTGCCGACTCTTCTATACAATGATTGTTTATTTTAATAGAAGGATAAATCTATCCTACCTACCCACTGATAAAAAATTCTTACAACTTTTTTAATTTACTTAGCATCTTCCAGTGCAGTCAAAATTAGCTTTCTTTTCAAATTACGAAGCGGCTACTATCTGACTTCCTCAACCCACGGCCGATATCGGAATTCATGCGCAAAATCCGCACGAACACCACCCACACCGATATTGGTGTAGGTGGTTATATCGAACTCGAACCGACTAAAATGCACGCCGTATTTGGGTCTTTGATTACTGGATGTGAGATAATACAAGACATGTCTCTCGCAGGGCACGCAACCTTGAGTAAATAAAAATATATCAATTGTGTATCCAATAAATAAATGTCTGTTTGTTATTCGCAGAGCGGACGCCCGCAACCAACGCCGCGCCCGTTTAGACTTCGGAACGAAACTCGGAATGAATTCTCCATTCTAGCCATTTCTAGTCAATTACGCTTTTTTAGTTTGTTATACTGTAACGAGCGCCAGAGGGCGCCTTAGCTGTAAGAGAATTGTGACATGTACTCTGTACTTATTTTGTACTTACTTTACTTATATGACGTTTGGATGATTTTTGAATAACATATTTCTTAAATATATTGTTGTTTTATTGTATTTAATATGCTATACCTCTACTTAGCTAAGTATTGTGGACTGGATATGAGGACCACAATATTCAGGACCCAATTCAACCTTACTTGATGGATGGACAAGGCTCTCCTTTCGATGTGTTTCCAACAGGGAGGCACAACATGTCGTACAACATGTTGGGTTCCCATGTGTATGTAGTGCTACGCTATTATTCGAGGACGGGTTCAAGGGGTTTATCTAAACTAGTCGCATCGATGATCGGTAGTCCTTACACAGAAGAAGAATTTTATGAATTTTTTAGACAGAAGCAAACCCCGAATTGATGCGTCCACCTACCGCGGAGTGAAATAATATTCCTCCGCACTACAGAATACTGCGGCTAATAATAACCTTGTGTTGTGTTTCCGGCGGCAAGTAGGGTAGCCAAAGCTCATTGATCGAGAAACCCTTCTGTCGTATGCACTGACAGCACGGAAACTCTCATAACCTTCTCCTCTACCCACCCCCCCTTCCTCCTTCCCCTCTATATGGTAGCACGTATGTGGCGCCCCTGTTGTTCAAACATCGGTGCGCTTGTCTGCCACCCAAGTGATATTAAAATAGAAGTTTTTTAATAAAAAATCTTTTATGGTATTGTGGAAATCAAAGAAACATATTGAAAACAATATTTTTATTTAAAACTTAATTATGATAAATTTTGTGATGCTTATTAAATGTTGCCAGTTACGATTTTCGTTACACCAATATTTTTGTACGCACGGAAGTCAACTTACAAGATTCACAGTTATTCCTCAAACTATCCCCTTAACGAATGCTCACCAAACACAATTCGTCGATGAAAACAAATATTTCTATCGTCCATTAAAATTGGCGCCGCCTATTGACGGCAAACCAGACCTATAAAGAATACATAATTTAATTTTTATGGTTAATAACATTATTTTATATCTTTTTTATTATAACTACATTATGGTTAGTCGGTAATCGCTTGTACTTAATAGGTAGGTGAATATTCCTATCACTAGGAGTCATCTGGTAAGTCTAATATTTCTTGAACAAACGACGCTACGTCCGTTTCTCTTTGACTGTGCTCCTGGCAGAACGGGTGCGTGAGAAGTGCATCATAGTTCGGTCTCTGTTTATAGTCCTTCTGAAGACATTTCACTATCAAGTCCTCAAATTCTGTGGAGAATTGCCCGGTAGGAAGCCTTGGGGGGTCATCTTTGACGACTTGTTTTAACTGTTCGAAGGGTGTACCCCACGTGTTGTATGGGAAAGTGCCTGTCGCCAGTTCGATCATGGAGATACCGAGCGACCACACGTCACTGCGGATGTCGTACTGTCCCGGATTGCCGCTCGGGTCGATTCGCTCCGGCGCCATGTACGGTTTGCAGCCAGCATCAATCGTTTTTGCTACTGAATCGACCAAGTACCCGGAGATACCGAAGTCACACATTTTGACTTCGCCTATTCTGTTAATCAATATATTCGACGGTTTCACATCTCTGTGGATGACTTTGAGGTTTGAATGTAAGTAGTGGAGGGCGCTGACGACGGAGAAAACAATTTTTCCGAGAATATTTTCTGGTATGGTCCGGTTATTCTTGTACACTTTTGTATAGAATTTGTCGAGGCTCATATCCATGACTTCCATGCAGATCCATACGTCACCCTCGCGGAACATGGCGCCGTAGAAGTGTACTGTGTAGGGACACGCACTCGCTCGCATCGACACGTCCAAGTCCATCAGCAGACGTTTGAGCTCCTGCGACTGATTGTTGAATGTCGCCGTGATTCTCTGGAATGAATTGAAATGTTACTGTAATTGGATCAATGGAAATGCGTCACTAAGCTTTGTGAATGTGATCTTGGAATAGCTCAAACTAAAGTGCGTTAGAAAAAAAAAAGGATTTTCAGTGCACTTAAAACATATTTATACTCCAACTACTGATACAGGCAATCATCTTGAATAAAAGTTTGTACGATGGATGTGGGAAAATCTTTGACAAAATTTACAGAATCCAAGGAATGTGGTCAGCAAATTACAGTTAATTTGATCAATGTAACTCGCAATGCAATTGGCTACCTTTATACTCTGTCTAATTTAGGATGATAATTTCGACAGTTCACGTCTATGAAGTAACGTATTTTTATAAACAAATTATAACGTCTAAAATTATCGTAATTCATAGACAAGTACCGCCCACTTATCGTAGAGTAGTGCCTTGCAAGAATTCAGCATAATTGACTGTAGACAAACGAATCGAACAAATCGAACATAATCTATTAATTTATGGAAATAATTTTTTGTTTAAGTACTTTTCTACTACAATTTCGGTAATAGAATTAACTAGATATAATATAAAACACAAATATTATACTATAATTGGCAGTAACTGTAGCAATTATCAATCTATATTTGCAGTACAGTGCGATTAGGTAATGCCGCGTTGCACTAATGAAGTGTCACCTTATGTAAACAAATATTTATAAAATTATATTACCCTAAGTACACAAAATAATAAGAAATAAATGTTTTACTATTTATGTAACATCGATACCATATTCTACGGGAACGATAATCGAATATCGAATAGATTCATTTACGATTGTACTGTATGGGGCACCCTACATAGACCTGTCAAAATTATCATCCTATATTTGACAAAGTATAGGTATTTTTTCTGTTCAAAATTAAAGCCACCGAGTGTAGTGCCAATCTCGAATTGAATCCAAAGCTTCTACTTTGGAGCCTGGGATCAACTCTCCTACACAGTGATTATTTGGTTAATTTTGGTTTCTAAAGGTATCTATCTATGACTACATAGAGTGCCTATCAAAAGAGAACCAACTGTTTTCTTTTTCACCACCTTCCCTTACGAAATTTTTTACCCCCCTCACTGCTACACACAATAAATAGAGCTACTTTTTCCTACACATTTAATACTTTCATTTTACACTTTTTCTTGCACATTCATAGCAGCAGTTAGGAATATTAATAAGGAAGAAATAATATTCGAACGTAACTGGTTACGAAAACGTTATGTATGTGTACTTATTGGTTTCAAACTAGCCAGGTAGCACCCTCGATGGTTGCGATCAGGAATGAAATAGTATCCATTCGCAACTGGTTACGAAACCCTGGTAATCATGGCGACCGATATGCACTGATGAGATCTCGTACACATGTATTATAGTTAATCAACATTTGTACTGGGATATAGCAAATGGAATGGGATGGGAAGATAGGAAAATTGACAACCTGGGATGGATAGTTGATATTTAGCTATTCTCTAAATCTATAATAACGCATATGAAAATAAAAGTGCAAGCTCTATTACAATAAAGAAAATACTAAAATCTAAATATACAAATGAAGTGAAGAAAATTATAACTAAACTATGTGGGCACCATACTTCATACAAATATGTTTTCATTTATTTGTTATTAGACTGTGTAACTATCAATTCATAGCAGTGCATAATACATTGCAATATCGCTTAGGCAGAAATATTTAGTGTGTAAACTTTTGTGCAAAAAGGAACACAAAAAATTACCTACTTTCAATTGTCAATGTTCGATCAAAATTAATTGAAAAGAAATAAATTACATGGACTTTTTCAACCTCATTTAATCATTTTTCCAATACTGACTTTTTATTTTACTTTTACCATAAACAATTGTTCACTTTAGAATTAACCTGTACATGATAATGCGATAATTATTATTTAGTATAATATAATAGTTATTAAATAGCCAGTATGTATAACACAAGGTAGTCCTTCAATTATTAACATTTTTAAAACGGCAGGTCAGAAGTTCTCAATATTTGTGGGCTTACAGGCTTACGAGCAGTGGAGGAAGCTTGTAAAGCATGTAAGGATAGAATAAAATGGTATATTTCCCAAAAAAAGTGAGTGAGTTATTGTCTCTGTCTACTACAGAGGGAAAAAAGTCTGCACATATGTATGTAGGTATATATGATATTTGTAATTGGCTAAATAACTAGGTAATATAAAAAGGTTAAAAAAATATGCCTTGCTGTTTAAATCATAACCTAAGAAGCAGTAGCCTTGTATATTATAATTATATTATTTTTACCCCAAACGCATTAGGTCCTGTTGAGTAGCAGCTTTGCCGCTTGCAAAAGCAATTAGAAAATTTTTAAAACAAGGAATTGAAGGACTGGTACAAGATATGACACTATATCTTAGCAATTATTATCCACCAAATGAACTTAAACCTATATATAATGATTATTTTAACTATTTTTTTGAATTATTATTTAACTTTATGCACAAAGTACATTGGCAATCTTAATGCCGTAAACATTTTTAATCAGTCAACCATAAGGTGGTGCAGAGCTATATTGAGGTATGTACATGTACAATAGAAGTCCACATTTTAATATTCAAATAATAGTAATTACATATTAGCAATTCTTATCCTTAAACCCGTGTTACATCAAAGGGTTATGCATAGGACATTGTAACATCAAGTACTTATAAATTAAGTTTTAATCATGAGAAAAAAACTTAACCAATGTAAAATTAATTTGACCCACAAAAAAGGTGGCCTCTTATTTTATTTAATAGCTGTGCAAAGACTTGCTCAATGTTTTTTTTTTCATAACTTAGGTGACAAGCAAACAGCCTACCTGTTAGGAAGCAGGTTAGCTTTTTACTTCATTCTTAATCTTACTGTAAGTGATAGGACATCACAATTAAAATCTTGACTAGTTGTAGCTTATATACAGTAGTACAAAGCAGGCAATATAATTAATTAGATATATAAACAATGCACTATTAATATTAAATAAAATACTCTTTATTCATTTTCATTCTAAAAAAAAGTATTTTCAAAAATGGAAAACTGAATATTGAACTGATATCATATTTTCATTTTCTGGTTAGTACCTATGTTTTGTTATGAATAAAAATATGAATGGGACCTTCTTAGCATAAAATCATGAAGGAAAATTAATAACCTGTGAGTATATAGGAAGAAAATTATGTCCATCTGCAATGTAAATATACCATATTCTGAACTATAGCCATGATCTCAGAGAATCATTATAGAATTGAAGTCTCAGTGAAAAGTATATAATATCTACCTTCACAGCCATAGTAGTGTTACTGGGTATGTGCTTCATCTTCTCCACAATGCCATAGGCCCCTCGGCCCAGGTCACAGATCTTGACCAGGTCATCAGCATGTACAGTAAATGTTTTATCATCAACTGTTATGGTTGTCTGTTTATCCAAATTTCCAGGAGGTTGACTGTTGGACATAGGAAATTTTAATCAGAACTTTAAAGCATTCAAATACAACTCTTAAACTGATCATCATCTGCGACATTTACAATTTGTCGTTTTAACCTTTTATATAAGTTTACCTACATTAATTATTTACTAGAAAATAATGTTCAAAGTACAACAAAAGCCAAAAATAAATGTTTATTACAATTTATACGTTAAAATAGTTCAATATAATTCATATTTGGAAGTAAAAATAGTTCCGAAACCCGAGCTATTTGTGCCAGGGATTCTTCATCAATATTGACACTTACACGACTTGCTCTTCTGGCGGCTTGAAATTAAAGCCTGGAGGCTTTTTATTTGGACGTTTGGAAGACATTGTAACAACGTTTTTTTATTAAAACTCAGACTAATAACTGAGTTTACAATCTAGTTTATCAAATTACTCTCGCAGCCCCTTTCGGAACCAGTCGCTCAGTTAGCGGTACAATACACAAATCACATCTGAAGATTACACACACATGTTTAAACTTATCATTGAAAATGTTTGTCCCAATTATCTCAGTAATAGTTTATTGAGAAATATACAATATTCTTGGAATAATTCCCTAAAATTCTAAAATGTTACAGACTACAGACTTCACAGAAGCAGGTAGGCAGCTAGTTTGACATTTATGATAGATGTTATTGCCAGGTCAAATAAAACGAGTATATAATTAATAACCGGTAAAAAAAAACCTTAAAACACAGTAAATTCAGACTACAAATTGTTAAAATCATTAAGTACTCTATCTATAGCTATAGCTGACACGAGATAAGTAAGTATATAGTACTTAGATCTTCACGTACCTATATATACTCATGGAAAACAAAAAACAAGATTTTTCTGTTCTGTGCCTATACCCGAATAAAGGTTTTCACTCACAACGTTTTGTTAAATCCACGGACATTCTTCCTCATACGAAATATTTAACTATATTTCGTTTATGGAAAGCCATGAGGTGTTTATACGTGTGACGCGTTCCCTTCTGCCGAGCAAGATAGGGACACTGATTCCCACACACGAAGGGGTCCATCTCAAGATGTACCTAGATAGTCCAGGGTCAGTTGGAGTACAAGGAAATTGTCACGTTACACACCCAATCGGAGTATGAAATCAGAAAAGTCGTGCGTTTTGCGGTTATTGAGTCCCCTTTTAGTCAGCGCGAGGGTATCTCTGGAGAATTCCACATACCTACTTACTCAATACAATATGGGCTTATTTGCTACATCAATAGCAGGTTGCAGAAAGTTTTACTCATTATTCAATCCCGATAGCGCCATGCTGTGTTGTGTAGTGTGTCTCACAATCATTATTGACCCTTGTAAGATTCTGCGCGTAGCGTTTTAACATAGGTATTTAAGATACATTTTAGATCGGAGAAAGTGAACATTCCAAGGCAGGACAGGAAACGTCCCATGTTAAATCCATAAGGGTAAAATCTACACGAAACGGTCAGATGTAAAATCTCTATAGAAGGGTCCGACGCAAAACCTACACAGAAGGGTCTGATGTAAAAATATAAAAACAGTTGGCATGCGTTCGGTAGGTACGCAGCGTGTTTATAAGGACCATGAATGAAACCATAAGAAATATTGTTTTTATGCTTTCATCATCCAATTTATTTCAAGTCCGTATAAATTAAACTGAATGCATTATAAAATTAAAAAAAACAACATTGTAGAAAATAGTGTATTTTTTAAATATTGATTACATTTTACTCTTATACAAATTACTTAGAGGAATGTCTTATAGCTCTTATTGCATCTTTAGCTTTCTTTACAGCTTCTTCCTTTATTCTATATCGTTTTTCTTTTTCAGCTAATCCAACAACAACATCATGTTGCAAAGCATTCTTAACGTTGGCTTTCGCAAAAAGTTTGCTTAGCACATAGTCATCATCATTTTTCTGTTCTCTATCTTTATTTTTCTGTTCCTTATCTTTTCTGCGCTTCTTCTTTTTTACTTTTTTCATAGCTACTAAGTTTTCAATTGCTTTTTCTGAATCACTCAAATATCTCCTCTTTCGTAATTTCTTGGTTTCATTATCAATTGTATTTGTATTATCCAGCTTATCTCTTTCAGGCTTGTTTTCTATTGGGCATTCATCTTTATTACTTTCCTCACTATCTGAAATTTCACCATCACTTTTATGATTTGGTTTATTTTCTTCCTCATTACTTTTCTCCTCAACATTTTCATCTTCTTGATTACCTAGAACATTTTTAATTAAATTCTCTTCGTAATCTTGTTTAGTGTGCATATTAACTATGTCTATTTCGGATAGAACACTATCAAATCCAACAGTGGTGATTTGATCATTAACTATATTAATTTCAGGTACTTCAATTTTAGGTGGATTTAATAACAATTCACGTTTTTTCTTATACTCTTCTCGAGGATCTTTCTCAATCTTATCTTCTTTTGGTTTATTGGCATTCCTTGCTATTTTTTTACTTATTTCCTTGGCCAATCTTTTCATTGCTTCAATTCTTTGTTGTGATTTAAGTTCTTCATCAGTTTTAGTGTTATTATCATCAACATTTATTTTGGTGTGTTTTAATAGAGATGCAGTTTCTGTATCACCTTCACCATTTGGTTCTTCTAAGGTGAAAAGACCTTGAAGTGTGCTTGTAGTTAAAATATTTTTTTGGTTAGGATCTATTAATATCTTATTACTAAGACAATGCTTGAAAATTTGTCTTTGATATATCTTTTCTTCAATGGTACCGGCTGAAAGAAGTCTATATACTGTAACATTTTTTCTTTGACCTATTCTCCAAGCTCTTTCTTTAGCTTGGTCATCAGTAGCAGGATTCCAGTCAGGGTCATAAATAATCACTCTATCAGCACCTGTCAAATTTACCCCTAGTCCACCTACTCTTGTTGTGGCTAGAAATACTAAATACTCTGGATTATCATTAAATGTTTTAATCATGTTTTGCCTCTGTCCAACATTTACTGTCCCATCCATCCTTAAAAACTTGAACCCTTGCGAATGTAAGTACTGCTCTAACAAACACAACATACCTCTAGACTGGGAAAATATTAAAGCTCTATGACCCTGCTTCTGCCAAATTTTCAGTAATGAATTTACAACCAGCATCTTGCCAGATCTCTTGTAGTTGCCAAATCTTTCAGCATCAATTTCTTCACACTCCTCATGAGCTTCATACAGGTATAAATCAGGATGATTACAGATCTTTCGTAAAGTCGATAGTGCAACAAGTATCCTGGCTCTTATGGGGTCCCCATATCTACTTTCTTTGTCCAAAATAGTTCTCACAGTATTACTCATGAGATAGCCCATATATAGATCTCTCTGTTCTTGAGTGAGAGCACAAAACAATACTTGTTCATTTTTCTCTGGCAGTTTTATATGCTCTTGGACTTCAGCCTTTGTTCTCCTCAACATATAAGGTGTAATCAACTGTTTCAGGGCTTTGGCTAGCTCTAAAGCAGTAGTTTCTTGATACTCAGATGCATTTGCATATCCACCCTGAGTTATAGGCGTTGCAAAGTGGTCCATGAATGCATTGTAAGTGCCCAATAATCCAGGTCTCATGAAGTCAAATAGTGACCATAATTCTTGTAAGCTGTTTTGCATAGGAGATCCGGTTATTAGTATTTTATGCGGAGTATGAAATTTCTTTGCAAGTTTACTGACTTGGGTATCTGGATTCCTTATTTTGTGGCCTTCATCTAAGATTATATAATGCCATTTACGTTCTGTTAGTTCCTTAGTATATTTAACTATACCAGCATAGGTAATTAATATGATACCATGAGTGGCATGTAAATCTCTTATCAGTTTGTTGTGATTTCCAATATGGGAGCCAGTGTGGTGTAGCACTGCAACTCTTAAATTCGGGCACCAAAAATGAAAATGTGACACCCACTGGTATATAACTGTAGCAGGAGCAACTATAATGGACGGGCCAAGACCATTCCACTTGCCAGAATTAGTTTTAGACAAGCCAGCTAGAAATGCAATTATTTGTATTGTTTTACCCAAACCCATTTCATCACCGAGTAATCCTCCTGAATCTATCTGATGGAGTTCCCATAGCCATTTGACTCCAATTCTTTGGAACTTGTACAGCTGCTTCCAAATATAGTTCGGCACACACATACCGTTTTGCAGCTCATGAAGTTCTTCAGGGTCTTTATTACCTTCTAGTATATATTGAATATCGGCTGTCATGTTTTCTCCTGCATAGACACCAGATTTAACAGCAGCCAAATTTTGTTTCCACGTCTCAATTCTTTCATTGTAAGAGTTAATGTCGCCATCATCTACGATTTTCTTTAAGTTATGCTTAGTCCGTGATGAAGAGGGAAGAGAATGAATGATTTCATCATCACCGTCTTCCTCGGAAGGCAGATACTCATCCTCAGAATCCTTCTCTGTAGAAGCACTTGGTATTTCCTCATTGTGTTTCTTGAGAATCTGATCAGGAGAACGCTTCCCGAACTTTTTGGACTGCTTTTTACCAAGAGATTCTGCTGCAGCTTTACTTTTTTCAGAAACACTGTTATCTTTTTTAACTTTTAGTTCACATCTCTGTTTGGCTAGAGCTAGTTGACTTTCCAAGTATTTGTTTATATCGACCATTCTGGATAAATGTTTACATCAATACATAATTTCTTGCTAATTAGCAAACTAGCAGCGCTGGGCGCGTTGCCTCTACAATTTCAAAAAGTTATCCTAATAAAATTAAACTTCACAAAATGTAGAAAGTGCGAAGCAAAACGACAAGTACAAACATGTATTTTTGGTGCTAAACATCGAAAAACATTTGATTGTGGATTTGATTCATGAATGGTAATTAATGAAATTAATGACTTTAAAATAGCAAGTTCTGAAATGTAGGTACTTGTTGATCGACAACTCTTAAGGATGTTATATGGTAAAAAAATATATCAAATTCAAAATACTATAAAAAGAAATAGCTTAATACTTGGATAGTACTTACTGCCATTTACTTATTGGAAAGAAATACTTACCTTAAATTATAATTACGATTAGTAATTTCTTTATATCTTTTTATTACTGAACTAAAATCAAAATGTCAAATAGTTGTCAAAATGTCAAAATCAAAATAATCCCCTCTTCTCCCGCACCTCGGCACCTCCCCTCTCTACTTTAGCTCTATAAACAACATGTGGCCTTTTGGAGGGTTAGAAAGAGGTCTGTGGTTTTAAACTTAAATAGTAATCGTATCCTTTGCAGTATATTAAGTAAACATTAAACAACTTATTATACTCGAACAATACAATTATTTTACAGTACCAAAATTTTATATCATAACCTCTCATATTGTTGTGTAAATCGTGAAAATGCAGAAAGTTAAAAGGAAAAGCAACGAGAACGATAATATATCGCCTAAGAAAAAGAAGTTCAACAAGGAAGGAAAGCCTGGAACCCCGACCCAAAACGATAATGGTATTAAGAAGAAATTCAATAAAGATTTTAAAGGCCCTAATAAGTTTGGGAAACCCGGCACGGGTAAAGAAGAAGGATTTAAGGGCCCCAATAAATCTAACAAACCGGGTACAGGCAAAGGGGATGGATTTAAAGGTCCTAATAAGTTTGGAAGACCTGGTGCAGGTAAAGGAAATGGATTTAAAGGCCCCAACAAGTTTGGCAAACCTGGTGCAGGCAAAGAAAAGCATAACTTTTCTAAAGATGGTGCCAAAGACGAAAAACCCAAATGGTCTGAGATGAAAAAGGAAAAGAAAGAGCTTAGGCTCACAAGGCGTAAAGCTAAAGCCACTGCTGAGGTATTTGAAGTTTCTAACAAGGCAAAGGCGCTAGCTGCACAAATACAAAGGTTGGTATACTTTTATTGTGGTAATGTTGTAGTCCACTACTGCAAGGTACTGCAACTCATTTATTACTTTTATTTATTTATATGCCTATTGACACGGATTTTAGACATAAGTTGTGAGAGAAATTAAGCTCTAGGATGTGCAGATTTCATTGATATCATTAATGATTGGTAGATTTGAGCTTGGCCACCACTGATGCACCCCATACTATCCTGTAAAGATACCTAGCTCGAAAAAAAGGTACAGCATGTATAGAGTATTTTGAGCACATTTTGGTTATTCTTCTATAATATTCTTAGGTTATTCAACTTTATGTTCTAAATTACTCAACATCCTCTGAGCCTACTTCCATTCCAACAACTCCTGTCACATTTTTTAACTTCCAAATTATTATTCTATCAATTTATTATACTCCATCTTGTTCAGTATCTCGGGAACTGTCAAAGCCCTTCCAAATAATTTTAAATTATCTATCATTAAACATAGGTCAGTTCATCAAAGCAAGCCTGTATAGTACTGTGGTCGTGAATTGTAATCTCAAAAATGATTTTGTCCTTGTTCCAGAAAGGTCCTCAAAGAAGAGGTAAGAATGAAAGCGTGCAGAGACCTGCACTGCATATTAAAAGGCCACTACAAATCAATAGCACTGACACACGACTTGAGCCGGGTTATACAAGTTTTACTCAAACATAGTGTAGCGGACATCAGAAATGAAATTACCGAGGAGGTTCTAGATATTATAGTTCAGATGGTTCAGTCGAAATATGCACACCATGCTGTGAAACGAATTCTCAAGTACGGGACAGACTTTATAAGACATGAAGTGATGAAAAAGTTTTACGGTCACATAGTGTCTTTGGCCACGCATACCATCAGTGCACCAGTGCTGGACTATGCTTATGGAGAATTTGCATCTAAAAAAGAGAAGTGCCATATGCAACAAGAGTTCTATGGCGATATTTATAAAAATGTAAGTATAAAATTATTATTTTTGTTCTTTTTTGTCTAACAGTGAATGGCATAAGGCTAATATGCTATTGACTGATGTATGAAATTACCATTTATTTCTACCAAGAACAATTAGAAGGCCTCAGACATGACCGGAACTCACTTAATGATGATGATGATTGTCATATACATGATTGTAGTTTGTGAGTGTAGTTCAGATAGGTGTGTATTCACAGTTGCAGGTACTTGTTTGTCTTGTTGACATATAAGATAAACTAAGTTTAAGTAAGGGTAGTTCTCAATGTATGTATTATGACTGACTACCGAGTACAATAAAACATGCAGTTACACAATTTCGTGTTTTAATGGTTATTACGGACATATTAATGATGACTCATGACCATGGCCTGGATGGATTGTTATTTTATTTATTTAACTAGCTGTTGCCCGCGGCTCCGCCCGCGTGGAAGTCGGATCGCGCGTGTCATCGCTTCAGGTCGAAAACGATCTACAGCATATTTTTATAGCATATATTACTGTAAAAATATATTATACCTACATAGATTTGTGTACAATTTTAGCAGTAATGAAATAAAAGTCACAATCATTTACCTGTTTTGTATTGACCATTAAAGCGACACTTAGAAAACGTAAAAAAATATAAAATTTATGTTTAGCAAATTAGCAGTATCAATTACAGTTTGAAACGTGGCCCTGTTCTGAGAAGACTCCGCTAAGAAATTTAGCGGGCTGTTTTTTGGTCTATTTACAAACATTTACTTATTCTAATTGAAATTTTTGTTTTGAGTAACATGGTTAGACAGTTCATGTTCAGCTCTTTCCTCTGTCGATTCTTGAGAACGCGCATAATATCTCATTCTTTTAGAGTTTCTTGAATTTTGGGATACAGAAGTTCTTTTTTTAGGTGGCATGTTAATATATATAAGCCTGTTATATATATACATAAATAAGAAAATGAGTTAGTATGGATTAAAAGAATAATTAATGCTCTATGAATGAATGATGCGATGTCGAGCTAAAAAGTACGTTGTTGTTAGTGAATGAGCGTAAGCTAGGACTGAAAGCCTTTTTGTAAGAAAAAACAATTGAACGGTGTCATTGTTTTGTGTTCTAATTCTTTATTTAGAAATAAAGAATCTAAAAAGAAGAATAAATCATAATATAATCTACAGTAACAAAAAAGATTTCAGTTTTTCAAAGTGATCGCAAACTTTTTTTGATGTGTGTATTCTGTAGTGTTAATTGCGTTAACTGCTAAGCAAGAGAAACAAAGCATTTAATAAAAAAAAAATATTATATAAATAAAATATGAAATAAAAGAAACTATTGAAAACAACATCAACAACCAATGCTCAGAATAATCTGCAGTTTAGTAAGGGTGCAACAATCATCATCATTTCCTGAACCTTTTTCCCAACTCAGTTGGGGTCGGCTTTCCAGTCTAACTGTGATGCGGCTGCCATGTGACCTCCACAACCAATGGTCTAATGACCAATGGCGATATCGAAGTTCGAAGTTAGACTGGTTGGACTTTTGAGGGCTCCAACTACCCGTAACGACTGCCATAGATGTTTGTATGGCAACCGGGACCGACGGCTTAACGTCCTCTCCGAGGCACGACAGACCAGTGCTAACAGCCATATTCATGCATACCACAGACTGTGGTATGCATGAATATGGCTGTTTAGAGATGAGACGTATTTACGTTACCAGGGTTTCGCTTCAACGTACGGCGCCCTGTTACGAACAAACAATACTTGCAAGTATGAAAGTATGTGCTATTAGTCGGATGCGCTAAGAACTGGAAACAGTGCACATAAAAATACTTGCATAGGAAATCGATCTGTAAGTCAATGTGAATAAGAAACACAATCTAATTATACGATTTTGACATGATTTTTAATACGATGACCCTGGAATACGGTTCAAATTTCTATGCAAGTATTTTCAAAAAATTAACGCCGCCGGCGCCGCCGCCGCCGCGGCTGAATACTTTCCTCACGTTCGCAAGCAGCATAGAATAGGAAGGAAAACGATCTGTACCCCAATGCGAATAAGAAACACAATCTAATTTTTTGAATGAAAAATACGTTGAGCATCAAAAAGTATTTTTTTAGTTATACGATTATGACACAATTTTTATTACAACGTCATGGAATAGGGCTCAAATTCCTATGCAAGTATTTTCAAATATGGACGGCCGCCGCCCTCACGGCTTGACACTTGCTCGCGTTCGCCAACTTCGCCATAGTTTTGATTCAAAAAAAAAATTTTTGAATACTTTCAAGTATTTTAAAAACCTGGTTTTCGACCCTAGTATTTTTATGTACTCGTACTTAGAAGCCCTGGTATAGGATTATGCAAGTATATCACATCTCTTACCACTTTTTGCACTGAGCGGGGATCGAATCCGCGCATCCCGCGCCCCGTGCGTAGCCAGTTGCGTGCACGTTGCACGTGCACTACCGCCACGCCACGGAGGGTGCAACTAGTCCTGTGTCAATCGCGATTGATCGAATCAAAATGATCGGGTCGCGAGCGATATACGAGTGAGTCAATCATCGATCTCGAAGTGATTCGATCGTTTCGCGACCCGTCGATCGTTTGGTTCTTCGCGGTTCACGATCGATGAACGAGACGTGTAGGATAATAACAATGAATTCGTAGACCGTATTGTTTACCTTGGTACCTATTATACTATATCTAAATTATTTTCTAGAAATAAAAGGCTTGCCGGTCTATAAAAGAAACATTGAGCGATTGCGATAAAAACTAGTAGGTAACTTTATGAATTCCTTAGATCTTAATATATTCCTATCAAATCGACATATTATTTATTTGTAAAATGATCATCATTATTTAATTTTATGAGCGGGTTTCCAACCACAAACATTCTAATTTCGTGTAAATATCGACAAATATAGACAAACATTATCCTAATCTAGCCTAATAGGTACGATTCCAATAAATTGGCATTTTAAACCTCGGGAACCTGATTGAGGAATGAAATCGTGATAATGAAGACTCGCGACCCGCCAAACGATCGAGTCTTTTGATTCGATCATTTTGTTGACGGGTCGCGATCGACCCGGTTCGCGAAGATTGATCGATCGACACAGGACTAGGTGCAACTAATAAATTCGCATTAATCATTAGATCGCATACAGCACCTATTACAACTGCAGGTAGTGACTAACTTACGGAGAATCTTAACACCGAGTGTTGTAAAATGACGTCACTTGAGGAGCGCCATCTATTGATAAATGTTGGAATTTCATTATAATAATGGTATAACGCTATTTGAGTTGAACGCAATTTTTTACTGTAATATTTGCACGCCTTGGTCGCAAAAACTACTGAACGGATTTTGATGCGGTTTTTTTTATTACAAAGGTCTTGCTTAGACTCAAAATTTGCAGTATATTTGGTTGTAATTGGTTAAGTAGAACCGGAGATATGACCAAAAACAACCTATAAATGAAGCGCAGGCAAAGCCACGGGTAGCAGCTTGTATAAAAAGTAGCCTATATGTTGCTCAGAACTATGAACTATAATCGTACTAAGTTTGATCAAAATCCCTCCAGTAGTTTTTGATCCATGCGTGCACATACGGACAGACAGACAGACAGAAAGACAAAAAAAAATCTGATTTCATTTTTTGCATTAGTATCGATCACCAATCATCCCCCAATAATTATTTTGTAAATACAATTCAATGTACAGAATTGACCTCTCTACAGTTTTATTATAAGTATAGATTATTGCATGATTTGATTTATAATTGAGTGGTTGTGCAGGATAACCAATTTTAACACAATTTATTCATAATCAAATACTTACACACTTTTGTGGTTATAAAAATTGATATTACAATACCTATACAAAAAAATATTAGGTAACTTATAAAACTAAAATACGGTTCACATGGCACTTGTGCTATGGGCACACAGGGCTGTGGTTTTTTTTTTCTTTAATTTTTTTTTTTTCTGGTGACCTGTGGTGTTGGAACTTATTGTTCTTTTCTTATTTCAGTCAAAGGATGATAAAGTGAAAACTCTGAGTGATACATACAAGGACAGTCCAGAAATGAAAGCTGCAATGCTTCAGTCATGTAAAGCTAACATACAGAAGATTTTAGATAAGAACTTACATGATGGAGAGTGAGTATATTTACATACATATATTTATTACTAGCTGACCCGCGCAACTTCGTCTGCGTCATCCCGTTTTTGCAACATTTTTCATTCCTGCTCCGCACCTGTTGGTCGTAGCATGATGTTATATACATATAAGCCTTCCTCTTTAACCATTCTATCTATGAAAACAAACCGCATCACAATCCATTACGTAGTTTTAAAGATTTAAGCATACAAAGGGACATAGGGACAGAGAACGCGACTTTATTTTATTCTATGTAGTGATATATTCATACATGTGAATGTCTAAAGGGTTAGACAGAGGTGTATTAACACCCACATTTTGCTATGATTTTTAATCTCACATAAGAGCTCTCACATTTTCTAATGTGCAGAGAACACTTATATTAACTTACCCTTTCTGGGATATGCAGATGTTGTCATTGTCATTATTAAATAGAGTAGTGGATAGAAATAATAAAAAGTATCGGTGATTTTCTAAAAAGTCAAGATTAAGTTGAAAGTAAACTGATGTTATAAAGAAATTACCACATTCTGGCAAATTATTGTGTTATCACTGGTTTTCATGGTGCAAGGTTTCAATTGACGACCTCTGTGGCGTGGCGGTAGTGGCCACGACTGCTACGCAGGAGGCGCGGGTTCGATTCTCGCTCAGTGCAAATATTTGTGTGCATGACTGAATATTTTCATTGGTGAGGATGTATAATTATGTACGTATTTAGAAAATATATGTCTTAGGTTATCTGCATTCTAGACACCATAACACATGCATGGTAAGCATAGCTACCATGCTTGTGTTGTGTAGGTGTAGCTGTGGTGTAGGTAGTGTTGTGTAGATTGTCTTAGACTATTTATTTATTCAAGGATATGGGCACAGATGCATTTACAATGACAAATGTGTGTGCAGTATTATATACGAGCCCCATTCCATGGCGCGTGGTCCACGCTATCGCGAACGTGTCTAAGAAATCGCGGGCCGTGTAAATGCAGCTTTACATACAGAAAACTTAAACTAATATTTGATATAAATATTCCAGATTAATCCATTCTATCCTGTATGACTACATCCAAGAGTGTAGTGCAGAAGAGCGCGCCGAGCTGATCTCAACACTCAGTCCCCTCATAGTGCCGCTCAGCAATTCATTGCCTGGAGCCAATGCAGCTAGTATTTGTGTTTGGCAAGGCACTAACAAAGATAAAAAGGTAAGGCACATTAAATTTACTATCAACATAGATAGATTTAATGAAAATGCTGAAAATTGGTACAGTAAATTGGGGATCATTTTATTTCTATCCACCCCTGGATTCCTATTCACACCGTTTTACGGTAATGGACCAACCCCAAGTAATTGGTACAAGCCCAGTGGAAGATCTAATTCGGACACCATACACATTAGTTAGACCAGTTGTGTTTAGGATGCCAAGTACTTGAAAAAAAAAAACTGCCATAAATATTCGTATAACAACCGGAACCGACGCGCGCCTAACGTGCTCTCTGAGGCAGGACCAGATCAATGCAAAGAGCTATATCATACACATATTTGCAATGGGCGGGGGGTGTGGAACCCGCACCCGCTACGTAGCGGTCGCGTTCACTACTCCACATAGGCTTTAGATATTCCTGCAAGTAGTATTCTGTAGTATTCGATTTCTTTCTACACTAGCTGACCCGCGCAACTTCGTCTGCGTCATCCCATTTTTGCAACATTTTTCATTCCGGCTCTGCACCTGTTGGTCGTAGCATGATGTTATATACAATATATAAACCTTCCTCTTTAACCATTCTATCTATTTAAAAACCCGCATCAAAATACGTTATGTAGTTTTAAAGATGACCCGCGCAACTTCGTCTGCGTCACCCCATTTTTGCAACATTTTTCATTCCTGCTCCGCACCTGTTGGTCGTAGCATGATGTTATATACATATAAACCTTCCGCTTTAACCATTCTATCTATAAAAATAAACTGCATCAAAATCCGTTGCGTAGTTTGAAAGATTTAAGCATACAAAGGGACATAGGGACAGAGAACGCGACTTTATTTTGTACTATGTAGTAAGTAAGTTGAGCAAATAGTACCTAATACGTATTCATAATTCGTTACAGACAATATTAAAAGTGGTTAAGGAGCATGCGGTGGCGCTCAGTAAACACAAGACTGGCTACAGACTGCTGATCGCCATATTCGATTCCGTCGATGACACAGTGCTGGTCAAGAAAGCTATCGTATCCACAATAGCTAGTAACATAAAGGACATCGCTAAAGACCATTGGGGTAATATGGTATGTAACATTGAGTATTCTGAGCACACCATAATCCTAGATTTTGAATGTTGAGGGTATTTTATGTCGTCGTTTTGGCTTGAAAGTTTCACACAGGGGATCTAGGGGCAGGCAAGCTGGTCCTGCGCCTCGACTATTCAAAGTCCGACACAACCGCCCTCGTCGTGAGCCACGAGAGATTCTTCTCTCGGGTGGTTATGTCGGATTTTAAAATAAAAGGGGTAGATTTAAAATTCCTAGATCCGGGGCTGGTTTCACATATGTGTCTCAAAAGTAATATGAAAAATAATATAACTAAATATAAAAAATATGTGAGAATCTAGTATGCTGTCTATTCGATTTAGATTGGAACAGTGAATGCTCGCTCGGACGAATACTCCGACCATTGAGTTGACGTTAGATCCATCTACCGATATTCTTACGAACTAACGAAAACAATGAACGATTTTATGACTATATGTATTTATTAATTTGATTCGCAATTTGATGAAATTTTGAAGCAATAATATCTCAGCAGCTCAGTGTTCAGAGCACTCCCCCTGTAATGGACTAGCCACGGGTTCGAGTCCTGTCACTTTTCCCAAACGGAATCCATATATAACCTACCTATCTTTGCTGTTGAAAAAGCTTTTTACCTAGATTGGGCTATTCTGCTTCTCGCATAAGTATAAAGAGATGTATTACTCTTTATACCCGTGCGAGAAGCAGAATAGCCTAATCTCCCCTTAAAGATTTGACTGTATTTTTTGCGAGTTCTAATGTAAATTCTCTTTTAATACTTATTTTTTTTGTAGACGTTACACTGGCTAGTCAAACCGAAGGACTCGAGCGCATTCCATCCTAGCTTCATTAAATTCTTAGAAGAGGGTGCAAAGAGTGGCACCTCCAAAAAAGATGCAGAACTTCGTGTGTCAGAGCTGAGGGAGGCTATACTACCTGCTTTGAAGGAAGATCTGGCGTCAGACCCTGGATCCTGGCTTAGTAGCAAAGCTAACATGCTGTTGGCGGTTGCTGTACTCTCCATAGGTATGTTTTATTAAAGGATAGAAACTTAGCCCCTTCTATTTGTGATGGGATGTGAACTCCCTCCAACACAAAGGGAGGATTCTTCGACCAGGCAAGGTGATCACGCCTGGCGGGCGGTGCCCAACGGTTGTCGTTGGTTGTATGTATATTGTACCAGCGCAAAAACTTCACTTTCGCGATGCAGGATCCGGAGTGTCGTAGTTACTCTTGCTGTCGCTAGATGTCGCTGGGTACATGTGGTATCGCCACATATTTATCAATTAATTACCTTATGATATTAAGCCAATCTACTACTGGACATAGGTCTCTCCCAATATGCGCTATTGGTCCCGAACCTCCGCTTTCTGCATTCAGTCTGTCCCAGTCACCTTTTTCAAGTCGTCAAGCTAACTGGGTAGATGGGAGTTTACTGGTACATAACAGTCAATAACAAACATTATGTAAGTTAAAACGGAACTTACAAAACGTTAAAGCAAAGTCTTTACTGGTTCATCAAATTCATGCTGGGCCTTCACGGGTACTAGAAGTGTCCGCGAAGAATTTGTGTACTTACCCACTTACCAACCTGTGTATTCATTTTTATTATGATGTTACGTCCCGAGCTACAATGTAGAAAGGCCTATTAGAATAGGCAAATGGAGGAGAGGTCGACCATTTTAATGCTTAACCTTGCACTATTTTCACACTACTGTACAAGTGTACACTGTAAGTAAAATTCTTGTATATTTTCCTCGACGTTTCGGTCTCGAGACTGTAGTCGTAACGTCACATCCGACGTAAATATACAAAGATTTTACCTATAGTTCACGAAAGGGACTTCCTTTCTGTCATAATAACAAAAAATTCGTTTGCTTTTTCATTTAGAATCAACAAAGGAGATTTTAGAAGCTTTCGCCAAAGTGATCTGTCGATCTGACTGGCACATCAGTTCAGCTGATGGTAAGGAGCTGTTGGCTGTAGAAGACGCTGGTATACACATGTGTCTCAAGAAACTCGCTGTTTTGGACAAAGACAAGGATGGTGACACGTTAGGCGAAGCTGTGGCGCAACATTTAGTGGATGAGACAGTAAGTCTATTAATACTAAAAGTTATGACATCCCAATTTTGGAAATTATTCATGATCGAGAGGTCCCGAATACGAATCCTGGCTGATGTGAACAGCCACGGCAAAAGCAAATCTTTAATTTTTTTTTTACTTTTTTCTCCATCGTATCAGTAAAACTAAATGAAACGAAAATTTCATAAAAAAATGTCACTGCAAAAAAGCAAGTCAACTCAAGTCTTGCGAGTTCATATTTTTTCGTGAAATTTTTGTTTCATTCAGCTTTACTAACACGATGGAGAGTTAATAACGCAAGTTAAGCGGTATAAAAAAATTAAAAAAAAAAACAATAAAAATCAAAAAAGAAATTTTTGCTTTGCCGTAATTTTTTTCATGCCAATATGTTCTGTACCAGGAGTACTACAAGGGGCCTTCGGCTTCGGGAGTGTTTCCCTTACACCAATGTACAGTCAGCAAATTTAAAAAATAATGCAATCATCATCTACTCTTGACTCTGACTTTAACCTAGGGTCTAGGTGGAGGGTTGCTAACGTTCATAGACCACGGTACCCTTTCCTTAGATAAGCCGAATAGTCTGTCATTGCAGTTTACCATCAGGCGAGTTGATCCAAGAAGTCGTTTTTTCTTGGGCCTACCTCTGCTTACCCTTATTAGTTATCGCGGTTCTGAGTTCCGACGCAAGCTTACTTTTTGTTGCAATATCTTTTCAGATGCAAGTATGGCTGCCTACAAATAGGGGATGTTTCTTCCTCCTGAAGCTCATAGAAAGCAATAAGGATAGCGTGGCCAACGCGCTAAAGAAGAAACTCAAGCCACATGTGAACATTCTGAAGCAACAAACGTCTGAGGGCGCAAAACTGCTGTTGCAGATAGCTCAGAAAAAATAAATTGGTTTTATCCAAATTGTGGTTTCATTACTCGATTGAGAAGAGCAACTGCTCACACGTTACAATATGTTTGCGCAAATTTAGGCTTGCACAATTATATTGTAACATGACTTCGGGAGATACTTGTGCAAATTTCGTTATCATGTAGGTATTTGCACAAGTCTAAGCTGGTGCAGTTATACTTGAATGTGTATGGCTATGTGTAGGATTCGATCCCTGGTTTTACCATGGCACACACCAATGACTTTTCGATGCTTTTCGAAATTATGTGTGTATTTATCGCAGGTTTATAAGTGCCCGGTTAATGGCAATAGGCCCGCCACTAATTACATTGGGACCTAAACATAAACTGGCGAAATGTGGGTGCTTGCACCTCTGCCTACCCCTTCAGGGGTATAGGCGTGAGTTCATGTTATGTTATAAGTTTATATACACCTATTCTAAAGAATTATATCTGATTTTTATGACTTAATTACAATTGTAGGGTGATAGCGGATCACACAACAGTCGTTCTCGTAATAGCAAATACACAAAATTCATTCAGTTAAATTGATGAACTTGGTACCTATAGGTTAAAAAAAAGAAATGTTGCCAGCAATTTTTTAATAAGAAAATATTGTAAATAATATCTACATTACACTTATTTGCTTAACATGATACATATTATATACAATATTACAATTCATAAACCTAACTGTGAAGGTATCACTTCAATATTTTTACTATTCAATTTCAACACAAAATACATTTATGTATGTAGGATACATTGACGCAATATACATAATATATTATTGTGGAGATTCGGCGCAAATATTAACACCACTTCATATCAAGCCTATCCCAGCTAGGGTTGCCTATCTATCATCAAAATAACTACTAAATTATGGCAAAAATGCGGCATTTTTTTTGTTTTATTTTGTATACCTATACACCATTGGTTAGTTAAAGGTAAACAATATTGTGGCAACTTTTTATAAAAACACATGTTACACATATAAAATAGGCTAACTAACCGACTAACTAGCGGTTCGATACAGGTTTTTAGTGTTTAACATGCCTTTCTAAGCTATGCTAAAAAGTATTTTGAAATACTCTTTTTTTATCGTGCCCAAAATCCGCACACACACCAAGATTATTTACGTTTAGTTAAGTACCTACCTTTTTTTGTAAGTACCTAATGACTATATGGTAAGTAACTGACCCTTGTAGTGGCGATTCGTGTGGCGGCTTAGAAAGAACAACACCATCTCATCCGAAGGGTGTCGTAAGAGGCGACAAATGGAAAAATACGCAGTCGATATCACTGCGAGAGAAGGATAACTAGAAATAAAACCCAGTACCAATCCATCTGGTCAACATGGAAACTGGAGACAGTAGGTCAAAGCATGCCTACTTTGGGACTATTGGGAGAGACCTATGTTCAGCAGTAAACTGCGATAGGCTGATTAACGAACTGACCCCAGGGACTCTAGCCAAAATGCATTCGTTCCGAATCTACATTCGTCATCGCTCTGAAAATGTATGGGAGTGGCATTTGTTGTCGAATGTCATGTGATCCGATTCCGACAACAAATGTCACTCCCATACATTTTCAGAGCGATGACGAATGTAGATTCGGAACGAATGCATTTTGGCTAGAGCCCCTGGGAGGGGAAATTCGGGGACAAAATCCCTATTAATAACTGCTATAACTCGAAAGCAGCGTAACCACACGAATGATTAGTTCATAAAAAACGAACATTGATATTATATAAGATAAAATATTGTACTCAAGTTAAACATAATTTTGTTTCTCCTAGGAATCTTGCATATCTACTAGATAATAAACCATTATTTACAAATACTTACAAAAATATTCTTAACCTTCCCATTTTTATTTGATCGGAAAAAGAAAACGCTTCACGGGACTTGAACCAAAGATTGTATAAAAAATATTGAATGCTTCAGACGTGGCTTCGTTGCTCAGCGGTTAGAGCACTCCCCTTGTTCATCCCGTCCCTGGTTCGAGCCCCGTCGAAGCATTCACTTTTTCCGATCTAAATTTGATTTGAAACAGCATACTAATTTGCTTCAAAGTGTATTCTTACCTACACCATTAGTCTTCATTAGTCCACAGCTTTCCTATGGACTTATCTACAACCTCGTTGACGACATTCAGGGATAGATTCAGTAAGTCGTCTTGAATGCTGTCTATTGACCTGCAATTAAAAGGATTTGCTTGACTGATTACAGACATAGCTCGCAGAATAACCAAGCTGAAGTGGCAGTGGGCTGGCCACATCTGCCGAAGGACCAATGGCAGCTGGAGCAAATGAGTCCTGAGTCCCGAGCGGTGAGTGGAGATCGCGAGAAGGCAAATGGAAATTTCATTCATTAATCAGCTATCAGTTTTCGAGAAATTAGGCTTGTTTTGTGGCTAGAGAGTAACACTGTTCTACCCATAGACATTAATATTATCGTGTTACCGAATTTCAAATGTCAGTAGCAATGACTTGTGACTTTTAGTATAGAAACATTGACGTCACCGCAATATCTATTTCTGTCTAAGTTGATAATGGTTTATAAAAAACGTTTCACAGTTTATATACTCGTCACTTTATCACCTAGGTTTTGTATAAAGATATGTATGTCACTCGCACACTTTATTCCTCTACTAAGAATATCTTTATGGTACCTTCCATCTACCCCAGAAATTGTTATCAATAATTAAAAAGACAATAACCTGTCTGCGTCCACAATTTGCCAGTTGTCTTCTTTCAGCTCCATGTACAGTTCTGATACTTTCTTCTGGAAGTTTAAGACCTCGTACCTAAAATACATATCACATGTATATTACTTGAAATATGTATGACATAGGTATAGTTGGATGGAAATGTAACTTGCAAGGCGCACATTAAGAGCCAGTCCACACGGCGCGTTGCGTTGCGTTGCGTCGTCGCAACGCAAATATTTTGACGCATAGCCGGCCACACGGGCGCTGCGCCATCGCAGCGTTACTATGACGCAGTATTAACGTTCCGTCGGCGCAGCGGCGACGCACAGTTGCGGCAAGCATTTTGAAAAAATTTCGCAGTCAGTCTATAGCAAATCATGGATCGGAAAAGACGTCTAGCATTGCTCCTATTACTACGTCACCGCCGAAATCGACGCAAGATCACAAGACGGTACTGGATCAGTCCTTTCATTTCATTAAGAAATCGTGATGGACAGTTTTTTTTTTTAGAATATCGGGAGATGCTATTATACGAAAAGAAGTTTTATATTTTTTTTAGAATGAGTGTATCCAGCTTCGAATGTTTATTGAAGTCCTTAGAACCACACATACGAAAAAACTATACTAATATGAGGAATCCAGTGGAACCAGTAGAAATGCTGGGAATTACTTTAAGGTAACTATTTAAATATATTTAAGTAATAAAAATATAACAGTTTTTTTGGTTTGTTTAATTAGTAATCAACTCACAAATAATCAGCAATTGTCATAATTTTAAGTTTAGACATTATTTAAGAGAGATATCATCATCCAGTTATTATAAATTAGAAAAATCGTATTCAGTTTCTTCACTTGCTTGAGATGTTTCTGGAGATGTAATTGAATTATTATAATCAGAAATGTATGTACTTTGAAAATTTGCTGTTTGATACCCATATAGTGTTTGGTGAGACGTTGATGGGCCACTCACATATGATGATGTTTGTCCATACCGCATTTCATCTATAATTTAACTTTACTTTGGAAACGGAGAGTTTCTCGGTCGGAAAATTCTTGAATAGATGGCAATATAGCTCTGAAAAAGGACATATGGCGATTTTCCGGCTCCTTGAGAAGTTTTAGTCCTTCTCTTTCTAACTCATCCATTTGCATTGCCCTTTTGCGCGCGACTGGAACATAGCGCGGAGTGTAGTCTGTGGTAATGTCATCATTTGTAGACGTAGATTCATTGTTGATTTCTCTAGGCGAGTCTAAGCTAGATTCGGTGGCATTTTGTTCCACTTTTCTCAAAAAAAGAAGTTGATTATATAAATGATACTTCTTCAGTTTCGTAGCGCCCGAGCCCGATTTTGATGCTTCTTTTAATTTTTTTGAATATCTGAAGTAATTATCTTTTACACTTCTCCATTTCTTTATTAAATCATTACCTGCAAAACCAATAGTAAACATGATTTAATAATTTATACATGGTGAATTACTCGATAAAATTTAATGACATATTCAGATATCGTTAACAAACACTATGTGACCAACTCTGGAATCGTGAAAATATAACAGCTGTTACATACAAAAAGCAATACCTACTGAATCAAAATGTATGCAACAGCTGCTATTTTTTTCGCGATTCCAGAATTAATTGGTTACATAGAGAAAGTTATTTGCTATCGATGTCAGTATTTTTTTTCGGGTATCTATCTATCTCATAAATGCATATTATAATAATTATTTTCGTTTCAGATACCTAGGAAGTGGAAATTCAATAACTGATTTATATTTCAAATTCAAACGGGGAAAATCTACTATTGCATATATGATACAAAGAGTTTGTCGTGCTATATGGACCAATCTTCTTCGAGACAACATCCCGACTGAGCTGACAACTGAAAGTTTCCAAACAATAGCGAGGGGTTTTGATGTAAAGGCAAATTTTCCTCACTGTGTTGGTGCCATCGACGGCAAACACATCCGCGTGTGTAATCCTGCAAATAGTGGCTCACTTTTTTTTAATTATAAAGCCTTTTTTTCGATTGTGTTGCTAGCTATTGTGGATTCAAATTACAAATTCGTATTTGTCGAAATCGGTGCATACGGAAAAGAATGCTATTCAACCATATTACAAAATTCTAAACTGTACGAGCTAATGATTAACAACAACTTACCACTACCTCAACCCCAGCCACTCTCTGGTAGCAATATACCAACCCCGTATGTATTTGTGGGTGACGAAGCTTTTGGACTGAGCAAACATATTATGCGTCCATATGGCGGTCAAAATCTCGACTTACAACAAAAGGTTTTCAATTACCGTCTAAGCAGAGCCAGAAGATATGTCGAATGCGCTTTTGGGATTATGGCTAACAAATGGCGCATTTTTTCACAGACCGATAGACGTGTCCTATGACTTCGCTACTGACATTATAAAAGCATGTTGTGTATTACACAATTTTGTCGCTGATCGAGACGGTTTTAGACAAAGAGATAAATTTGCTATAAGTGTTGATGAATTTCTCCCAATACAACCCGCACATGAAGAACAGACAGCACCGAATGTCATAAGACAGCAATTATATGCGATCTATTTTATGACTAGAGGAACTCTGCCTTGGCAGCTAAATAAGGTATAATTGTATTATGAGGGTTTTCAAGATTTTCTTGCACCGCCAATTCCGCGATCAGTAAAAAAATAATATTTTATACCTACTCAGCGTAGTCTAGGTTAGTTTTGAGCTAAGTAATAAAATAGTACTCACGCTAATCTAGATTCCCTTAGTTTTAAAATTTTAGAGTGTCGAGATATTAATTTTGTACTTTGTAGCGGAATTGGCGCTGCAAGAAAATCTTGAAAGCCCTCTTAAATAAAAAAAAAACATAAATATCTGTACTGTGAACTCACCAACTTTGTTTTTTCGTTCAGCTGTGAAATTCTCGTAATCAGGAAATAAAACTTTTGATATGTCTTCCCAGGCTTTTGTTTTTAAATTTTTATTTTTAAAATCTACGTTTGACTTGTCCCATATAATTTCCCTTTCCTGTATCAATGTAATCAAGTAATCTATGTCAAGTTCTTCAATGGTATTCATTTTACCCTGCAAATAAAACTAAATACAAAAACGTAAACGTAAAACGAAATGAGCTTCCGTGTATCCTCTCTGTCAACGCACAAGCAACTGAGCGCTGGCCGCACCGACGTCGCACGAGTACACCCCCTCTCGCTTCGTCTCGGGGGCTGCTGTCCGTCATGTGTTCGTTGCGACGACGCAACGCGCCGTGTGAACACCTTGGTTATTTGTATGTAAAACAACGCAAGGACAGCGCTGCGACGACGCAACGCAACGCAACGCAACGCGCCGTGTGGACTGGCTCTAAGGGATCGAAGCTAATTTACATGCATTCCGTTAACGTAAGCCTCAAAGTAGTAGGCCCACATTTCGCCAATTATAATTCGTTCTGGTGGGCGAGCCCATTGCCGTCATTTTATTATTAATTGTTATAAGCAACTGACCTTTCATTTCCGAAACCTTTCCGTTGCATGATCTTCTCAAATGGCATGGTGAGGAAGAATACCTTGTCTGGTTTAGGCAGGCCGACATCTGGGGCCTTGCACCAGTTGATGTCCAAACCTGTGGAGATTAAGTACATATTTTTTTATTATTTGACTTTAAAGTCAAATGAGGTAACATTTTACGCTCAACAAGTTGGGAAAATTGCGCAACATGGCTGACGAACAACGTGATTGGTTTTTTGTTTGATGATTGATCATGCGTGGACAGACTGCTTTTTTTGTTTGATGGTTGGTCATGCGTGGACAAACCGTGTTTTTTGTTTGATGATTGATCATGCGTGGACAAACCGTGTTTTTTGTTTGATGATTGATCATGCGTGGACAGACTGCTTTTTTTGTTTGATGGTTGATCATGCGTGGACAAACCGTGTTTTTTGTTTGATGATTGATCATGCGTGGACTGTTTTTTTTTGTTTGATGATTGATCATGCGTGGAAAGACTGTTTTTTTTTGTTTGATGATTGATCATGCGTGGACAGTTTTTTTTTTGTTTGATGATTGATCATGCGTGGACAGTTTTTTTTGTTTGATGATTGATCATGCGTGGAGACTGTTTTTTTTGTTTGATAATTGATCATGCGTGGACAGACTGTTTCTTTTTGTTTGATGATTGATCATGCGTGGACAGACTGTTTTTTTTTGTTTGATGATTGATCATGCGTGGACAGTTTTTTTTTGTTTGATGATTGATCATGCGTGGACAGTTTTTTTTGTTTGATGATTGATCATGCGTGGAGACTGTTTTTTTTTGTTTGATAATTGATCATGCGTGGACAGACTGTTTCTTTTTGTTTGATGATTGATCATGCGTGGACAGACTGTTTTTTTTTGTTTGTTGATTGATCATGTGTGGATAGACTGTTTTTTTGTTTGATGATTGATCATGCGTGGACACTGTTTTTTTTTTGTTTGATGATTGATCATGCGTGGACAGACTGTTTTTTTGTTTGATGATTGATCGCATTAAACTCCGCACTAAGAATGTTGTTAAACAGGGACTCATGTGTGCAGAATATTTTGAAAGAAATTAGTATGCTGACTATTCAATGTTAGATAAGAAAAAGTGAACGCTTCGACGGAATTCGAACCCGCGATCTTTCACTTACATGGGAACACTCCACCATCACCCCAAAGATGGTTATATAGAAAAAATTCGAATGAATCAAGCATAGAAAAATTTAGAATGCTTCAGACATGGCTACGTTGCTCAGAGGTCAGAGTGTTCCTCCTGTAAGGGAAAGATCGCGGGTTCGAATTCCGTCGAAGCATTCACTTTGATAGGGACTCATATGTTCCTGTTTAACTACATTGCGCAACATGCTTTACTAACTTTTTTATAATTCATATTGATTTACTTATATTTTAGACATTTGTTATAAAAAAGACTTGATATTAAAATTGTTCAACACTACTTAAAACTACAGCCTGCCATTTTCTTTTAGTGTTTTGTACTAGAAAACATGGGTTGAAAAATGGGAACTGGTTTTTCTTAAATTTTTTAACAAACAGAACAAACCTTTGGCAGCTGAAAAGGCTACACCAGAATAACAATATCTATCTACAACGACTGTGGTTCCGGCTTCCAGCATTTTGATCAAATTTCGTGCTCTCTCCCATCGGTTTGCAGAGAACAACAAGTGGATGACTTCATCTGGTAGGTCACTCTGCAAGTATCAAAGTCCAGTAAAAAGTTTATAGGTTGATAGTATCGGTCTTGTGGCAATAGTGGATGTGACGGCTACAGTGGTAAGGGTTTGATTAGTGCTCAGTGCAAATACTTATTTGCTTTGGTTTGCTCATGCCTTTGGTGACCACATTAAGCTGAAAGTCCCAGATGTTATATGAACATCTAAGGTAGTCATTATATAGGGGAAAAGGGTGAAATTGCCCTGACAGGAGGGCTGAACACCTATCCTGTTAATGGCGTCCCTTTTGGAAGTAATAGTAGTATTATGGAGGGGGTTCAAATCAATAGTGTAATGAATGGAACCCAGGAACCCTCAATTGTCAGCAACTACTTGACCGCTAAGCAATCCCATTTCATTGATAAACATCATACCTTTGATTGTAAATAGCTGTTAATCATTTTGCCAACATCTGTGTCTCTAACTGGGAAGTTCCTGTACTCGGCATGAACATTTTTGTTCTTCAAGTTTTCAACTGTAACATACAACACGTTTACTTCAGTTAATATTAAGTTTGGCTTGCAATACCCAAGTAGAAATTTTTTTTTTGTCTGCTGTTGGAACAAAGCTGTTTTCACACTGCTTTTTCTTGCGAGGGTACGTTCATCGACCGCCTACACTGGATAAACGCTAGTGTGAAGGCAGCCTAAGGCTATTTTATTTACTGTGATAAATATAAACAATTCAAGGAAAAAGTTATTTTTAGGTATACTACCAAGGTACCCAAAAAGTAATCAAAATGAGGAATTCTGATTGTTGACTGCAAAAATTTCATTTTATTTATAAGACCCTTCCTTACCTACACATTCAAATACAATGGTGACCACAAAGTGATTTTGGACATTAGCTATTTACATTAAGTACATGAATCCTTTGTAGCGGGGCACTTGCCACAGGACTGGAAACATGCCATAGTGACCCCAGTCTTTAAAAAGGGAGACAAACAACAGCCTGGTAATTTTCGCCCCATCAGCCTCACCAGTATTGTAGTGAAGATGATGGAAACAATTATTTCGCACAGCTTGACCGGTTTTTTGGGTCGAGAAGGCATTATCTCAACAAAACAACATGGATTTGTTAGAGGAAGGTCAACAATCACTAATCTGATGACATGTGTACAGGACTGGACCAGGGAACTAGACAGCCGCAACCCAATAGATGTCATTTACCTGGACTTCGAGCGCGCATTTGACAAAGTTCCACATCAACGACTTCTCAACAAACTGGAGCATTTTGGCATTCGTGGTTCATTACTCAAATGGATAAAGAACTATTTGGAGGGTAGAACATTCCAGGTGCGTGTCGGTAGCTCCCTCTCCAAGCAGAGACCCGTTGATAGTGGCGTACCCCAGGGCTCAGTGCTTGCCCCCCACCTGTTTGGAATATACATCTCAGACTTAATCGGGGTGATTGAGTGTCGATCTGCCTTCTTCGCTGATGATGGTAAGTTCTTTGCCAACCCACTTACACACAATAGACAGCTACAGGATGACTTGGATCGAATCCAAAACTGGACAAAAGATTGGATTATCAAATTAAATGCTTCTAAATGCAATGTCCTGCATTTGGGAGGTAACAATCCAGGGGTTACATACAGACTCGAAGGAAATATCTTGGCATCAGTTAACCTCCAAAAAGATCTGGGAGTGTATATGACTCCTGACTTGAAGTGGGCAGAGCATATCTCCACTGTTGTAAAAAAGGCAAACTCATTTATATATGTTGTTCGAAAATCCTTTCAAACCATACCTGTCGAAGTGTTCAGGAGAATTTTCAAAACCTATATTAGGCCACTCTTGGAATATGGCTTCCAGATCTGGAGTCCGTATCTTCACAAGGACATAAATCTGCTGGAGAGTGTCCAGAGAAAGGCCACAAGGATACCACAGGCTCTACGCCGCATGTCCTATGAGGAGAGACTCCGTGTACTGAAACTGAGCACTCTTGAGCAAAGACGACTTCGAGGCGATCTGATAGAAGTGTATAAGATCCTAACTGCGCACTACAATCTGCCTGATATCCAGAACATCCTTCTCAGAAGAGACAGCCAACGGCCGACCCGTGGACACAGCCTTCAATTGACACGGGCCTCCGCTGACACACTGATTGCCCATCACTTCTTCAGTAATAGAGTGGTCCATAATTGGAACTTACTGCCAGAGGAAGTTATATCTGCCACCACAATAAACTCGTTCAAAAATCGGCTTGATAACTGGCTACAACTAGAAAATTCAGTGCTTAAAAAAATGACGGACAGTTAAAACAAAAAGAGACACTTACATTTTATCACTAGAAGTGAACACAGCAGCTTGTAGCTGCTTGTTCATAAAAAAAATATAAATATAAAATATAAATATAAAATATCCCTGACTCTCAAACTAGGAAAAACCGTACTACCAGAGTTAGTAATTCCTGTAATACCTCAATTTTCAAGTCACATTTATATTTGCAAATAAAAAAAATAAAGAGAGATAGAGAGGAAGGAAAATATACCACAAACAATAACCTGATAGCCTTTAATTTCTTATCAATGCAACGATGCATTGTCTGGGAAGCTGTGAAATTTAATTTATAAATACTTTATGATACTGCAATACACTATAAACAAAGATTTCATAATGTGTAGGATATAAGTGTTCTGTGATGTGTATTAATAGATATTGACAGATAGAAATTTATCTTTGTTTTTCAAAGTTAGGTCCAATCACAACTGTTTATATTTTAGGTATTCTTACTATCAAATTCAATTAGGGTTGCAGGCCCTGTTGCATTACATATTTTTGCACTTGCAATTAAATAATAAGTAAAGGAATTGATTGTTTTTTTTTTCAATGGTGTAACATTCACTGATGATTATTATTGTGTCTCATAAATATGTAAACAATTCAACGAGTTAAAAAGTAAACAAAAATAAATAGAATACGTACAGTAGATAGAAATATGCAGCAGATTCTGTAGATTAACCTAAACATTGCTACGTGTACTTAAAGATCTGATAATGCATCCATTGGTTTACCCTTAAGTAAAATATTTATTTGAGGACTAACTGTACTGTTAGTTCTTCGGGAATTAATAGTCACTTACCTAAAACTTTGGCCTGTGTCGACTTTCCAGTCCTGTCCACTCCTTCGATAACTATAAGGGCACCGCGTTTCATATTGTTAAAATGGTTGTGCATACACTGTAATCTGAATGTTTTTTAAATTTTATGTATAGTGAACGGTTAATAAATGCCAATCTAACCGGTTTATGAAAAGAAATTATAGCAACATAATTATAAAAATATAAATATACCAACTTGACATTAGCAATTTGGCGGGAAACCTTTTTTTTCTGTTCTTACGTCAAGGATAACGGCAAATCAATTTATGGTGCTATGCTAGCTATATTTGATAAGATTGGGTGGTCCATGAACTGGGAAGGGTTCAATGGATAAAAATAGAAAATGGCGTGTTGTTTTGTAAGTCCGACAGTATGGTTTTTATCGGTTCAATTAAAACTTACCCGTAATTCATGTAAAATAAGCTATTTATTTGAATATAGCAACAAAAAAATGATTGATCTGTAATAGTGAATAAGGTATTATGAAAAGACATGGCTTAAAACATCTATATCCAAACCTTTTCTTTTATTGTCCGAGTGAGTGAGAGTAATAAATGTGTGACCTAAAAGTCTTAGATACCATGTCATAAAATCCCACAAAAAAAGCAATAAATGTCATGTTTGATTTGAAGTAAGTGCGCAAATCCCAAAATTCTGAAATCTGCGCTGAGCGCCGCTGCATTTCACCTTTGCATTTCACTTCACAGTAAAACACGGTGATTTAAGTTGTGTTTCTATTTTTACAACCACATAAATGTATATATATTAAAGTGTGAATTTATTTTTAATCATGAAAAAAGGATATAAAGTTACAGACGTGAGAAGAGAAAAGAAAATTGGTGTCGCTGCAGAAAGTATCGATGAGTTAATTGCGAAATCTTGCAAAAAGTTAGCTGTAAGTACAAAATTCTTGTATAATATGACTATATGTAAAAATAATACATTTAAACGGCTATTTAATGACGTTTCATCTCCAGTTTTAGTCATAACCAGGTGTGTTTATCATTGAGAGAATTGGGTCAGGGTGAAACCTTGACCGATATTTGTGTACCTTGACCTAATTCCGCGACTCTGGATTTCCAGTTCAATGCCAGCTGCGCAGAGTGCCGGTTATATGTGGCTGAGGACGGCACGCAAGTCGATGATGACGAGTACCTCGCCACTCTTCCCTCACAGACTCTATTCATATTGTTAAAAAATAATGAACATATGATTACTGGTATGAATACTGTAGTATTTACTCTCTGTAATTCTGCTTTACTTATACTGGAAAATTATTATCATGAAAAAGAAACTTTCTGGATAACATAATATAGAAGAAATAAATCTTATTGTGAAACAATGTGATGTAAAATTATAATTTCTGCATGACACAATTTTTTTCATTTCATTTCATTAACATAACAAATAACACCTACAAATTAAGAATAAAACACTAATACACATAATAACATAACATAATATATATGTATTAATTAAATAAAAGTACTTATAGAAAAAAAATCAGATTAACTATTTTTTGAAAATCAAACAATGAAATTACCAGTGAACTGTGATGGACTAATTGATTATATTGGACCAAATATTTTCAGACTTTGACTACTATTATGATCTCATTAGATCTCAGAAGAAAGACTATATAGACACAGGAGAAGCTGCAAAGAAATTCCTCAGCACCAATATCAAGGAGAAGTTCAAAGTGTTCCAGAAATATATTGAAGATGCAGATGATGCCCAGACTGTGCTCAGTCAGAGAGAGCAAGACCCTAAATGGTTTGAAGGTGATGAAAACTGTATTTCAGTAATATCGGACATCTATCATAATTATCTTCAGGCTCTACTTCAACCTTTTTAAAATTTGAATGCAGACTGCTGTTGTCCGTCAATATATTATTATGTGTACTGTATCTTGTTAGACACTACAGTATAAGGTATACTCTTTGACCTAAAGTTGCACTATGATGGCTGTTTTGACACAACTAGTTTTGCTCATTTTATGTTTTTGGTGCATTTAATATTATATAACAACTGTTAGATGAATAACTAAAGAAATATTTTTCTTTGGCGAGACTGGCACAACAGAAAATAAACTTCACACATTGAAAAATACAAAACAAGCAAAACCAGTTGTGTCAAAATGGCCATCATAACATGACACAACTGTAGTTTAACAACCCTTTGTATAAGCTGGTGCATTAAAGAAAGGTTTTATAAATGGCGGCTTGTACTTGCGTTGACCGATAGTACAGTTAGCATACAAAATTTCAAATTTTTTTTTTCATATGAAAAATAATAAAAACAAGACCGGGTCGTAATAATTTCTAACTAGCTGCGGCCGGCGGCTTCGCCCGCGTGAATGTTAAAAATTAGAAAGACACGTGACGGCATCTATTTTTGTTTTCATCGGAAACAGTACATACTTTTATACATAAAGTCCTTTTAAACGCACATTGAGCACTATAAGGAGGATCATGGAAGATCATGATGTTGGTTAAAATAAAGAACTAACATTATTATGAACAATGGTCTTGTTTATATTTTTTTTAACTGAAAAAAAAAAGAAATTTTATATGCTAGCTGTACTACTATGTCAACGCAAGTACAAGCCGACATTTAAGAATCCTTTCTTTTATGCATCGCGTCAAGAGCACAGAGCGTGGAAGAAAATAAAGATCAATATTTTTTTTGTGTTGACGGTACGCGCGTGAGTGAGTATAGACAGTACTAGTGTGCGAGCGAGAGGAAGTGATAAGGTCCGCCATTTATAAAACCTTTCTTTAATGAACCAAGTTATATCCCGACGAATGATGACAGTTTATGTCCAGCTGTGGACTGCGATAGACTAATTGATTTATTGAATGTTTTAAGGTGAATTAATTATTATTGTTATCCTTCACCTTTACTCAAAATAATTATTTCTCTTCCAATTTAATGTAATGAAATACTTCCATGACGCTTTTATCTCTATTACTTGTTGTATTCTTATATTTTGTTAGGGGTCATCCATAAATTACGATCACTGGAATTTTATGATTTTTGACTTTCTTTAATTTTTTTTTTCTAGAAATGATTAAATTAAAACAACAGAATGCTGCAAGCACATTGCACATTGTATGTTCTGTCGACAAAGGAGATACCGTATCACTTTTCATAAATTTGGTACTGTATCTCATTTGTTGATTGTACAATGAAGACTTGTTAGTTCTTTCTATCTGTGTTGATTTTTAAATATACATGTTTATTAATTTTCTTCTATGAAACTTTATTTCAGGCTTGGAATCATCCGAAAAAACAAAAGAGCAGTCTATGTCGAAACGTGTCAAGGATCGTATGAGAGGGTACTATTATAAAACCAAGACGGCGCTACAAGCCTCCGAAATCTACATTCAGTCTAAGAATGGACGTGGTAAGAAACTCATAGACGCATTCTTAACAGATCTAAGGAAATTACTTGAATCTCATAAGTACAATGAGACTTATTTCAACCGAAAAGCGGCAAAAACCGCACGCCTTTGTAACGAGATGGGACAGTTTGAATGTGGCGGACTGTGGAGTACCGACAAATGTCTCTACGAAGGCGTACATGTCATCAATCCATACCGAAGCCGTGAGGAACGTATCATCTTCCAAACGTGGAATTTAGATCATAAGATTGAGCTGTCAAGGTCTATAATACCAAAAATTCTTCAAGCAATAGAAGCCTTGTATAGCGGTGATATTAAATGTATGTTATGTGATAAAGATTCAAAAGTAGGCGGTATCGAGACGGAAAGATACTATTTGCAGATATTTACGCGTGAGAATCTTAAGTTGGTGCATATTGTATGCCATCACAAAGGCAAGCATGATGCTCAGTCTGATGTTTACACCGTATGCAAAAAATGTTACGGTGGGCAAAGTATTGAGTATAACTAAATATCGTACGGAATAATTTAAATGTCGCAAACACAGATACAAAACTCTTAAATAAAATTAATTGGTCTATAAGCGTAAATGCCTCTCAAATGCTACCAAGAAACATCTATAAACATTTGCCCGATGTTTTGTCTTGTTACAAATCTATCTACTCAACTTTCTCACACGATTATGTAACTTTTTGAAGTATAATATTTTTTTATTATTTTAAATTCTACAATTCACACAGTCAGTATGTTAAACAGTAACAGTTAAAGTTAAGGGCACAGGAGGTGACATAAAATAAAATACAACTTTAGAAATAGTTTACATAATCTTAAGAAAGATAATATTGAATCTGTTGATAACGTAGGTAATTCTGCCATAATCTGCGCCCATGCTATCAATTCGTTAGTGATTTCGACGGGTTTTTTTTGATACTCTTGTTGTACAATAATTAAAGGTATTTTTTCTAGACCATCTAGCTAGAGCACGATGATTTTATTCAACAGTTCTATATCAGTGTTTGTATACTTTTAATAAAATAACGATCAGAGTATATTTATAAATGTAGTGCGATATATTTGCTATATTTTCAGCAATATTATATGCCTTTTAGTGAGGACTTGTGATCAATGATATTTATGGAATATGATCTTGTTGCATTTACTATTTATTATGTTTGTCAAAGATATTGAAATATGTAAGTAATATAATTATTTATAGTATTAGTTAATCAAATTAAATACATTATCTTTACACTTGTATAAGTTTTATGTAGATTTAATTATAAGTTATAATTCAATTTTCATAAGTATAATTATTGTTTCAAAATAGCAAAGCAAATTGTAGTTGAATGTCAACATTATATATGGTATTATTACTTTAATTGATGTACTGTTTACTCAACGAAAGAATTTATTTTCATTTTAGCAATAAAACGGCTATGCATACTAGAAAATATAAATAATGTTTATAGTAGTGTTTATTAATTTGATACAATTTTAACTATTAGGGTATATCCATATCTGGCGTAAAATTGACTAACTGACAGTAATTTTTAAACTATCGCGGCGTTTACTCATAGTGTTTATGAATTGCGGGACTTCACGCGATATATATCGCGTGAAGTCCCGCAATTCATAAACACTATAACTGACAGTACCTAACCTTGAAAAAAGTTGTATGGTATAGGTGAACATAGTAGTCGGTTGGTCTACTTACGCTAGATTGGGTTAATTCCTCAATGTTGGTATTAATCATAAGTTTTTCTATTCCTTAATTCATCTCCTTTACCCTGTGCAACTTAGAATAAGACATTATTATGTACCTTTTTGTACTTACTGTATTATTTTATATATTATTTTACACTGTAGTACACATATACATAACTGGAGAATACATGGAATAATGTTTAGTTATTTTTTGAAATGTACAATTTTTATTCTTCTCAATCATAATTATGTGTATCAATTGCGTACTTATCGATATAAAGTAATGTGTTAATATATTTAAAACCTTACAAAATTCCAACAACTATCGACGTACTTTTAAAAGACGTACCTATCCAGTGCTATGATAGCTATGGCATTTTCAAAATAAACCATATTCAAGTAATTGCGGGAGCAGATCTAATGTCTACTATTTGTTATAATTAATATTTGCAATAATAATTTCTATATTAATATGGATACACGTTAGTAGAGGGTAGGCGAACAAACGATTGAATACGGTGAATATAAGGGAGTGAGATTTATCATTATTTATTTTATCGTTCGCTTCTTTTAGTTTAGTTTCTATTTATTTACCAAGTCTAAAATCGAAATCATTTTAGATTCTGAAACCTTTCGGAAAATAAATAATGATGTAATAAAAAACAGCTGATGCAACGTAATCAACATCGATGATTTTTAGTTAACATTCTTACTCCGGTGTAATTTCGATTAAAGTAAAGCCATCTGTTGCCAACACTTGCTTAAATAGCTTCGTTAGTGATCTGCCCCGTGTACATTGTTATTATAATATGTCCTTATCTGTTATCAATGAGAATACAGGGTGGATAGATAGCATAATAATTAATTTTTGTGTAACACAATAACCTTCATCAAATGAAGTTAACAATAAAAACAACTAAATGAAACAGAAGCTCTCTAAATTACATGACCATCAATAAACTGTAATATTATATTTAATACTTATATTTACTGAATCTAAAAACGTTTATCTCGATTTTAATCTCTCTAAAAAGTTATTTCAAAGTAAATTTAAATAAATAAATATTATTAAATGGATTATATAGAGAATTATTAGAAGGCGATTACAGATATAACGGTTGATAATATATTTGTGTTATACTAAAAGAGCACAGTATGAATAAATTTCAAATTAATTTAGTCTAAATCTAAGTATACCTGTTGTTACCAACAGATGGTGCTAATGTCTAACATACTCTGCTCTTATCAAAATTAATGTTATTTCGATCGGAGAGTTGATGAAGACTGTCGCAATTTGCTTCGTTAACTATATTCCATTTGGTTAGATATTTCCTTACCGACTCGTAGTAACACCACATTATCACACCAGTATGACAAACAGTAATTTTTCTCTCGTTTAATAATCTTGATGTGATATTTTTATTTAAAACCTCAGTTTATTAATGTGTTTGAAAACTAACTTTAACCTTTAACCATTGCACATTTCATCTTTCATTACGAGTGATTTTCGTTGCAGGAGAGAAGATTTAAACTATTGAAAGTTCTCTGCAATAAACTTTTTATAACTCGTTAACTTTCACACAACCTTTGATTGTTGACTGATTGGTACATAGTGCCAAACGATATCGAATTTTACGAACGTATTTTTTTCAAATGATAATCTTCTATGATTATTGCATAGTTTCAATTAAATGTAATTATTGTTATAACCTTAGGTAGGAGTTATGAAATGAGATGAAGGGAGGGCCTTTCGTAAGTTGTATCTATTTTAAGGACAATATAATAAAATATATTTCGGCGGTTGACATGTCAATGAATCATAATTTTGTTTAACATGGCCATTAACTATTTACTCGAATTCAGTGAGATACAATGGGGAGAGAAAATGATTTTTTATCCCACCAGAGACAATCAAAATCAGCAGTAAACCCAATCAGCGTGAGACGAAATTCACGAGGTTAAACCATAGACAGCATATTCTTTAGTCTCTGATAAATCCGTAAAAATGACAAAGCAACAGCAAATTAACGCAACACTCGATGCTAGCGACATCTACCGTTGATTTTTTCTCCCCATTACAACATTAACGACATTAAAACATCACCCGCTATTTAGCAACTAAACCCGACTTGTCCATAAGGATACTGCATTCCGTTAGGGAGTATCTATTATTTATATATTGAGGCATTTAATAGCGGAGGGTTTCAAAGTCATCAAAATTTCCTTCACGTAATTATTGGACACTCCCTAATAAATTAGTCGAATGTTAGCTTTTTTTTTTTATACTACGTAGGTGGCAGACAAGCACACGGCCCACCTGATGGAAAGCGGCCTCCGTGGCCCTTTTAGAGTTTACATACAGGTGAATACTTTTTATTAAAAAAAATCAAATAAATGTATCTATTCATAATACTTTAATTACTATTAATTCTGTGATAGGCCCTCAAGGTTGTGCAGACAGTGGTGATTCAAATTTTAAAATTAGTTTATTCTAAGAAACAGTTCTATCGACCTTTCCTATTCTATTATCATAAGCTAAAAATATTTTTCCATTATTAAACTATTCTAATGCGTAACTGGCTGTCACGCAATTGGTGTGTAAATTCAAAATACTATGTAACCGACTTACGAAAAAGAGGAGGTATATAATAACCGAAATTATAAATATTCTTAACCTCACCGTGTCGATAGTGTACTGGCCAGAATTTAAATCTATTAAATCTATGAAAAAGAAATACTTAAGTACAAATACGAGTTTATAGTAGTGTGTTACATTAAACAGAGGTAACCTATATTTTGTTATATACTTACAGTATTTAAATAACACTTATCATAGCGATTGCGTGACAAGCCGGTGTATAGTGTATAAGTACTATAATAAGAAATCCTATTTTGTGACAATCGTTTACCAACTTGTGTAGATAGATTTAGAAATAGAATGACGAATAGCAATATTAATGTAAGTATGTAGCGCGGCGGTGATGCGACTAGGATTATGAAACTATCAAGTACCAACTTAATCCCTCGGTAACACTAACAAGCATAAATATTATTAGTATTATATCAAACTAACTGTTGTCTATGGCACCATTCGCGTGGACCTCTGATTCGGTTCCCGCTGTAACATAAAAAACTTACTTAGAGTTCCAGCCCAGCTGTCTTCGAGTTTTGAGCTTACCAACGTATTTTGCGAATCCTTTTTATTTCACACATTTCTAGGACCTAAGGGCCTGGTGTTAGAATCGTTGGCAAAATGTGAGGTTTAGTTTCTCAAAAAAATATATATTGGGGGAGGGAGGAGGGCCCACCGCGCAATACTGCACATATTATCCTCACATCTCCTCTCTGGTAAGAATTTTTTTACTTGCTTTGAAGAGGGCGGTTTGACATTCCAATATATATTGTTGGAGTGTTGAACCGCGGGTGAGCGGTGGGCCCTCCTCCCTCCCCCAATATATATTTTTTTGTAACGGATTTCCGCCAGGTAACGCCTACATCTATATCGTAGTTTAGTTTCTCGTTGAAAGAGTGGCTTTAGGCCCCTCCCAAACCTCCTTCCCTACCCCTACCTATCAAACAATCAATAATTTCAGAGGTATTCTTCGTCACAGGCGTAGAGCCATCGTTTCCGTTGCCAGTCAGTACAGCAGCGGCGAAGTGTGAAAATTTTAAAAAAGGAAGCGGGTAGAATTTATTTTTCAATTCGACCTAGTTTTTCATGCACTATGCCGCCGGCACGAATCGTGTTATGGGAACCCCTCGCTACTACACTACTCCAGTCGTCAGATATTGAGATAAGCCAGACCAAATCAAAGTTATTTTCAATAAATTTGTATTTAGATAAGAACCGTCCACCGCAACTAGAGTATTTTTATGAAGTTTTTTAGGTTTTCTTCTCAAAAAAAGTTATGTTCAGACTGACTGATTTTTAGTAGACTGGTATTTGGTAATGTTTCATTTCCACCAGGGTGTTAGGGGAACGCTCCTGTAGACGAAAATAGGGGATCACTACTACTAACCAGTTTGACAAAATTGGACTACGTTTTTTTATTACAATACCATCATTTTTAAACCTTATTGCGTGAATCATTCTAATAAAAGAGTTTAAAAATCATGGTACAGACCAAATAAAAGTATTGTGATAAAAAATAGCCGAATTTTGTTAAAATGGTCAGTTGTATCACCTGTATTCGTTTTCGGCCGTGTTCCCCTATCATCCTGTATAAAATACTTACAACATCCTATACAGCATCACCGCAGTTTTAATGTCAATAATATTAGTTAGTATAGAAGCTTCCATATAGCTTTATAGTTGTTCGCCAGTAGAGTTGTATGTTGAGTAGGTCTCGATAATATACAGTATTATACCTTCTCCCTATCTGCCTAAGTAGACGTTTAATCGGTAGAGACTTAAAACAAATATCACTATGTTTAACGTATTTTACAGGTATGAAGGTAGAAAACATGAAATGTGGGTGCTAGCACCTCTGCCTAACCCTTCGGGGATATAGGCGTGAGTTTATTTTATGTTAGAAAACCAAATATTTGCATGCTAATCATAATATCAGCCTACCTAGCGATAAACCTACGTTATTATTTACGGCATTATTCAACAAAAAAAAACTTTCGATAACTATCAGTTACTATGCGTTTCAAATGAGAAGATAAACCCGATTGCGACTGCTACACTCCGTATTCATCAAAATTGTACTGCTAACAAAAGAAATGCCACGTCGAATAAGTTCATACTTGTATGGTAACAAGTTAGTTTTTATTTTCTCTATATCAAGTATAGAATATAATATTTTGTTAACAATATTATAATAATAGTTTTCTTGAAACTATTTATTAAATAGAACTGAAGTTAGCAACGCGAGTCAAAATTATATCGTTATGATGGAATTGAACTCATTTGAAACGCATAGTAGACTGACAACTTAGCAGTATAATCATTTCATTCTTATGTAAGTAAAAAAATAACTTTCAGTGTTGCAAAATGACCATTGTGCAGTACAATAGTTATAATTTTTTATTGTATCTTCGGCCGTCCATGTAGGTCCTTCAAATGAAATGAAATACTTGCACGATCATTGTGCAAATTGTTTGCACGATTCTTGTGCAAATTATTTGCACGAATCTTGTGCTAATCATATGCACGATTCTTGTGCAAATTATTTGCACGATTCTTGTGCACGCGAAATCCACGCAAAACAGGCGCGCGAATATTATAGTTAAAATCCAAACACGGGGTCCTCTCGTGTAACACAATCAAATTCATCCAATAAAATGTAATTATTCCGTTTAGTTATGTACAATTGTTGTTCCTATAGTTTGTGAAACAGACTTGTTTCACTTTAACATAATTATTTTCATTAGTGAATTCAACTCTAAATGATTTTATATTTTTATTACATCATGTTAAAGTTTTTGAAGCTATACGTAGGCGTATATACATATATAAATATACCTTAACATGGTCTCAGAAATTTATAACTACCTAGTCCAAGAATAGTTTTGTTGGAGGAAATAAAATATTTTAAAAATAATTGTATGTTTTTTATTTCATGAAATAAATGTATTACAATAGTGTAACTTAAGAGTAGCGACATTTGCACAGATTCTTAAGAAATGTTAAAATAAATGTGTAGTTCAACATTAAATATGATAACGAATTCAGTTTAATGAATTTACGACCTGTACTTTTCCATAATATTTCGCTTTTTAACCTTACAGATGGGCCCCGATCCGTCTAGTTGTCAACTTATATTGAATCACAGACACTAAAAAATATCATTAAATTTTAGACTTTATTCCTATAGACTTAAAGTCTAAAATAAAATGGATAATAGTTCATTTAGTTATTCACTCTAAGTAGCCATTTAATTTGAGCCTAACAGCGTAACAAAATCAAAAACAAATGGGATTTTTACAACGTATGTGGTTTAACAGTAATTGGGAATATTGGTAAAAATATTTTAATTTATTATTCTGAAGCTCTGTAATGTGCGATTTCTTTCAGATGTTTGGCCATACACAACTGTGAAAATAGTTTGCAATAAATGGCCTGGCGTGGCCAAATATTCACAAGACAGCTACTACTTCGATTACATGACGAAGCAAGAATCTTTTTGCATAGTGTATGCAACTAGATTTTAATGTTATGACTGGAGGTGTGGCTTGCAAAGGGTACTGTACCTCTCTCTATTTGCATATGGCTACAACTGTACATGACCAATGATTGAACACGGTTTACCAGGTGTACACTATGTCAGAAATGGTTTCTGGCTGGGTATAGATCAGGCCAAAAATGGTTTCTGTACAGCCGGCTAGAAGTGTAACAAAACCCGCCGGACCACTAGTACCATTAGACTGTACCATTGATGGTACAAATGGTACTGATTTATCCCATTAGTACTAGACAAATAAACACAAGCGTGACACTCGACGTTACTTCTATAAAAAAATAAAACTTTTTGGTGCAATTGGAACTACTGTTACATATTGAATATACTTCCACCCTTCATGTATTTTAGATGCGGGCAGCAGTGGTAATGTACTACAGAGTCCTACAATTTGTTTCGAGTTACTATTTGTCAATTCACATTTCTTTGCTTTCTTACGCAACTAAGTACTCGCGAAAATGGTAATAACAACCGTGATGTTGAATTTCTGGAAATATTTCCTTGTATGATATGAAATTGTTTTACAAGTGTACTAGTGGGATAAATCAGTGCCACTTGTACCATTAAAGATACTGGGTAATGGTACAGGTGGTCCAGCGGCATATTTTGGTATCATTTGTACCATCAATGGTACTAGTGGGATACTTCAGTACCATTTGTACCATCAATGGTACAGTCTAATGGTACTGGTGGTCCGGCGGGTAACAAAATGGTACAACATGACCTAATAGATTACAAAATGTAACTTGTCATAGATAGTCTTAAATTAAAAACATTCAATTATAATTATCTCCTTTTCCTGCCACCAACTTTTTTACCAGGATTCCTCTGTCCTTTGCCAGCTTTGGGCTTTTTTGCGGAGAAATTCGTAGGGTTACCGCCTTTCGTCTTGCGTTTACCTCCCTTTGGTGGTTTTGTGTTACGCTTTTCTTCTGATCGACTGGAAAAAACATTTTTATTATTTATTCTGATATGGTATGTTGGAAGATTTTTTTAAACCACTTAGGCGGTAGACAAGCTCAGGGCTCATCTGGTGGAAAGTGGTAATCAAGGCCTATTGAGGCTCTACTGACGTTTGCAACATCAGTAAAGGCCCTCAGTCTTCCCACTGACAATTTAAAATTCTCCATACTCTCTGTACTATTCTGGCTACTTAACTCGTACTACTACAATATTCTGTAGGTACTGCCCCAGATAGACTGGTCAATTAGGACGGGCGATAACGTAGTTTACGGGAATATCGCTCATTAAAATAGAATTATATGACATTAATTAATTAATTAATTAATTTCATATCATTGACATTTTGTTTGACAATTCGGATACTTTTTAGCAACCCCAAAAACCCCAAAACAAAGATCTTATAGGGATCTAGCCTATGCCCGCGGCCCCGCCCTAGTGGCTATCGGTTATCGCGACCTAAGCGCCATCTGTGCAACTTAAATTCCATATTACTTATCATAGCTTTGGTTCTACTTAACCAATTGCAATCAAATTAACGTAAGATTTTAAGTTCGACGTACTACATTGGACATTGTTCTTTATACAGAGAATTAGGATTGTGCAATACTTACTGTACTTGTTCATCATTTATATGTTTAGCAACTGCTTTGTCCATATCAATCTTAGGCCTCTTATTCAAGATGTTATCTAGCATACTCAGGTTATTTTCTCTCTCCTGTTGTGGGGTCGGTATAGGCAGTTTACGCTTCCTCTCTTTGCCTGGAATAAGCTCATGGATGCCTTTGCCTCGAGCTTCCTTCTCTTTGGGCAGCTTGCCTTGGAACTTGCCGAGAGATGCTGTTGAAGCTTTAGCTATAGTTGCCGCTGTTTCTAACTGTAAATTAAATAAAGATAATATGTTAATGTTACTTGATGAAAATTTCCTTACAAGGTTTTTTTGGAAATACAGATATATTTTTTAATAGTTTGACACAAGGGTAATGTAAAAGAAAAAAAAAGAATAATTAGGAGTGAAAGAAAAATAAATGGAATGCAAAGAAAGCACAGGAAAAAGAGACTTGAACAAATATTTCAGCACAAATTAAAGAGAAATACTTTTTAAAAACAAATTATCAAACAGTCTAAAAAACCATATCAGTGATAATTACAGGCAATCATTACTGTTATAATCCAATTATATTAAGTTTTACTATTCTGATGTTGTTTGTTTATCCTAAAAAGACTAAATAACGAAAATATATTCATATTGTAACCCAAAGGTTAATCGGTGAAGCTTCTTCCGAAGTCAGTTATAAAAAGAGTGGTTTGATTGTTGTAACCTGTGTAGCATTTGCTTTATCCGATGTGACTGGGAGCCCAACCCTGGGGATCTTGACTTTCTTAGCTCGAGCAATATTCTTCAATCTCTGCAACTCATTCTTGGCTACTTTCTCTGATTTCTCCGAGGCCTTTTTCTCATACATATCTGTCATTGGGTCAATGTTTTGTGGTACTTCTATCAACCAATTCTTCTCCTTTTCAGCCGCAGCCTTTTTGAAACTGTAATGCAATAAAAAAAATAAGTAAGGTTAATAGCATTGGGTTTACAAAAAGTATTGATTGAGCAAAGATTTTATTTATAGGAAAAGCTGTTTAGTTGGACCAATTTCTGTCAATTTTACAATAACTATGTAGAGAACAATATCAGTCTGTAACATACATAGCATACAGAAGATGAGGTAAATATTAAATATACCAAAGGGGTAGGCAGAGTTGCTAGCACCCACATTTCGCCAGTTTCTGTTTAGGTCACAATGTAATAGGTGACGAGCCTATTGCCATTAACTGGGCACTTACAAACCTGCGATAAATACACACATAACTTCGAATAGCTCTCTCTCAGCGGTCCATTACCCAAACCACTAGGTTACCTCAGTAAAATGAGTAAAAAATGTGTCAATAGAAACCTTCACTCAGTTTACTTCTTTAAAAGTACTTAAAGGTATATTCATAAACTAATAAAATAAGAAAGTTTCCTAATCATCAATCCAAGAACGTTAAAATATCAATACTACTCTCTCTAGTTTCTGCCACGGCAACTACTTCAACTCTTAGTTGGTTTGACGTTAATACATGCAGTATAAGATTTAATTGAAAAAAAAAATACATACCCATACAATGGCACCCATTTCTGTAGTTGTTCATCCCATTGCAGCTTATCCTTCTTTTTCTTTGTAATTCCCTTAGACTTTGCAAACTCTTGCCATTTTGTTAGTGGCCTAGGTTTGGGCACAGGTTTAGCCCTAGGTATCACTGTTTTCGAGGCTGGTAGTTTTACTACTATGGCTTCGTCTACTCTCTCTGTTGGTAACTCCCAAATTTTATTCAACAGTAGCTGCGTGTTGTCCCGTGTTAGAGAATGTAAATATGAGTCCTTGCTTTTTCTAGAAAAAAAAAATAATATGTGGTTATAAGCCCAACGTAACCGAGACCAACTCTTAGTAATATCATACAATATTTCACAACTTATGTGTAAAACACTACTCACTCTAATAGTTTCTCATCCAAATCATTTGTGTCTGTTACAAGCAGGCCTCCAACATCAATATCAAGTTCCAAATGTTTTTCTACTGTGATTGATTTGTACTTCTCCGCTTTCTTCTGTTCCTTTTCTAATATTTCATTAACGATATCCATCTTTTAAGAGTAGTACTTTGAGCATGAACTAATCCACATTTCCTGAAATGAACACAATATTCTAACCTATAACTTTATGTTGACGTTTGAAATGCGTTTGAATGACAATGACAACCACGTGTTGTCATAATAATATATCTTTTTTTATTTGTAAAGCTCGGTCCACACGAATTTTAATTTTTTTGGACTGAAACGAATATAAACATGTAATCCTAATTTCATTGTAGATCTTAGAAAATAGTAAATTAAGAACGGTATATTTTATCTTATATTTAATTCTTCAAAATGCCTTAACTTGAATAGTAATTTTTCAAGGTTGTCCCTTGTCAGTTGTCATAGAATTTAACCACAGAACACTTATATCCTACGGCTTAATACGAATTTAACCCTGGTCACACTCATTAAGTATTATTATAAACAAACATTGTTGTAAAATTTTCTACTTTTCAATCGTCTCTACGTTTTCAATAGTTTATTAAAAATGTCCAGTGAAATTACAGAAAAGACATATTCTTTCAAGACCGAAAACAAATTCATCGTGAAAAGTGGATGTAAAAAGCGAATGTGGAGGTCTTTGAAGCAAATTTTAACTGCAGAAAGAGCATTACCATGGCCTAATGAAACCGTTTTGTGTAAGAATATTACACAAGCTATAATTGTAATGTCCATAACATATAGTAATTATAATCTATCTTTATTTATTCCAGATTATTCAATAAATGCACCACCAACTTTTAAACCTACAAAAAAGTATTCTGATATATCTGGTCTCCCAGCTCCATACATAGATCGACACTCAAAACTACATTACAGCAATGCTGAAGAGTTTGCAACTGTTCGGAACTTGCCTATGGACATCACAGCTGGCTATCTTCAACTAAGAGGAGCTAACACTATAGTGGGATGAAGTGTTTGCCAACTCATGACATTCGAGTTTAATATCCTCTACCTGTGCGAAAAGACTGAAGAAAAAAATCAAATACCAATTGACTCTAAGGATACAATTTGAATAATAATATATGTACCTAGTATTATAAATAAAGATGATACTTAATACAAAGATTTTTTGAATATCAATGCCACCTGTAACCAACTATTCTTCTTGTGCAGACATAAAAAATAAACAAAATAATTAACTGTATGAAATATTGTGGCATTACTGTGCTAACACAACCAAACTCTTACAGTGAGAGCACTTAGGGTACCTGAGCTACTAGAACTATCTAAAGAATTCAAAATTCTCGTATGTTTTAGGTGGCAGTAAGTGAGGCAGCCATCTTATGAGATTCCAAACAGTAAATTACTTTTCAATCACTTATTATTATTACTCTGCCCAATTGTTCTTTTTATACCACTGGTGGCAGACAAGCACATGACTCACCTGATGGAAAGCAGTTACCGTAAGTAAGTACTATTTAGATTTTTTTTCTATAAACGGCATAGGTGTATGCTACACCTAATAACAAAGAGAATACAATACTGCATAAGTATCATATCTCTGTTACTTATCAATGTTGTTGTTTACACTGTTGATATGTATAATTACTTAAATAAATGAAAATTAGGTAATAAATAATGAATAATCAACAATTTTATAACAATAATGTTTTATTGATACACATCAGGTCTTAATACTAAAATTTACAACTATCAGTCCATTTTTTGCACTTCCTAATTTGAACCATCGACCAGCTTTATGCTCTTGTCCTACAGCCACATACAGTTGTTTACCGTCACTGGTAAACTGCATACAATTAACAAAACCACACACATTTACACTGAACATAGGCAATATTTTTCTATACTGATCACAAACTCTCCATAACCTTATGTTATTGTCATATGAACCAGATGCAAAAACGTCCGAGTTTATTAATGTTGCCAAACTCGTAATCCACCTCGGTACTTCATTTTCAGAGCCATGGGCTTCTGTAACTGTACATAAAGGCTTCTTCTTTAGCACGCTCCACACACATAATGAACCATTATCACTACCGGATATAAAATGCTCCTCGTCTAGAAGTTTAACTTCATCTAAACTGCCTAATGGTCCATTAAATATCAGCTGAGACTCTTCAGCTATTTTCCATATTCTTACTGTTGTATCTCTACTACCCGCAGTGATGGCTCTCTCTCTTGTTAATGCATCTATTGCTGTGATTGGTGACTGGTGACCAAATAATGTTTCCACATATGACATTTCATCGAGGGACCAAATCTTTACTGATCTATCTTTACTTGCTGAGTACAAATCGTGTGTATTCTTTCTGAAAACAAGTCCTGTTATGAAGTCTTTATGGCCTCTAAACGTGTAAAGGTGTTTTAAAGTATTCGGGTCCCACAGTTGGATGTTAGGAGACTCATCAGATGAAACGAGATATTTAGAATCTGTTGATATTGCAATAGACACTATGCCACCTTTTAGAAGACTGGAATGAGTTTTGAAACTTAAATATCCAAGCTTTTTCTTTTCCTTAATGCCCCATTTGATTATTGTTCCACATTTACTGCCAGTGAATACAAAACTATTATCGCTACTGACACAGACGCACGTTAGAGTCAAACGATGTTCTTTGGCACGTATAAGCCTGATGTCTTCTCCGCTAGGCTCTTCATATTTTTCTGCAATCTCGTATTTTAATTTACCTTTTTGTTCCAAATAGTCTTTCTTAAGACGATCTTCAATCACATCATTAGTTTCCTTGAGTTCTGCTCTTTTCGCTTCTTCTTTTTCGATTTCTTCTATATACTTCTTTGCTAGCCGTAATTTTTTCTGTTCTGCAGTCTCATGATCACTCTCAGATTCTTCTGCATCAGAGAACTTCCGTAAATCTAGATCACTTTCAGAAGATTCGTTTCCATTTTCGAGGTTAGGTACGTTTTGTTTCTTGGGGTTCTTTTTCTTTATTTTTTCTCCTTTTCTTTTATGAACTTGTCTCGATTTACCTTTTAAAAAGAAAGACGAAGACATCTTCTCAGATGAAATTGTTTCAATTTGCAATAATACAATATAAATAATCCAAAACTAGATAACATGCAACGCACGTTGAACTTTATTATGACAATGACATAATTAACACGATTTTGTATTGTGTTGTCAAAAATGTCAAAATTGTGCTGTCAAAACTGTTTTTTTTTTTATTTGTCAAAGATACTAGGTCTTTTAAGTCGTCTTATTTTGAACACATTTTCTCACCGCGGAGAACAAAAAACTGAGAAGTAGAACTGACCGAATATCTTAATTTGATCAATTGCTGAAGTGTTGAACTTTGAAGTTTGTTTGTATGTTACGCTTACACCCCACAATTAATGTTGGTTTGGGTGTAACCTCAAAAAGTTGATACTTACATACCTTACCTAATTTTAGATAGTAATACATTCAATAAACTCCTTATTATTCAATAATATACTCTATAATACATTGCAGTAAATACAATAATCTTTGTATTCAGTAATACGTAACTAATATTGATAGCGGTCACGGCGTGATTTCACAAGAGTAATATCTTACTACGAAATCAATGGATTAGAGCTTTAAGATTGGCTCCCACCCACATCTAATCTAAAAATAATAATTTTGATACTTCAAACATTATACTTTGATCTTATTTATTTATATGTACCTATAGATGATATCCATTTAAAGATGTTTTATTATTAATTCCCATTGATAACATACAATATGATATGAGAATAGACCCTATAACCATGAATGGGGCGTTTGAAACTATTATAATTACCTATGTGCCATTGACCACCAGGGTGGAGAAGGGTGAACGACACCTATTACTACCTACTACCACCCCAGTGGCAAACCTGGTTTGATTTGTTTAGCCCCCGACGTAAAAAAACAACAGGGTGTTAGAAGTTTCACGTGTCTGTCTGTGGCACCGTAGCTCCCGAACGGCTCAACCGATTTCAATGTAGTTTTTTTGATTAATTGCTTGTTGAAAATTTTTGGGTCCTTAAGATTCCATCAATAGAAAATATTCCAGGAAACAGTTCCAGGAGACAAAAGTGTAAAAAGATCCATCGATGGATTTTTGTAATGGATCTTAGTGGACGTGGTGAGACTGTCATTTTGTCTAGAGGCCTTTGTCGATACCGATACCTAATCGTACTTTGCAAAGGAGTCCGAATGGGATAGGAAGAATAGGCAAAAGAGGAAAGAATAAAAAATATTTTACTACTAATAAGTTTATTTCAGAAAAAACCTACATTATCCAGGGCTCGTTGTCTGCACCTGTTCTGTGACCATCTTCCATTTTGAAGTTTCGAACGATTCTCCATCGAAGGAGTGTTAAATCAAGCTAAATAAAAAAGAAACTGAAAACCGCAAAATGTACTTAGATCGCTCGTTAGCCGGGGGAGTAGGGAGGGCGTTCCATTTGCAATAAACCTATCCGGAAATCTGCAAATCAGCACAGGATACTGCCACAGCAAACAGGCCAGCGAGCAGCACCGGCCTGCCAAACAAACGTGTACATTAGTTCGTAGTCTGCTGGTTGCTGGCCGCCACCTACGCCTCGCGGTCAAGTGTGATAACTGTTGTTTTGTACGCCGCCATTATATATTGTTTGACCTTAACATATTCAAGAATAAAAATTAATCTCTTTACGTAGTTTGCTACACAATACTAAAGTGATGTGCGCGTAAATGGTAGACCGTATCGATAGCTAAATTGCAAAGGTCGTTTTGGAGATGTCTGCACTATATGCGTAAGTACCTACGTAATGCGTGTCTCGGTTTGTCAATAAATATAAAAGTTTTACTCATAACTTATGTACGGCAACAACAGCAATTCAGCAGTTGTCAGCAAACAGCAAACCCCCCCTCCCCGCACACAGCCTCGCTCCCCGCGCTCTCCACACGCCCTGAGCATACCAACATATCTATTAATTTTACAAGAATTAGATTTACATACAATTTGCAACAATATTGTACTTAAGATTATGTTTCAAGCAACAGGCCAAATGCTCTTTACTGTAACATATATCAGTATCAGCCACTTAGGGTTCATACACACAGGTGCTTTTCTAACAAATATTACAAATACATTTCGAAGTACATTTAAAACTTTTACATACATTTTAAAACACGACACTTTTTTTCGAACAGTGCTGCAACTTGAACATTGGAGTATGCATATGTACTAAGTTTCAGTAAACTAGCTTTTTAACGCGACATTTATCAAACTCTCGTGTGTGAGACCTAAATGTTTAATACTTGAATGAACGAATAGACAAATGAAAGTATAGCCCATTACTTAAAATATTGACATTGATAAAAAGTAATACATCAAAGTAAACTAAATAGAACAACAACTAAAGTTGAGGCATCACATTCTTACGGAGCTATTTACCACGAATTGTGAATGGTGATGTCCCACATAATGCCCAATTTAGCCCAATTATCACGTGTGGTGTAGGTACATATTCTTCCAGTTATTGTGAATTATTTAGACCTGAAATTACATCTAAGACCGCACCGGTCTCACACCTAATGTTGATTAATTATATAACATTAGTAGCTAATACAATACCAATAATGACACTAATACAAGTGACTCAAATTTTGATGCAGCAATTGCAAAACTTATAAAAAAATTACAACTAAAGGTATTTCAAGAAACGAAATGAACAATACAGAATATTTTAATTCATTTAAAAAGTATGTTTAAGAGATTTTAAGGATGTTATTACACAAAAGAAAGAAGATGGAAAATCTCGTACATATACAATTCTTAAATTATTAAGTTAACCTAATGTTAAAAGGGAACTTAAATTATTTGTTACGTTGCACATTTGCCACTATGTTGATCATAGATAGGTCTGTGGATGGCTTAAAGTAACTGATGAGTTTTAGTACCTTGGGTGAGCTGCAGGCATGCTAGGACAGCTCTTCAGCTCACAACTGGTACTCTCAACCTGTACAGAGAAAACACATTTTTATAAATAAAAAACATGAAGGATGGTAGCAGGTATATTAAAAGGTATCAGTTAGCAAATTCTGAGTAACTGCAAAGTGTGGAGAAAAAATGTTTTATACCTTTGCCCACAGTTAAATGAATAGAAAAAAAAAGAATCAGCAGTGAGGACATTGCTTTATGCGATATTTAAAAAAAAACTACATCACTGTGAAAATACTCTCACAAATAGGAATGTAGACATCTATGAGGGTGAAGAAAGTTAAAACAAAATGCTTATCTAATTACACAACTCGTGAAGTAATTGCCTGTTACTCATTACACTACAATTTCATGAGATTACTTATCTCGGTTATCTTATATTAGTAATCATCAATGAATGTTAATTGTAGATAAGTTTCCCCCATGAGGCAACATAACATGACGGTAAACATAACAAAAAATGATTGAAGTCGCCTCATTAGAAATTAATCTGGAAGTTAGGATTGTTGAATGTCTCATCCAAACCATTCATTTCTAAGTAATGTAGTAACCTTTTTCTTTACTTGTTCAAAGACATACTATTGCACTGTAAGTTTTGATGTGATGTGTCTTATAAGTGGTAAAAAAAAATATAATTGACAAAACACTTACTCAGCACGCTTCAATGCCTGGAGCGTGAGCGGGAACGAGAACGGCTGCGGCTGCGTGACCTGCCGCGAGAACTCTTCGAGTCGGAGCGAGAGCGAGAGCGGGAACGACTGCGGGAGTATGACCGCCTGCGCGACCGGGAACGGGACCTGGAGCGACGACGTGAACGAGACCGTGATTGGCTAAAAGAATAACGATGACACAACACATATAAACCTGTGATCGGTATTGATAGGGAAATAAATTTATTAGTTTATAGTTTTTGATTTTGTTTGTAGTTAGATAATATTGATTGATAGATATACATAAGATTCTAATGCAGTATTTTGTTTGTAAGTGCTAAATTAATTTTTTGAACACTTGTAAAGATCTAATAGATTGCATGTTATTTTTTTTTTGCACTTATTAGACAATAAGTGCCAAAAAAAAATTAACATGCACAAAAAATACAACATGTCACATGTGGTATTTTTTCTTGCAAAATTGTTGATCAATTTATATTATTGTTTATCAATGTATTGCAATGCCTTGTTTGTGATTGAATGAATTATATTTTGAATTTTAGTTGAAAACCAATATGATCTTATCATCAATAGTCTAATGTAACTGATTTAAGTTTAACAACATTTATGATGTTTTTTAGTACATTTTTTAAGCACTTAGTTAATATGTAGCTTTTAAATGAATCTTATGTATGATTGAAACATTATTTATCCTCTTGGGGCTGTATATCTTTGTTCGACTGCATGCCGTCCAGAGGTGTTGAACCAAAAGCAGCTCACACCATCTTGGTCTGCAAGCTGTACAGTTCCAATGACATGTTAATTATAAACGGGATTCGCTAGCGGGCCACAACATAACAAATATGCGAGATAGTATGACATTATTGAAATAGAATAACGCATGGAGTCTTTGATTTTACTGCATAATCATTAACATTTCAATTGTATAATTATAATGTGTGGTGTATAGGTCAAATAATTACACAATTAAAATAACTATCAATCATATTAGAGAATACAATAATATCACAACAAACCGGTATTTTCAATATTTTAAATATGTAGAGACTGATGATTTTGGACAATAATGAATCTATGATTGGTATTGATAGGACAACTATCGGAGAGAGGAATAAGTATATCTAGTATTTAGAGAATGTGGCCAACTAGCATAACGAATTCCTTGATTGACAAGTCATGGTAATAAGTAAAGTAAAGGTTAAGCTGTTACCTGCGGCGACTGCGATCGTATCGGCTTCTGTAGGGCGATGATGGACGGCCATAGCGAGCCATCTGTACCCGGAGCTCCCTGCCATCCAGCATGCGCCCATCCAATGAGTCCAACGCCTCCTCAGCATCACGGCGGTCATAAAATCTACAAAGGATTAAGATTTTTGATTGGAGAGGTAAACACATCTGTAGCGTATGGCTAAAATTGAACTAATTTGTCCAAACTGTATAACAACAAGATTATTCTAGTGATGAATATTAGATCGTCAATTACAGAAAAGTGATACTTTACTATCTTCATAGATAGGAACATGGATCAATTTAATCAAGCTAGATGGGTGTGTGGTATTATACCGGTACCCGCGAATGACGTCACAACAGTTAGTATGTGAAGTAAATTACCTGACGAATGCAAATCCTCGGCTTTCTCTTGTGTATCGGTCTCGTGGTATATAGATATCGCCTACTTCACCACATCTCTCGAATACCCGACGCAAATCTTCAGGCGTAGTGCGGTACGTGAGATTATCCACCTTCAACGACACCATGCCGTCTATACGCGGCGGTGGTCTTCCGTAACTCATTGTATTTTATCTTATAATAACTTAAAGAAAAACCTAAATCACTGCTGCTAATCAGAACACTGTTACTTCTTCGGCGTCACAAAAATTATGAGAGGACATCGGCGTGCAAGCGTTCTTACAAATATGGCTACCGGATGAAAGGAAGAAAAGCTTACTAAAAATTGCCATTAGGAAAAAATACTATCGGAAGTAGTAAAAATGTAGCCAGACGAAAAAAAAACATTTACTATCATTTCGCCAACGTTCCGTTTCATTGCGCAAAATATTTATTAATTAATTAATACATCTGTAATTATTATTATTTATTTTATATATTTATAAATGACTGTACCTACACTCTGTATTGCAGCCATGATGCTGAAATCTAATGAAAGTATCGCATAAATACATCGCAGACGATTTAGGGATTGGATTATATTCTCTTTGTAGAAGTCAGGTTGCTATGGAGATTTTTATTTGTTATTGAAGTCATAATTTTTGTACTGTAGGATATTAATAAGACAAAATATAAATTCGCGTATTTTTCGGTTTTTTTTGCACCATATTTTTAAAATCCTATCAATATTTTTGTGTAAAATGTCTGGTATTAAACAAGTAAGAAATAAAAAGGTACTTCCTGATTTGAGGAAGGAGGGACACTTGTCCAAGGAAATTTTGTTATCTACTAAGGAAAAACATGGTGTTTCCACTGGATCCAGACTATTTTCACATCATACTTTAGCCAGTGTTAGGCGTCTAAGTTTCTACCACCCTTTCTTGTAAGTTTTGACAAAATTATATTGTGTTGGTACGCATTTAAGGACATTTTATTACAGTAGAATAACTTTATTATATAAAAATAGTTAAAATGTTGAAACCTTATTTTTTTATAGCCTACCAGAAGATAGTCTCGACTTGGTTCTTGCAGCGACGTATAATCATTCCACTGAAAAGTTTGCTGACAGAGAAGATTTATATTTGCAACCTGAGACCATCGGCTGCGATACCTGGCGGAGACTCAGAAATACTTTTGATAAACATCCACCTGTCGTTATACCATTGGTAAAAATAATCCATAAGATCCATAAGTTTTTTATACCAATAAAAAGTGGTTACCGTGGCCTATGGACGTTTGCAACACCACAATCGTCACACTTTTTGCCAGCTGCGGACTGTGTAGAGGGGAGAGAGGAGGGGACTTTAACGTTAAGAAAGTTTCTGTGCTGTTGTCAGTGCAGAAGACAATCAGTGTTTTAATGAAATTAAGTAATTATTGAATATAAAGATAATTATTGAAATTAAAGATAATTATTGAAATTCTCCTATGCGTCTTTGGGGCGACGGTGTATCCCTTCATTTACCGTGGTACCATTAGATTAGGTATACCATTGATGGTATCATTAATATGCTTATATTTTATTCCAGGGACATCCTATGAAACGTGGCGGTATTCATGAAAAACGTTCTCCATTTAGTGTGAAGCTGATGAATTCGGGAGTACATTCTTCCCAGACTAATCCTGGATACAGTAGACAACCAGCTGGTGGAGCCATATTCTTCTATTAACGTCGATAGCTGATTATGATCACATAGTGCAACGGTGCAAGATTTGTACCCATTCAAACAGCAACACAGTTACATTTATTTTTATTTGCCGACAGAAATTTATTCAATTTTATGAATAATAATCGTAAATGTAAAAATCAATACCTATATAAAAACAAAAACTTGTTTCCTTTTTTCATACTTCAGTTTTGTTGACTTCCAATGAATAAGCTCCACAGCCCCGAATGTAGGAGAGGCTCGCGCCACAGGTGGCTGCTTCGTGTGCAAATTCGAACTTCCTCGGTATGGTGATAGGTGACTTGGGTAAAACTAGTGCCGGGTCCAAGAGCAAGACGACATTCCTGTCTAAGATACCTAATGTGTATGCAGTGTATGTGGATCGGTCACAGCGCGTGATGGCCGACAGGGTCGAGGCGACGATTCTCCATGCTGATTGGGTGTAACCTTCCTACTGGTTGGTAGGTTACACCTGACTGGGTGTAACCTTCCCACTGGTGGAAATGCTTGGTATAAGCTGGTGCATTAAAGAAAGGTTTTATAAATGGCGGCTTGTACTTGCGTTGACAGATAGTACAGCTAGCAATAGAAAATTTCAAATATTTTTTTTTTCATATGAAAAATAATAAAAACAAGACCGGGTCATAATAATTTCTAACTAGCTGCGGCCGGCGGCTTCGCCCGCGACACGTGACGGCATCTATTTTTGTTTTCATCGGAAACAGTACCTACTTTTACACATAGAGTCCTTTTAAACGCACATTGAGTCCTATCATCCTGAAAAAGGAACGTATATCACATTCTATAAGGAGGATCATGGAAGATCATGATGTTGGTTAAAATAAAAAACTAACATTATTTTCATAATAACAACGGTCTTGTTTATATTTTTTTCAAACTGAAAAAAAAAATGAAATTTTGAATGCCAGGTGTACTATCTGTCAACGCAAGTACAAGCCGACATTTAAGAATCCTTTCTTTTATGCATCGCATCGTTTTTTTTTTTAAAACTTGAAACTTGACATTGGCGTCTCGCCATTAATTTTATAAAACGTTTACATTTACTAGAGACTGGCAAAATTGCGGCTATCCTGCTGCAGAAGCCATTTTAAGAAAAGAAGATGCATCGCATCAAGAGCACAGAGCACAGGCACAGAGCGTGGAAGAAAATAAAGATCAATATTTTTTTTGTGTTGACGGTACGCGCGTGAGTGAGTATAGACACTAGACAGTACTAGTGTGCGAGCGAGAGGAAGTGATAACGTCCGCCATTTATAAAACCTTTCTTTAATGAACCAAGTTATAGTAAGGTTGGTCCGAGAGGTGAGGCTTCACCTCCTATATATTACTATAGGTACTTTTTGGGCTACACTAGGCGGGAGCTCTTTCGGTGCTACATCGGCGGCAAAACATAGGAAAAAAAGTTTTACTAGGCCGTTGATATGTTTGCCGGGTCTGATGACACAAATCAAGTGCCATCGTCCCCGGGAAGGGGAAAATAGAGAATTTGTAAAATAATAACAGGAGGACTAAATGGAACACATACTTTTTTATACCACTTAGGTGGCAGACAAGCACACGGCCCACCTGATGGTAAGCGGTCACAGTGGCCTAGGGACGTTTGCAACACCAGACGCGTCACACACGTGCTGCCTGCCCTGTAAAATCCTTCTAATAAGAAGAACCCCTTTGTAGTCGCTTGGGAAAACCACGGCAGGGAGTTCATTCCACAGCTTGAGCGTGCGCAGGAAGAGACTCCTTTCATACCGCACAGTGCGCACCGTTTCCGGTGAGGATGAACTCCCTCTCTATGGCGAGCGGTGCGATGATAGAAAGTAGGTGTGGGCATCATGTCAAACAATTCTTCTGAACACAAGCCATTATACTGTGCGAATACAGTATGTGTTCCATCGTTTCAACGTCCTCCTTGCAATTGCATATGTCTTCCTTCATGATACCAATCATGCACAAAGTGTATTTTATGCAGTAGTGGCCAAGTAAGTTCTGTCTCATAATCCTGGACTCTTATATTTACCAAGCGAATGTTTGAAATGAACGAGATGTTTATTGCATTAGCTTGCAACGATATTATCTGTAGGAGCACCACAGGGCTCTGTAGTTGGACCGGTCGGGATAAGTCATATTAACTCCTGTCCAGACCCACCATGTATGTCCTCCAGAAGTGAATATTGTACCTACCCAACGCAGACGGTACTTACGATGATCTTAGCTTCGCTTCGAGTATAGAACCTCAACGGAAAAGCTGCCGGGAACCCTAGTCGAAATATACAACTACTATCTATAATGTGCCTATGAAGCAAACGAATGCCAATTAATCAGAAATCAGTTCGAGGCAAGAGTACAATGATCTATTCTGAGGTATAAGTAAAATTAACCTATCCTGAAAAGCCGCGGTAGCCTAGTGGTATGGATAATGGACTGCTGAGACGAAGACTCGGGTTCGATCCCAGGTTTACCATGGCACACACCAATGACTTCGATGCTTTCGAAGTTATGTGTGTATTTATCGCAGTTTTATAAGTGCCCGGTTAATGGCAATAGGCTCGAAACCTATTACATTGGGACCTAAACATAAACTGGCAAAATGTGGGTGCTAGCACCTCTGCCTACCCCTTCAGGGATAAAGGCGTGAGTTTATGTTATATTATGTTATGTAAACTAACCTGGCTGTGCTCCTAGCATGATCCTACCTTTTCAAGTGACACTGGCAGCGTAAAAAGTTTAAACACCTTTTAAAAAGTATATTATCTTGGTAACGTCTAGCAGTAAAAATATCAATAACCCAATGTGCCAAACTATAAAACAATTAGTTGAAAATTTTGTGAAAAATTCCTTTTGAAATGATGTAAAATAGTATGTACGTACAACTCAATACTATATTTGATAATTTACCATTTGCGTGATATGGATGTTTTGGATTCTCTTGGTGAGTGGCTAGATATTCTTTTTTCTTCTTTTTTTAATTATTAGTACCTATAGCGGTAGCCTGGTGCTATGGGTAATGGACTGCTGAGACGACGTCTCGGCTTCGATCCCAGGTTTTACCATGGCACACACCAATGACTTTTCGATGCATTTCGATGTTATGTGTGTATTTATCGCAGGTTTATAAGTGCCCAGTGAATGGCAATAGTCTCGCCACCTATTACATTGGGACCTAAACATAAACTGGCGAAATGTGGGTGCTAGCACCTTGGTCTATCCCTTCGGGGATATAGGTGTGAGTTTATGTTATGTTATGTTACCTATAATGTTAGTTGAGATAGGTCTAGAAACTATAATTTATGTTCTATGTTAGTGTGAGTTATCATTTAATGACGCTAAGCGGGCAAACTTATTTGAATTTATCTTATTTAATTAGACGTAAATAGTTTAAACCATTTTTTTTAGATCTTGATACTACTGATAAAAAGTCCTTACGCGTACGGTCATGGTACTTGTATGAGCAATATAAATCGCTCGAAAAGCATCAGCTCGATGCTGCTCAAAAGCTGAAAAATAGGTCGTATCAAGATAGAATTCTACGTCAAGAATTATCGGAGAGGAGAGCTAGGCGAAAGTTGTACGACCAATTTGGTCTTTGTCAAAGTGAGTCAAGCATCCAGAAAACAATTAGTAACCATACCGCCCACGCTCCAACGCTAAGTGCAAGTACCGACGATTTCTTTGAGAGTTTCAGCGAGCAGGACGACGAACATGTCACCCGAGAAATGGAGTTTGATTATAATGAAGTTATAACTCCTGAAAAAACTTCCATGGATGACTTCAAAAGTGTAGAAGAACAGAAGGATAACGTCAGCTATTCGGACAGTGTAACTAGTGTGGTTGAGAATGTTATAACCACTGACTATGACGATAATAAATACAATAGCGAGTGTAATGATTATGTAGAATATCCTAATAGCGTCGTTCAGAATTTCAATACCTCACTTGATGAAAGTAATGAATATGAATACACAGGCGACAAAGAAATAACGCCGGTGATTATAGCACAAGACATAAATAAGCAGCTGGACTCTGTTCGAGAAGATATACAATGTTTAGAAGATATTACAAAGCTTGAACTGGGTTCACCTGAAGAAGATTTACAATGTTTGGAAGACACTATAAAACTTGAGGATAAAAGTTCAGATAACGTGAGCGAGTGCTTACATGATGATGATGATCTTGTGCCGAAAACTATTCATGACGAAAATAAAAAGCATAATGAGTATAACCATATAATTGCAATGTGGTCCAGGCTAGTTTCATTTGCCTACCAACTGGTACAGTTGAATCACGGTACGTTACGTATATTAAAAATATTATATACTTACCTACACTACATCTTCCTATAGTTTGGGATGCGTGCTCTCTGTAGCTATCGTGGACACGTCGTACGTGATACGTTTGAGGAGGGACAAGCTTCCCAATTAGGGTGGCCATTTCTCTTTAATAATAGGTGCATGTAATCCTCCGGTTTAGGGTAGCACTTCCAGAAAAAATCCATTTTTGTCTTCCTAGAGCGTGACAGTCGCACAGTATGTGTTTCATCGTTTTCTTCTTATGTTGAAACGACGACACTTTTGCTTGAAATACCTACTGATTGTCTAGGATGCTGTTACATGTATTGCATTCCCGGAGATGCCAATATTTTGTAATAAACGGGTCATTGCTGTAATGTAAAGTTATTATTGCAGGCAATTGCTATTGTGACTACAGTTCCCAGTTGTTGACTGCTGTCCTTGCATGTGATATACTAAGGCGAGGCGTCAGTAGAATGTGTAAGTACGTTTCACTTTTGAAATCTTATTTTATACTTAAGTAAGTTATCTTTTTTATTATGTAGAAGTCTCCTGAATTATTTCAACGTAAAACAACACAGCATCTTCGTTGTTTGCTTAGGTACAGAAGATGTACCTATCTATTACCCGATGCAGGATTATGCTATCGAAATTGTACCAAATCTCTTTCGTACCACAATGACTATGTATTAATTTCAGCCGGTGTATTAAGTAGGAAATTTAATTCTAGGTAATATTTTGCAGCCTTACGTCTCACCAATAAGTTTTGTTACTAACGACGACCATTCCAATCCTAACTACAAATCTACGAAAATGAAAAAATCAGTACAATCAAGAAAATCCAGGAACGTAATTGAAAATAAGGTACCAATCACTCACATACCTACTCACCTAATAGATAATAATTGAAAGGACTTATCTTCTTCTGCATCAGCAGTAGTAGAATTCTAATGATTTAGGTTACTATGGCCACTATGGGCAATTATTATTAATTATTAAGAACACAGTGTAGGTAGATTTGATGAATGGTAGCCGCTGTGGACAGTCTGCTACTTGCCCGGTAACCCTGTGGGCATATGAGGAAGAAAACCTCTATAAAGTCTCTCGGTTGAGGTGGGCATCTACACCGTGTGTATATTCGTTAGAAATCAACGGATTTGGTTAGACCGTCTTTCGATTAAACATCGATCTTGACCGACTACGGCTAGAAATGGTCTTTTCGGGGCAGCAAGGAAGAAATACTCTATAAAATACGCGCAGGTTTTTTCAGTCCCAATGAACAGTCAAACTGTAACTCTAATTTAGAGTTCTATTGAATTCCTTTTTCATTGTTGTTATATTAATATAATTTTCATGAAAATGCAACGAAATCCTTCAAAATTTCACAGTCCTACCGAAGAATGAATCGGCATAGCAATTCTTCAAGGCTGACACACAAAAACTATTCAGAAAACTGTTGGAACTCCTGTTTAAGACGAACATCGTTCGAAAACAGGTCTAAATCGAAGTACCACCGGCGAGCAAGTGAAACTTGGCGCAGCGTCGCTAAGAATCCTTTTAAAGGAACGTTGAGTTCTTCTAATAGCAGCATTTGGTCACAAATTTCTAAAGAAAATATGTCTAGACATATGTTTAAAGGCTGTACGTGCTGCAAAAAAGCGGTTAATCCTATGCTGAAAATAGCACGTTATATAGACAGCATATTGAAGGACATCAATGACGTTTAGTACATGTGGTAATTGTTTTGCTTATTAAATTATACTCGCATAAAAAATTGTTTAACTGGATTCTTCCAATCTGACGCATAATGACTACTACTAAATTCTTCTATTTACTTATACGCGGAACGATTAATACGCTTAGCGGCGCATACGCAAAACGTCCAATGCTCTTAACGACGCATGCGCAAAACGACCAATACGCACAATGATAAGTGCGTAACCTTACACTTAATTTAACATAAAGGCGCCAATTCCGGTTGCCCCCAATACTCCGTCTTCGTCTTTCTACGATTTGGCATGGTTATACGGGAGCGTATGCCGCCTGACCTCTAAACACTAGAAGAAAGTATGTCAGAACCTCGTCCTTGAATCAGCAGTTGTCGTATCGGCAACACAAGATATAAAACTAAATAAAATAATAATTATGAATATGTAACACTTTATTACACATTTCGCCTGTACAACAGCGAATTTAAGTTAGTTACAATATTATTTAGATGTCTACATAGAAGATTTACATAGAAAAGTTTCATAAGAACTCACCCCTTCACCATTTTTAAATTCGAATATAAAAACAAACTTAAATAAAAAAACATGAAAATACATTGTTTCTAAACACTTTATTTGATGAAGTGTTCAGTGAGCATTTAATCGAGTAATTGTTTTAACTATAATGAAATCTGATATATTAATATAAGTAATATAAGTATTTAAATTCCCTGCTTTGATCCCTTGGGAGGATTTATTTATATTTTTGGACATAGGAATGAAAATTCAAATATTTTTACTTTATTAAATGTAAGTAATGTGATTTTTAACAGTGGTAATTGTAACTAATTGTTAAAAGTAGTTTACAATAATACTAAGCCTAATCGTTCATAATTTCATAATTTTGATAATCACACTCGTTTACCATTAAATCTTTTTTAGGGCAGCTATCACTAATAGACCGCAAAATAGTGACATGAATTTCCAGATCATTTGTTTCATGGATGGATCCATACAAGGGTTTACCTCACTCATGTCGAAAAGAGATAGTCATAACGCTGGTAGTGAAGTCCCAAGCGCATGTGGATAAATCAGGTGGCAAGTGTGTTATTTTTTATTGTTAGAAGATTCGTCAACATTTGGTTTTTGGAAAGTACATGATACAATATGCGAAAAAAAATTATTGTTTTGTACCGTGCTAGCTTGATAACGTGACGAATAAATAAGTTTTTCAAAGTAAGGGACCATCTTCTCCCCCGATCACAAGTATAGGTCACATTGGATCATATACTTGCCACAAACTAACCAAATGAAATACCGGTATGAATTATCTAACAATACAAAATTACACCTTTGCGGCGCTATTGGCACACCCGCTATGCGCCGGCGCCGTTAGCATTATGACCACCATTTTCCTTTTTGTCATGAGGTAATTCTATAATAAATGACCTAGAAATTCGTGTTTTTATCTTGCGGCCTGCAAGTAAAGATGCCTGATGCCCGATTTGTTCCTTTGTTTCGACATCGATGTCGAAGAGAATCCAAACAAATCTTCCAGGGGATTCAAGCAGGGAATCTAGTGGGCGGAGGTAAAAATCACAATAGCAAAGTCCGAAATTTTATTCTGTTCTAAGTAAATAAACGGTTTTATTCAAAGAGTATTTCAATAAATATTTATTATTTTCGAGGTGGGTGAAAAAATTGTAGTTCCATCTTCAAAAATGTTACACTTGTTTTATTTCTTTATAGTATTTTTTTACTGTCACCCATCTCGCAAGCACAAAGACATACTTGGGCCTCACACCTAACGCCGAGTAGAAATACTGCACAAAAGCAGAAGTTTTGTAATAATATTTCACATCGATATTTTTTTTTATCCACAATGCAATGGTGAAGTCCTCCATTTTTTATAGAACTAACATTTGATTTTTTAACGCAACAGTTTACATTCAAATCGTCCACAAAATATATCTTAAATTACACATAGACAATAAGTTCGGGCAAAGGGGTAGTTACAGTGCTTCACATTTGTGCTATATTTTTTTTTAGTTTGGGTATTAAACTTTTTTTTTATACATCTTATGCGTAACCAAAAATTTTCCCTGCCGTGCAATAATAACTCACTGAATATAGTTGCCCCACAATAACTATTTTTTTGATATTTTGATTTAATTTACGTTACATTAAGAATAAATATAAGTATATAAAATTGACACTATCGTCTCATGGTGTACACTCAGTGCAGTATGAGGGTGCAAACAGTTATACCATTCCCACCATTCCCAAAATACATGCTATCATTTAACACATCAATTACTATTCCTAACTAATTAAATAGTGATTCTATTATTCATGTAATATGTATGTATTTGTGTGAATACTAGAATCTCAATGTAGTTATAAACAAAAAATTAAAATATTATCTATGGATCAATGAAAACAGTATTATCGTTTGGATTATTTACAGAAGCAATAAAAATAAAGCTAAGTGTATAATTCAATTATTTACTACAAATAAGAGCAATATCAATAACATTCCATTTAATATCATGACAGCAGTGCATACAAATTGTTTACAAGACTCGACAAGAACTGCGGACCTGCAGATAACAGACAGGGCTCTAGGGCAGACTAATCTCTTGTAGTCGCGGAAGGGGTTCTCCCCTTCAGGGGGTCAGACCATATGCGTACCCTTAATAGTCACAATAACGTAAAGTCATATACAGGATGTGGGGAACACTCCTGAAGGTACCTGGTAGTAATCCTTGGCATAAAAAAATTAAGATTTGTCAATTTGAAATGATTTTTTTCGCTTTATGTGCTCTCCATCGTATCAGTAAAGTTGAATGAAACAATAATTTCTTAAAAATACATGTCCTTTCATGAATTTTTTGTTTCATTTAGCTTTACTAACGATGGAGAGTGAATAACACTAGCTAAACGGATTAAATAAAACATATTTTTTTTATTGCAATATGTTGTGTACCAGGAGATCTACTAACAGGGGGCTTCGGGAGTATTTCCCTTACATCATGTATAAAATAGAAAGTGCATCGCGGAGCCCGTGATATCCAAAATTTGGAAAGCCGTTATGATAATAACAGTAATCGATTTACTGAGCGAATCAAAACATGTGGTTGTCTTCGGCAATACTGAGGTAAAATGAATCAACTTTATTGTAAACCATTTATACTTAATTTGAACTGAATATATCACAACCGATGAGCAAGAGTATTAGAGAGGGGAACACGAGAAGGAAATGTAAAGGACGCCCCCTTGCCATATGGACTAATCTGAAACTACCATTTTACGTAGTCAGGGCGGACGCGTCAACGTCATTGAAATCTCGTGAAATGGCGGCTTCATATTGCGTTGATAATAAGCTCAAGGTAATGATCATTATTTGGCTTATGCATCTAATTAAGCAACGTATTAATGAATTAACTAAATATCAATAATATGCTAATTCAGAAAGTATCATGCTAAAGCCGGTTTTTAATCGATGTTAGTCAACTGAAACTAATTACTATAGAAGGGGCTTGGCCGGTTTCTGTAACGATTGTTAAATTCTCAACCAGAGTATACTCAACAGACTTAGTTTAACGATAACATTTGAAATACTATCTAGTTATAGTTGCCGGCATACATCTTAATCCCATTCGCGTTATAACATGGACTCTATATTATGCGTAGTAGTTTTTATCTGTTTTCTGGGGATAGCACGGGATACTACAGTGGCAAACGAGCTCAAATCTCGTTTCTCTAGCGATTTGCGGTCAAGATTATGCCGGCAATTATACAATAAAAATATCATATTACCTACTTGGTATAACTGCTAAGTTTTCCCATTAATTTCATATACATACACTGAGTGTACCTTAGTTTTAGGCTAGAAATTGAGCTAACGTGGCTAGTTTTCGGGTGGGTTATCGAAGTAGTCGATCTTCTCCGCTACGGGCTGCTGAGGGGTCAGCTTAGGCTGGCTGCGAGCGGCCCACGCGTTCGTTGATGTTAGTGTGGCCCAGCCACTGGACGATCTGGGGAAGAAATGGTTTTTAGGGCAGGTAGGTAGAAGGTGTAGGTAGGTAGTGGTAGTAGGTAGGTAGGCGTTCGCTGTTGGGTCATATAAAGACAAAGACAGAGTCACGCTTATCTGAAAGTGCATAGATCTACTGATTGTTTTCCTAGTTGTAAGGTCAGACGGTAGACGCTTTCATATAAACCTTATGACCTAAAATATAAAAGAACATATGACGACTTTGGGAATCTCAGATTCCCATTTGATAATGTAGTGATAACTTCTTATGTATCGCAGTGACTTAAAAGTTCTACACTAGAAGTCACAACACAAGTCACTGCACTGCAACGACATTTTAAATTCAGTGATAAAATAATAAATAAATAAATATTTTTGATCAATCTACACAACGTCACCTAGACCAGTCATGGTAAGCATAGTTTAACTAGCTTGTGTTACGGGTTCTAGAATGCGGATAAACATACATAGATACATTTTTTTTCTTGTAAATACCCGGGAAACACCCAGACCAATGCAAATATTCATATTCATGCACACAAATATTTGCACTGTGCGGGAATCGAACCCGCGCCTCCTGCGTAGCAGTCGCGTTCACTACCGCCATGCCACGGAGGTCGTCATTGTACAGGTAACGCGGTGATGAAGGTGTCTGTAGGTCTATTTACGCTAGTAATATTAGTTTATGGTCATAAGTGTGGCGGTGCTTACTTGCCGAGCGCGGGCCCGGGCGCGGCGCCGGCGGGGGCCCTCAGCACGGGCCCGGGCACGCGGCGCTTGCCCGCCTCGCGAGCCAGCACCTCCATCACACTCATCGCAGGCAGCCACGACTGTGGGGCACAGGAACGGTATAGCGTCGCGTCGGTAGTATAGGGGTCTACCCACATTTATCGACGCGGGATCGGCTTACTTCGTATTCTTGTTTAAAAACCAGTTGTGAAAACAATAATAAAAAAGGGTTTTTCTTAACCAGTTAACAAAACTTAGTTATGAAAGTGCACGGAAGGGTGCGTATCACCACACTATTGCGTCGGCCGAACCATTGCGAAAGGTATAAGTAACACCCTTATTCCGTTGGCATAAAGACTTTTTTGACCGGCGTTAGCCGATTCTGAGTCGATAAATGTGGGTAGACCCTAAGGCAGTTCATAGTAGTGTAGCGGACAATTTTTAGTTTTTTTTTTCTTTCTGAAGATGCCTCGTGTAAAGGCGAAACACGTATCGAGGTTTGTTCTTCGCACTTGCGGAATATTGCACATACGAAATCATATCTCCTCGTGTAAGATACCTTTTTACTTGCTTTGAGGTTTGGCATTCCTATCTACATATGTCTATTAATGATATTTTGCTATTATGTATTGTTTAATTTTCTATACAACTATTATTAATTTTTTATATATAATAATGTATCATGTTACGCTTCGAATAAAAATATTTTTTTTCCTTTCATCATTTTCAGTTTTGATAGCTTTTTTATCCAGCTGTGCAATCATTATCTACGTTAGAAACTAAACTAGACGACTAGAGACTAGAGATAATTTGTGATACACCCGGACAGACCCTTGAATTCGAGATGACACCATCGGGACTATAATGCCCCATCCACATTTTGGCGTACACTGGCAAATGCGTTCGCCAACAATCCTTAGCGAACGTGTAGAGAGGCGGGAAGTGTGTTAGTGAACGCCACAGTGTGGATGAGGCCTAACACAAAGATACTGACTATAATGTACAACTGTAACGGATTATATTATACTATCTGTACTAGAACCAAAATGGAATAATTTTAACTATAATATTTATATTTTCACACATTCAACGGTCCGTGATAAGTGAAAGGCCTACCTTCTCCTTATCAGCGGTGGCGACGACGTTTCTGTTGGGCTCTGCGTCGTAGGCCACGCTCTCGCACCCGAAGTGCTCGCACAGCTCGTGGATAAACTGCCGCTTTTGCCAGTTCATCGACGGGAACGAGTGCGCACGTGTCTTCTGCTTTGACTGCGTACAAATAAGTGAACAAATTAGTAAGAAAATGCAATAAAAAGTACAGTGGGCACCCTTTTTTACGTGCAGTAATCATATAAGCAGTAGCACTAGCATGAACTCCTATCGAATTCGTAATGTAAAGGTTTCGAGATAACGAAGCATTATGATTGGCAGTCTGCCTCTTGTGAACCTGTGTGCGTGTGTAGCTTGCCAATCGCAATGCTCCGTTCTGTCGATACCTTTACATTACGAATTCGATAGGAGTTTATGCTAGTGCTACAGGATACACCTCGTCAGAGCCGGTTAGGGAGGTTATGTCAGACTCCAACCGTGTTCCCACCTCTTTCCCGTCGCCCTGCCAACCATCTTGGTTATAACGGGCCGAATCTTGGGAGATGCGCACCCTACTGGCGTCTGCTCTTTTTCGGACGTGCATTTTTGACTTCCCACCTCGGATTCGAACCGACCAAAACGCACGCCGTCTTTGGGTCCTTAGTTGCCGGAGGTGAGATTGTAACCAACATATCCCTCGCACCCGGCAGACGCCGGCCATTTCTTTCGAGATAACCCCCTTCAGGTGTAGGGACCACGGTGCCGCAGTTTAGCCCTCGAACCCCCCTGTTCCTGCTAGCCTCCCTGGCTGAGGCGAGTGGTGTGACGATGGAATGTCGCCTGTGAGTTTTGGCGTAAACGCGAAAAGTGTCATAGCGCTGCAGTGTTTCATTTTCTAAAATGGTGTAGTTTTAGACATAACGGCTTGGACAAAGCACACAAGTGTAGGGAGAATGGAATATTGTAGTGAATTGTGATTTATCGTGTTGGTGTCAAAATCTTCCTAAGAAAAGCTTTTAGTAAAGTCTTCACTACTTTACTAGAGCAACTTACATCCGTCATCGTTATCATCATCATCATCAACAATCATTCCAACTATACTTATCACAAAATAAAAGGAAATTCCCAACTCGACATTGGCAAAATTGTCCCCTAAATTGGGTTGACATGTTGCCATTTAAGAAAAAAAAAGAAGAAGTACTGTAACTTTTAAACTATCGCGGCGTTTACTCATAGTGTTTGTAAGTTTCGGGCCTTCACGCGATATATTTTCGAACACTTACTTTTGTCGACGTTTCGGGTGCGTTGCAGCACCCGTGGTCACGACTTGACTGTCAGTCTTGACTTGAAAATATATCGCGTGAAGTCCCGAAACTTATAAACACTAGAAGTAGTACTGTGGGAAGGCTTACCTTCTTGGCGAGTTGCACCAGCTCGGTGAGCTTGTCGTGCACGCCCTGCGCGAAGGCAGGCTCGCGCGCGGCCGTGGAGCGCACGTGCTCGCTGTAGCGCGGCGCGAGCTTGGCCGACACGTCGGGGTTGCGGATCTGCAGCGCCAGCGCCAGCTGACGAGTGCGAGCTTCAACGCGGCACTCGTCGTCGCACTCCAACCTGGGGACAGCGGGAGGGTTATTTCCTACTCATTAAATCCTGGCTTCTTGAATCGCATTTTATTTATTTATTTATTTTCCGAACAATGTTACATCGTATTGAAAATATAGAAATCTTAGTCTAAGTTTAGTATCCTTAAATTTATGAACATTGAGACTGACCAAAATTAAAAAGTGAATTATTAAGTAGTCAAGTCAAGACAAGTCAAGTCAAGAAAAATTCAATATTACAAAATGTCAAGATACAGATTAAATTAAATAATAAAATATAAAATGTCCATGCAAGCACTCAGATCAATACATAAGGTCAAAAATTAATGATAAATTACAATATTTATTCAATAAATGTCCATGCATGTACACCTAGACCCTGTCACTTCATAAATTCATCAACTGAGTAGAAACACCTTAAGTATGGTTTCGAACTGCGTTTCTGGTTTCGAACATTTAGCCAATGTCAAGTAATCATCATCATCATTCTCTGAACCTTTTCCCAACTCAGTGAATTGGGAATTCCCATTGAATAAATGTAGTATTTATGCAGACAGTATTCAACACAGTTACTTTTTATCTTATAAATGAGTTTTTTGAGAAGGTTCATTCTCATCATTTTCTGAACCTTTTCTCAACTCAGTTGGGGTCGGCTTTCCAGTCTAACTGTGATGCGGCTGAACGACCTCCACAACCGATGGTCCAATGACCGATGGTAATATCGAAGTTCCAAGTTACACTGGTTGGACTTTTGAGGGCTCCAACTACCCGTAACGACTGCCATAGATGTTTGTATGGCAACCGGGACCGACGGTTTAACGTGCTGTCCGAGGCACGACTAGATCAGTGCAAACAGCCATATTCATGCATACAACTTTTTGCACTGTCAATGTCAAGTAAGTTGGGGAAATATTTATCTAAGAAATAAAAGGTGAAAGGCTAAGGCGGTTGAAATTTGGAAGGAACGAAAATTATTGGGTTGGGTGCATGTTCACTACCGCCACGCCACACAGGCTGTCGAGACAAATACATACTGCCTAATCATCATTTATTAGGTTTTCATCAACAAACTAATTCACAATTAAAGTTGAATACTTACGTTTTGAGCATGTTACCGGGTCGTTGAGCATCTGATAAATCCACCGAGCCACCTTCCTGAATTTTTGAAGCCGCTAGAGCACCCATCATTCTGGTAAATTAAACGAACAAGTAGTTATAGATCGAATGAGAGAATAACCTGAGTACTAAGATAATATAGTCATTATATGAATTTAAAATTGAAAAATTGGTTTGACGATATTATAACCACCACGTAAAGGGGCACCGTGAAAGTTAAGTCGATGACGATGATTGCCACCATCATCTATGCCAGGGGTCCCCATCAAATATGTCAGGTGTCCTCATAATCAATGTCAGGGGTCCCCATCATTTATGCCGGGGGACCAAATGGCGGACCGCGGTTCACATCCAGACCGCCGAGCTATGGTATACGGACCACGAGAGCACAGCAATTTGCATTATAGAGGACCAACGCAATTTAATTTAATCATTAATTTCCATTTTCATCAAATGTAGGAGTTCTGTCTTTTCAGTAGCCTTAGCAGGAAATACTATCGAATTCGTAATGTAAAGGTATCGACAGAACGGAGCATTGCGATTGGCGGGCTACACACGCACACAGGTTCACAAGAGGCAGACTGCCAATCACAATGCTTCGTTCTCTCGAAACCTTTACATTACGAATTCGATAGGAGTTCATATTAGTGCTATAGTTTAGATCAACTGTGTTAGGAAATGTTAGGGTAAATAAGAGGCAAGTGAAAGGCGGTGAGTACCGTGCATAGTCGCGAGCGTTGTCGCAGCAGTAGCGCTCGGCGTGGCGGCGGCGACACGGGCACGTGGCGCGCACGAGGCGGCGGCACGGCGCGGCGCTGGGGCACGGCGCGCCGCCCGCGTGGCACGGCGCCGCGCACGGGTGCCCGCACGACGGACGCTTCTCCGCACACGGCTGCGTGCACCTGGCGACAAAACAAACTGTTTGTTCTCGATTGTTCTACTTTTTCTTTTTATACCACTTAGGTGGCAGACAGGCACACGGCCCACCTGATGGGAAGCGGTCACCGTGGCCTATGGACGTCTGTAACACCAGAGGCGCCACACACGTGCTGCCTATCCTGTAGAAACCTTCTGATGCCCTTCTTGAAGAACCCCATATTGTAGTAGTGGGAAAACCACGGCAGGGAGCTCATTCCACAGTTTGAGCGTGCGCGGGATGAAATTCCTTCATACCGTACAGTGCGCACCGTTTTCGGTCGTAGTGTGTGAGGATGAACTCCCTCTCTATGGCGAGCGGTGCGATGATAGAAAGTAGGTGTGGGCATCATGTCAAACAATTCTACTGCACAAGTGGAGCCGCCCCAGAAGGGGTAGAGGGCTCGGGACATTAATAGAAAATTTGTAGGGAGTCGAGCGTTGCGCGCCGAAAAGAGCAGTCGCAAGTACGGCGCGCATCTCCCGTGATTCGGTCCATATAGCCAGGATGGCTGGAGGGACCATGGGAGGTTGGTGGGTTTGTTCTACGGTAGAACTAATGGCATTTTTTTTCTTACTAGTTCTACTTTTTTTTTTTAATATCACGCCTATATCCCCGAAGGGGTGGGTGGAAGTGCTAGCACCCACATTTCGCCAGTTTATATTTAGGTCCCAATGTAATGAGGCGAGCCTATTGCGATTAACCGGGCACTTATAAACCTGCGATAAATACACACATAACTTCGAAAAGCATCGCAGTCAATGGTGTGTGCCATGGTAAACCTGGGATCGAACCCGAGACCTCGTCTCAGCAGTCCATTACCCTACTATATTTGATGTAACAAAAGAGTAGAGCTAGTGGGAGTCTTTTTTCCCGCTTGTTCTACTTTTTCCATCGAGTAGAACTAATGGGACTACTACTGGGACCTAATTTGTTCCCAGTCAAAAATGCCATACAATTTTAGACTATACATCATTGCTGTTGAAGTCTAAAGTAAAATGGTCATACCATTACCACGCTATACAGTGAACGACACGATGTTATGAACTCTTTTTCATTCAATTTGAGGTGTAAGTCTTTGACCATAAAGTCGAAAATTCAATAGTAATGAGAATCGGCGTCCAGCTGTTTACATTATTTTCCATTAAATAGTTTATATCCCAGGAGTTATAATAAATGTTGTGGTCAGAGAAGCAAACCTGATAATACAACTTCAAAAGACTTTAACCCTTCCTGGACTGTCGGGTAAAAAGGTTGAACATTCACAAAATAATAAAGCAATGATTATCAGTTACTCACTTGCCAGTGTCACAAGGGCCTTTGTGACAAGTCTTGATGCATGTATGCTTGCCACATGGCAATGGCTTGCCACAGGGCAGGCCGCACGAGAACTCATCTTGTGAACAAGGAATCGTCTTACGCTCCTGTACAACAGAAAAAAATACTATGTAGTTATTGCTGTACTAATCATTACACAGTCAGTCTGTTTGTCAACAGTAGGTATAATAAGTAATAAATAAATATTCTAGGACAGTTTAACTAGCTTGTGTTATGGGTTCTAGAATGCGGATAAACATACTTAGTATTTTTTTTAACACATACAACCACATATTGTTATACATAGAAACACTCAGACCAATGCAAATATTCATATTAATACACACCTCCTCCTCCGCAGTCGCGTTTACTACCGTCACGCCATATATAATTATCGCCAGGTATAGTTATCGGCATAATAATGTAACCTCAATCGCGAAAATGTACTCCATATATGCGTAGTTCGCTTTCAGTGTCTACAACGGCGGAGGAGTACAGATACATCAATCATAAATTATATCAAACCTTCCTCCGTGCCGCGGGAGTCATCAGGGAGTCGTTACTCTCGCGATTCGGGGTCAAGATATATGCCGGGAAGTATATAATTACCTCGTGGTCACCGTGGCACCTCTTCGTAGTGAGCACGACGCAGGGCGGGCAGTCCCCGGAGTGGCAGGAGTGGTGCGGCGGGTGCAGGCACGGCCGCTCGCGCACGCACGGCGCGCTGCAGGGCGGCGGCCGCGTGCCGCAGCGCACCGGCGGCAGGAGCACCTCCGCGCCACATTCGCACGTCAACTCCTCGAAGCCTGGAGGAGGTGTAAAAAAAAAATTACGCTAAAGTTCCTTCACAAAATTTTTCGGCAAACGTTATCAGAGTGTTTTAAGGGGCTTAGGATTTTTGAGGCACAAACTAGTATAAGTGGTGAAGACGGATGAGGTTGAGAGGTCAGACGGTAGACGCTTCCATAAAGCCGTAGAAACCAAACTATAAGGAAGATAACGGGTAAGCGGACCCTAGGTTCAGAGTAAAAGCCTCAGATCCAGATACCAGATAATTGGAACCAGGAAGAAAGCTTAGTTAATGCTAGTGTAAGACACGGCCCACCATATGGAAAGTGGCAACCATGACCAACCAGGGGTGTCATAATCGTACTGCCAACTATATAAGAACATGATGGCCTCCTTAAATAACTTCATATTGTAGTACTACCAGTGGGGACGCCGTTGAACGGACGGATGATCAGCCCTTCTGTGTGAACCATTTCACCCATATCGTAACATATTGTAGTAGCTTGAATGTGGTACTCACTGACGCGAGGGCAGGGCGCGCAGTGACCTGTGTGGCAGAACTCCTCGCAGCGGTGCGTCTGGCACGACAGCGTGCGGCCGCACACTACCGCACAGCGGTGGGACGTGGCAGCGCAGCACACCGTGCGGCAGCGGTGCCGACCGCACGACAGCTTCTGTACACCACCATAAATATAGGGTAACACTAGACTCGCATGTTATAGTTATACCTCGGGACATATATATTGGATCTAAGTCACGAGAGAAATTGGTTTTGATATAACCTATAATTGGTGGATTCAAACTTGTCCACCGCCGCCGTAGTATATCAGCGGGCTTAGCCAAAATGCATTCGACACGAATCTACATTCGTCATCGCTCTGAAAATGTATGGGAGTGACATTTGTTGTCGGAATCGGATCACATGACATTCGACAACAAATGTCACTCCCATACATCTTCAGAGCGATGACGAATGTAGATTCGGAACGAATGCATTTTGGGCTAGGCCCCCAGGTTATCATCAAAAGACGCCCAACAACGCGTACCTAATGGTATTAAAGCATATTTTTGGATTAAAGATATATGCTTCGAGGTATACATGTTGTTGAGTCTGACAGAAACAGCATGATAGTAAACGGAATGCAGTGGGAAATGAGAAGTTTTATAAGGACATCTGAAATTATGTTAATGGATCTCTTGAAGCAGCGGCCGGCGCGGGAACTGCAGTGACCCCACTGAGATACAATGCATAGAAATTAAAAAAAAAATTGACACTGCAGCAGTGCATCGAATTTAATGACCATAGATTTTTATCGTCGAGCGGCATAATCTGAACGTAACGTGACATTAGGTAACAATGCGAGTTAGAAATATTTTCCTCATTCAAATTTTTTTATGAACAAAATTTTCCATGAAACATGCACAACGTGCTTAAGAAATTTTCCCTCAAGAAAAACTCATCTGCATGTTGGTACTGTACTATTGTACTGTCACCTGGAAATATGAAATTAATACAAATAACATTACCTTATTACATTTCTTCTGGCACAATACATTGTTATACATCTGAGGAAGGTCAGCGCACGGCACCTCGCGACTCGAGTGACCGCAGCGGCATTGGACCACAGTCTTGTCAGGACACGTCGGACACGGGCCTGTCGAAGATAAGCCAACATGTTTAAAGGATAATATACTTCTCAGTCTATGAGATTTATACTTCATTTGTTTAGGTACTTAAAAAAAGGTAAACAATCTTGTGGGAACATTTTATAAAAACACACATTAATTAGACTAACTAATTGACTAACTAGTGGTTCGATAACTGTTTTTAGTCTTTAAAATGCGTCTAAGCAGAAAAGTATTTTTATACTGAGTTTTTAAACAAAACATCATAAAAAGTCGTCCCAAGATTGTATACATTTATTTATGTACTCAAATAAATGGATTATAGAATATTTTTTTTAAAAAGGAATATGAGCAATCGAAATTACTAATAGGTATTCCATCTAACCCTCTAACTAAGTACAATAGCTTGTGTCAGGAGTGGGTTCACGCCGGAAATGTCAAAGTAAGGATTCGAACCCGGGACCTCTCGATCGTAAGGCCAACTTCTTGACTACTAAGCTACCGATGCTTCAAATTAATTGTATGCAGTAGTTAAGGTAAATAAAAATTAATTAAGTAAGTACCTTCATGACAGTTGAGTTTGCAGAAGTGCTTATCTCCAGCTGGTCCGCATTCCAGGGGTTTGGCGCAGATGTTGCCACACAGCGGGATAGGGTCGGTACACGACTTGCGAGAGTCTGGGTCCAATCTACACACAAATATTATTATTATTATTGATTATCAGGCAGGCAGTCGTATGCGACTGATAATGCCTGAATCCGGTTTCCTTCTTCCAGCTATTCCTTATTCAAATTATTATAATGTGTGTCGAGCCAATTTTAAATTGGTCGGTACTGTCAGCTGATATAACGTGTTCCGGGAACTCGTTCCACGATCTTACCACCCTGTTACTTATGAAGTTACAATTACATAGATTTATATCATCATAATTAATCATTAACGATATCCCAAGTTCAGCTAAACGTGTAAATAAATGCTGTGCAGACCATGGTGGTAGGTAATTTCTTTTTTAAAAGGGATCATGAGCTAAACTATTTTTTATATTTTTATACCACTTAGGTGGCAGACAAGCACACGGCCCACCTGATGGGAAGCGGTCACCGTGGCTTATGGACGTTTGCAACACCAGAGGCGTTACACACGTGCTGCCTACCCTAATTGCGGATTCCTGTGCTAGAGCATGTTACACAATACAATATGTATAAGTAGGACTTTTTTTTTATACTACGTAGGTGGCAGACAAGCACACGGCCCACCTGATGGAAAGCGGCCACCGTGGCCTATGAACGTGTGCAACACTAAGGGTGTCACACACGCGCTGCCCACCCTGAAGGGAAAGGGGGAGAGCTGGGAAGGGGTGGGGAGGCTAGGAAGGGGAGGGGAAGGAGGGGTACAGTGAGCTCTGGCTACCCTACTTACCGGCGGGAACACAACACGATGGTTATTATGACCGCGGTCTTCTGTAGGGCGGAGGTACTTCCCCAGTTGGACAGCTCATTTCGGACGGGAGATACCGTCGTGTCCTACCTCCGTTAAAACTGGACTGCAGTGGGGAGGGGAGGAGCCACTCACTTGGTCTTGCCGCAGGGGCAGGCGCTGACGGCGCGCGGCAGCAGGCGGCAGGGCTGGCAGGGCGGCGCGTGGCAGGGCGCGCGGCACACGTGCGCGCCGCACGCCAGCACGCGCGCGCACTCCGCGCCGCACGACCAGCGCCCCGCCTCGCCCGCCGCGCCCGCCTCGCTCGCCGCGCGCGAGCACGCCACCGTGCGCGACACGCCGCCCGCGCAGTAGCACACTGCGGGCACGAGGGGGCACGAGTCAGTGGGGGCACGCAACCGAGCTAGGCTCACTTGGAAGGAGGGGCGATAGTAATCATTTGGGTTGCTATTGTATATTTGTGATCTGACCTTTTTAGACTCTCACAAAACTCCTTAGAAGCCAATTCAACACCTGTCATTTAAACAGATTCGGGGCTCTGAAAGACTTGGATGCAACCACAAACCATATGTAGAATAAAGATTTAATATATTTAGAACATGTAAAAAATAGTAGGTCGAAAGTATATAAAATCTGTAGGTTATAGACAATAAAGATATGTGCTGTTCTCGTGTCTAAAGACAGAAGCTGATTGCCACACTCTGCAATTCTCTGCAGGGAAAAGGACGTAAGTATAAGTACCTTGTGTAACAGTCTCGCTGCAAATATCACAGGGTCCCTCGTGGCAGTCTTTTTCGCATGTGTGAACGTTGCATTCCAGAGTGCGTTTGCACACGCGTCCACACACTTGCGGCAACTTGCTGCTGCATATAATCGAACGGGTCTCCGCACCGCAGCCGCATTGTCTGCAAACAAAATAGTATTATTATTTAAATATTTATGCACTAGCTGACCCGCGCAACTTCGTCTGCGTCACCCCGTTTTTGCAACATTTTTCATTCCTGCTCCGCACCTGTTGGTTGTAGCATGATGTTATATACATATAAACCTTTCTCTTTAATCATTCTATCTATAAAAGAAAACCGTATCAAAATCCGTTGCGTAGTTTAAAAGATTTAAGCATACAAAAGGACATAGGGACAGAGAACGCGACTTTGTTTTATACTATGTAGTGATATGGATAAGATGCTTCCACTATCTTCACAGGGTTGACCCTAATTAAGAAAATATATTTACACAAATTAATCTAAATATATATTTGTACTATCTGTATTATTTGTTTATCCTTCAAATATGATTTTAAAAGCAAGTCCCTAGTAAGTTTACAATGCACCACCATGAGAAGCGAATTAGCTGAGTAGGAAACTAACGGCAAAGTAGATTAAATGTTGGTAGGAATGCCTACTTTACACATTATACTTTATTTTTGTATAGTGTTCATCTTGTTGCCTTTCATAAAGCACCTAATTTGTTATTCTCTGCAGCACCTATTGACTGGTAGAAAATGCCTGAATGATTAAGTCTGAAAACAAAAACCAAGTGGGCTATACCACTAAAAAGTAACTAACAATTAATTTGTGCCAATAGTCCTAGTCAAACCAAAATCTGTACTTTATTGCGATTTCAAGAGTTGATTAGAAGCTCATATTTAATGAATCTTTCACATATATTACAAAGTATCAGATAATAAAGTACATGCTTCTAAAAAGTACACAGCAGATTTTGGTTAAATATAGTGGAATTCTTTATGTATAAAACCAATAAAAAACTTGAATGTAGTATAGGCATAGACATGTACAGTGGACCCAAATTATGCTGAAAATATGCTCAAAATATGCTCTATACGTGCTTAACGCGTTTTTGGCCTATCTTTTGAGTATAGTATGGCATGCAAAAGTGCTAAACGAGCTCAAATATACCAATTAGCCTATATTCTCTCGCAACTCAGATCCAAGACCCGTGCCGATAGATATAGTAATAAGAGTATTTTATAGCTGAAACCTAGGTTTACTACTGCTTAAGGGCAATTCTATCTAAATAAGATTCTCTTAGTAATGATATAGGTAATTTACATACTTTGTAATTGTAGCTTGACAAGGAGGGCAAGGTCCAGGATGGCATAGCAACGTACAGGGGTGAGGGCACACCCGCGTCCTGCGGCACGACCTGCCGCAAGTGTGGGCACAGGCTGCTCCACGCTGGTACTCCGGATTGCGCGTAGATCCGCACATACATCGGTATTCGGTAGGGATAGCCTCATTCGTGTTTTGGCAGGCCGGACAACGCCATTTACCCTCTATTGGTGAGAGAAATTAAACAATCATAAACAATAACACTACATATTTTTTTACGTCAGGGATTAAAAAAAACATTGGTTGGTTGATGATGTGTTCACGTAGCTCAGTTAGTCAGAATATTATTCTGGTCTGGTACAGACTGGTTCCTGTTTTAATCTAAATTAATTTGAAAAGAATACTGAATGCTTTGAAATTTCATTAAAAAGATAATATGTTAAATTAACAATACATGGAAACTGCAGGTTTTAAGTAGGTTCAAATCAACGAAATTTATTTTAGTGTATCACGAATTTGTGCACCCAGGTGCACGCCTGTGTTTATGCACTTTGTGAAAACCTGGAAATAGTGCAAGAGTAGTCTATTCAGAACAACAGTGTAGTGCACAATAGTGCAATATTTTTTTATTATTTATACAGAATGTTAGGATAAAACACACTTTTAGTTATTAAGCTGTTGCATATGTGTTGTGTGATCTGGAGATTATGTCAAGTCTGTTGTTAAAGACGTTCACACTGGGTGCCAAAACAATATCTTCTGGTAGTCAGTACCACTATCAAATGACCCGGTTAGGTAGAAAGTGTTTATGGGTTTTGAGTCTGGATCACGTTATACATCGCTTTAATAGGTGACCGCTGAGGTGAATGATTTTATTAAAGGTCTTTGATATCTTGCATGGTATTGATATGGTACTGAACACAAAATATAATAGTAGTGTGAGTTAGTGGTTATGGCAATAATTGAACCCATGAATTGTTAACTTAATTCGAGCTTTTGATCAGCAGACTATTAGGCTGTTTTGAAAATAAAATTTTTTTTTTCTCATTACTGAGATACTTACCAACCATACTACTCATGGCCCACTTCCTGATGCAGCGCAAATGCAGTACATGGTAACAATTACTGCATGACCATACTGGCTCTGTCTGCTTTACCCGTTCACAGCATACCAGGCATTCCAATGTGCCCTTGTCTAGTTGCTCAGTCAGACGTTCACGTTGGGTCATCTCAGTTTGTGCTGAAACTAAATATTCTAGAAGTAAATGACAGACTTGGTAATTTTTTGAATGATAACTAAAATGGTTGTCAGATATATCTTTTTTTGTAGAATTTCAGCCCAAAGAGCTTAAAGATACTAGACATTCATTTTGAATTTTTGTATTCCATCTCAGTCTACTAAACACTAAAAAGAGGAAAAATTTGTAGTTTTGTTTGTAAAAACTACTGTGCTGATTTAAAAATTCTTTCACTGCTATTGCACTGCGTAATAACCAACATCCAAGTGGGCAGAGCCACAGGCAATAGCTAGTTAATAAGATCCAAGTTATATGCTGAATTCTATAGAAATAATAACATTACCTATTAAAAACACAAATCAGTCCTATCAAAAATATAGGACTAAGGAGAAAAATATATTCACTGTACTATTAAAATGACTGTTTACAATTTGCTTTTTTTTCACACTATTAAAATGATTAATGCACTTATTAATGTAAGTTTGATTTGAAAAAGTAAAAAACCAGAATTGACTTATAAGCTAAGGTTAAGCCGAACAGTATGCTGAAGGCAGAGGTGTATTTTTGGTGTGAGAAAAGTAAGTAATTAGAATGAACGAACCTTGATCATGGTTAATGTATTGCTTTTTGAACCTCTGTGGACTGGGTATGTGTTCAGGCTTTTCTTTTCGTTCTCTTTCCCGTTCTATTTTCTCTTCCTTAGGGTGTAAATATGTGTTAGCATACTGCTCATCCTCAGTGTAATTACGGTCATAAGCTCGTACTCGTTGGCTTCCTGCATAGTTTTTATAACGCCCAGACCCTTCTCCCCTCGAACTCCTTACATCTTGTGTATCTTTGCTCATTGCACTGTTATAGAATGTTCGGTTATCCGGTTCCTTATTCTTGGATTTATAATTTACCCTGTTTTGTCCTCTTTTGTTACTATTATCATATCGGTCATAATTTCGACTAGTGTCAGAGTTACGGTAACTAGTTTCATTATATCTACCATTCGATTCTTGATTGCGGTTACTCGATTCATTGTAGCGGACGTTGGATTCATTATGACGACCTGTTGAGTCTTGGTTACGGCTATTGGAATCATAGTGACGACTGTTGCTATCATAATTCTTATTATCTTGGCTATAATTAGTGGAGTTGTAATACTGATCAGTTGAATCTTGGTTAGTACTTGATTCATAATATTGGTTAGAGCCTGCATTATTGCTACTACCACTATCTTGTGGATTACCAACATCTGCTGGATTAGTGTAAGTGGCATTACTTTCTATGTTATTAGAGTCAGAATACTGGTTGTTTGACTCATATTTACTTCTGTCGAACTGCCTGCGGTTAGACTCATTGTAACGATTACGACCCCTACTATTAGATTCTTGACTCCTTTCCTGGGGAATGTGATTTGGCTCTGACCTACTTGACTCAACATTTAACTGCGAGTTCTGAGGTCTTTCTCTCCAGTTGGAGTCAGATGAGCTGCCAAGGTTACCTCTAGCCTCATTTATATTGCTATAATGATTCCTAGGTTCATTTGTTCTACCATAATTTCTAGTTTCATTGCTTCCATTATGAGTTTTAGTTTCTTGTTTAGCAATATCTTGTGTGCTGCTAGAAGGCTTAATTGTAGAACCTTTTGGCACAAATTCTGTGGCTGTAGGTGTGAGATTAGACTTCAGAATCATGTCGTTTGAGTAAGCATTTTGGTCAGGTGCTGTATTATATTGATTTTGTATATTGACTTGGTATTGCTCTGTGCCATTAGGTACATTAGTTGATGTTGGTGCATAATTGTAAGTGTTTAGTTGAGGATTCTGGGAGGTAGAAGGTACATTTTGATAATTATATTGTCTGTTAGGGTAGTTTTCATATTGAAGGGAATTATAGTTTGAAGCACTTGCAGCGTTGCCGCCACCGGTAGTTTGCATTTGTGATAGAAACTCGTTAAAACTGACATATTGATTGGATGGATCTGCTCTGTTGGCATAATATGCTTGGTTAACATATTGTTGTTGGCTGTTAGGATCGCTGTTCCAGGTTTGATACTGATTGTTATAAGCGTACGTATTGTTCCACTGAGACATGATGGTTTACAGAAAAAAATAATTTGTTGTGAAATAATTATGAAGTGGTCGGTATATTATAGAGCAAAGTTTATCACACGCCACAAGTTTTTTTGATGTTTACGAGGTGGTAATGACCGCAGGCCGAAGCCTGAGTCTTAAATTTGCCGTTTTTGTCTACCTGAAATTAAATATGATGATAATTTGTTATCAAATACGAAAGCCATAGACATGTGCCACTTTCTAAATAATTAGAGGATGTAATGAACTTACCACTAGCTTGTTTTAATTGTGTATTAGTTTCTGATAAAAACAACTATAAATTAACAAAAAAGAAACTAAAATAATTTAATAATTTACAAAATTGCAATAACTTTATCGATATGACAAGGATGATTCGGAATCGGAAGAAGGGTGAAGGGCGGAGGGGGAGGTCAACGTTGACAGTAGGTTTTTCAATTTTCAATGATAAGTATGAGAGAACGTTTTTGCTAGAATTTCATCGTTTTTATTAACATTTTTATTTCATAGAATAATATAAGAAAATAAATTCAATAATTTAATCTCTAAGGTACGAATTTAGTTTGTACGTTAACTTTTTTATTTAGATAACTGTTGGTTTTTGAACGTTTCAATATAATATTTTTGAACCATTCACAATATTTATAGTTGCAACACAGCTAAGTGCGTAGTCATGAACATCATAACGTCGTTGCCGTTGGGTTTTTTTGGCGCCAATTTCCAATGCATTACTTGGTGCCAATGTCGAACACGTCCTTTTGACAATTTTGTTTTGATGCATAATGACAAAAAAAAACGCGTTATTTACCTCCTACGTGACCGTCAAGTGCGGCAAAGCGACGCGTTTCGTCGTGGTGCCTATGTAGTTCTTCTACGTGTCTAGTCTACGAGAGTGTCTAGTCTTAAAACGGGACACCTTAATATATACATATATTTTTCGTTTTGCGTAGCGGTCCTAATGCGTTGGTCCAACGGAGTATTGGTCTTTTTAAATATTGATCTATTGGCGTGGTAGCCCTATTGCGTTTGGTCTACCTGAGTATTGGTCTATTTGCGTAATGGTCCTTTTGCCTATCAGTAGATTGGTCCTTACGCGTCAAAATGGAAAACATCGCATTGCATAATTTGCATAAGCGCAGGCAAGTGGCATATTACAAATTTCCTTAAAAGAACCTTCTAATAAGTCTCCAATACTGTACTGAGTTTCAACATAGCATAGGTCGATGACTGGTAATATAACTTTTTATTTTACTCTGAAAGTTTTAGTATGGAATTTAAGCGAAAGTGCCTATTACCAAACCACAATAGAAAATACTATTTTTTTTTTATATTCTGTACCGTACATATGCGAGTGACATCTAAGCCCTGCATGGGTTTTGGCGGGAACGCGAAAAGTGTCATAGCGCTGCTGTGTTGTATTTTCTATACTTTGTAAAATGTAGCTTGGGTCCTATGACAGCTGTCAGTGAAATCCCGCACATGAAGTCTTGAATTTTCTATTATCGAATGTAGTAGCTGTCAATGTCATACTTTATGGGCATACAGAGCTAATTATACTTTGTAAAATGTAGCTTGGGTCCTATGACAGCTGTCAGTGAAATCCCGCACATGAAGTCTTGAATTTTCTATTATTAAATGTAGTAGCTGTCAATGTCATACTTTATGGGCATACAGAGCTAATTAGTGATGGGCGATGAATCATCGTGAGCACATACTATGAACTATCCATATTTTGAATAAAGCTTAATTTAAAATTTGAAATTAATATAAGAAAAAAATAATTAGAATTTAATCTTATTGCTTAGGTATTTTAATATCATAATAATGTTTATATTTCAATATACTTGATCCTAAATAATATTGAGTAAATAAAATCCTACATCCAATCCATCAACGCCCTGAACTTGTTTTTGGATTTTGTAAGAAGACACGCCGCGTTTGGCTCTTGGGCCATGATATAGGCATAAGATACACGCGCCAACATTTTGTTTAATATGAACTTCCACTGATCCACTCCACTCATTCTCATCAGTACGAGTGCCAACGCATTGTATGCTACGTATATTCCGTTCTCATTACAATTAAATACACACATACAATTAAATTAAACCTAATTATATGTAACATGCATCAATAATAGCTGGTAGTATCGATATTTTCATCGAATTTTAGACATCCCTATGAACCAAATTTTGACATCTGTCATAGGACCCATGCTATATTTTACAAAGTATAGTGATGGGCGATGAATCATCGTGACCACATACTATGAACTATCCATATTTTGAATAAAGCTTAATTTAAAATTTGAAATTAATATAAGAAAAAAATAATTAGAATTTAATCTTATTGCTTAGGTATTTTAATATCATAATAATGTTTATATTTCAATATACTTGATCCTAAATAATATTGAGTAAATAAAATCCTACATTCAATCCATCAACGCCCCTAACTTGTTTTTGGATTTTGTAAGAAGACACGCCGCTTTTGGCTCTTGGGCCATGATATAGGCATAAGATACACGCGCCAACATCTTGTTTGAAATGAATTTCCACTGATCCACTCCACTCATTCTCATCAGTACGAGTGCCAACGCATTGTATGCTACGTATATTCCGTTCTCATTACAATTAAATACACACATATACAATTAAATTAAACCTAATTATATGTAACATGCATCAATAATTAGCTGGTAGTATCGATATTTTCATCGAATTTCCGACATCCCTATGAATCAAATTTTGACATCTGTCATAGGACCCATGCTATATTTTACAAAGTATAAATTATCATCATCATCATCATCATCATCATCATCATCATCATCATCATCAACAACAATCATTCCAACAATACTTATGACAAAATATAAGAAAATTCCCAACTCGACACTGGCAAGATTGTCCCCTAAATTGGGTAGACGTGTTGCCATCTAAGAAAAGAAGAAGAAGAAGCCCTGCATGTGTTGTCCTGTGTAGGAAAGGGGAGGGTGGGATTAATTGGAAGAGCTCATCAGAACATTCACCATGGTAGAGACGGTAAAATACTGCCAGGGACGCAACATCTCTACGCATCTGCCAAAGGTCAAGGGTATTTGTGACCTCAGGACTCCCAATAATGCGGATCGCACGTCGCTGCAACCTGTCGAGAGCATCTAACAAGTACTTTGCGGAGCCATCCCAGAGATGCGAGCAGTATTCCACGCAGGAGCGAAGTCGTATGTTATAAAGAAGACACCGCTGCTCCGGCGTGAAAAAACGTCCCACTCTGTTCAGGACTCCGAGTTTACGCGAAGCTGTTTTGATGTTGCTCTCGATATAGTTCTTGTTGTTCAGATTGCAGCGCACGTCCGTACCGAGTATATTGAGGTTATCCTGTAATGGCAGTGGTGTGCTCTGAAGAGTAGGAGGAGGAAGGAAAGGAGATGTCTTTGCTGTAAACGCGCATGCCTGCTTGTCGCTGCGACACTACCGTTAGTACCTACAGCAGTGCAATTCTCTAAGTATACATCGTTGGGCTCGTCGATGAACTCGACGAAGAGTACAACCTATAACTGACGATTAGAGAACTGTACTAATGTTTCTAGGCTGTGCCTACATCGAGTTCAGCGTAGAACTCAACGCAGAATGGTTAGAGAATTGCGTTACTGCAGTTCTAGGTTGGTAGCGTCAGTTTTAGGCTGTGCTCGTTGTTGAGTTCGTCGACGAGCTCGACGATGTATGCTTAGAGAATTGCACCGCTGGTCACTGGTAGCTATTCCATAGCTATGGACAGTATGGGCAAGTCACTGCGTCGTCAACATCGGCCCGTTTAGTAGATTCGTATCTAGACCCAAAGTAGGCATAGGCAACTATGATAACATGTGTATGACAACCGCTGAGACAATATGCATTTATATTTTGTGTGACAATTACCACAATGACTGCTTATGTCCTTTTTGCATTTGATACCCTTTAAGTCGAGTTTCGATGGTACCGAATCCGGTGACGTATGTTCGTCGATTCATTGCACGAGGGTCAGTGTCAGCCTTCTTGTAAATGTACAACACTATTTATGAACAATCATGCACACAATTATCACACTTAATAACAAACCTGTCGTGATAGTGACTAATTTAGTCTACACTGAACCATAATCCATTTGGATGTGCTAAATAAAGTAATTTACTTTTAGTATTTTTGATTTTACGTTGTATTTTAATTAAGGCTTAATTTATTGTGAATGTTATGTACCTACACCGTAATTGTTATATGGTATCGGATATACTTTACCAGCACCTTTTCTTCTTTTTCTTTTCTTTCTAAATGACGCAATTTGATTTTGTATGAAACCTTTAAATAGCGCACCTCCTCATTCCGCAACCCAATCGCCGGATGCAAACTTAGTGGTTGTGGGTTCGATTCGCGCTCAGTACAAATTATAATTATATACAGGAACATATCTATTTATATTGGTTTGGGTGCGTCATATGAAGATAAGTATTTAAATATATGCACATCCAGATTCTAAGACAAAGTCAGAGTCACGGGTACCTACCCGTTGGATGCAGACCACCTCCAACTGGTCGGATTGGAGGTCAATGGGGGAGGCCTATGTTAAGCAGTGGTCGCCCTATGACTAAATGATAATGATCATGATAATTATCCACATTCTCCAAAGGTAAAGCTAAGGTATGCTTACTTTCCGTTTAAAAGCGACGTGTCTTCACTGTCAAATGTCGTAGAGTAATACAAGCCTTGATTAAATAAAAAACATTGGTGGGATTGGGTGAATTCAATGGACGTTCGACGCTATATACATAGAATCTTTCACAAGTACAGCTGAAGACTAGAAACAGCATGCAGTTTTAATTGATGAGAGTCCGACATAACCGTCCTCGATGACCATCGGGGGTATTATCACACGACTAAAAAGCTTGGTAAACTATCAGCATGCCTTATCCATATGTCTTCATAAATGCATGTACTGATTGAAAATCCAACTATGGTACCGTGACTGCGGTGCCGCGCCGCGCGTGGCTCGTATTGTCTGCTCAAAATGATCATTACGAACTCTCTAAGAGCGTTTGCTATTTCGTAGTAGCCTTGGCCTGTTTTTATTTAGTGTCTAGAAGCTTATTGTGTTATTATTAGTGAAGTTATGACGCGGGTATGGGGTGCATGGTGAGCTCGAAGCGGACCAGTGCGCGGATAGTTCCAACAGTGAGTGAAAATCTATGCTATATAATATTATAAAAGCCGAAGAATTTGTTTGTGTATTTGAACGCGTTAATCTCACTAATTACTGCTTCGTATGGAAAAAATCGAGACAATGCAATAGTGTATTCATATGTTTATTTTTTCTACTTGTATGTTAGCGTATTATTTCTACTTGCTATGATGCGTGTATACCTACACCTTTCGCTTATTATATTTGTATAATTAATTGCTTTTGTACTTTCATAGCCGGTTGTTGGTTCCTTTGAAAGTTTGTTTTAAATATCCTTATTGAATTTATTGTTAAAGTTTTCGATGTCTAGCGTGATAGTAAAGATAAAAAAAAAACCAACAACACTATAAGTCCTGAAACAGACTTCGAGCCTAGAACGATGGCACGCTAATACTATATCGTCATGATGGCATGCACACGTTTTAGTCGGTTCGAGTCCGACATAATCACCTCCACTGAGTTTGCTGGAGGTGGTATACGTGGGGATGTTGCGCACGATAAAATGAAAAAGACACAAGCATACCGCCCACCTGACCGAAAGGGGTTACCGTGGCCTATGGACTTTTACACCAGGGGCGTTACACTATGTCTTGTATAATCTCACCTCCGGCAATCAAGGACCCATGGTCGGCGTGCGTTTTGGTCGGTTCGAATCCGACATAATCACCTTCATCGGTATTGGTGGAGGTGGTATCCGCGACGACTTTGCGCACGATAAAAAAAAAATGGGGCGTTACACTCGTGCTACCGATCCTATGGATAGGAAGGAGAGGGGTTAACGTTAAGAGTTTCTGTGTTATCAATGCAGAAGACAAAGCAGGGTATTCGGTTTGCTTCTTCGTGAAGGTTGAGGTTCTTTGGGACTAATAGGCCGGAGCCAGTAAAACCACTTGGATGTCAGGTTAAGATCATATGCTGATCCGAACTTACGATTCTAATGCACTGGTCCTATCTACTGCCCGTCACAGCGGGTTCGCACGATCGAGTGCCTGTAAAATGCTTGTCAGCATTCTGTCCCAACAATGGTTTTATACCATCACATAACAGTGGCATAGATAAATTAATGATTATTTGTGTTGATTAAGAATCCAATGCATTCAAAGTCTCTATCAGAGACCCACAAAGGGGAGACAGTGCTGGCGGCGCTGACTCGACTGGACGAGCAAATAGCCAGCAGTGAGAGGACGCAGCCTGTAGCCCGATTGGCAGTCGTCACAGCTGAATTGGAGAGCATACAGCAGGTACGTACGTGTAATAGTTTTGGCAGCCATGTTGGATGCCGTGTTTACGTTTTTAACAGTTATTTAAACGATTTTTATGGCTTCATTGTTGTCCTCTAGGAGATCAATCAGTTTGAGGAGGTTACGACTGCAACTACTAAGGATACATATGCTAAGACTCTTCATCAGGTGAGCCGTGTCTAGGTATTTGTGGGGCCATGTTTAATATTAAGTTTTTATTTAATTTTATTTAATAAAGATACATACATACATACATACATAGCTTTTGAAACACACCGACATATTTTTATTTTGAGGTAATTTTTTGCATTTGATTTCATCAGGCACCTTATATAACCACCAGTGGAGAAAATTTTGAAAAAGGAACTTGGTGGAAAGCTTCTCTTTGTCCCTTGACTAAGTCTTTCCTTTGCAGAGCAAGCCGGCCGCTTCATCACCTCAGGGACCGCTGTCATAATTTTTTTATTATTTGCTTTTATCAAGTGCTGCTTCGCCTTCGGCGCCTGACAGCTATTTACAGTTCTTGTGATACAATTAAACTAATTACTGCAATCAATTTTCTTTCTTTTCTAGTTGTTCACTAGCTTAGATTTGTACAGACGACCGATGTTAGCGTCAGAAAACGAAGATTTTGTCGCAAATGTGAACAGAAAGGTAATCTTAGTGATATTATAGTTTAATTCGATTTGTATGATTTTAGATTGACATGGTCTTTTACATATTCACCGTTAAATCTATCGGGATATTTACCATGCTTGTTGATTTCATTGCGTAACCGATTTTTTTTGCTATTGCAAGCGCCATGATCACAGCGATGTAGGTACTCATCCAGTGTACTCAGCCAGTACACCGTCAATCAGTCATGAAATCAACAAACATAGTAAATATCCCGATAGATTTAACAGTGAATAATTCGATTTGCTTGCAATTACATTTATTGATGAAAGTTGTCCTAACACTATATTTATAAAACGCATTCTCGTAGGAAATGCGTCGCCTAGAACTGAGCTGGTTGCGCAATCGTTACGGCGAACTGGCACGAGAGCGGAGAGTGTTGCACGCACAGATTCTGCGCATACGCTCCTTGTACGTCCAGTTACAACAACTACTGGGTAATAGCTGACTAATTATTCTATTTTAATATGCAATACACATGATTTATAATGATATTTAACTTAGCACACTTATGATCAAAATCTCTACTTTCTACAGATTTAGATCTTAAGTGTGCTAAGTTAATGCTAGAAACTTTGGAACAATGATTACTGAGAGTAACAACGAGTCCCCAAGGAACTAATCGCTTAAAATGATTTAAAAATGAATGCATTTTTCTTTCTTTCTTTTCTTTTCTTTCTTTCTAAAAACAAACGTGCATCGTTTCATAAATTTTAAACCCTTCAGATGTATATAAATCTTAGCATTATACCTTCTAGATGGGATCTGGAGCGCTGATTCTCGGCCCGGAACGCCCTTAGAAGGTGCTTTAAGTAAAGCAAGTGCGCTACGTGATGCTCTTGCACAAGTGAGTGCTCGGTTACGCGCCGCGGCCGAATATGCACATGCGGCGGTTAGACTTGTAGACGATGCCTTACCTGCATGGAAGATCACAACGGTGGGCAAGTTAGTATGCTAAGCATGACATGAAGGTTTTTTTTCATAGCTACGATGAAATAAAAACAATTTTCTGCAAGAATAAAAAGAAAATTCATGAACTCGCGCTAATTAATCATAAAAGTGCAAACCGGGCTTTAGTGACACTTCATCTATGATATTTTTCCCTGCCTTTGATAAACTTTTAAACTGAACCTACTGCAACTTTATTTCATCGTAAGTAATCTTTCTGTTTTACCCTGGAGTATCAATAAAAACTACCTGTACATTTTTTTCTTAGCACCGATGGAGTTTTCTTTTTTTTTATCTATGGAAGTCAATTTGACTTCACCTCGCCTCATGTTAAGCTGAAGGCAAAGTCTCATGAAAGAGGGTCACCATTGCAAACACGTTCAGTGCTACAATGGTGGCGCTCAGCTTGGCGGCCTCATCAGATGCTTTTTCACGCCCCGCTTAAAGGACCCGGGACTGTAGGAAGAAGGAAACACGTGCGCCGGCAAGGAATTCCAGGACTTAATGGTGCGGCAGAGAAAATACTCACCGAACCGCTTGGTTCTTGATGGAGTATTTCACAGTCCTATTTAACCGGTTTTATTGGTTAAGGATTTTTTTGTTAAATGTTAAATACTGCCTGGTCAGGAGTGGGTGGGAGCGTAGCACGTCATGCGCAGACGCATGCCGCCTGCTCGTGCAAGCTCGCTGCGCAGAACGAGGCGCGCGTCGAGTAATGGCCGCGCCGGCCGCACCTCGGGCGGCTAGGACACTACGTCTTGCGCTCGACTATGCCTTCACTGACGCTATGCACGATCGCAAGTGAGTTTTATACAATGTACTGTATTGTTACTGAAATAATGCTTGAGAATATTATTTCCGTAACAGCTCAGACTGAGGAAATTGGGATATACTTACCAGCTTGGAAATTTTGTACGTGACACTCCCATGATCTGCCCCTCCGGCCACTAGGATCCCATGATCCTGCTACCATGGGATCCACTAAATAATTTTTTCACCTCTTGACTCCCATGGGATTCTCAAATGATTTTTTAATACTCTTGAATCCCAGCGGGGAACGGAGGACAAAAGGGAGAACTTGTACGGGACATAGATAAATAGGTGAGAATTTTGCGGTTGGTGGAAATTATCGGGTAAAACTGGGTGAATAGAGATCGAAGGGTGAATAGAAATAAAATAGTCAGCTAAATTCTGTACTTATTTTCTTTCGAGCCAAAATTTGGACTAGTTCATTGTAATGACAGAATCATCAAATATCTGATAATGAGCTTAGTTAAAATTTTATAAAAGAGATTATTAAAAATATTCAATTGACCATTTTATTCCTATCCACCCCTGGATTTCTATTCACCCCGTTTTACGGAGTTCTTATCCACAAGTGCTAGTCAAAGTCAAGACTAAACATTCATTCATAAACATTCATCATGCATTCAAATACTTTACTGAACGGAAATTGACATCGCGGCCACTGCGTAGCAGTCGACCTCGGTGGCGTGGCGTAGCAATAAACGCTACGTCGTAGTAGCCGTATAGGTATATGTAGAAGAATAAAGAGAAAAACGCTACGGAGCAAAAAATAGGACTTCTCCACTGAATTTATTACTGTACCTAACCGGTTTCGCCTTGCGGTATTCTCAATTATATATAACAATAAGTTCCACCAAGTGCCATCAATCAACAGTGTGAATGAAAATATTAACAATTTACATCACTTTTTCATATAAATTGTAAATGTGGTACTGTAACTCTTTTGTTGATTGTACCTATGCATATTTAGTTATATTATTTTGATATTTTTCCTAATAAAAGTAGGGTCTATAAATTCTTTCTTAATGAAAATAGGTGCGTCAAATTTTCAAGATAAAAGATCAGGCGGTATTGGTGTTTAGCAATCTTAAATCATACCAACAATACCGAGTTTCAAAAGAAGCTGTCTGTCTGTCTTTTTTGAGTATATGTTTATATAATTACAGATATTTTTGTAAATTTACAGGTATCAAAGAGCAACTGAAATATTTTTTCAGTTTAAAGAAGCGCTAGTGGTACTGATTGAGTCGATACACCAAGTAAGTGACAACACATAAACTTGAACATCTCCTTTTAGGGAACATAGACCTGTGAGCTAAATGAACATGAACATTTCTCTCGTAGTGATATCGTCTGCGGATTTTTTCTTTCGGATGAGACGGGATTGAGTGTAGTATTCTTTATACGGCCATAAAATGTATGTTTTTCAAAGAATATTAGTATTCGAAGTTACTAATATTCGGTCCCTCCAGCTAATGTTAATGTTAGGAGTAGGTCGGTCACGTCGGTAGTGTAATGACCAGTATTCGAACCCGGGACCTCACAATCGTAAGGCCGACTCCTTAACCATTAAGATATCGACACTTGTTCACAACAGATGAATTGTATTATATTATTATTAGAGAGTTACTTTCGAGAAATGAAATAATCACAAAAGTAAGTAGACGTCGGTTTTGGCTTCGGATGCGACGGTGATGATGAGGTTATAAAAAGTGCGCACAAGCGCACAGTGCTGTATGAACTTCATTCCGTACACACTCAAGCCATAGAATGCGCTCCCTGACGTAGTTTCCCAAGCGACTACAATAAAGGGTTCAAGAAGGGCTTTAGAAGGTTTCTACAAGGTCAATAGCGCTTACATCGCTCGCATTACTTTCGCCATGTTTAGAAATGGCAGCAGCGGCAGTTCATTCACAGAATTTGATTATCTTTCACGTGAGCGCGGTTTTTCTTGTAAAGATATGGTATCTTTCTCTAGTATCTTTTTAAAATTAATTTTCGATATCACTGCCAGATTTTTAATCTGGAAACAAAGACATTTCTGTCATTAAAGATGCATCTAATATTTACATTATAAGTAACTTGGTAATATGATCGAACTGGGGTTGATGTCATGGGCCGTAATCAATTTGCATCAAGTGGGCCATGTACTTATCTGCCATCTAAAAATAAATGGTGTAAAAATAGCTGAGCACCATAGATTTTAATAATATTACTCCTTACGAGTCCTTATTACTAACATTTCTGACGTGGTGACAGGCAAAGAGAATATAATCACAGTTGACAGGAGGCAAACTCGCACGGTTTACAAATCGTAGGTATATTAAATTATTTTGAGTATTGAATTGAATGTTTGAGTCTTTTAGTAGACGGGAAATGTTTAAAAAATTGTGTAAAAAGTTTACAAAATGTCGATTCAAGGAAATACAAATAAGAATGCAATCTGCAGACGCAACTGTCGAGGTATTCGTAAATGGTACGCCTGTTACAGTACCCGCTTCTGCCACCATAGGAGTGGCTATGAAGAAAGCAAAAATAACTATACCGGGCTTTTGTAATCATGGGCGACTTCCTCTAGCTGGAAATTGTCGTCTTTGCCTGGTGGAGATAGAAGGTTTAAGTAAACCACAGCTCTGTTGTGCTACACCCGTATTTAAAGGCATGAGGGTGCGCACAAACTCACCCGTGACACTCAAAGCCCAAGAAAGTGTTTTGGAATTCATCCTAGCCAATCACCCATTGGATTGCCCTATTTGTGATCAAGGTGGTGAATGTGATCTTCAAGATTTAGTAGCGAGATTTGGAAATGATCGCTCAAGATATACAGATATACATTTTAGCGGTAAAAGAGCTGTTGAAAATAAAGATTTGAGTCCACTCATAAGAGCAGTCATGACTCGTTGTATTCATTGCACAAGGTGTATACGTTTTGCTTCTCATGTGTGTGGGATGGACGTCTTAGGGACAACCGGTCGTGGCGCCAATATGCTCGTTGGAACGTTTGTCGATAAAATGTTTTTTTCCGAGTTATCTGGAAATATCATAGATTTATGCCCTGTAGGCGCTTTAACTTCTATCCCATACATGTTTAAAGCCCGACATTGGGAACTAAAGAAAACCAATTCCATCGATGTAACAGATGCTACGGGAACAAATATTGTTGTCGATTCTAGGTATGACCGAGTAATTCGGATTTTGCCTCGGGAACACAATGAGATTAACGAAGAGTGGCTTTCCGATAAGGGTCGATGGGCAATGGATTCGCTAGAAATACAAAGATTAGTGACACCAATGAAGAGAACTACAGGGTCTTGTCTCCCTATTGAGTGGGGTATGGCACTGAGAACAGCATGTCAAATGATTAATAGTGTAAAACCTGACACAATAATTGCTATCGCAGGACCTCATACTAACGTAGAGACTCTGGTATCTTGCAAAGATTTCTTAAATATTCTAGGATGCGAAAATACTTATATAGAGCGGGGCTTACATTGCTTAGGAACAGGTGCTGATATTAGAGGTGGATATTCCTTGAATATGAAAATGTGTGATGTCTCTGAAGCAGATAAAATTTTATTCATCGGTACAAATCCTCGATTTGAGGCACCAACTTTGAATATTTGGATACGGCAGGCATATATAAACAATGAAGCTGATATATTTGTAGTCGGTCCAAAGTGTGAATATAATTACCATGTGACATATTTGGGTGGTACTTTGAGCTCCGTCTCCAAGGCCAAAGATGCTTTAAAGGATGCTAAGAAACCTCTTATATTTATTGGGATTGAGCACTTAAACAAAAAGTATGGTGGTCAAATAATAAAACAAGTGCTTGAATTGCAAGCATCGCTGGGAACATTTGAAAATTGGGAGGTTTTGCATGTTATACCTTTAGAAGCAAGCTTCATCGGTGCACTAGAAGCAGGCTGGAAGCCTGGTGCAAAAGATGAGATGGCGAAAACAAAGGATGTAGAACTTATCATATCACTAGGAGCGGATGAAATATTTTATGATTGGGAACCACCAGCTGGAAAAAATCTGAATGTTATTTATATTGGATTTCAAGGTGACAGAGGTGCAGAGGTTGCAAATTTGATTCTACCCGGCAGTGCTTACACGGAAGCAGGCGGACTGTATTTAAATATGGAATGTAGATCTCAGTTTGCTTTACCAGCTGTCACGCCGCCAGGGAAAGCGCGGTATGATTGGAAGATAATTCGCGCGATAGCCGAGTGCTGCGGAGTTAATTTGGCTTATAGCGACCACAATAGTCTTTGTTGCAGGCTCGCGCAGATCAGTCCACTTTTCACCAATTTGGGCTATTATCAACCCAAGCTAAATTCAGATATAGTGTGGAAGATGGTGAAGAGTGAGGATGACAAAGACTGCCAACTGGATGTAAAAATGAAAACTATATCAGAGTACTACTGCACTGATATATTTACTTATAATTCACCCACAATGGTGAATACCACAAAGGCAGCCAAAACGTTTGCCAAATCACATTATGCGCAAATTTAGCGATAAGAATCATTTTTTAAACTATATAATTTAATTTTAAACAGTGTTTTATTTTTACTTCCAACATTATGTCGGATAAGTAAGTGATCGACATATTTTTAAATATCGAAATTGACATAGAGCACAATATACCGCTGTTGAGCAGTGGTAGTGGGATACGAATACGATGCACCTATTTCGGCTCGTTTTAGACACTGGCATTATGCCGTGTAGTTTAAATTCATTCACAAAGCAAACTAATATCAATAACGTAGTTGAAGTTGCAATTGTTATACGCTATATTTATTATATTTTAACTTGCTAGTTTTAACTTGTTGCAAATATGAATACCAGAGTATCATAATTAAATATTTTATGTCATTTAATTGCCGCGAATAAAACAGGAACACAATTTTGTTCACAAAAATGTTAGTAACACCTACTTCTATGTGAGACATCTTCATCATCATCATCATCTTTGCATTAATAACGGTCGCATCCGAGTCTAACTGCGTCGCGCTTTAACATCGATCATTTTTCGTGAAGGGATTGCCTAATCTAAGGTATAGGCGATATCGAAGTATTGTAGTTAGCCTAGTCAAAGCCTAGTTATGGGACTTTGTAGAGCTCCAACTACCAGTAATAACTATCATAGGTGTTCGTATGACAACCAGAACCGATGGTTAAATGTGCGCTTATGGCACGATCAGACCACTACATATACATGCATATAAATATTTGGACTGAGCGGGGTTCGAACTCGCATCTCTTGCGTGGCAGTTCACTACTGCCTCGCTACAGAGGCTGTCAAGTGAAATAAAATGAATTGGGAATAATTGTAGGTGCTGCTCAACAATTTAGAAAACCTCGCAGCTGCTGAGAAGGATGTGACGCGGTGCAGGAAAGAGCTTCGCGCGACTCGGGTCAACGCTATTGTACAGAAAGGCTTGGCTGAACTCAAGTACGAACCGAAAGCCCTGGCTAATGTAAAATTGAAATAAGTTAATAAATAAATATATATTTAGGTTGTTTTGTATATTAGCAGTACCACCTATAACCATTATCAGTTTTATGAACTTAGTCTTCCTAATTATTAAAAAAGTACCTACGCACAAAGCTCTATAGTAGGCGCGTGGAAGGTAAATATTCAATGTTTTCAACTAACGTAGGGTCATCATTATGAGTTAATTACATACATTATAATACTGTCGGAATGATAACGCAAATATATGAAATATTACTTTTTTAACGTGCCTAATGAACAATTTGGGTGGCGTACTCCATTTGGTAGTTTACCTTCTTCGACTTGTTACAAAACACACCACATTATAGTACCTACCATGTACCTACATTTGGTAGGTACATAATATAAAATACTTATCAAAATACTTATCTATGCCAATGCGTCAAACTCATGTCATAAACTATATAACAAGAAATCTCAGAAAATTTTATTTGGTGTACTTTTTTCTTGGAAGTAAGCTTCGCTTTTGATTTCAGTATTCACCTGTAAATAGTGTATTACAAAGATGCTAAGAGCACTTAATAGTAAATTATTGAGAAGTTCAAATATATACAGAGACATACAAATCAGAACACAAGGATCAAGTAGCGTAGACTTATTTATAAATGGTACGCCAGTAACAGTTCCATCATATTTCACGATAGGACAGGCTCTGAAGAGAGAAAAAATAGTTGTGCCAAACTTTTGTTACCATGAGCGTCTCTCGATAGCGGGTAACTGTCGAGTTTGCCTAGTGGAATTGGAAGGTTGGCCTAAATTACAAATCTCATGTGCTATGCCAGTAGCCAAAGGCATGAAGATACGTACAAATTCACCGGCTACACTTAAAGCTCAAGAAGGCGTTCTAGAATTTATTCTTACTGACCATCCATTGGATTGTCCAATCTGTGACCAAGGAGGCGAATGTGATCTTCAAGATTTAACAGTCCGATTTGGGAATGATCGATCCAGATACACAGACATTCACTTCGATGGTAAAAGAGCTGTGGAGGGCAAAGAATTAAGCCCCCTTATTCGTGCAGTTATGACACGCTGTATTCATTGCACCCGATGTATACGATTCGCTTCTCAAGTTTGCGGATTAGATGTATTAGGAACAACGGGCCGTGGATGTAACATGCTCGTTGGAACATTTACGGACAAAATGTTATTTTCTGAAGTATCCGGGAACATTATAGATTTGTGTCCTGTGGGAGCTTTGACCTCTATCCCTTATATGTTTAAAGCCCGGTCTTGGGAACTGAGGAAAACAAATTCCATCGATGTGACGGACGCTACTGGAACCAATATTGTAATAGACAGTAGGTATGATCGAGTTATACGCATTTTGCCTCGGGAACACGAGGAAATCAACCAGGAGTGGCTGTCAGATAAAGGTCGATGGGCCATTGATTCACTTGAAATACAGAGGTTAGTTACGCCAATGAAGAAAATAAAAAGTGGTTGTTGTACATTTGAGTGGGGTTCAGCTCTGAGAGAAGCATGTCAAATCATTCAATGCACACAAGCCGATAAAATACTAGCTATCTGCGGTCCTCACACTAACGTGGAGACTTTGGTAGCCTGCAAAGATTTCTTAAATACAGTTGGATGTGAGAATACTTACATAGAGCAAGGACTGCAATGTTTAGGATCGGGTTCTGATATTAGAGCTGGGTATTCTTTGAATGTGAAAATGAGTGATATTGCTCAAGCAGATAAAATTTTATTCGTTGGAACAAATCCTAGGTTTGAAGCACCAATTTTGAATACTTGGATACGTCAGGCTTACAGAGGCAATGAGGCTGATATTTTTGTGATCGGACCAAAATGTGACTATAATTACCATGTCACATATTTGGGCAATAACATTGGTTGTATACCGAAAGCCGCAGAAGTAATGAAAGGTGCCAAAAAACCTCTGATATTTTTAGGCCTTGAGCAACTAAACGCAAAGAGTGGCGGTCAAATCTTAAAAGATCTGGCTAAATTATCATGCTCAATAGGTAAATTCGAAGATTGGGAGGTGTTGCATGTGATACCTTTGGAAGCGAGCTTTATTGGTGCTCTAGAAGCAGGCTGGAAACCTGGTGCAAAGGAGATAATCAATAAAAAAGGTGCCATAGATCTTATTATCTCTTTGGGAGCTGACAAAATATTTTATGATTGGCAGCCATCAAGTGGCAGCAAATTAAAAATCATTTACATTGGATTCCAAGGTGACAGAGGTGCAGAGGTAGCAAATTTGATTCTACCCGGTAGTGCTTACACTGAAGCAGGCGGACTGTATTTAAATATGGAATGTAGATCTCAGTTTGCTTTACCAGCTGTCACGCCGCCAGGGAAAGCTCGGCATGATTGGAAGATAATTCGCGCTATAGCCGAGTGCTGCGGAGTTAACTTGGCGTATAGCGATCACAATAGTCTTTGTTGCAGGCTCGCACAGATCAGCCCACTTTTCACATATTTGGGCGATTATCAACCAAAGTTATTTTCAGATCTAGCATGGTCGATGGCAAAAGGTGAAGAGGCCTCAAATGCCAGTGAGTGCGACTTAAAAGTCGAAATGAGAACACTACCAGACTTTTATTGTTCTGATATATTCACTTATAATTCACCAACCATGGTGATGACTAAAAAGGCGTCTAAAGAGTTTGCCAAGTCAGCTTATGCTGCAATATAGCAGATTACAGATGAAAATAGACTGTGGAATACATACTCGTACGGGGAGTTACGCTGTTGGAGAGGTCATTGGCTAAAACTTGCTACTTGTATTTGCTACGATCATGGCATTCACCGATCGCTATTTTACTTTTATACTATTTGATTGTCATGGTATTTGCCAGTTGCATGGTATTCTCGTCCAGGTAATAACTGAATAATTTATTTGTATAGTTTTTAGAGGTATTTGAAATTCCTAAAAACTGTTTATTTTAATCTTTGTTTGAATGTTAGTATGTCCTTTTTATTGCCCACAATTATGTTATATTTTTTAGAAGACAATAAACGATTTACTTAGTTAAAGGTCTTTCAAAAATACATATTTTTCATTATCTTTTTATTTAAATACCTCTAGGATATATGAATGGCCAAAACACGGCAATAGGCTCACCCTCTAGTGGCGAGGGATCCCCTATATCACGATTTCTACCGACTAGTCAATAAAAGGTTTGTGTTTTCTTCCATCAGCGTTTCTTCCGAATATTCCTGTTCACCTTTCGCTACTATTGGTGAAATTTGGTAGTTAATTATCCTGTGCCTGGAGGGGTAATCCTCCAAAGATAAAGGCGTGACGTGATTATATGTAGGTATAACATTTACCGGGCACACATTATTATTTACTATGTATGATTTTAGATTGACATGGTCATTTACAAATTCACTATTAAATCGATCGGGATATATTTACCATGTTTGTTAATTTCTTCGCGTAACGCGAAATATCGGTTACGCAAAGAAATAAACAAACATGGTTAATATCCCGATCGATTTAATAGTGAATTATTATTTACTTCTGAATTTCGAAACGGCAGAATGTTTTTTGATTAAATATTGTGTGAGTGCATTGGAATGGATTTCTAGTTAGAATGGGGTCCTAATGTTGAAATACCTTGCTCAACCATTTGTCCGGCGATGGACGAGATAAAAAAGCAGTGCGTTAGGCACAAGATGTTTGGATGCATGGTTTTAAAATAAAAGACATAATTTTATAAAAACACGATCAAATTTTATTAAATATCAAATATTGTATTGTCTAACACGATTCCTTAACTATCATGTTTCACATCAATATCTCGTAATGGCATATTAATAATACGGTTACAAATACATTGGGTCAAAAAGTGTTGACAGAAAAGATAGTAGATGAGGACAGCTAAGTAACATACAATGAACATGTCGCGAGACTAGACACAGTTATATAATATAATGTAAATAACGTTTTTATCAATATTGTCATGAAGGAACAAGAAGTAGCCAAGGATATATATAACTTCAAAGATATAAATAAACAAAAAACTACTTTAAATAATAATACGCAATAAACAGAGAAAGCTGATGAAATCAAAATAACCAGTAATTCTAAAGAGGTCTCTAACTTTCAATAATGAAATATATAGAGATGGAAGTAATGAAACATATGAAGAGACTCATATACGATGAGACTTAGAACACACTCACATTATAAATACTTGTCACAATACATGGGCTTAAATGCAAAATCTACAAAAAAGTGTTATACACGATTATTATCCCAAAACGGTATGATCAGTTAATTATAGGTCTTATAGCTATACATATTAGGTAGTATCTTGTGCGCCAAAGCTCTACTTGGATGATAAAGCGTTATATAGAATTCCTTCTGCAATTGACTGATATTGATCATTGTATGTTTAGTTTAAATGGAACTTCTTTGTTAGGTCTGTCTATAAGTAATGTTTGAATATTTGTGTATAAGTCCCCCTGTTCAGTTGCAGAAGAAACTCAACTGTTAATACGACTTCTTTTAAATTTAACACTGATATGTGGCATGATGTGTCACGTCTAACTTGGTCGCTAGAGTACTCAACTCTACACAAGTCTAATACCGAACAGTCGCACTCACCCTCATCCTCGACTCACCGTAGGGAGGCCACACACAAAAGCATCAAATTACTGCACACAGCAAATTGCCACGAAAATCGTCAATTTGCTGCTTTGGTGCGTGGCCTCCTATATTATAATGTACTCATGTCGTAATAACTGTAAATTAATTCAAGCATTTGAAATATTCACTTAATCAGTATTTGTGCGAAAGAAAAGATATTGTAAAAATATTCGATTTATAAAAATAGTAGTTACTAAAAAGTCATCAAAATAGTTTTGCTGTTTTTTTGCATAATTTTTGATAAAGAATCAATTGTTAATAAAATGTTCAATAATTTGTCAATGGCTTAATTTGTAAATTGAAGTGAACTGTTTCAATCCTATTCACGGTTTACACGACTGCCCAAAAATGAAAGGTAATGGTTCAGGGTTACAATTTAGACAAAAATTTCATCCTGAGTGATACGCGCCATAAATATGTCAAAGAATATTTTGGTAGGGTAGTCGTGATTTTGATTTTTTTTAATAACTACAAATACTCCAATCGCTTAAATAACGATGGTTCAGTTTAAAATCTAAATGTATAATGCCAATGACGAAATAGTCTATTAAAATATGGCTATGTATTACTCACATCACCGGTCACCAACTGTTGGATTATTCAAAGATTGTTCTGCCCCTCCAGACAAATGGCAATACATTTGTAGGGTAGATTGGAATAGAATGATAAATGTATGGGATTGACATACGTTCACAACTGTCATAAACATCAAAATACGTGTCATTTCCATACATTGAACATTTTATCGCCTCTCAAAATCCAGTCCTGATTGACTACGTGATCTCGTGGGAGGCGGATACACGGAAACAAATTTACTGGCGTAGCTAAACGTGGCTTTGGTAGATTTTCTTGAAAACCTTGACATTGGCAACTTGCCATTAATAATTTTGTATTACATTTACCACTTGACATTGGCAAAATAGCAGCGATTCTGCTGCAAAAGAAGCCATCTTAAGAAGACAAAGATGAAGAACATTCTATCCTACAAAACTGATCAATTGCCACTTGTATAAGGAGCTAATTTTCTATAGATAGCTAAATCCTTATCGAGAAGGCGTCCGACTTGGCTACGGGGCTCCTGCGGACGTCGGGCGCCGGGCTAGGCTAGTATTACGTTTACGAGTATATTGTCAATCAAAAAGCCCGACCAACGCTGCAGCTATACGTTTAGCGTGGAATTATAAAAACCGTCTAAAGCATTATTTTTATATACGTAGTAAAAACATGGAAGCACTCCTGCGGACAGACTCTTTGCTGGACAGTGGCGAGGGGTTCCTACAACCTGATTTCCACTGGCTTTTTATACAGAGATGTTAGAGGAAAAAAATCCAGGCTCTATAAGAACCACCTTTATCCTAAACATAAGAACGCTATAGTGGGATGGCCCCCTGCGAGATGAATGGACGACATAGTCAAAGTCGCGGGTACCCGTTGGATACAGACGACCTTTAAAGATAATATTGATCAACGGTTCATGGACCAATCGATTGTTGATAAACCGTTTCAGAGTTGGTCAGATTGAAAGTCGATGGGGGAGGCCTATGTTCAGCAGTGGTCTCCTATGGCTGAAATGATGATGAGGTATAGCACATCAATGCTTATAAGTATTATGTGCATAGTGAAGATGGTAAAAGCAGGTACATCGGTAGGTATTACCCCTCGATTATACCAAGGTTTAAAACATATATTTGACAAGTTGCTAATAAGTCCCAAATCTCAGTGTGAACGCAAATGTGTTTTAAACTTGTTTGAGACAGCGTCAATACATGTTAAAAACCAGTGATTGTTGCCCCCTAAAATCCAACCACACGTCTAGATCGACTACCAGATCTCGTGGGGGGCGGACATACGGAAACCAATTTTCTGGCGTGGCTAACGTGGCTCTGGTAGATTTTTTTGAGAAATTTGACATTGGCTTGTAATTATTATTTGTATAATTTTGTACCTATTACATTCACCACTTATATGACATTGGCAAAATTGCAGCGGTTCTGTTGCTGCAGAAGCCATCTTTAGAAGAAGTTGAAGCAATTGTGTTATGATAGGGTTTCAACAAGTTTTTAGTTAATTTTCAACCACCATTTTCAACCTGTTGTATCCAACATGTTTACAACTTGTTTCTTGATGAAAACGAGTAGTTAAAATCAATGGATAACTAGATTAAGGTACTTATGCTTTTTTTCCACCAGCTTCTCTTACGAAAATTTTCACCCTTCGCCACTGTATGCTGACTATCAATTTATTTTTGTAATATTACTAACTCCGTAGTTCATGTGGATTGTAAATCACGCTATTGATATTATGTAGACGTTTTGAAATTTGCAAATTAACTGACGCGAATCAAATTATCGTTAATATTATATAAACTTAAGTAATAGTGTAACTTAACAATAGACTAGCGAAATAGATTAACATAACGGTAGAGATCAATAAACAGACAACAAAAGTTTCACGTCCGTTGAACAAGAAGGGCCTGACGTCATGGCTGTGACGTCACGAGGCAGCAAGTCGTCAGGCGGCTGGTAGTCTCACATTGCACATCGATTTGGTTTACACTTTGGTGATCGTCTTCAGCCTTCTACTTCTCAGACACCTGTCGAAAAGAAAGCTTAACAATACCACTCATGTTAGTAGGTATATCATTAGAGGTGTAAACATAGACATCTTAATAGCAATAGCATTTTAATTTCATCGGGATATTTACCATGTTTGTTTATTTAACTAACTCGCCGGTCGTCAGTACACCGTGATCATGGCGTTTGCAACAGTGCCGAAATATCGGTTATTCAACAAAATAAGCAAACCTGCTAAATATCCCGATGAATTTAACAGTGAATGTGTAAATGACTATGTCAATCTAAAATCATACAATAGCATTTTATCCAGAGTCAAATTGCTCAAAGGACATGACATAACATAAACTCACCCGTCTTACTCGTCTATATCCCCGAAGGGGTAGGCAGAGGTGCTAGCACCCACACTTCGTCAGTTTATGTTTAGGTCCCAATAGGTGGCGAACCAGCGATAAATACATACATAACTTCGAAAAGCATCGAAAAGGTCATTGGTGTGTGCCATGGTATAACCTGTGATCGAACCCGAGACCTCGTCTCAGCAGTTCATTACCCATACCACTAGGCTACCGCGGTTACTCGCTCAAGGGACAGTGTGTCTGATACTCTTCAAGACGTTAATTGGTAGTGCTTGTGCTCTGAGCACTTAATTAATTTCCTTGCGATTTACACCGCATAGCAAGGAATTGGGTCACAATTTATTTAGCTTCTTTTCGGTTAGGAATTTAGTTTTCTTCAAAGTGCCCGACTGGCGGCAATAGGCTCGCTCGCTATTACGTGGGACCAAAAATCATAGTTGGCGAAATGTGGGTGTTTAGGCAGAAGGCCCACCCCTTCGGGGATTTCGGGCGTGAGCATATGTATGTATGTATGTCAAACTGCTTAAAATCTTAGCACGGACATATTATAGTTAAACTAGGTAGTATAAAATGGGCTACACTGGAAAAAGTGAATGTTCAAGACGAGAGTTGAACCCGCAATGAGTCCCTTACAAGGGTGGAGATAGGCACACTTAGCTTAAGTACAATCAATCAATCAACCAATCAAGTAATCAATCAATCAATCAACCCATCAAGTAACCAATCAATCAATCAATCAATCAATCAATCAAGTAATCAATCAATCAAGCAATCCTTAGAATTCCTTACCGGCGCACGTGTTTCCTTCTTCGTACAGTCACGGGTCCTTTAAGCGGGGCGTGAAAAAGCATTTGATGAGGCCGTCAAGCTGAGCGCCACTATTGTAGCACTGTACGTGTTTGCAATGGTGACCTTCTTTCATGGGACTTTGCCTTCAGCTTAACATTAGGCGAGGTGAAGTCAAATTGACGTACCATAAATTACAAAAAAATCAATCAATCAATCAATCAATCAATCAGCCTCTCACAGTCCACTGCTGGACATAGACCCCGCCCAATATTAAGAGGCTATGGCCTACAATTTCTACGCTGGCCATACGGGAGAACTATTTGCTTTGTGTCCTACAAAGCAAATGTCATGAAACATTATTCCTAGTAGTATTATTTAAATTTTTTAAACTTCATATATTTTTTAATTACCTCATGCAGCCGCGGTATAACATAAACACTCCGTAGAAGCTGAGTATAATGGTGGCCGACCAAATAACTGTGAGTAATGAGCTACTGCCCTCTGAAACAACATAATACATTCACATATTTTTAGGATAGGCAGATGTGTATTAACACCAGCATTTCATATACCGTAAAATTGTGAGTGAGCCTATTGCTGTCAATTGGGAGATTTTCCTTCTTTTCTATTGCTACTAGCTGTTGCAAGCGACTCTGTCCCTGTGGATCTGATCCAGTTTCCACTGCTCCATAAAAACATTACATAGAGCTCAAGGAACAAATTAAAGAAAGAATTATTTGAATTGGTCCAGCCTTCTTCGAGTTTTTCGAAGCGATTGATGCGAGAAAGATAAGCTACAATGAAAAAAATCTTTTTTCCCTTCTTACGGGGTTAATTTTTTCATACGCTAATAGATGCTTCTAACATAAAAGGCATCAACTGCCAAGATTTAAGATCTTAGGCCCAGCAGTTTAGGTTCTGCAATGACAAATCAGTTATGACCAGCTAGTAATATGTGATTGGATACTGACATCTCCCCATTACTTACACACAAGGAGTGCATCAGAGCAGATTGTATTGTGACTAAAATAAAATACAACTGGCGGAGTTCGGAGTTGTCTAGTGTGGAGTCAGATCAGTGTCATTGGCACGAGAAACTATGGAAATCGTAATATAAAGCTATCTAACATACATTACGAATTCGATAAAAGAACGTGTTATGGGCACTGTAAATAAGGACGGAGTATCTGCTATGTAACTTCTACGGATAGCTACGCTTATTGCTACGAGAGCTACGATCTTCTACGAAGTATTGTAATATGTTCAACAACTTTAAAGTGTCTAATTTTTTTATACTACTGGCAGACAAGTACACTGCCCACCTGATGGAAAGCGGTCACCGTGACCTATGGATGCTTGCAACACCAAGGGCGTCAGACACCCTCAGCTTTATACGACCTTGTGGGTTTTAGTAGTTACTATGATCATCAGTCGTCAAAACAACGACTACAGGAAAAAGAGTCAAAGAATTAAAGAAGAATTAATTTCATTTATTCAGTTTAGGCACATAAAGAGCACTGATGAATGTCAAAGTTTTACAATAATTATGTACCTACATTTGTCAAAAATATTATAATTTATAATAAATAAAATGCTTAGTAAATAAATCATTAGAAAATGATTCTTTCGCTGGTTCGGTAGTTAAATCTCCTGAGAAGAGACCAGCAAGAAACTCAGGTAGATTATCGTTATTCTTCATTTTCTTTTTAATATTTAGTTCTGTTTATTAATAATAACTGGGTGCAAGAGCAAGTGAAGATTAAGACCACGCATTTTTATCATCAAGATATTCGTCTACTTTATAATAGCTTATTTTTTGTGTTCTTACCAATGTATCCGTCGTGGTAGATGTCCCGGTTGACCCAGGTGCGGCGCGGGCGATCGTCGCGCCCGATGCCCAACAAGTCGGGGATGTCCTCCAGCTCGCCGGTGCAGTTCTCCCACTCGATGGTCACGTACCTGAGACATCGACGTTGGGACAGTAGTAGAATAGTCATTTTCATCGATCCAGTACAATAAGGGCACATTTTTGCTGTTTCGCCGAAAACATCGTATTTTGTTACGAATGCGAATAAAAGTAATTTAAATTAACACCATCTTCGGAAGAGAGGAGGTGTTTCATGCTGCAAAATACAATTTTGCTGTAATATTCGGTCGTTACATATGAATTTGCCGTTTATTTAAAGAAATTGGAGCAAACTCAATTTCCAGTACAATCATTTTTCAATTTTTTTAGGAATGACAAATCCAAATTTTAAGATTTTTTTTTGTGTATGAATGAGACAACATTAAGCAAACATTGCTGTTTGCTTAATTTTTGAAAAGTGGTAGTTGTAATTAAGTAATATAAAATTTATCGTCAAAATGTAGGAAGCATGTAGGAAGTACCGTTTTTGGAGATCGAATTTAATTTTTCAAGCGGTCAATAAAAACAAAATTGAATACAGAGTTGTAATATTTTGAAATCTACTTTCTAACAAAATATAAATAATGGAAGTAGCTATTAAATTACAGGAATAACGAACTCATGAATCTGTAAAAAAAAATTGCCAATTTCCTATTATTTCGACCTCTAGACGAAAAAGGCACATTGATAACAAAATTTTAAAAAAGTGGACGATGGAATAAGTTTAAAAACTCATTCTATTCAAATGTATTTGGTGCTTACCTAGAGGGAGTGCTGCAAGTCTTTCGCGCCGGCACCAGTAGCTGTCGAGTGCGCGTGCGGGCCCCGCCGCGACAGGGGCCCCACGAGCCCCAGGGGCCAGGCTGACCAGATTCAGACTGCTTGCATCCACATTCTAGTTCGCAAACTTCATCTTCCTGCAAAACGAGATTTACTTATACATTTTTTTGTTTTGTATTTCTTATTGCTGGTAATATAGCCGCTGTGTTGATATAAGGATTTCTTCTTCTCTTTTCCTAATGCATGTTATGTACACCGTAATTGTTGTATATATCGGGAAAATTACCTATACTAATTATTTGTGTGGTTGTACTTATAAATAAATAAATAATGCGGGCCGCGAAAAAGTAACTGTCAAGGCCGTCAGAGAGATTATAGGGTCGATAGTCAATGTAAAAAAATAAGTACACCATCTTCTAGCAAATAAATGAATTTGATTTGATTTGATTTGATTTATTTTGCATTGATATAACTATAAGAAATACTTAAGACTAGTTAAGTAAATGGATCACCATCTACATCAGTTCAAAACGCAGCCCAAGAAGACTCCGGCATTCCTCACACCTAGGTTTTGTGTAAGGAAACGTATGTCCCTCACACGCTTTGTTCCTCTAAGGATAACTTTATAGCTTTTTTTTGTATTATACTTTATGGTTGTATTTTTGAGCCCTGGGCGTTGGGCGTAAAGTCTAAACTTCTGTAAACTACCTTTTTTAACGTGACGTTTTTAAAACTCTTGTGTGTGTAAGGCCTTAATGGAATAAATATATGTAAAAATAAGTATATAGTACCTGGTAGTGCAATGGTGGTGCTACGACTCGTCCTGGTAGAACTGCGGCGCAGCGCCAGGGCTGCAGGAAGGTGTCCCCGAGCTCGTCACCCCCCACGGAAGCCAGCTCGCAGCGAGCGTGGGACACCTTCACTCCCCAGCCGCAAGACCCATCCGCCTCCTTGCCTGATATGGTCTGAGTACCAGAAAAATGGGTAAATATTGAGAAAAATGGGCAGCAACATGACTATGATGTTAGTCTATCGCAGTCCACTGTTGGACATAGGCCCCTCCAATATAACATAACATAACATAAATAACCGCGGTAGCCTAGTGGTATGGGTAATGGACTGCTGAGATGAGGTCTCGGGTTCGATCCCAGGTTTTACCATGGCACACACCAATGACTTACGATGCTATTCGAAGTTATGCGTGTATTTAACGCAAGTTTATAAGTGCCCGGTTAATGGCAATAGGCTCGCCACCTATTACATTGGGACTAAACATATACTGGCGAAATGTGGGTGCTAGCACCTCTGCCTAGCCCTTCAGGGATATAGGCGTGAGTTTATGTTATGTTATTTAATTCAATTATTATTTGGACATCATTAATTGATTTAATATTATTTCTTGTGATATAACATGTTTTTGAATTACTTTGGAATGATAATTAGATAATGCTTTTTAATTTGTTATTATTAATATTGTGTAAGAATTATTATTTGAAGCATGTTGAAATGAAATTATTATAGAAGTGATGAAAAACATACTATGTCATTATAATACGACAGAGTAGTAACATAATGTTTTTATGTCATTATGTTACTACTCTGTCGTATTGGGTTGGCCTGTAATGACATAGTATATTTTTTAAATAAATAAATAAAAAAAATATTGGAAGGCTTCAGTCTACCGTTTCCATATTGGCCAGCCGGGTTGATTCAGGAAGGTTTTATTTCGAGTTTTCTTCTATCGTGAGAAAAAAGTAACCTGGATATGACAGCCGAGGGAGGGCCTGGCGACGAGCCGCATGCAGGGCTCCCGCGGGCACGGCGCGCGCTGCTCCGTGGGGGCGCAGGCGCGGCCCGGCCACACCGCCGCCGTCAGGTGCTGCCTGCAGGGCACATATTGCTTGGTTATAGTGGGTGGATGATGACTATACTCCATTTGGTTAGGTACTTAAAAAAAGGGTAACAATGTTGTAGCATTTCTTTATAAAAACACGCAATCCACAAACTCGTGTAAACAGAAAAACTTCTTAACACTAAGTAATAACTATTCAAAGGAATACATATTTATAGTACGTAGTTAGTTAGTTACATAGTTGGGTGTGGAATAGAGGAAACCCTTGAGTGAACCGATATACGTTTCAAGTTTGGCGAATATATCAAGTTCTGAGTTATTTTTTACCAAATCGTTGTACTGACGGGCCATCCTAACCAGGGGGTTATAGAATGAAACGTTGTTTTTATAAACCTGTAAGGCAAATAGATTCGTATGATTGGATCTGCGTGCGCTGTGTCTGGTGTTGAAAGTAATTTGAGAGAATAAGTAAGGGGTATCCAGTTTCGAGTGAATTACCTTATAAAGATGAACTGAATCAAGATATGTGCGACGGGTTTCCAACTTTTGAACATTATATCTTATGAGCCTAATTTCGTAATTAAGATTTGTACGACCTTAAATTCGAGTGCGTTACGGGGCTCGGTGTGCCCTTTAATAGTACTACTACATTATGCGGTACGGGATAAATAGACCCCGTATACACCTACTACTTAATTAACTTATAGCTGTCTGAAATATAGCTATTTCTATTTTTTATCTTTTTAGTCTTATAGATTAAGAAATGTGCTATACCGTCTTTTCGTCAGCAGATTTGATAAAAATTGATACAATTAGGAATTTTTGAAACTTTTCGGGGTCAAACACATGTTAAGCAAATAAACTAAGCAACTAACTAAAGTAACTAGTCGTTGCTGAGTTTTTGAACAAAACTTAAAGACATCCAAGATTGTTTACGTTTTTTAAGTACCTAAACAAATGGACTTTAGTTGTTATTACAAGTTTATTGTGTGTAAGTTTACGAGTATGCTTGTAAGTATGCTCATTCTATTAATGTTTGTATGCATGTTTGTATGTATGTTTGCATGTATATTTGAATACTTGAGTTGAATATGGGCCCCATTGGTATATGGACAACTATAAGGAACACTGCATTATGTAATTTTAGGGCAGAACGAAATTTGCCGTGTCATCTAGTAAACGGAATTTAGAGGATATAAATATCGTCCTTTTTAAAGTTGGTTAAAAATAAATTATAGTACAAAATTGACCTGGTCCTGCGCATATGTCGCGCCGTGGACGCGTCCCCACAGGAGCAGGCGGTCGCGTCCCACTCGCCCCACGGGCCGAGCTCGCAGTCCACGCCGCACGGCACGTAGCACCACGACTCCTTCGCCTCCGTCGTTGTGGTATTCTGTTAGAAGGTTGACTTAGTAATCGTGACGCAAATATTGGTAAGGTCGATGACGCTCATATGCGTCAAACATTCGGCAAATATTTGACAAAAAAAGAAATGGTAAGGTCTATGACGCATATATGCGTCATACATGCGTCAGTCAGGTCGATGACGTATATAAACACAACAATCGAAAAACGTGCTGGAGATTTTATAAAAAACTGTGTAACGTCCTAATTTAAATGAATATGATGATTTTAATCAAACTAACGAGTGCTGTCTAGATATTAACATATTCCAATTTTAAATTAAATATATTGAAGACAATTTATTGAGTTCCTTCAATTTTAATATGACTATAATATTTCACTTCATTAAAATTCAAGGTGGGCATACATGATCTGATTGAGAGAGGCCCACTCAGTAAATTGCGAAGATAAAAGTCAATGTAAAGTACGTAAATTTGCTGCTTTGTGGCATCTTCCTTAGTGTCTAGCAATTCCCTTCTATTACAATTTTACTACTCATATATATGGGTAATTTCACCGACCGCATTTTTAGAGTTTCTTCGCATGAAATCACTATTTAAAACGTTTATCTATGACCACTCTATTTTTTTTCATGTAATACGAACACTAGCTTATATGAAGTCACTACTGAAAATACATTTCTCTTAAACATAAAATTTAAAAAAAATTAAAATATGCTAGATTCCAATAACGGTGGCGTGTCCGCGATGCACCTTTAAGCGCATTTACCTCTTTAAGTCCGCTATGATTGCAAATTTAGTACTTAAATTAAGATTATTATGTTAATTAATATATGAAGCAACCATATTTACTGCTTTCATTACTTCTATTATAACGCAGACATCGTGACAATGTCGATAAGGAACGTCCGCGCCTAAAGTGCAATTTCGGTGTGTTTTTTTTAAACCCTTATACAACGTATACACGTCAATTTAAACGATCTATCTTCTTACGCACGCGGAGTTCCAGTCATGCTCTTGCGCTTACGCAGTAATGGCATGTCCGATTCTGCCCAGTTTTCCCGCTAATACGTAAGTACCTTCTTATTTCTAAGAGGGAGTACGAAATTTTACAATCACGGTGGGTTACTGTATGAATGAATATTTGGTTTTAACACTACGATTTGCGAGTATGTTGTGTGTTGTTAGGTACCCTCAGCAATCATACATTTCACGTGACGAATGCATCACTGAGTTTTGTTTAATTTCATTTTTTCTTGATGTTTCTAACTTCGGTGGTGCAATATCGGTGGTTTCGGTGGTAGATTTATTGTCACCTGTATTGCATCAATACTAAAATAGCTATGAGTTTCCATATCTTTGGTAAGATATTTACTCACAAGGTAATAAATAATAAAATTACTCATTTTTTTGTTATAATTAACGTATTTACTATTACTACTGAGAGTGGGGCAATATGAGTATGGGAGGCGTAACCGAAGGGGTTGGAGGCTGGCCGACTTTCTTGAGAAAGAGCGACTCTTTATGATGAACTCTTTCTTCAAAAACCGCCTTACAGGAAATGGACCTGGATGGGCCCCGGTGGTCGTACCAAAAATGAGATTGACTTCATCATGACGACGCATAGACGGATATTCAATGATGTCTCAGTGATCCATGGGGTGAAAACCGGAAGTGATCACCTAATGGTTAGAGGCACATTGAATATTAATGTTAAACTGGAGAGATCCCGTCTGATGAGGTCTACGCTCCGACCTAGAGCTTCCCATATACAGTACCCCGAGAGCTTTCAACTCGAACTTTCGAATCGCTTCTCTTGCCTAGAAGAATGCAGTACAGTGGATGAGATAAATAACAGGTTGGTTGAAGCTGTCCATTCAGTGGGCTCCAAAGCTCACCGATCACACCCTCAAACTCATGGCCGAACGACGCTCTATGAGGCTGCAGTCTACCAATGACGCTGAAGCACATCGGCAGCTCAATAGACGTATCCAGCAGTCTTTGCGACTCGACATCCGTGCCTTTAATACTCAATGTATTAAAGAAACGATTGAGCGAAATAAAGGCTCCAAAGTGTTCGCAAGAGACTTGTCTATTGGGCAGAGCCAGTTGACAAAACTGAAGAGGAAGGACGGCAGTGTCGTGTCGACTAAGGGAGATGTTTTGAGGGGGATCGAGGGGTTTTATGGACAGCTTTATACCTCAGTCACTAAGCCTCCTACTGATACGGTTAAAGATCCAAGAGCCAAGCTAACCCGACACTACACCGAGGATATCCCGGACATCAGCCTGTACGAGATTAGGGTGGCCCTCAAGCAGCTTAAAAATAACAAGGCACCAGGAGAAGACGGAATCACTTCGGAACTTCTGAAAGCGGGTGGAACACCGATACTTAAAGTCCTTCAGAAGCTCTTCAACTCCGTCTTATTCGAAGGTACTACGCCGGAAGCATGGAACAGAAGCGTAGAAGTCTTGTTCTTCAAGAAAGGTGACAAAGCCTCTCTTAAGAACTACAGACCCATCTCGCTTCTGAGCCATGTTTATAAGCTGTTTTCGAGGGTTATCACGAATCGTCTCGAACGCAGGTTTGATGACTTCCAGCCACCCGAACAAGCCGGTTTCCGAAAAGGTTATAGTACGGTAGACCACATTCATACGCTGCGGCAAGTCATACAGAAGACTCAGGAGTATAACTTGCCACTATGTCTAGCGTTTGTGGACTACGAGAAAGCCTATGATTCGGTCGAGACATGGGCAGTGCTACAATCTCTCCAGCGGTGTCATATAGACTACCGGTACATCGAAGTGCTGAAGTGTTTGTATAAAAACGCCACCATGTCAGTCCGAGTACAAGATCAGAGCACAGTGGCGATACTGTTGCAGAGGGGAGTGAGATAAGGAGATGTAATATCCCCGAAGCTCTTCACCAATGCAATGGAGGATGCCTTTAAGCTACTGGAATGGAAAGGTCTTGGCATTAATGTTAATGGCGAATACATCACTCACCTTCGTTTTGCCGACGATATCGTGCTCAGGGCAGGATCGCTGGAGGATCTTAACACAATGCTCGACGACCTCAACCGAGTCTCTCAACAGGTGGGCCTCAAGATGAATATGGACAAGACCCAGGTTATGGCGAATGCTCATATTCTAAGGCCCTCCCCAGTGTCAGTTGAAGGCTCGACCCTCGAAGTTGTAGACAAGTACGTCTACCTTGGACAGATGGTCCGATTAGACGTCAATCGTCGAATCCAACTCGGCTAGGCAGCGTTCGGGAAGTTACACAGCGTCTTCTCGTCCAAAATACCTCAGTGCTTAAAGACAAAACTCTTTAATCAGTGCGTGTTGCCCGTGATGACCTATGGCGCCGAGACGTGGACCCTCACTATGGGCCTCATAAGAAAGCTCAAGGTCGCACAGCGAGCTATGGAAAGGGCTATAATCTAGGCTAGGCTCGGAATCTCTCTGCTGGATCGAATCAGAAATGAGGAGAAACGCAGACGAACGAAAGTGGTCGACATAGCCTACAGGGTTAGTAAGCTGAAGTGACAGTGAGCGGGGCACGTAGCAAGAAGAACAGATGGCCATTGGAGCCGAAAGGTTCTTGAATGGAGACCGCGTACCGGTAGACGAAGCGTGGGACGGCCTCTTGCGAGATGGACGGACGACAAAAGCAAAATTGCCTTTGGCAGCATGATGTAGCATCTGCACCATGCATCCAAGCCGTTAGTACATATTGTTTAGATAAATATATCACAATTTATAATTTCAGTGTGATCTTGCAATTTCGGTGGGTTGACAATTTCGGTGGTTGTTCTATTTTTATAACAAATGCAGTTATTTGTTTCCTTCTAAATATCTAGAATACTAATGTGTTCTAAAAGAACACCATTAAATTTTTTCATCGGTAAACCTATGATTGAAAAATACCACCGAAATTAGCAAAAAATGAGGCATGCGTGAAATTACCCATATGTATGAGCGACTACTTACTGGACAGTATGAATCGTTAACAAATATTCCGTCACTACGCAGACATCTAACAGCCCTCTTCTTAGTACCCTCGCCGCATGGAGAACCTCCTAAAAAGATAAAGCCATTAGCATGTAGCTAGATATTATTTACATTGAGTGATATTCGAATAAACTTCCGTCAGTATCAAGATAAATCATGTCGAAATGAATCGTCATCATCATCATGTAAATGTATCATCGTGATTACATCCGGCCAAGGTGTACTCGGAGCTCAGGGTCCACCTTCCTGCTTTTCCACGTTCAATTCGCGATCTTCGGTGTCCATGGTAGCGACATCATTGGCTTGCATGTCAACCTCCACAACGTCTGTACTTCTTAGACCTACCCCTCCTACCGGGACCCATATTGAAATTAATCACAAAGTTGGGACATATTTCCTGTATCTACATTACTTTTCATCACGGAAACAGGTTCCTGTAGTCAACGCGAATCCTAAAAATATACAACTCGGGAAGAGTCACAGGCATAAGCTAGTAAATAAAAAAAATCCTCACCTAAAGGCTGACAGTCATCCCATGGTGCAACATGCCAAGAGTACACGTGTGGAGAGCAGGGCTCCGCCCCCACCAGGTGAGGACACGCCGCGCCGCCGTCGTCTGCAGGGCGGAGCACCACACGAGTACGGTCACGACGACCACCCCATTTGGTCTGTCATAAATAGTTATAATTTTGATTACACGAATCCTATTTCTGATTATATTTGATATCTTGGACGAATAAACATTTCAGATAATAATAGGCTAAAGTTTATATTACGGAGGCCTATTTTCATGGTCGGGAATATTTTAACGAAATATTTACATCTGCTATTGACCACATTTATCAAAATACCTTTACATGTCATAAATAAAATACTATCAATTAATTAATATAATCAGAAACTTGATTGAGTATTATTAATAAATGCAAAGTTCAACTATGTCTTTACCCACTATTGTAATTGTACATATTAATTGCTATGTGTTGTTTAGAGGAGTGCCACAGGGCTTCAACCTTGGTCCATATCTAAAATCCAACCAAAATACTTATATGTATTTTAGTATATACATTAGTATATGTCAAGCAAACGTTACCTGTTCACAGGGACTCCATTCTGACCAGCTGCTTACAACACAATCTGCAGGACAGGGTGCTCGGCATGTCGCGTCTCGTGACGGGGCGGGACCTGCCCCGGAAGATTCACACGTCGCGTCATCCAGCACTCGACCTTCTCCATCGACACAACTAAAAGAAAATAATAATGTTAATGGGATTGTAAGTTTCTTCTTAAACTAGGCAACTCAAAACACAGACAAGATAATTCTGTCTGGCTGGTTCAATGGTGCGGTCTGATTAGTGCGCAAAGCAGCGATGGGAATTCCCCGTCCCCCGTGTAGCCGTCCTCGCGAACTCGGTTGGGTCTTACAAATGTCAATCGATTAGCCTATCGTACTCCACTGTAAGACATAGGCTTCTCCCAATGTTGATGAGTGAAGAAGTACAAGTGTGTTATCAATAATGTATAACAATAGGTTCTATTGCGGAGTGGTAAAAGATTTACTGATTGACTCTAATCATTTATTTATATTTTACATGAACTTATATACTATGTTTTATTGCTAGTAGTGTAGTGGGGTTTGCTCTCGTAGTCACGTCTCATGATGACTCGTGTAACTCGTATGCTGAGTAGACATTTCATTGTTATGGTAGAGGAGCGTGATTTCTTATTTGGTGTTTACGTGAGTTTTCACTTCCTTGTATAAATCACGCCGCTTACTCATGACTGCCGTAGGTTCCACCAAATGCCATCAATCAACAGTATAAACAATCTAAGAACTTTCTCCGCAGCTAGAGTACATTGTCAAGAAATCTGACGGTCATGGCACTCACGTGGCGGTCCGGTTAATGATGGCTCTCCCGCAGAGCGCGCGCAGTGGGGCGCACACGCTCCAGTCGCCGAGCGCCCAGCGCGGCTCCGACACGGCACAGGTCGAGCGCTGCAGGGTGGCGCCACACTCGCGGCCTCCGCCTGAACCTTCTTCTATCACCTCCCTGGGGTACATCAGTTTAATTAAGATTTTTTTTTCATTATGCATACAGTCAAAAGGTGGAACTCTCTGCCTGAATCTGTGTTATCGGATAGCTATAACTTGGAAGTCTTCAGGACTAGAGTGATTAGGTTATTTCTGGGCGTGCGTGCTCTACCGTCGACCACAAACGCCAGCGTATCGAATATAAAGAAAGTAATTGAACTATTTTCCAAGAATAATCTAACTAACCTTGAAGTAATTTAACTAACTAGTGGCCAGGACATCACATATTAAAAAAATAAATAGCATAATAGCTAATGATAGCAATATACTGTATATTCAATGTGTCAGAAAAGTACCGATTTAGATCGTAAAATACTTGACCCCGCGATAAGTCCCTTTCATGAGAATTCTTTTGATCCATTAAGTTACGTCGTATGTCACGGGTTCCCTCTGGGCCTTCATTTTTTCCAATCTAAATCAATTTGAAGAGATAACATATTTAATGCTTCAAATCCTCATTAAATATTGAAAAAAAATAATAAAATAAATCAGAGTTTCTCACCTCGTTCGGAAGCGGAAGGCGGCCCTGGAGCCGGGCTCGGCGGCGCACGGCCCCCACTCGCCCCACGCGCCCACCGCGCAGTCGCGCGCGCACCGCCCCGAGCACGCGCCGCGCAGCAGCGCCGGGAACTCGCCGTCGTACGAGTAGCCGTCCGTGGACGCCTCGCGCACTCGGCTGGGCCCTGGAAATGGAAATATTTAGCATATTGCAGTCCACTGTCGTACAAAGGCCTTTCCCAATGTTGGAAAGCTTTGGCCTACTGTTTTCACGTTGACCTGAAGGGTTGGTACTTCTTTTTTTCGGGGGTCCCCCGCCGGAGCCGGTTGGGGAGGGACCGACTAAAATGCACGCCGTGTATGGGTCTTTAGTCGCCGGAGGTGAGATGGTAGCCAATATATCCCTCGCACCCCGGCAGACCCGGGGCCCTCTCAAGATGGACTCCTTCGGGTGTAGGGACCACGGTGTCCTCATCTAGCCTCCGGGTATGGGGAGGCGCATTTTGCACCGCCGTCGCGGCCTGCTTCCGCTAGTGTGGCAAGTGGCTCCACCCGTTATTCCCAGGCCCGCAGGCGGGTTGGTACTGGATTTATTTCGAATGTTCCTTCTCTCGCAACGATATCGTCTGCATATTTTTCCGTTTGTCGCCTCTTACTACACCCTTCGGATGAGATAGAGTGGTGATATTCTTTCTCCGTTACCACACCGATATGGGACTGTGGAACATGTGAATTCACCAATTCCATTGGTCTCAAATTGCTTTTGACTGAAATATCAGTCAATAGTACTATCGATCAGAACTAGAAAGTTTAGGAAAAAACTAGAGCAGTGCTTACCGGTGAGGGGGTGATATTTCTTGCACACGTCCATGGGTACGTCCCGTCCACCGACCATGCAGCGCGCCGCGCGAAGTGATCTGCCTTCACCGCACTCCGAGCTGGAAGTAAATGACGATAAAAAGTTAAAAAAATAACAAATATATATGCCCTGACACCTATTTACCTCTACTACTACACTGTGTGACTAAGCATGAATAAAATTGTCCATAGTCATACTAGTGTGTCTACAGATGAATCAAAATTATTCATAGTCACACTAGTGTTGCAATTGATGATGCTTTGAATCGGTTGGGATAAACAATTTTTAGCAGTTATAAAGTTCTTACCCAGGAGGCAGTATGCAGTCAGAATCGGCTGGTAGCAGCTCCAAGGACACGTTTTTGCAAACGCAATTCGGAACATCAGGATCAGAAGCATCCAAATATCTGTAAATAGTTTGGTTATAAATTAAAATTAATAAATTCAGAAGAAAACTTATAAAATAAGACATTGGAGCATGAAAAGTATAAATATAAACCTTAAAAATATTTTTGAAATTTCATAATAACATATCCGCGATTAATTTCGTAAATAGACTTATTTCGTAGGAATCAATTATTTGACATTTTAGTTTTAAGCCAACGTCAGTAGCTTTTCGGTGCATCTACTAAACATAGGACAAGATTCTGACGCAGGCTTCCCAGTCCCCCGGGGTTGGGAGGTCAGACGATCCAAGATGATGATACTCACTTGAGTGGGTCAGCACAGATGACGTTGCAGGTGAGAGGCTCGATGTGCTCGCACGTGACGCGGCACGCCGCCACGCCGCGCGGGATCAGCTGGCCTGCGCACGCGCCGGCCTCCACGCGGTGAGATTCGGACCCACACCATATGCCTGTAACATGGAGGATAGGGATTTAGATTTTAGCTTCATATTCGAAATATTGTAGTTACAGTCAGCATCAGATTGATTTTAACATGAAAAGACCAGAACATCATAAATTCAATCTATTAAATAAAAATGAATATTGCTAAAAGCAAAATTCGCGACAACTGCTTGATATTTTTCAACTAAAGCAGAGAGGAAATTAAAAGAATATCCATACATGAGTTACGGTAACTGAATTGTTTATGGGCGAATGGGAAGGGGATCAAAATTCCACGCGGGCGAATTCGTGGCCATTAAGTTAATTCATTATACCTTTTTTTAAATCGCAGTGGTCTAATTGTGGTAAGCATCCAGAATAACCAAAACGTCATCGCAATCAGTTTTCAATATAATGTAAGTAATCATGGGAAGGAACGGAACGCTGTACCTTTTTTGAGTAGGGTCTCCTTGCAATCTATTCCAGGTACGGAAACCAAAATCACCCCATCTTTTACCATGGATGACAGACAACGACTGAGAGAAAATTTTGATCAGTCCGAATTTTTCCTCAGAAATTATACAATTCTAGGCTAAAATACACTCCCGTAGCAGAAGCAGGTCGCGGTGGTGGCGCAAAAATGCGCCTCACCACATTAGGGGTTGGTTACTATCTCACCTCCGGCAACTAAGGACCCAAAGACGGCATGCGTTTTAGTCGGTTCGAGTTCGACATTACCTCCCCAACCGGTTCTGGCGGGGGATGTTCGTTGGGATTTTTCGCAATATAAAAAAAGCTAAAATACACTTACTCCTAACTCTGTACCCAACGCCGCACAGTTGTGCTGGCGGTAATCGGCACGTGCTCCAGTCGCCGGCGACCCAGGCGGCGTCACGGGCGCGACACGACCGCGACACGGGACAGTCACGAGTTTCCTGTCTAGGACCGCAGCTCGCCCCGCCGTGGACTACTCGGACGCGAACTTGTTTGCCTGGTTCTGTGAATCAAAAACCATATTGGTTCAGGACTTTTATCCTCAGACATACTGATCGTAAGTGTTAACTCTGTTGGGTCATACTGATCACAAGTGTTGACCCTGTTGGGGCATACTGACCACAAGTGTTGGCCTGTTGGGATATACTGACCACAAGTGTTGGCCTGTTGGGATATACTGATCACAAGTGTTGGCCTGTTGGGATATACTGACCACAAGTGTTGGCCTGTTGGGATATACTGACCACAAGTGTTGGCCTGTTGGGATATACTGATCACAAGTGTTGGCCTGTTGGGATATACTGACCACAAGTGTTGGCCTGTTGGGATATACTGATCACAAGTGTTGGCCTGTTGGAATATACTGACCACAAGTGTTGGCCTGTTGGGATATACTGATCACAAGTGTTGGCCTGTTGGGATATACTGACCACAAGTTGCCTCTTTTGGGGTATACTGACTACAAGTGTTAACCCTGTTAGGCCATACTGACCATAAGTGTCAACTCTATTGGTGTATACTGACTACAAGTGTTGACCCTGTTGGGGTATACGGGTCACCAACGATTGGTCGACAATCAATTGGTCGACATATCAATTGGTCGACAAACAATTGGTCGACAGTATCAATTGGTCGACAAGTTAATTGGTCGACAATTAATTAGTCGACATTAAATTGGTCGACATATCAATTGGTCGACAAAACTAGTTTCCAGTTAATGTAACAATATTATTCATTTATACTAAATTTTAAAATGCATCATATCGCTAAAAATTAAACCCATTATATATCTGTTCGGCTAAGCTTTCTTATATAGGTCCACGAGTTCACAGTCCATAGTTTTTTTACACTAAGCTATTATTAATAGAAGCTTCCACAATAAAGTTTCAAGTTACGGAGATCAATCGTTAACGAGAAAAAACATAATCAAAATCGTAAAAATGTACCAATATTTTATCACTTTTGACAACAGAACACATACTTTTAATGCTTTTGACATTTCGTCTCATCATTAAACGTTTCGTTTTATCAAAGGTAAGCGCACCAAAATGTTTTACTTCCTTAAATAATTAAATAAATACGTATATTTATTGACTAAGTTATATTATCCATCATATTATTATGTTAAATACGTATATTTCGCTGATTGAACTGAATGCTATTAAATTTATACTTATAATAATTTACCGACTTTTACCGCCTATTATTGAGTGAAACTAAACGTAAATCTGCGGTCATTCAGCCAAGTTCCAGAAACGAATCGGTCATATTTATAGTTCTTGGTTTAGGTTAGGTTAGAATTGTGACCACACAACGCACGAGCCGAGCGAGCGAAGCGAGCGTGCCGCGGTAGCGGCCGGCGAAGTGCCAGAAACGAATCGAAAACGAAAAAGGTCATAAACATAACCGTAAATCAGTCGTATTTTATGATGAACTTTAGGTGAGTCAATATTTTTAACCCCTTTACTTTATTCGGTACCCCTTTGCGATATTTAAATCGATGTCAATACGAGAAAATGCGGAAGTTAGGTTAGAATATAAAAAAACTCGTATTATTTTTATTTTTAAGCTTTATTTTTAGGCTAAGATTTAATGAGACTAATTAATTGTCGACCAATTATATTGTCGACCAACTTAATTGTCGACCAATTAACTTGTCGACCAATTGATACTGTCGACCAATTGTTTGTCGACCAATTGATATGTCGACCAATTGATTGTCGACCAATCGTTACAAACCCGGGGTATACTGACTACAAGTGTTGACCCAGTTGGAGTATACTGACCACAAGTGTGACCCTGACCCTGTTGGGATATACTAACCACAAGTGTTGGGGCAGGGCGACCACGGCATCCAAGACTCGACTCGGCAACCGCGCCTGCAGCGCACCGTACATGCACGACGAGACGCCGGACGACGCAGAGGCGCACACCTGAAAAAACATTAGCATAAGTTTAATGAAATTTTAAAATAATTAGTACTACTTTATACTAAATATTCCTATCGAAATATATTCCATTCTCTTTTGACAGTCTTTGCGGCGTGGTGGTAGTGAATCCCCGCTCAGTGTGAGTATGTATGCATGATTGATTTGGCTATTGGCACTGGTCCTGTCGTGTCTCGGAGAACACGTTAACATCTACGGTAGTCATCACTGCTAGCTAGAGCCCTAAAACTTCAACAACTGGTCTAGCTGCAGTACTTCAATATCGCCTATGCCTATAAGTTGTGGAGGTTACATGATAGTCGCTTTACTGAGAATATCGAAGTTCAGCCACAACGCAGTTAGACGGGAAAAAAGCGGACCCCGGACTCCAAGAGACAGCTTCGGAAGCTACCATGGTTAACCCAAGGATGATGATGATGATGATAGCATTCCCCTGCTCAGGGATGACACGATATTCAAGAAGAGTTTGACATTTTTAAAAGTTCAACAACAGGTTTAATTGTAGATTTCAATATAACCAACAGGTTGCGCTAAGCCACAGAGGTTGTCCATGAGAGCGTCTATCACGTTTCCCTTGAGATTTAGAAGATTCAGATTCTTTGATGGAGTAATTGACAGCATTTTGAATACCACCTCCATCTCCCACATTCTCCTACGATACTTACAGAGCTTCGCGCACAACATCTGCATTGTTCTGAACGCACATCACATCTCGGACCATATCGCCTTCCTCTATACAAGGCTCTTCATCGTCACTCTCGTTGTAGGTCTCTCCATCCTGCGACAATAGAAAGAAAGAAAACTTATTTAGTATATAGTAATATAAACGCATATATTCAGAATACATTTTTTGGGAGTTCATAAACTTCTTGAAATTCAATATTCTTTCTAGGCTAACTGTATACGCTTTATTAACAAGCTCCATAATGAAATTAGAAACTTACCTATAGATGCCTTTTAAGAAATCATGCCAAAAACTCTTTTATAAAACACAAGATTATTTGAATTATAAACAAGCCTGGAAATGAGCTGTTCACTCAATTGTTACTCAAGTAAAATTATTGTATGTTTTTAAACGAACCAAAAAAAAAGATAAATCCGCTGAGTTTCTTGCCGGAGCCTTCTTAGGCCAGGGCTGCGTTTCAAACCGGTGGTGGACCAATTTACTAAACTATTTTGTAATTACCCATTGATGGTCTATACAGAATACCTATCTAGAATTTCATAATACGATTGTAAAAGAGAATTACGGTTATCCAGAACAGCGGAGATAGTTCAGTTGGTCAGAATATTACTCCTAAAGGAATTGACGAGCTATCATACGCATGAAAGATTCCATTGCGAATAATATTTAGCTGTGGTTCAGAAAGAGGGTTGCTAGCTAGTACAAGAAACGTATTACTGACCGTTAGCTCAGTGTAGTTGTTAGCTGGTATATAGTCTTGTTTCCGTCGCTCGCAGTGTCCCCAGGGAGTGGCCAGCCAGGAGTACGTCGCGCAAGCGTGAGTGTTACAGGTTTCGTTCTGGAGTAACTGGTCTTCTGAGGGGCAGGGCCATCCGTCTGTGGAACATAGGATAGTTGAAGGTGATAATTTAGTATACCAGCAGACTGAGTATGTGATTTTAGCATGTTTTTGGATATATATCTAAGACTTCGGCCGTTTTATGCTGGGGCATTATTCTGAGTGTCAAGTTCAAAACTCAATCGTATCCAGTTTAAAACGCAATCGTAATAATGGTTTGATCACATGCACTGAGACTTTGCCTTCAGCTTAACATCAGGCGAGGTGAAGTCAAATTGACGTGCTATAAATAAATAAAAAAAACCTGAGTGGTGAGCTAGTGCCGAGTGCAACAATATATATCTCTCTCATTCTTTCTCTATACTTAGGATCTGTTTTGCTTTGCTTGCTTTTTGAACTTTACTCATCACCAGGACACTGACCAAATTGACAGACCAATTTTAAATAATGGTTTTATTCTATATCTGCTACGGTTTTTAGATCGGATACTGTGGCCATATTGGCAACTATCGCTAGGTTAATTGATTAATTCTTACTAGGAGCGGCATGAGCTAATATATGCCGCCTCCTTGTTCGACTCGGTGGAGGTTTTCCAGCTACGGCACAGGACATGGAGCACTTGGTCCAGGAAGCCCAGGCCGATACGACACAGTCGCCGGCGCACGCGATTCTGCAACGCTCTGTGTGTGCGGGCGCGCCGGTACCGCTGCACCAGGCACGTTGAGCTTCCTTCTAGAAGAAGGAATATTCTTTTGTAAATTTGAAAGTTTATAAAGATGTATATATGTTTGTTATTTAATCACATTAAAACGGCTGAATGGATTTGGCTGAAATTTGAATACAGAGATAGATTACAGTCTAAATAACACATAGCCTACTTTTATCTTAAATTTTTTGGATAAATGGAGGTTAAGCAACAGTCGGTTTCAAGGGTCTTACAGGATTGACAGCACGAGAACAACTTTCCAGCAGATGGGCCATGTGCTTATCTACCACGTAAATGGTATAAAAAAAGCAAAGCAAGGTTATCGCGACCTTAGCGCCGTCTGTGCAACTTAAATTCACAATAATACTAATCATAACTCTGGTTCTACTTAACCGATTGCAATCAAACAACGTAAGATTTTAAGTTGGACCAAATCCCTTAAAACAAACAAAAACCGCATCAAAATCTGTTCAGTAGTTTTAGTATACATCGCGGACAAACATAAACTTTTTACAATTATATAATTATTAGTTACTTACTCCGTCATGTCCTATACACCTAAGCTCCCTGGTCCGCTTCCCCGGGCCGCAGGTGGTATGTGGCTGGTTGAGCACACAAGGGCCCCACGGTAGGGCGTGCCATGACGCACAACGTGGAGTGCTGCAGGTTCGCTTCTCCTCGAGCGGGGGACACGGGGCCCCACCGCCAGAGGCCGCAGAGGTGACACGACGACGGCGGACACTGTAGCCTGGGATTATATGTAATTCTTCGCTATTATCAATATAATGGAAAAATAACTATAGGTATAGGTAAAATAAATAAAATTACACCGCGGTAGCCTAGTGGTATGGGTAATGGACTGCTGAGGCGACGTCTCGGGTTCGATTCCAGGTTTTACCATGTATGTGTGTATTTACCGCTGGCATAGGCAATAGGCTCGCCACCTATTTCATTGTGACCTAAACATAAACTGGCGAAATGTGCTTTGCTTACCTCTTCGGGGATATAGGCGTGAGTTTATGTTATGTTTAATAGGTAAAAAAGAGTAGGTAGGTAATTAAAATTACTAGTATTTTTGTGTCTAATCTAAATGTCATTTAGTTTTATAGACGGAATTCAAGCTCGGGACTTTTCGATCGTAAGGCCGGCTCCTTAATCACTAAGCTACCAACGCTTCAAAACGAACTGATGCAGCAGTTAATGACTTCAAAGCTGCAACACGCGGTTCCTGAACCAGCTTTTTGGTGATCAGGACACCAGATATTCTTTGAAATCATCTTCAGTCTAACCTGTAGTGGTGAGTTGTTGTACTGGATACAAGGGGCATCCGTCGGTAGGCTGGCAGGCGCCCCACTCGCCCCATTCCCCTACCTCACAATCTCGTGGACAAGGGACCTAGAAATTGAATAGTTTTAAGCACGGGTCTCAAAGAATCAAAGAATCAATTTCATTTATTCAGTTTAGGCACATAAAGAGCACTTATGAATGTCAAAGTTTTACAATAATTATGTACCTACATTTGTCAAAAATATTATAATTCATAATAAATTAGGATACTTAGTAAATAAATCATTAGAAAATGATTCTTTCGCTGGTTCGGTAGTTAAATCTCCTGAGAAGAGACCAGCAAGAAACTCAGGTAGATTATCGTTATTCTTTTTAATATTTAGTTGTTTATTTATAATAACTGGGTGCAAGAGCAAGAGATTATTATGACCACGCATTTTTATCATCAAGATATTCGTCTACTTTATAATAGCTTTTTTTAATTAAAAATCTTTTCAATTCTATTTTAAACTTATCAAGTGGCAGGTCAGCCAAATCCTGAGGAATTTTATTATATATTTTTATACATTTGCCCACAAACGAATTACTGACTTTATGAAGCCTTAGTTTCGGTATCGCCAGTTTATTTTTATTTCGCGTATTCAAGTTGTGAAAGTCTGATTTTTTTTGGAAGAGGTCTAGGTTCTTCCTTACATATAAGGCGTTGTCGTAAATATATTGTGAGGCAACTGTTAAAATATTAATTTCTTTAAACAGTTCTTTCAGCGAGTCACGGGGTCCGAGGCAATAGATTGCTCGTATAGCTCGTTTCTGTAATATAAATATAGTTGCAATATCGGCAGCTGAGCCCCACAGCAGCAGACCATATGACATAACGCTATGAAAGTAACTGAAATAAACTAATCGTGCCGTTTTCTCGTCAGTTAGTGACCTTATCTTTCTAACCGCATAGGCAGCTGAGCTAAGTCTTCCTGCTAAGGCTGTGATATGAGAACCCCATTGTAGCTTATTATCTAGTGTGATGCCAAGAAAAACTGTGGTATTGACTATTTCCACAGTTTCATTATTCATTATAATGTTTGAGTCTATATGTCTTACATTTGGCATCGTAAATTTTACACATTTTGTTTTTTTGGCATTAAGTAGCAGGTTATTACTCGTGAACCAATGCAATATTACAGAAAGGGTATTATTCACATCGTCAAGTATTACTTTTTGTCTGTCAGTTTTAAAAATTAATGAAGTGTCATCAGCAAATAATACTATTTCACAAAGATTTTCAATGAAGTATGGAAGGTCGTTTACATATATCAGGAACAAAAGGGGTCCTAATATCGAGCCTTGGGGTACTCCCATGACTAGCGGGGCGCCAGAAGAATCGGTGCCATTAACGTTTACTTTTTGTACTCTGCCAGTGAGGTAGGACCTAAGTAAGCTAAGTGAGCTATTCGAGACACCATAATAATCTAACTTTAATAACAAGGTCTCATGATCAACACAATCGAAAGCCTTTGATAAGTCACAAAAAATACCAATGGCATCCTGCTTCTCCTCCCATGCATCAAATATATGTTTAACTAGTGCGACTCCTGCATCTGTTGTATTCTTGCCTTTAGTAAAACCAAACTGTTTTTTATGAAGTAAATCATTGGCTGCAAAATGTGAAAGCAGTTGATTGAATATTATTTTTTCAAAAATTTTACTTAGCGCTGGTAATATAGAGATGGGACGAAAATTGGATGGGTCACTTTTGTCCCCTGCTTTAAATAACGGAATGATTTTACTGTACTTCATAAGATTTGGAAATTCTTTTTCATCTATACATTTATTGAATATGAATGCAAGGTAGGGCGCAATAGTGGGCATTATTGAATTAGTATTATTTATTAAATTACCGGTCTAAGTATAGATACCGTAATTATGTATATTTTTAGTTTAATGTGTTAGATTGTACATAGGTACTATGAAGAATCTAGCAAATCGAATTTTCACGGAACGAAAAACATGATGAAACCTTAACAAAAATAAAAATTTATGCGATAAATGGGTCAGGCACGATTTTCAATTCCTTTAATATATTCTTCATTCCAAATATCCAGAAAAGTAAAGACGTTCTTCAGATAACCTTATTGCTGTATCATCTTCTCGTGCACCTATAATGCTACTTTACTATATTATATATTATAACGATAACACACTACCAAAAATAATTTAAGACAAAAATAAACTAAGGCGATAACCCCCGCTTCAGCTCGTTCCTGGGGCGAAGGATGGCCATTGCCATTCAACGAAGCAACGCGGCTAGCATCATAGGTACCTTGCCAGGAATGATACGGGATGGGTATTCTATACGACATAATCATAGATCTATTCTGTGTGCTTATTTAAAAATGTATGAAAAAATAAACCATTTTATATGTCAGTTTTATTTTCAACATCCACGGCGCACGGGCTTAGTTATGGTCGCTTCAGTTTCTTGCAGTATTAAATATTCTAAAAAATTATCCTGAATGATGAATAATTTATCAAAGAAAATGAACACGAACAGATGCGTCAGAATAAATTTGTGTTTTATGTTATACCATATTGCTGGAATAGTGTGACTCATATAAGCACAAAGTGTAGTTTATAAATATTTAGTAAGAACTGGAACACAACAAAAGGTACTAATGTGACCTTCGTAGGTTGGTTAATGCGGCTTAGCTATAAAACTATGAATCACCTGTGACTAAGTATTAATATTTAGTGATGGCAGACTAGAGTAAACAGATTCATTAAGGAACGGTCGCTAGTTTAAATTATGGGTTTGATTTAATGTCGATTTGTGAAAATGAATAGGCGTATCGGCAATTGATAATTCATCATTCCAGCCATAAGACGTCCACTGCTGAACATAGCCCTCCCCCATCGAACTCCAATCCGACCGGTTGGACGCGGTTTGCATCCAATGGGTACCCGCGACTTTGACTAGGTCGTCCGTCCACCTCGCAGGAGGCCGTCCCATGCTTTGTATACCGGTCCGCGGTTTCCATTTGAGAAACTTCATGTTCTGAATCTTTCTGAATCATTCATGTTCTCGAATGGAGACCGCGGACCGGTATACAAAGCATGAGACATGCTTTGTATACCGGTCCGCGGTTTCCATTTGAGAAACTTCATGTTCTGAATCTTTCTGAATCATTCATGTTCTCGAATGGAGACCGCGGACCGGTATACAAAGCATGAGACATGCTTTGTATACCGGTCCGCGGTCTCCATTCGAGAACCTTTCGGCTCCAACGGCCATCTGTTCTTTTTGCTATGTAGCTGGCCCACTGCCACTTCAGCTTGCTATGTCGACCACTTTCGTTCGTCTACGGATCTCCTCACTTGACAATTATTTTATTTTTATCACAAAGTTATAGATGTAATAATTATAGAGAATAAGAAAACTTGAGGAGTGACGACTATCGTGGTATGGACATACTATATGTGAAGATTTGTATGACAGGAATGTGTGGAGGAGAACGCCTCCACCAGTAAAGAGCCCTTGACTAAATGCTCGCTTGACGGCAATAGAATGGCACTTTATTACGTGGGACCGAGAATCTAAGTTAGCGCAAGTTTTTTAATAGTCCTCTGCCTATTCCTTCAGGGATAGACAAGTTTCACTTACCTCACATGGTTGTACGAGGGTGGGCATAGCGGCATGGGCACACTGCGCTGGGTGTAGCGCCCTGCCGTCTGCGCGCACGCACGTAGCCTCTCTCCTCTGCACTCCTCCTCCGCACCCCGCCTCTCTCGCAGCACGATTATCATCTTCTAAATTATCATCGTCATCGTCGTCATCATCGTAAATGGCATCATTGTCATCGGCGTCATCATCATCATCGGTGCTTACTGTAGAATTAAGAAAATTTATGATTTGATTATTGAAAAGTAGAAGAATGACTTCGAGTGATAATAACAATCGGACCAGGCACCCAACCAAAGGTAAACAATCCTGTATTGGTTAATTTAACGGAGTATCTAAAAAAATCATATTAAAAGACCTCATCAAGTCCTTAAAAATTTCACATCATTGTACCTCAAGAGGATGAACCCATAACGGTCCCCTTTATGGGTTCACTTCGTTGTTCGTGTGGCTGTCTGTCTGTACAGACCTTTTGCTCTGATATGCGTAGAGGCATCAAGTTGAAATTCATAACAGGTCTGTAACGTCTAGAAACTATACAAAAACAAAAAAAACTTCTAAGTCAACGTAAACAAAATATATGGATCAATCCACTGGGAACCATAGTTGCATAAAGTCCTAATTCAATCCAATTTTGCACGAACTTTCGATGCGTACACGAGTCCGACTCGCGCTTGACCGGTTTTTTATTTAAGTTAACGGCTTATCTGGACCTCGATTCTTTTGAGTTTACAACTCACTGACATTACAAAAATGCCGAATATTAAACCTTATGGACATGACATTAGTCTACAAATTCATTGAAAAAAAAAATCCTTAGATCGTTTTACTCACTCCTCAGGATACCATTTAATTTTATAATTCAAATCTAAAATGCAATGGCGTTATATGGAAATAGTTGAATCGGTATACTTTTTTTATGGCACGTCAATTTGACTTCATCTCGCCTGATGTTAAGCTGAAGGCAAAGTCTTATAAAAGAGAGTCACCATTGCAAACAAGTACAGTGCTACAATGGTGGCGCTCAGCTTGATGGCCTCATCACATGCTTTTTCACGCCCCGCTTAAAGGATCCGGGTCTGTAGGAAGAAAAAAACACGTGCGCCGGTAAGAAATTCCAAGACTTAATGGTGGGAAGTGATCACCACAGTGTAGCGCATCTATGGTGTAGCGTATTGTAGTAGTACTTGCGATATCAGTGACAAGTTACTTCTACTGTCTACTTGCGATCACATTTCATATTTAATTCTTTTATAACAAACAGGATTGATTGAATAGGAAACTTTACTGAATTAAACAAATTTTGTCATGTGCTGTTCGCCTTGACGTCACACGATTTTCGATATTACCTAACTGTGATTTTTTATCATGTTTATATTTACTTCTAACAATTTCGAATACAAAAAGAAGTCATCTAAAAAGGTAAAGTTCAATCATCAAAATTTGGTATTTATATAATAATTTACTACATGAAAGGATTTATATGTTCGAAAATTTCGAGCATGTAGTATTTTTAAATTGTGCCGTTAAATACATTATTTGTGTTCAAAAGCACGCGCACCCGCGCGCAAGTTACTTACGTGTTCATATTTTTTTTAGGTCTGTGTAAACACAAACAGGTCCCATACATATTTGAATTATTTACAGCTAACAGATAAAAAACAGATGCAAAAGAAAATAGTAAGTAGGTTTTAACTTAACATATTTTATTGATAAATTAACAGGCGACCTCTTTTTACGAAAATTACGCGGACGGAGGAGTGTGAAATGTTTAATAATGTTCAAACATACGTATAACTTTTCAATTATTTAAGGTCGAATTTCCTCCACTGGGCGCTCACTGGTATACATAATTAAGGATTCATTTTTATACATACATACATACATAACATAACATACCTTATCAATTATATTATGGTTTTTATGTGTAACTTGTAGTATTAGCACAAACCTTAGTGGTTTATCAATACTACTAAACCGTTATGTATGCCCGTATGTGTAATTAATTAAAATAAAAAAAAAAGAAAGAGAAAAGAAAGAAAGAAAAATGCGTTTATTTTTAACATACAAACAGTCACACCTCTAGGGTAGACAGAACCATACACTCATATACAAAGAATATGATGTGATTCCATTCCATTATATCAGATGTAATATCTCGAGTGCAAGGGACATATTTCTCAAGGGATATTTTACGACAAGAGCGTAATTAATGGATCTTGCAGCTTAATACGGAGTGCGCCATTTTTCATGTAAGATGAGATTCTGGTGTACCGTTTGCGTAGCATAAGAAGTAGGGTAATCGTGTCTTTTAGGAGTATTTCGGTATCTAGTAATACGTTGCTGTGCTTTGTCATCACGTGAAATAGAAAGAAGAGGAGGTTAGACCTCGTTAGCAAGAAAATCAGTGTTGCCTAACTCAAGTCACACCCAAGATAAACTTATACGGGTTTTAATAGGTGTAGCATATTTTATCCACCTTTACCTTTTATCCAATACATGTTTCCTTTTGTAATAAAACAATTATGAGAAACAGAATGTTCATCAAGTCAACTTAGTCGGCTTTCCAGTCTAACCAAGATTCGGCTGAACTTCGATATTTTCAGTGAAGCCTGCACTGCCATCGGACTTCAACAACCAAATTGGCGATATATCCAAGTTCTGCAGACCAACCCGTAACGACATGGCAACCGGGATCGACGGCTCTTCGAGGCACGACCAGACCAGTGCAAATAGCCATATTCATGCATTGTCGCGTTCACTACAGCCTTGCCACAGAGGCTGTAAAACAGACTGTTATCTTAGAATATTTTGTTATCTGTATTTTGAATTTCATTGAAATCTATACAGCCGTTTTAGGTTAGTCTATAGAGCCGTTTGTACGATCAGTTCTAAGTAATTTATAGTATATACATATAACTAATTCTACGGCCTCTTTCACAAACTTAAGTAATTTAATATCAATACTAATCTAAGCAATTACGTTGGTAATCAATCATTCGGTAGGACAATGATTCGGTAATGGCCTGCGCGTTACATCCCGTATACAATTAATTTAATTATGAGAAAGCTCCCTTTATCTAAAACCAGACAATGGAATGATATTAAGTAGCGAATTGTCTTAATCTAAGAAAAGAAATATAATGATCACACAGTTGTTTTGATGGACCACTTGCCAACTACCACTTTAATTATTAAACAGCGAATGGTTTGATCTCAAAGAGTCTTTCAGTCTATCTTGAGAGATTTCGGATTTGTGGGCAGTCGGTGAAAGGACAAACCGGTTAACGGTGTAAAAGTAGAGTCCAAAATGAAATGTAATTTTTTGTAATCTCAGTTCGTTGACAATGATACAAAATTAGTTGAATTGAGGCCCTGGCAGCAGCAATGCCGAGGAACGACAATTTCGATGTAGACTTATATGATTTTCACACATAATTATAACAGAATGGGACTTATTCGTGAACTATATAATACAAATATAGTGATTTCTCTGCTGACTGTTGCGTGCGTTGAAGGGGCCATCTTGCCGTCTCTCTCAAACCTTACGGGTTGCGTGATTAAGACCTATAAGAATGATAATGATTATGTATTGATGGAATCTAGCACAAAATAACAAGTTATTGTACTTGGTATTTTTGGAGTCGGGAACTACAGCAAGAGAGATTTTCGTAGGCTGACTGATGAAGCTTTTCCTGTCAGATTCAGAATAGGGTGCCCAAACGATAGCCAGTAAAAGTCAAAATGATAACTAAAATAAAGAGAGAGGATCTTAAATGTTCAAATGCAAGCGTTGGATGTAACCGAAGCTCAGATGAAGATAAAAATGCCGGTCAAGTTAAAATTGAAATTCTTGGAAGGTTTCACTCTAGAACAAAGGCTGCTTTGTTATAAGTTTGGCCTGATATCTCCGAGTAGGACTGTATGCATACAATTAAGAACTTTTGACTGGGTACAAAACACGCTTTGACAATTGTCATCAACCCCAAATTCGCAACTCCTATATCGCACCGAGAACAATAGTAGATTAGCAGGTACCTCAACTTAATAAACCTTTTATTTATGAGTGTTCTACAGATGGAATTACTTTTGTATTTGTCTAAAGAAACATTCTTTCGCCATTCTAAGGGAATCTTTGTCGTATTCGCATGAATCGTTATGGAGATGCATTTCCGGGTACATTTGCTAAACATTACTCTAGTTTTTTTTTCTGTTTGTACATGGTATTTTAGTTGTTTAAAAGAATAATGTATGATTCTTGTGTTTTTTTCTTTTGTCCTTAGCTAATACTACGTTTCAAGGTACATAGTGTATACACATTCATTTGTCATTTTTATTTGTTTTGTAGAATCACAGGATTTAGTATATACTCACCTGGTAATGGAGTACTGGTAGCTTCGACGGCAACGTGACACTGTCCCCAAGGGCCCGGTGTCCAATGAGCACTAGCTTCCAGTGCAGCGGGCCTTACTTCTTCCACCACATCACATTCTTTACCACCACCTGATGTAATATATTTAGTATTAGCGTATAGGTTTTAACTTGTGTGTGTATTTAAGGAAAGCATGACCAGTCTTTGATCCTACTGAATATGCAGGAATATTTCAATATCGTAGGTACGCGGTAGGATGATCTGTTAAAAAAGAACCTAATTAACTACGTTTTATTGGCATTTTACGAACATATCTCAAGAGTCGTCTACGTGTAACTATTAGGATTGAGTCCTCTTTGATCATCTCTGAAAAAAAAGAATCACTCACAATACAGAATAGCTCACATCTGACTTTCCATAGTGTGAAGAGACAGCACGTGGTTTATCGACACGAGACACAAATCTTCGCCGTCATGAGGCTGTTGTAATCAAATATGTTCCTGTTAAACTTTCGTCGACTTTTCGTTTACAGATTATTATTTAATTTACTTTATATTCACCGCGTTCCAAGAGATACTGTGTGTTCACTAAGATGTAATTACTTTTACTTAATCTGCAATTTTGTGAACAAATCCTAACATTGTTAAGAGAATTAAGGTTTTATAAATTGTTTGAAAGTAATTTCAGGCGATGCTTGTTCCTTGTTAGTCTGATGCTTTGTACTGCTTTGGTGGTGGGTAATGAGACTATGGCATATGACTATGGTTACTTAATATGGTTGTCATTTCCCTCGAACCAGGCTGATTCAGATCTACAGTTCTAAGATGGCTCCCTTGGACACGATGTGCCCATAGAACCTCGGGAAAGGGTGGGAAGGCATGCGGCGCTCCAGGCTGATTTCACCTCGATCTATATTTGCCGGTGGGATATAAGCACTGCCATCTCTAGCATCCAGGGTGTCCTGTTGAGTTTCAGGGTGAGCACACTATGTAGATAGTATCTACCTATCATTTTTTCAATATATAACCATTATACGTACCCTGTGGTAATTTTTTCAGACGTCTCGTTCTCACTAATGCGCCGTCAGCTCTGGGTCTCCACGGCAGCCACTCAGCCAGCACACAATCTTCGCGAATCACGCATACGCGCGCCGTTCCGATTTGGGCCATAGTCGGTCCGCAGAACCTATACCATATTCAGTCATTAAAAGCATGACAGTATTCCCTATTGTAGCTTAAAGAGGGCGTAGTCGAGTGAATGAGTATACGATTACTTAAACAACTTGTACAGAAGATCTCGTCATAACTACTCAGTTATGACGACAACTCTGATTGGACAGGTTATGTCGGATTCGAACCGACTGAAGGAGAGGTAGCCTTGCCTTGCCGGAGGAGAGTTACTAACCAACATATCCCTCGCACCCCGGCAGACCCGGGGCCCTCTCCTTTGATATGACCCCTATCGGGTGTAGGGACTACGATGTCTAGCCCCCGGGTACGGGGAGGCGGATTCAACGAATCGTGCATTTCAAATTAGTTTTATTATAAATCACACACATGTGGACGCCTCACAAACCAAGATACCTAAATGCGATAATTTCTTGCGCTCCTATCATTTAAATTAACCACGCGCTAAGAAATCCCGTAGGAGCGGCTCGAGGTGTAGAATTTTCAAAATCAAATAACTTTCAAACTATTTGTTGTTGAAAATTTTACTTTAGCAGTTCATTATATTATTATAAATTGATTATCTTTCGAGAATAATAAAATACTAATCCCTTTTCAATAGGCAGTTTGTCATCGACTGTGACGCGGATGTCTTTTTCACATTACCATTTCTTGAATTTCATACCTTATCTACTATAGCTACGAAATATGTTTACCACTTTTGCTTATGAAGTTAAGAAGCGTAAATGTGGTACGTTTTACTGGAGCACGTACAAGACATGACGTGAGACGGGATATATCCCAGTTTTTCCCGCCATAACTTATCACATAAAGTTTTTATGTGGCGAAGTGGTATTAGATCAATAAGCGGGCTGACCCACTTCGCGTATAAAGTGTCACGAAAATGCACATTTCGAGCCGACAATGGACGGTTAACTTTATCATTATAAAGTTCTAAAGTTCTTTCGATTCGATAAACTTCTAAGATTCGAGAAGAAGAGTCTTTAATTCAACTACGTCTAATTCGGACGTCTCATAAAGATACTATGTAACATTACTGGCGTAAAAAATGCAGCCCAGTTTTGTTTTTAGCCCTTGTTGAGGTGAAGAGTGATGGTATGGTCTAGATTGATCTGCTTTAATTTAGTAGACGATTACCTCCCTATATTACAATATACGAGTTCAACTATTGTTTTCTTACAGTACTGGATTCTATAAGCAGGTCATAAAAAAAACATCTTTCGAGGCCATTAAGGCACGGGCCGCCATTTTAGGGACAGCATCTATAGTGGCGGCCATTATTCTTTGGACTGCACCCAAACTTAGTATCATCAGGACTTGTAATTACTGTTAAGATATATTTAGTTATTTATATCGACATCGCTATAGAGGGAATGTTCAAGTAGTACATTCAAGGAATCTTTACATGATAAGACTATTCGGGGAATAAATCCCAACCCGGAAAGGAACATCCATATTAGAGCTCATTTGTTTATTAATCCTGACTTATAGTACCATACTTACTAATGGGCATAAGTGGCCATTTTAAAAGACATTTACCGCGTGGCATATTTTGAGTACCATTTTTATTATCTGTAGTACCTGTCACCATGAATAGCTGTTATCTGTTACAAACAGCTGATTGTGTAAACAATAGACGCCAAAACAATGTTGGCGCCATATTGTCGTCTCAAACCATTTTTTTAAACTCAAGGCGACGTGTCAGAAGAGTAATAAAACAAATAATACAATAATGATAATGAAATTATAATTTATAAATTCTTTTTTACTAATATAAATAATACATAACATAATAATAGAGTGGGCTTTACACATACACAAGTTCCTAGACAATTTGAAACTAAAATCGTATGACGTACGACTTTTGAAGTCCACTGTACAATTTAAAAAGTTAAACAAAAACAACTATTTTACAAAAAACTTAAAGCTAGACCTAAATTTTATTCATTACTAAGTTTAGGCTGGGTTGTGTATGTCATCTGTATGCACAACCCAGCCTAGGGCGTCTTGGTATAGGCATCGGCCTAGTCGGGCACGGCTTGCACACCACTACAAATGGCAACGAAGGTTGAATACTATGCAAAAGGAGGTCCCATAACCTACGCTGCAACCGCGCCGTCCTCCACAGGACCACCCTCTGGTCATCATTCTTCTTCCTCCTGAAACTGAATTGTCACTGTATAGATCTCCTAAGTTTATTTTATACACTCTTAAATGAATGGAACACTATAAAACTCGACGATATGATTTTGGTAATAGAATAATAATAGGTAATTTTGGTTTTATAAAGATACACTTTTTGTACACTAGTAAATAACACTTTCAAATTTCTATTTTTCATCTTATTTATGAAACCTAACGTATGTAAACATAAAACTACGTATTTATACGTATTTGTTTAGCTTTACTTTATAAAGTTCCACTAATGAACTCACCAAAACATTTTTAAACACCATCCGAACTGTTTGTTAAATCGTAATTACCACGGCACTAAAGATTTATGCGCTCGCGCTGTTTATTCGGACGCTTACCATAGAGTAGTTTAAGCGTCACTGGCCGTTGCCATTTTGGAAATTAGCAATAACACTATCCATTGGTAATAGGGATGCGTCTATTCCAATCGAAAATAGAATCGATGTCGATGAATGCATTGAACTTAAAATATAGCGATTTAATTATCTATAACGGATGAAGTTATCAGGGAAAGGTATAATCAATTATCATTTTTATATCTGTTAGGTAGCAGGAAAACACACGGCCCACCTGATGGGAAGAGATTACCATGGTCTATAGATGCGTGCAACACCAGGGGCGTTACACTCCTGGTGCTGACCCTGAAAAGACATTTTAATGCCCTTTTTGAAGAACTCCATAATGTAGTCGCTTGGGAAAGTTCAGTCCATGGCTAGAGCGTGCGCGGGGTTACTTTGTGTATCCGATATTATATTTCGGTACAGGTACAGACAGAGAACAATATCTTTCACTGATTTCACTTTGTCAATTATATTTGAAATTAAAAGATATTTTAGAGTTCAATGCATTTATGAATAATGATTCTATTCGTTATCATTTGGAATAGGCGTAATCTCTATTAGCAGTGGATGAACGGTATCGCTAATTCCAAATTGGGAACCAATAGTGACGCTTATAACTCAACTTACTCTATGGCCAGAGTCAAAGCGAACAGCGCGGGCGCATGAAAATTACATAATTAATCAATGGTGTTTAACAAATGCGTGTATGTAAGAAATAATCGAAGAGAAATCTTGTACAATACGTTGTTCGTAAGTTCTTAAACGTCTCGTATACAATGAGGTAAATTATGTTTGAATACTGCATTAAGTTTCCTGATAAACAAAATGATTAAAGTATCAAAAATTAGACTGATGATATTTATCATCGAAATAAGTTTCATAGCAGATGGGGCCCGGTAATTTTCAATCAGTTTATGAATTTATAATTCGGTAGGTACGGCCTGCTATTAAACAATTTATCTTTTAAATTTTATTTACGACAAGAATTAATATTAGATAAGCTTGAATATTTTTTTAACAACATCCCTACCCACATTTAGCACATAGAAATGTAACAGTTACCTTCATACATTGTCTCGAGTTCTTTATAATGTCCATTCATAAAAGTAGGTGTATAAAATAATTTTATAAACTAACACAGTGACGATTTAATTTCAGGAATAAAATGAATGAAGAATGCCGTCCAAAATGGCAACCGACACTAACGCTTACTTAAATTCAATTTTACTTTAGTACCTAAGCGTCAAACCACACAGCGCGAGCTCATGATAGTCTCATTTTAATTACGGTATTAAAACAGTGTATGTAAGAATCATAATAAGCCATCCAATTCATCAACAAAGAAAAAAATGAAGTTGCCGTCAATAAAATGTTTTATTGATATGATAATATTCTGGTAAGTTCAAATAGTACGTCTTTATAATATATATGAATCTATACTAATACGTAATACCTAAGATTTGCATTTTACTCCAGAACAATCAGATGAATAAGTAAAGAACAGCCATAGAAATTTGGTTGTCATCCCCATTCATATTCCCGAGTTTTATGCATTAAAATTTCATACGTGATGATTCTTCATTCCATTAATTTAATAGTGTTAAAAAAGAACTTAGGAAATTAATACAGGGACCATTTAATTTCAGAAGAAAAAAGAATGAGACCGCACAGTGGTCCTGTGAAGGACGGCGCAAGTGCACCGCAGGCTATGTGACCTTCTTTTGCATGCATAGTTTACAACCTAGCATTTGAAGGCGCGTGCAAGCCGTGCCCGACTAAACCGATGGCCATTCCAAAGTGCCCTAGGCCGGACAAGCTCGCTAAGCTAAGCACATAATCCAAAGAAACCAGCCTCAACATTTCAACGAATAGTTTTAATTTTTTTTTGTAGGTAAGTAGGATAAGGAACAAATTCTTTATATAGATAGCAAAAAATATAAGTATTATTTAATTTCAATAAATTATACAGTAATCCCTTGTTTTATTAATACTCTTTAAACACGTCGCCACATTGATGGGCGTACCTACTGGTTAGATTGCGGGTATTGTGAGTTAAATCGTAATTACCACGTTCTCATCATCAACATTCTCTGAACCTTTTCCTAACTCGGCTGGGGTCGGCTTTCCAGTTTAACTGTGATGCGGCTGAACTTCGATACTTTGGTGAAGCGACTGCTATCTGGTTGAACTTTTGAGGGCTCCAACTATCCGAAGCGACTGCCATAGATGTTTGTTTACCGACTGACGGCTTAACGTGCTCTCCGAGGCACGACCAAACCAATGCAAACAGTCATATTCGTGCATACAACTTTTTGCACTGAGCGGGGATCGAACCCACGCCCCGTGCGTAGCAGTCGCGTGCACTACCGCCACGCCAAAGAGGCTGTCTGTGCCTGTGTTGTCAGTTACTTCTATCTATACTATATAGATATATGCAAGAGTTGTGTACCTAAAATGTGTGTGTTCAGAAAGCGCTCTATAGGCTTAGTATGGGATTTTGGGCTGTCTTGAGGATAGCACGGGGTGCAACGGACACAGACTATCTTGTGGATCTTGGACCTAAACTGCGAGTAAAAAGAGGCCATAATGCGCGCGGATTGTTTAGATATAAATTGTTCTTGTACAACGTACCTACCTACATTTAAGCACAGTAAAATTTAACAGTTACGTACACACATTATCTCGAGTTCTATATTATGTTCATTCATTAGTAAGATATTAATGTAGTGACGATTTCATTTCAGGAATAAAACGGATTGTGGATCTTCAACCTAAGTTGCGAGAATAGTAGACAGGACTGGTATATTTGAGCTTATCCACTACCGTTTCGCCCCATGCTATATGCTAGAAATTATAATGCATTTTGGGTCCATAACTCGTATCTATACCCTACCAGCAAAATCGGTTATACTCGTAAAACTTACATGGGTTCCACGAAGCGGCCATCTTTCTTGCGACATTGTACCTGCCTACGTTGCAAGCCTAGACGTGGCGTGTGAACTAGTGAATCCGCCTCAGTCCGTCTATATCTGAAATAAATGCATAATTTGAGAAATAACTCACAAGTTACGATATCACATACAATGATATTAAATAACTTCTACTACGATTACTAGAAAATAGGTAAATAATTAGCTGGACAATAGCAGATAACTGAAGATCAAACCGAAAGCTTTAAGCCTAAGTTTCAACATTTAACTACGGCCGACACTTTACAATTCATTCTAAGTTATTGTCGGAAAAATAGGAATGAAATGAACTGAGTCGCCAGACAACATAAAATTGTTCGCGTCGTTTTCCCGCCATAAAACTTATAATGCCACAGAAAAAAACAAATAGTTATTTGTCTATGGCAAACAGTTTTAATGATATTTGCAGCTTCAAAACGAGTTTATAGTACTTAATGCAGCCAATATTTACTTAGTGGTTTCATTATGTTCTTATGATATTGGATAATAGTTTAAGCATTAAAATTTGACAGCAGGGGTGAATCGAGGTCTCCAGACGAAACGCAATGTTTTCACCGCTGACGTCCAGTAAATTCAAGCGAACATTCTGAGAAAGAAATGTACTCTTTTCGTTGACTATATCACGCCGTAACTTTTAATTAAATATGAATTACCGCAGACGGGTCTGTACAATAATAGGTAGGTAAGTATATTTTAATAAGATACGTCGCATCACAAAGAAAAATAGAACATTCACCCCACAAATATCCGACGAATTAAATTATAAAAAAAATCACTGGGAGGATTATTATGCTAGCTGCGTTGTCAAAGCTTAAAGTAGAACTCACTTCACAAACGTACCTTTCAATGGTCCTAGCAGCATGTTCCCCTGCCCCCAGGGGATTGCAGTCAGTCCACCGACCCACGTAGATAGAGTATTCCATGTCGTTTGTTGATTGTTCTGTAAAAAAAAAGTTAAAGTAAAAAATATAACCTGCAACCAACTTGAGTTCAATGAGAGGAATGGCTCATTGTCATTTGCTATGCAATGTAATTTGAACTTGGAAACGAACAGAGATCTATTCGGAAACTAAAAACTTGAAAAAAGAAAAATATTCTGTGTTTACTTCAGTCTGAGCTACTTTTTTTGTAATTGGAATACCAACATGCAATTAAAAAAATCTTATATGACTTATTAGATATTACCAAATAATATTATTATTTTGTGTTTTGTTTTGTTCGGAATCTTTTTAATAGTAATGTGAAGAAACTTTAATCCTGGTTACGCGTCTTAGTATACAGCATTCGTGCTTCACCAAATCAATACTGTATCTTCAAGCTACAAATTATAATATTCACTTTACCTTCAGTCTTATTAATATTATTAAATATTATCAATACACACAAATAATCCATATTTCTCGTTTCCCACCAATTTAAACAATTGCCAATCGCCAAACTCCTCTCCACTTACTTTTTTATAGACTATGATAACATAGTAAATGAGGTTTGTTATTAAATACCTCTTTTTTATTATAAAATCATTACAATAAATATTTTTTTTAAAAAACGTCCTGTATTATTATTTTAATTTGAGAAAACTCTTTTACTATTTAAACTAGATATTTGTATGTAGGAATCGGTTTGATGAAAATCTTTTCGCAATCTTTCCGGCCTTATTACATACTAAACGGTGCGATTCGAAAATTAAAAGTAAACTCTTCAATTATATATACAAGACCCCACTAGACCTAATCTAACAACTAGATCTAATATCATATCTAAGATAGCATAAAGAAAATAGTTCACAATTTGCTAAGAATATTGCTTAATGAATGTACGAATTGCTTAATGTTACTAAAATAACTATATCAAATTTAAACGAAGTGTACCTAAACAAATTATTTCGAACCAACAAAGAATAGTTCATTATTCAAACTAAAGAGGGAATTAAATTCTATAGGACCCTGTTTATTTTTGGCGCAGCGAATTAATTTGAGAGAATATAAATTTTACACTCACAAGTTAATAGTAATATGTTAAATGGAATGTTTACGGCAGTTTAGTTAGGCAGATCCCCAAGGATATATACGAGAAAGATTCAACGTGGAATATAATTAAGTTTTGTATTTTAATGGTGAAGCTGTACAGCGAACGGTGGATATTAAACTAAATTTTCATTTATGTTTTAACTCTTCTCCGCACACCAGTCACTAAAGCTCCGGGACCTAAAGACTCAAAGATAGCGTGCGTTTTAGTTGGAACATAACCTCTCTTACCAGCTCCGGTGAGATTGGTGTCCGAGGGGTATTTCACTTCTTGAACGGAATAATAAATTACTGAAGCTATTCAAATTAGAAAACTATCAAAATACCTACACATTTACAAACATTGATACCTATGAATCCTCGCTGAGCAGAAGTGTATTAATATCCACATTTCGACACCTAGTGTTTTCAATCTCACATAATAAGGCTAAGGACTTCATTAAGCGCTACATGTTTATTGTTGGTAACTGTGTGTGAAATTCCTTACTACCTCACGTGTCCTTTAAGCGGGGCGTGAAAATGCATATGATGAGGCTGTCAAGCTGAGCGCCACCATTGTAACGTGTTTGTAATGGTGACCCTCTTTCCTGAGACTTTGCCTTCAGCTTACCATCAAGCAAGGGTCAAATTAACGTGACATAAATAAAAACAAAACAAAAATGGAAGGCCACAATGACGTCAGCAATCAAGTCCTTTTTATAACTCGTGTAATCACATTAAAACATGGAAATTCAGACAGTAGTGGCAAGACGTGGAGGGCTCATTCTAATTAATTAAGTGTGCGTTATTGAATTAGCTCCGGAGAGCGATTTGTTTGCTCTCCGACCTGTAATGGAGGCGCTTAAGTGAATGTTTGAACGACCGTGTAATTTTGAAGCTGTTTGCATGAATATTGGGAAGGCAGCTTCATGCATATCAGCGTGATTGGGAGACGAGTGCGTTCGTTGCCTATATGAAAACATTATAAGAGGATAGAACATTATATGATTAGATGACCGCGATGTCACAGTTAGATTTATCTTTACAAAAAGGCGTTGTCAGATGCGGGTCAGATAGCTTATCCACCCGCACACACATCTGTTCCCCTCAGTGTAAACCCTTCCCACTTTTAAGAAGTCATACTAAGTGCTACACAGAAATCTAGAACAATCTATCTGTGTAATGAAAGCGGGAATTTTTTTTTTAATTGGGATTTCTATCGACATCTATCGGTATATAGCGAAATTATTTAGGCCCTTTGTATGATTTGGATGTACACCGATAGATGGCCAATTAATTTATTTACAATTTTATATTTCAGCCAACTATATATCAATAAATTAAAGTTTTTGGAAATCAGGTGAAATGATTGAGGTGAAATTAATGATGTGATATGGTTAAAACCGAACCGCGGTAGCCTAGTGGTATGGGTAATGGACTGCTGAGACGAGGTCTAGAGTTCGATCTCAGGTTTATCATGGCACACACCAATGACTTTTCAATGCTTTTCGAAGGTAACTATGTGTGTATTTATCGCAGGTTTATATGTGCCCGGTTAATGGCAACAGGCTCGCCACCTATTTCATTAGGACCTAAACATAAACTGACGAAATGTGGGTGCTAGCACCTCTGCCTACCACTTCGGCAATAAAGGCGTGAGTTTATGTTATGTATGGTATATGGTTAAAATGGTGATGGTTTGCTTACAATTTTTTTACGAAAGATCATACCCAAGACCAATGACGATACTAGAACTGAAGAGAGACGTCAGAGCCTAGATTTTGCGCCTTTCTGACGTCACCCCGACCGTTCAACCGAATCGAAGGCTCAAGACCTGATTACGCTTGCAACAACTCCACTTACTTCATTCCTCCGTGAGCAAATCACTTTCGGCCATTTTGATTTTCTGACAGTACCATTACTTACATTTGGCGTTGAGAGTGAAAAGATTGTGACTGTATGTTCTCTATTTTAATTTTAATAATTCATCAATGTCTTTCTTTAAAATTTGGAAGAGAGGTGATAATACCCTCAATATAGATTACATTTAAAACCGCGGGTAAAACCGAGGACCGGAGCTAGAGTGTACCTATCAATAAACGTGATAAATGCACCATTTTGAAAAGGTTTTTTTGAGACAAGTTCCTAAGCTTTTCTTATGTAAATTTTACTTAGAGATAATAAACTTGAAAGCTCCAGCAAGTACTTACTCAAAATGTCAACGTTAATCCTAAATTCCTCTCAATTAGGTTTTTCAAGGCATTGTGTTCTATATAAGAATCCAATACGTCTGAGAAGTAGGTAGTCTGTTAAAATGTGTTTAATGTTCGACCCGAGGTCCACCGACCACGCATCCGATCGCAGAATGCTATCCGCCCTCCATGAGCGCAGTTCTGAGGGGGGGGAGGGTGGAGCCGCCTGTCACCCTAGCAGAAGCAAGCCGCGGCGGCGAGTCGTCTCGCGAAGAGGAGTGTCAGAAACATCTCTTCCCATCTCCCCGGGTCTATAAGGGTGTGAGGGATGTGTTGGCTACTATCTCAGCTCCGGCAACTAAAGACTGAAAGATGGCGTGCGTTTTAGTCGGTTCGATTTCAAATATAACCTCCCCAACCGGCTCCGGCGAGGGGGCTATGATATAAATCCGTAGGGATTACCGCCTGAACAACAGTTATTTAGTCTCTGCGTGCTGTACCTAACCTAATCCTTCCCCCTTCCCGATTGTACCCCTATACCGTCGATCTTTGACATAGAATTCATTTAATCCGAAGCATATTTTTCAAAAGGAAGTGAGATTTTTTTTTGTTATTTATCTATTTTAATCACGTTCTTTCGTCCCCTTAATCCTCTTACCTCCCCCAAAACGTGAAGTCACTTTTGTTTTAAACAGTTTTTCCTAAAAATATAAGTTTTTTTGGCTCAGATACTATTTCTGATGACTATGCGTTTCAAACATGTTTTAAATGAGAAGATAATCGCCAACGAACAAAACAGGTGTGCCGTGCTTGTCTGCCACCTAAGTGGTATAAAAGAAAACGAACAAAACAAGTTGGATAGGTTTATACGTGTATGGTAACAACGACTTAATTTTTATTTTCTTTATTTATCAAGTACATAACATATTTTGTAATGGTTATAACAATAGTTATAATTACTAAAAATAAAATAAAAGTAGCTCTCTTTATTAACAAATAAAACTAAAGTTAGCACCTCGAATCAGAATATCATTAAGACAGTTGTCAACTCATTTGAAACGCAAAGTACAATAAAGTACATTTCATGAAACCCCATGACAGGTACGTATCTTTATCTTAAGATCGCAACAATTTTAGTGACCTACTTTTCGCCATATTTATTCAAAAGCCCCAGGGGCGATGGTATCTGCTTATGCAGCCTTGTTAACTTTATCGTATCTACATTGACACAAGAGTGCTTGTGTTGCCAGATGCTTGTTATTTTTTATATTTACTTCGAATCCGAGGCACATGTATGATTGGGGAGTTTTACATGTTTATATGGGTGATGTAATGTAATGAAACGTTTAAGTTAAATGGTTATTTTTCTTAGATACCTACTCCAATTTGCTTTAACGAGAGAGATGGTAGTAATGACAGGGTTTTATACGTAAACAAATAAAAATAATTTTAAAGTAGATTCGCTTGGTGTACTTCGATTAAATGGAAGACGGCTAACAATTGATTATAAAGTATACCTACTTTGTTAGAATACACTCGTCTAAGGCATTGGGTGCGATCGGGACTAACGCAACGATGACGATGTATTAAGTTTTTAAATATAGCACTTGTAAATATAATCTCATCTCGATTGATAATAAGCTAAATGCAGTCTTAGGAAAGAGGGCCACCATGGGAGATACGAGTACCTACCAACAGATTCAGTTGACGTCGATCAAAGAGATTGATCAGAGTCGTCGAACTTTTTAGAGCGCCCTCTACCCTAACTACATGTGATAAATGCTTGTATAGCAACCGCTTAACATACTCTCTGAACTACAGACCAGAATCTACGATAAGTACACTTTACAAATAAAAATATGATAATTTATTAATTATTAGGTTCTAAAAACTTTACCACGCGTCTGAACAAAGATGAATATATTAACAAATTTACAACCAGCGCATCCTATTTGAAACAATTTTATGAAAGAAACTCGCTCGATAAGTTATTCAGTAACCTGTGTTGCTAAGTGAAAAATTTATGTTCCGTTGGTGAAGATAGCATCAAGTTAGATAACTCGAAAAAGTTTCGTTGCACGAACACGAAGTTAGTTACAGAGATTAAATTATTACTAAGTTAGCAAACTGATTGTAATATCTATTCTATTGTCAACGAGACTTTACAGTGTTGCCCAAATAGAAAATTTCTTTGAAAATTACTCAAGATTGTTTAACTTAGTTTAAGTTCAGTGATGAATATAAATAGAAGTTTAAACTTATGTGATATATGATTCAAAGTTAATTAAAGTAAACTATGATAACGAACCTAATAAGTACGTTATAATTTAATGAATCAATCAATAAATTAGCATATTGTAGCCCACCGTTGCACATAGGCCGCTCCCATATGTGTGACAGTGTCTCCCAGTCGCCTTTTCAGGTGGTCGGTCCATCTGGCTAGGGGGCATCCTACCTTAGATTTGCCTTATGGCGGTCTCCACTCAAGGACTCGTTTGATTCAGGGGCCATCGTTCCTTCATTAGATGTGGCCATTAGGCATTCTTTAAAACACATCACACATAACGTGAACTCGCATTATGGTCCTATTTTCTTTTTCATAATGAAATCATCGCTTCAATTAGCTTTACGATGATACGATACGATACTTTACTACATTACTAATACGATGTAGAGTAAATAGTGTAAATTAAACGGTAGAAACCAAATAAAAATAAATCACCCAATCTTAATATTTTTTATGCCAATATGTAATGTACTCGGCGTACTATAGTGTACTTTTGGCTTCGGCTAACAGCCCGTATACAAAAAAATATTGCAAATAGTGTCACAAATAGGAAAAAAACCAAATGGTTGTCATAGCGTAGATATAAAATCGTAAATAGAAAATTAAACCAGCGCGGGGGAGGGTGGGAAGGAAATTAACGAATGAAGTCGTTTCGATGGGTCTCGTTTGAATTCCATTGAATTAACACCAGCTCCGTCGATAAAGTAATTTATTATAAGTGCTTGTTGATTGAATACAGTCATTATACGTCTACATTTTGATTAAATTTCGCATTCTATTTAAATTCGGGCAGAGAAGAATTTGGGCCACTCGATCTCTTCCCATGCGGTGTCGTACAAGGCGACTAAGGGATGAAGCTGTTTAACGTCACACAGATATACAGGGTGGGTAAGGGAACGCTCCCAAAAACGAAAACAGGAGATACGAGTACCTACTATTGAAAACTGGGTTACGTTTTTATTGCAATACTTTTTTTTGGTTGGTACTATCATTTTTAAACCCTGTAAATAGTATTATTGCTTGATATATGGTAATGAAAGGGTTTGAAAATCATAGAACGTACCAAAAAAAAGTATTACGATGAAAAAATGTAGCCCAATTTACTTATAATGGCCAGTTGTATTCGCTGTTTTCATTTTTATGAGTGTTCCCCTGACACTACAGCCCGAACTCAGTCTCAGATTTACTCTTTGAACGTCTTCTTATACTACTTGTAAAGTGAATACATTTCGGGTTTTATACAGACTGTTTTCACTTCGGGTTGGCACTGTTGCACAATTTTTTTATGGCTAATTCTTCATTACTATACTCCGTCTGACGGTAAGCCGAAAGAGATATCTATAATTGCGTGGAGGGACGTTTACCAAACGTACGAGGCGATGACCCACTGCGTAGAAGGTACTACACCTAAAAGAAGGCAGGGGTCACGTTAAAAATAAAAGCAACATAACATGGAACATTCTAGGCGCAACGACATTGCCGACATTGCGATAGAATGGCGCCCCATAGGTCAACCCTGAAATTATATTAATTACTGAAACAACCTTCACTGTAATTAATAAATATTGTAAGTTTGTTATTAGAGGTATGCAATATAATATTTGTTACACAGCCAACCGCATACGAGAACTGCTGACGCACGCAGAACACACAGCTTATAAATAGTATAAAAAAAACAATTTCGATTATTCCGTTTAGATACAATATCATGTTCTATCAAGCACATAATGGTTGACGTGTCGTGCATTACTTGCTAAATTTTAATACTGTTATATGGCACCATTGAGAAACCGCAATGTATTAAAACAATAAACAATATTATCACATTCATATCTATATCACAGTACGCTGTATTTGCTTCTGCGGTATGCGGTCATTTATGGAATCATACTTTAACGTCGGGTGCAAATAAATGGGAACCCACGATAATTATCGTTGATGATTGTGTTAGTCGGGAATCATTCCAAAGTCATGATATTAGGTTGGACTTTAACGATATCTCAAACCACACGTGTTCAGGCATTTAAAAGTAAAAAAGTAAAAAATATTCATAAGAAGATAAACTAGGAAAACATTAACAGTAAAAGGGATTGTCCAATACAGGATTTGAACCCGCTAACAAATTTTATTGTTCTGACCATTGGATATTCGAAGTTATCCTCGAATTCGAATTTCGAATTGGATATTTTTTGCTTTAAACTTGCATTAAATTAAGAGTAATGTTCTTTAAATATTCATTCGCTACTCATGTGTTGTTGTGTACTTGTGATGACTTTCACCATAAAATCGTTACAAGTACACTGAAATATTGGTAAATCGAGACGTAGTAAGCCTTCCCGAAGAACGAAACCTATGGTCAGGCCCTCTCCGTGAGTAGCGGCACGCGAAACAAATTACTACACCACGATGGCAACTCAAAAATGCCGTCGATTCGACAGAAGAAGAAGATATAAAACAGTATATGTTAGATTCCAGTTCAGTATTTATATACCTATTTATGTACATATCTTTCACACTTCCCGTAATAATACCTATACCATACTAAAGGTGTATTGTATTGTTTTATGTCCCCCAATTTCTCTTCGTCTATCTTATTCCATCCTATGGTTGCCTGTAAGAGATTGCCACAGTGCGATAAGGCCGCCAATTGTGTACGACATAAACAATTTAATTGTGATTCATATCTATGTAGGTACCTGGTGAGCAATAAAGAATTATTATTATGCCACTGAACAAAAGTAAAAAATACGTTTTTCTTCCTAATCTTAAAGAGCATCATTCTAAACTTAAATCCTAGCAACTTATCTAAAGCGTATAAAAAATTTGCATAGAAGCTTCTAGACACTAATATACTTTCTTGAATAAACTATCCAAATAGCTATGTCTTCAAGACATACCCATATGTCTTCTGAACATATTATTTTGTCCCCAGCCAGACATTAGACTAGCATTTGCATGCGGCTGCGTTCAATACCAGCGGGGATTTATATTTCAAGATCGGATTACGAAGAGATGTTTGCAACGTGTGCACCGAATACATACAAGAGAATGTTTTTTGCTATATTGAATTATATTTCATACCCTAAGCTTATTCAGTTATCGAACATAATTCGGACGATCTCTGTGGCGTAGCGGTACGCGACTGCCACGCAGGAGGCGCAGGTGCGATTCCCGCTCAGTGTAAATATTTGTGTGCATTAATATGAATACTTGCATTGATCTGGGTGTTTCTATGTGTAATATGTATGCACAAAAAGAAAAAATATATCCAACTATGTTTATCCGCATACTAGAACCCATAACACGAGCTAGCTACGTTACGCTTACTATAGGCCTGGGTAGCGTCGTGTGGATTGTCCTATATATAATTATAAAAATCTTTTCAGGGCTTCATCTAACCCGTAACAATTGCTATAGATATGAGAATATTCGTCATAGAACCGACGACGTGTAAGTAGGTATATTCACATATACAAACATATATATACCGCGGTAGCCTAGTGGTATGGATAATGGACTGCTGAGACGAGCTCTCGGGTTCGATCCCAGGTTTACTATGGCACACACCAATGACTGCGATGCTTTTCAAAGTTATGTGTGTATTTATCGCAGGTTTATAAGTGCCCGGTTAATGGCAATAGGCTCGCCATCTATTGCATTGGAACCTAAATATAAAACTGGCGAAATGTGGGTGCTAGCACCTCTGCCTACCCTTTCGGAGATATAGCCGTGATATTATAAAAAAAAAAACATATAAATTTTCCGTTCCATAATTTAATTTGGAATGACAAGAGAAATACCGTACATGTGACTCCATGTCGAACATAAAAGTTGATTTAGCGAAAGGGTTTGTGCTACTTTGGAGGCAATGACCTCGTGATATTGTCACTTTGACTGAAACACAGTACAATACACCTTTAGAATTTGTTTAATTTGTCAATATAACAATGTATTTTGTATGTTATTTTTTATACCAGTTATGGGGCAGACAAGCACACGCTCCACCTGATGGAAAGTGGTTACCGTGGCCTATGGACGTTTGCAACACCACGAGCGCTATAATCATGCTACCTAAATTAATTTTCACTTTTTCTGATCTAAGTTTGATTGGAGAAGTTTTTTATACCACTTAGGTGGCAGACAAGCACACGGCCCACCTGATGGAAAGTGGTTATCGTGGCCTATGGACGTTTGCAATACCATTGGCGCTATAATCGTGCTGCCTAAACTAATTTTCACTTTTACTGATCTAAATTTAATAGGAGAAGTTTTTTATACCACACACGGCCCACCTGATGAAAAGCGGCCACCGTTCCTATAGACGTTTGCAACAACACACTATTTGCATAATACACACTGATTGCTTTAGAAAATTTTCATTACAGTGTATTAATGTTTTTGATATACGCACTGAAGAGTATTTTTAATATTCTTGATGACTACATGTATCATAGCGTTTCAAATAGAATGAACTCGGATACGCACACATTAAATTTACATATACAGTATAATTATGCATGTACATATAATTTATGGTAAATCGCATAGGTGCAATTTACATGTGAAAGCATTGCCTGGAACATTGCATATTTATAATTCATGCAGAGCTAAATCACATTGTTAATCTGTAAATAATTATTATAAAATTAAATTGTATTAAACACCCACATTTTGCCAACTATGATTTTCAGTCGCACGCGTAATAGGGGGCGAACCTATTGCCAACAATAGGGCACTTTAAGACAAGTAGGTATTCCGAAAATAGATTTCTAACCGAAAATCTAGCGGCTAAGTTTGGAAAAAAAATTTACCTGATTCCTTGCTATGCGGTGTAAATCGCAAGGAAATTAATTACGTGCTAAGCCGCACAAGCACTGTCAATTATCGTCTTGGAGAGTATCAGATAAATTTTCAAGCTAAATAGCTTCTGCCAGGCGCGCCCCCACGTTGTGGTGTAATGACATAGACTTGAACCTGGTCTTTCTCGATCGTAAGGTTAACTTTAAGATTTTGTGATCCGACCCTATATTGTAAACTACACTTGTACCATATTCGACAAATAAAGGACTTTGTCTTTGACACTATCGACGTTTCCAATGATTCCCGTGGATTATTCCAGTGTCACTCTAAAATACAAATTGTTAGGAAGGAATAATAAGTAAGTAGTAAGCCTTCCCGAAGAGCGAAACCTATGCTCGGGCCCTCTCCGTGAGTAGCGCGTAGGCGCTGCCGTGAAACAAATTACTGCACCACGATGGCAACTAAATTCCATCGATATTACAGAAGAAGAAGAAGAAGGAAGGAATTAGAAAATTCAGGATATATTCAGGGTTGCTGTTATATCACATAGGTTCAGGATAATCCATGAGAGTGGAGCCGTAGGCAACATTAATTACTTAATATTTATATAACAGCCATCAAAGCTGTTCACTCAATTGTAAATGCAAATCAATATACATCTGTATATCATGGTTTACAATCCATTTCTGATATTCAGTGAATATCCAATAAGCCAGATGGTCTTAGTTCAATGAACCCGGGAACATTCAGATGATAACTGTACCCAATTTTGTCTAAATGGGTCTCCAAGAGAGATTACATGCGGTAGTATGTAAGATTAGTTTCTGAAGCCCGTCTCAGTTGTCATAGTAACTGTTAATGCGAAGATAAAGGTAAATGCTATTGATTTTAGATATATTTGTACAGTTATAGCCAGAGTTGTGGATACAATGTGCACAAAACGCGCTCTACGAGTATACACGCAGTAGGATATTTCATGCCCGCTTAAAAGACTCAGGATAGTAAGAATAAGAAAGAAGAAAAGGATGGAATGTCGTTTGTTCCCGATTGTTCTACTGCACAGTAGAACCAATGGGATTGTTTTTCTCACTAGTTCTACTATATTTGATGTAACAAAAAAGTAGAACTATTGGGAGTCTCCCTTCCCACTTGTTTAGGATTACATAAACCATAATTTCATATATTACGATCATAATGAGATTGGTTTCAAATCAATAGCTTTTGAAATAGGCTATAGAATCGATACGAACCCATAACATCTCTAATAGCAGCTCGGAGGCGTATCGAATATGAAATACACAGGTGCATTGTGAACGTGGCAGAGTGACCCGCGTAATGCAATCATATCGTACCTGCTCAGCATTTGATTATCAGGATATACGTATGTAATAAGCTAGCATTGCCTCGCGGTTTCACCCGCATAAGGTAAGGTTAGGTCTTCTTTACTTATTAGACAACTCAAATGAAACTCCAGTTACTAACTGGAGTTGCCGCGATTTCAATCTTTTTTTTTATCTTGCACTAAATTTTCACAAATACCACCTCTACCAAAATCGGTGGAGGGGAATCAAACCGACCAAAACGCACGCCATCTATGGGTCTATCGACAGCGATGACATTATACAAGACATATCTCTTGCACCCCAGACATTTCTTTTGAGATGATCCTCTTCCTCTATTGGGAACACCATGGTCCTTACGACCATGGTGTTCCCATCTAGCCCCTGCTTCTGCTAGGGTGACAGGCGGCTTCACCCGTCACCATTGTAGCACTGAACGTGTTTGCAATGGTGACCCTCTTTCATGAGACTTTGCCTTCAGCTTAACATCAGGCGAGGTGAAGTTAAATTGAGGTGCCATGAATAAAAAAATAAATAAAAAAAACCCCAGCCCAGCGCTCATGGGGAACGGAGGTCGTTCCCTGGTCGAAAATATTTTCAATTAATTGAGGAACCTCAATTGTGTTTCTAGTTACCTGATGTACTGTAAAATGGGGTGAATAGGGATCAAGGGGTTGATAGCGATAAAATGGTCAGCTAAATTCAGTAGTTGTTTGCTTTTAAACGAAATTTTGGACAGGTTCATTGTAATAACAAAATCATCGAAGATCTGGTAATAGGCGTAGTTAAAATGTTGTAAAAGATTATTTTAAGCTATTGCATTGACCATTTTATCCCTATTCACCCCGTTTTACAGAAGGATTTTAGTCTTGATCTCATCGGAAAAGTATTGTCATCATAATCATAATAAATTGTCATCATCATCATCTTTACATGACTATCCTAACCTTACTACGAGAAAGCCTGCGTCAGAGCTCCATCCCTCCATCTGCCCGTCTGTTTGGCTATAATCTGGCAGTCTCCGAATCTAGTGTCAATAGGCTTCTTCTAAGTTAGCGTGCTATACGTTTCCATCAGGTGAGATAGTGGTCAACTGCCAGCCTTTCTTGTATAAAAAGTTACCCAAAACGGGTCTAATTATAATTGTACTATACCTATAATTATCACACAGGGGCAAGCAATAGCTAGAAAAAGTTGTATTGCAATCGAACCAAAATGGTACAGCAGTCGTACCATACGACCAAATGAACTAAAACTGATTTTTGAATATCGAATATTAGTTTTAATACGATAACTCGCTTTCATTGGAGATCGTTCTCAAATACTAATAAAATCAAACTTGGAACGATTTCCACTCGGTATCTGATTTCCATAAAGACGTCAACTAGTTTTATTTATCGAGTTAAATTTAATAAGGGCAACGGGTCTACGAACTGCGTAGATGTCTACGAGCTCCGTAGGCGGCTACGAAATAAATCGTAACTGTTTATATGAATTTGAACATTTCACAGCCATTTCATTTTCAATCGGTAAGTAGGCCTTCGGAAGTGAAAACCTCGGATGCGACCGGGACTAACGCATGAATGATGATGAATTATTACTTACTATCGAACACGGAAGTTTAAAAGTTAATAATTATATAAATTCGATGATTGACAAAGTTGCATCATTCCTTATTCCATATTCCCTAAAGAAATATAGTCCAAGTAAAATATTTTAAACGATTTTATTCCTCTTAAACTCCTAAAAGGATCAAAACTCAACCAGTACAATTAGCGAAAATGTTCTTAATTTGAATATTTATAAACAAAATATCCAAGATTTTAACGTTATTTGAGCTATAGGTGTTTATTGCGACTCCATTAAAACTTTGACAGCATCTCTATGATTTCACCCGAGAGTGGTTACCAGCGAGCAAACTTTTCCAATTTGGTTTAGGATAGTTCTACATTGAACCCCTAAGCCAGAGGTCATTGACCCCCGCCAAAGAGGATTTATTCACAAACATTCGTATCGTTGAGTGGCTTTGATGTGTGATAATGTTTGCTCCAATATTTGCAACCAACGTTCGCAAATAGGATTACAATGGGTGAAGAAGTATGAGGTGTACCTCTTCATATATAATAAGGAATTTCTTTTGCAAATACAGTAGAAATAGGGCTGGTTCAGTGGCAGATAAAATTTCGTGCCTGTCCGTAGAAGAGGTGTAAATACATGTAATCATAATTATTACACATAGAAATATCTCCTTCGACGACCGCCGTAGCGTAGCGGTAGTGAACGCGACTGTTACGCAGGTGTGGGTTCGATTCCCGTTCAGTGCAAATATTTGTGTGCATGAATATGAATATTTGCATTGGTCTGGGTGTTTCTATTTATAATATGTATGTATTTACAAATAAAGTATCTAAGTACGTTTATCCGCATTCTAGAACCCATAACACAAGCTAGTTTATATGCTTACCACGGGTCTAGGTGGCATTGTCCTAAAATATTTGTTTATTTATTTATTTATCTAACAAAGCAAGTAGATATTATTAATTTTACTATCCACGATGTACACATATTTGTATTCAATATAAGTCGAACCCCAGGTCCTCGACGTGATTATCTACCGCTAAATATAAAACCGCTAAAACCGCAAACAATTTGTTCACAGAACTCTGTTATGAATATACAAATTGACAATTAAAACCTTTCAACATGGACCTGTTTATGTAAACGAATTTAAAGTAAAATATGCATTTTAATGAGTTTCGTAACAATATCAGTGACAAAAGCATTTACTTCCGAATAAATTTCTACGCAACTGCCCAAAAAGATGTGTAATTATTTAAGGTTATTTTTTGATAGAATAGTAATTATTTATTTAATCATTAACAATATTAATTGACATGGCAATGTTGAACGGAGGTTACATACAACTGTTACAAAAAGTCAATGACAAAAAGAAATGTAACTATTTGTAAGTAGAAAGTTAGTAATAAAATAATTCGGAGTCAAAAATAAATTCAAAATTATAATTAGTACAAAAAAATATTACGTCATAATACTAGATTACAAGAATATGTGAGTGTAGTCTATATAATGGTCAACTCTATAATGATGGTTAACAATATGAGGGCCAAGGTAAGGGCTTTTCACGCCCTGTTAAGGTATCTAGGATGGTAGGCACTCTGAGACGTCTGTTGTAAAGTGAGATTTATATTGGTGCGATATTTTTTAGATATCATATAGGTTTTTCCAGAAATTAACTAGTTTAAATGTGTAAAGAATCTTTTAAATTTTGTTATATAGCAGAAACATCGATAACTTAGTGGTTCGAGAGTTGGCCTTACGATTGAACGGTCCCGGGTTCGAATCCTAAATTGAGCTTAGGTTTAACTTGAGGTTAGATAAAATATTAGTAATTTCAGTTGCTAATATTTTAAATTTTTTTATACCACTTAGGTGGCAGATAAGCATACGGCTCACCTGATTGAAAGTAATCACCGTGGCCTATGGACGTTTACTAAACATACTCGTCCCGTTAACCCTGTAAAAAACCATCTAATAACAATGGAAGGAAAAAAATGGAAAGGAAAAATAAGTATATTTTATGTTCGACGAACATGAAGTTAAGCACTATAAGTCAATTATTGATTGATCGTTATAACGGGCACTTAACTCCATCCCCGAATCCACATAATTCATGTTTGGGCCGAAAAGAAATGAAACCTTTGCGACATTCGGCGTTGAGCGATTCTACATGATTTATTCATTTGTCCATAAATTCAACCGTAAGCCGGACATATTTATTTTGTATGAAATATCGTTCTACCCCTGGTCGGTAACGCGATATTTTCACCATTGTTATCCCTCCATTCGGACTTTGACCCTTGTAGAGCGAGAGCACGTAAACGGCAGAATTACGTCGTAGCGGTCGTAGTATAATCGTACCAATAAAACTAGATCAAACTGGCAGCACCATCCTTACAATATTGTCAAATAGCGCAAAATTGATTTTGATGTGCATTAAAACGGTATAACTGGTACGGTTACGGTACGAAATCGGAACTACGGTTCTACACATATGACAGTTCCGAATTTAGTCATTTCATGGTTGGTACGTCTCTGTAAAGGATGCCTTTTTTTAATGACAGTACTTAAAAATATCTTCAAAGTAGTCACTAACAAAATTCACGTTTATACTATTGCTTAGTATATTTAAAAGTATTGTATAGATATTATATACATTTAATACCTGTTATGTACGAAAATACTAACTATTAAAATCAGCCTTTGTACCACGACGTAGCTCTGACGTTCGCAGGCTCCTACACTATTGCAATTTCGGGTCTCCTATGTGACATTTTATGACCATAATTGCATATATATGCAATAGTTGCGACCCGGAAATTCTTGAAATATCAGTTTGTGTATAGTTTTATACCCAATTTATGGATACACAGAAAAACCTTTGTGAGGGAAGCTTTGGAATGCAATAAAGATTGCTAATACTTCCTGTATAAAATAGATGCAGATAAATATATTGACGATCTCAGAGGTCATTAAACCTTTTATGTTTCGAGTTCTTTCACTTATCTTTCGTCGTGAGAACTTCGGACAATATATTTATATATTATAAATTATTATTATACATATAATATTTTAACAACCGTGGTAGCCTAGTAGTACGAAATAATGGACTGCTGAGACGAGGTCTTGAGTTCGATCCCAGGTTTATCATGGCACACACCAACGACTTTTAGATGCTTTTCGAAGTTATGTGTGTATTTATCGCAGGTTTATAAGTGCCCGGTTAATGGCAATAGGCTCGCCACTTATTACATTGGGACCTAAACATAAACTTACCTTGCACCAAATAAATCTTTCTTTCTTTCTTTCTTTCTTTCTAAACTGGCGGAATGTGGATGCTAGCACCTATGCCTACCTCTTCGAGGATATAGGCGTAAGTTTATGAGAGAGTAAATTATATTAGTACAAATATATACAAACATACCGACTATTCTTCAACGTATATCTCAAAAGAAAATCTCTGTAATAAACCCAGTGCTATCTATGTATCAGTCGAGTCCTTCGCTTCAGTTAACTCGTACTTATCAACCATTGTCGGTCTCCAGCCAAACAATGAGTACTGAAGTTTACAACTCCTTTTGTGATCGGTTGGCGGAATTTAGTGAGCGACGGTGAAGTATCCTGTTTTTAGTGAAATGCATTTCGCTAAGAACAATGGAATGTTGTAGACTTCTATTCGAGGAAGTTTTTATGACTGTTGTAATCCTTGTAGAAAATGTAGTTCTCGGCGGTGTATTTATTTGTGTGTTGTACTTAACTGTATATGTCATCATCATTCTCTGAACCTTTTTCCAACTCAGTTGGCTTTCCAGTCTATCTGTGATGCGGCTGAACTTCGATATTTTCCGTGAAGCGACTGCTATTTGACTTCCACAGCCAATGGTCCAATGACCAAATGGCGATATCGAAGTTCCAAGTTAGACTGGTTGAACTTTTGGGTGGTCCAACTACCCGTAACGACTGCCATAGATGTTTGCATGACAATCGGAACCGACGGCTTAACGTGCTCGCCGAGGCACGACCAGACCAGTGCAAGCAGCTATATTAATACATACAACTTTTTGCATTGAGCGGGGATCGAACCCGAGCCCCGTGCGTAGCAGTCGCGTTCACTACCGGAGGCTGTCTTGACTTGACTGTATATGTATGTTTATCCAAACATTTTATTAACAATTTAACAATTTATGATGTATGTTTGGTTATATTATGTATTGGTTCTGTGTATGTATTTCCTTTTGCTATTATTTGAACATTAGATGTAGACTTCGTTAGGGCTTGCCTCGCTGTAGCTCTGTACCACCCTATGGTTGACTGGTAGAGAATGCCTACGTTACTGACAAGTCCGCCAATGTACTTGTCAGTGACGTTAAATAAATAAAAAATATATAAAATAAATAGGTAGTCTGTGAGAAAGGCGACATAAACATAGTCTACAAACTAATGTAAATATTAGTGATTAGAGAAGTATGGCTTAGAATTTTTATTGCTAAGTTCTTTTCACATAAAGTTAACTTCTTGCCTTGCGAATATAAATAAATATTCTACCACAAGTAAAACGCCACCTGTGGTACGCATAGTTTAACTTGCTTGTGTTATTATATTTCTCTTTGTAAATTCCTAATATATATATATTCACATAAATATTTGACCTGAGCAATAAATGAACCGACGCCTTCTGCGTAGTGGTCGCGTTCACTACCACAGAGGTCGTGAATCTGGTAATAATTTTGTATATTTTGATTTTTACGGAATTGACTACCATCGGACTCCCACAGTCTGAAAGAAAGACTGCGCCAAAGCCTCATTTTAATGAACAGATAGTCAAATATAGTCAGATAGTTAGGACCACATACACCTAAACAATAGGTATTATACAAACAAATAAACAACATTTGTTCAACCAATCTTATTTACCATGTTATTAAATCACAAATACATTCGCTGAAGCATAAAATAACAAGCTTCGACGTCAATCATTCGATCTATTCCTGGCACAAAGCGTCTTATGTTACCACGGAAGGAAATCCTTCAATCACAAACAATTTTCTGTCTTACACATGAACGTGTAAGATTGAAATTCGCTTGTGAATAAAAATGTATGTGCTATATCTTTTTTCTCCAATTGTACTAAGTGACGTCTTTCGCATATATGTATTTTGAGAGCTTTTTGTACTTGTGTCAGCGTCTCAAAATGGCTCCATTATCAATTTACATAGGTTGTTGATAGCCTCAATTAGGTTCTTCGAGATTTGGGTAATCAAATATGTTTGTTGAATAAAGCTTTTATATACTCGTGTATATCTATGGAAGGCAGAGCAGGTTGTATAAACAGTTCAATTTCACTTTCTGTTTTTGATTTGAGCTCGAATTGATTTTAGTTCAATTCGGTGAATCCCGAGCCGCCCACTCTGGATTCGCTGAATTGAATTGAACCTCATTTATAGGATTCACATTTGCTACCATCGCTCGTTCAATCGATCGTTATTACGATTAATTTCTTCACATTTTCAGTTAATTTTTACATGTATAAAATTCCATCCACTACACTCCCCCTGAATCGCAAACATTCACAATACTAAAAACCAGTCACACCCATGTAGTACGTTTATATTATAGAAATAAATTCATCTTCAAAATATTTTATATTACCAAGAAAGCAAGACATACAGTCACCCGGTCCCGGTCACCCTGCCACCTCAGTTATCTATAAATAGCCGCTGGATGTTTCGCTAAGTGGAAAATACTGTCTGGGCCCGTCTCCATGGCGATTACCTTCATAAATCTGACGTGGGAGGGAATCACATTCGTGCATATCGTTATTCTGCGAACAACTCGCGGACTAATCGATAACGAATAGTCTGTTTATTGTATCTTCTCATGTTTTATGTGAGAATAATTGTAGATTACATTCATAGTGACCGGCGTTTTGGCATTCTTGTGTTGTAATTGTAACATGACTTTCGACGCAATGTGAACGATTGCCGTTAAAGAGACTGCACAGATTTTCTCTTAGCAACGTGGGCCACGACTAAACCTGTTTTCTGGAAGATGATGGGATCTCATTATGCGAAGAATCAATAGAATCTTGACCTGGATAGTAATGTATATAACTCGTAAAATTCTAACTTACTCAGGCACTTAGCAACGAGTCCCTGATATAGCGACCCTAATCCTTAAATATTTATAAATCAAACGAATGGACGAATGGTCCCACTCAACGCAGTAATAGTCAACAAGGTGATCCTTTATGATACTGCGCTATTAATGTAATTATATATGTTAAAAAAGCAGGTCAGCTTACGAAGGACTCAGGAAGCGAACCCTGGGCTCCGAGATCGCAAGCAACCGGGATAAATGAGGGTTCATGCTTAGTAGTAATAAAGCTAATAGTTTATTTTCAGTGAGCAAAATCCCATACTAATCTCACCGGAGACGGCGAACCGACTAAAACGCACGTCGTCTTCGGGTCTTCGCTTGCCGGAGGTGAGATTGTAAGTAACAAATCTCTCATACCCGACCGACCCAGAGCCATTTCCAATCCAAAACTAGTGTCCCCATTTAGCTTCAGGGTATTGGGAGAAGTGACCCGCTTTTGCTAGGGTGACAGGCGGCTTCACGCACCTAGGCTCGCGCTCATGGTAGATGGAGGTAATAAAGCTTATAGTGCCCGATATACGTTCATCTTCCTCACATTTTATTATTTGTGTAAACCTTTGAATAATGTAGGACTATTCAATAGATACGGGATGTAGATCCGAACCTCTTTATCATTCCTCTATGACCTTCCAAGAATCGACTTTCATTTGTGACAACCGTGCTTCGAATTTTCCCTCTATTCGTGGAATTGTGATGGATTTAAGGTCACACGAGTACATACAAACTGTAAGAGAATTGTAGTTAGTCTTCACTGTTTGGATAATGATATTGGAAGCTACCATTATATATATACCACTATTATATATCTGTGGGTTTCGGTAAAGTGGGATATAAGGTCCATCAATATATCCCATATCCCATCCAATACATACTATCCCGGCTTTTCTTTTTCTTATTCCACTTAGGTGGTAAACACACGTCTTTCTTTCTTTATTTCACAAAAGACAACAATAAGAATGGTTACATTTCTCCCTACTCTCTACTAGCCACCCATGGATGGATGGATGAAATATCCGTTTATTAGTTTCAAAAGTCGTATTAGGCCCGTACCATGAACTCTTAAAACCGGTCAATAAATTGAACGGCCTACATCCCATCAACTGCAAACGTAATTATCTAATGCTATACCTACACATTATATTGTATACACATATGCACATTATTATGCTATACACATTATTGTGTATATTTGTATGGGATTACGAAGTTATTTATGCATTTGGTTATATGACAGCTGTTTAATTTATTAATCGATTTTAAGAGTTTATGGCCTGCAGCTTATTTTGTTTTCTTGAAAATCTTTAGTGTATAGTACTGTAGTAGGCTAGGGGGCATTCTAAGGCAAGTTCTTGTTCTTGCCTTTAGTTATTTAAATTACAATATTAATAACGTATAAATTAAGAAGACAAGTGCTTGACAATCCGTTTACGTAATTAATTTCAATCGATCTTTAGATGGAAATATATGTGTTTGGAATTCATACTAACTAAATATTTTGCTTAAAATAAAATGGATACACTTCAAAAAAATCCACAGTTCATTCTTCGAGCAATAAAGGTTTACTGTACAGTTGACGTAATGATCTTGGAGCAGCTCCGTAGATCCGCCAGGTAAATGCAGATCCATCTAATGAATACCGTCAATTCACTCACCTCAGAATTAATCTTATCTAAGAATCTTTTTTTTTCAAAGGGGATTTTGTTATTCGCAGATTGCTTTTATGAAGAAAAACGTTTATAATGCTTTATTGCCTGTTACCTAGCAGAGTTGACGTTTTAATATTTATTTAAGAATTAATTTCTGTTTGTATTTATTAAACATAAGTCTATAGCTGAAGACATACGACGACTGCAGACGCGTGTCAAATCAAATAAAAAATAATTTATTCTGTATGACCAGTAAACGGCACTTACAAAACGTCAATATCAATAACATTTTATAGATCAGTGAGCAAATGGACCACCGGTTCGAAACGCGGCCCGACCTGAGAAGACTCCGGCAAGAAACTCAGCAGGCTTTTTTTTTGTAGTGTAGTAGACGATGTGTCGATACGACGCGAAGACTAATCGACTGCTGCATGGGTCTGCAGTTGCCTAACAAATTTACGCGTTGGATTCAGGGGTTTGCTGACTCCTTGTCCTTTATAAGGCTTTTATGAGAGTGACCTCCTGCTGTGTGACCTCCTTAAAGGGATATGCAGCGCCAGAGTCACTTCCGTCAGCAGATATTCCAATTTATAATCTCACCTCCGGCAATCATGGACCTATGATGGACGGCGTGCTTTTTAGTCGGTTCGAGTCCGACATAATCACCTCCACCGGTTTTGAAGTTCTTTATGTGATTCCAAGCACTTATGATAATTGACTATTGGCACGCAGGTCACTCTCTACAAAGAAAAAATACATTTCTCACAGGGTAGCTGTAAAGATTAGCAATCATATTTTGTAACTTTTGCGCTTGATGCATGCCTGAACGTAAACATATAAAAATGAGATAGAATTTCTTGTGAACCAAAGCTTGGTAGACAACAAAGGAATACTATTCACTCGAACCTTTGACCTTCGGATAGTAATCCGTATGAACAGTTTTCAAAGGCACTGAATCCCTACCCATCAGATAGGTATTAGGAATTCCAGAACACTCCACAATATTGAGGATGAATAGATTTCGGTCATGCTTTTAACTGTATTTACATTTCGTAGTTGATTTTATACAGAACGCGTTATTATGACTTCATCTCACTTGATGGTAAGCTGAACGCTGACTGTTACCCATTTTGTTGAAATTATTTTGCTACATCTCTCATATTTTGGACAGGTGTGACCTAGTCACATAGATATAATAATAATATATAAAATAAAATAAATATTTTAAATAAAGTGTCTGTGCTTAATCAGCAACCCCATAAATCTTCGCTGCAGTCACGTCAAAAGTGATACAATGTAAAAACCTTTGCCTATTCTACTGTGAATGCATAAATAAATATCTTTCCAAGAAATTGTGTCATCATATACCACTATCTTAACCCTAAAATGTGACTGTCGTGGTACTAAAACGGTTATTTTTATCTTAATAAGATTCCGAGCAACATGACGTTTTATGGGGCACCGAACAACTATTTTCACCCTAGTTTTAAGGAGAATACATGGCGTAAGTTCTGGCAAACTTGACATAACTGGCAAAAGTGTTTAGGAATAACAAAAATTGTGTTGCGGGGTGAGGCGAGAATAAATGTAGGACCGTTACGTACGGGTCGCTATTTGACCCCAATCAATGTAGGTTTAGGTCTTCAACATAGTATTATTATGTTTTGTAAACTTATCTTTTACAAGGAAATTAAAAGGGGGTTGGGAGGGGGCGGTTCAACGGTTTCCACGGTTCAGCAAACTGAACGGTACCAATAGTAAAATATTACGAATTGTCATAGAATAGAATGCAAAACCGCACCTCTTATTGCAAGTAAAATGATTTCTTATCCGAGGAGATATGATGATCTTCAGTACCTACCGCTACAAAGAGCCTCGTGTAGAGGCGAAACACGTGATGAGGTTTCTTCTTCGCACTTGCGGAATATTTTGCATACGTAATATATCTCTATTATCTCGTCATATCTCTATATCTCGTCATATTTCAAATGATTTACTTATTATTTGATTTATTATAAATTATAATATTTTTGATAAATGTAGGTATATAATTGTAAAACTTTGACATTCGTAAATGCTCTTTATTTGCCTAAACTGAATAAACGAAATTGATTTTTTGATATCTCTTCCGGTAAGAAGTCTTTTTACATTCTTTGACGGGAGCGGTTTGGCATTACTTTCTATAACATATTGACTATTGATATCGTTGGGATTGTTAAACTATGGGTGAGTGGTGGGAACACCCCCCCCTCATATATTATCTGTATGATAGTTATAATACGCTTAATTGGTGATCTATTCGTTATCCTAACACCCTGTGGAACCATACATAGAAGTGAATAGTTAATATCTCTTTCATACATTCAACATTGGTACGTTCGAATCGACTTCCGCATAGATAAATCTCTACGATATTACAGTTATAATTAATTAATAGAATGTATGTCTCTATTTCCTCATGTATTGTAGAACTACCTTAACTGGCAATAGACTTTAACATTTGCACTTTCAAAGAAGTAAATGAAAGTTAGACATGGAAAGTAGTGGAGTAGGGTGGAGATTTAAACTACCCTTCTAAGTAACTTTATATCGTGGTTTTGAGTTCAATAAGACTATTTGTTTTACTTTGTCTATTTGTCCGTCGCAAAGGCAGCGAGCAAAGTCGGAAGTCGTAATAAGGATATATTGTTTCGAGACAGACTTTACATACAGAGAATGCGAAGTTTGTTTGGATGGATGTTTGTAATAACGTCAGAACTGCTGAACGAATATGCATGAATAATAACGCATAAATAGATACAATCAGGAATAGTAGATAGGAGACTTTTGCCGGCTAAATGTTAAATATGATTGAATCTTTTTATAATATTTCATAAGCAACTCTAACGGTAAAGCAATAGATTTTAGTTTAGAAACATAGATTTAGAAATATATACTGTTCTTCAAGAAGAGTATTAGAAGGTACTACAGGGTCGGCAGCTTGAATGTCTATAGGCCACAGTGAATACTTTCCGTCGAAGAAGTGGGCGGTGTGCTTGACTGCAACCTCATCATCAGACCGAGGCAGTCCACTACTGGACATAGGTCATGACACGCCACTTAGTCCGGTCTTCGGCTTCTCTGTTTGTCACGATATAGAACGATATAGAAAAAAATAGAAAAACCAAGTAGTACCTACGCGTTTACTGCAATATAGCCTATGTTAAGTGAATATAGCTTTCCAATGGCGAAATCCATACACATATATATAAAAATGAATTGCTGTTCGTTAGTCTCAAGAATGGCTGGACCGATTTGGCTAATTTTGGTCTTGAATTATTCGTGGAAGTCCAGACAAGGTTTAAAAGGTGAACAAATATGAAAATGCTCGGAATGGAGCAGCGGGAACGGGATTAGAAGTCCACGCGGGTGGAGCCGCGGGCAACAGCTAGTAATTTATAAAAACGGCTCTGTAGTTTTTGACTTTATACACTACAAACACAACAATAAAAATTTAGTGCAGATGAACTGGTTTCTATTAATTGTTAGCCATGTTGCCATGTATCTAATCACTGAGATTAAACTGCCATTAAATTTTCAACTTTTCAACATTGACTTTAAAGGACAAAATTAAGTGAAAAAGAGTTCATTGCAACGGTATAGCAGTAAGGTCTTAAATTCAACGGCTTCTAAAAGGTTGACTATTAGTATATAATTAACTGTAAAATAAAATGATCAATATCTAATAATCAAGTTCATTGCTATGCGCTATTCCAGATTATCTATTTCCGGTATCACACTACACAACATCCTCCAGTTACAATTATATTGAAGTACGACGTGGTTTACCAACCTCTTGAAAGCAGACATTAATCAAACACAGCGAGTTTCTTTTCATTTTTAAACAAATTCAACATTCGCCTTAATACAGTTTCCAACACGGAGAGTCGATCGATTATACGGGGTGATATAGGGGAGGGTAAGTCCTCCCTAGCTCTACCGAGGGTTGCAAGGGTATATTATTATATCTGTTGCTTTACAGGCGTCCACCGAACGATAAAATTCTCCAGACTGAGGTACAAAATAGAATGAAACAGCACGTGCACGGCTCTTTTAAACCGTATTTTTGTTCCAACTTTTTCTCTTTTTATCCGCCTGCCGAAGAAAGGAGACTAATGTTTTCCGACACTATGTGGAGATATTCTTTGGCACAACCTATGGCGTGAACGGTTTGATGGATTTTGATATGCGAGGGATCATTTTATTTGTCGTGAATGTGTGAGTTCTTCTGTCAAATCGACTCCACTTTTTTCCATGTTGTCCATATACGGTTTTAAATGAAATCAATGCAATGGATCAGGTTCTGGAATAAAGCAGGTGATTCAAAAAGAAGTATTATAACGTGTATTTTTTTTCATTTACGTTGTTTATAGCAATAATTTGCGAAACTAAATCTGGTAATATGCGTATCTGGTCATCTGCGTGTCTGGTAATTCGCGAAATGTGATTCTGGTCATCCGCGTAAAAGGTATTTTGCGTTTCTGGTACTGTGCATCGGAAGGAAATAAATTTGATTTGATTTTTATATCACTTCGGTGGCAGACAAGCACACGGACTACCTGAAGAAAAGTGACCACCGTAGCCTATGGACGTTTGTAACTTTGCGTGTGCTGTTGACTCTGTAGAGGGGAGGGGAGGGGTGAAAGGGTGAAGATTAAAGGAGTTTCTGTGCTGTCAGTGCAGAAGACAAAGAAGTGTTTCCATCACATTGTAGTGTAGTGACAACTGAAGCCCTTAATCTTCCCATTGACTACACAAAACCTCTCCAGTGAGCTATGGCTACCTTACTCACCGCTGGAAACACAACACAAGGTTATTATAAGCCGCGGTATTCTGTCGGGTGAAGGTACTTTCTATGTTTCCTTCTTTCCTCTTTCTGAACTTGAATATATCATCATTCTCTGAACCTTTTCCCAACTCAGTTGGGGTCGGCTTTCCAGTCCAACTGTGATGCGGCTGAACTTCAATATTTTCCGTGAAGCGATTGGTATCTGACCTCCACAACCAATGGTCTAATGACCAATGGGGATATAGAAGCTGAATTTGAATACTAATGATATGATAAATGTACAAGTATGTATTCAATTGGATGTTGGATTCCAGAAACGTAACGTACTATATACAGAACCTCTTTATTTGCAGTCGGTTAAAAATAAATCAGACGACCGTAATCGTTAATGGATTTCGTAATACTGTAACAGTTAGCCACCCTACTGTACAGAGTTTGTTGGACGCGGTAAATACGTGAAACCTTTTCGCAATGTAATTTTATGTCCACAGAACCGTAAAAATGAAAGCCATCGCCTTCAAATGGATTTCCGTTGTATGTCGAAATGTCCGCTTTATTATATAACAGTTATATACATGGTTATCGGCATATATCTTGACCCTCGTGACGTCACAAAAGGTAGTCTTTATTAATTTTTATGCAACTTAGGTGGCAGACTGCCCACCAGATGGAAAGTGATAATCGTAACCTATAGACGTTTGCAACACCAGGGGCGTCACATCGTGCTATCGACCCAGTAGAGGGAAGGGAGAGGGGAAAAAGAAGGGGAAGAGGGAGGGGGAGAAGAAGGGGAAGAGGTAGGGGATATGACAGTTAAAAGAATTTCTATACTGTCAGTGTAGAAGTCAAAGTACCTAGGGTTTCATATCACCACTTCCTAATTCCTGCAGTCCCGGGTCCTTTAAGCGGGGCGTGAGAAAGCATCTGATGAGACCATCAAACTGAGTGCCGCCATTGTTACACTTTACGTGTTTGTAATGGTGACCCTCGTTCCTGAGACTTCGCCTTGAGCTTACCATCAGGCGGGGTGAAGTCATATTGACGTGTCGTAAATAAAAACCTTAAGCCAACTGTCTGCTCACTGACAATATAAAACCTCTTCAGTGAGCTCTGGCTACCCTACTCACCGTAGGAACACATTAATTTATACGCGTTTTTTGGGTCCCTTTTGAAGTTAGCACGTTAGCAAAGGAGCTTAAGTACACCAGTTAGTAGATTGTACCATTAATATTAAACTAATATGCGCGTTTAGGGTCAAAATATATGGCGGGAAGTATGTCTGTAGTTAATTATTATGTTTTATTGCTCGAGGAGAAAGCTGTGTTTTTGATTGTGTCGTTAAAGTGGAAAATTGTTTTCTTTTTATGTCCTGAAATGCAAGCTCGATTGCTTGCATTTCAGGACTACTACTAACTGCGTCGTTTTCAGTCTAATTTTCTGTGAAGCGACTGCCATTTGGCCTGCATAACCTATAGGCATAACAGGTGATATCGAAGTACTGCCGTTAGACCAGTTGTTGGACTTTTTAGGGCTCAAACTATCCGTAACGACAGCTATAGATGTTCGTATGATAACCAGGACTTATGGCTTAACGAGCTCTCCGAAGCACGACCAGACCAATGCAAATAGCAATACTCATGAATACAAATAATTGCAATGAGCGGGCGTCAAAACCGGGCCTCCTGCGTAACAGTCGCTTTCACTGCCATAGTCGCTTTCAAAAATATCTTTATTACTTATCATTTAGACAATATTGTTAACTTTCACCAATGATATTGCAAAACGACATCTTGTTGTGTCTTTGGTAAAAAGTCATTAAACAAGTCATAATATGGATAATATAATAAACTAGCTGACCCGGCAAACGTTGTTTTGCCTTATAAATTTTAAGGATGAACCATCCTTATCACTTAGGGGTATGAAATATAGATGTTGGCCGATTCTCAGACCTACTCAATCATCATTCCCTGAACCTATTTCCCAACTCAGTTAGGGTCGGCTTTCCAGTCCAACTGTGATGCGGCTGAACTTCGATATTTTCCGTGAAGCGACTGCCATCTGACCTCCACAACCAATGGTCTAATGACCAATGGCGATATCGAAGTTCCAAGTTAGGCTGGTTGGACTTTTGAGGGCTCCAACTACCCGTAACGACTGCCATAGATGTTTGTAGTGCAACCGGGACCGACGGCTTAACGTGCTCTCCGAGGCACTTATAAACCTGCGATAAATACACACATAACTTTGAAAAGCATCGAAAAGTCATTGGTGTGCGCCATGGTAAACCTGGGATCGAACTCGAGACCTCGTCTCAGCAGTCCATTACCCATACCACTAGGCTACCGCGGCGGCTCTCAGACCTACTCAATATGCTCACAAAATTTCATGAGAATCGGTCAAGCCGTTTCGGAGGAATACGGGAACGAACATTGTGACACGAGAATTTTATATATAACATAACAAATCATAATTCTCTCGAAGTAGTAACTACACGTGAATAAGCATTAATTACTACTGAAATCAGATCGTTTCTATGAACAGACATAAACCGAGTACCGTCATTGTTTCCATAACAACAGCACTTACGATATCGGAGAGACCAAGTGTGGTGGAAGAGACTTCTATAGTGGAGCCATAAAGCTGGGAACACACCAAGTAAGTTGTTCCTTCGGTTATTTTCATTTGAATTTGAACCGAAAGTATTCGCCAATTAAGGTGGCACCATATACATTAATATTACTAGTAGTAGTAGTACTAAAATAAATAGACCCACAGACTCCTTCATTACCGCATTACCGAATTTAAAATGTCAGTGGCAGTGAATTGTAACTTTTAGTATAGAGAAATTGAAATCAATGCATAGAGAAATTGAGAGAAACTGATATTTCTTATCATCTTGGATTATAAAAAAGCGTTTCACGGTGCATATACTCTGTAACATTTTCACACCTGGGTTTTATGCAAAGCTGCGTTTGTCACGCACAATTTGGTTTTCTACGGATAACTTCATGATTCAATGTACGAGAATGACACGTATTTTGACGTTTATGATAGGCATAAACGTATGTCAATCCCATACATTTATCATTTCATGCTATTCTATTCTAAAAACATATTGCCACTTGTCTAGAGGCTGGTGTTTGTGTGTCCTCAACTTAATGTACCGAGTTGAATGGAAGTGAATTCTATGCGAAGCGTAGAGATGTGTACAAAGTAAGTAAGTGGACGAATTTGTACCGTCCTATGGCGATATTATCTCGTGAGTACGTTCTGCTAGGAACATATTGTCTGCAAAGTTGTGTGGGTTATTTGTTTGATACGATAACAAATAAATTCAATTAGGAACTAGTAGTTATTGTGTTTTAAGTGTGTGGTATTGCAAAATCGTGTAAAAAAGATCTTTGAATTATTGAGAACACACTTTTACTTCTTCACGACATCGTGGAGAAGAACAAGTGTGTTATCAATAATTTATAATAATTAGTTCCACTAAATGCCACCAATCAATAATATAAAAAAGGTCTTTGAATATTAAAGCAATGAAACTCTCAAAATAGAAAATAAAATTTTCTAAATAAAAAACACTTTTCACTGTATTTTATACTTGTATAACTTAGCTGGTAGACAAGCACACAAAATACGTAAGAGAAAATGGTTACTGTGTCCTATGGTTATAATGATAATGGTTATATACCAGAGGCTTCACACTCCCACTGCCGTCCCTGATTATGCCATCTTTGTTACAGACTTTAAGGTCTTCCTTCACGGAGAACCACTCTGTACCATAGAACCTCGAAAGGTGGAATACCGTGAAGTAATTTTCAACCAACACATCGAAGGCTAACATAATAATAACTAATATGTTAACCTTCCTAATAACTTTTTTAAGATTATCATCATCGGAAACCAAAGTGAACTCAGAGTCCATAACAAAACCTATATTTCATTCCCTTCCTTCATTTGTTTAGGTACTTTAACAAAGGTAAACAATTTTGTGGCAACTTTTTATAAAAACACGTTCAACAAATAAACTAGACTAACTAATTGACTAACTAGTGGTTCGATACCTGTTTTTAGTCTTTAAAGTGCATTTCAAAGCAGAAACGTATTTATTTACGAAATTTTTAAACAAAACATCATGAAAAGACAGCCCAAGATTGTTTACATTTACTTAAGCACCAAAAAAAAAATGGAATAACGGTAATAATATTCAAAATTAAAAACAAAAGATTCCGTCAACACCGGTCAGTTAATTTAAACAAAAGACATCTTCCATTTAACGTCATTTTTGCAATACTTCATGCTTAATTTCATTATATTCTTGCAACAGTACATCTAATTCTAGAGATATGAAGGAGGAGGAGTTTTTCACTTGCTTCTTTTTTTTCTGGAAGCAAAGACTTGACTTTTCTTGCTAACGTTCTGACTTCACAACAAACTTTTACTTTATTATACTAAGTTAACATTTCTAAACGTTTCTCTTCCAGTATCTTACTGGGTGACCTTGTTAAATTCAATTTATAATCTTATGACACTGTACAGTAGCTCTTGTTTTGAATGCATCTGGAACTGGCAACAATTCGGAAATTCGTCATTGTCTTTTAGCGACTTCTAAGGTTCGGTTCTAAGGTTTTTCACCTCGAAGCCTAAAGTTCTGTTTCTTGCTTCTTCTTTTCCACATACACGAAGTATAGTCTCTCGTTCTGGAAGTATAGTCTTAAAATTATCAATTGATTGGTCAATTACAGCGGTAAGTTAAAGTATATATCGCTGTGATTGAACAATTTGGTTGACAATTTCATGATTGTATTCTGTTAACGAGTACTAATGACTGAACATTCGGAGAGAGAAATGGTAAGTTGACGTCCGGGGAGGAGAAGAATCCCATGTGTTTCCTCGTTTCTTCGCTTCATTTTTACTACTAGACAAAAAGAAATTATGTTATAGAATATAAACTTGCATAGTGGCCGGCACTGACGGATAATGTTGTCAATAATACTGTCTGTGGCTTTGGTCGGTTTCAGTCCGACATAACCACCCTCACAGACTTCGGCGCGAGATATCCGTGACACAGGAAATATATATATATACAGGGTGGAATTTTGTAATGCCACCTGAAGGGAAAGTACTCTTAATACTGCAGATAGAAAATTTTACTCAAAGGAAACATTCCTTTATTTTTGAAAAGAAACAAAACTGCATTCAACGATTTTTAAAAATTCGCTTACCGCACCCGGTAATCGAACCGACTAAAATCTGTAAAAGTTGCACCCTGTACTTTTATTGCATAGATCGTTAGGGTCAATTATAAGGACGAAATCTCTCTAACAAACTTTATAAATTAAATGAAAGGAAAATAATGAAATCTTAAATTAATAGTTCTTAGTTTGGTCAAGTTAAAGCACTTTTACTCAAAGATCCATCTATTTAATTATGTTATTAATAAATAATTATTATCACTGACGTATTTTATCCATTAAAATGACAAATTACTATTGGTGGCATTGAGAGAGATATCGAGACCGACAGGCACCAACTCGGTTTGTACTGAAAATAAAACTAGAAAAATTTCAAGAATACGGGTAGTTCCAAAAAGCGACGGCAATTTCTTCAGCAATACTACTTTGATTTTGATCTAAATGTTTGTAGCGAGTAATTAATCAGTTAGTTTACCATTTTTTTGTAAATAATTTAGGATTGCATTGTTTTCCTTTCATTTTATTTATGAAGTTTGTTAGAGAGATTTCGTCCTTATAATTGACCCTAACGATCTATGCAATAAAAGTACAGGGTGCAACTTTTACAGATTTTAGTCGGTTCGATTACCAGGTGCGGCAAGCGAACTTTTAAAAATCGTTGAATGCAGTTTTGTTTCTTTTCAAAAATAAAGGAATGTTTCCTTTGAGTAAAATTTTCTATCTGCAGTATTAAGAGTACTTTCCCTTCAGGTGGCATTACAAAATTCCACCCTGTATATATATATATACAAGCCTACTATACACAATGCGAATCGTTAAAAGTGAATAATGTATGCACTGTATTTGCAATAAGATAATATACTTTGCATCATCTACCATTGAAGATCTTTATACATCACCAAAATACATTTACTTGTCTGAACATTTCACAGTTACTGAACGTTATCCCTATAAATACCACTCACCCATCAGCTTTCCATTATCTAAAGCACCTATTTATTTTTAAAATCCCATCGTGACTCAACATCTATTTATTTTACATCGCACTAATCTTGTAAGGCTTTGTATTCTCTCAACCTTTAGGCCAATGAATGTAAAACGAGATTATCTGGCGGTTTCAGAAAATTAAATTTATTTTTCAAACTCATTCTTCTAGAACGGACCTATTGTGTGAAAAATACAATCTATCACCCGCAAAGGCATCGCAAGGTGCCCTCTTACTGCGGCAAAGTGTTTTAGGATTTGTTGCAGTAATTATATTAAGGTTCAAATTTGAGGCTGAAATTGAGGCTTTCCAGTCTAACTACGAACAGGCTGCGGCGCAAAGTTTACCCCCCCATGCCCGGGGTCTAGGTGGGGACACTGTAGTCCACACATCCGAAAGGGATCAATTCTAAAAAGACGACCATGGTTCTGCTGCGGTGCGAGGGATATATTTTCTATTATTTAACCTGCAGCAACTAAAAACCCGAAGATGGCGTGCGTTTTTTTTTATTTAGTTGGTTCGACTTCGACATTCACGGCGATTATTCTCATGACAAAGAAAAAGTCAAAGTCATATTAGGGAGAGTCCAAACCGTGACTGATAATCTAATTCTACACTCCAATAACTGACTTCGACATAGCGCCGATAGCGTTAAAAGGAAGCTCTTCTAATATATCCGAAGAGAGTATTCTCGTTCAAATGAGACAAAACTCTTCGCGTATGTTTCTAACCCTAAGGTACTGAAGTCACTGTATCTTGTAAAGACCCTTTTGACTTTATATGTCACTAGAACATAAACTAAAAGACTTGAAAACAAGTTACAGTATTAAAATCATTGTCTTTTTCACCTCTATGACCTTATGCGTCATTGGAGCGTGAGCTTAAATACCAAACAGCTGGAAAACTAAATGAATGTTACGTCAGTACCAATTAATTCTACCAAATAATTTGCATTTTGCTTGCTCACAGTGTACGATACGATCTCATACAATTAATTTCTTTAATACCTAAGTTATTAAGCACAAAGATAAGGTGGTACGTTTCTACGGTCGTATATAATGAATGATTACTGGGGATGTTTGATATCGTTAGCCACAAAAGTAGATGAATACTCATAAATAGACGATTTTTATTATTGGCGGCAGAGTAAGAGTTCTGACCGTTTTACTTCGGGCTGTTTTAGGCAGGCGGTGTTGCAGTAGGGATTCCAAAAAAATTCAGGAAAAATCCTACACATTTACCCGAATTTTTTACATGTGAAATAGGGACGAACCATTAGACTTATTCTTAGAAAGAATTTTATCTTATATTAAATCCTTCAAATGCCTGAAATTTATTGTTTATCATATTTAAATATATCTTTCGCTACTTTATTTTGCATAAAGATGTAATATAAGGTTATTTAATGTTCGCATTCCATTACTTAAGGTTTCCATTAGGCGACTGACGTCAACCTCACTTACTAAGAATAAAAAGCTTTTGAATACAAAATATTTATCAACGAACATCACTGTTGAAAGAAACAAACAATTACTCAAATAGAACCGGTCTAGAGACTTTGTACTACTGTTATACTTTTAAAACATGTGATTTAGAAACTTATGTAAATTTATAAAATTAAGGTTCAGAACTGCGAATAAACATCTTTAGATTTTTTATTGTAAATACACACATATCATACATATAAATATCCAGACTAATGCAAATACATATTTTGAAGGTTTAATAAAGTCACGAAAACGTAGGTAGGTTTATGTCGTGACAAACCATACAGAATAACAAACTTAACGTTTTTTTAAAAATAACATAACATAAATTCACGCCTATAACCCGAAGGGTAGGCAGAGGTGCTAGCACCCACATTTCGTTAGTTTAGGTCCCAATTTAATAGGTGGCGAGCCTATTGCCATTAACCGGGCACTTATAAACCTGTGATAAATACACACATATCTTCGAAAAGCATCGAAAAGTCATTTGTGTGTGCCATGGTAAAGCCTGGGATCGAACCCGAGACCTCGTCTCAGCAGTCCATTACCCATACCACTAGGCTACCACGGTTTCTAATACAATCGAAAACACACGTTATGTAACGACGTAACTGATTGGGCCGTACCGGGCTCGCTCTTGCTTCCATATTTAAACACAGCAAGAATTGTATTAAAACTTAAAACAAGCCCAGCGTTTTATCCTTTTCTGTGTCAACCTACTTTGAAACTCTACCATAACGTAATCCGCATTCAATGAAAACACCCAGATGTTATCTTTTTATCAGCTTCAGAGCTTACGCATACACATTTTACATGGCGGTCCACTGACCTCGTATCGATAACCCTGTTGGAACAAAGTTTGCTTTTTAAACAGGAGCAGCCATTTTTAAATTCGAATTTTGCAGTTGCTGTTGCTGACAGCTTCGCTGGTTTGAAATACTGATATACAGATAAAGAGTAGTCTATATTATACATATACTATTCTACACAGGGATTGATATTTATGGTCTATCTTTGTCGGGTAGCCTTCATTACATAACATAACATAAACTCACGCCTTTATCCCCGAAGGGGTAGGCAGACCACATTACGCCACTTTATGTTTAGGTCCCTTCCTTACCGTTGTATTAATACCGGTCATCATCATCATCATCATCATCTGTATCTGTATTAACCCTTTTTATATCGTGCACAAAACGCCTACGGATACCACCTCCGCAAAAGCCGGTGGAGGTGATTATATGGGACTCGAACCAACTGAAACGCTCGCCGTCTATGGGTCTTTGATTGCCGTAGTAGGGGTAATACAAGACATATCTCTCGCAGACCCGGGGACATCTCTTTTGAGATGACCCCCTTCCCCTAATATGGGACTAAATAGAATGATTGTTGAAATGTGGAGGTTAATTGCTCTCTGCCTACCACGGAGGGAAATTTTCGTGAGCGTGTGTGTCTAAGTTTCAAGGGTTACTTAATGAAATTAAACTTTTTATACAAAATAGTCGAATCATAACTAAAATTAAATACAATGTGTAAGGTGTGTTTAAGGTTGCCTGGAAGAGATCGCTTCCAGCGATAATTATACGTACAATTATTCATGTGTACCTATTTTAGTACCTTTTTTGGTATACAATAAAGATTTATCTATCTATCTATCTATAAAACCTTAATTTCATTTGTTAGTTTGCACGTTGCGAACTTTGTAATTGAGTTTCAAGAGCTTAGCGATTGACTGAAATTCGTAGCTCGAGCTTGAAAATTTGTTGATTACATCTCTGATATAACATCAATCAAGAAGGGTTGATCACAAAGAGATATCCGAAGTTCCTTCGTAATTCCTAGTTAAGCTTTTTATCTGGGGTAGTAGATACCAAAAGAGGAAATAGCGCCGAGGCGAAAGGTACCTATTAATATATTGTTCAAAACACTTCCATATACCTAGTGATAACTGTAATTAAACTGTGACCTTTTCATTGTTTCATTGTTGTTTGAAAATGAATTATTTACAAGTGGGTTGTAATTTTTTTTTAAATTTTGGTGGTTAAGTTGCTGTCTTCTTAAAAAAATATTTATGAATAATCTTAAAAAAAAGTTTTTCTTGTATTGTTTATGTAAAAGAATGATAACGACCTGATGCCATCATCATGGCTCTTGAACCTACGGAGATATTGAAAGCTAAAACCATAAATGGTAAATAAATCAGATATCTCCTATACAAATGGTTGTAGATTGTGTGCTGTGCTGAAACATTTTATTTTGCGAACAGCAGGTCAATTACTGTCGCAAAATAGATGAAAAAAGTTGTATGGTAATTCAGGACATCGGGTATTCTCTAAAATGCAAATCTAGTCCGTGCAGTTTTAGAATCAAATTTTCTCCCATTCATCGAGTCTTTCCAATTTTCATATAAATGGAAATAGAATTTGGGAGATACGGTTATGTATTTCGAAGTCCACCCCTATAAGGTTCAAACACCGTTTTCAAGACTGTAAATACATTTCTAACCAGTATATGATAAATTTCATCACGTCACTTAAGAAAACGGGGCTATTTCATAAGTATCGGGTTATTTACCATGTATTTTGGTTGTTTTGAGTATCTGATATTTCGGGGCTCTTACAAGCGCTATGATCACGGATGGAACATGGTAAATATCCCGGAGAGACAAAAATAACCCCTTATAACAATAAGGGGTTATTTTTGTATGGTTAGGGAAAATACCGTAGTAATTTTTTACCTGCCTTTATACACACCTTCCAGAAAATAGATGTTAAATAAGGATTTATTAGAACTGTCACCGGACCATCGCGTACTTGTTTGCTACTGTAGAGAATTATAAAATACACTCAAGTACCTCTACTCTTATTTTTTTAATAGTTTTGTGCCCGTAACATGAGTGACTATAGAATTCGTAAAGGGAGCATTGCGATTGGTGGACCGCACGTTTGTCTGCCATCTAACTGATATAAAACAAGATTTTCGAGTGGATGGATGTTGCATAAATACATGCATACATACCTAACTACCAGAAAAAATGGCACAGATTTTCGTATACCAACCGGGGCCGACTGAAAGAAACTGTAAACCGCATCAAAATAAATCTGTTGCATACCCTAAACCTACCTACCCAGCGAGAAACGACTCCACGATATACCTCTATCTCTTTCAACACCGTGCAATTAAGTGTGTTGGTCTCAGTTGTGTCTACACCACAAGGCTTAATGCACGATAATGGGAACAATTTGCCGTGTTTTGCCAAACTACAGCCGTAGCACGGAGGGTAGAGCCTCTCTGCTCTGAGGAGGTAAGAGGACCGGCGCTAATTTGTTTTTATAGAGGGATACTTGATAACTTGTTTACTGCGGAAAATTGTGTTTAACTAAGTATATTGCGCGTTATGTAGGTGTATTTAATAGGCTTGGTTGTTGTGTAGGTTTTGTAAATTACCTACGTATGTTATGTATAAGGACTATTACGAGGTAGGCACGTTATAATAATTTTCATTAATTATATTTTTATAATGTAAAATAAACACTTTTTTTATGTTGGATGGCAAATATGAAACTATAAGGAATAGCGAAAAATGCTCAAAGGAGTCACGAGTCTTATTTTGATGAAACTTAAAACCTCATCAATAATTTTTTGTTTAATCAATAATCCTAGCTGGCTGTTAAAAAAACACACTTATACTTATTATTACACCATTTGACAGTGTTGCTATTAAGGACCTTATTCTGGGAAGTAATGATATACGATAAACTAAAGAGAAGAGTTCCTTTTTAACAAAATTCATTTTAGTTTTTGGGAACACAGAGACGGGCAGTGCATTAAACTTCTCAATAAAACGTAAAATACACATATCGCTGAATTTTTTTGCTAACTATTCAATTCGATTTAGATTGGAAAACGTTAATGCCCAGACGGAACTTGGATCCGCGACCACTGCCTTACAGGGGTCATGCTCTAACTACTTAGCTACTGGCTTCAAGCTCCGAGCATTCACTTTTTTGAATATTTAAATAGTTTATATTACTAACGTAAATTGAGGAACAATTATTATTATATGCATTGATGCTATTATTATGCACTGATGAATAAGTCGAGACAATTAATTTTATATGTATAAACAATTTTGAACGAAACTTTAAGACTATATATACTGTTGATTGATGGCACTTGGTGGAATTTGTTGTTACACATATTGAGAACTCACTTGTACTTTTCCACAGTATTTTTATTTTTTAATAGACCTGACCGGTTTCGCCTTACGGCATCCTCAAAGGTTTACGTTTTGGTATGTCATCGTAAACCTTTGAGGATGCCGTAAGGCGAAACCGGTCAGGTCTATTAAAAAATAAAAATACTGTGGAAAAGTACAAGTGAGTTCTCAATACGTGAAACTTTAAGGTTGCCTATTTCACGAACAAACATCGATCAGTTAATATAGCCTTCCAATACAATAGGCCTTCTAGTAAGCGCTTGTGCCTTGCAGATAGACCTCGTAAAAAGTTATAGCGAATAGTAACACGTTCGTAACGAGTTGGTGTTTGATATGTTGGTGGGGATAGTGTTGCTAAAGGCTCTTGACCACTAGACTGGCTTTAGTGAAAACTACCAGCAATTACATGGAATACCTAGGCTCCCAAAACACATAGGAACCTATTCTATGTATAAAAGGTTTGTTATATCCACGTAATCCACGAGCAAACATTGTATCTTTGTGTGTGTGTGTGTGTGTTTGTTTGTAACGAATAAAAAACTACTATGTTGATTTCAAAAACTCTTTCACCATTGGATAGCAACATTCACCCTGAGTAACAAAGGCTATATTGCAATGAGCGATAACCGACATTGACGCGGGCGCAGCCGCGTGCAACTGCCAGTTAGACATAACTACGAGTATGTAGTAGACGCCTAGTGGTCGAAATTCAACCATAATTAATTATAAAACCTCAAGTTTGAATATTATTAAAAGTCTATATTGTCAAAAAATTTCATGCGCCTCCATCCGCACAAAGTCACCTGTTAATTTAACGATTTATCAATATATATTATTTCAAATAAGTGTAGGAATGTATGAACATGCAAAAACATGCATGTGTGTATGTAAAATATGGTTTTAGTGTGTGTTACGTTTATTTTAACAAAAATAATTTATTTTATTGCATAATTAAAAAAAAATATTAGGCTTATGCATTTCTCCCACCGTATAAACTCTCAATATGCCAAATTCCGACCTCCTTCGTGCCCGCAATTTTCATAAAAACACCCTTGAAATGAAAATCTAGTTGTGTCCGTGACTTGAGTTTAAACCTTAAACTCCGTGAACAGTAGGTACAGGGTTAATAATGCTCGTATTCTGCCAAATGCGATACGCCACACTATCCGACTCGGTAGAATTGGCACTCGCATATAATCCAGCTAAGTGGAATTGGCATGTGTTGCATAATACAATAGGCATGTGGGCACAGCCAATCAGATTACAGCGCGATCGGATTATTCAAGTACCTATATCTAAATATATAAAAATGAATTGCTGTTCGTTAGTCTCACTAAAGCTCGAGAACGGCTGAACCGATTTGGCTAATTTTAGTCTTGAGGAAGTTCAGAGAAGGTTTAAAAGGTGAATAAATATGCAAATTCAACGGAGAAGCGGGAACGGGATCAGAAATCCACGAGGGAGGAGCAGGCAACAGCTAGTAGGTATATTATGTAAAATGGAGTTATCGAATAAAATTTGTTTGAGCTTGTAGCTTTAATTCTACAGTGCGCTCGACAGCTCGATTTTACAGTTATTTATTTTATAGTGCACACGTTACGTTATATGCTTCGTAAAATTGTGTACAAAATTGTACAGGCGTTTAAAAGTTATGGTGGCATAAAGAGTTAAATTCAATGCTCACTCAGTGTAAAATTGTTTGATATTTGAATTGGTCTACTGGTACTGGTAAACCTGCGCCTACGCGGCGTCGCGTACACTACGCCACGCCACAGAAGCTTAAACCCCCGAAAAACTTAAACATCCTTACCATAAAGTTGTCATTAGAGGATCAAATTGTGCGAGTGACATTATCTTTACACAAAACCTAGACGTGAGAAAGTGATAGATTATATGAAGGTGAAAAGTATTTTTTTATAAACCATTATCAAGTTTACGTTATCAACGTGGTGTCAATGTCTGTACACTAAAATTCAATAGTCGCTGCTACTGAAATTTTTAATTCGGTAACGTGGCAATGAGGAAATAGTTTCTCTATTTACGTCATTAATATATACTCTATGGTCCTTACGCACCCATTTTTTTTTTTTTTCTTATTTAAAGACAACACCCGCACTAGGGAACAAGCCCTGTATCGCGGGGGACTTTACAAACATACAACTAACGGACACAAAGTACGCCCAGACTCAGAACAACTATTCGTGGATCACACAAATTTTTGTCCAGTGTGGGGATCGAACCCACAACCTCGTGCACAGCCGGCGCATACTACGCCCACTGAACCACGGAGGCAGTCAAAAACCCATACTCACATACTAACCCGTATTCTTTTGCTAACATAGTAATTTAAAAACTTAAAACTAGTTTCATTCTCAAACTATGTCACGGACAAAAGCTTCATACAGAGACGTTTCAAAACACATTCGCATTCTTGTTCAATGACACTTCTCATATTCTCAAGATGTGTTCAAATTTCGATCATTATGTCATTTCAAATGTCAGTGGTGTTCGGCTTCGATTTCCGGCGGAAACAGTAGGTGTCTATACGGCGGTTGGTATGTCTTCATTTCCTCTGTTTCCGTCGCGACTCCGACCGGAAGTAGTCGTACCACACAACCTAGTTTTTACAAGTGTGTTATTTATATTCTGAATATGCTCACTCATACATAACATGAAGTTTTTTGACGGCTTTATGCATGTGTCGGAATAAAAAATGAGCTTGTATTCTACACAATGTATTTGTATTGTATTCTGGTGTGTGTATTCGGGTAGCTATCAATTTTTTTTTCTTAACTATTCTCCATACGATATATAGCCTATGACTAAGTGCACAAAGACTTAGGCCCTCTATTATGTGGAACTGAAAATCATAATTAGCGAAATGTGGGTGTTGATACACGTCTGCCTACATCTTCGGGGATTTACAGACGTGATTTTAGGAATATATGTGTTATCATTCTTCATAATTATTTCAGTTATAGGATGCCCACTGCGTACCATAGGCGTCCCCCATCGACCTCCAATCCGTCTGGCCGGATGTATAATATGTAAAGAGTGTTGTAAGAACAAAGACTGTTGGCTGACAGTGTCTGGTTAGTAGTAATGAGGTTGTACAATAAGAGGTTGGTATCTACTTTTTTATTTATTAAAACTACATGCACACATGTACACAGGACTTAATGCCTCTGGCATTTTCTACTAGCCAACGTTATGTATGTGGTGATGAGAATAACAAAGTGCATTATAAGAGGCAACTTCAACTTATGTTGAACACTGAAGAAAACTTATGAATATTGGATAATAAGGCAAATTCTTACAGTCGGAATAATGTAGATAAAGCTGGTAGTCCGAGTTTACCCGCCATACAAGGGTTCTCTGGACCTTTTCAATTTATCAAGCTCATGTCATGAAATGTAAACTGTATTCTAGAATTAGAAGCAACTGTGTTTCTAAATGTTTTAACGTGAATATATTATTCTATTTTATTTGAAGTTAAGTTTACTTTTATGAAAAATGGTGCATGCAAAATTTAAAGATAGAAAAAGATAGATATGGAATTATTATTTATACTGTTGATTGATGGCACTCGGTGGAAATTGTTATACTAATTGATAACACACTCGAACTTTATCACTGTATTTTATTTGCACCTAACCGGTTTCACCTTGTGGCATTCTAAAAGGTTTACTCTGACTAAGTAAAACTCTTATTGTACAAACAGTGTAAACCTTAGAGAATGCCGTATGGTGTAACCGGCTAGGTACAGTAAATGTACAGTGGAGAAGTGCAAGTGTATTATCAATTATGAGTATGTATATAAAATTATGAATTTCGCATTTTAGCATCATAGCCATCATCATCTCCCTGCCCTTTTTCCAATTACTTGGGGTCAGCGCAACATGTCATTCTCCTCTACCTATTACTATCAGAGGTCATTTCCTCAACTACTCCCGTCTTCTTTCACACAGTGCTAGCATATTTTTTTGGGCCGCCTCTGTTCTTTGAACCATTCATTCAATTCACATTCACTTTGAACCTTTTTACACTTATTATTCTTCAAATGAAAACAGGAGAACGGGATCTAAATTCGTGAACAACAGTTAATTTTAATATATAATTTGAATTTACAGGCTTACATTTCTAATTGTACACTGAGTGTGGTGATATTTGTAATGCACAATATATCATAATACACGGGCATGGAATGCAAATACATATATTAGAGAGAACTACGCAAGTGTAATGGATACAATATTGCGTCATAAATTACAGTGTATACACGCAGCAGATTGTAATTTTGCTTTAGTCTCAGCATTAGATAAAGTATATAATTTCCCACGGGTGTTACATAGTGGGAGTGAAGTAGAAGTATGGAGTAGTAGTAAAGTTGGATAAATTGTACTACAGGGTGAGACGGCACATTCTTAAAAGTAAAAGTTTTAAAACAGAAATTTCCGAATCGTATTCCAACAGATATGACCAGGAATTGAACCTGAGACGTCACGATCGTAAAGCCCCAAAGCTAGATCCAAATGAATCCCTGCTTAGTGCAAGTATTTGTATTCATGAATATTTCCATTGGTCTGGTCGTGCCTCAGAGAGCACGATAAACCATCGGTTACCTGTACGGACAGCCCTAGATATTTATATGACAACAGTTAAAAAAATTTTACGACTGGTATATCTGCAACACTTCGATATTGCCAATGGATTGTGGAGATCAGATGGCACGGAAAATATTCACGGAAAATACTGAAGAAATAAATTATAAGATTTTTTACACCAGTAGTACATTTATATCTATTCAATCTCATTTGTTCTCATTCCGCAGTATATCACAATGCGCTCTCATTTGAGTTTACGTAATGTTGTGTCGTGAATATTTGCGGTTGGCAATAATGATGGGCGTAGTACAGTGTTGCCAGCGTTCGGCGGCTTATCGCGGCCGAGCACGCGGGACGTATAAACGAAAATTTGTAAGTATTACTTTTGATATTATTTTGTATGTAATGATGTTTATAGCGCGTGTCATTTTGTATACATTTAGAAAATGTATATTTTGCGATGTTGTTACAAGAAGAAAGAAGAAGTTATATTTCATATCAAAAATCAAATCAATCAATTAGCCTATTGCAGTTCACTTCTTCTCTTCTTCTTCTCGCAGTTTTGGGAGGCTTTGGACTATTGTTTCCACGCCGGCCAGACGGGTTAGTAAAGGGTACTGCAGGGTTTTATTTCGAGTACTGAAACGGACTACGAAAGACTCCGTGTATCCTCTACACCTTCGGATGAGATATGGTAGTGAGTATACTTTCTTCCGTCATCACACGGATAATATTATGCGTTGAACGATTCAAATATCAAAAATACTATAAGGTAATTTCATTTAATAAAATTGACGACCTCCGTGGCTTGGCGGTAGTGAACGCGACTGTACGCAGGAGACGTGGGTTCAATCCCCACTCAGTGCAAATATTTGTGAGCATGAATATGATTATTTGCATTGGTCTTGGTGTTTCTATGTATATGTATGTATTCACAAAAAAAAAGTATCTAAGTTTGTTTATACGCATTCTAGAACCCATAACACAAGCTAGTTAAACTATGCTTACCATGGGTCTAGGTGGCGTTGTGTACATTGTCGTGGTATATTTATTTATTTATTATTTAATTTCGGTGGGTGTAGAAAGCACCAATCGAGGGCGTGTGTGTGTATGTGTGATCTTGGATGTGTGTGCGTGTACGTGTGTGCGTGTGTGTGTGTGTCTGTGGATGGAGCATCGGGAGCAATGGAAAACATAGGGAGAGGCTTATATCCAGCAGTAGACAACGATAATCTAATTGATTGTTTGACATATGTATGAAGAAAATACATCGAAATATACTTCTAAATAATTGTGCAGGTTTGTGCCTAAGTGTGTATACATTGTGTCTGTTCCCATTACACAAAAAGCAGCAAGAATATCAGATATAACGTGCAATCTTTTCCTATCTCAGTTCAATCTTCAATAAACGTCACCATTTTTCCATACAAGCAATATCAATTTCGGAAGATAAAACTTATATTTTATGAATTGTATTGCTGTGCCTCAATGTTTATTTGGGCTGGTAATCCCATGGGAGGTCCCTGCGTTTGTTATCGAAGGTTACAAACAATATTTTTCAGAATGCTTTGTTATGAAGAATATTTTATAGATATATATATTTGTGTTACAGAGCAGACTATAGAACAAGTGGTGAAATAGAGAGAGCACAACATATCATATGCATAGTCTTCTCCATAGACAGACAAGATATACAGTATACACATATATTCTGTAGGGATATACACGCTTATTTTTATAATTCTACGTGGTTCTCGAAAAATAATGGAGTTTCAGTAAAAGTTGCACTGCAATAAGGTAAATTTTCTATACCTACTTATCACTACATAGTATAAAATAAAGTCGCGTTTTCTGTCCCTATTTTTCTTGTCCCTTTGTATGCTTAAATCTTTAGAACTACGCAACGGATTTTGATGCCGTTTGTTTCAATAGATAGAATGGTTAAAGAGGTAGGTTTATATGTATATAACATCATGCTACGACTAACAGGTGCGGAGCAGGAATGCAAAATGTTGCAAAAACGAGGTGACGCAGACGAAGTCGCGCGGGTCAGCTAGTGTGAAATAAATTCCTCTATAAATTTAGCCAGATTGGCGGAAGTAATTCTCCTGTGTATGCTTCGAAAGTAGGTATCTAAGCCTGTTAATTTATCTATACTTATTATTATAAAGAGGTAAAGTTTGTTTTAGCGGATAATTGCTTGATATACGCAACGGATTTTGAAAATCCTTGCATCAATAGAATGCCACATTATTTATTACGGTTAGTTCAATATTTCGGTAAATTAAGTTTCATATTGAATATGTGAATTGGTATATATTTTTATTCAATGAACCATAGCGACTACCCTTCGTGTTAGGATTATTGTGTTATACTTTGTAAAATGTAGCTTGGGTCCTATGACAGCTGTCAGTGAAATCCCGCACATGAAGTCTTGAATTTTCTATTATTGAATGTAGTGGCTGTCAATGTCATACTTTATGGGCATACCGAGCTAATTAGTGATGGGCGATGAATCATCGTGACCACATACTATGAACTATCGATATTTTGAATAATGCTTAATTGGAAATTGAAATTAATATAAAAAAAAATTAGTATTTCATCTTATTGCTTAGGTATTTTAAAATCATAATAATATTTATATTTTAATATACTTGATCCTAAATAATATTGAGTACATAAATAAAATCCTACATTCAATCCATCAACGCCCTGAACCTGTTTTTGGATTTTGTAAGAAGACACGTCGCGTTTGGCTCTTAGGCCATGATATAGGCATAAGATACACGCGCCAACATCTTGTTTGATATGAACTTCCACTGATCCACTCCACTCATTCTCATCAGTACGAGTGCCGACGCCTTGTATGCTACGTATATTCCGTTCTCATTTCAATTAAATACATACATACAATTAAATTAAACCTAATTACATGTAACATGCATCAATAATAGCTGGTTGTATCGATATTTTCATCGAATTTCGGACATCACTATGAACCTCATTTTGACAGCTGTCATAGGACCCAAGCTATATTTTACAAAGTATAACGCATCAGAAAATAGTAGCCCTTCTACATGATATCTTTGCTATACTTAGTACTTACATACCTATATACCTTACCTTACCTAATATGTCACACGGCACACATGCAACAAGAATAATTTCATATTTTGCATCGCATTGTAATTTTTTTTTAAAGAACCTTATTGTCTATGGTTGAATTGAGTTCAAAACATCGAAAAAGTTTCTGTTATAAATCACTTTACCGACTCTATAGTATATACGTATCTAACGCAATTTCCAAATTTGAATATCCCGGCATATTCCAGGAAGCAGCTAAACTCGTAATATATGTGTAGTTCTCCATCGAGCGAGCGTGTTAATATTGATTTAACGAAGTTAAACCCATCTGCGAGTTTCGCGGTACACCGTACCAGTATGCGTGTATAGTCTGTGGTACACTCATAAGCTTGTTTGTCTATGCCTGTTTACTATGCTATTAACGTACGGCCACGCGCGAATTGTGTTAAGAGTACGAATTATGTTGTGTGGTTATTCGATTATAAGTCTTCAGAGGTGTTGTTGGAACTGAAATGACTTTGTCTTCTATTTGGTTGAGATTATATTCTCTTGTTACTGGCGAATACAATGACCTTAGTAACGTCATAACATGTACTTAATCATGTCATTTGTGAGTAATACACAGGTACGACGATGTATGAATACGAAGCGTAGGTAACTTAATGGTTAAGGAGTCGGCTATACGTTCGAGAAGTCCCGGGTTCGACTCCTGGCCATTACACTACCGACGTGAACCCACTTCTAACACAAGTAATTGAGCTTAGCTGGAGGGGTAAGAGTGAATTTTGGTAACTTCAGCTGCCAATATTCTTTTATAAAAAAAATGTTGGAGGAGTGTGAGTTTATAATCATACCAATCAAATAAATTTCGATTCTTTTACGGCTTGGGGTCATCATATTATGTGCGGTAATTATATATTTTGGATCTAGACTAATAAATCGATGATGAATTTCCCCAGCCAAAATATTTTATATAAGATAGGTTGATATGTCATAAATTTTGAAGTTTAAGTCTCAGTGACTTATAGAGTATAAGTCGCTTAAAGTTCTCAGCGACTTATAGAGCACAAGTCGCTTAAAGTTCAATGTAGTTTAATGTACTTATAAACGGATAAGACTTAAGTTATGTAGTTAAGTCGCTATTGTATAACTTATACAATTGCGACTTAACTACATAACTTAAGTCTGCACCGTTTAAAACTACATTGTATTTTATCATAGTACTAATATAAACTGGAAGTCTAAGGGACATGTTCGAACAATATGTATTCAGATGGTGCTTTTGTTGGAAAACAAAATTCAATTTATTATAGGATTCCTTTGTACGTATTACTTTTATGGACAATAATACAGCTAGTACTCGGGAGCTTTTATTGATGGGTACCTATTTGTTTTATTTCGTCATTTTATTAGTTGGTTAAGTAAGCAAACATTATGCTTAGTAGAAATTATTGCACTGTTGGATGCACTCCGCCTCCAACTGTTGAAATTGGAGTTTGATGGGGGAGGCCTATGTTCAGCACAGGTCGTCCTATGGCTGAAATGATGATGGTGATTAGAATTTAAATAAAAATACTTAGACACACTTTCTTTTTATAACACCTACATATTTCACATACAATACAAATAGAAAATAATCGAACCCACGACCTCTTACGGAACAGTATAAGGCACTACCGTCACGTCACAGAGGTCAATGAACAAAAATCGCATTTTACTTAACGATGATTAATGCAAACTGGCCGCTTGATAAAATGGTTTCCATTTTAAAACATTCAAAGAAAGGAAAATGAATAACGGAATGAAATTAAGGGAGAGGCCACACCACAAGTTAGCGAGTGACCGAGCGATACTAATCTACGGGATATTCACTAACTTAGATTTACTTACTTAGATTTACTTTATTTGGTGATTTTGAGTATCCGATATTTGATACTGTTACAATCCGTGATCATAGCACTAGTAACATTCTCGAAAAATCGAATACTTGTTCAAAATAACCAAAAAGCATTGTAAATATCAGCTCACTCCCTTCTGGCAACCAACTCTAAGTCCCAGCGAGCAGGTGGGTGAGCTGTTATATGAAAAAGAGTTGAAAAGGTATTGTTTATCTCTTGAATCGTGCTACTTCGCGTGAACCAGAGGCATCAATAGGAAACAATATATGGCTCGCTCTCCCTCTCGCTCGCTAACTGGTGGTGTGGCCTATCCCTAACGCACGACGAGCAAAGATCTTACGAGAAATAAATGGCATTAACGAACAGTTAACGACTGTTATCGTGTATTTTTATTGGAGCGTTTTATTTTATTTCATTTTTGGAGAAAGAGGATGAAGTACTAAATATAGCCGCGCCTAAATGATACAAGATATCTAGTAGGCGTCTTCAAATACTGCTACTCAATTAATTAACACGGTGACTGAACATTCCTTAGACGTTCTTTCGTCTTTCAAGAATGCCGATTTTCTTGCTTCACCAGAGCCAAGGAATCGAGAGTGTAGATGATCGAACATGGTTCATGTGCGACACTCTCAATTCATTGTTGAAGCCACACGGTGTTTCTCGCGTATATAAACACCCTTTGCTTCTTCCTTTAGCCTAATTTAATATCGTCAATATAATTATAATGACCTCTGTGGCTAAGCGCTAATGAAAGCGACTGCTACGCAGGACGCACGGGTTCGATTCCTTCTCAGCGCAAAAATTTGGTCTATTTCATTGGTCTGGCTGTTTTCTCGCTAAGTATAAATGTTTGTGGGTATGAATAAGAATTGGGCTCGGTGTTTTTATGCATTATATGTATATATTTACAAAAACAAATGTAACTAAAGAGTTTATCGGCATTCTGGAAGCCATAACACGAGATAGTTAAGCTATGTTTACCTTGGGTCTAGGTGGCGTTGTGTAGATTGTCCTAGAGTATTTATTTATTTATGAAGTAACGAGTTCACTTGTCTTGTATAAGTTTAATGCCATTCTCGAAACATTACTATGCTAACTTTATGAAATCGATTTGAAGTTAGAAAAAGTGAATGTCTAGACCGGCTTTTAATTCGCAACTTCCCCGGCATTAAGCTGTAGAAGCTATCACTGTCACAATTTTAAATCGAGTTAAAAGTTCATTTTACACACGTAGTTAAAATGTCTGCAAAGCAATAAAATAGTTTTTTAAACTACAAAGAGTTTATTTCAGCGAACGTTGAAACAGTTTTTTATGTGGATCCAATGAAATCGACTGTTCAAAACGTTTGAAACTTCGTGTCACTAACTTAGCGGCCATTTTGTTTCAAACAATCTAACGCAGTTCATTTTTTATATCAAAAGGGTACAAAAGAAGTCTAGTTTTTATATCTATGAACGCTGCTTTTTATGAAAACAGATGTAAATGCTATACTATAAGTAACATATCAACACAGACGATATCGCTATGAGAGAAGGAAAACGCCAAATAGAACTCTGTACCAACCCGTCTGACAATTTTTTTATAATGGAAAACAGAAATGAACCGTCTATGTAAACTCAAATGACTTTTTTACTTTCAAACTATTACGATATAGATATAGCCTGATAACAGGTAGACAGACAGTAAAGTCTTGCCTCTCATTTTTACCAAGGTTTAAAACATTTATTTGACAAGTTGCAATATGTCGCAAACTTCAGTGTGAACGCAAATGTGTTTTAAACTTGTACACAACTTGACAGTCTCAATACATGTATGAAAGAATTAATTGTTCTGACAGGTCCTCTACAAGTTTTTGACAAATCGTCAACCAGTTTTGTATTAAAATGGTTTACAGCTTGTTTCTTGGTGAATAATAGGGTTTAGTAACAGCTATTACACTTTGAGTATGGAACTCCAAAAATACAATGACTTAAATGCATAAATAGTAAAGCTATAATTGCACTCCAAGGCTCCAATAGCTTTTAAAATGAGCCACGTGATCGTTTCAGTGAGTTTTCTTTTTAAAAACCATCTTCTCTTCATCTTGTTAATCTGAGAGGACGCAAGGAATGTTTACCGCAATTATTTGAAGAAATCTTAAAAGCTTTTCCACTCTTCACACAGAATATTAAACAGTTTGTTAATTAAAAATAGTTTCACCGTGACAGGGATTACATAAATGGGAGTGTCGGTTTAGGACCTAAATTCCCGGAAACTGGTGGATTACAATTTTTAAACTTAGGAGTTTGTGTGTATGTTAATGTGTGTACTGTACACACATACACATACACTTACAAACTTCTAATAAACATGCATAATACTGTTAAAGAGTACTCGTACAAAACGAGGTGCATTTGACATAAAAGTCAAAACTCCTATAAATTTAGACTATTTTTAATTCCAGTATAACAAATCGCCACGATAATAGCCTGATTTTAATCATATACATTATGGATAACAGGACAAACATGGAAGCACAGCACACGATAAAACGCCTATGCATGTCGTTACACCATCCTTTTACAAATATTTCAAGGGACGGCCATTCTACTGTCAACTTACTACGTTATCACGCTACGTAATAACCAAGATAATGGCTTCGTACATATAGAATTATGTGCTACGAGTGGCGTAGGCATCTACACAACTGCTACGAAGTCTACCCGCCTTAATTAAACAGTGTTTTATTAAAATAATCTGTAGACAGGGGTCGAACGCGCAGACTTCTTGTAAAGTAAGTATTTTTTTCTTTATTTTAGCAAGTATTGAGTTTAACTTGTAGAGGTCATGAATTTTTAATGATGAGAGGGGGTTGCCAAGTTGAAGCGGTTGGGGTAAGGCGACATTGCCTGTATAAATAACCCCTGCCCTGCAACCTTTTTGAAAAATGTAAAGGTAGAATGGTTGGCATATTCCATCAGGAAACCTCAAATGTAGATCACATTGAATACAATAAATAACGCTTTATCCTTACGCTAATATTTGTCAGTCTCATATTGCGAAATTCAAAATTCAAGAATTACGAATTCTATAGAATCTAGTATCACAGACTAAAGATATCTTTTTTAAACTGATGAGTAGCAGGAATCTCTGGTGGAAGGTTTTCTATAGGAGTAGAAATCAAACGGCTGTCGTGCTTATAAAAGCTGTATAATCTACACCATAAGGAGAAGTAGTTAATCCTGATTCTAGGCTCCGAGTTGACAACGCTAAGATGATGTTTTTTATTTGTTATGGTAGCAGCGTACAATTGTTTTGTTTGAGAGATGACCCTCTTAAAACTGACATGTGTATCTACCAGGAGATCCTTAAAAGATGTGTTGTATTATCACATCACCTTTCGTCGCTTAAGTCTTAACTTAAATGAAAATAGCAGCGTCAGTAAAAATAGCTTCGATTTTTCGAAGAATTTCAAGAATGAAAGTCAAAACCGATCAAAAATAAGTTTCTTATACCACTTTGGTGGCAGAGAAGCAGCTACAAAGTGGTTACCATCACCCCTAGTGTTATATACGTTCATAACATATGCAACACCAGGGGCATCACACACACATCACATGGAGTAACATCCAGGATCGGCAGTATCATCCAGTAACCTTCGAGTTTGGAAGACTGGTGGAATTCAGAAATTTTAAGTTTTCTAAATTTGAATATTTCCGTCTGAAATAGTGGTATGGCAAGTGAAAGTTATGTTTTGATTTAGAAAGGTCATCGAAGTAGAAATATGGTGGTAATTTTCATTCTTCATTCATATAAAATAGGAGTATTGTTATGTAACATATTGATTAAGTGTGACGTATAAATGGAATCGTTTATTATCTGAAACGTCACTAATCTGACCATTGCCTTGCGACTCGTTTAGCAATTAAATCAGCGTCAGCAAGAATAGCCCCGATTTTTCTAAGAATTTTTAGGATGAAGATTAAAACTGCCCAAGAATAAGTTTCTTATACCTACCACCTGATGGAAAGTGGTTACCACCACCCTTGGTTTTAGACACGTTCATAACGTATGGAACATCAGGGGCAACACTGCTGATACCGATCCTGTAGTAACCTTCGAGCCTTGAAGAACTCCAAATTGTGGTCGCTTGGGAAATTTACGTGGTGTTAAGGCTCAAATGGCATCTATACATTCGACATGTGACTTACCGGGTACAGGTTCCAGCAAGCCCTCAGGGTCGGAAGCCTCATCAGCGGCGGCGATGGCCAGCAGAGCTGCCACCGTCACCCACCACACGTGACTCATCTTATCTGCAACAAAAATAAGGTTATATAAGCAAATTATTGGATAATTTTATTTATTTTTGTCTACCCAGGGGGATATTTGTATAATTTATATAAAAAAAATATCAATTATTCAATAATTCTATTACTTATTATTAAATATTTTACTGCTAAAGGGTAGGTAGAGCAAATTGCACCCAGTCGTTACACAGCATAGATTCATCGTCGGCTTGTGACCACGACTAGTGCCACCTAGCCAAAACGTTAAACAAATCAAAAGTTATTGTATTTATTTTATGATCGCGTCATTACCCGGGTTCCGCTAACCAACCATGCAAAATAGTTTAAAAGTAAATACCCTCCTATTTGTCCCAATGGCACGTTTCCACAATATAATTTAAATTGATCTTTAACGCCAAGCCGCGGTAGCCTAGTGGTATGGGTAAGGGACTGCTGAGACGAGGTCTCGAGTTCGATCCCAGGTTTACTATGGCACACACCAATGACTTTTCCATGCTTTTCGAAGTTATGTGTGTATTTATCGCAGGTTTATAAGTGCCTCGGAGAGCACTTTAAGCCGTCGGTCCCAGTTGCCATACAAACATCTATGGCAGTCGTTACGGGTAGTTGGAGCCCTCAAAAGTCCAACCAGCCTAACTTGGAACTTCGATATCGCCATTGGTCATTAGACCATTGGTTGTGGAGGTCAGATGGCAGTCGCTTCACGGAAAATATCGAAGTTCAGCCGCATCACAGTTAGACTGGAAAGCCGACCCCAACTGAGTTGGGAAAAAGGTTCAGGGAATGATGATGATCTTTAACGCTTTATGTCAAAAGCACTAAACTAATTTCACGCTGCACTGTGGATGAAAGTTTAAACTTTGTCAGCTTAAAACCTAACAGCGTTCAAACAGTATTAGTTAAGCTGCTTGCACACAGCGGGTGGAACAAACTAGCTGCATGTGTTTTATGTTTCGTCGGGAGTAACTGCCACTTTGTGTTCTCATTTGAGTCTCGCGTTTGGAGACTCATTTTCTTAAACTCTGTAAGAAGACAGTTCACTCATATCTAACTGTGACACGTATATGAGACACGGTCTAGAAAAGTTTTAAGCAATATTATTAGAGATACACGCTTTTAGGAAGTCGGAGATATTTTGTTCTTCTGAATTTGAATATTTCCGTCTGAAATAGTGATATGAAAAGTGGAAGTAATATTTTGATAATAAGCCCACCGAAATAGAATCTTTTTTCACAAGAGAAAGTTTAAGATATCTATAGTATCTTTAATTAAAGAACGTGTCGAATAAGATTGGAAATGGTGAATGGCGGAGAGTCGAAACCGCGACCAGTTACTTGACCTTCTGACCACTAAGCGACAGGGCTACGTTTCCTTTGCTTTTTAGGGGGATATATTGGAATCCTCTATCGGAAACAATGAACGATTTCACATTCATCTTTAAGCATTGTTTTTGATTGGGGCAATCAAAAGCAGTCAATACTATATGCTTCAAAATCTCATTAAAATAATTACATATTTTTATCACACTATTGTATCATCTCACACATTGTGTGCAAGCAGCTTAATAGTCGTACGTACTGCATTATAAGTTAAGTAATCAAACAATGCTGCTCCTAACCCCACTGAGTCACTAAGGAAAAGTTTTAGCGTTAATGACAGGAACTTTAATTTTAAGTCCGTGAGCTGAAATTTCCGTTTATTTTCCCTGCAAAATGTCAAGTTTTTACTGAGTAGTATTTATTTATTTATTTATTTATTTACTTAAATCCACTATCCTAACAGGTAAACCTAATGCGACAGTGAATACAAATGAAATCTTAAAATTAAATTAGTCTTCAATATCTATTGACGGAGGTAGGACATGACGGTATTCCCGGTTGGACGGTCCAAATGGAGAAGTATCCACGCCCTACAGAATCCCGCGGCTAATTATAACCTTGTATTGTGTTTTCGGGTAGCCAGAGCTCACTGGAGAGGTTTTGTGTTGTCAGTGGGAATACCGAGAAACCCTACTTTGTCTTCTGCACTGACAGCACCTAAACTGTCTTACCTTCACCCTTCCCCCACTCATCAACATGGTCGGCAGCACGAGTGTGATGCACCAAGTGTTGCAGCCGTCCATAGGCTACTACTTTCAATCAGGTGGACCATGTGCTACCACCTCAGTGATATAAAAGAAAAAATTCAAACCTAAATCACGTAGAGGTAGTTGACGCTGATGAAATCGCCGGCACAGTTGGTAATAAATAAAACAGAAACAATAGAATAAATAAAGTTAACGTTATCATTCATGAAATTAATTGTATACGAAATGAATAACCTGGAATGACCTTTGGGGTCAATGACTGACCTAAACGTGTTTCGATGCTGTATTTACAAAAAGTCTTTCAACGTTTCCTTTCCTATCCCGGCCATCACGTACTGGACTGCGGTATTATTCAGTCACTCACTATTAATTAAGATATATATTAAAGTAGGCTACACATAGGGCCAATCCTTACATTTATAATATGTCGATTTGTAGCAGTCCTGAAGATGCCTCGGGTAAAGGCGAAACACGTGTCATGGTTTGTTCTTCGCACTTATGGAATATTGTTTATACGAAATCATATATCCTCGGGTAAGAAGTATGTTTATTTGCTTTGAAAGGTGCGGTTTGACATTCTTTCTATGCTTGCTATCATTGGAATTGTTAAACCGTGGATGAGTAGTGTGTTCCCCTCCTTCCCCTTATACATTTTCTTATAATTACATTTATTAAAGGGTTTCATTTCCTTTATAATAAAAGTAAGCAAGTAATATAATTCACCACGCAAAATTTAATTCACCTAAAATATAAATGGCGCCCAGCATGAGATACTCTACACATGATAAAAGATTTGTACAAACAAAACCCTTTGTAACAATAAACATATGTATATTTTTAAAACATTTATCACTAAATCCGCCCAGCTGTTGTTCAACAAATCCCTCGCGCGTTTCTCTTCAAAGAATATATAACTTTTTGCCGTTACCCTACTTTCAGAGAGGCCCACATTGTGTAAGAGGATAGTGGGCTCAAAGGGAGGTCGCCCTTTATCAAGAGATGAAACATTGTAGTCACATTCGAAATCTGTTCAAAAATGTTTCCAATGCTTAAGTATTTTTCGTTCAAGTACTCGTATTTATGATGGATGAGTTTGTAATTGTTTGTTGTTTCGATTTGGATTTGTTTAATATTGTTGAGTAAATATTGATTTTTTTTAATTCCTTTAGTTATTTCATATTTTAATAAATGAGTTTTTAATATTATTGTATTGCTACGTTTACAAACGTCTTCACTATTTTATCCTACCCCTAAGCTGCGTAATGGAGAGCGAACTTTCTTCCTTTCCTTATGATACCTCCTCCTACTCCTTTCGATATTGATGCATATTGCAACTACTAGCCGTACTTCCTCTATAAAATCTTTTTAACACTCTTCTAATGGTAATTCACAGGCAATTTTCATGAATCAGATTAAGCAAAACTAAATAAAATACTCCTGATATGCACTAGGCTTTTACTGCGATATTCACTGTTAAATGCTTCGGGGTATTTACCATGTTTGTTTATTTTATATGAAAACTTTATACGAAAAAAAAAAATATATTAAAAAAAAAACATTACTGCGATATATTGTAATGTCCACACTAATCCATCGTCCTCCCTTGTATGTAGATTTAGGTCAGCATTTATGCTTGCATATGTGTTGCCATCTGCGCCCTTGGACGGTATTTGCATGTCTTAGTTCAAAACGATCCCTTTTTTAACAGTGGCCAAAATACTAAGAATTTTTTTTTTAAAGTCACGTGTTTTTTATTAACCAAATACCACCAAAGCTCATTCAAGTTTTACTGTGCAAGTAATAATAGGTTAAAACTACTACCATAATTATCGGCTATGATAATACAATATTGAGAGCCTTTTATCTTGTTTTACGGACTACGGATAATGTTTTTAACATTATATAATATATGAAAGTTTGTAATTTCCCTCCAGGATACTCAAAGATATCAATGCACCATCTGCTTCTATCCACACATGAGGTAGCTCGTGACCTCTTCTATATTATTACTTCATCTATATTTCATTTCATTACATTCGATTTAATTGCCCAAAAGATTATAGATCCTATTGTGTGAAAATTAAACCTATATTTGACACAACGGAGAGAGGACATGATGGTCCTAATTGCACAGTTCGACTGAGGAAGTACTTGAATATCGCGGCTAATAATAACCTTGTGTTGTATGTCCAGCAGTGAGTAGAGAACGCATCATCTGCTTCTATCTATTCATAAGATAGTTTGTGACCTCTACTGTCATTAAAAAAACTTTTCTACAAGTTCAGCGGTTCCGTGTGTTTCTAACCTGCCCTTTACCCACTGAATTTATAACACCAGTATGTTACTGATACGGGCAGCAGGCGCCTCCTTCTGCGAGCAAGTAATGCTCGAAAAGGAGGAGGCGGAGCGGGTCCGGAGAAGACTCCGGGCCCATACTGACCACGGTGAGCGGAGGCGACTCGGTCGTAGGAGGTCGCAGAATTACCTCCGTCCCCATGAGCGCGGACAGCAGCCACCCCATACCCAGGGGCTAGATGGGGACACCATGGTCCCCAGATTAGGGGAAAAGGGTCATCTCAAAATGTCAAATGTCCCCGAGTCTGCCGGTGTGCGAGAGATATGACTTATATAATCTCACCTCTGGGCATCAAGGACCCATTGGATTGGAAACCCATTGGCGTGCGTTTTAATCGATTCGAGTCCGACATAATTTCCACCGATTTTGGTAGAGGTCCGAATCCGTGGGGATTTTCCGCACGATAAAAAAAAGTATGTTACTGAAACCATAAATAAAATCAACTCATGAGTGCAAAAATATTGGTCACCTGTAGACCATTTAGAGTTTCACAATTACGTTAGAAGGTGGAAATATAAATCTCCATTTATTCATCTGTCGAGTGAATTCGTTTTGATTTAATGAATGAAGAGAAACTGGTGAATTGAAAATTTCGCCGAGTCAGTGAACGGGGTGTACCCACCGAGTTGGGTCGTTGGCTATCCTTGCTGCGTTTGCTTTTTAATTTAAAAAATATGGTTTATATTTTAGCAGAAATCTTGGTTGTAATCATAACTTTCTGAAGTATCATTGCAACGTTCGAGTTTTGATTAAAATGATAATATGACTATTTTGATCTGGTAAGTATTTAAATAAAGTAATTTACTTTTGTGTACGATTGTCTTTTTAGCTTTTCACATGAAGTTTTATAAATGAGGTCATAAAGAAAACGATGTTTGATAGCGGGTTGACTAACTAGTGTTTCGACACAGGTTGTTAGTCTACTACACTATAGCAAAATACTCCGAAAGATCTTGAATTCGATTGGTGATTTAAAGACCTTGGTGCTAGTGGGCTAACCTTAAGTCATGGAACGGAGCGTCTCAATCACCAACCTCCTATAGGAACTATTATTCATTAACTATTATTCATGAAATTTTTGTTTCATTCAGCCTTACTAACACGATAAATAACGTAAGTTAAACGGTACAAAAAATAAAAGAAAAAAGAATTGTTGTGTATCTGGAGTACCACTAAGGGCCTTCGACTTCGGGAGTGTTTCCCATAAACCTTGTATATTAAATTGTTTAAAGTTACTGTTGTATAAATCAAGTAAGTAATCACGTCACTTAAGGTTGGTAAATTATTATTTTAATAGTACACTTTAAATATTATTTGTTATCGCCAAGTATAATTAATCTGTCTCCTCACCACTGACATTATTATAACGGTTTGATGAAAAATGTTGAGAAACCCTGACTCAGACGCTTCGAGCTTTGAGACGAAAATATATACTTCACGGTCTCTTGGTTTGAGAAAGTGTTGTATGCTTCATTGGTTTTGATTAAGATTTATTGATGTTGGGGGGAGTCCCGTTTGTGTTTAGTTGTCAGGGGCTGATTAAATTTAAGCCTCAGGTTATCCTCCTTCATTTAAAATATTTCACTAATAATTTTAAATTCTATAAACTTAACGATATTCGCAATCGCTGTGGTTAGAGGGAGGTAGGCTAGAGAAGTCCTTGGATAATTGAAACTAATTGTAGGACATGTTACTAAGCGACATATATTATGTAGGAAATTCCGAATGGTAGCCACTCATGTCACAGCATGCATGTACAAAATTATGTTTTTCTTTTTCGTTTTTTTTATAAAGAATATACAAAAGTTAAATTTAGATAGGAAAAAGTGAATATTTCGGCGGAATTTGAACCCGCGATCTTACCCTAACAGGGAGAACGCTCTGACCGCTAAGCTACGAAGCCTCGTCTGAATCATTCGAAATACTCCTATCATCGCCTTAAAGGAATTGTGGCTTAGCGCTCAAAGCGTTCTTCCTGTAAGAGAAAGATCACGGGTTCGAATCCGGTCGAAGCATTCGCTATTCCTATCTATATTTGATTTGAACAGTCAGCATACTAAATGCTTTTCAAAATCTTCTGCGCATACAAAGTTAAAAAAAGGAAAAAGTAAAGGTAGTAAATAAAAAAGGCGAACATTCTTGTTGTTTGTGTAAGCAATCCGAATTCTTTACGAGCTAATTCTAATTTATTTTTATGTATCTGTAACAAGAATTAGAATTTGCTAGTAAAGATTTCGGATGTCTGTCTTATATTTAAGTTTATTTTAAGAAGATAGTCGCAAGGAAAAGTTGTTGAGTAATTACGCTCATGGAAGTTCTTAAATATGTATAACATGGCTTAGACTTCGAGCCATAAAACGCGAGACGCAAACTAAAATAAATGTATAATTGTGTCGTACGCTAAACTCATTCGCTAATCGCAAGCGAAGCGTTGTCGCTACAACATTTAGGGCACACTTAGGAACAAGTCTTTTCTCCCTCAGGCATTTCCATTAAAATTGCAAGAGCTTCCCTACTAAAGGACGCGCTTTAAGCTCAAGAAGTAGGCGACTTACTTGAAAGGAGAAATTCTTCTTACACTTCCCTTCTGAATTATTTTTTCTTGTAACTGTGATGTATTAGTACATGAGTGTTCGAGGCGTAATAGCTCATAATAGTTGTATTAGTTTTGGTCCTTAAGTACCATACAATCGTACAGATGCCAGGCTTTGGGGGGTATGTTGTGATGGTTGATTTTTAACCGACTTTAAAAAAGGAGGAGATTCTCAATTCGATCAGTATTTTTTTTATATTTCAAAATTATATTCGTCATAGTTCTCTGAGCCTATTCCCAACTCAGTTGAGGTCGGCTTTCTGGTCTTACTAAGATGCGGCTGAACTTCGATATTTGACGCCATCGGACCTCCACAACCAAATTGATGATCTCGAAGTATTTTTTATGAACCTAAGTATTTTTTTCGTGCACACGAAAAACCAACCCAGTTTTAAAGACTGTTAAACTTTTAATTTTCAACCATAAATCACTAATCCTGAAAGAGCAATTGAAAGAACTAACTGTAAAGAAAGTCTTTTATACAACTATTCTTTATGTAAAGTTCTTAAAGAACATTTTTAATTGAAGGGGTTAACAACGGTTTAATTTCAAAGGCGGATCAGAGTTCGGATGGGCGAGCAAAACGGGGACGCTTTTGATGTGGTTAATGATGTTATGGTATGTATGAGATCATACGTCTCTTGAACGATTTTGGATTTTCTATGAAATTGCTTGTGTTTACACTTGGGTGTAGGTACCTAAAGGATCCCACCAAGGTCGTCGGAGTTGAAAAAAATCATCTGGAACTCGGTGTATCTGCTGATAGTTGTTCTATCTGAGTTGGTTTCGATAAAAACCACGGTAGCCTAGTGGTATGGGTAATGGACTGCTGAGACGAGGTCTCGGGTTCGCTCCCAGATCCCAGGCCCCAGGAACCAATGACTAATTCGGCATTTTGATCTTCGACATTTTGTATTTTGGAATTTTGACTTTTGGTTTGAACATTTGGTTAAATGAACATTCGCGATTAGAAGTTCGCTCCTATGAAAATCGCAAGGGAATCGCAACGGTTTGAATATTGATATCTAATGTAGAACCTACTTATTCTGCAATCGGTCCCGACATTTCATTCAGTGTAAACCTTATTAAAATAAATCTGACGTATCTTCTTATTAGCTAAACGTTATTTGCGTCCGATTTTCTATATAAATGTTAAGGTAGCCTACAAGATCTTAAAAGAGGAGATTTCTTTACAATATTTTTTAAAATGAAAAGCTGTAAGCTCGGCATGAAAAATATATTTTAAATTTCTTAAATATCGTTGCCCAAAAAGATTTTCCCTATTTTTTTTGCTTTAGACTAAGAACACCGGTTTTCAGTACCAAAAAACAATTGGGAAAGGGATCTCCATCAATAATAGAACACCTCGGAATTTAGTGGCGAAGTGCGCTCGTTGGTTTTTATCGTTTTATTTATTTTTTTAGCCCACAGACAAGAAAAAGGTTTTGTTATATTTATATTATTTATATTTTTAATAGGCATGATACTGTGATGATTTCAGAGATTGTACGTATTTTATTCAGTACTTAGATATCAATACTCTAACTTTACTCATATCACTTTTTTTTTTTTGAGTGTCTATAATATGATTTGAAAAAAAAAAAAATGATTATGTGTACCTGTTTCCCACAGGGGAAACAGGCGTGATTTTATGTATGTATGTACAGTAGAACTCAAAAGTGCAGTAGCAATCCTACGCAACTATAGCGTCAACATTCTAACGCTACTTGTGACCTTTTTCTTTTAAGACAAGCCAGCGTCGCCTCGTATTGCATAGTAACATTACACACACATATAAGCGCGCCGGCCGCACGCTAAACTATTTTGAGCCTTGATGTGCTACTGCACTTATGAGCTCTGACTGTACACTAACATTTTTTTCTCGGACTGTAAACCTGTTTTCTTTCCTAAATAAAAAGAATTCTAACGGAGTTAAAATCTTAGGTTAAAATGCAGTTTTATTTTCAATTATTTTTGTAATAACAATTTTACCCAATCTATCGGTTACTACTACGGTTTAATAGCTTTTCATTTCAATATGTATCTATCCATATATTACTAGCAAACTCGGCGAACTCCGTTTCGCCACCAGATTTTACCACCACTTCGTTTTATGTAACATTTCGTTTGGTGATTAAAAGATGATGAAAACATTTTTTTTTCCTGCATTTTCTTTGCTATATATCTCACGGAGTCCGAGACCTTTCTAACGAATGCAAAACCGTGGAAATCGGTTCGTGCGTTCTGGAGTTATAGCGTCAGGGAGGAAAACCCGACTTATTTTTATATAGTAGATTTACGTAAACTTGAATTTTTCTTTAATAGTGCTACTTTTAAGTATACCCATCAAGAACAAAAAAAACAGAAGTCTTGTCTTTAAATTCTCAATAATGATTATGTCCGAGTTTCATACAAAGGACCAACAATAGATATTATTATTTATTGCGCAAATTGTTATTCAAGTACACCCTGGAGGCAATTATTAACTGTTTGACAAGGGTTGGACGTAGGCCCATGTGTGCGGTCCTAATGCGGTCCGTTTTACGGTATATCGCTCGTTCAGTAATCGTAATGACTATCCACTTTGTTTTTTGTTAGTTCGCCATGATTTATTGTTTATTGACGTTCGGAAATGTGAGGTTAGTACACGAAGTTGTTTAGGTAGTTTAACTTTAGCCCGCTTTTACGAAATTTGAATTATGGCTTCCTTTCGCGGACGTTCACATTGTAAAATGGCCTCCTTTCGTTAGATTTATCAACAGATTATAATATTAAGTTATTAAGAGGAGGCATAAATAAGGTTTTATAGGTAATTCTGTTAATCACACATGCGCGACGCGCGACCATTTCTGCTATAAACTAAGATTCCCAACCTGTAGATTTGCAAAAATAATAAACTGTCTAGGTACGCAATGAGTTGCTTCAAAACGAGTTTAAATAATGGTTTAAAACAGAATGTCTGACTACGACGTTGATAGCATACGGCGTTTTATAGGTCCTATCTATAATTATCACGGTGATCTTTAGTGAGTTAATATGAGCCCTCATTCCAGTCCTTTCGTATTACCATTATTATTATTTTTTAAAACAAAGAACCCACGAGAATAATAAGTATGTGATGCTTCCTATATAGGTTGCTTTCAACCTACATTCAGTTCACCGAAAACCTACCTCTCTACTCGGGCACTAAATGCGATGGACGACTTCGAAGAAGAAACGACCGTCTTGGCGTGGCGGTAGTGAACGCGACTGCTACGCAGGAGGCGTGGGTTCGATTCCCGCTCAGTGTAAATATTTGTGTGCATGAATGTGAATATTTGTATTGGTCTGAGTGTTTCCATGTATATATAATATGCATGTGTTCATAAAAAGTACCTAATTATGTTTATCCTCATTCTAGAACCCATAACACAAGCTAGTTAAACTATGCTTACCATAGGTCTTGGTGGCGTTGTGTAGATTGTCCTAGAATATTTATTTATTTATTTTTATTCAGATCTCGGGTAAGCTGCTGCAGGGCGAACCGGGTGAATCAGGGCTACCTCGATGCCTCGGAGAGGACGTTAATATCTACGACGATTGTCATACGAATATCTACGGCAGTCGTTACTGGTAGTTAGATCCCTAAAAGTTTCAACATTGGTCTAACTGTAGTACTTCGATTTTGCTTATAGCCTATAAGCAAAATCGAAGTATGCAGGGCTGGAATGCGGGATAATTTTTAGTGACCGTGAACTGAAAACTAAGCTAACTTGTGAATTGTATCGTCTAGACGACACGTATTCGGTGACAGCCTAAGCGTTAGGTGACGATTATGTGAGTTCCATGATATTTATTTATCTAAAAAGTGCTATAAAAGAATCATTAATATGTCTAAAATTATAGTTCAATATCTCATCTTTTCTTCGTTAAAATCCATCAGTAATAATAACGACACCCTCACCAAAATTCTATAGCATCACGAACTGTACTAATTACGGTTGCGAACACTGAAATAATCGAAACTAAATATGAACAGTGAAGTAGTGGGCGGCTTACGGAGCGTCCTGATAATAATTTGGCATGGTACCAAGTTGGGAACAAGTTTGATTAAACAAGCATTAGTTAGTTCCTGAAATGGGAGATAGCTCCGTATTTTGTTCTGGCCGCTGTCTAAATGAAGTAATTAATATGATTTATGGAGTTTGTAATTTTACAGGTAGAATTTGGGTGGGTTTTACTGGTAAACAAATGACCAGTGGCGAAATAGGTGTGTTAGGTTAATAATATTTATAGATAGTCAAAGTAATCTATGTGTGACCAATAAACCTCATTGGTCACACAAATATTAACTTGGCTATGCCCGCAAAAGCGTAGGTAATTTCGATTCTCACGACTAATGAAACAGTAAAGCTCTTCGATTAGTTTTATTGGGCAAATTGACTCGATTCCTTCCACGCTGAAACTGTAGAATAGTATTGCAGCTGGTTATTGTGGCTATGATATATAGGGAAGTTAATTTCCCAAGAGAGCGGTCATTTTCATAAACTCAATTTCTTATGTGATTTACAAACGATTCGATTCAATTTTATTGATTGCAGATATTAGTTATACCTAGCTGTGTTCAGGTCAATCAAGAATTGCCGTTAACAAAATTGAGATACGATTAAAAAAAAACTTTTACGTTTGTTATAACTGAAGTTCTCCTTATAATTGAAAGAAAACCTTATTTTAGTAGCGACTCTCGCATCGAAACGCTATTTACTTAACCTTTGTAGTCCAATAATGCAGTGCTAACAGCAGTACCTACATATTTACTTTACTTATAAGCTGCTAAAACATAACAACTTAAAGTATAAACTTAAAATAAAAAGTATAAAAAATATAACATAGTAAATTATGTATTTGTACCGAAAAACATACACATATATGAATGAACGTAAAGTAGCAATGTTACCAATGCACAGAGCAAATATGTTGTGTATTACAGAGCTCAACTGTTACATTTAAAAATGGAATTTTTGTGAAATATTTTGTTCAATGTATATAAAATATGCCACGCGTTTTTTATAACATCAACAATAAAAGAATGCTGCTTTGGATTTTAACCTATTTGAACATTGATATATAATTTGTATATCAATGTATTTTAATTGATTTTGTTGAAAATATTATTTTATCTTGTTCACTATTAAATGCTACGGGATATTTACCATGTTTGTTGGTTTTGTGGCAAGCGCCAGTGAAAAAGTTTGCATATTGATACATCAAAATTTAATAAAATTGATACTTTTACTACAATATTCAATTTACATTAAGATATAAAAGTCATTAAATTTTGTCTTGCACATTTCCTCATTAATTTACTCCCTGAATTTAACAGAACTAAACTAAACTAGATAATGGAAAATCTAATACCGCATTAAATAACACAAGAATGCAGTTATCAAAATGTATGAAACAATCGCAACACAAACATTCATGAACGAACAATAAGTTGTCATAACGCAAGCGTCCGTACGTAATCTGAAGTTTCATTAATTATGGCGGGCCTCGCGCGGGACCGGGCGCAAAACAAGAGGTTTTAATTAAAAGCAAACATTACCACAGACAATGGAGACTTTGTCACACACAACACAACGGTATAGAGCTTTTTTGACGATTCAATTACACAAGAAGATGGATAATTACGGTTTAGATTGGAACTTCTGTTTTTACTTTATTAGGTAGGTATTGTTATGTTCAAATATTAATATGCATTAACCACTAAGATTATAAAAAAGATTCATTATACCTACCATTATTAAATTAGGTATGTTACTTTTCATCCATTATAAAACCCTGTACCTGCCCGTTTGACTAGTGCAGTGTAAAAACAGTACACCAAAGCCTCCAAACGCTGGGCGAGACTTATGTTCAGCAGTGGACTACGATAGCTTAGTTAATTGACTGTATGTGGTGTGCCCTTTTGTATGCATAATTTAATAATGTCTCTTTTTTCCCTCATTCGGAATAAAATCTTTTATAATTAGTAATCTCCACTATTTTTTCCTTTCATCAACATACAATGTTGAACGATTTGGCTTAAATTGTCTCTATACTTGCTTAAACATGGCATTATTTAAAAGCCGTCGTGGGTCGAAGAAAGAATCGCTTTTTAATTAAAAAAGTCGTGATTAGATCTTAGGACAAACAGAGTATAGATAAATGGACGAACAGAGAATACAGATTAAATTAATTAATAAAGTGAAAACGAAAATGTTTTTTTAAAGGGTCTGTTGGTGACTCTATGGTCTTATACAAAACTAGATGATTTCGATTTGTGATAATTACTCTTGTTTTACGAACAAATGCTGTGAATAGTATGAAACAAACGTGGGATTTTAAGTCTGAACGAGAACTGTCAAAAAAGCAAGCCACATCAAAAACAGTTCAGTAGTTTTACCCTGTTTTACACCAAATTTAGCAACATCTACTTTGATGTTCATTCATCATCATCACCATCATGTAGACTACACGTCTTCTGTTTGTATTCGAGACCAATGTGAACTCAGAGCTCAGAGCTCAAAGTCCGCCTTCTTATTTATAATGGGACCCACCCAGATCTTCGTAAAACAAACTTCACCTGCAAGCTGATGCACCTGCTGAATGACGGACAAGGCTCTGGCACTGGGTTTCCGTTCGGGGTTGGGGTGTCGGACGGCAGTCGCCTCCGGTTACCAATAAATACGCCCCTAAATTCAAAATGAAATTTATGTTCATTATCTACTTATAAATGAAGGTAAGATGCTCTAGAATAACATCAGGTCCTTGACGTCTCTGAAGCAGAATATTATGTGCTCAAATTGAAATATAATTGGATTCTATAATAGGTAACGAATCTATCTCAATTGAGGCTTGAAATTTTAATATTAATAATTTCTGTGGGCAATTTCGAAGCTTGTTCTAAATTGATATTGGTGTTTTTACGGACTTTTTATTTAATATATAATTTATGAGACGATATATTTTTAGAGAATAAATAGGTATAGACAGCATAACAGCTAATGTTTAATCTGTGATACCGAGGCCGAACGCATACGATGACAACCGACGCAGAACGGACCGTGAAATAGACATGAATTTAGCTATTTGCACTGGTCTTCTGGTCGTGCCTCGGAGAGCACGTTAGGCCGTCGCTCCCGGTTGCCAACGAACATATAAGGCAGTCGTTACAGATAGTTGAAGCCCTCCAAAAGTCAGACTAGCCTAACTACAGAATCTCGATATCACCAATTTGGTTGTGAAGGTCCGATGGCAGTCGCTTCACGGAACATATGGCACTTCAGCCGCATCTTAGTTCGACTAGGAATGCCGACCCCAACTGAGTTGGGCTCAGAGATGATAAAAGTTATAAAATATAATACCTAGGTGAAGTACATTAATGTATCAGTTGACTGATCCTAGCTAACAGCTCCGTATCTCAATTAACCCTTTCGACAAAGTTGAAAAGGTTTTCAAGTAACATAAATAATAACGAAGGTTTCTTATTCGTTGTTTTTATAAACACTTTTAATTTACTACTATTTATGATGTAATTAAAAATATCAGCAACAGCCATTATATTTTCAGCGACACCAACCTTAACGATGTATCAAGTTGAAATATGTATTACGGAACAATAAATGAACCCTTTTCACACTATTTCACCAAAGAATATTAAAAATTGATAAAATCTTTTTCCGAGCTTTATATTTTTTTATAGTTTTATAGTTAATACACTACATTATCAATTTCTCAGATAGGGGAAACTGGGGACACTTGATCCCTATGGGAGACAAGGTACACCAATATTTTTAGAATTACTAAGCATATTAGACTATTTTTAATGTGGTAACACTAAGGGTAATAATGTTTACTTAGTGTTGCCACACTAAAAAATACTCTAATATACTTAGTAATTTAAAAAATATTGGTGTACCTTGTCTCCCATAGGGATCAAGTGTCCCCAGTTTCCCCTATCAGAAAAGTTTAGATTTTTCTTTTACGTTCTATCGTGTATTCCGCCTTCAGATCCTTTTTCCTTTTTTATTATCTTTGCAAAGGGTTTTTTTTCCAAAACCAGATTAAGTAAATAGTGAACGAAAAGGAACTTTAAATTTAGGGCTTTTTTTAATAACTCCATATTTTTAAAAGAAAATTTCCATGGGTATGAAGATATTCTAAATTTAAAAATTTTGTCGTATGAATTCATTAAAATGTGCTCGAATTCTCGAATTAAAATGTGCTCGAAAAAGCGGTGAATGCCGGCGTCTACTTAAATCAAATATAAATTTAAAGGAAAACTATGCAAGTCGACTATATCTGTAAGTGAGCCGTATTTTTGTAAAATTGAACAATTAATGTTTGCCCTTCTAACTTGTGTTATGTTGCATCTTATTTGCGTCCTAACCCTGAAATTATAAAGTTGGACTTTGCTAGATGGTACCAAATTTTAGTACATTTAATCGACCGCTGTAGCCGCTAGCCGCAACTGCTGATGCTAAATGTAACAGTGTAACGCTTTACTGGTACACCATACATAACATACACTACACATCTCTTACACAAAGATTTTGGCACCTGTGTTACTTGAACCAACTATTTAATTTTGTCGTACAAATTATTTAGAATATACAACTGATCTCTAATGCGCGTGGTGATGGAGAAAGAATATCATAACCCCGTCTCGTCCTAAGGATGTGGTAAGAGGACAAACGGAAAAATATGTGGATGATCTCATCCACATATTTTTTTTTTTTTTTTTTTTTTTACTGCGCGGAACGGAAAAACTAAAGGTAAACCCAGTAGGTACCAACCCTGGCTAGTGTGGTAACGGTAGGCAAAAGCTTTTCAACATTGGTCGAGGTTGATATCCAGCAGTGGACTACGATGGGCTGATTAAAACAACTAAATTATATTTACATGCCATAATGGTATTCATTTCATTGCAGCTTAGCCTATATCATAAATAAATAGTTCAAATAGCACTTACTCACAGAACACCCAATCGAGTATTCAAAAAGTGATTCTAAACAGGCTTTATCACTTAGGTAAACTCTCTTTCTGTAAAATATAATGTACATAAAAATTTTTAACAAAATATGACTAGGTACAAAAGCTACACATCGCGTCGCGTGTTAAAAATAAGTTATAACAAAGTGCTCACGACCATAATCGTCTATAACTGCTGCGAGTAATCTCCCAAACCATTATCTAAATCTATTATATGAACGAATCAATATAGCGAAGTTTCGTGCCATCTATGTCAGTCAATACTTTTAATATTGCTTCCTCGAGGAGGGTTATGCTATAATATTGTAAGGGGTAATGTATATACCTTTTCCCGTTAAAGGAAGTAAGGGGCGAGTTTGATACGCGGGTGATTTTGTGTAAAAAAGTCAATTGTACTGAGGATTACAGCTTTTACTTTTATTATTTTCCTAAATAAATATATATGTACGTTCATTTTTCATACTACAACTATGAATGTAGGGGTTTACAACCAGAGGTCGGCCCAAAAAAAGATGGATGGATTGTGTGAAGGAAGATATGGCAAGGAAGCCGGTGACTAAGGAAATGACATCCGATAGGAATGTATGGAAGAGAATGACATGTTGCGCCGATCCCAAATAATTGGAACAAGGGCAGGAAGATGATTTAAGTTCATTTTTCACATGATTTGATAAAAACTGAACCTTCGAAATAGGTACGCTCATTCACATTTAGACAAAGCAAGTAAGGAAGTGCATTCAGAAACTGGGACATATTTGCTGAAGTCGTATTCGAATAGTTGGATCGTTGGAGTACAGCAAAGTGTTCTTGAGCCGTGTACGGGAGGCAAAATTCCGTATAATGAAAGGGCACAGTCGATGGCCCTCGATCTCACGGCGCGGCGGCGCGCTACGCTGTGTTGGCGAAACAATGACGTTCAGCCATATTGTAACGATTTAAATATAGAATGTTTTTTTTATTCGAGTTAGTACAGTAATTATGTTTTTGATCCTCTTTTGTTTCTGATAATATTTAAAAAAATGGTATTACCATCACTATAATTATTTTAGTTGTGGTAACTAACTATAACTTCAATGTCAGAAATATTATGAAATGTGAATGTTTGTGAGGCGGGTTTTTTTCAGTATTCTGTTTTATAAAATTAGTGTCAATCAAGTTTTTATGTGTAAAAATGGTGGATTTTTGCATATAAAGTCTTGGATATCTAGGGATATTGCGCACAATATTAGGAAAGTGGCATATTGCCGTAAAATCTTGTGATGAGTCCTAAACTTCAGAGAAGCCTGCATTACTCATTACTTTACTTTACTGGTATACACCAGACTATGACTTTCACTTGCCTATGACGGGCTTGACTTGACTTGAACTGTGGCTAAATGATGTAAACAGAGCAGAATATATGTATAATTTATTATGAAATTACTTGACACTGGCTGTAAGGTGGACGGACTGAAATTTGACCCAAAGATATAGTTGTTGTATATCACATAGATAGATAGATAGATTACTCTTTATTGCACACCAAAAAAAGCAAAAAAAAAACACATATATATTGAAGTATCCCATTATAAGAAGATGCCTCGTGTCGAGGTTTGTTTTTCGCACTTAAGGAATACTGCACATACGAATTTCTATCTCCTCTGATAAGAAGTCTTTTTATTTACTTACGGGATGCGGTTTGACATACCTGCCTATGACAATTAGTAATATGTTAGGTAGGTACAATGTTATTGTTGTTTGTACTATGTTATTGTTAAACCGTGGGAAGTGGTAGGTACCCCCCCCCCCCCCATACCCATAATATGCCATAATATACCTACATGTTTTAAGATATTATGCTGTAGTTCAGAATTAGGTTCCCATGGGTCTTGATAACGAGAGTTACGAGCAACAGGTATTCACTTATAAATCATTCACGTGCTTAAATAAAACATGTCAATATATTCCAAAAAAGAAATCAGCTCTATTATTATTTCGAATACGTAATTTTATACTCATGTACAGAAAGTTAAATTGAATTGGACCGAAAATTATTTATTTTGTAACGCGTAGCTGTTAGCTAAAAGCCTACCCAAGACATCGATTTACGCGAACCAGCCGCCCACATAGGCCCGATGTTTGCATATAACGGCCTCACCTCGAAGAGAGGTCGTTTACCCCTGTCGAATGTTTGTCATGCAAATTATACTTGTATATAACGACAGACTTTATAACAGACAGTCTGGGTATCTGGAATAAAATATTCTAAACTAGGTGACCCACGCAACTTCGTCTGCGTCACCCACTTTTTGCAACATTTTTCATTCCTGCTCCGCACAGACACACACCACACACACACCGTTTATATACATATAAACCTTCCTCTTTAACCATTCTATCTATTAAAAAAACCGCATCAAAATCCGTTGAGTAGTTAGTACTATGTAGTGAAGCTGAATCTATATGACTTTGATATGACCTCTAGCTACCAAGAAACAAATCGTGTACTTTAATTGTGTGACTAAATTTAACAAAAGAATTCGTATTCAATTAGTGACAAACATGCATACATATACACATTTCGCCAATTATGATTTTCAGTCACACGTAATATGTGGCGAGCCTATTGTTACCATTTGGGCACTTTGCAAAAAAAAAGAATGCCGAAAATAAGTTTCTAACCGAAAATGTTGCAGTTGATAAATTTGGAAAAAAACCGTTTTGACGCGATTCCTTGCCATGCGATCTAATTCTGTGCCTCACAAGCAAGTATTAGAAAATTAGTGAATTTCACTCTTAATGCTAGGTTGTCGAGTAATCCATTGCAGTCCATTGCTGGAGGCCTCTCCCCATGTTGGGAGACCTTGGCCTATTTGGTCAAAAGGCGCTGTCAAATCATCAATCTATTTGGTCAAAAGACGCTGTCAAATCACTCTATATTTCTTTTTTTTTTAATAAAAACAAGAAAGGTGCTTGTGCCTCAAGATTTTATTATGACTGTGTGAATTATAAATAAACTAATTTATTAATTCCTGCAAATCTCCGCTCTTGTTCGCTTTAGTAAAAAGCTTCCTAATTCACATCGAGATCAAGAGTGTCAGGCGACGAGGCGAGCATTTTCAGTGCCAAAACCAAGTCAGTATTTTAAGCTTACAATGTCATTTTGTGAAGTAATTTTGTCCTTTTGTTTTGCTAGGTAACAACTCCGCATTTTTTTCCAGTTTTCACTGTTTTAGTTCTTTAAAGAATAGCTAAATGAATAGTACTTTACACTGTGTTTGTAATTCTTTCCTTTTGAAATGTTTATATTCTTAAAACCGTCATTACCTCTAATATTTAATATTTACGACAAGATAATTCCTCACAGCGCCCTAACATATTCTAGTACCATAAGCATAAACTTTAAAGCAAAGTTATACATTACAAATTAGATCCTTGAGGCTATTAAGTCATTTAAATTTAAGCTAATTTGTTAATAACTGACAAAGTTAGTATGTAGGTATATAATCACCAATTTCTTTCTAACGGTCTATTATTTTGTTTTTTATTTAGGGCATGTCAATTTCACTTCACCCCACCTGATGGTAAGATGAAGGTTAAGTTTGAGGAAAGATGGTCACCATTACAAATACGTAGTGTTACAATGGTGGCGCTTAGCTTGACCGCCTCATCAGATGCTTTTGTACGCCCCGCTTAAAGGACCCGGGACTGTATGATGAAGATTAAGCTTTAAGCTTATAGCAACGGGGATCTCTACCAGGCAGCCCTTAACATAACATAACATCAGCATATCAGCAATAGCATCAGCGCAAGGCGTGACTCCCTATATCCGGGTTTAGAAGGGTACTTTAACACGAGTAAGAGGTACCTTCTCATATAACAGAACACTATTTGAGTATGATTTAAAGTGTTTCTTCCATAAAAAGCTTGAGTATGAGTTCAAATTTGTCACCCACAAAAAGGAAAAAAGCGGAATAGCTCGCCATTCAATTCAATGATAGACAAACTCGAGTAACGTTAACTTGATAAAAAACGACGGCTAACGGCCGGCGACACGCGAGTGGCTCCATGTACACGTATATGTATGTACAGCGTAGTAAGTATGATGTGTTTGGAAAGTTAATGGGGGGCTTAGTGCCTTTGACGTGAAAGGTAAAACTATGTCCTCGTTACGTATAAAGATAGCCATTGTAACATTTTATTTTTTATTGTATATAGCATCGCTTTGTAGTTTACGGTTTACAGTTAAACTCTAGTGGAAATTGTGATAGAGTACTCACTGATGGTAAGTACAGTAACATAACATAACATAAACTCACGCCTATATCCCCGAAGGGGTAGGCAGAGGTGCTAGCACCCACATTTCGCCAGTTACTATTGCCATTAACCGGGCACTTATAAACCTACGATAAATACACACATAACTCTGAAAAGCATCGCAAAGTCATTGGTGTGTGCCATGGGAAACCTGGGATCGAACCCGAGACCTCGTCTCAGCAGTCCATTGCCCATACCACTAGGCTACCACGGTGATGGTACTCACTAATGATTTGGACTCACTGGTGAAATAGCACTCACTGGTGATACAGTACTCACGTATGATACAGTAATCACTTATAATACAGTACTCACTTATGATACAGTACTCACTTATGATACAATACTAACTTATGATACAGTACTCACTTATGATACAGTACTCACTTATGATACAGTACTCCTTTATGATACAGTACTCACTTTTGACACAATACTCGCTTATAATACAGTACTCACTGATGATATGGACTCATTGGTGATATAGTATTCACTGATGATAATAGTACTCACTGATGATATCGTACTTACTCACTGATGATAAAGCTTCTTACAGGTGATAGAGTTTTTAATTTTTTCTATAGTTTTTAAATTATTCGTTATTAACACACATGAAAGTTTTACATATTAGTAGTTGAGTAGAGTACATTAATATGTGTAATATCATTATGTTCTAAGAATTTTTGGGCCCACAGAATACGAGGCCTAGCGATTGTCTGCAATAAATCGCGCCTAATTGACTACGTAGGACACTAGAGCCTGTAAAACCATGATATGTGGTCAATTATGTTTCTGGTCCCACAGAATAAAGGGCCTGTAGCTGTAGTCTATAATTCACGACTAGCGATAAAACCGCAGATTGTACCATGGTATTGCTAACTGTACTTTTTGTTAATATTTTTTATACGGTATACAATAGAACCATCATTCTCTGAACCTTTTTCCAACTCAGTTGGGGTCGGCTTTTCAGTCTAACTGTGATGCGGTTGAAGTTCGATATTTTACGTGAAGCGACTGCCATCTGACCTCCTCAACCAATGGTCCAATGACCAATGGCGATATTGAAATTCCAAATTAGACTTTTGAGGGCTCCAACTACCCGTAACGGCTGCCCTAGATGTTTGTATGGCAACCGGGACCGACGCCTTAACGTGCTCTCCGAGGCACGACCAGACCAGTGCAAACAGTCATATTCATGCATACAACTTTTTGCACTGAGTGGGGATAGAACCCGCGCCCCGTGTGTAGCAATCGCGTGCACTACCGCTACGCAACGGAGGCGGTATTCAATAGAATATTACATCGTATTAACAAAGTATTTTTATATGTTGTATGTGTATACACACCTTTTGAAAGAATACAGTCCTATCTATTAGAACCTATTACGATACTTCCATTAAATAGAAGCATGGGACCAAAATATTTCTGAAAATAAACCAAGTAAAGAGTCCATCGTTTAAAAACATAGAGGAATAAATAGATCACCATCCCTTAATCTTACAAGATATGACATATATAGGTAGTTACTAAAGTCTCACCCAGATATCGCAAGCTTACTAAGCCTCTTTAATACAACCCAGATTATCGAAAATGATTACCTTATACAAAACTTAGGGGAAGAGATGGGTTTGTCCTTATTTTGAAATTGAGCGGGATTTTATATATATATTTTATGTGTGTGTCTTTATTAAATAAAATTATACAAAACTTAATGTAAAACATGTCCCCACAAAACTGTTTCCACGGTTTGACTGTGGCAACAGAACAGGACATTTTCATATTCTATTTTTTTTTGATAGGTTTATTATATTTGTTTTTACATGTTTGGTCTCTCCTCCCCTGGATTTCCAAATTACCTTCATAGTTTATACTTACTTATTAATTTTAGGCATTTTGGCAGCACTCACCCCGGGGAGTGTAACCTGTGCTTCATCGTTCAATCAGCACAGCTTGGGTCCCGGAAAGTGTGGTAATCACCCAAATGCCACCCATTGCCATTAACCGGGTACTTATAAACCTGCGATAAATACACACATAACTTCGAAAAGCATCGAAAAGTCATATTGGTGTGTGCTATGGTAAACCTGGGATCAAACCCGAGACCTCGTCTCAGGAGTCCATTAACCATAGGTACCGCTAGGCTACTTATTACATTGGGATCTAAACATAAACTGGCGAAATGTGGGTTCTTGAACCTCTACCTACCCCTTCGGGGATATAGGCGTGAGTTTATAAAGGCTCCAATATAAATAATTCCAAAAGACGCCTCGCCCAGATATCGCAAGATTCCCAAGCTTACTAAGCCACATTAATACAGCCCGGATTATCGAGAATGATTGCCTTTATTTGCCGCTCCATTACTTTATCGATTTAACCAAACAATGGTAATAAGTACGTTTCTCGACGTCATTAATTTTCGTTACGGTAACATCAAAGTCACGTTCGAACAATACAAAGTTACGTAATAAAACGGTTAGGAAGCCATATCTGTCCGTAATTATTATTATTTGATAGGTTACATATTTGAAAGTATCGCTTAGAATAATAATTATACTAGTCTATATTAATTAGGAGGTTTTTATATGTTTAACCGTCTTGCAAAAAATGAAGAAGTTTTCAATTAGTTAGATATGTTTTGATTTCATGACACTTAGCTGCCACATAAAATGTGCAGTCCGCCAATACGGAGCGGTTACCTGTTTATCTATCTTCGGTATTTACTAGAGGTAGTGTACAAACCGGGGTGTCAAACCAATGAGATTACAAAAAATGCCATTGGATTTTAAACTTGCTTAAAATTAAATCGCACCTTGAAGAGTGATTACAAAAGGTGATGTAATTTTTTAAATTAAATGACTTTTTCATTTTATTTATACCTACTTTCGATTAATGGCACTTGGTGGAGCTCACTTTTATACAAATTGATAATACACAGTGGAGAATTACAAGTGTATTATCAATTATGTACTTTTTCATTCAATATTGAACTTTAACCTATTCAGATAAAGCCGAAAATTTAATAGCAGTTTTCGTGATTTCAGTGATTTTATAATGGTTCAGTTAAGACGTAATCAACAGGGCTTTCCTTTTAATTTTGGGGCAAGTACTGCCTCCCTTTAATTAATACTGAACGATTTCAAGTTCTTTGAATAATCCAATCAGCTGTTACAGTCTCAAATTAATATAATACATGGCAACTGAATGACATTCGTTGAACTTCAAATCGATGCGACAATTTACAAGTTGATTAAGTTCGACTTCAAAGATTTGTTGAGATACGTATCATTTAATCAATCAGCCCATTGCAGCCTACTGGACATGAACTCTCCCAATATTGGGAGGCTGTAGCCTACTGTTTCTACGCTGGACAGGTGCTTTATTTCAAGTTTTCCTTCTCTCGCACTGATATCGTCTACATATTTTTCCGGTTGTCACCTCTTCTGACTCCCATCTGATGAAATGAAGACGTGATATTCTTTTTCCGTCACAACACCGATCAAAAACAGCATGTTCTTTGTTTACGTATAAAACAAAAACAATAACGTACACGTAAACGTTATTGTCGTACCTGGAAAATAGCTTGTCAAAGCGGAAACCTTAGTTGCCCTAGTCGATTAATATCAAAACATCTGTTTCTTTATTACAACATTCGTCCTTGGTTCATGTAACCTCGAATATAACATGTACGTACTTCTACTGAATATTTATAAACACGAGGTGAGGTCGATATGGAGTGGCTAAATGCGTTTTGAACATGATTTCTATGTCTACTAGCTTTTATTTAACTTGCAATGTGAAGCTTAGTTTGTGGAGGTCAGATCTTATAAGATGAATTGGAGCTATTACATCCCCCTGGTCTATTATTCGTTCAATTCAGGTCAACTTTTCAGGCTACTTCGATCTTTATTATCCTATGGTTAATCTCGTTTACATTTGAGGCCTTCACCTCTGAGTAAATATATTGGCGGAGGAAGGGGAACCCATCATTCACCCACGGTATGACAATCCCAACGATAACAATAGTAAAGTATCACCAATTATCATAGAAAGGAATGGAAAACCGCACCCCTCAAAGCAAGTGAAAAGACTTCTTACCCGAAGAGATATGATTTCATATGCACAATATTCCGCAAGTGCGAAGAACCTACCTCGACACGTATTTCGTATCTATACATGTCGAGTGAACAAAGATCGATGTTCTATAATTAAATATTTGTTTTAGGGCTTCAATTACCTGTGACAAATGCCACAGATGTTTACGCACGTATGACGACCATCGATTTCTCATGCTTTCGGAGATTTAGAGGAGTCTAATGTGTTATCATCATTAAACTTATGCTACTAGCACTGCTTAACTACTCAATAACTCTTATTTACTTATATCCTACCTCCAACCATGTGAAAAATAACCCGCTCTTCTCCATTCTGCAGTAAAAAAACCGATACCATTTTCGTCATCACATGACTAATCACGCAAACGCCGTTGAATGATATGTCAAAAGCGCTCAATATCGTGCTCACGCCGCGTAGTGCTGTGACATGAAGGGTCCTCACCTCACAATAGTGTTGTACCCTTACAGCCGTCAAAGTTCTCCCACATTGACCTATGTTGTTCTATGGGAATAAAGGAAAGTTACATTGTTTGGTTAGGAACCCCTCTCTTTGTGAACAAAAGGAAAAATTGTGTTTTTTCTGATGTTAAAAGGCTTAGTTGTAAGTTTTCCTTTATTATTTTTATGCTACAAAGAATATATCAATTATTTTGTTTTCACTATGAAACCAAATGACAGCACCTTAAAATACTGTTTTTGTTGTATATCGAGAAATATCTGTGGCTCTGTGCCTCTGTGGCGTGGGGGTAGTGAACGCGACTGCTACGCAGGAGGCGCGGGTTCCATCCCCGTCCAATGCAAATTTTTGTATGCATGAATATAAATATATGTATTGGTCTGAGTGTTTCTATATATAATATGTATGTATTTGCAAAAAAAAATTCAGTATGGTTATACGCATTCAAGAACCCGCACCCCGGCAGATCCGGAGACAGGATCTGCCGGGGTGAGAAAGATATGTCTTGTATAATCTCACCTCCGGCCATCAAGGACCCATAGATGGCGAGTGTTTATTTCGATTCGAGTCCGACATAATCCCCTCCACTGATTCTGGCGAAGGTGGTATCCGAGGGAATTTTGCGCACGATAAAAAAGCATGTTAAATTGCTTCAAAATTTTATCACTACATAGTATAAAATAAAGTCGCGTTTTCTGTCCCTATTTTTCTTGTCCCTTTGTATGCTTAAATCTTTAGAACTACGCAACGGATTTTGACGCGGTTTGTTTCAATAGATACAATGGTTAAAGAGAAAGGTTTATATGTATATAACATCATGCTACGACTAACAGGTGCTGAGCAGGAATGAAAAATGTTGCAAAAACGGGGTGACGCAGACGAAGTCGCGCGGGTCAGCTAGTTATCTATAACACGAATCGTGTGTTAATACCCAACTTGAAGGACCCCATATTTTATTCACAAGGAAATCCACAGCAGGTACTTCATTCCACAGTTTGAACGTACGTTGTAAGTAATTCACACAATACGTTACCCAAAGCATCTATCTTGAAGTTTCCATCGAGGACAATAGCTACCGTTTGTCTGAGGAGCAACGAATCAAGGGAGACAATCCAATCGTCGATTTGTTTAGATCGCTCTTTGTATTGTAGAGTTGAAACCTATATCTTTACTTTTGTTTGCCTTGGTTCATTCCTTAGGGACAAAGGACTTCTATCTTCGAAATGTATATGCTTTATATCGTCTGATTCAGCTCTACAAAAAGACTGCTTTGGTATTTCAGGTCATTGTAATCTGCAGACTTTCTTTTCGAAGTTTTAAATTTCTCAAATAATCTAAATAGATTTGAATACTTAACAATAATATACAGTACTGAAATTTTTCTTAAGCAATTTATGTGCCTACGGTTCGAAACCTTTTGAATCGGAAAAATATATTGCTTTGAAATATCAATAAGTCATTAAAGTCAATTCCATCTATACTTCATACGCCTTTATCAAAACAGTTAAAATAAAAAGCATGATAATTATAAAATATTTTAAAAATCAATTTATTTAATAACGAGTCACCAAATAATAACCTTAAAAATATTCCCAAACATTTTCACCTAAAAATAGGCAGGACAATGATGACGTCATTAATTACTCATAACGTTATTAAATGCGACATTTCCGAACAGCAAAACGAATTATGAAAATTCATCAAATGTACTTATTTGTCAAATTACAAACAAGGTCATTTACCTTTCTACAAATAACGTTCGAAATTTGTTTTTGCGATTACCCGCTAGTTCTTCAAAAGCACAAATTAAACAAAAATGTAATTCTGTCTCTTATTTACAAGGGTTTCAGCGTACAATAAAACGAGATAAAATGCATTCTATCATAATTGTTTAAAACTATTGTCTTCGATTTTCCGTACAAGGAAGAGAAGAAACTAGTTGCTACATCGCTTAGAGCTATAACTCGATTATTTTCAACGCCGCTGTTTTAACTAAGTTAGCAGACGGTATCGTGAAAACCGTACACAAATTGTGTATTGGAAATAGCTTAAGCCTGCAGTGGGATAGCTCTTTTTGTAATAAATAAAATAGCTTTACGTGCTGAAAAGTATAGAACTTTAAAACGTTAGAATGGCCGTAAAAGTAATGTCCAATACCGGTCATGGAGCAGTTTTCACAGAAAGAAATATGTTTGTAAGCTACAGGGCAATTAATATATTTATCTTTTTTATAGGTAAAGGGAATAGTTGTGGAACCAAAATATACTCAAAATGAGTTTTTGGGCTGACTTTTGAGGAATGCACGGGGTGCAACGGTGGTGGACGAGCTCATCGGTGCGTACCACCGCTACGTTTCTCTCGCGACTAAGGTCCAAGATGACCCATGGCTTCATCTATGCACCGTAGTTATGATCCTATTCTAGCAATACCTAATCTATTATTATCTAGATTACGGTCTTATTCTGTCGAATCGACGGTACTTTTGAGTTGCCATCGTTGTGTAGTAACTTGTTTCACAGCAGTACCGTTACTCACGGAGAAGGCCCGAGCATAGGTTTCGCTCTTCGGGAAGACTTACTACGTCTCCATTACGGTATAAACACAAGAATAAATCTACTTATAAAATATTACAATATGACGGAAGTTAGATGATTCCCAGCATCCGTTACCCGTGAAGCCTGAAAGTTTCAAGTTAGACTCGCTGAAAAACCTTGACGACAAATATAAATTGTTAACTTCACAGAACAAAATGTAGGATCCTAATATCTTGCTCGGCATTTTATCATTTGTGGATATTACTTCGTAATGACACTGATTTAGATAGCAAAGAGAAGAAATTTCCTCATTTGTATCGCTCTAAGAATATTTATAGGGGAATTTTATTTGGTTTTTTGAATTAGAAGTTTTCCGTTTTTGGTAGATTTTGGTAGTTTTTTAGATTTTTTTTTGGTAGATCATACATTGATCTAAAACATCTACTACACGCTATTGCAACTGACTACTGACACAAAGACAATACGTAACTTTAAGTTGCTGTCATATAAGTAGGTGGAATTACAAAATGGCCGGCTATTTTTTTTTAAAAGGTATTGTAATTCAATAACTTATCATCGAATGTTATTACTGTTTTAACAGACTTCTATAAAAAGAGGAGACTCTCAATACAGATGTGTATATCTTTTATGTTTCTATAATGTATGAAAGAGAGAGAGAAGTTTCTAGAATGCGGATAAACATACTGATTTTTTTTTGTACATACGTATAAATACAATAGCCATATTCATGCAAATATTTTTACTTTGCGAGAATCGAATCCGCACTTCCTGCGCGGCAGTTGCGTTCACTACCACTACACGCCACAAAGATCGTCACACATGTTAAATATTCCGATACCTCTAATAATAATAATTAGATTCCTTACTAAATTGTATTAGACACTATACACGTGTAAACGGAACGCAAACAGAGATAAATATGATTTTCTCTTGCTCCATATATTATATTTGAACGGTTAAGTGTGTAGTCACTTAGCCGTTACATCACGACTGGGTACGACTCTGTATGGAGCGTTTTTGGGTGGAATTGTAGAATTGAATTTTCACAAGACAATTTGTCACAGGAGTATTTCACTCAAGCAGTTCATTACATTTATGAAATATAAATTTACGTTAACAAAAAATAATATTGTCGATTCCTGACTGTACTTTAATTCACGTTTTTGTGAGTGCGGTCGTAATTATGAACGGATAATTCCCAAACTTATACCAAAAATCAACAATGTGGTTGTGAACGAGCTCTGATTAGTTTTTGGGTCAAATTGGATTAGGGGCCCCTTCTTCCTAACCGGATTTCACCCAAAAACTTATATTTACTGGGCTAACTTTACTTAAGACTTTGTCTAAAACAGGGCTGTCCAAACTAGGTGGGACCCAGGGCCAAATAAAAGACTAAATACATTGCGGGGGTACAAAATATATAAAAGTAAAATACAGGTATAGTAGGTATAATTATTTTATTATCTACTTTATCATTAATTTGTCTTTTACAATTCTTTCAACATTAACAATATTAGTAGTAACTAGTCCGAAATCACGTCGCAAGAAGAATAATTCGCTCATTAATATATTTAAACAAAGCTTGGAGCCTCGGAGAGCACGTTAAGCCGTCGGTCCCGGTTACCATACAAACACCTCTGGCAGTCGTTACGGGTAGTTGGAGCCTTCAAAAGTCCAACCAGTTTTACTTGGTACTTCGATATCACCATTGGTCATTGAACCATTGGTTGTGGAGGTCAGATGGCAGTTGCTTTACGCAAAATATTGAAATACAGCACACATCCGTCGCCGTAACAGTTAGACTGAAAAGTCGACCCTAACTGAGTTGGGAAAAGGTTCAGAGAATAATGATAATATATTTAAACAAAGAAGATAAAAATGTTTCTTCGAGCCGCAAGAATTCAAGCCGCGGGCCGAATGCGGGTCATGGTTTGGACAGCCCTAGTCGATAATATTGGCGTATGGCGGGCTATTGGGAAATTCCGTTGTTTTTACGTGAGGTACAAAAATTTCAAGAAAGCTACTAAATAAAATCTTCGCCGGAGTTTCTCCGTCACTCAACAGGTGTTCTGACTGTCAGGTGAGATTGGCTTTAGCCCCAAATAATTTGGTGAAGCCTCAAAGAACACACTAATGGTGTATTACAGGATAACACGTACAGGGCTTAGATATCACCCGCATACGGTGCAGAATATTCCATCAAGAACCAAGCGGTTCGGTGAGTCTTTCTTCTGCCGCACCATTAAGTCTTGGAATTCTTTACTGGCTTTAAGCGGGGTGTGAAAAAGCATCTGATCTGATGGGGTGGTCAAGCTGAGCGAAACCATTGTAGCACTGCTCGTGTTTGAAATGGTGACCCTCTTTTATGAGACTTTGCTTTTAGGTGAAGTCAAATTGACTATGGTGTCTCTAGCCCCGTGGTATAGGGTGGCACTTTACGCCGCCCCCGCGGAGAGGTCAAATGGGATCCTATCGAACTTAAAATCTAACCATGTAAGATCCAAGTAAAATTTTCATTCCATTACCTCTTCATTTTACAGGTAAATTTAGTTCTATAGGAGTACTACAGCAAGTACCAACTCTATTCATTATATTAATAACTTAATTATATGCCCACTACTGTGCTCATTCAATTATGAATTTCCGAAAGAGATCAAGCACCGGAACACCGGGCTAGGGCCATTCGTAATGAAAAGGCTTGAATGGGCTCAGTGCCATGCTGAAGAGCCCTTCACAGCGCTCGCTCACTTACTGCATTCATGTCATCTCTGACTGCGGAATTGCGGCTGGCATTTCGATTCTCTGAATTTCCGACCGAGAAAAACGAGCAAATATTTCCCTTGTCTAAATACATGTGTATTTCGTTGGTCCATTTTTGAAAACCATTGTGTTGAATACATTGCTTTGAATACATTGTGTATTACGGTCCGTTTATGGACGATTTTGTGAGCATTATTTTCAGAAGAGAACACAGAAATCAAAGAGATCTTTTAGTAGATTTTATGTAAAAATCCGCTACTTTTCGTCTGAAACAATACAATTCAGGTACTAAAGTTCTTCCGATAATTCAAGCGAATGTATAAAACCATAAAGTCATTATTACTACCGTAAATAAAGTCTTTTATACTTTGTAAAATATAGCTTGGGTCCTATGACAGATGTCAAAATGAGGTTCATAGGGATGTCCGAAATTCGATGAAAATATCGATACTACCAGCTATTATTTTTAATTAGGTTTAATTTAATTGTATGTATGTATTTAATTGTACTGAGAACGGAATATACGTAGCATACAAGGCGTCGTCACTCGTACTGATGAGAATAAGTGGAGTGGATCAGTGGAAATTCATATCAAACAAGATGTTGGCGCGAGTATCTTATGCCTATCATGGCCCAAGAGCCAAAAGCGGCGTGTCTTTCTTACAAAATCCAAAAACAGGTTCAGGGCGTTGATGGATTGAATGTAGGATTTTATTTACTCAATATAATTTAGGATCAAGTATATTGAAATATAAATAATATTATGATATTAAAATACCTAAGCAATAAGATTAAATTCTAATTATTTTTTTCTTATATTAATTTCAATTTTAAATTAAGCTTTATTCAAAATATGGATAGTTTATAGTATGTGGTCACGATGATTCATCGCCCATCACTAATTAGCTCGGTATGCCCATAAAGTATGACATTGACAGCTACTACATTCATTATTAGAAAATTCAAGACTTCATGTGCGGGATTTCACTGACAGCTGTCCTAGGACCCAAGCTACATTTTACAAAGTATAGTGTAGAGTCATGTAGAGATGTGTAGAGATATCTATTTCTGTCAAAGTGGATAACGGTTTAAAAAATTGCTTTACGATCCTTTGTCTATGGTTTACGATTCCATTTCCTAGTCATGTCTATGGTTTTTCCATTTATGTAAACATATTTATGTAACTCGCACACTTTATTTTTCAAAGGATATCTTTATGTATATAAGTAACAGACCTCGCAAATTCAAACATGGCGAAAGTGCTGTATTGAGTTGAACTGACAGCTGTCAGCAGTGCCACAACTGCCGATGACAAGTTCAATTCTCTCGGGAAAAGTTCACATTTGGGTTAATGAACTTGAATTTTTAGATTTCATATTTTTTTTCCATAATTTGATTATATTAATTCAACACACAGAAGGAGATGGCGCTGCTGTGCCACTGTCAACATCGGCTCTGTGTTTTTCTTGTTAAATTAAATATCTAAACGCGAAGTTAAAGTGTAAATTATCGAAGAAGAGCAAGATAAGTGCTTAAATTTTAAGGATAATTCAAATCACAATAAAAATAGACTCTAAACAGTAACAAAAATCAGTGACAACAACATCTACGTACCTAGTGTCAGTGTACCTACCAAATACCAAATAGTGATCAGTGACTTATTATACTACGACAATATATACCTTCGGACTACTTGTGGAAGCGAACAGACAATTGTTAAGTTTAAAAACTCATAATAAACATTCTAGTGCAAAATACCGTGAAATATAACCTTAAACTCAACAACAAACAAAATCTCAAAATCATTGCTTACTAACGCCATCTACCGACGAAGCGCTACACCACCACAACTTCGGTCGATGGAAGATAACACTTTCCTTGTCAACTTATACAACGCCATCTACCGGTGAATAGCTACACTAGCTGAACTTAAGCGATCGAACACACTATTTTGCAGGCGGCTCTCATACAGAGTTCTCAATAGTGCTAAAAGGGGGCACCACTTGTATGATAAACAAAGTCACCTAGAAAAATCAAAACAATTTATTTTATACTTTATAGTATTAGTAAGTAAGTAAGTATAGTATTAGCAAAATGGACGAGATCATGTCGACACTGCGCTCCATTCAAAAAGAGCTAGATGAACAGAAGAAACTGATACACAGAAGCGGCGAAGACGTGACAGAGCAAGTAACATTAAACATTAACAAAATTTTAGATGAAAAATTTAGAATTCTGGAAGAGAAACATGAAAACCTGAAGTCAAGGGTGGAAAACCAAGAACAAAGAATTTACTATTTAGAAAAACAGTCTAGACAACGCAATCTCGTATTCTTTGGTCTGGAAGAACGCGAAAAATCCTATACCAATTTAGAAAATGACATTGTAAACTTCGTGCAGAAATACTTGTCGATAAAAATAGATTACAGGGACTTACAAGCCATAAGGAGAATAGGGAAGAAGACTGATAAGCCACGACCTATAGCCATTACTTTTACAACACTCGGCAAAAAGGTCGACATTCTTAAACATAAAGGATCATTAAAAGATACCCCGTACTATATAAAAGAAGATTACCCCCAATCTGTCCTACAAATAAGAAGAGAACTACAACAACAAGTAAAGGCGGAAAGAGAGAAAGGTAACACGGCCATAATCAAATACGACAAGCTTATCCTACTAAAGAATACATCTACATACAAAAATAATAACAATAAAAAAAGGAATCTCTCTAATTCTCCAGAAAATATCACTAACAATAAGGCCGAACAAAGGCAAATAAGTAAAAAGAACAAAACCCTGGCCGCTCACTCAGTGCAAAGGTCCTCGAGTTTCTCTGAAGGTGTAATGAAACCTGCAGAACCAGGAATTCTGAAATTTCTAACAAATAAAAACAATAATACAAACACACAAGACAACACCATGAACGCATAGCTACGATCACGCCAGCCTCTCCCAGAAAATCAAAAACAAATAGAAAAATGTAACGAAACACACAAAACACATCTTCCAAGCCGGCTGGTCCCCGTGGAAGAGTACGACCACAACCCTCCAGAAATACTACAGAACCTACAAAACAAAAAACTAATACTTACAAGCAAAAACAACACCGAACTTCTGACTGCTACCACATTCCCACAGCCAACCGATCATCACCATAAGAAGCCTGGCCACCACCTGCCACCTAAAAGAAAAATCACCAAATCGAACAAAAAATATAAGCACTGTATAAAAGTCGGAACCTTTAATGTGAGGTCGCTGGCATCAACACATCGATATCTAGAACTTACCAATTCATTAGAAAGTATAAACTGTGACATACTGGGACTTTCGGAAATCAGAAGAATGGGTTGCCACATAGAAGAATACTCAGACTACATTCTCTGCTACATTGGAGAAACAAAAGGCATGTACGGAGTAGGTTTCTTAATAAAAAAGATATGGAAAAACAATATCACAAATTTTGCTGGTATATCAGAAAGAGTAGCATTATTACAAGTAAAATTCGAAGAATCAAACATTTCTATAATCCAGGCATACGCACCGACAGAAAAATCCAATGAAGCTGAAATACAAAAATTCTACACCGACCTTAAAAGAGCTCACGCATTGGCAGATGAGAAAGTTTTGGTAATAGGGGACTTTAATGCCAAAATAGGGCAACCCAAAAAAGAGGAAAAAAATTATATTATGGGAAACTATGGCATAGGCAAAAGAAACAAAAGAGGAGAACGGCTATTAGAATATGCGTCCGAACATAGACTAGCAATAATAAATACTTACTTTAAAAAAAGACCTAGTAGAAAATGGACGTGGAAATCACCAGACGAAAGTGTCAAGAATGAAATAGACTATATCATGACAAACGTCCCTAAACAAATCCAAAACTACGAAGTCCTAAATAACGTAAAGTTTCAATCTGATCACAGACTAATAAGAGCGACATTCCTTTTAAACCAGCCAAAATTGAGCAGAAGAAACTTTAACCTACTGCCAAAAAACCCAAAGACGGTTGAAGAACAAAAACACTATACAGATAGTCTTAAACAGTACATCGCAGAGAGAATGGATGGCAGCACAGGTGTCCAATCTTACTATGATGTTCTGGAAAAAGCCATAAAACACAGCCTCAACAACAACAGCAACCACCCTGCAAAAGGAAACCAACATAAAATATTTAGTGAACATACAATGGCATTAATAGATAAACGAAGTAAACTAACAATGAAAAAGAATAAAGACATAAACGACAAGAAAGAACTAAGCAAATTATATAAAGAAACTAGCAAAGCGATAAAAAGAGACTATAACACACACAGACAAGAGATAATAACAAAGAATATAAATAAATCCAGAAGCACAAAAAGAGCATTCAAAGAATTGAATTTGCATAAAACATGGATACAAAAGCTAGAAGGACAACATAAAGAAACAAAAACAAGACAAGAAATCATACACCATGCAACCTCTTTTTATCAAGAACTATACAAACGAAAAGAAGAAATCACCGAAAATGACAGCAAAATACATCCGATTTGCAACACTCAAACAGTGAGACCTATCGAAAGTCGAGAAATATACGAACAGTTCAAGCAACTCAAGTCGGACAAAAGTCCAGGTCCCGATGGGATAACAAATGAAGCCTTAAAGTTAGGTGCACCCATTCTACTCAGTCATCTCACAGAGCTGTTTAATCTGATACTGGAAGCCGAGACTGTCCCAACTCAATGGTGTACATCGGATATCATATTATTATATAAAAAAGGAAACCCACTTGATATAAATAACTACAGACCAATTAGTTTACTGGCAAACTTATATAAAATGTTTGCATCATTAATTCTTAGACGTATAACAGACGAAATAGACAACGCACAACCAATCGAACAAGCAGGCTTCCGCTCTGGCTACAGTACAATTGACCATATACAGACATTAGAACAAATAATAGAAAAATATGAAGAATTTAACAAACCTCTGTATTTAGGCTTTATTGACTATAGCAAAGCATTCGACAGCATAAGCCACAGTAGTATATGGAAATCACTAAATAGCCTCAACATCAATTCAAAATATATAAACATTATAAAATATATATACAGCAACAGCACAAGTAACGTTAGACTAGAAACTAGAGGTGAAACAATAAATATCGAAAGAGGAGTAAGACAGGGCGACCCTCTGTCACCTAAACTGTTTATTGCAGTTCTAGAAAATATATTCCAAAAGATGGACTGGAAAACTAGAGGCATAAAAATAAACACCTACTACCTACACCATCTTAGATTTGCTGACGACATAGTTCTCATATCGGAAACACCAAAGGACCTACAGGAAATGCTATGCTCACTCGACCAAGAAAGCTCGAAGGTAGGATTGGAAATGAATGCTACTAAAACTAAAATAATGACAAACAAATCTAAACTACCTATTAACGTAAGAGATAAAGAAATAGAATACGTTACCAGCTACACCTACCTGGGAAAACAAGTGTCGTTTAACAAATCAAATAACAACGATGAGGTCGAAAGAAGATCAAACATAACCTGGAAGAAGTTTTGGTCACTCAAGGAAATCTTAAAAGGAGACTACTCGATAAACTACAAAAAAGTTGTTATCGAAACATGCTTAATGCCCTGTCTGTTATATGGCTGTCAAACATGGGTATTCACGACAAGAGCCAAACAAAAGATTAGAACAACACAGAGAGCCATGGAAAGGAGCATACTAAATATAAGGAAAACTCACAAAGTAAAAAGCGAAGCTATCAGACAAAAAACAAAATTAACCGATGCCCTCACGCAAGCCCTAAAACTGAAATGGCAATGGGCCGGTCATATAACACGATATACAGACAATAGGTGGACACTCAGAACTACATGCTGGGAAGGTCCAACAGGAAAAAGAAGAGTTGGCAAGCCGAAACGAAGGTGGGCTGACGATTTAGTAGAGATAGCAGGGAAAGACTGGCAGAGTATTGGCTTAGACAGAGACGCATGGAAGAAACTGGAGGAGGCCTTTACCCGAGAAGGGGTCCATATCCAAAACAACTAACCTGTACTAACACCTAGATATTAAGTTAAACTACTAACAATCAAGTACTAACAACATTTGAAATGTAAGAAGAAGGATATGGAAATAAATGGCTTTATTATTATTATTATTATATTATTATTAAATTCAACACACTGAAATGGAAGGTATGTTCATTTTGTAGGCATTCACAAATCACTCGAAAAACATTCCGATGACTGACAGCTTTTTTTTATTCATGGCACGTCAATTTGACTTCACCTCGCCGGATGTTAAGCTGAAGGCAAAGTCTCATGAAAGAGGGTCACCATTGCAAACACGTTCAGTGCTACAATAGTGGCGCTCAGCTTGACGGCCTCATCAGATGCATTTTCACTCCCCGCTTAAAGGACCCGGGACTGTAGGAAGAACGAAACACGTGCGCTGGCAAGGAATTCCAGGACTTAATGGTGCAGCAGAGAAAAGACTCACCGAAACGCTTGGTTCTTGATGGAATATTTCTTGTTCATATTTAGACAAGTTATTTTTAATAGTATTAGCAATTAATTATGTACAAATATAGCACACGATAATTCACACAAATTGACTTTGACTTTAACTTGAAAATCTGTAATTTACATTATATGAAATACTTGTGACGTCAGCCAGTCTCTGTACTCCTCCTTGTACGTATAATAAAATTAGAAACAGTAAAAAGAGACTAATTTAAATCTCATCTAGACATTTGCTTTTACTAATGTAACTTTGAAACTATCGCGGCGTTTACTTAAATAGTGTTTATAATTTTCGGGACTTCACGCTTTGAACACTTACTTTTGTCGACGTTTCGGGTGCATTGCAGCACCCGTGGTCACGACTTGAATGGCCTGCGAGCGTCGCGCGGTGTGTCGGAAACATTTTTTGTGTGCCTACCCTCCATTACTTTCATATTGAATGTACGGCTGGCGACACACTACACTCACTATGTCAGTACGAGTACATAGTGAGTGTCGTTTTTGAGTGAGTGTTCATGTTCGTGTAGTTTATGAGTAAGTAAGTGTTCAAAAATATATCGCGTGAAGTCCCGAAAATTATAAACACTATTTGCTTTTACAAATTTTTTATCGATTTCAGAACGTTAGCATATTAATGCCTCTATTTTTTATTAAGTTTATGACTTCAGTTGAATTTATTCATCTACCTAATAATATGAATAACAAAGGTTTAATTGGCTTCAAAGTGCCCTACTTAAATATGGCAAACATTGCGGCATAATTCCACGATTGTTTGCTCTGATCCCAACCCAGTATTATGGGGTTCCAAGGATTTCTAATTGTTCAACTTTGGAAGTAAATGTCCCAGTTTTCAGTTTTCGTGTTTTGATTGTACGCGCGGCCCCAACCTGGTTTCAATGTCCAGGATTTTTATGTTTATTTATGAGATCAAACAATAGGTACCTACATTTTTAAATTGCAGCGTACCTCGGTCAGCTCTTTGTTTTTTTTTTATAATATCACGCCTATATCCCCGAAGGGGTAGGCAGAGGTGCTCGCACCCACATTTCGCCAGTTTAATATTCAGGTCCCAATGTAATAGGTGGCGAGCCTATTGCCATTAACCGGGCACTTATAAACCTGCGATAAATACACACATAACTTCGAAAAGCATCGCAGTCATTGGTGTGTGCCATGGTAAACCTGGGATCGAACCCGAGACCTCGCCTCAGCAGTCCATTACCCATACCACTAGGCTACCGCGGTTGTTATTTGTGTACAGCTCTTTGTGATTTCCAATATTATTTACCGTGGGTATTTTTCTGTACTTCTGTTCAACCTTACCTCTTTATACATAACATTTGCGTAGCTTGTATCTATTAACCTTTTCCTTCCTTTAAATTCCTTTGATTGTGAGGCCTGACTTTTATAAAAACACGTTCTATTTGATCTGGAAACATACTTTTGGGTTACTGGTTACAAGTATTGCTATCTACTACGTTTTAAGTGAGTCTCAAATATAAATAATTTTAATATACTTTATTTCTTAAAAAGCTTTTTGGCTGGCCACACCTGCGAGTATGTACACCTGCTCATTTATGAACGAGGTTTTTGTGCTACCTTTTCTTATGGGTTGGGAGGTCAGACAATAAGCGCTCCTATAATATCACACACAACCTTTAGACACAGCTCAATCTATAAAAGGCGAAGGAATAATGAAATAAATTTTAAAAAAAGGACGGCCGACGAGGATGATAGCCTCGAATGCAACCGAAAATCACGAAAAAATACATTTAAAACATTCAAAATATTGTTACACAATATTTAAAGTATCGCTATTTAAACTGGCAACACAACAAAAGTGCCGGATACTGTATTACAATGCACATACGTCAATAATATCGGGTATGCTATGAGAGTAATCTCCCTTGATATACAAACAATGGGTAGCAGTTGAAAGCTCGCCGAAAATAATCCTTGTATGCTGTAGGAACTTTACTGCATTTTTTTTTTTATAAATGATAGTATGTCTATTTTTACATAACAGTGGTATGGGTAATGGACTGCTGAGACGATGTCTCGGGTCCAATCCCAGGTTTCACCATGGCACACACCAATGACTTTTCGATGTTTTTCGAAGTTATGTGTGTATTTATCGCAGGTTTATAAGTGCCCGGTTAATGGCAATAGGCTCGCCACCTATTATATTGGGACCTAAACATAAACTGTCGAAATGTGGGTGCTAGCACCTTTGCCTATCCCTTCGAGGATATAGACGTAAGTTTATGTTATCTTATAATTAAACAAATCAAAGACTTAGACTTGAATTCAAATGCATCGTGAAATACTTCCGCATCGCATGCCATGCATTGTGGTGACGTTTCCAGCAGACTGAAATAGTATTTACTTTTAAGTTAGGTATCCACTAGACGAGCCGGATCGGGTCGCATCCCAACGCAAAAATGTACTTGTTAATTTGTTTTATGAAACTGTGTAGCACCTGCGTCGACTACAAGCGGCACAAACGAAATCCGCCTCCGGCGGTGGCCCCAATAAAAAGAAAAAAATCAACATCTAATTCATCACGAGTAGTGTGTTTACAAGAATTTCAGAGAGTTTTGCATATAATACAACTTATATTATGTTTTTTTTTATGTTAATGCGTGGTTAAAACAACACGCTAACACAATTTAAAGTGTACACTTATTTTTACAGTTGCAGCATGCTATGATGGGCGTTTTGAAACGACTGGTTATGCTGGTTTTCTTTTAATTGGTATGTGAAGTTTATTTTCTTCTGTGCCAGTCTCGCCATATTTTTTTTTAGTAATTCATCGAAAGGTTTTGTTCAATGTTAAGCGCACTAAAAAAAGAGCAAACGAGCAATACCAGTCGCGTCAAAACTGTCATAATACCGTGCCGCAACTATAATAAAATTAGACACCTACTTTAAAAATATTCGGGTGTGAGTATCCGCGTTACAATATATTGGTTGATTGTTTAATTATGTGGCTATAACTTAACTTTCAAGTTTCAATGTGATTAAGTTAAATTTTATTGCAATCAGTAATTTCGTGGTTCAGGAGTCGGCCTTACGATCGAGAGGAGATGGAGACGATCGAGATGGTCCCGGGTTCGAATCCTGGCTATTACACTACCGACGTGGACCCACTCCTATCACAAGCCATTGAGCTTAGTTGGAGGGGTAAGAGGGAATATAAGTAATTAGGGTTGCTAATATACTTCAAGAAAAAAAACGGCTAAGTGCGAATTGGAACTGAAACGTTCTAACAGAGCCAATGTGTGTTGGCGAACGCATTCATCCATTGAAGAGCTCAATAATTATCCAAGAAACTTATCCATTCAGTTCGCATGACAACATCAAACAAAAATGTTTTGTTTTGCAAACACAACTTTGAATGAGAAAACCCGACTTGTGTCTCCCTCAGCCTCCCATCCCCTCTCCCTCCCCCTTTACTAATTGGCTTCCGTCGCTCCCTGCTAATTCTGTTAAGTCTAATGGCTGTCTCTCGGTCTGTATACTAACCATTACATTGAATTACTGACTTTAATGTCATATCTGCCGTCGTCTTTTGTGTACATGACAGTTTTGATGTGGCTGTATTCATGAATTTGAATACCAATAATTTTAATAATATCATAGTGTTAAATTTGATTAGACATCTGGGGCTTTACCAGCACATCTTAAAATTAATATTATTTCAATTTTACTTTGCTTTCATTCATCGATACCGATTTGTGTACCGTAACTTGTAAGATAAGTGTAAAATTTAATAAATTAAATAAATAAAAGTACACGCTAATATATTATTCTGAGTATACTGATGGATGCTGATGGTCCGAATCACACTATGAAAATAAAGTAAGTTTGAAATAATAATACTTTTATGAGATGCTTCCTGGTAAGACCTTTGGATACCTATTGTACTCATTCTCATTTTCATTTCATTTCATTTATTGGCTCACAAAAAACTCATTTGTAAACCACTGAGATGACATAAACTCTATTTACATAATATCCAAACTTAAATGAAAAATAGTTCACGTCATAGTTCTGTTTACTCTACAGGAAGCTATTTAAATTTTAGACCGTTATTTATTATATTGACAATGGTTGGTAATTTTTAGAATAAGGGCCCTCATCTTATAATATTCTATTTAACATACTCATCTAGATACGAGTATGTTAAGTTGAGGGGTTGTTAGATAAAAATAAAATAAAAAGAATCTAGTTCAAAAGCAGATGCTATAATACCAGACGCAAAATTGTTAAAAAGCCACATTCAAAAAAAGAACAACATCTCATTTTTTACATTGCAATGTTCGCTTTTTCATTTGCCAGATAAATTATTACTTCATGCACGCGTAATTTACGTTCGCTTACTGTTTTTCTTTTTTTGGCCATACAACAGCTGTATCATGGTTTTACTAGTGACTGATGTTGCATATATAATTCCTAATTTGTTATCTGTTAAAACAGTATACGTAAAAAAATATAGGTGCATGAAAATATTCATTTCTGAGTAAAGTCTTGTCTACATTAAGTCAAATGCCCATAGAATTTAGAGTATTCTTAAAGTCGGAAAAACGCCCAAATTTATTTATTTATCACGGAATAACTTACTAAATGCATAGCTTGATACGTGGTGAAGGTTATATTTCTGTACTTAGGGATCAGGGTGACATTTCATTATTATATTTGTCATCAGAATGCTTATTGAAGAAAGACAGCATATAATACAAAATATATCGCACCCCTATTCATAAAGGACTTTTTGTTTAAATAAAACACTCTCTTCAAGTAATAATTAATATAACTGTAACTGAAAGAGTCATTAGTGTGTCTATAGTATTACCAACAACGACTCCTTTTCGAATTATCCGTAGTGAATATTTTATGAGATCACGCGTGTACACTTCCCCTTATAATTTAGTGACATCGATAGATTGCAGTTATATTGTATTAGTGCAGTGTATTGCAGTTTTGACGTGACAACGTCTTATAAATTGGCTTGCCGGGTGACACTTCAAGAAACTGCGTTACGCTCCGCTCACGTTATGCGCTCACAATGAGAGCGAGTGAGAGGCACGCGTCCCTTCCACTCGGGCATGGTTAGCCCGCCTAAGAGCGAGAGAGACAGACATAAAAAGTAAAAGGCACGCGTCCCTTCCACTCGAGCACAGTTAGCCCGCCTAAGAGCGAGAGAGACAGAGCGAGAGAGATATTTTACCACTCAAAGTCGTTGTCACGTAAAACTTTCGCCCGTATACCGACTTTACAGGCAACCAATTTTTTTTACCCAACTTTGCAAACGAGAGTATTTCTTTATGGCCATACGTGTGTAGTTTTAATTGTTCCCCTCATTCAGCCTAACAGCTGGAAGGACATTGGTGAATGTTATTCTTCTGATTTTGGTTTTAAAACGCGTTGTTAAAAAGTCACATAAACTCATCTAGTAGGGCATCAAAATAATGGTATAAGGGTATTTATTAATAAACTATTTCATTAATAAAGGGTCTTTGTTAAGTAATTATTTAAGTTATGTAGTTATGTGTATAATAAAGAAAGGAGAAAAGACAATATAAATTGCAATTCATGGATACATTCCAAATAGACCCATTTTCATAAAAAGTGACAAAATGGATAGATATTTATATACATATATTTTTTTCCTGACAAATAACACCCCATAGTGATTCTCGCTGCACATAAAATGCAAATTAACTTTTTTACATTACATTGTATGACAGAATTCTTAATGTTTCATTTTTATGACCAGTAATTTTTATGCAATTGACCCAGTTAACTTTATTTCCATTTGCAACTCGTAAAATATCTCAAGCGGCACAAATGGTACGCCACTGGGCATATACCATGCAAATTCCCAGCCAGCCAAGGTAGATTAGGGATGTAAAAAAACTCCGTTATATAGAACTAATCATAGAAGTGCCACCATTGTAACACTGTACGTGTTTGCAATGGTGACCCTCTTTCATGAGATTTTGCCTTCAAGATAGTCTAATTGAAGTGCCATATATAAAAAAAAGAATTCAGTCCCCTTAGACAAGTCGTTTCGAAAAATGGAATATAATAATAGTAATAGAATACAATGTTCATACACGTCAAAACTGTCAAAATACGTGTCATTTTCTTACATTGAAAAATCTACTATATTTAATTCTACAAAACAACGACTTACAAGATGTCACTTAAAAAAAGAGGGTAGGGTCAACAGTGGTGGTCTTCAAAACATCTAATGGTAAGCAAAAGATAAAGACTTAGAAAAGAGGATAACCATTATAAAGACCAACAATGGTAGCCTTCAAATATAAAATTACAGACGTTAGAAAATTGAAAAAATAAGCTTAGTGATATGATTTTTAAAATTAATTTATAATTAAACGTCCTCATTAACTTATCAAAGACGTAAATGAAAGAGCCGGATGATGAACCTTTGATTTTCAATTAGTGACAAATCAAGAGTCGTTGAAATTACAATCATTATTTCGATGAGGTACCTATCATTACGTTAGCTATCGTTTCCTTCGAATATACTGTTATTAACGTCAGTGTTTTATTACCATCTAGACGTGTTTTCTTTATTGCGTCAGAGGCTAAGGTGAACTCGGAGCTCAGAGTCCGGATTCCTGCTTTTCCATGTCCATTTCGCACGTTTTGGGCATCCATAGTAATGAGACCATTAGCACTCCTGCCACTTTCCCACAACGTCAAGCCAGGACTTCTAGGGAACCCCCCCCCCCCCCCCTCCTTCCCCCGGCCCGGGTAGGACGCCGTTACCTGCCATTTGTTACCAACTTATCCCACTTATCCTGATGGTTTTCACAAAACGTGACCGCACCAACTATTATTGTCTGTGTATATGTGAGTGTAATTTATTCCGGTAAATCCGTTAAATCCGTTAAAAAAAGTGGAACGCAACTTTTTTATGAGAAAAAAATGTTTTTTTTTTGTAAGTGGGACGGTAGGACTCATATTATGTTGTACAACGGCCCATTCGTAGCTCGTAGACAATACGCTACGAACGCTACAAATTATCGTAGCACTATTCAACTAGTCTATAAAGCCCCATTACATCACTCTTCCTACTGCGCTAGGTATAAACAGCTGTGACTATTAAAAAAATATATCTTCTTATATCAAACATTACTAGTACTTTATTTAGCACTCCTTTCGGTAAGTCCCAGTAGGTAATATTTTAGTAATCATATAATTATTATTGTTAACATATTGAAACCGTTACAAAAGGAGTATTATTGTGAATATATAAGAATTTTATGTAAATTAATAAATATATGTATACTGGAAAAACGTTTTATTTTAGAATTATTAGTATATTATTAATATTCCATTAATCATATAAAATTATATTTTTAAATATAAATCATATTTAATGCTTTTCATTTTAAATATTTGTTCAAGTTGTGAATTCATATTTAAAATACTTGAAATAAGGTTAATAACAATTCCTTTATTTAACACAATCTTTCGTTCTTTAATAAAACTGAAACGGCCAGGCGTAACTTCTTATTATTCCACGCACGGCAAGCGTATACCTACACAGCCTTATGTGAAAGAATTCCGAATACGAGCAAAACCATCCATTAACTGCTACCAATGAATTAAAAATAAATAATTTATGACATTCTGAATTCGCTCAGAAACGCTTACAAGAACAGAAACTAAATTTTGTGTATTTTATTTAATTCATAAAACATTAAAACATGTTGAATCAAGAGGTATATACAAAAAAATAAATGTTCAGTAAACAATGTCCAATATGCTAACATAACATCATTTTTTTTTGTAGTTACATGTATAATAAAATAATACAGACTTAACCAAACTTTTTTTAATTATTCACCTCTTATTTACCTCGTTTTACTATCATTTCATTTTCAATATTATTTGTGTGTGTTTTTGTTAAACGTTACGACCTTTATTCAGACTAACGCAATATCACGTGCCGGTTCAAAGACATTAAAAAAAACTCACCTTATATCCTCTTCAACCTAGTCTCCACATTCCATACACTATAATTGAGAATAATTTTCAAAATAATCAAAGATATTTAAAAAATATTATTGGAACAGATGGTACAAAGCTCTGGTCTCGGCGGTGTGTTCCGAACACGTATTGTTCGGTACGCGGCGCGAGGGGCACTGACCAACGACTGCGCCGCGCCGACTAGATCTTCGCGCGAAAACCAAATGATTATGTACCATAGACGAGAACGTAGGTAGAATATTACTTGCGTTTTGTGGAATTGAGTGAGGTATTTATATGTATAAGGTGACTTACTTCTTCTTTTGGTTGTAAATGTATAGGCAGCGTGAGTAAACGACGGTAACAATAAAGGTTAGTCAAATTTGGTGAAGATATAGCGCTGAAGAGGTTATCTCATCTGCATGTTTTTGATAACCTTCGTAACTGAGATAACCCTGGGAGAAACATTCTCAATTATATTTAAAATGCAACCTCAATCTTTGTACATTATTGCAATACATTATTGATAACACACTTGTACTTTTTCACTACACAATACAATAATAAATAATAATAAGTTTCAATAAGTGTCATCAATCAACAGGATAAATAATTAATCTTTGTTATTTACGAGTATGATACAAAATATTTGTGTAATATAACAACACTATTTTTTAATAAAAAATTTACATAGATGTAAATCATACTACATTCATTAAACATCAAGTTATATTAATTCAATAATCGAGTTATATTAATTGAATATTACAGATAACAGATTGAAAATGTAGCAGAAATTTTAGTTGAACATTCTAAACATTATCCAATCGGTTTGTGGTGAGGGTATAAACAAATTATACTTATTTATGTAGATAACTTTTTATATGATATAAATATAGAAAGCTTCAGTAAGGTTAGGTAAAATATAACGTAATTATCATTTGATCTTTTTAATATAGTCAGTCTAGTTGGTACATAATCTGTGGCCGCCGCCCTGCTGAGCGGGCGGGTGTACTCGATACTCGCGCGGAGCACCCGGAAGCTTCGTTCGCCCTTTGCGGACCTTTGTTTCACCTAACTGCCTGAGCCAATTATAATTCCTCATCCTTTAACCCTTTACACACTCCAGTTTTTAATTTCCTTTCTACATGATAAAGGTTTATTTCGAGTGTTGAACGCAACTTGTCAAAATAAAATATTAAGATAAACTCATTAAAAATTTTCAACGCTAAGTCCATTTATTTTTGTTGAGGAAAAAGGTAACAATAATAAATGAATGTAACTGAATATTTAATTCTCCAACAGTTTAATTTACTTTCCAGTTGATTGGTTACATTTGCAAATATAATATTGGGAAATTAATTGACAATGTAACTGACTGAACAGTGCAAAGGTAGTGAGAATGTCTACATGTCTATGTGTATAAATGTTGAGTTTCTGTTTGACTGCTGCTAATACCTTTTCTGAAGCCAAAGTTACATAAAAGGGGATCACTTGAAAACACGCAAGGTGCTACAATGGTGGCAAAGTGTAATTAGATTATCTTGTAAAGAAATTTTCAGTTGTAATATGAAGACGAAAAACTATGTACAGTGGATAGTAATAAGTATACCGGAGGCTACCTCACCCTCAGCAACTGATGGCCCAAGATGGGCGTGCGGTTTTGGTCGGTCCGACATAATCACCCACGCTGAGTGGGGGTATCCGTGGGGGGCTTCGTAAAAAATGTATTCTCTAGGTGGCATAATGGATTAGGTCTCGAAAACGTAATTGGTGAAAATGTTGATGATAATAAATTATATAAAAATTGGTGGTGGTTCCCGAGCTGTGTAAAATTCCGATTAGGTACTATTAGCACTATAAACAAGAAAAATACAGCGAAAAGAAATTAATGATTCCAATATCTATCTCAAAATATATTTCCTAATCAATCAGCGACATAGCGATCATTCTTATATATCATTTATCACTAATATCACTGCTCCCTGCTACGCTTGCTTTGACTTAACGTATGGCAACCGACAGCAGTGATATCTTGACCAATCAGAATTACGTCCATGTAATATTCACCTGTACATCATCCCTCCTTTTCTATACACGTGTGATAGAAAGAGACGGTAGATTTTTTGCTGAATTGGAACGTTTACCGATCGGCAAATAATGAAACTTTATGTATTCTTAAGATGGCTTCGTACGGTGCGTGATTCTGGAGATTTTAATTGTTTTCCATGGACTTAGGTTCGATTCAGTAACACCATGTATTAAAACATGTGATTTATTATATCATTGACGATCTCCGTGACGTAACGGTATCGATTCCCGCTCTTGTAATATTTGTGTGCATGAATATGAATATTTGCATTGGTCTGGGTGTTTCTGTGTATATCCGCATTCTAGAACCCTTAACATAAGCTAGTTAAACTACGCTTACCATGGGTCTAGGTGGCGTTATGTAGATTGTCCTAGAATATTTATATTTATTTATTAACTCTATTGGTAAGAAAAACGTAAACACATTAATATTTGTTTACACGTTGTGTACATTAATAGTACGTTTTGCTGAGTTTAAAGCTGCCCTAGTTCGATTTCAATTATATTTTGAATTTTAGATTTAATTAGTTTTATAAATCTTGAAATCACACATTAAAAGGCATATTTTTTTAATTGGGCCCCTGTATCGAAGATTTTTCTGCGCTTCGATAGACACTATTTACTGATTAGTCACTGCAAGATGCTTCTGTGTGAGCTGTACTTACCGAGTTCATTCGAACCAAGTACCGTGAAGAGCAGTCTTTAAAGCATTGCAAAGTTAAAACAGTAGGTACCGAACTGCTGGGACTTTATATGGGAGAGAAATGGTAGTTGGGTTGTAAATATAAGCAAATGGACTTGTTTAATTTATGTGGGTTCGCGATAAATCTTCAGGGTTTGATAGAAATACATGTTGCTAGAGGCGTCGTTATAGTTTATGGATAATGTAAAAGACTAACCCGCGGTAGCCCAGTGGTATGGGTAATGGACTGCTGAGACGAGGTCTCGGATTCGATCTCAGGTTTACCATGGCACACACCAATGACTGCGATGCTTCTCGAAAATATGTGTGTATTTATCGCAGGTTTATAAGTGCCCGGCTAATGGCAATAGGCTCGCCACCTGTTACATTGGGACCTAAATATAAACTGGCGAAATGTGGGTGCTAGCACCTCTGCCTAATCCATCGGGGATATAGGCGTGATTTTATAAAAAAAAGAGATAATGAGAAAGTGTATGCTGTGTGTGCATTTGTTTGATGTGTTTAGGCTACTAGGAATATATAAAGGTCGTCCCACTGCAATGCCACATGGAGGGAAAGTACCCTAATTTCTGATACTAATTTATTTAGCAAAAGATATCCCTTAAGATGATATCTTCCCATCGGTATCATAAAACTACAGACTGATTTTTTTTTCTCGTATACCGCGTTGGATTCCCGGTTCAACGAGCCAATTGTTAGAAATGTATGAATGCAGTTCAAATAGTTTTTAAAATTAAAATAAAGTCTTCTTTCAGTAGAACGTCCCATCTATAATAATTAAGGTACTTTCCCTCCATGTGGTAATGCCGTGGGACGCCCTGTATACTGCAATCAATTAATTTAGAACACTATTACTTGTTCTATACATGTACCTATTGAGACAGTCTCAAACAAGTTTAAAACACATGTGTGTTCAGACTAAATTTTGCGACATGTTGCAACTTGCAAAATACATTTTTAAACCTTGGCGTAAACGATGGGTAGGTAACGGATCGGCATATCTGTGAATTCATATCACTTTTCTTGAAGTCGGTTTGACTTTTCTGTTACTTTTTAGATTGTACTATTTTTGATTACGGATTGAGTCATAAAGGCACAATTCAAACGACTTCCAACACAAATTTTGATTGGTTTCTCCTAGATTTTTTTCGCTTTCCTCAAAGAAAAGTATTTGATATTTCTTTGAATACATCAAGGCTTTTCATTTCAATGATTTCTTTTTTGATAAGCATTTTGTAGTTCTATAATTTGCAATGAAAAGAACAATTCATGGAACAAAGTGAAATAAAACAATACTTTCTCAATAATAAATGTCTTTTAAAATTGATTGAATCTTGCGTTAGTGTGTATATGTTTCAGGATTCCGAGTAATGTGCGTCCCCCTTTCCGGGGCTAGATAAGGGCACATGTTACACCGGTTCACTTAGAGCACCTAGCTGAGTAGGGGGGTTCCAAATGCGAAGGGGCCATTTCAAAGCCGTAGATGACTCAAGGTCAACCGGATGCGAAGGAAATGCCTTATGGAGCTACCTTGCACCCCGACATTAGGAACATAATGCGGCATGGTGGCACATTACAGAGTACCTCCTTATTTGCATAATGTTCCTTTTTTATATTTTGTTCAATGTTGTTTAATGGCATAAATACATACCGGTCAAAATCATAACCCTCCGCCGCCGCTGTAGTTAGGTAAAAATAAGTGCAGTCTAGTACACCTCATACTAATAATATTATTTCAATCTTATCTTATTTTCATAGTGTGATTCGGACTGGCAGCGGGGTGAAGTCAATTTGACGTGTCCTGAATAAAAAAAACTGGAAGATGTCGTAAAAGTTGACTAAAGGAAAAATATGCAGACGATATCACTGCCAGAGAAGGTAATCTCGAAATTAAACCCTGTATTAATTCGTGCGGTCAGTGAGGATACCGTAGACCAAAGACTTCCAATATTATAAGAAGCTAATGTCCCATATCCCAGGTTTTTTCATGGCACACACCATTGACTTTTCGATACTTTTCGAAGTTGTGTATATTTATCGCTGTTTTATAAGTGCCCGGGTTAATGGCAATAGACTCGTCACCTATTATTTTGGGACCTTCGTTGAAATAGGCGTGAACTTATATTATGTTATGTCCAGCAGTGGACTGCAGTAGATTGATTGATTGATTAATAGTATATATCTTGGACCCAAAATGGTCTAAAAATTCGCTGCATACGCGTCTTTAGAAGATAGTACGGAGTGTTAAGGCGGTGAGCGAGCTCAAATCCGCTTATTTATTATTTATAACATAACATAAACTCAGGCCTATATCCCTGAAGGGGTAGGCAGAGGTGACCCACATTTCGCCAGTTTATATTTAGGTCCCAATGTAAAAGGTGGCGAGCCTCTTGAAATTGACCAGGCACGGATAAACCAGCGATAAATACACACATAACTTCGAAAAGCATCGAAAAGTCATTGGCGTGTGCTATGGTAAACCTGGTATCAAACCCGAGACCTCGTCTCAGCAGTCCATTACCCATACCACTACGCCTACCATACCATTTATATAAAAATGATAAGTTTCTTACGCGAATTCGTTCCAAGATATGTGCCCCAAGGTATACTGACTTTTTGTTTTATTCAACTGTATTTTACTGTGTCTGGGATGTGAGGAAGCTCGATGGGATAGCGTGTACATTTTTAATGACCTGTCTCATCACTTAATTTTGCAATGTGTGTAATATTTAATGTGTATATTGAGTGTGTATGAGACTAGTGTATCCGGTATACATTAACTCTTCGTAACTATTTGTTTGGGTAATATAAGGGTAATATAACAAATAGATATGTGGCCATAAAATCACAGTGAACCACTCTTCAAAAAACATTTCAATTATATTATACACACCACATATTTTTGTATAAATAAAATAAAAAAACGGGGTGTAGTCATCAAAAGGTAAGTAATCCACATTTCATATTTTTTATTTTGAAAACTAGTAATAAGTAATCAAGTAAAAAAATCAATGATTTTGTTATTTCTTGACAATTTACTAAAAATGGTTCATACCTTTTCACCACTGATAAATATTATATATACTTTTTTCGGTAAAAAGTCTGGGAATCGTAATAAAAATTAAAATTAAATTAAATAAAGCTAAACAATCTTGTGGCAACTTCTTATAAAAACACATGTTAAACACAAATAAACTAGGCTAACTGACTGATTGAATAGTGGTTCGATACCGATATTTAGTCTTTAAAATGCGTTTTTAAGCAAAAATTACTTTTATACTGAGTTTCTAAACAATACATATTAAAAAGACACACCTAAGTTGTTTTAAACGTTTATTTAAGTACCTAAACAAATAGACTGTTAGTCTCAATAGTAAAATTCACCTAATTAGTATTCGTCCGTTATGAAATTTTTAGTTTTTTTCCCCGTTGGTTGGACTATTGCATTCCTTTTCTATCAGTTTTTATGCGGCTAATAAACATCGCACACAGATTCAAGTATCGCAACTTATATTGCAATAAACCTATGCAAACTCCTGCAAGTTTTTCTATTACCTGCTCAAGTAACAATATATGTTCGCAGCGCAGTACATATATTGCTGCACAAAACAGGTTTATTGGGAATACACTCCGGCTCCCATTCTAGAAGCTTCCTTTCACAGTCGCGCGGTGAAATTGGATGCACGTACGTTGATTCAAGTTGGAGGTTAACTACTGAAAGTCACTGTGTACTCGCTCCTGTCTTATTAATTATTTTATCAGCATATACGAAATGGAAATTTTTGACCGTCCATGAAAGGCAAGTACTCTAAATACTTTGTTTTTTAATCGTGCGCAAAATCCCCGCGGATACCACCTCCGCCAAAACCGGTGGAGGTGATTATGTAAGAATCGACCCGACCAAAGGAAATAGCGATTTTTAATTAAAGAAAAAATTTCCTTATTTTTAAAAAGAAACAAAGCTATATTTACGGATTTTCGAAAAATTGGTTAACACACCCGAAAATTTCATAAAAATAACATCCTGTATAGTTATGGCATCAATGGGGTTATGGTATTATTAGGGCTAAATCTCTCTAACAAACAATAGTAAATTAAAAAAAGGAAATTCCAGAAATCTAAAGGTATCTTTTCTTTTCAAGAATATATATATATATATATACATATATACTTTAAATATATATATACCTTTTATTTTTTAAATGAATCCAGATATCCGTCAGATCATCTAATCTGATGATATGTCATTCAATGCCCCGTATCAATCACATTACATAGCACTGTTAACGAAGATTAGGTAATTTATTTGGTCAATCACTTCCGTTCGGGAACTTTTGACCTCACAAATTATAGTGAGATTGTGTCTTGCAAAAGTAGTATATCCTCAGTGGAAAGAGCCACCGTCACATTTATTTCGATGCACTAGTAAAAAACCGTACAAAAATTAGATTGATTTTATTTATTAAAAAAAAACACCGCGACACAATCATGGGGACTGCACATTGAAGTGAAAATTAAGTACCTTGTGAATTCTATTGTGGTGACGTGTGATACCCAAACGTTAGGTGATAATGACCAGCGAGAGATATGTCTTGTATAATCTCACCTCCGGCAATCAAGGACCCATGGACGGCGTGCGTTTTGGTCGGTTCGAGTCCGACATAATCACCTCCATCGGTTTTGGTGGAGGTGGTATCCGTGGGGATTTTGCGCACGATAAAAAAAAAAAAAAAAAAATAAGGTGATAATGACCAGATTGCAAGTTTCTGCAAGGCAACAAAAAGCTTTGAAGGAGATGAACCAGACTCTTCTCAAGGGGAGGAATGGAGAAATGGAAAAAGCGGCTTGTAAGCGTCGGGGCTGGATCATGTGTCCTATCTACGGTGTCCCCTTCTTGCAATCTATAGTAATAGGTGACAATGATACATCAAACCAAAGGATTACAGGCACCTGCAATTAAGAGTCACCTTGTTAGAGAGGACTATCCCTCCGTAAACTTAGGGACCAGGGAGGGGTTCACACAAAGAATTCAATCGGGTCGAAGTGTCTGTGAAAGCTCCAGAGCACACTCCCCACCAAGGCAAGATAAGATAAAATAAGATACGATAAGATAAGTTAAGATAAGATAAGATAAAATAAGATAAGATAAGATGAGATAAGATAAGATAAGATAATATAAGATAATATGTTGATAAGATAAGAGAAGATGAGATGAGACAATGATACTAGTTACGTCATATCTGTTCACCTGAAAAGAGGCTCAACCCGCCCAAAGATATTTTTACCTCAAAAATATGATTTATAAAACTTCTTGTTCAACAAATTCAAATCGTTCGAGAATCAATGGGTGTTTTGTAAACGCCAAATGCAATCGCATTGCCTAGAGTCACTCCGAATAGCTCTTTTGACGTTACTCTGCTTACTAAACCAATAAATATTTGATTAAGAATGATAAAACTTATTTGGTATTGCACATGGTCATGGAGGAATATAAATTATGTCCTCCATGCATAGTATTCATATTTCTGTTCAACATAAGGTACATCGACTTGCAGAAGATTGAAAGATAAATAAGTATTATATACGATATTCTACTTAAACTGCGCTATCTAGACACGTAGTAAGCATAGTTTATGTTATGGATAAAGTAGTTATGTCTATACATATCTATATCTTTAGATGAAGTAAGAATACTAATGGTATCGGTTACTAATTTAAATCCCGTCGAAGCATTCACTTTTTCCTATCTAAATTTGATTTGAACAGTCAGCATACTAGTTACTTCTCAAGATTTTCTGCACATGAAAATGTTCACAATAAAAATGTAATAATACATTTTGCTTCTATATAATTTAGTTGATATAATTGTATAATATAATTAAGTTTCAATTTAGTAACCAGATAATGGTCAGAGCACTCTCCTTGTATAAAAACTTGGACATTCACTATTTACAATCTTAAATCGATGCCTCATTCATTCATTCATAGCAGTCACACTTCCTACACTTAAACATAAATACAAACACAAACTAAAACCTTCAACTTTGTAAAAATAAAATTTTAAGATTCGCTTAAATTCCTGGTCAGGCCTCACTCTCTATTTCGCTGCGGAATACAATGATGTGGCGTCGCCAAGTCGCCCTTTTGTGCGGCGATATTAAAAAGCGAGCGGGGGTGAAGGAGAATTGATTAGCTGTCAGCCGCTCTAGTGGCCGATAATCTGGTGGAGCTGGGAGACCAGCGATAATAAGAAATAAGGTTTCTAAATTCGTGGTGGTAGAGAATACAACTGCTACGTAGGAAAGACGGGTTCTATTATATAGCATAGCCATTTGCATTAATCTAGGTATTTCATGCCTCGGAGAGCAAGTTAAGTTGTCGGTATAGGTAGTATAAATACATACTTACAAACATATATGACAGTTGTTACGGAATTACCGCAAAAAGTACGTGACTCCCAGAAGTCCCACGAGCACATCTGCGAAAAGTTTACGTTTACAAAAAAGTTTTACCGAATTTTCTAACAAAACTGTTCGGAAAAGTATTAAAAAAGTAATTAATACATCTCAAGATTCAAAATGGTAATACGCGTAAAACTTTTCTTGAAGTCAATGTTAACCTGATTGGTAAAAGTCATGTACACTATAATCACAGTCTTCTTCACTACAGTTCGAACGTGCAGACAGGCAGGATTGACTTCATTGCCAACCGTCTCAACCGATTTTTTATCTTGGTACCGACTGTAAGAAAAAGAAAACTCGAAATAAAACCCTGTATAACAACGTCTGGAAATAGTAGGTCAAAGCCTCTTAACATTAGGATAGGCCTATGTCCCACAATTCATTTGAACGGAGTCGAAATTTACTGTAATGTAATGTATGTTTAATGTATACAAACCAACTTAAAGTCATTATATATAGACTTCACAAAACTTCTATTTTAATACTTTCATTTCTGCTATCTCATCAACTATAGAAAATAAGCTACGGAAATCGCTACGCCGTAGACGGTCTACGTGTCTACGACACCGCTTACTTCGTGGTGTCGCCTTAAGATTTTTGTTATGAGGACACTTGAGCTAACGAGCTACGACTGCTTCAATCCGTCTCCTTTATATTGGCCATTGAACAAGTCGTCCTACTGATGAGATTTATAATTACACGTCTTTGAGTACAACGCTTTTGATTTGACATACTTTCATGACAAACTTTGATTTTGAGAATACTTGTTGGGTTGGACAAAGGTATACTAATATTGAACTGCATGTATGTCGTGATGGCTGTGAATTCAAACGCAATGCAGTCGGAGTTTCGATTTTCGCACAGTGCAATTATTTGTATCCATAACTATGATTAATATGCGTTGATCTGGGTGTTTATTTTTATTTACTAAATAATTATCTAAGTATGTTTTTCTACAAAACCCATAACACAAGCTAGTTAAGGTATGTTTACCTTGGAAGTAAATGGCGTTGTGTAGATTGTCCTTGAAATATTTTTTTCATTGGGATTTCGTCAAATATTATTCTAGCTATGTAATTCAAGGCTTACCATCAATTATTACCATCAACTGGGCAGTTATTAGTGCTGTATATTTAATTTCGAAAGAAATCCGCCCTATTGTTCATAGTGATATTTTGTCAAAGAGGTCATTATCCGCGCAACCTCGTCTGCGTCACTCTGTTTTTGCAACATTTTTCACTTCTGCTACGCACCAGTTGGTTGTAGCATGATGTTATATACATTGTATTGTATCGGGACTACTTTGTCCGCACCTAGCCTCCCTTTTTGGGCCATTGTGCGTGCAGAGTTTCTTTAATTTAAAAACTTAAAATGTCAGGTGCTGTTTCGGTCAAAGTTTATATTATCACTAGCTGACCCGCGCGACTTCGTCTGCGTCACCCCGTTTTTGCAACATTTCTCATTCCTGCTCCGCACTTGTTAGTCGTAGCATGATGTTATATACATATAAACCTTCCTCCTTAACCATTCTATCTATTGAAACAAACCGCATCAAAATCCGTTGCGTAGTTCTAAAGATTTAAGCATACAAAGGGACAAGAAAAATAGGGACAGAAAACGCGACTTTATTTTATACTATGTAGTGATGTCACTTGCATGAGTTGCACACTTTGTTCCCCGAACACACTTTATGTCTTAAACTAAAATTTAAGAATGGCTTCGCCGATTTTAATTGACATCATCATAAAATCCCAATATATAAAAAACTACTGACTGACGCCGAATACAAAACTTACCAAACACATTATAATATATCCAAAAGAAAGTTCATATACAATTTGAACTAAAAAGTATTAGTTATTCGTAGTAATTTGAGTCACAGGTATAACAGTATTCGTTCAAAGAAACGGCATTATCATGTAATATAATTCAGTAGGACATCATGATTCACTGTAGCTGTTCAGCCATAATAACACGCTCCACTTCATTTCGCTTTGTGAAATATAACATACAATTCTCGGTACAGGTTTAGCACGTTCGTGTAAGGTGGCAGTTTTATAACATACTTTTTTAAGAGAGGGCGTAGTAAGTCTTCCCTAAGAGCGAAACCTATTCTCGGGATTTCTCCGTGAGTAGCGGCGCTTTTTTTATTTTTTTCATGCGAAACATCCCCACGTATACCCCCCTTCTCCGCCGGGGGTGGTTGGAGAGTTTATGTCGGACTCGAACCGACTTAAACGCACGCCATCTTTGAGTATTTAGTTGCCGGAGGTGAGATAGTAGTCAAGATATCCCTCGCAGCCCGGCAGACCCGGGGCCGTCTCTTTCAAGATGACCTCCGTCGGGTGTAGAGACCACGGTGTCCCCGTCCAGTCCCCGGGTATGGGGAGGTGCGTTTTACACCGCCGCCGCGGCCTGCTTCAGTTAGGGTGACAGGCGGCTCCACCCGACACCCCCGTGAGTAGCAGCGCTGCCGTGAAACAAATTACTTCACCACGATAACAATTTAAAACCAAGTCTGACGAGTTTGATGACAAACGAGTCCTTGAGTGGATACCGCGAGAAGGCAAACGGAAGGTAAGACGTCCTTTAGCCTGATGGACGGATGACCTGAAAAAGGCGGCTGGGACAGACTGGATGCGGAGGGCGGAGGATAGGCAGCAGTGGCGCATATTGGGAGAGGCCTATGTCCAGCAGTGGACTGCGATAGGCCGATTGATTGATTGACTGAGCAAAATATTTTAGGTTAAACAATTTAAACTGTGAGTGAATAGTAGATACCCTTTCCCCTCCCCTAATATGTTTTCATAAAATTTTGAATGATTTTGATCGCAATTGGTTGAGCAAAATTCACGAAAACCGACATCCACCCACACCTCATAATATATTTATCTAAGCATTTGAATCTCGGCGACATTTCACCGCCATCCATCGTCTTAATAGGCCATAGGGTATGTGATAAACAATTTGAACGTTGGTAGTATATACGAATACGAATATATATCTGCACGCTCCGAGCTAAACCACGAAGCACACAGAGTATGTTACTGTCAGGCAGGATCGATAATGTGGTTACCATTGTCGGCTGCGCTTATGTGATGTTGAGTATATTATTAAATTGCAAATACGATATTGTAATTCGCCAGCTTTGATGTGTTGTTCTTGCAACAATGACATCTAGTGAAGATAGGTTGAACTAGTAGAATATTAATGTAAAAAGATTTTACAATATCGCGCCATATAGTGGAATCAAGTTGAACTTCAATGAAAGTACTGATCCTGCATCACGTTGTGAAGGTTAATTCCACTTTTTTATATTAGTAACCAAAATTACTGATATTCCCGTTAACCTCCAACTAAGCTGAATTTCATCTAGTTCTAGTCATTCTAAGTCCGACTACCCTCCTCTATGTTGCGCTTACGGCACCGGCGTTATAGAGAGTCGTACCCTTTTATTTCGTGTGAAAGTCCTTATGGATGGATATACCTCCTTCCCCCCCCCCCCCCCTTAAACAGTGGTACCAGGCAAATCTCTAACCTGACGATTCTCCTTCTGTATCAGACAAAATACCACACTATTCCTACACAATTACTGAATAATATTTTTTTACCTGGTAACTAATCATTATTTTTACTTCTTTGATCGCTTCACTGTACTGGCGGTTAGCCAACCGTTCATATTTCATTTCTTGCGTTTCTCTTACTGGTTAATGTTACAAACGAACCTAAATTTCAAATGATAGCTTTCATTTTGTGCAATATAAATTCTACGATAGAGAGTTTTAAAATTGTGCTCTTGCCACAGTTTTATGAGCTATTAAAAAGTGATAAAGATATTCCGTTCTTCTTTTTAATGTAAGCTGTATAAACGTATATAACCGACCCACATAAAATAGCACGTAATGAAAAATTACATTGACTTTGTATGAAAACGGAGAGGCCGTTTGATAATCAGATGAAAGAAATTTTGAATAACCTTTTCATGTAAATTTTAATGTAACATCAGATGCCTTCATAAGTTTGACTCTTATTGATCTTATAACAAATACTTTTAATTATATTAATAAATAAAAATTTACAAAATATTCTTTTGGAATGGGAGTCAATCCGGAAATATAAAAACTACAAAAAAGGATTGGTTTATAAATGATGAAGTGTTGTTTATTGAGGCGACTTTGAAAAAGACAACGCATTGAGAATCGACACCTTTTTAAAAATCGTTCAATAAAAGTATAATGTTTGAACTTGCAACTGTCAATTCGGACTGACCTCTCCCCTAGCTGGTTCCCCGGGGAGACAAGGATTTCTAGTACTAGCGTCTCCACTCAGCGAGGGTAGATACTAAAACTCCTTATGTAGTAGTAATAGTAACAATTTAGATGTAGAACGCGATGATGATTCCCTACCGACTGGGGGAGTACCTCGAACCAAGAAAGAACCATTTATTGTGTTTCCGGCGGTGAGCAGGGTAGCTAGAGCTCACTGGAGAGTTTTTGTGCTGTCAGTGGTAAAATCAAATTTGTTTTCTGCGCTGGTAGCACAAAAGTTCTCTTACTTGTGTGCCCCTCCCCCCTTTCCCCACCTACACCTCTTCAAGAAGGGTATTAGAAGGTTTCTATATAGTCGGCAGCGCGAGTGTCACGCCTCTGGTGTGGCAAACATCCATAGGCCACGGGAACCACTTTCCATGGGGTGGGCCGTGTGCTTATCTCCCATCTAAGTAGTATAAAAAAGAGAAAATATTGTTGTATATGTAGTCGAAAGTCATGCCATCAAACCTCATGTAGGGTTCAATCTAAGGGTTCAACTCTGAGGGTTCAACCCTGAAGATGGAAATCTGAAACCGGTGAAAGACGTGCCGTGCATTTAGAAACATTATTTATTGGCTCATTATCATATTACTACAAAATGTTGTTAGCAATACAATCAAAGCTCTTTAATTTCATTTGCGATATCTGATTTCCAAGTACAAAGCGTCGCTCATTGAAATATCAATTAAATGGTTCAATTCAAGCCTGTAATCTTAACTGATTGAAATAAAGGAGTTCTCAGAGACTACTCACTCACTATCAACCACAGTTATCAACAAATACCTATTACAATACACATAATCTCTCAACGTACAATACGCTATCAATTTGAACGTTTGATGTACCCTATTTAGACATATCATCTATGGTTTGATGTGTCTAATATACAGTATGATGTTCAGAAATTCACACAAATATAATAAGCTATTGCCCGCGGTTCCACCATAGTGGAATCACCACATAGTATAAAACAAAGTCGCAATCTCTACTACTATATACCTATATCCCTTTGTATACTTAAATCTTATAAACTACGCAACGGATTTTGATGCGGTTTTTTTTAATACATAGAGTGATTAAAGAGGAAGGTTTATATGTATATAAAATTGTTGCTTACTGCACCCTGTAGCCATGATTCTAGTGTACGATAGTTAATATCACAGATATCTACACTAGAGCTAATAAATCCTGTCTAGAGTGCTAAACAAGTCCATCAAGAGAAGAACAATAGCCCATTTTACACTAAACCAGTTTTATGATTGCATAGTGATAGACTCTTTATTTTATGTTTAGTGCGAGTACGAGTATTACTCAAAAATAATTTTAGTAACTTCTTTTAAATCAACCCTTTTTTTTCTTTTTTAGGGTACAACCCCGCCTGATGGTAAGCTGAAGGCAAAGTCTCAAGAAAGAGAGTCACCATTACAAACACGTAGAGCGTTACAATAATGGTGCTCAGCCAGACGACCTCATCAAATGCATTTTTTGACCGAATTAATTACATGCTTAGCTGCACAAGCACTAACAATTACCGTGTGGGAAAGTATCAGACGAATATCTTTTAAATTACATGTATAATACAAGTAGACACTATATAGGATTCCGCCATTAAGAGTTCACTTTGTTCTTAGGTGATGGAAGTCCGATAAAAACATTTCATGACTTGGTGTGTTTACAATCATACTGACTGCTTTCTTGATGAGTAGGTAGTAACAAGGAAGTAAAGGAATACACCGCTCGCATAATGGTAAGCAATCACTAGCACGTAATCGTGAAAATACAGATGCAAACCCTCTGCTTTCCTACACAGGACAACACATGCAGGGCTTAGATGTCACCCGCCTACGGTGCAGAATATTCCATTAAGAACCAAGCGGTTTCGTGACTCTTTCCTCTGCCGCACCATTAAGTCTTGGAATTTCTAACCAGTGCACGTGATTCCTTCTTCCTACAATCCCGGTCTTTAAGGAGGGCGTGAAAAAGCATCTGATGCCGTCAAACTAAGCGCCACCATTCTGATACTGTACGTGTTTGTAATGGTGACCCTCTTTCCTGACTTCATACCTTGTTACTGTACTGCTAACTATGTGCTAAAGTGTACTAAATATCTATATCTAGTCATCATTCCCTGAACCTTTTTTTTCCCAACTCAGTTGGGGTCGGCTTTCCAGTCTAACTGTGATGCGGCTGAACTTCGATATTTTCCGTGAAGCGACTGCCATCTGACCTCCACAACCAATGGTCTAATGACCAATGGCGATATCGAAGTTCCAAGTTAGGCTATCTATATCTAGTAAATATAATAATACTATAAACCACTAATATTAAAATAATACTGTAATAATACTATTCTACTAATACCAATAATACTACAATAATACTTGTACCATATATATATCTATCTAATTATATAATCTATATATTATAAAAATGAATTGCTGTTCGTTAGTCTCGCTAAAACTCAAGAACGGCTGGACCGATTTGACTAATTTTGGTCTTGAATTATTCGTGGAAGCCCAGATAAGGTTTAAAAGGTGAACAAATATGGAAATGCTCTGAATGGAGCAGCGGGAACAGGATCAGAAGTCCACGCTGGCGGAGCCGCGGGCAACTGCTAGTATCTAATAAGGTGTACCATAAATATAATATCTAGTTGACAAAAGACTCGGAGGATTCTGGTGAATGAGTTGATGATATTTACAGTAGTCTATCAACAAATCTTAGCGATACTCCTAGTGTATGTGCGTCTTTAAGGTAGATTTACGACAATCGGCTCGTTAACTGAAGTGCTTTTGAATCACACGGCCGAGAGCACGACCCGTGGAAGTAGTTCTCATTCATTCACTCACACACATAATAGTCAAATTGTTCGTTCAGTCTGTCGCACTTGCACTTAATGGATTGATGCCGGCTGTCGCAAATTTGCCAGAAATCATCTTGGAAACGATTTTAGGGTGAAATTTGTAAGTTGTCGAGTCCGTCTGTTGCAGCAGTTTGTATTAGTTCCGGCTGAGTTTGATAATTAATTATATAGGTCAATAATATTTTCTTTTAAATACCTATTACTAAGTTTTGATATTATGTGTTTTTAGGTATTCGTCTAAGAGTTCGTTGTCTAATATTAAGCGCACCAACATACGGCAGTGGGCTAGCCACGTCTGTCAAAAAACCGATGGCCACTGGACGACTGATCCTTGAGTGGACACAGCGAGAAGGCAAACGAAAGGTAGGAACCACTAGCCAGACAGACAGACTGAATGTGGTGGGCGGAGGATAGGGAACAGTGGCGCACATTAGGATATACGTGTATATACCACAGTGGAGTGCAATAGGCTAATTGATTTATTGATTTATTATATTTCCTCATCGTCACCAACCCGTAACGCGTTCTAAATAAGCAACATAATCACGTTTAATAGCAATGTTAATTATTTATGCAGGTATAGGTCCCCGCTTCCTAGTCTCGTGTGCAATAAACGTGAACTTCAATGTAGGTATTAAGTCTAACATAAATAAAAACAGAAATAAGAGGCTGACTAACATCACGAAGTACAGTCGCCCTCAAAGGTAATTACAAAGTTACGTTCAAAGTAACAAGTCAGCTCTGCCATTAAGAAACAGACATTTATCACTACATAGCATAAAACAATATCGTGTTCACTGTCCCTATATCCCTATGTCCCTTTGTATGCTTAAATCTTTAAAACTACGCAACGGATTTTGATGCGGTTTTGTTTTCGGATACGGATTTTTTAATAGATAGAGTGATTGAAGAGGAATGTTTATATGTATGTAACATCATGCCATAACAAATTGGTGCGGAGTAGAAGTGAATAATATTGCAAAAACGGGGTAACGCAGACGAAGTTGCGCGGGTTAGCTAGTACTAAATAGTGTTTATAAGTTTCGGGACTTACACTTACACTAACTAACACTTACTTTTGTCGACGTTTCGGGTGCGTTGCAGCACCCGTGGTCACGACTTGACTGGCCTGCGAGCGTCGCGCGGTGTGCAGGAAACATTTCTTGTGTGCCTACCCTCCATTACTTTCATATTGAAAGTAAGGCTGGCGACACACCACACTCACTATGTCAGTTTTAGACGGCATCGGTGGCACTGTGTTTTTGGGTTTCACTATTTTGATCACTGGATTCCAGGTCACGGATAATTTGAAACCATCTTCCCTATTGAAATTTTTATACTTTTTAATTTCAATAGCTTTACGCACAATCCGTGGATACAGTACTAAATACATTTTAATTTTAATTTAATCATACTCATTGCATTGAATCCTGGGTACGCGGGACAGGCGCTTGACGTCACCTACATGTACAAAAAAAGTAGTTAACACCCGTATTGCATTATGACTTATCGTCTGAACTATTCATGCATCAACTTGTTCCATATCTCGTTTGCAAATTGAGTTTAAAACATATCAGTACGCGCAGAGTTCTGATCCGAAGATAAAAAGTAGCTGTAATCTCTAAGTAAACTGCAATCTCTCGCTATATCTCCAGCCACATACATGAGCATAACTGAGTTACAAACATCAAGACTTGCAAACACCTTCACAAACTTCCATATTTATATAATACTAACTATTGCCCGCGGCTCCACCCGCGTGAACTTCTGATCCCGTTCCCGCTGTCAAGCATTTTCATATTTATTCTCCTTTTAAACCTTTTCTGGACTGTCACAAATAATTCAAGACCATAATTAGCCAAATCGGTCCAGATGTTCTCGAGTTTTAGCGAGACTAACGAACAGCAATTTATTTTTATATATATATCAGTAGGAAATAAATAAGTATTCATTATTGTTCAGCAACTTCTGAGACCGAGTGTACCACCCCAGTTGCTATTCAAACAGAGATGAATACATAAAGTTTTAGTATTCAACAAACTTTAAGGTTTCGAGTCCACATCGCTTTATTTCATACCTTCAAAGTTTACTATCATTATAATACATTTGCCTTACTAATTGGCTTGCTATTGGAGCGACCTTAACTACCGTTGGGTACCTAATTTTGATACTGTGAAGGTTCGATAATTGTCTCATGATAATATTGAAGGTTGGTGATGGTGTATAAGAACTAAAGGGTCCAAACCTACTATGATGAACTACTTTTTCGATAACGGTATTAAATACTAATTGATAACACACTTGTACTTCTCCATGGGATACAGCGAATACACAGTGAAACAGTGGATACAGTGGAGAAGTCCAAGTGTGTTATCAATTATGTCTAAAAATAAGTTCCACCAAGTGTCATCAATCAACAGTATACATAAATAATAAGGGCATTAGAAAATTTCTATGGTCGGCAGCTTGAGTGAGACATGTTTAGTTACTAAACGACTAAATATTTTCTCTGAGCCTATTCCCAACTCAGTTGGGATCGGCTTTCTAGTTTAAATAAGATGCGGATGAACTACGATATTTTTCCGTGAAGCGACTACCAACTGACCTTCACCACCAAATTGGCGATATCGAAGATTTGTAGTCAGGCTGCGATAGATGTTCGTATAGCAACCGGGACCGATGGCTTAACGTGCTCTCCGAGGCACGACCAGACCAGTACAAATAGCCATATTCATGCATACAAATATTTGCACCGAGCGGGGATTGAACCCACACCTCCTACGTAGCACGTTCATTACCGCCACGCCACGGAGCTTACTAAACATGTCACACCGAAAATGTTATTATCAATATGACCTAATTGCATTCTTGCACAAAATTTGACCGATATTTTAAAAAATACCTGTTAACTGAGTCCGGGAAATGCGTTCTGAATAACAATAAAATTGGAAACGATCGATGAGGCTAGACTAGACTGTCCATTAGATTCAACGGCACAAAAACATTACTGAACACAGACAAAGCTTCGTGCACTTCTGATCTGACAGGGATTACCATGTTCGAACTAAAACTTTTTAAAAATTTACAAATAAAAAAGATAGCATAGAGTTGGTAAAGCTTAAACTTTTTTTAAGTATTTGTGGGCAATGGGCGTCATGCGCAGTATGTTGAATTATTAAGTGACCATTTTTTAAAAAGCTTAATGATGATTTGATAGTTAGAAGTGTTTTTTTTTTTCACTTAGATGTACTTTATTTAAGTTGATGTCTTAACAAAGCTCTGGAGACCGCTTACCCTTTCTCCTCCTTTTGGTTTAACTTGTACGGCTCATATGGGAATAACTACCGTCGGATCTCCCAACCAGAACCAGTCACTCAAGTCTGCAAAGACGAATAGAATAGATACTTCTATGTATAGTATTGAGAAGCAGTAAACGTCTGTCATCAACGTCTCAAATGTCAAAATATGTGTTAATTCTATACATTTATCATTCTACTAGCTGTTGCCCGACTCCGCCCGCGACTTCTGATCCCGTTCCCGCTGTCGAGCATTTTCATATTTATTCAACTTTTAAACCTTCTCTGGACTTCCACAAATAATTCAAAACCATAATAAGCCAAATCGGTCCAGACGTTCTTGAGTTTTAGCGAGACTAACGAACAGCAATTCATATATATGTATAGATTTTTAGAGTACGTTAGCCAACGAATTGCCTCTTATCTAGGGGAGTAAGAGAGCAAAACCTGCGTCAGAGTCCTTCCATTATTTATATCATACAGTTGTCATATCGCAGGAGTACCGCAGTAGCGTGCATGCCATAGAGACCCACTTCATTCCCTACCCAAATCATATAAATCAAAGAAGGTACATAATGTATCTAACTTGGGTTGGGTATGCAGTATCCATTTCTCTACGTTATACACTTCACGCATTTTTTGAGCACCACCATTGTAGCACTGAACGTGTTTGCAAGGGTGACCCTCTTTCATGAGACTTTGAGGTGAAGTCAAATTGACGTGCCATAAATAAAAAATAAAAAATGCATTAGATAAGCGTTTTGAAATGTATAACTATTATGTTATTAAGTGGGTACGCCACTGCCGGCTAACTCTTGTATTTTAGCTGCACCCTGCACTGCCGCCCTGCAGGTGTTGGCTTAGATTCGAAAGCTTTTAGTGAGACCCCAAAAGCATCTATATCCACACATAAAATACATGTATAATCCGGAGAAAAAATGGCGTGAAAATAACATTGGGGGCTTGGCGGTATTGTAAGGATCGTATAAATAAGGAATATCGAGTTTATGTCTAAAACTAGCGACAACTTCACCGTGGGTGGCGGAGGAAGGTTTAGTAAGTTGTGACAGTTTGTGATATTATTTTCTACTTGGATGTAGCATCTAAAGTCTCCAAACACTCGTCTACAAAGTCAACTTATCCGACGAACATAATATCTGAAAGTTGGAATACCTTATAATGTTAGAACTTCGAACAACTTTTAACGAAGGGCGTTACATCCGTATAATTTTTTTAATAGTATTTTCGAAGTTTACACATGTAATGTCAGCAATAACGATGTAAATCCTTTATCTATTTGTATTTCATTTACGTTCAATTTTTTCGTCCCCTAACAGGAAAGTACACTTAATACTAGACATGTTCCATTTATTTTTAAAAGGAAACAAATTCTTCTGTCGTATTGACGGCATTTTTGAGTTGCCATCGTGGTGTAGTAATTGGTTTCACGGCAGCGCCGCTCACGGAAAGGGCTCGAGCATAGGTTTCGCTCTACGGGAAGGCTTACTAAGGCCTAATAAAACATATAAATGGTGTGTCTTTATTTTTATTTGTCTGATACTCTTCAAGTCGTTACTTGGTAGTGCTTGCAACTAATCTAGTTATACTTACATTACGCATGCCATTCACCCAAATATAGACATTGTAACAACTTCAACTATCCATTATTTAATTACTGATCTCATATCGGAATAGTTGATTACAAGTTAAAATAATCATACTTGGTAGGACCTCATCTATGATGAAAGAGTCTTAAAATCAGGTCATGCGGGAACATTGTTTATAGTTATAACATGTGTATTTTTCAGTTATATTCCTGTTATAATAAAGGCTTCAGCACACCAAACGCAGGTCAGTAGCAGCGCTGTTTGAATGCTGGATCGCGCTATTTGTAATACAAGAAACTACCTAAACTGCGTCACACCAAATTCGAAATTGGACCACGCCGCCCCGCAACTGTGCCGCGATGCTGGACAAAACAAAACAGCCTCTATAACAAGTGGCAATTCGTTGATCGTCGTTTCACGCAACCGGGACCCCAGTGCAAATAGTCATATTCATACATAGAAATGGTGGAGGAACGGGATTTGATGATCCTCCAACACAAAGGGAGGACCCTCACATGTAAGTACGAGTCACTAGAGATATTACAGCGCAACACGTCGAAATCGGTAGACGACTTGTATTTTTTGGGTAAATCTTTTAACCTCATAGCCTACTGCTCCCATATTATTGTGTCCGTAGCTTGAAAATACTATCGTATTCGTAATGTAAACGTATTGGTAGAGATATTCGTGGCTTCATATGTTAACAGATTCATAGTACGCAGGCTGCCTATTGTGATGCTTCGTACTCTTGATACGTTTACATAACGAATTCAATAGTTTTTCATGCTAAGGGCACTGAACATGAAAACAGCCGCTGCGTTCAATTTGTAATTATCTGCTAATTATCTGTGCTGCTACTGATTGCTTTTGATGTACTGAAGCCATAAAGCTCTCAAATAATATATCAAATATCGTTTGTCCCTAATTGGACGTTTTAAGTGCTATTGAACAAAATATTAAATCGGTTTACTCAACTTCTCGGAAGGGAAAATTCACAGACATCCACTTTCAGTCAATTAAGCTGATTACGTTAGTAGAAAATATACAAAACAAGGTCGGATACATTATTCAATTATTGCTTTATAAGCGGATGATTTTCCTACTTCACCTAACATCCGAGCTTCGTAAATTAATAATGGAGCGAAGGGCGCTTACAAAAATGATACTTTACTTTTTTCCTCGTGCGGGAATCCTCACTGTTGCCCCTCGCCTGCCTGCCTGCCTGATGTTGAAGTCATCGAGGGAGGTTATGTTGGATTCGAACCGACCAAAACCGCACGGCTAACTTGGGCCAGTTGGCAAGGGTAATTATTGTTAGGAAGGATACCTTGGTATTGATAAGTACTCCGAGCCAGTATGATCGCTGAATATAGCGGCATGCGTGAAAAAAATGTTTAACGGATTTACACGCACGTATCAGATACAGATAAGTGGGTTTTCGAACTAATAAATATAATTTTTGCTTATCTCACGATTAAAGCATATTCTAAGGGCGTGGCAAGATAAAAAACATGCATTAAAACGATCTGGATTTACTCGAGCGCGGTCTATTTTTTTTATTTTATTGGTAATCATATTAGAATTCCGCGGTAGCCTAGTGGTATGGGTAATGGAATACTGAGACGAGGTCTCAGGTTCGATCCCAGTTATGTGTTAACGCAGGTTTATAAGTGCCCGGTTAATGGCAATACACTCGCCACCTAACATGGTGACCTAAACATAAACTGGCAAAATGTGGATGCTAGCACCTCTGCCTACCCCTTTGGGGATATTGGCGTGAGTTTATGTTATGTTATGTTAGGAGAGGTTTCCACAACACTCGAATAAACTAGGTACAAGTTTAGTATACTTGTCCCCTCTACCAACACCTTGCTCTATTACCCGACTTAGCGGCCACAGTCGAGAGTTACTTTTAATGTGTGTGTGAGTGATCACCCATCCAAATGGTAATATGTCCCAAAATACTTATTAATTACCTACATATACTTGCTTATTTACATATAAAATGTCCTTTTGTATGTCTATCCGCTTTCTAGAATTTGTATTACAATATATGCTTAGTTTGGGTGTAGAGTCAGTCCTAAATATTATTATTATTACATAATATACAACAATCACTATAATATCACTAGAATTTTCTTAATATTTCAATAGATATGGCATCCTTTAAACCTTTCGAGAACGCGCCAAATTCCTCCTTTGTCAAGCCTAGACATCAAGAACTAATCTTCAATACTGCGGCCGTAGTTATTATAAGGAAGCCTTTACAATGATTGTTAATTTGATTAAAACGTCCAATATTCCATTCGCACCCTTTGTCCTTCTATGTATTAATAATAATTTTATGGATAGTACACAATGATGGGTTAACTTTTCCTTACAGCAAAAATGTAAAATAGGGTTATTCAACTATAGTTGTGGTACGTTCTGATGGCCGTTTTGAAACGACTGGTTTTGCTCGTTTACTCTTTTTTGTTTTTTTCTTATATTAGACAATAAACTGTTAGACTAAAGAAAAATATGGCGAGACTCGCACAAAAGAAAAAAAAACTTCGGACACCAAAAAAGAGTAAACGTGCAAAACAAATAGCGTTAAAACGGCCATCATAGCTTGCCATAACTATAGATTTTCAAAGTTTAGAAAATCACTTCCACGTAATGATGTATAATAGCACTGGTCACGAGCTATGTAAATATCAGATAATATATGTAGCGATTCGTTGTTTCACATGGAAATAATATCTATAATTATCATCACATACCACACATTATTTAAGCATTAGGTTATACCAGACGATTGTAATATAAAAACAGTCTAGACTAGTGATAGAATCTGTAATTCTGCCTAGCATGTTTAAAAAAGTACCTACCCATTACTGTTAGATACCTATATGCATTGCAAATTAAAAAAAACATGTTTCCTTCTTCCTACAGACCCGGGTCCTTTAAGCGGTGCGTGCAAAAACAACCGATGCGATGAGGCCATCAAGCTGAGCGCCACCGTTGTAACACTTTACGTGTTTGTGACGGTGAGACTGTGCCTTCAAGTGAGGTGAAGTCAAATTGGCGTGTTCCTAAAAAGAAAAAAAAATGAGACAGAAAAGAAAGAGTATATTTGGCAAAAATTTAGAAAGCATCCCTAAATCATCTGTGGAGGTAAATCAAAAAGGGAAACAAAAGACAATAAACATGATGAGGCCGTCAAGCTGAGCGCCACCATTGTAGCACTGAACGGGTTTGCAATGGTGACCCTCTTTCATGAGACTTTGCCTTCAGCTTAACATCGGGCGAGGTGAAGTCAAATTGACGTGCCATAGATAAAAAAAAAAATAAAAAAAAAATACTCTATATAATGGCAGTCGCTGCACGGAAAATATCGAAGTTTACCCGGATCTTAGTTAGACTAGAAAGCCGATCCCAACTGAGTTGGGAATAGGCTCAGAGAATTATCAACGATAAAGATCTAAAAGTGAGCGTCGCTAACACAATTACAAACTTAAATATTAAGCTGTTTTGGTCTAGATTCAGTTGCGTAGGTATAAAGTAATTAACGGATGTAGGACATGACGGTATCTCCCGTCCTATTTGAGGAGTCTGACAAGGGGAATTGCCTCCGCCCTACAGAATACCGCGGCCAATAATAAACCTTGTGTTATGTTCCCGGCGTTGCGCAGGGTAGCCAGAGCTCACTGGAGAGGTTTTGTGTTTTCAGTGGGAATACCGAGAAATCCTTCTTTGTCTTCTGCACTGACAGCACACAGACTCTTTTAACCTTCTTCCTGCCCCTTCCCCTTCCCCCTTCTTCTCTATATGGTCGACAGCACGAATGTGACGCCTATGATGGTGTTGCAAACGTCCATAGGCCACGGTAACCACTTTCCATGAGTGGTGTAAAAAAGTAATATCTTATTTCTATTTGCTGTCCTCTTAACATAATATCCTGAATAATAAATAATACATTATTATTCTTCAAAAATAAGTAAACAGCGTCACATTCAATGTATACACTTCTTTAAAATCTGCCGAATAAGATTTCCGATGATGGAATTATTCAAAACATTCGCGAGATCACAAGGCAACGAAATTAAATTCCAGTAAGGCGCTTCTACTATAGACTGAATAAAAAAATACCTTTGCGTAATCCGGTTAAATTAAATCAAAATTTGACATTTTCTTTGGCACAACTTTACGGTTAGTTACACAGGAAAACGAGTTTATGAAAATATTTTCTATAAGGTTATTTTCTAAAAGATTATATGAATAGATAAAGTATCATAGCTTGCTTCTAATTTTAAATTATATTATAAAGGTCCCTGAGACAACTTTAGTGAATGTTTTAGATGTGATGCTTATAAATGAATGCTTATTTTATTTATTTATTTATTCTTTATGTACGAGGTACAATGGCGGACTTAATGCCTTATACTTTGTAAAATGTAGCTTGGGTCCTATGACAGCTGTCAGTGAAATCCCGCACATGAAGTCTTGAATTTTCTAACAATGAATGTAGTAGCTGTCAATGTCATACTTTATGGGCATACCGAGCTAATTAGTGATGGGCGATGAATCATCGTGACCACATACTATAAACTATCCATATTTTGAATAAAGCTTAATTTAAAATTGAAATTAATATAAGAAAAAAATAATTAGAATTTAATCTTATTGCTTAGGTATTTCAATATCATAATAATATTTATATTTCAATATACTTGATCCTAATTATATTGAGTAAATAAAATCCTACATTCATTCCATCGACGCCCTGAACCTGTTTTTGGATTTTATAAGAAGACACGCCGCGTTTGGCTCTTCGGCCATGATATACTTAGGCATAAGATACACGCGCCAACATCTTGTTTGATATGAACTTCCACTGATCCACTCCACTCATTCTCATCAGTACGAGTGCCGACGCCTTGTATGCTACGTATATTCCGTTCTCATTACAATTAAATACATACATATAATTAAATTAAACCTAATTATTATATGTAACATGCATAATAATAGCTGGTAGTATCGATATTTTCATCGAATTGCGGACATCCCTATGAGCCTCATTTTGACATCTGTCATAGGACCCAAGCTATATTTTACAAAGTATAGGCATTCGCTAACAGTTTACCATAGGGTGGTACAGAGCTAGTACGAGGTAGGCGCATATTAAAGAAGGATGAGTTTTGAGAGTTTGTTTATTATGAACTAAAAGATACTTTTATATACGTAGAGATAAACAGAACATAAATATATCTACATGCCATATATGAAATAAATCTGAATACTAATGATGTGATAACAAAAATAGAAAATTAAAATCCACCCTTGTGATATTCAGAACTCGTTCCCACTGCGCCTTCTCTTATATTTTCACGTGTATATCTGCTCCCAATTTCTTCTGTACCTGCTGGCACTGCTAGTGCGCGCCCCACACATCTACCGAGTCCTTAATACACATCTGTGAAGAGTTTCACAGCCTAAGCAACTGTGCGAGTCGTTAGTCATACGTACTCTATTCGGAGAACAAATGGGAGTGTTTCCACTTTTTTTTATTATCAAAATCCCTTCCTCCCCTCCTCGACGCTCTTTTCTGAGACTTTGCTTTCAACTTACCATCAGGCGAGCTGAAGTCTAAGTGACGTGCCATAAGTAAATAAAAACTTGTACCATGGGATACTTATTACACAACAATAATAATAACTGAGTATATCCCACCGTTGTATCTATGTAGGTACCTACCTATTCGAAACAATCTCCCACAAAGCCTTATTACGTTGTGTTGTGCACAGTGCAAGATGCGACTGGCGTCAATCGATGTGGGTAACCATGGCAACGACAGTCCGGAACCACATGCCCTTTATACTTCACGACACGACATCGACACGACGATTTGTCGGCGTTTTTTCTTAATGCTTCTGTGTTCTGTTGTCTGTCTGAATCTGTGTTGCCTGAAAATTATAACCAGGGAGAATCATCTAGACAAACGTGTTTCATTTTAGGTCAAATTATCATTACAATCAAGTTTGTTTGAGGTCAATCGTAGCCGTAATGCTAAGTACAATTACGGATTTGTCAGAATTCCTGAAACAATCCCTAATGCCATGGAACCACAGGTAATTAAAGTTACCCATGAACCCGGTTATAGGTCGACCCACTGGGACCACGGGTAAACAGTGAATTAGCCTCGTCCATTATATGAACATCATGGTAGAGAACTGCCATATTGCATCGCTTTAAGACGTAGGTAGACAGGTAACTCAATTGGCGAATTTTCACCTGTAGATAGGATCCAACACGCGTTCTGAATATTTATTTCTTCTAATTCAAATGAATAAGATAAATAAATAAAAAATCACTCAAGCGTGTAACCAAAAGTGAATGCTTCGACAGGATTCCAACCCGCGATCTTGAACAGCTACCATAATAATTGCTTTAGATTTTTTTTATTATATGTCTGTCTGATGTTAATCAGCCCTAACGGTAATCGTCATGCACATGAGAAGAGATGCGATGGCCCAAATTCTACTATGCCGGGAACTACGCGGTGGGAGTAGGTACCACACGATTATTTATTTTATTCACATGCTTTTTTTTATACCACTTAGGTGGCAGACAAGCACACGGCCCACCTAATGGGAAGCGGTCACCGTGGCCTATGGACGTTTGCAACACCAGAGGCGTCATACAGAAATAAGAGTATAAGAGTATTATTGTCGGTAAAGAGTAGGTTTGTTGATTGTTAGGTTAAACAATACTGGCTGATCAGCATTAGGACGCGTGATCATTCGTTAAAAAGTCTCGATCTCGCAGTGCCGAAAGGATAAAGAATGCGAGGGGTAGAAAAATATTTAAAAATCGTATGGAGTAAAAGTTCCGCCGTCCGTCACACAAAATTGCCAAACTCTGTACACAGATGAATGGGATTCATCCATACCTCAAACTTTTAGTCCCACCACATATTCACTGGTGGCATTCTTTTATCGAAACTTTTTTGAGAGAGCTTTATATTTTACAGTCCGTTATTACAATATGTACATAACTTATCATGTACTTATCTTAACGCGAGCTCGCACTGTCTAATCCCCACGGATACCCCTCCCCCCACCGGGTTATGTCGGACTCGAACCGACTAAAGCGCACGTTTCTACTTTTTATGACAGTCGACTATTTCTGGTAGGTTTATAATAACGTTTCACGGTTATGACATAGGGTCTCTCTCACTTCCTAACACATAGGTTCTGTGTAAAAATATGTAGGTAGATATGTCACTCATATACTTTATAAATTATACACTTCTGTTCAACCATTTGCATTAATATAAGCGCGGTGTTATATCTATGTATCTACAAGAGGCCTAAGAGTGCCTATTGTGCAGAACCTTTTCCTAATGGACAAATTTTAACCATCTTCAAAAGATTCTTGAGGCTTTAGGATTCGGCCATAAGCATTCCGAGTCACCGAGTAGAGTGATGTTTCCCGAAGCCCTTTAATTTCCACTTGAGTTCTCACGAATTTCAAAATGGCTTCCGTACTCATTCGAATGTTCTGGGTTGCAAAAATATTGTTTACAGTCATTTTACGATATCTAGAGCAATCTAAATTATGCAATAAGATACCAGTTTCGATTAAAAACGTAAAATGATATCGATGTTATAATTCGATAACTAGGAATTTGATAAAATTGAGTTATTCTCTTTATTTTCATTTGAAGAAAATAAAAGGGGAATGTATTTCAATCGTGTTTTACATCTTATAGTTATAAATAAGAGAGCATCCATTACCTATGAGAATATTTAAGGAAGGATAGCTAAACCATACCTCACCAAACCATTTTACCATATCTCATCAAGGGGTCGAAAATATAACCAAAATTGCCTCAAGTAATTTATGGACGCCTCCCAACAAATAAGGGCTATAGGCATAGGTACGATTTGTGGACCCAAAATGTGCTCAAAATGCGGTATATCCGCGATGAACACGACTGCTACGCAGGAGGCGTGGGTTCGGTTCCCACCCAGTGCAAATATTTGTGTGCATGAACATTTGCATTGGTCTGGGTGTTTCTATGTATAATATGTATGATGTGTTTACTAAAAAAAAGTATATAAGTATGTTTATCCATTTTCTAGAACCCACAACACAAACCAGTTACAGTGTTTATAATTTTCGGAACTTCACGCGATATATTTTTGAACACTTACTTTTGCCGACGTTATATGATGATGAGGAATGACGACACTATGAGTAAACGCCGCGATAGTTTAAAAGTTACAAACTAGTTAAACTAAGCTTACCATGGCTCTAGGTGTGGTTGTGTAGATTGTTCTATAATAATAATAGTACCTACGAGTTTTAGGCAGTCTATTGAAGATAACACGGAGTGGAACAGTGGTGGACGAGCTCAAATCTACCAATCATAACTTAATATATAAAGCACGCGCAAGAGTCTCGTTTCATACAAGTACGGGAATGATATAGGGACATTAAAATGTAAAAGTCCCTTATTTCTTACAAACTTAAACAGGAACTTGTATTTTTATAAATCTGCCAACTGATTTGAATCTTTTAATATTCCGTTCAGTAATAAGTAAAATATTGAAATGTTCTGATAATAATTTCACGAAGGTTAAGTAAGTATATTGGCGAAAAAGAAAGATTAACTTAATGTAGGTAGGCCATCGAAAATTGGCCAACCAAATTACGTGTGCTCAATTGACGTCACCATTTTGGGGCCTCAATTCTGCGAACTTATACATATTTATTCCACTTAGTGAATGTTAATTTGTAGCTGTAAGGATACCGAAAATCAACCTTATGTCAATTGCTATAAGTACATTCCTCGACATTGTGGAAAGTTACAAGTACTGAATATATGCTGAAACTCCCTGAATTTATTCCAACAGTCTTTGTTTAACTCAAATCTATCTATTATTCAAATACGAGTCGGTAGTAGGTACTGATTTTATTTGTGAAAAATGAAAATTTCATAGTTTCTCCGTGCAGGTGCGGGGTTCATCGCATGGTTCCAGGTTCTGAAATTAGATGAACCCATAGCAGAGACAGAAAATAAAATATATATAATAAAATATAATAAAGACGGATAATAGTTTAAGGCGAGGGTTGTAAAGGTACCTATTTGAAATCTTTATATATTGTCGACATAGCGAAGTAGTCACTTTCGTCACAGAAATTGAGTAAGTATCTACTTTTGACATTAGCTGTACTCTTCGAGGGTTTCATGAAGCTTTTTCTTCCTTTTAGGGACGTCTATACCTTGAGCAGTTTTCCAGTAGGTATTTATAGCGTTCCAAAACAAGCGCTAGATGGCGCAGCCGGCACTTTTGATAAGAAGAGTCGATCCATTCCTGTCTCTAAGCTTCATGCGAGCGCGAATATGCGATGATGGAGCAGGTTTTGGAGCAAAGAAATGAACAGCATGACTATTAATTCAGTTTCTCCTAAAAATCGCGAATTACTAAATGCTGCTTCTAAACAAAAAAAATAATAACTAATTTCATAGAGTTGGCCACCCAAAAGTACCAAAAACTATGCTAGCGCCCATCTTCTGATAATTTTTAAAATCAACTGATTATATACCTACTGGAAAACTGCTCATTGGTTTGTGGTAAATCATTATTTGAATCACTGGCAGGATAAAATAAACGTTAAGTTCTCCAACTCATTCGTTAAACAGATTAGTAAACACGAACCGAAAATACGTTGCAAATGAATACGACTGCGACGTTGGGGTCGACGCACGAACCTATATAATAGAACAAAGACACAATAAGGTGACAAGGCAGAAGATCAACTTGAAACGATTCGATAATTTGGTCACTATTTATACTACTGCTAGTGTTTTAACTAAGAATAATGTAGAACTTTTTTCATGTGATTATTATTTCAGATAATTAAACCAAAGTCAACAGTCATCAAGATGTCGTTCTGACAGTTTCATCCCGCGCACGCTCAAGTTGTAGAATGAAATCCCTGCCGTGGTTTTCCCAAGCGACTACAATATGGGGTTCATAGGCCACGGTGACCGCTTCTCATCAGGTGGGCCGTGTGCTTGTCTGCCACCTAAGTGGTATAAAAAAAGGAAAAAAAAGAAGTTATCAACTCATTTGAAACGCCTAGCAGTAACGAATATAAATGCACATAAAATATGGCCGAAGGCCTCTGTTCTGGCCTCTGCATGGTAGTGCTCCTGGTGAGTTATTTTCGTTGGATCCCAGTTTTGAATCGCATTGCACTACATATTGGCATAAAGAATAACGATTTGGTTTTTTTTCTTTTTATTACCGTTTAACTAGCGTTATTCACTCTCCATCGTGTTAGTAAAGCTAAATGAAACTTAATTTCATGAAAAACCATTAACTCGCTTTATGACGCCATTTGTTTTTATTTGCAGTTACATTTTTTATGAAATTATTGTTTCATTTGGCTTTACTGATCCAATGGAGGATAAATAAAGGGTAAATACCAAATAGTGTGAATAAAAAATATTTAAAAAAATGTCACTAGGTACGTAATTTTTTATGCCAATATGTAGTGTACTAGGAGTATTAATAAAGGCCTTCGGTTTCGGCAGTGTTTACTTACATCCTACAGGATTGAATATACATATTGTGCTACATCTTAATAAAACTTAAGGAATAGGTAAGTTTAGTAAAATAAATATGTGAGAGTATCTAGGATCTACTTTTTATTTTTATTTATTTAGGTCGTCAAGTTGACTGCTACTCGTCTAATGGGATGCAGTCCGAAACACTCTTTATAAGGTAGAGGGACCCGTCCCATTACTATGTACTTACTCTTTAAAATTATTTCTCGGCCTGCCAAATACCTATGTATAAAAATTGTCATAAGAATCGGTCAAACCGTTTCGGAGACACCGTTTCGGATGATGTGAACTTCTGTAATATACCTATATCATGGCCGGATTAACATCCTTCATAAATTATTAATTATGATCTTGAACGAGCCCGAGTTGAAATGTGGAGACGAAATATTCAAATTTGAGGACGAAATTGTTACAGTTCCATAATTGTGCCTGGGGTTCGTGGTAATGATATTTCTGTTACGAATATAGAAATATGATAATAATACCAATATTATTCGCGTAGGTATCTTATATTTCCAAAAATATAAGATACCTACGCGAAAAAGTAAGAAAAATAAAAATATAAGTGTATTACTTGAGACTTGAGACATAAGGATTAGTAAATCCGTACCTATAGCTCCACTGACCAACTACAATGGAGACATGAGTACTTAAAAGTCCTCGTAGCCCCACTGGTGGAGATGGGGATTGGGGCCACGAGTCCGAAGCCAGGTCAGCGAATAAAAAATAAATTAAAATATTTCGTTACAAAATACTTACTACTGTAAAGTTTTCCAGCGTTTGATGCGTACCTAATACTAATATAGTTCTGCAAAATGTAGAGAACAAACTTAGTTACCAACGTTCCTTACTTTACTGATAGATTTATTTTATTTTAATAAAGAAACCCTCAAAAGCCTGTATTGCAATGCGGATATTAAAAAAGAAAACTTTGCCTCCACCCCCACCAGTCACTCACCCCTTGTACAAGCTAGGGTGTAAACCACAGACTATATTAGTAGGGTGGATTACGCCGGCTATCATCGATTTCAAGTATATCCCATAAGCAGGGAAAACGTGTTATGTGACAGCAAGAAAATATCTCACCGGTCGAAAATGAGTGATACAACATCTATTGACGAAGAACCAGGGGTGCGTCTATTTGTGACAGTGCTTAAAAATGTTTAGATATAAGAACCTTGCATCATCCCCACATGGTTTTCAGTGGCAGGTTTGAGTGAATAAACGAGCTTAGCGCATATATATACCGCATAATTGTATTTGCCAGAATCATAAAATTATTTGTTGTAAACGCCTATTAAAAAAATAAAAGCAACATGTCACAGAAAATCGACTCTGCTTTTTATTCAATCACTACGCTTTTGCTGCGTTTTTATCAGTCAATATAATTTACTCAGCTTTTCATTAGATAAATATAACATTATATTATGTTTAAATAGTATATTACTTTGTTATTTATTTTTATTATCCAAATCCCTCAACATCATTTAGGTCCTTACATTATCTATGGAAAATACGTTCATAATTCGTATCCATTATAAAATTTATTCATAATTTCAAACCAAAATAAAAGTGCTTGCTACGAATAGTATGATCAATATTACAATACAACATTTTATAACAATATTTATTATATTTTACTCATGTCATAACCACTGAGTTTAGTACGAGGTCATTGACGCAGACCAAGCTTCGTTTCTGAACGGAAAACTGTTCAGTCTTGCCATATAATCAAAATATTGGTTATTTCATGGAAATAATAAATATTATGCGAACAGGTTAACTGTTTTAAATACACTCTAGAATGCAGACTTCATTAACAACATCAAGAACGTACATTAACTACTTATTAGCTAATACAATGTACTTTGAATCATGTAATTCGTATCAATATCCATTAAAGTAACTATAATACCATGCCGACCCTTAAGTCAATTTACCCCATTCAAAATAATCCATCTGCACGCAATACTGCTACACACACTAACGCTCTTTCTCTAACAAATTAAGAACAGAATTTGATCGTATTATTGTTGCTGTGTCGATTAAAATTAAATTAAATGTTATGACTTAGGAACTACCGAACTGGTTTCGTGGTGACTATTATTTCTCATTTCCCAAGAGATATTTAAGGGCATGGATGCCCTTAAATATCTCTTGGGAAATGAGACTCGACTCGACTGCCCGTTAATTCACGCACTAATTCTTAACTTTATACAAATCATGACCATGATGACTCGTCCCATTCAAAATATAATGAAGAAAAGCCAGGTAATCGTAATTGGTATATGGCAACACAAAAAACCAGTCACGTCACTTGATGGCGTTAGTGTGGGTGCGTTGTGCGTGCGTGCGTCCATGAATTTGAGTGCTTTTTCGTGTTTGTGTGTATTTCTGACGCCGTTTGTGACTTTTCTGTCATCCCTCTAATTTCGGATTTTATCACTAAAACTCTTCAAACTGTCGTCTTTGGGTATGTACACTCTCTATATTTACCAACGCTCATTCATACGTTACTAAAAACATTATATTATTGTTGTACGTGTAACCTGTTTGGCAGGCGTAGTCTCGAAGGGCAGTGGCCACAATTTTAAATTTTTGGTAAAACTACTGCAAACCGATCAGTTTTAAGTATTTGGGCGTATCGATCGTGTTATCTGAAAGTCGGTTATCTTGCGATTTGAAGTGTAATGTTATTATCTTGGTGCGGGGGCTACGCGATTGTGTCGGCGGGCCTGAGCCAGCAAGCTGTGAAATTCAGTCGGCTTTTCGATGCCGGTCGGTGAACAAGTGTACGTGCCCACTAGCATGAAATTATAATGGTGGGGATAGTGTTTTGTCTGTCTGTTTGTTGTTATGGTGTCTGTGAAGTGTGCTAAGTGGTTATTTTGTTGCAGGCCGGCAGAATGCTAAAGTTTATACGAGGCAAGGGCCAGCAGCCCTCTGCTGAGAGGCAGAAACTTCAAAATGAACTCTTTGCGTTTCGCAAGGTATGTACTTAGTATTTAAAGTTTTGAAAACTTTTGAAAGTTTCTGAATTTCAACCGCTTATCGTTTACCCATCCATCATAGGCTGATAACTACAACAGAAGGTTCCTATAATTACTTCGGTAATTTACTGTCTCTGATAAACTAAGCTGTTATTTTATCAAGGAACAAGAATGTTCTAAAAAAGTTACACCATTATCTATGACAACTTTTTTCAAATATAGAATAACAAATGCAAAGTTTGTTTTATAGTTGTTTCTGTGTTTGTGGGTCTTATTACTAAAATTATAATTTATAAATGTGTAGGTATTAAAACTATCAATATGTGTTAAACAGAAAAGCAATAATTGCAAATTACTAAAGTTAAATTTTTTAAACTTGCTACACAAGATCAGTGGAGGGTGGAAATTAACAAGACACAGTAATAACTGTATAAGTGGATGTTCTATGACACATTCAAAATATTGTATTTGTTTATTTTACCTAAAGCGAACTCACGAGTTTGCATACATTGTTCACATCCATTCTTGAGATATTTTTTTACTTCGCAAACTAACTTTAATTGAAGACATACTACGGGATTCCTTTCAGGCAAAAATAAATTATACTTAATATTACACACACACACCAAATATTAAGTGTTACTCTCAACACGTTCTAAAGTGAACTGATCTATTGTGTGAACGTGTAAGTGTGTGTTTGATCAATCTTACATGCCTAGCAGGCAGTAATGCTGACAATCAATACAGACTTGCTAACATTACTAAATCAATATAACCATATTTATATTACCATAGGTTTTAGGTGAATATAAAACTTGTACCATTTTCCTCTATTTTATTGCAGTAGGTTGCGGTGACAAAAACGTGTCGCCTTGTATGACATAATGATCTGTGAGAAACTACTACAATGAGTAATTATGACACACTTTTTCATATATCAGCACCTCCGTTATTATTGCCCAAGGATGTACCGTTTTACTATTTATCTAAGAATATATGTGTTGTCTATGCATTCAGGTGTGATTGTGAAATTACTTGAGAGGCTGAAGTCATATTTAGATATTTTTATGAAATGTATTATTTGGTAAATACCTATAATTATAAGTGATTGCTGGTGCAAGTCATGCAAGTTGCTTTAACTTCAATAGAGGGTGGTAAAAAGAGGGCAGTAAAATCTAAACAGTGGTCTGAAACAGAAACAGTTGGAGTTGATGCAACTGTCAAGGCTTAGTATATGCTAGGCAAGCTATGCTATACTTAGCATATCCAAGGCAAGCAATGCCATACATAGCATATGCATAAGCATATAAAATCGAGAAGCCTCGACAGTTGTTTCTTTACGCTCTGCTTATAGGACCTGAACTGTAGGAGGAAGGAATTACTTTTGAGCGAAGGAAGAAAGGCGTCTGTGTATTGTATACAAGGTCAGTATACATCATTGTAATGAGGATGCATCCTAATAATGAGAGTGGCGTGCATAGGCTTTTTCATTAGGGTACGCGATCCTACAAAAAATCAGAGTTAAGTTTATCTGATAGTGAGTAGTAGTAGTGAGTCTTGCCTCTGCCGCACCATCAAGTCTGGGAATTGCTTACCAGCTCATGTGTTTCCGTCTTCCTAAAGTCCCGGGTCCTTTAAGCGGAGCGTGAAAAAGCATCTAATGAGGCCGTCAAGCTAAGCGCCCGCCACCATTATAACACTCTACGTGTTAGTAATGGTGTCCCTCTTTCTTGAGACTTTACCTTCAGATTATCATCAGACGGGAAGAAGACAAATAGACGTGCCCCAAATAAAAAAAAAGGGTATGCAACGCGTTTTTTGACTCTATGGAATGCACGGCCATGTGTAGTTGTTTATTGAAATTACGTGGTAAATTATATTCTTTGTCATCTGACTGAAAATATATCCATAGTCATTCGAACAGACCTTCCTTAATACACGCCCTAATGAGTACGCTATTGTACCACATTCATTAAATTGAAATTTTCTAGTACTGAACACTATTTGCATGGTATAAATGTCATGCCGTTCATGTTAATAGTCAATTTTATAAGAACATTAGTCATATCCCGTGGTTCCACCCGCCGAAATCGGTTTCCATTTGTTCGACTCCTAAAGGTCGAATTGAGGTGTTATAACTTTTTTTAAAGACATTTTATGACATAGTAACTAGGACCTATATGTCAAGTCTTATTTTTAATTTGTAACGATTATTCACTAATCTAATTGGAATTATTGTTGATGATGATGACAATGACGGATGATAGTTGCCTCAGTAAAGTAGTGAAGACTTAAAAAGCTTTATTTAGGGAGATTTTGACACCTAAAACCAGTGTTATGGTGTAAAAAAATGAACTGTGTCTCCTATGATTAAGTTCAAATTGATTTGTAATATTTTCCGTCAAAAAGCCGCTGCCGGCTGCTTCTCTTTCGGTGGAAATGGTTCCTAAAGTCTACCTAGCTACGTAGGTCAATCAGGAGGAATAAGTACCTCTGTATCGTGGTCAATTCCGCTCTCGTCTCTGTAAGTACTTACTTCAGAATACTGCCAAATTGGAAACTCACCTTTTCAATTAAAATAGTCATATTTAAGTGTATTCAAGCGATTCAACCTCGATTACAAAACTGTTTACCGGCGTTATCATACCCTTCGTATTTGTTTTAGATTACGGCGCGTTATAATTTTTATTATAGGTACCAAAGTTTTGGGCGGTTAAAATAGGCCATGGCTAGGTTGCGACAGTGTTTTATCATGATACATCGGATTATGGTGTGCGAAATGAGTTGACAAACCTTTTAATTTTTTTTTCCATGTCTATTCGTGTACTTTACGATAACTTTGAATATATGGGTGGAATTTGTGTCAACAATAATTATGTACCTAAACTAAAATACAAGGTGAATTTCCGTGCGTGTACCTAACCGGTTTGGCGCGGAATTACTAGAATCAAATATATACTTATCTCAATATGTTTAAGTCTGTTGTGAGACCTCGCTTTTAAACATAAGTAGGTTCCTTAATACAAGACGATTTGATCACCATGACAATGTCACTATAAACTGATTCCTGCCGGCTTGATCTACAAAGGGAAGCTGTGGTAGAGGAGTTTAATTTTATCCTATGGTCGTTCTATAAGAGGTATTATGTCTTTCACTGGCTTCCCTTTTGAAAATTTTCACCACTGTCTCTGTGGTATGTCCCCAAAGCCGTCAAGAAAGGTTTACACATTTTTCAACGACTGCAAAAATTAGGTTATATTCAAAGTACCTACCTACCCATAGAACGTCAATCGACGATGTATGTCCATCGATATCACTGTCATTTGCAAACCGACTAAAAAAATGTTTTTTCCCTTCTTCAAAGGAGCGTACTTTTGTAGTGGGTCCATTGCCATAATTGCCACCCAGTCGAGACTTTATGAATTTAAGGAATTCGAGGGACTAGGAGCCCTACCGCCATCTCTTAAATGTAAATATTCATAGTGCGATTTGGTTTCGGGCTGTGTTCTCGTCCATCGATATTAAATTTATGTACTGTATCTTGTATGACAAGTATACACGTTAACATATTAAAAGTAATAAATGTATTAACTACATGCATTTGATCCATTTTAACCATAGAACACTAGTATCCTGTCCTGTGTATCCTGACGGAGCTGACGGTCCGAATTCCACTTTGAAAATAAAGTAAAATTGAAATAACATTGCTTTTAGGAGGTGGTGATACGGCCTCAGATCGGACGAGGTATTTCGTAAAACATGTCTTGCCAATACAATCGTAGCTGTTGAATAAACGTAAAATTAATCGATCGCCTATATTCAAATATCCGGTGCTGCTGTTGCTATTAGTCAATTGGTCTACCGCCAAAATTATAAGCAATACAATGCATGACACAATCCAGCGAGATAGTAAAATTACATTTCCATCACCTTTCATTGTTATGAAGAAATAAACACATTTTCAAATCTACTCGTCATTCTTTTTTATATTATCTGTCTAGACACGTTCTCTAGAGATACTTTTCCTTTTCATTATTCAAGTCTGTGTTATCATCATAGAGTAGTACTTGAATTTAACGCGCTGATAGGACGCGATCCTATAACTGTGACAAACAAAAAACTAAATACTAAACTCACGGTAAACGAAAAACAAGTGGAAGTGTGATGTAATCGGTGCACGCGTGCGCATTGTTTTGCGTATTTACGCAAAGAAGGATAAATTAGACAATATGAACCTTATTGTAGGAAGACACAGAAACTTTTTCGTAAATATTCAAGCTTGTTCGATTCAAAGTATGGAACGCTCATTATTTTTTATCTATAACAAAGTAATTGCTATTTTGAAAGGTCAAAAAAGTTGATAGCAATATATAGTTCTACACAGGACAACGCGTGCAGGGCTTAGGTGTCACTCGCATACGGTACAGAACATTCCATCAAGAACCAAGCGGTTCGGTGAGTCTTTTCTCTGCCAGACCATTAAGTCCTGGAATTCCTTGCCGGCGCACGTGTTTCCTTCTTCCTACAGTCCCGGGTCCTTTAAGCGGGGCGTGAAAAAGCATCTGATGAGGCCGTCAAGCTGAGCGCCACCATTGTAGCACTGAACGTGTTTGCAATGGTGACCCTCTTTCATGGGACTTTGCCTTCAGCTTAACATCAGGCGAGGTGAAGTCAAATTGACGTGCCATAGATAAAAAAAAAAAAAAAAAAAAAATATAGTTACCACTACTTTCAAAAGGGTAGTGATCTTTCATTTTGTAGTACGTATGATTTTAGCTAATATAGCATTAAAGGTAGTACATAAATAGGTACGATCAATCAAAACAATTGTTTACTAGTAATACACGATATTATTAACGGTTATAGTCGCATATGTGTTTGATATCATCGGTTCCGCTACTGAAGCTATCGTGTCTCATTTCTACTAGTTTTTTCTGTTCTGTGACTTAACTCCTTGCCTGACCTGGAAAACGTACCTGAAGTGCATTTACTCCCAACTTCCTGCGTCGGCATTTAATCGGCATTCATATAAAGCGATGCATGAGGTCTGTTGCGGAAGGGGCGTGAATGCTCTGTCTCTTGTAAATCTACTGTGAGAAGCTTGCATGGAGTCAAGTAAAAGTCCTCAGATTTAAAAGGTCTAAATAGTTTTATTGTGTCTAACTTCAACTACTGCCGCCTAGCAAGCAACTGTCGGAAGGTTACGTGGAGTCAAGTAGATATTTAAATTTAAAACTAACATTCAATAAGACCCACATTCCACTTATTACCACCTACATCGTACCCCATAAAACATTCTCATTCTAATTGTAACGGTCCATATAGGTCACATGTCATCAATGAAAACCGTCATTCACATATCAAAATGCCTATTACTATTCCGTTCTATTGACGCTCCTAATTGCGCCAACGAAGACAGTAGATTGAAATCAAGGTCTTAATATTGTTTCAAATCAACATATAGACCGGCATGAATCGATAACGTGTACAAACTAAACTGGTTGTGTGAAGTTATTGAACTTTTAAATTGTTTTTATAGATGAATCCGTTAAGAAAATGTTCGATTTTGTAATATAAAGATGTTTAAATTAACCGAATTTAGCAGGTAGTAGTCAATAGTAGGGAATGAGTCATACTTTCCAAGCCATAAAGAATGGGATGGCTTGACAAGGAGACACATTCGTTAAGAAAACCGATAAAAACGATATTTGTGTGTAAAAGTTAGCTAATCAACTGAATATTATAGGTGGTAAATCCATGCTATTTTTTTCGTAATAAATAGTGACGGTATTTTTCGAACGGTAAATGAACCTTTAGAAAATCTTCTATTTGTTTTAGTTAGTTATTTAGACAAGGTGCCAGGTAAGCTTGCGGCAGACTAAGTAATTAAAAATGTAATCGGTTTTATATTGAGTCTAGTCTTCTTAGACGTACAGAAAAAAAACTAATGCTAGATAGGTGCATCATCATCGTGAGCCTGCCACTGATTTTATACATAAAGTTGTTTCATCGAAAAGTTTCTATGAAATCGAATCTTTTGAGCCCAGAAAAAAAAGTAAAACTTTTTATAACTTGGACTCTACAGAACGAAAAGTAGAAAGAAAATTAAATTTCTTTATTATTATCATCGCTGTTAATTTTATACCGTACCACAGCTATATCAATACACACATTAATTACTCTTAATATGCGTCTATTGCCAACCTGTTTTTAGATTTCGTATTCATTGTGGAGCTCGTCGCTAATGCACTATGAAATATGGAATTCACACTTTCTTAGATAATTGTTTTTTTAATGCCGAAATCAGTCTCACTAATCACTTGCCACAGCCAGTATCTATCTATACTATCCGAGAGGGCCTTCGCTGGCCCTGGGATATGCCGGAGGTCACCACATCCTCGTCAACTGATAACTCAAAACTACCCGCTGACTTCGCTGACTTCAGCGGGGGTATTCGTGGGGATTTTCACACGAGAAAAATAATGTATCTATCTATACTAATATAAAGTGGTTTTATCGGTACATTGGAGATATTCAAAAATTTTATTAACGGTAGGAAACACAAAATGTTTTGTCAATTCTTTTTTTTTTTTTTTTTTTTTATTTATTTATTTAGTACTATACAATGTTACATAAATCTTAAAGTAAGACACTAAAACCCTACAGGGTTTAATATGTGTCGCGTCTAACAATATTGAGGGGTTAGGCATTAATTTTGCTACTGTGAACATACAAAACAAATAGAAAGATGATAAGTCCTTATATGTAGTTATACATTCATTAGGTGCATTCCTTTGATTCCTATATGACTCGCGCGGGCGAGAGCGAGATTGCCATATGTTCCGCAATACAATGTGCGTTGGCGCATCTCGCTCTCGCTCACACCTGAACCATTGATTTACCTTATAAAAAATAGACAATAGTTTTGCAACTGCGTATTCAGTGATACATGATGTTTTTAATTTGTTAGGTTTTACTACGATTCATTATGGTTTTGTTTACGGTAGTACGATTTAATTTTTGTTATGAAATCTTTATTGCCGAACTTAGTTCGTATTTCCGTAGTTATATTATTAAGCAGGTTAGGTATTAATCTATTAGCAGTTCTAGTTCCATAGAAGTTATTAAATGTAGGATGTCTTGTTTTGGTATATCCGCGAAAACTGCTGAACAAATTCTGATGCGGTTTTTTTTAAGTCGTGAAAACTAACATTCACGCGGTCGCAACTGTGGGCATCAGCTAATAAAAAATGATGTGTTTTGATAGAGTCAATAGGTATCGGCTATTCTTTATTGGTCTTTTGCCAGACAAAGTTTGCCTTTCGTAAACTTCATAAAACAGTTATTTAGAAAAGAGCGTCGCTTGGCCCTGTGCATGTTATCGAACTGTATCCGATAAGAGGCGATAGCGATGGCATACAATCGATATCTGTTGTCCTGAATGCTTTAAGACCGGTTGACTCACACTCGCACTTGCTGGTAATCGCTAAACAATTTTATAATAACTAGGATGCCTATTTAAACGAAATGTCAACCAAAAAAAATCGATATCGATACATCTTGTCGATATCTAACTCAACAAAATAGTTAAGTTGTTTTATTAAGCTGCTTGTTGGTTCGAATATAGTGAATGTACCACATTCCTGTTGACAGATTGTTGATAATATTGGAAACACACCAGGGGGCCTACCACCACCGTTTACGAAACAGTCTTATTGTAGGAGCGTTTTGTTTGACATTTTAAGTAATCTTGCTTATATTCGTACCACAACCGTACATTATACATATAAAGTATTCTTGTTTAACCTTTTTGTGACGTCATTTCCATTTTAGTTCATTCAATTGGTACCATGATGAGATTTTTTAACAAAATTTTTTTTAGTAATATTGTTTTTATGTCAAAATTAGCCATCTTATTAAAGTTGCTCGAAGGCGACGGATTTATTATTGTTTTGCAAAATACTATTGAATAAACCATTTTCATAACCCAAGAAGCAAGGAACCCATATTTATTCATACAAACTAATAGAATAAATGCTTTAGCTCACGATTTTACTATCTTTTTTCGTGTTCGACGGATACTCCCGTATAACCAGCGAGTAGGTTATTTCGGACTCAAACCGACTAAACTCGCACGCGGTTTCATCGAAGTAGAGCAATAAGGCATTCCATCACTCCGATGGAGTCATCTTCCTCATATCCGGCTTTTAGATAGCCCCCTCGTACCCCGAGGTATGCTTATAAATACAAGTATAATTTGTATGACAGATATCAATTGATTTTTAAATATTTATCAAACAAATACAAATTTAAAGATAAAGTTAACCTACCCTAATACATATTTTACTTCAAAGCAAAACTCCTTTAAATATACTCTTTTAAAAAAAAATTTTTAAAAAGAAATCAATAAACAAAACACATTAGGTATAGGGCTTGACTCTAAAGAGATTTACCTCCGGTTTTAATAAACCGTCAGAATGCCTCCGGCTATTCTCCGGTAAAAGCTGAAATTATATTTAAAAGTTTAAAAATGGTCATATTCGTGAAGCGAATCCCGGACTTCTTGGTGAAAGCTTCGGAAGCGACCGGGACTAACGCAAGGATGATGATGATGATTTTAATAATAATGTGAACATTTTAATTTAATATTTAGCACATTGAGTTATCATCCATAACATAATCACCTTACTAAAAATAACTCCAAACAAAAAAAAAATATATCAAGAATGTAAGGAAAATATATAGAACACTATTTAACTTTACGTAAAATCTCCGAAGTTTTTGAAGAAGAAAACCGGGTCATTGGGTAAATCTAAAATCTCCGGAGGTTCTCCGATTTATCGTCTACGGGTCACAGCCCTAACGTGAATGATTTATAGCAGGGAATAGACAAAGATTATAAATAGTTCATTCATTTTCGACAGTTGGCAGGAATCAAATAATACTGTATTGTACGCTCATGGTACGAATATGAGTAAGGTTGTTTTCAAGATGGAAACAAGAAAAAGGATGAGTGTGTGAGAAAGAGATGGAGCTATATCAATTGTATAGCGCCATCTCTTTCGAACAGAAAATTATGTAATTCGTAAAACGTTTTTGAAGAAATACTTACCTTTTTTAAATAACTGGCAGAATATTAAGTCAAAAACCATGAATATTCAAAAAAGAAAAAAATATCAATGAGCAATCAAACAGGGCCGTAGTGAGTAGGTATATACCTAACTAGAAATTCAAACAGGGCCGGTGCAAGGGACCTTCTTGATGATAATTTTAGAAGAACCGAGTGCATAGACTTTAAAAAAATCAAGTCTCAATCAAAAGTCTTCTAAAATTTCATATTCATTTCATGAAATGGCTGGCGCTAGCTCAACCGCGCAACGAAAAAGATGACGGTCCACCCGAAGTCACTTACAACTTGTAATTAGCAATATTGTGTCCGTACTTGATGCCATTCGAGACTTTAACTAAAGGCTCTCGGGTCACGATTAGATAGATAGTTCAAGTTCTTTAGTTCATGGCATTCAAAGTTTCCGAAAATGAAAAAGCTCCACATTATTTTTTAGACAGCAGTAGAATTTTTCATTATTTAATCATTTTATCACCTCTGCCTGCCCCTCCAGGAATATAGGCGTGAGTTTATGTTATGTTATTAATTTATTTGTTGTTGAATTCATTATTCTCAGGACAATTTGTGTGATTTTTTTTAAAGTCTATGCATATATATATATATATATATATATATATATATATGTATAATTGTACGTGCACGCATAAAATATGTGCACGGGGGCGAAGTCAGGGCGCGTAGCTAGTTTGTATATTATTATAACAATCGTTGCTATGGAAACGGACATCATAGACATGCGCACTGCGTCTCTGTCACACACATAACATTGTCTTTCATTCACTTTTGTCTTTTAGATAGGGAGATAATAGCTTGGATTTTATTAAATGAGGCTGATAGATTTCATGCTGAGCGGTAATCGAACCCGCTTCCGAATGCTCTATCGCTACGCCACAGCAGTCACCAAAATAAATAATGATAATAACCCACTCATGGTTTTCATACACAATCTAGATTTGATTTTTTTATTTAAAATAGGGACAATAAAAAAAATCAGGTTTCATTGATTAAATTCTATAATTACATAAACCAAATACTTTTATTTCACAAGTGATTTTCGATGTACGAGTATAAAAAGTGATTATAATCTTAAAATAAACTTTTATGTAGCCAAACACTATTGGAAAGGGATGTTATTTGTTCAATTGAATTGTCTTATGGCTTTAATTGGACTCCTACTTGTCCGATAACATCTTCGAATCAGTTGCATGAATTTATAATCCAATCAATGGCAATCAACATCTAGAACATAAAATTTGATGTTACATACATAGTTGATACAAGTGAGGGGCCTTAACAGAAACTATATAATTACACCTATATTGCATTTACCTAGGTCTCAACGAATGTCTGTTGAGATATATTATGTTCCTTCACCGGAGGCCTTAATTCATCACACTGGATATAAACCAATGTCTTTGCGATTAGGTAGTACCATCAATTAATACATTCCGCATTATTTCCTCCAACATAAAGGGTTCACATTGCTCACGTAACTGCGTAGCTGTTTTCATAAATGGATTCGGCGTTATGAGTTTCTAAACACCAAATATTTCGTATACAATCGCCATCTAAACAGTAGAAATTTGTAGGTAGGTACTAATCATTAGATAGTTTATAATTATTTATTCTATGAGTTCACATAATTAAACACGGTACCTACACTTACTTTTTAGGACAAGATACTGATTTATTGAGACGTATTTTCCATAATAATTTCAATAAAACTACAGCTTCTTGTTATTTTTACTGATTGTTGATTGACGTTTATCTATCAAATTGAATGAACAATATGAAGGTGACGTCACAAAACTGCCGAGTCAAGAATGTGGTTTGCAATCTTGTTTTAAAGAGATGCTGGTACCAAAACATGAAGTAAGGTTGAAACAATACTGCTTTAAGAGATGGTGGTAAGGCCCCTGTAGTTGGGATGACAATTACAATTTGAGTCAATAAAACCGTTGAACTTGAAACCTCTTTTTAAGTTTTATTCGCAAGATACAGAACCCAACATTTGTCTTGACAAATTAAGACGATGAGTGAAAGTCCGGTTACGATTCATAAGAGCATTCTCTACGTCACTGCACATGACTGTTCTGTGCACTGTGGGCACAGGACAGTGTCTACGGCTTTATATATTTTCCAGTAATTTTAATAATTCAGGTTCAACTTTGTATAATCAAACGGTTTTAACTACTCTATAAAAGTATCAAACTCTAGCAAGGCGATCTTACCTGGCTTCTCACTTCTATTTTCGATGTGTTAAATCAAAAGCTGATCCTAGATTTTATTATTACCCTATTATTATCAACAAACCAGGTACAGTACCCTATTATTAGTAACACTTGATTGTTTTATATCTCTATTTGCTTTAGTCCTAGTACTCGTGCATTATAGGTGTTATCTAAAACTAATAAACACCGCACCCAGTTTCGCTCGTACCTGTACTTTATCTTCCACTGACGATTGATATCTTTCATGTTGACTGTGCTATCAGTATTTTTTTTTCAATACCATGAGTGATCGCAGTGGTATTGAATGCTGGCAAGGTTACGATACGATGCGCTGGATGACTTGCCTTAATCATAGACTTTGGACTTAATGTCAACACATAGTTCCAAAGGTTTTCCTCCTGTCTCCGATTAGTAGACCGGCCCCAGCTTTTGATCAGGGTCTATCTTTCAACGTCCTTTGGTCATCACTCCCCGCGCTTCTCAAAAACATATCGTTTTAAATCATCATACCTACGCTTTTTTTATCCTGCGCAAAATCCCCACAGATACCACCTCTCCCAAAAACCGGTGGATGTGACCTCTTTATATTTGATTTGTGCTATAAATCTTTAATTTCTTTAAACCTTATTTTCTTTAGAAGATCTAGGTTTCTTTAGAAGATCTAGGTGAATATTTTATCACACAAACTAGGTTCTGATTAATTTCTCAATTGTATTCATAAGTAAAACATCACATTCGACAAAATTTGATTTCATCTAGATACCCATCATCGATGGTATTCGATCTAAGTTTGTTAGTTGCTAAGTGAATTATATCGTACGTATTTAACGAATCCCAAAACAAATGTATTATAATGAAGGAAAGCGTTGCTATCGCGATTAGATAAATTTATAAACAATTTTCTATACTTACTGATAAGTGCTTTTATGTTCAAACACGGTATACCTACCTAAACAACAAGTTTCATTTTCATGTGATTAATTCAAATATTGCTCAAGATATTTGCCAAGACCAACGTGATTTTTGATGGTTAAAGAATCGGCATTACGATAGACAAGTCCGAGGTCATTATGTCCTGAACCCACGCCTAACATAAGCAATTTAACTTACCTAGAGATTATTCTATTACTTTATAACACGCCAATTACCATATTATTGATGGAGTTAAAAAGAACAGAGCAGTTACAATGGGCGACATTATCGCTTAATACAATTTCTGCCAGGCAATCTTTATTAATAATTTCGTTATCTGTATCATTATTATCAAACAAATTATCATAGCTTGTACTAACACCATCCATAAAACTTCACACTATCTTGTAAAGAGGAAACTGTAAGCGAATTTCCCCGCTCGAGTTTCCGTAACACCCTGTGCAACTTCGTTATCAGCTTTAAGTTTCGTACTGTAGTTAACTTGAACTTGAACACAAACTTTACCTGCATTCACTTAATATAATGCGGTAAGATAAGGGCTAATAATGTCTAAGTTTGTAGACTCTTGTTCGGTACAATGCATTGAATAAATGTAGTATTAATGCAGGCAGTATTCAACACAGTTACATTTATCTTAACAAATTTTTTTAGTGAAAGTTATAATGTACAAAACGTTATATGAGAGTCAGAAGAAACATCAACTTCGTCCAATTCCACCCAGTCGTTTAGTTCATCTATTAAATTCTTCATTGTTTTAGTTAAGAAAAACATGTCATCGACTCTTAATGAGTGTCCAAAATTTCAAATTAATCCTTTAGGCAGATACAAAACCCTTTAGGCACTTAAGGTCTTAGTACCGAAATGTTCAAGCGGTTCATTAAAACGATTCTCCTGAATTTCTAGACTATCAGAGGATAGTCCACTTCTTAGCGAGTCCCTTATCCTAAAAGTCCACTTCCCTGAACGTCCTTTCCCCTGAACTTTTGATCCACAATTTGTATACCGACATACACGTTAATAAAATCACGTTAAAAACAAAGTTTATCATTCACAAAGCTCAACTGAGTTTAAAGTAGCATAAAGTTTTCCTCCGCTTCATTTAGGATAATGTGTATAATCCCACTGTACTAATACGGATTACATGAGTAATCCATCTACATCGTGATGCTAAGTTACATCTAGTGTCGTGTCTAACACTAATTGGCTTTAAAAATAGAGATAACTGTTGACTCACGGCTCAATTGGAATAGCACTTCCATTCATAAATAGTGTAACGGCTTTTCCAAGGAGGCTATTACGTAACCACAGTTGCGGATTTTATGAAGCCTTCGCGCGTCCATCCATAGTCTATAAAATACTACACGCAAGACTGTATCATTCATCAGTTTTACTACCAATCGCCTCAAGATGGTTGTATAGGAGAATTTTGGAATGCTCAAGACGTGACTCCGTGACTCAGCGGTTAGACTATTCCCTTCGTAAGGGAAAGATTGCGTATTTTGAAATACAGTGTTATTTTTCTAGTATTATGAAATCAACTAAATAATTTCTTATGAAACCGATGTGTAACTTGCCCAACTTTTAAGCTCCTCATGGTAGAAAATATAATTATGTATTAAAAGAATCACAAAGCAATTTATCGCCCAATACTTGTTGACTTCGTACACATTTGAATTTAACAGATTTGAAGTTATTCTGAATAATTGTAATAATAGCCTTCATTGCAGGCTGTATTTGTGGTCCATATACCTAACCAATCTTAGCCTACTTTAGTAATAAGTGTAAAAAATAGGTATATGCGTTGCATTATACGAATGCAATCGCACCCAGAGTGCCAGCATCTGACGGTTACAGTTAAGTGTCTGATAATTCACGCAGGATCCCAGACGCTATAGAATAAAATATAACATTTTTATCAAGACAACAGACCGTTAGATCTTTTACTGCGAATTCGGTCTAAATATCGTAGCCCCAGGACTTAGCTAATAAGCCGGCATTATTCAGGTCAGGTAATGTTCGTCGACGCCCATTTCCACGAAGAACTGCAGTTACCTCAGGCTTAAATATATTGCCGGTAGAAAAAAGCGTTTGTTTTGTCGATTTTGTAGTTTATACATAAATCATGTTATTTACAGACCCAATGGGGTTGTGTATGTACATCTGAATCAGTTTAAGTAATTTTACGATCTGTTTACGATCATCTAAGTTCGTTATACAAACGTATATATTTACGAAATTGTTTCTTATGATACATATAAATACCTACAAACATGAGTATAATAAAGTGGTTAATTAGTTAATCAATAAAATCGTCATCAACAGTCATTTAGCATCTTTATTGATTGATTGACTTTTAGTCAAGTATGCATAATGTGTAGATTATTTCGATCTTTTGATTTTTATTTTATTTCGAGATCTTAAATTAGGCAATCTCTCGGGTTATCCAAAACACACCAAAGGCCGTCCATAGGCCACGTTGACCACTTTACATCAGGTGGGCCGTGTACTTGTCTGCCACGTGGTATAAAAAAGGTAACTGTTAACTCACTCAAACAGTGTTCGTTCCACGTATTTGATCTGTAACTTGACTTGGCCTGTCTTGCTATAGAGCAGGTAATTTAGTCTTTGATAGTGCCTTGCGGGTGAATATGGCCCATTTCGTTTGGCTTTTTTTACTTTTTATAGTATGAGAATGGGAACTGTTTTATTACGACTATTAGCAACTTTTACGGGCCATTACCTGAATTAACGATTGTTATGCATTCATTAACATTCGGGAATCCACCACTATTATTCCTGCAATATGTTGCAGCGCAAATCCTAAATTTAAATAACTCTAATATTAAAACATTCCCAACTTACCGCTGTGCCAGTTATCCTATTGTAATGTGTGTACCAATTATTTGAACTGACGAGACCGCATTCCACGTGCCAACATTGTTGTTAACTGATGGACCTCATTTGATCTTTTTGTTGAATGTACTTCCTAAATACTCATCTCGAGTTGCATCGCTCAGCGTTCAAATAAAAAAACTTCATTATGGATCAAAATCTTATGGTCATTTTATGTAACCTGTTGCCTGGTAGTTCTTTTTACTTAAGGTAATATTAGATAGAAGGGATAAGAAGAAAATAATGAATTATTGAATATGTTACCAGTAAAACAAACTGCTAACTGAAACTAAATAGAACTTAGTAATTAATAAAATTTTAACTAAAAGTTATAGGTATCTATTCTGTACTCTTGGTTTAATATTCTAAATCTTAATCTTAATATTCTTAAAATTAGGCGTATTGTTAAAATTTAGCTACTTTATTAACATGAGATCATCCACTTACAAAATGGTGTAGTTCATAGACTATAAAATACTAAGGCATCTACAGATTTGAATAAAAAAGTGAATCGTTGGTCAATTTCGAGCGCTTATATGTTTTTTAGAACAATTAGAGCATAACATAATCACTATTTGAATAAAGTATAGCCCAACCAGGAAACCCTCAGAAAACACGCTAAGCACCTCATGCGTAGTGTTGTTTCCGATTTTGAGTGGGGTCACCAAATGTCCTTGAAAAATGGAACAGGAGGCCGGTGCGCTTGTTTAGCGACTCATAGTACGTACATAAACATTATCAATGTAAACTCAACATGTGGGGGACACGACATTAACTTAAGTCCCCTTACTAGGAAGAAAAGTCAGTATAGTAGAATTAAATGTTTGTTTGCTATTCCATACCTTATTTCAATAACCTTACTGTATGAATTTGGCTGAAATTTTGCACACAAGTAGAGTATGCCAAAATAGGACATGGCAACTTTTTCGCTTGGCATACGTTTCAGTTTAGTTCCGGACAGACCTGCAAATAATGGCTAGTTTCTAGTTGTACATGTATGATGTGAGCTGTTGGACATGAAGTAACAAATCAAACATTCAAAAACTTTATAATCAAAAAAATATTACTCAATTACAATACGATTAAAACATTCATCCACAAAATGTCTGCAAAACCAAATGCACAGAGTTCGGGCAATGGTCTGTTCACCTTTTTCAAAGCTACAAATAAATATTTAAAAATATAACCACGTATATGTATTGTAAGAGTTTAGTATCATTTTATAGTCCAGTGATGTTATCCAGACTCTATGATTATACCATTCGGTATTTTAATTCGACGATATATAAAAAACTTCGGTCCATGTGGCCCCATGCTTTCGAGATTGGGTAACTCCATACGTCATGATTGCCACCGTTGTGAACCATCTCCGACGCGCGCCATTCAATCTCTGTGTTTATTTTTAATACGATCTACGTAAACGAAATTCTTTGGTTAATAACTTAGCACCAACATTTTTGATAACATGTCTACATCTAACTATGTATATACAAAAGCGATGGTTTATTAAAATTCACGTTTGCAAGCTAAATCATGTCCCATTATTTCTATTACTACAAATAAGCCATTTTATTCTACAATGAATTTATTGAAGGGGCTTTTAGGGATATTTATTCATTTATTCGCAAAAAATTATGCCCCCAACAACGATTGATGACTGTCGTTACAGCAACCCTCGAGATATGGTTGACGCCATATCGCTACTATCCGATAGATAGCTACGGCCCATTGAATCCGAAAATGACAGCTTGTGTAATTACTACAACGTACTTGCATTACAGATTTGATTACATTACGTCTAAATTAGTTGTGTCGTCAATTTGTGGTGAACATACATTAGATATTTAAAAACTTAGGCTATTTTCTATTTACGATGTTTTTTTTATTCTTGTCTGTGAAAGTACCTAATCAAATATGGAATAGTCTTCCTAAATATGGAAAACAGATATTACTCGTACACAAAGATTCTTAGACGCAAGACGCGTAGTGATCCTCTGCCTCTTTCTATCACCCTAAGTGCACGAGTTTTGAAGGATTTTTTCGAACCTCCTCGCATCAATTTCAAGCAGGTCATTCCAAACATTATTTATAAGTTAACGAAATAAGGTCAATGTTACAAATCTGTGCCTTTTATTGCTTGTTTCATATATACCAATTTCATTTCCCCATCCAATGTTGTCATACAGTTATTCCAATTTGTCTGCTTGTAGAATAGTTGCGTCAAACAAGGCGCGATGCTCGTTACATGAGGGCACACATCTTAACCTCTATTAAGCCGCATCACTGCTTAAAGAGCGCGCCTCCCACGGTTTCTTCCTTCTCCAATTCAGGCTAACTATTATAACACACATTTGGAAATATATTTCTACGGACAATTCTCGAGGGTGGGCATTTCCTATTGCGGTCGTCCCGTTTGAGTTGATTGGCTCCCGGAATGTTTCGCCAATTCGGTCTCTGAGGTCATGATCTGTTAAAACTGTTTCGTATATGTTCTGGTTATGACATTCCTTGGATTTGATGTTCTGAACTTTGATATAGCAATTGGATCGGTCGTTTTAGTGAGTAGTTTCGATTACCGCGCTATTTCTCACAAATTGAAGGAGTTTGATTTTACCTTGTACTCATATAGTTGACGAGGTACCACTTTGATTTCAGTTATTATATTCGATACCAGTGGTATCGGCTACGTAGAGACCCAGCAAACCTGGCAGAGATTAACCGTCTGGCCAACATTTGATAATTTCTGAAGAGTATCCTGCTGCACACTCAATCAATTAGCGTATCGCAGTCCACTACTGGACCTCTCCCAATATGCGTCATTGTTCCAGGCCACCTCAGCCACCTTTTTCAGGTCGTCCCTACATCTGGCGGGGGACCTACACCTTCCGTTTACTTTCTCGCGGTCTCCACTCTAGGATTCTTGCTCCAACGGCAACGGCCTCCAACGCAAAGAAATTATGTTGTGTGTGAGTTGCGATCTCTTCTTCGTTGTACTACAGTTATAATTAAAAGTTGAACTGTAAAAGTATTCTGTACAATATATTCAGCAACTTTTATCGTTAACTGTACAATACATGTGTATATTTGGTCAAATAATTCACTATTCTAATCCACGTGAAGGTGATATGTTTTCTCAGATATCCCCCTGTACATATTTGTATTCAACGTTTCCGTCGGAGTCGCCGTACGATAACACCTGGTTAAGTTCATTCACCGCCTTATAGAAGCTCCTTTGCAATTATTATTATAATCTTTTAGCGGTTCCTTATCACAGGTTTTGAAGCTATTTGAAAATGTTGGTTTACTAATCGATATTGATGCCTTGGCAATCAAAATGCACATTTTAACGTGCTTACGGTGCAATGTGATCGATCATATTAATGCAGTTGATCAATGCGGCGTCACGTACCAGACTGATCGCAAACAAATGCGTTAAGTAATAGAAACAGAGTCACGTTATATTCGTATTAATTTCTCCTTCTGGGCAGGGAAATTCCATAACCCCGCTATTTGTTTCTGTCCTTAGAAATCTCACTAAACTACTCTACAATATTTCGAGTTTCTGCTAAAAAAAACCTTTTGTTATAAAGTCGCATGCTTTTACTAACAATAGTAGATATAGTGTAGACATAAGTTATAGACCCAAAATATGCTCAAAATACAAACGCTGTACCTGTTTTTAGGGTCCGTCTGTTGTGGATAGCACGGTGTGCAACGGTGGCGGACGAACTCAAATCTACCAATCATAGATTCTAACAAAACGTTCCGCGCACCAAGACCTCGTTTCTTTCGCGGATTAGGTCCAAAACCCGTGCCGCTAAGTAAAAAGTAGGTATAGGAAGTCAGAGGGCCCCAACATGCAGCTTTGGGTGAAATAAGGCTTTCATGATGATTAGAAGTTCAATATTTAACGTTGATATTTCAGTTCAAATTGACAATCATGATCATCTTGCAATCAACTCAGAGCTCAGGGTCCGCTGACTGTCTTTTCTTTCACCACTTCGCAAGGTCTTGGGCGTCCATAGCAGTGAGATGATTGACAATCATCAATTTTAAATTTATACCATCACTTGATCTTTATTACAATTTTAAATTGCCAACAGATATTCCGCTACAAAAAATCACATTATACATTATAAAAAACGTTTCGGTACGGCAAAAACCACTCTACATTAGTTTTTTTTGGTTGCTTCATAAAAATGATTTATCGAAACGCTATCCAAACTACTTACCGGTACGTCTAGCACCTGACCTTCATCACCAGGTGTGAGAACAGAGTACCTATCTACTAAATTAAGGTAAGAAACAGGTACACAAACTGCTCGTCCTCCGAGCCAAGTACCGCGAGTAGTAAACCGCGGTAGCCTAGTGGTATGGGTAATGGACTGCTGAGACGACATCTCGGGTTCGATCCCAGGTTTACCATGGCACACACCAATGACTTTTCGATGCTTTTCGAAGTTATGTGTATATTTATCACAGGTTTATAAGTGCCCGGTTAATGGCCATAGGCTTGCCACCTAATACATTTGGAGCTAAACATAAATTGGCGAAATGTGGGTGCTAGCACCTCTGCCTACCCCTTCGGGGATATAGGCGTGAGTTTATGTTATGTTATGAATCACTTCCAACTAGGATTCGGGGAATCTATGTCCACAGCCCACTAACGATATCTTACGACACGGATCTTGAACTAATGAGAGAGACGAGGTCCTGTGGGCCTAGACAAAGTGCATTTCTATTGGCTACATCGTCAATATGTCATGCCATCGTTACATCCCGTGCTATGCTCAAAAAATAGCCTAAAAACGAGAACTTCGCGTATAGACCTCATTTTGGGCCTACAACTCGTGCCTAAACCAAAACCAACAAAACAAGAAATCAAAACAAAAAAATAACAAATCAAAAACTCATCAAAATCTAGACAAATGCATGTATTAAAACAGATATGTAAGCGACAAAAATCTCACGTAAAAGGCTTAGCAACCCTATTTAGAGTTCGATGTACTATCGATTGTAGGAATTGCTACTGGAAATACTATTGAAAGAAAATACTAGATAAGCCTTAGTGCCTTAGCAACATGGATTGCAAGTGCCTTAGCAACATGGATTGCACAAGTATATATAAAAACTTTCGTCTGAATGTTCGTGATCGTCCAAATTCTAAAAACGGAACGGATATAAATTAAGACTATATAATATGTTGATGAATACACAATACATATATAGTCACCCGATAATTTCTACTTACAAATAGAACAGAATACTGCTAAAAATGTTAACCTATCAACGAAGATTCTGAAGTTCGAAAGGTTTATTTTACTGAGTCAGATTGCATTTTCTCAATAACATCACTGCGCGGACTTCGAACGTGATCTCTCCCGTCTAATTTATGGTGTTCTGCGTTTATGTACTTAGTGTTTTCACACGATTACAATTTCTAATTTCAATAATATACCTCTACTGTCTGGAGTATTGCAACTGTAGCTTAATGCGTTTTGGTAAGACTGACTTTATAGTTGAAAATAGATGGAAGGAGAGAATTAATACAAAAATAACAATAAACGCTTTGAACAGTACAAAAGAAATTGTGATTTCCCTATCTCCGAAAGTGTTTTCTTTTTAACAAGAGACATAAAATGCTGATGGCCTCGCTAGCAATAAGAACACATGTGTGCAACGACTCACACCATCAAGACAAGACAATCTTATACTTTACGAGCGTTTTATGGTCCTTGTATTAGCTAATACGAACGCGGTAAACTTTTATTAGTGAAACAGTATGGCATAATGGTGGTATATACGAATAGGAGAACCTTTGGCTATTGTTAGAAGGAATTCGGTTATAAACCAGGCGATTGCTGTTAGCATGGCGAAATAAATATGCCTAATTCCAGTAAAGTTCTTAAAAGAGAAGAGAAGAAAATAAAAGATAAGAGAAGTTTAGTCATTCGTAAACGGTGGTTGTCGACTGGTTAACATGAATGGTAGAATTTGCGTAAAACTAAACGAATTTAGATGTGTCGACGGATACGAAGTTACGGAATATACCGTTAGTCGACCCGAATAGGAGCCCTGGATCAGCCTGCTTTATACTTTCATCCTTTATATAATAAAAGTAAATGCAGGAGAAAGAAAGGGCTCTTCCCTTTCAGCCATGAGCAAGTTATATTGAAAGTGACACGTCAATTTGAGTTCACCTCGCCTGATGTAAGCTGAAGGCAAAGTCTCAGGAAAGAGCATCACCATTACCAACACGTACAGTGTTACAATGTTGCCGTTCAGGTTGACAACCTCATCAGATGCTTTTTCACGCCCCGCTTAAAGTACCCGGGAAGGAAGAAGGAGCACGTGAGCAGGTTAGAATTCCAAGACTTAATGGTGCGGCAAAGCAGTCTCACCGAACCACTTAGGTGGAATATTCTGCACATTATGTTTCACTTGAGATAAAAGTAATTGTCTTTATCAGCGAATCATTTATTAATATCGTCTGCAGTTTTCTTATACGAAATATTCTATATATTTCAAAGCTCTTACTGATGAATTGAGTTCATGCAATTTTTATTACACCACAATGTTGTACGCTACTTGTATTGATTCCTCATGGTTGTATCGCGTGTTCAACACCCTAATCTGAAGCTTGTTTTTTATCCTCGATGTAATATTTACTGATGGGACATGGTTTATTTATAGAACAACACGGTTCTGTTGTGAACCACTTATATAATTTTCAGAAAATATTTCTATTGACAGAGGATAAGCCCCTTACAACCTATTTATCGGATCCTATTGTTAAGAGTTTCCCTCCCTGTGTGTATAATGGTTTGTTTTCGAAGAATTATTGCTGCGGAAGTTTGATCTCACACTTGATAACTAAATTTATTTGTATGACAAATACACGTCTCGTTTTGAAAGTCAAAACATCAAGTTCTGAATTTTGCCAAGACATATTCCCGACATATTAAGTCTTCATTCAATTAGCCAATCACAGTCCACTGCTGGTTATAGGCCTCTTCCAATGCGCTATTGCTGCCGATCTTCTGCCTTTCACATCCAGTCCACCCTAGCCACCTTTTTCAAATTTTCCGGTGTGCTCCCCCGGCTCCTTCGATCCTGCGGCAGATGTGGCCAGCCTACTATCACTTCAGCATGGCTATTCTGCATTGGCCACCTTAATTCTTTATCGGGCTATGATTCCCGGCAAAATGTATATTAGCACTAATCAGGAACCGAACCGACGATCTCTTACATATCAATCAAACGCCCTACCGCTATACCAGACGGGCCATGTAAATAATGCAGCCTTATATTTACGATCCATCTAAATTAATCAATTAATTCCTAAAATATTTTCAAAGTACTCAGTTTATATATCCTGTTCGAAAATCGTTATCATTCACTGACATGAGTAATTTTACGGGTAAAAGATACTGTTTATGTATACATTACACATATATGTATGTAATTCCTAAAAATATTGATTGTCTAGCGTTATCGGTACATTGATAACACAATCACATAGCCATCGATAGAAGGTAGGTAAGTATGCCCTTCTTGAAGGAGACGCAGTACATATATTGTACTGCGTCGCCTTCAAACTCGATATCGTTTTAAGGCTATTCAATTGTTATTAGGTAAGTATTTACTCAATAGTACTAAGCCACGAAGCCACGTCTGAAACATTTGTAATTCTACAACCATCTTTGGGGGGATGGTGAGAGTCATCTACCGATAAATCATACGAACTATCGTTCACAATGAACGCTACAGTTTTCTTTTTATAATTTCGCCTCATCAATATATCAATATACTGAAAAATTAAACCGCGGTAGCCTAGTGGTATGGGCAATGGACTGCTGAGACGAGGTCTCGAGTCCGATCCCAGGTTTACCATGGCACACACCAATGACTTTTCGAAGTTATGAGTGTATTTATCGCAGGTTTATAAGTGCCCGGTTAGTGGCAATAGGCTCGCCTCCGATTACGTTGGGACCTAAACATAAACTGGCGAAATGTGGGTGTTAGCACCTTTGCCTACCCCTTCGGGGATAAAGGCGTGAGTTTATGTTATGTTATGTTAGATCAGAAAAACAGAAAAGCTGAATGCTTCGAACCTGCTTTAGAACCTTCATGTCTTAGCGGTCAAAGCGTTTCCCCTGTGGGGGAAAGATCGCGGTTTCGAATCCCATCGAAGCATTCATTTTTTCCGATCTTTATATAATGTAATCAAATTCTTTAATAATGCGCCTTATGTGAATCGCACGCAATTACTCTTATGTATAACATCAAGCTTAGTCTCAATGACAACCGCGCCTCGTTCCGCTCGCTAGTATCGAGATCACACTGCGTGCTCCATTTCCTACAGTTGCATAATCCAATCGTGTTGCATACGATCGATTTTCACTTTCGCATGCATATGTTTCTATAGAAATATGTGTTCATATTTAATGTATGAGGACTATTAAACGACTAAGAGGGCAGTCAGGACCGTTTGGGCGCATAACGTCCAAAGCGCAAAATGGTAAGCAGTAGTAAAATGGTAAAAGAGCAGAATGGTAAAAGAGCAAAATGGTAAAAGAGCAAAATGGTAAAAGAGCAAAATGGTAAAAGAGCAAAATGGTAAAAGAGCAAAATGGTAAAAGAGCAAAATGGTAAAAGAGCAAAATGGTAAAAGCGCAGAATGGTAAAAGAGCAAAATGGTAAAAGCGCAGAATGGTAAAAAAATCTGTTGTATCCCATGATGATAAATAACTTAATTTTGGTGAATTGTGACTCCCTAACAGGAACAATTTAAAAAAAACATGAAAGTTTTTTGGAAAACCATTTATTTTCAAAAATATTATAATTTCATTTTGGTTATAAAGTTGATTGAACTTTATAACCAAAATGAAATTATAATATTTTAATGTTCATAATTGACATTGTCTACAATGTTTTCACCTCATATTTGTTGTAAAAGGTAATATGTCGTTTTCTTCATACATTAAAAAGTAAAAAAAAAATACATTAATAATAATAATTAAATACCTACATTAAAATCTAAAAAAATGAATTTAACCAAAACAAAAGAAGGCAGGAATACAACAAGGATGTGTTCCATAATACCTCTTGTACCCGCAAGTCATATTCACGAAACGTGGCAGCATATACTGCACCAGAGACACTTGAAATGAGACGTTTTCGACTTTATTTTGAGAAAAATTGGTACCCTCATCTACCAGCAAGTACTTTAAGTTGTGCTGAAGAGCGGCATAGGGACAACCAACGCCCTTGAAGGATGGCACCATCGCCTTAATTGTAGAATACCCAAAAAACCTAATTTGTATCTGTTTATTTCTAAATTGCGAAGAGAGGCTAAATTGTGGGATGTATGCTTAAATGATTCTCTATTTAAATTATGTAGAAAAAATAAGAGAAAGCTTAGTGACATTAAATTTGATAAAAAATACCGAAGACTTGTGACAAAATTGAAGCGAAATACTATCACAATTGTCCAGTTTCTTAAAAAAGTAATATTTTTGAGATTATTACAAAAAAATAAAAAAAGCTAAATTATTGATAAACACAAAGCATTTGTCAATTTTCTTTTCTTTACATTGATTCTTTAACTAATTTTTTTTTCTAAGAACTACAAAGCAGTTCAGGATTATTTATTACTTTCAGTAATAGTTTTTTTAATCTGATATTAATGATTTTATCAGTAGTAGATGTCGATGAACATTAAAAAGTATTATTATTTCTTTTTGTTGGTCTCATGAATGTTGATTATTTTATTTTTGCAATGAATATTGCACATTTTATTTTGACATTTTTATTTTTCAATTTGATTTCATTTTTATGCAATAGTTATGACTTGCAGTACAGTAATATTTTCTTTGATCATAAAGTTGATTGATTTTGAAAATAAATGGTTTTTCAAAAAACTTTCACGTTTTTTTTAAATTGTTCCTGTTAGGGAGTCACAATTCACCAAAATCAAGTTATTTATCATCATGGGATACAACAGATTTTTTTACCATTCTGCGCTTTTACCATTTTGCTCTTTTACCATTCTGCGCTTTTACCATTTTGCTCTTTTACCATTCTGCTCTTTTACCATTTTACTACTGCTTACCATTTTGCGCTTTGGACGTTATGCGCCGAAACGGTCAGGACGATGTTCTTTGTCCTTCTTTGTCTATACGTGTCGACTCCAAGAACTTTGACCCTTTCATCATGGTCTCCTATCATCTCAGCACTCGGGTTGCAGTTCACTTCCACTATGAACTTCAAGATACGCTTTTTTTATATAAGATATCTCCTCGCCAAATGGTAAGCTAAAGGCAAATTTTCAATGATTTTTCGTGCCCTGCTTAAGACTCGGAACCGTAGGAAGAAGTTTCATGTTCCTCCTCCTCCATTATTGCACCGTCTTGGGTGTTAGTTAGACCGTGATCTTTAACGGCGTTACGGAGATCAAATCTTTTTAGTATATCCCTCCTACTGTACTGTACCGCATAATAAAAACTAGCTTTTGACTTTTTGAATGTTGAATGAGAGATATTTTTTTTAATTTTGGCGAACGCAGTCATTCATCCAGACTTCCGCCAATGTTCGTTATATTTGCTTCCAATTCAAGTGTCAAATGATTCGTTGACGTTCGAAATTTGAAACAAAACTTGATATTTTAGCTTTTAGGTGCGTGTGACTGGTGCCTCTGGTGTTCCGTGACACAGCTTTAGTATAAAAAGTGGTCATTATTTAAAGGCTTTAAATTTTTATTCTTATCAATTTCAGCTATAAGACGATCTCAATGACTATTATCCCGCAATCAATTAAACAATACTGCACCGTTATGTGTTCATTAGCATCAGGTGATTTTTATTTAGAACTCATTTGCCGAAATAATCTCAGGTTTGCCATCGTAATTTGAATTTAGACAGTTCAAAATAAAGTTTATAATGCATGTCGTTGAATACTTAGAGTAATGGTAACGGTAAACCGCCTCCTTGCACAACCTCACGATGCTGCTTCAAATTCACGGCTGCATTGTGTTTCATACCTTATAAGGGCTATATCTCATGGTTAGTATTACTTATCTGGTAAAAGAAACATTGCGACGTAATTTAAATTTTAATAATTTAGCCCCTAAAAAGAACAAGTTGAAATTAAAATTAACTCTACACTAAGAATGTTACTAAGGAGAATGAATATCTCAAAATCTAAGTTCGAAAAATGTTTTCATTGCATTTTCAAAAAAATAAACTAAACGTTCATCAATGCGCCTACAGTTGGGCTCCTTACTTTACCATTCATTGGTTTAAAAGTAAAGAGTAATAACTGTAGAACTGTGTAAATTAACCATAAAAAATTGATACCAATCACAGACAAAATAATTCGCCAGACAGGGCCTCGCTCCTCTCCCGACTTAAGTCCAAGGTTCTATTTACAGTTATGATGTATATGTAATGATTTTATTTGTAATGACTTCCTCTCCTAAATATTCCATTCCATTATTATTCCACTAGCTGACCCGCGCAACTTCGTCTGCATCACCCCGTTTTTGCAACATTTTCCATTCTAGCTCCGCAGCTGTTGGTCGTAGCTTGATGTTATTTACATATAAACCTTCCTCTTTAACCATTCTATCTATTAAAAAAACCACACCAAAATCCGTTGTGTAGTTTTAAAGAAGACCCGTGCAACTTCGTCTGCGTCTATAGTATCAAAGACATAGAATGCGACTTTGTTTTATACTATGTAGTGATTTACATAATCCTAGCCATCAACCGGCAAAATCTGTTAATACCGAAACAAACGATATTTCATAATTAAGGTTATTGCCACTTAACAGAAACTTTCAAAACATTATTTTATGGCATGCTACCTACCATTAACGGCTCATTTAAACATGTCAGCTGTCTGAACAAAAATAACTTCGAAGATCAACAGTCTTGATTACATTACGATACGCAAAATATTTACTATTACAAGCCTCTATTAACATTCTACATCGTAGTTCGATAGCGTCACTAAAAAAAATATAAATTTATAATAGGCTAGAGTACTTTTTTTCCTTAACAAAGTCGAGGCAAAGGAAACCACTGCCATAAGCCACACGGCCTGTTCTGAATGTCAATGGATGGTGTGAGTCATAAATACCGCGTCAGCGACACAATCACCTGCATGCCTCACTACAATATTTAGCCAACCTTATCTATTATATAGCAACATACAATTTATTTTACTTCTAATTCTAGCGCCAGTCTCCGCGTGGAAGCGTGGAATTATGAACCCATTCTCGGGACATACCAAAAATTTATATTTATATCCTGCTGAATTTATTTGGCTAGGAGTCCATACGCCACTTTTAAAATTTGGATAAATCCTGCTCCCCGAATATTTTTGGTGTTAATATATGATTAACGCTATATAACGCTATTTAAAATCTATAAATGTAAGTGTAAACTGCGAGTTAATCAAAAATGTACCTTAAAATTACTAGTTTGCTACTGTATATATATTTTTGCTGTCTGTATTTTTTTTTAGGTACTTTTGGTAAACTAAATTGTTTGTAGTTTTTTTTTTCATATAAGTAGGAGTTGACACAAAATCTACTCGTAAACTGATGCATTAAAAAAAAACACAAGATGCGACAGTAGAGATGCTGTATGAAATATTGATGTTGATATTGAACGAGGTGTTGAGTCATAACTGTCAGTGATAACATAGTCGTACGAGTTATCTTATCTTATTTGATTCATATTCTTTCGTTCGTATGTATCCTAGAATTTAAGAAAGTCATATTCTGGGAAACATCGGTAATACATAAAGGAGTGTTTGAACATACAGTGGGCTCCAAAACTTCCTGTACATCTTAAGAGCTATAAGTCTTTTGATAACCAAAGCATAACTGTTTATTAATCTGTGAATAAAGTCAATTTAACCAAAACACGACGTCGATCGATGTCTTGTTTCTTTATAAGAAAATAAGTGAACCAATGCAGGTAGCTAAACTTAATCGTAAATAATAATTAAGTTAGTCCATGAACTTTTGGTTGCGTCTAAGGATGTTTTACCTTTGAACCAATAACCCCCCGTCCCCCGTCCCCCCGCTAAGGCTTACATACATAATTATTCACGCCTGTAAATCTCCGAAGGGTAGAGATGTATCAACACACTGAACACACATTTCGAACTTTGCTTTTCGAGCCCTAATTGTAGGGGTCGAGCCTATTGCTGTTAACCGGGCACTTGTTTTAAGTATAATATATGTATAACGGCTGTATTTCTTGCTTACCTATGAAAATCACATGAAACCCTATCCATCCCACGGGAAGAGATTACGAGTAAACAACACTGAAAATTCTGCATTGTTTTGTTATGTATGCCGTATGATTTGAAAATAAAATAGATTATGAGTATTCAATAAAGATTAAGGTACTCTACCGGGAACTAACACGTTAAGGCAATAAGATAAAAAAATCTTTAAAATGTTAGGTACTTATTTATTAAAAAAAGTAGCTTTCTCTGAACCTTTTCCCAACACGATCTTCATCAACTTACTAATGAAACTAAGATTCGGCTATTATTCGATATATGACTAACAAATGTAGTGTATATAATAATCATATGTGATAAATACATGATTAATCGCATAAAAACGCTATAAATAAATAACTAATGTATTCAGTCTGAATATCGATATCGTGAGAATTAATAATACACAAGAATCTGTCACCTTATTCCCACTGAATGACAGACAAGCGCCGCCGGCGCAACTGATTCACAACAACGTAATCACTGGCGCATGCGCTGTACCGATATGGTCGAAATCATCCCATATAAGGCTCGAAGTCTATTAACTGCATTACTTTCCTAATGGAATTGTCAATTATTATGTAGGTACGCAAAAAGTAATCTTTTTACTATTTATTGAATGAAGTGTTAAATGGAAATTATAATCATGCATGAGATCTATAAGGTGCTCAAAATATGGTCTATACGTGCAGAATGCGTCTATGGGTTGTCTTCTGAGGATATTAAGCGATTTAATGGACTACCATTAAATCGCTTAATATCCTCAGAAGACAACCGAGTTCAAATCTATCAATCATAAATTATGTGAAAACAAACAGCGCGCGCCTGTGCCTCGTTTCTCTCGCGTTTTAGGTCCAAGATCCGCGCCGATAGGTATACTTTAGTAGTATCTACATCTTATCTATTAAACGAGCTATTATTTTCATAATCATATTCATTACATTAATATCTGCGTAACTATTCCAACGATTTAGATGAACTTTTGTTAAGATAAGATCTTACTTTTTTCAGTTTATCTACCTATGTAAGTGTAAGTATATCTAAAAAAACGTACACAGCGTTGTATATAAAACAAATAATATTATAATGAAACTACATTTCATAAATCTGGGTTATTTTCGATTCTATGCATTGCTTTTTTTCCTTTTCCGTTCTAAAATAGCGTTATAAAGCGCTGTTTTAAAACCAAAATATATACAGTAGGTAAATTCAGGTACTTGCATTGTCGGTTTATAGCAGACTCTCAATAACATAAGACGACGAGTCAGCGATGACTTAGCCACTGTCGATGTCGTTTAAAACTATACTTAGGCAACAGTTCTCTGTAGATTTACTGTAGTCAAATATATATGTACCTAGCTGAGATAAAGAGAAAGGAAAAGAAATACTTAGTCGGAAATCGGACCCCGGACTTCGAAGTGAAAGCTTCGGATGCGACCGGGACTAACACAGAGATAATGATGATGATATGTAACTAGCTTGTTTTTGGTGCAACCCACGACACTCGCACGTGCAGACTGCCACAATGAACTCCGGAAGTTATGCAGGAAGCCGTTGGTCTGTAACACCTCCGCACAACGCCTGCTATAAATGACGTCACGCTCATTCATTTCGACTGTTTATGTTATGCTTTTGACGTTATTACAAATGTTAACTTAAATTTACTACGAGGTCGTTTACCTTCTTCTTCATTCTGCTGTTAATTCTCAGTTCGTGCCAGCCAGGACGACAGCCTCGTCCTCGAAGAGGCTCAGGTGCAGGATTTCCTCTCATGGCTAAGAGGCAAGACACCAGTCGATCTTGTAATAGGCAAGACTAATAATAATGGAAATGACGATTGAGACAGTGAATCGCGTAGTCTAACCACGAATACTCATGAAGCATTCGAAATTGAAAATGGTTGTATAGGAGAGTATCGAATGACGTGGCTTCGTGGCTTAAGGCTGTAAGGAATAATCGCAGAGTTCCGTCGAAGCATCCGATCTAAATTTGATTTGAAAACCAAGGAAAAGTCATAAGCCCCTCGTCGCTTCTCGGCAGGAGAACATCCTATTAATCACAAATTTCTCGAAAACACCTATATCTATTTATATCACGACACAACCGCACATGCCAACCTTTAAAATTTTACATAAGCACATTATATCTTTATGGCCCGTCTGTTCTCTTCAAGTGGATTCGTATAAAAATAATCGACGTGGAAACTTGAAGGCGGTCGTTTTATTTATTGGCATTCTGACAAATGGCTGAACCATGACATGCATGAAAGGGAAATTTGAAAATATAATCTCTAAGGGGGGCCACACACCAAACCGGCAAATACACCAAAACAGCGAATTTAGCTACATTTACATAGCAAATGCTTCTTGTCATTTTACTTGACAGTTTGCTATGTGCGCAACAAAATGCTGCTTTGGGCTCCAAAAGTGCCTGTATCCATAATCCTTTGATAGCTTAAGTATAATTTAACTAATGGTAACATAGATAGCGTTAATGACATAAACTAGATGGATGTCTTGTTTTTTTTTTAAATTAACTCATACAAGTAGTAGCTAAAACTGAAATATATTAATAAGTTGATCTATTATCCAGTAGCTTCTAAGACTAGTAGTTGTGTAGTGGCATCAATACATTCAATTTTAGTTTGAAACTTTTGAACCCCTCTGTACATTACTGCACCTATCAATGAAACTCTAATCACTGTAACAAATGCGCTCTTTGAAGTTCTGTTAAGTAAATTAGCAAAGAGAACAATGACCATAGACAAGGGTATTTACCAGAAACAATACTGGCACAGATAAAGTTACGCTAAGCCAGGTTAACACCATATGAATCAATTCTACTGACTCTTACATAACTGAGAAGCATGGGTACTGTCATGGGTGTGTTCTTCGACGATAGATTGAAGATACCAATGTTTGTTCCCTTTAGATACGTATTCATGATCCCTAATTGTAGATGTTACCTTTACGAATTTTTATGTAAATATTAGGAATGCTTACAAGCTCATAGACAATTGTGTCAACAATATTTTCAAATCGCTATTGACAAGCCTCCACATATAAATATATCCCTAATTCATTGATACACTTTTTAAAAACCCCGACACATTTTGGAAACTCGAGTAACTGTTCCTCTTAGATACATTACCAACTTCTGAATGTGTTACGTCAAAGTAAGTATATGTAATAATATTTTGTAATGAGTAGGTATATAATATTTTGTCAAAGTCGCGGGCACCCGTTGAATGCAGACCGCCTCCAACCGGTCGGATTGGAGTTTGATGCGGGAGGCCTATGTTCAGCAGTGGACTTCCTATAGCTGAAAAGATGATGATGATGATGATGATGATGAATATGTAACGTGATTCTTGTTAAGCGATATCTGTACTACCTCTCTGTATCTACTTAGTAAGTGATACTTACTATACTATAAGCACATGAAACCATGGGCGTTTGCTATGTTGCTATCATTAAAAAAAGACATTGTATGTCAGAAAAGTCGTTGACACCATAATATACACATGAATTCGCTCTGCGTCGCCGACAAGGTTTCCGTTTCCTCTTGAAGCCATTCAAGTACCGTGTGAAGTTGTACAATACTTTTTAATATTATTGACAATGCGAGCCTACTTCGTATCCTGTTGTCATGCATCCTTAATTTCATACCTATCCCCGACTATCCCTAAAATAGACCTAGAACTGTATCCCCTACCTTCTCTGGCTTACTGAGAGTTGAAATCCCTGCGACATCACTTAATAGCAGTCTCATAGCACAAGACTATCTTACGCAATTCATACTAATATTAAAACGCAAAAGTAACTTTGTTTGTTACGCTATCGCGTCTAAACCACTGGACCAATTTTAATGAACTTTGATATAGAGATAGATTAGATTTTTAGAAAGGACATTGGCTATGTTTAGGTCGTTAACAGCTATCAAGTATCAACATGAGCGGAGCTACAGGTAAAGGCTAGTGTTGGCATATTCTGGTGATCACTTGAGTTACATTATTTTATTGTGTATAATAAAATCTAATAACTGCCTTTTAGACTGCCATAGATGTAAATAGTGCTTTGATCTCAATAGCAAGTATTTCAGGACTTCTGTTTTACAGTACTCTAAAATGGGGTAATGTGCATCATCACATGTTTTTTTGTAAATCAGGTACATTTTGCTAGCAATATTTTAACTTTTCTGACTGACTTCTCCATTGTCAAAGGAGCAAGCAGTGAATTAGACTAAACTACTTATTAAATTACATTGTTTGACCGCTTTTTGAGGAGGTACGATAACAACAGCCACCACTAATTATACAGACAGACATACTAATATGGCACGTAAGTACTTTACTGTTTCCTAAAAGAGAAACAACACAAAAAGCTCCGATGTTACTCACAAGCTAATTTCAACGAAGCAAAGAGTTAACATTAGTTTTTAGTTACTGTCCGTTATTGAACTCATTCATTATCTTATTCATTATGAACTAGAAAGGTTGAAAACCGCTTTGACTAATTACTTCACTTTCTTTTTCATTTTCAATTTCAACATAAGTAGTGCGGTGTTCATTTGACAATTTTGAATTATACTTATATTAGTTTTGGGGGCTATGATTTGTCGATTAATGTAAACAAATCGAAGTAATCCACTAATTTATTGAATTTAAGCGTATTTTGTTGGTTTATTAAGTATAAAAAGCTCTAGCGACAAAAAATCTTCCTTAATCTGTTATACATAGAAAGCATTGTTGTCATATAATTGTGAAAGTTTGTGAAGACGTTTGCTACTCAATCACACTCTAACGGCTGAACGAATCTGACTGAAATATGGCACAGGGATGGATTACATACTGCCTGGAATAACACGAGCATTTTCATACTAAGAATGGCCATGGGTCCCCATAGTTTGCGGGAACGAGGTCAAAACTCCAGGCGGGCGAAGCCGCGGGGACTAAACTGCGACCAGCTTGGGAGTGTCTAGACAAGTTCACAAGTCTGCTGCAAATCGATATCACACCCTTTGTTTGCACCGGTTTAATAGCGTGGAGCTTCCTTCCATCAGCAAATCACTTACATGGCTTCCACCGTTAACTTTATAGTAAAGCTTCCTTTGTTAGTAAGGTGTGTGTGGATATTGCAGAGTTAGGTATAAATGCACTATGCATAATGTTTCGAAGAGACTGCTGTGATTCTACAAATTTAAAAAATTATTTTTAAATTTATATACCGCAATGACGGTGCTAAATAACCCATGTTTTTACTAACTTAGTAGATATTTACAGAGAGATACTACTTTTTTTATCGTGCGCAAAATACCCACGGATACCACCTCCGCCACTTGGTTGTTGCCACTCGCGTGAAACACAGAAATCGTTCTAGCAACCCATAGGATATTATAATAAGTAGCCAATTTCTGTGCCATAATTCATCTCGATTCATTCAACTTCGTCTGTCGTGACTAGGGATAAATGCCATCCATCTAAGATCATTGGAATTTTTTTATTCTATGTTTGAAAACTAATTAGCATCATTGTCAAGGAATAGTAAGTAAACATGTAACCTAATCTACTATATAAAAATAAGTCGGGTTTTCCTTCCTGACGCTATAACTCCAGAACGCACGAACATATTTCCACGGTTTTGCATTCGTTGGAAAGGTCTCGGGCTCCGTGAGGTTCATAGCAAAGAAAATTCAGGAAAAATTTCAACAGAAAAACGGACAAATCATTTTTCACATGGCAAAACGGAGTTCGCCGGTTTTCTAGTTTTTTATATTTATTTTACCTCAAATTACATCAAACAAGGTAAATATGACAAACAATTATTAAACATACATCAAACACACGCGGTCTACAGCGCGAAGTGACGTCACGCCCGAATTCGTCTCGTGTCGGTGACATCATGCTAGGTGCGTAGGCATATCAGTGCATTAAACAATCATTACCCCAGTCATTGCACTAACTCGGATAATGCGATATGAGCGGTTTATGACCAATTGTGTTACACATTAAATCGTAAGTGATGACGAAGCTTCATGTGCTGTGGACATACAGCTTTACATTTTACTTTTCACCTATTACTACTATTCCCTTCCTTTATACATCGCTACATAGTATAAAACAAAGTCGGTTTCTCTGTCCCTATATCCCTATGAATGCTTAAATCTTTAAAACTACGCAACGCATTTTAATGCGGTTTTTTAATAGATAGATTGATTAAAGAGGAAGGTTTATATGTGTATAACATCATGCTACGACCGACAGGTGCGGAGCAGAAATGAAAAATGTTGTAAAAACGCGGTGACGCAGACTAAGTTGCGCGGGTCAGCTAGTATTTTATAAAGTAAAGGAATAGTACCTGTGAAAAACTGCCGCAGTTATAGGGCATATTATATTAGCCACATGAATAGTCACCCTAGTAAGCGAACAAAAAATGGTAGACCAAGAGCGGATTTTTGTTTCTTTTCTTTTTTTAAGCCACTTAGGTGGCAGACAAGCACACGGCCCATGTACTTATGCCTGTGTATTAAAAGGTTTGTAGACATAGGCGTGAAATACACTCCATATAGCTATCTATATTCTTTAGTGTCCACGTAAACAGTCAACACATTGGGAGTAAAACGTGAAAAATTCAGAGGTCCCTTAAACTGTTATCTTAGACTGATATTGAAATCCTCATTTCATAGCTTATTTTGTCCCTTTATTTCGTAATTATATCCTTAAATTGTCCCTTAAGTTTTATTAATTCCTCAAACCCTACATACGATGAGCATAAACGTAAAATGTATGAACATAATATTGTTATTATAAACTTTACTATTACATCACTTTATTAATTTTCGAATTAACCCTTCACTGCCTCATCGTCACAGAAAAGTAAACTAAACAAATGGTCATCATTATAAAACCCTAAAGTAAATAGAACACTTAACCCTTTCCACATCGTCAAGTTGACAGATAATCCACCAAATGTCCACTAACTGGCCATAATGACCGGGGACAATCATGCGCACTCTAATTGACCATATAATTAACATTGATTACATTCCACTGCCATGAATATGAATGGACGTCCACATTTACGTAAATGTGTAATTGATGGATAGACAGATAATTAATTTACGTTTCTGTTATGTAGCTACTCGTAATTATCGTCAACACATGAGTTGGAATTTTAGTGTAGTTTGATAAACCAATTTGTCATTTAAAAATGTGTGTCTAGAATTTGGTATAGTATGGTAAACTCTTTAGCTCTAAAAATATAATATCTACTTAGTAATCCGAATATAAAAAAACCTTTTGTTTCGTAAAATTCCTTCTGTATGGTGTCCTAAGGTATTTTAAGACATTAGGGGTACGATATTTATCCTGGTATCTATTTCTACTATTAAAAGTGTTTCGAGACTTCAGTATCGGCGTACGATATCGTACGCATATTAAATAATGTTGTTCAAAGCAATATAAGACTACCTATTGACACGCACTAGAAAAACTCTTAAGATGGTTCTCTTCAAGTAATTTTCGATCTAATCTAAGCGCAGAACGTTGCACCTACATCAAAAAGTTAAAGATTCTTCCCAAATCTACAAACAAATGAAAACTTTCATGCTGCAGCAATAATGCTCATTATCCTTTGAATTTGAACTGTAACGGTAGAACCGGTTCAGTAGAGGTCGCAGTATACTATGGCATTAGTGCACGTGGAGTACAATGGGCCAATGGTCAATAGAACGCTAGGCTGGTTTCTGTAACACAATGTTAACTTTGACTCATAATATACTGCAAGGTTTACCGAACGTTTAAGGGCAAGTATAAGGGATTTAAGAAAATCCATCTGAATAAGCACGATAGAAAAATATTTCTAGAATAATTCATTCTATTCGTAAAGAAAAATGTAATTTTCCTCCAAAAACAAATTGAAGTCGTCAAAATATTGGTCGCCAAGGCCGATCAAGATCTTTGGGTGGGTATTCGCTCTCGAAAAAAAGAAAAAAGAATAACAAAACAATCACATGAATGAACACAAAACTCACAAACCAATTCTTATTTCAAATTTTTAACGCCTTACAGCAAACTGTGCGTAATTATAATAGGCTAGTCTATGCCTTATTTTCCTTAGTGTTGGTATTCTTTTGTACTTGTAATTCTTCTCATTGTAGTATCATTCTGCAGAAGAGCGTAAACAGTTTAATTCAACATGATTTACTATTTGAAGTACTTAGTCGATGTTATCGTTTGGAATTCAGCCTTGGATTATCACCTAAGCACATTCGCAACATTGTGTACATTACATTTCGTTTGATTCACTAAACAAATGCTCGGTAAATTCCCATTGACATAAGGAAACTTATTATTTGTAACCAGGCGCCTCATGTTCTTAGAAATGTTACATATTTTGTATGAATGTGACAACAAATTGTGCTTAAACAGTATATTTAAACACTGTTCGTACTTCTTGTAGTTCCTACTTAGTACCTAACTATGGTTCGCGCACGTGGCAAATATTACTTTATTTGTAATTCCACAATAGTTATAAGACGCCCATAACTACAGTGGAATTTGCAGAATTTATACCTAAAGCATCATCGAACTTCAATGCGGTCTCTCATACCTTTTACCATTAATGTGCACAAGAGTATCTTACCAATATCAGTAAATCATACCTTTGTTTAACTACAGTCTTGAATGAATTTTAATTAGTAGCACTACAGTGTAATGTTGAATTCACAGGTCTCACTCATCGTATCGAACTTCAACTTGACCTCGCGGTCTCTCATACTTTTAATTACAATATAATGCACAAGAGTTCCTTTGATCCCTGCATTCTAATTATCTGCATGATAAAAGTCCTCGACGTTTAAGAGAAAATATCTAGAATACAAACCATATGCTCTGTAGAACACTTCCTAATATAAATTATACCCACGGCTACATTCCACCAGATTCACCTTCCAAAGTTAAAACAAGAATTATCACGATGACATGCAACACGGGTCTTAAGGAATTTCGTCTGGTTGGCGCTTGTTTTACAGAATGACGCAGTACAAGAATCTAAAAATGCACTTCTAGTATTATGTAGGGCTGGTAACAAAACAAGTGGCATTCCTGATAATGGTTATCGCTAATATTTGTTAAAACAATCTCCCTCAATAAGAATACGACTTTAAGAAAGTTGTTGTTAAAGTTTAAAAAGATGTGTAATGCTTCATGTTTTTTTTGTTGCCGGTCCTAAGTGTTGCCAAGCACTTATCCTAGAACTTGCAAGTTACGGTTTGACTGCAAACAGGAATGCGGTATCGTTCCGAATGAACAGACAGTGAACTTTATCTTGACAACCCTTTCAAAATTCGACCCTAAGCTTAACGCAATAAACTACACTTGGCTTTGATAGCTTTTTGTTCGAAATACAGTTGTCAAAGCTTATAATAATGTTGATCTATAATACAACGATTTGTTTATGGTAGTTAGATGAACAGTCACGGGTTTTCAATCAAGCTTCAATTTGAATTTAGTTTTAATTGGTATTCATGGTCGAAAACAATTAGGTGGTAATTTTTCATAAGTAATAAAATACGATACAATTCTTTATGAATCTGGGTGGGAAGTACGAAATTCTTCGAAAGAGCTCGGACTCGGGCCCCAAAGTGGAAGCTTCAAGGGGCAACCGGGACAACACTAGTATGAAGAGAAATAATAAATCTATACATACTCAAAAGCTCAAAATATTTTAGTTCCATATTTAACCTGTGCTGTGTTCTCTGTTGTTCCTACGTCCTTTTTATAGCCAATAAACTATACGTCGTTATTTTTATTGTAACAGTCTATAATGCAATTGATAGAACAGTAATTTTAAGCGATAAGAAGCACACTATAGCATCAATAATAATCAGTTATTTATAAATATATATATTGAAAGTTACCTCATAGAGGCGGCTGTTGGAAGAGATAAGAGATTGGGAAAGCTTTTGAAATTAGGGCGTATTTTAGGGGAACCTTTAATCTTTTCAAAACTTGTGAACATGAAATATGCATGAAAAAGCGCTTCAGCCATTACATCAGTGGCACTTAATGGTGCAGCACAGAAATTATCTTAACTCTCCTTCTACTCCCTCTCTTCCTTTGTTCTACAGCACGAGTGTTACGCTCCTGGTGTTGCAAACGTCCATAAGCCACAGTAACCACTTTCCTTCAAGTGGACCGTGTGCCAGTCTACTACCTAACTCCCTCTCTCCCTTTGTTCTACAGCACGAGTGTGACGCTCCTGGTGTTGCAAACGTTCATAAACCACAGTAACCACTTTCCTACAGGTGGGCCGTGTGCTAGTCTACCACCTAAGTTGTATAAAAAGTTACCTATAAAAAAGAAACAAAACTACTTCGCAATTGATAAATCATTTGAAAATCAGTTCTTATTGCATTTTCCGGCAATCTAATAGGTATACCTATCCATTAAAGTAAGTACGTTATAATATGAGTCACTGCCGCACGCCGAGTGACGTCACCCTATTGTATAGTAGGCGCGCTCAGTAAGTGTCAGTTCGTATACAAAAACTCCTGTTCTATCACTTAATTACTCACTTATTCACGATGCTTATATAATTTGCCCTAAATACACATTACTTAAGTCACTGTTTAGTTTTCATATTTTTCAGTTGAATCTTTGACGCAAATAGGTTATTTTGTTTTTTATTTTTTTATATTGCATATAACTAAATATTGCACGCCTAAATCGGTAGATCATGTATTTCTCTGATGTCATATAACACCTTCAATGTTTACCTAATTCATTGTTACATGTTCAGCAATAATAAATGAATTGAATTGTTTTGAATTGGAAAAAAAAAGGATTTCTATCGAAGTCAAATTAAAAGCGAAACTTTAACTAATCAGAAGATTCACTCCAGAGAATCTTTTCTCGGTTCATTGCTTTACTTAATCTTCACAATCTTTCACATTTATAATATTAGTGTGATAGGCGGATTAGGTAGTCAGAAAACTAATAGTATTGATTAGGAATATTGGACCGTCAATTGCTTTTCTCCTAACATACCTCATGGACTTCAAATATTTACTATCGTTTCAATAGAAGTCGATTCGAAGTTTCGACTGTATGTGACATATGATTTTTATGTATAATGCAGTTTTATTTTATACAGGGTGTTAGGGAAACGCTCTTGAAGCCTAAACATTGTTAAATTTTAAAATGTAACTAGGTCAGGCAACCATAATCCAATGTAAATTGATCTCTTCATACAAACTTGATTAATCACGTCCAGGTCAGACTGCCTCAAAAAGCCAGTATAAAATGATCTGCTCTTTTGTACAAATACAAGTGAATGAAAGTTCACGATATATTTTGTGTTAGGTGCCGTACATTATCCTCGCTGTAAAGCAATTTGTTACGGTAATATATAATTATGATGGTTGTACGTTGAATAAGTAACATTTTCGATGTTCAGCGAATTGCAACTTTACGGCAAAACTGAATGAATTACAGAGCGGCATCGATAGCTATACTCAATACGATTGCACTCTCAACTTAAAATACTGAAAAAGAAAGAAAAAAAGATGAAACAAAAACGTATAGAACTAAAGGTGAAAAATAATACCAGGTGTAAAAAGTGGAAATGTGTGTCTGTATCTTTATCTACCCCAATAGGTCTATCCTATGCGTGATTTTATATATATGCACGCATGTATTACTGTTGCATTTCAAATCACTATCACTATCACTACATAGTGTAAAATAAAGTCACGTTTTCTGTCCCTATTTTTCTTGTTCTTTTGTATGCCTAAATCTTTAGAACTACGCAACGGATTTTGATGCGGTTTGTTTCAATAGATAGAATGGTTAAAGAGAAAGGTTTATATGTATATAACATCATGCTACGACTAACAGGTGCGGAGCAGGAATGCAAAATGTTGCTAAAACGGGGTGACGCAGACGACGTCGCGCGGGTCAGCTAGTACCTGTATAATTTTATAATTTTTTTATTGAAGCCAGTGTAGAATCCCTTTATCGCATTGAAAAAATTCTATCCAAAATATTTACGTAATTTCGTGGAAAATAACCGATTGTATCTCTTTGTCCACAGACAGTCCAACATGGTTTTCCACACAGAGCGTCGGCATTAGCATGGGATCCACTCTTGAGGATAATCGCGCTCGGCACAGCCACCGGTGCGCTCAAAGTGTACGGCAGGCCAGGCGTAGAATTATACGGACAGCACCCAAACTCAGAAGCCAGCGTCACACAAATACACTTCATTCCTGGTGAGACCTTGTCTTGTATTATTATCTTTCACCACATAATGATAGTGCTAGCTAGTAAAAAGTTTTCATTCCATAAATTAAATACATATGACTATGTTAGATATGACTTTGTCGGATATTACTATGTCGGACATGACTATGTCGGACATGACTATGTCGGGCATGACTATGTTGGACATGACTATGTCGGGCATGAATATGTGCAACTTAATGACTGACTTTTCTTCATCCCGCCTGCATTCAAAGCCTTGCAGCTCGGGGTCCGTTCTCCAATTAAAGAAACAGAGGCGAAAAACAGAGAAATATTAAATCATAGAGAGAGTAGAAGTTGATATTTTGTGAGTGAATATGACTTCTACAGTCGGCCCATTCGTTCTCAGAATTATCTAATGTTGATACAGCACTAAATCTTAGCTAGTGTTTATACAATTTTTATGAATTAGAAATCAAATATTTACACATACACAGAGAGGTAATAAAATCATTCATTTATGTAAACACACATAAATAAAACACACATTTTATTAGGGATTCGTTTAACAGAATATCTGGCCGAATGCGCCCACGCATCATTTATTATGAGTCGTTTAGTCACCAGCTTGCCATGATAATGAATTATTTTAGGACGTTATTCATCGAAACAGGGTATTTACACGGAGAAAATTATAAAAAAAAACTGGATTGATCATTTGCATAGTAAAATTATTAATCCATAAGAAAGGCCGTTACTACAACAGTCAGGTTAAAAATGACGTAAAATGTAAAGTACTTCTTAATTTAGATTAATTAAACAGGAAAATCACAACTATAGTCTGTCTTGCCTAAGGAAAGTTTTGAGATAATGAGCAAAAATGTTTCCTCATGACCTGGGTTATTCGGTTTATCCACGTGTCTTTCTGTTCACTAGAAAGCACAGTGGAAAAATTGCGAATAGACATGTCTTTACTGTAGACGTCTTGTTAGGTCATTATTACCTAAGTCATTTTAAGAACGGCATGTAATACATATAAATAACAAATACATACATACATACATGCTCACGCCCGTAATCCCTGGAGTGGTAGGCAGAGGTGTATTAATCATCTTGATTTCGCCAATCATGATTTTCGGTCTCACGTAATAGTGGCCAGTCTATTGCCCCAATCGGGCACTTTGTAACAAAATGGGTATAAATTCAGAAAATAAATACCTAACCGAAAATGTAACAGCTAAATAAATTTAAAAAAAAAATTGACCCGATTCTTTGCTATGCTGTGTAAATCGCAAGGAAATTAATTACGTGCTAATGTGGCCGTCAAGCTTAGCGCCACCATTGTAGCACTGAACGTGTTTGCAATGGTGACCCTCTTTCATGATACTTTGCCTTCAGCTTAACATCAGGCGAGGTGAAGTCAAATTGACGTGCCATGATTAAAAAAAAAAAAAAACGTCTTGGAGAGCATCAGATTAAGATATATTCATTTACATTTCAGGCACAGGCCGTTTAATATCTTTATCGGACGACAACAGCCTCCACTTATGGGAGATAAACGAGAAATCTCTAGTGGAGCTCAAGACATACATATTCGAGGGGAAAAACAAGAAGATATCAGCTCTGTGCGTCGAGTCCACCGGCAAAAACTTGCTCATCGGTACCGAAGGTGGAAATATTTACAATTTGGACCTCAACACATTCTCAGTAACAGAAGATGTGATTTACCAAGAAGTTGTAATGCAAAAGTAAGTAGAAATATACAGGGTTACTGGTAACTCGACGTATTCTTCTCAAGGGGTATTAGGGGACACAATATGCTACAACTTAGACCCCCCATATTATGTACTTCCGTTGGCGGTCGCTTCACGGAAAATATCGAAGCTCAGCCGCATCTTAGTTAGACTAGAAAGCCGACCCCAACTGAGTTGGGAATATTCTCGAAGAATATGTATGATATGTATGACCGGAAATCAATGGTTTTCGAAAACCATTGATTTCAAATAACTTAAAATAACTAATTTCAAATAACTTATTTGTTCAGCAAATTGAACGATACCATAACTTTTATTTCTTCCTGTGCCATTCATTCTTGCGTCTGGTTTATTTGTAACTGTCAAAATAATGCTTTATCATACATTCTATTGCATAAATAATCTTATTATGTGATTACATTGTTACATTTTTAACATTGTAATCAATATTACATTGTAATCAAAAAACCGCGGTAGCCTAGTGGTATGGGTAGTGGACTGCTGAGACAAGGTCTCGGGTTCGATCCCAGGTTTACCATGGCACACACCAATGACTGCGATGCTTTTCGAAGTTATGTGTGATTTATCGCAGGTTTATAAGTGCCCGGTTAATGGCAATAGGCTCGCCACCTATTACATTGGGACCTAAAATATAAACTGGCGAAATGTGGGTGCTAGCACCTCTGCCTACACCTTCGGGGATAAAGTCGTGAGTTTATGTTATGTTAAATAATCTCATTATGTGATTACATTGTTACATTTTTAACATTGTAATCAGTATTTCAAGTCGTATAAATAAAATAGGTAATAACCATTACTCACTACCATATCACACAGCATAAACAAAGGCTTAGTGATTCATTTTCCTATGAAATGAGAAGAGACGTTAAATCCCCCTGTAGGTCATTAATGGCGGCGGTTATGTTTTAGAGATGGGCAAAATATCGTCTATATTATCGAAATGCTGTGTCGACAAATTATAAAAAATCGAAGCTCGTATCAATTAGTTAATGCTTACCTTAATTCTAAACAGAAATTCACTCGTCATATAAGTTAAAGTTAGCGATTACCGATACGTATCGATATTTAAGTATAATTAGGCGATATGTCTATACATGGTGTTAGGAGAACGGTCCCAAAAACGAGAACCGTGATACCTACTACTGACCAGTTTAAAAAAGATATATGGTTGAATAAAACTGGGTTTTACTTACAATACTTTTTTTTTGCTAGATGCCAAGATTTTAAAACCATTTAAAAATGTGTGAATTATGCTAATAAAAGGGTTTAAAATTCATAGTACAAGCTATGTTCCGCCATTAGACATACAAAATATTGAAATTAAATCACAATTCACACAAAATAAATACATACGTACATGCAAAATCCAAAGTGATCACTGGAGAGGTATTGTGTTGTCAGTGGGCAGACCGAGAAACCCTTCTAGACAGTACAGAGACTCTCTTAACCTATGACAAAAAGTTAAAATGTTAAAGCATGTCAAATGTTAAGTAGGTAATGCATTAGGCTGTATAAATTCAAAAATATGACACTAAACCCCCGCTGGACTCAAACCGATGGGATTAGAGGTCGATGGGGGAGGCCTATGTTCAGCAATGCATATTCTATGATTGAAATGATGTTCGATGATGATGATGATGATACCCTAAATCCACATTCTGAACTCATTATTCTCTTATTCCAGTTGTCCAGAAGACTTCAAAGTGAACCCTGGTGCCGTTGAAGCCATGTGCGAACACCCAAAAGTTCCAAGTCGGTTACTCCTGGGCTATAACCGCGGACTAGTAGTTTTATGGGACAGAGTCGCTGCAGCGCCCACACACACCTTCGTGTCCAATCAACAGTTGGAAAGCTTGTGCTGGAATGACGATGGTAAGGTTATGATATTCTTGAAATCTTGCACTTAAAACAATCATTAGATCTAAAAAAACAATTTCAAACACGTACAATTTACCGGCATATTTTTTTTTGTTTTTATTAATATTCCCTCTAACCCCCTCATACTAAGTTTTATGACTTGTGTTAAGAGTGAGTTCACGTCGGTAGTGTAACGGCCAGAATTCGAACCCGGGACCTCTCGGTTGTACTGAACTACTCAACCGCTTAGCTTTAAGACGGCTCGAACCCTAGATTAGCCCCTTATAAGGGGAATGCTTTGATCAATTGAGCTACATAAACATGAAAAAATTCTGTTATTATTAATATACCTAGTGACACCTACGCAATAAAAACAATTATAGTCCTATATTGTTGATTAAAATCAGTACAGCCTTTTAGTAGTTACGAAATGAGATAATAACGAACACGTTTACCAATCAAACTGTTTTTTTTTCTACATCACTTTCTAAAATCATTTGATCATTAAGTTAACTCTTAAATGATGATTGATACAAACTTCTTGCTACCTCCAAATGCCTTAAAATCTGTCAACAACAAAGTATTAACTAATAGTAATAACTAACCTTCTAAATCCGTCTCTTTCCCCAGGAGAGCACTTCACATCATCTCACAACGACGGCTCGTACGTGACGTGGGAGGTGGCCGGCGCGTCCAGCGACCGTCCGCTCAAGGAGCCCATCACGCCTTACGGGCCCTTCCCCTGCAAGGCCATCTCCAAGATATTGACGAGGACTAGCGTGGACGGCGATGAACTTACTATTTATGCTGGTATGTTTACTGCTTTAGAAAAATATGTTTTAACTTTTAGAAGACCTACGACATGACGGTATCTCGCATCCTAATTGAGCATTCCAACTGGGGAAATACCTCCGCCCCACAGAATACCGCGGCTTATAATAACCTTGTGTTGTGTTTCCGGTGGTGAGCATGGTAGCCAGAGCTCACTGGAGAGGTTTTGTGTTGTCAGTGTGAAGACCGAGAAACCCTTCTTTGTCTTCTGCACTGACAGCACAGAGACTCTCTTAACCTTCTGCCTTCCCCCCTTTCCCCTTCCCCCCTCTTTTCTATATGGTCGGCAGTACGAATGTGACGGCCGTGGTGTTACAAACGTCCATAGGCCACGGTAACCAAATATTAATGAGGCCAACTAAGTAACCGCTGAGTGGTTTAATCTGAGAGCTTCCGCGCTTTGCAGGGTTCGTTAAAAATCGGTCCCGCTCTGTCAATAGTCATTAGGTCAAGGCGGAGGCCTATGTAATCAAACCTACCACTAGCCACAACACAGCCTGAGAGGTCACACTGGCTATATGGCAACGTACCTATATCCGAATAAACTAAATCATATGATATGTATATAGGTAGATATCAGACTCGTGAGACTTGAAGCCGATGTGACCGGGACTAACGCAAGAATGATGATGATTTCCTTATACCACTTAGGTGGCAAACAAGCACAAAGCACAATTAAAATATGTATTTTGAAATATACATTTTAAAAACAGCGCTATAATGACTGCGCCCATAAATGTACCTAATATAGCATTCAATGTGATGACAAATTATGTTTTAATTCTATTATAATGTCCACTGTGTTAATTGTGTAGGTATAATAAGTAATGGAATAAAAACCAATGATAGGTATATTTTTATGTTCACATTTATAATAATGACAACACAATGTGAAACTTCGTATGCCTAATGCAGGCGAGATACTGTGTACGCGTTTTTTATCGTGCGCAAAATCCCCACGATTAACACCTCCGCCAAAACCGGTGGTTGTGATTATGTCGGACTCGAACCGACTAAAACGCACGCCGTCCATGGGTCCTTGATTGATGGAGGTGAGATTAAACAGGACATATCTTTCGCACCCCGGCAGACCGGGGACATCTCTGTTGAGATGACCCTCTTCCCCTAATGTAGGGACCATGGTGTCCCCATCCAGCCATCTTGGTCCGGGTGGCACTTCGCCGCCGCCGTGCAGGTACTGTCAACACTGAAAAAAATTAACATCATATCTTCACCATGTCTCTTACAAATAAATTTTCATCAACATTACTGTAAGTACCGTCAGCAACATAAATATACCGAACACTCTGTATTACCCATAATGTACCAACGTATTCGGCACCCACAGGACAGGCTTGCCTAGTGTGGGGTCACCGGCAATGAATGTAACCTTCGTTTTTTTGGCAATAAATTATTTTCATTTTCATTTCATTTTAATTACAGGTGGTATGCCGCGTGCTTCTTATGCTGATAAGTACACAGTCACAGTACAACAGGGAGAAAAACACGTCGCGTTCGATTTCACAAGCCGAGTGAGTGTCACTATTAATAACCTTCTATCCTTACACTCTTTACGAGTCACTTTCTTTAAATTTTAATGCAGGCCTGCAGGTAATCGATACTTCTGTTCTTACTTTTGTTTTAAATCTCTTCAGTTTCGTTTAGGAAAGTAATTCATCCTATCCAGGGGCAAGATTGGCGGTGATTCCCATACTTAAGGGGCCATCTCGAAAACGGAGGTCCTAAGTCAGCTGGGGTACGAGAGATATGTTAATGGCTATTTCACCTTTGGTAACTGATGAGACCCAAAACTTCGTGTAGTTTTCAGTCCGAATTAACCACTCTTTGCGGCTCGGGCGGTAGGGTATCCGAAGTAATTCTGCATTACAAAAATATCTAATTCTTATTCGCCGCACGGAGTTAATACATTGATAATTTAGTTAAAAGGGTAACCTATACCAGACGATAACTTTTCATATCTGTTCATTTAATAATTCCCTTCTGCTCCTCGTAATAAAATGTGTTTAATTATTCTCAGGTGATAGATTTTGTAACCACTACTCCGGTACCTCCCGATGGAGTGCCTGTACAAGAAGATAGACCAGACACTCCCGCGCAGATGCAACTACAAACAGTCAACCAAGTAGCCTCTGCATTGGTATGTATTTCTATTATTCAAACGTGTCTCTTTCTACCTACAGTCCCGGGTCCTTTAAGCAAGACGTGATAAAGCATCTGATGAGGCGTCAAGCTGAGCACCACCATTGTAACACTGTACGTGTTTGTAATGGTGACCCTCTTTCCTTAGACTTTGCCTTCAGTTTACCACCAGGCGAGGTGAAGTCAAATTGATCTAGATAAAAAATCTAAAAAGTCATTAATTTGACTCCATGATTGTGTATATTTTGATATACTTTGTGATCGCATAGAAATGAAAAGCCTTAGTTTCAGTTTAGTCATGCAATGCATATTTTTCCACTGGTCTCGCTTCGATATCGCCATTGGCCATTGGACCATTCGTTGTGGGAGGTCCGATGGCAGTCGCTTCACGGAAAATATTGAAGTACAGCCGCATCACAGTTAGACTGGAAAGTTGGGAAAAAGGTTCAGAGAATGATACTTTTCCAAAATATTAAGCAGTAATGGGTAGAATCGGGCGACCTAGTCATCATCCAAAATCAATGTTTCCTAATCTTATAAATGTTTAGTATGCGAAACAAGTAAACTTTACTTCTTCTCTCCATCCCATGGTTGCCTGTAAGAGATTGCCACAGAGCGATAAGGCCGCCCATTGTATGTACCTAAAAATCTGCATTTCCATATCATGATGTAATTCTTTGGTGTTCAATAAAGACATATATTATTATTATTCCACTTTATTCATAAATATGCCTATAAATTACATTTCTAAATAAATACATATATAAAAACATATTTAAAAATATAAAAAATAGTAGTAGCCCACCGGTATCGGGTACAGGGACCAAGCTACCGGTGGTTAGGGCTCCAGGGAGAGGAATCTCCTCACAATACGTGCCGTGTCGAGGAGTTACCGCCTTTTGCATCAGGCCCTTGACCCAGCTGCCTAAGGAGAGCCTCTTAAGGTGTTGGTCGAGGCTCTTGGCTATCAGCCCATGGGCTGATACGACTATCGGGACAATGATTGCCGAATCAACATTCCACATGTCAACAACCTTATTATTATTATAAACATAATATTAAAGTTCCTCTTTCTCCCTCCAGATAGTGCTAGCCGAGGAAGAGCTGGTGGTGATAGACCTGTGCGACGAGCGCTGGCGCCCGCTGGCGCTGCCGTACCTGGTGTCCATCCACGCGTCCGCCGTCACCACCGCGCAGCTCGTCGACAACGTCGCCGCCAGCGTCTACGACAACATCGTGGCCGCAGGTGCGTTCTACGAACTCTTTATGTACAGCCTACTCGTCGGCGTGGTTTTTTTGTGCTTAACGTACTTTTATCTTTGTACATTTTTTTATTATTTATCTGTCCCTTGACAATCTACAATACTAAATCCTTATTTTAACCTATAATATGTCTTTTTATGTCGCTTTTCATTTCATCTATACATATCCTGGGTTGAGTAGGGTCATGAACTGTTGTAGCCATCTAGTTGACGTCCACTTCGATTCGCACCGCAAACAGAAGTCAATTTATGACTCGCTGCCAGAACTGACTTAGTCTCTTGTTTCTTTTTGTTTCTCAATGTCTCTTTTATATTCATGGCATTAGTGCAATGCAATGCAACTATTATTGCTTGTAGAGATTACTTAATGCTTTTATATTCATGGCATTAGTGCAATGCAATGCAACTATTATTGCTTGTAGAGATTACTTAATGCTCACTGACTTACCGTTCTCTTGGGGAACAGTCTATGGGCCAATTGTTCTCTGGGTGAAAAGTTATTGCTCAAAACATTCTGTTGGTTAAGCATTCATTGACATAGAGTAATGCTGGCGAAACGTTCGTGGATGAAAAGTTCATTGGACGAAAAGTTTATGGTTTAAAGATAATGTTGACCAACGGTTCATGGACCAATCGACTGTTGGTGAACCGTTTCAGAGTCATTTTTTTATTTGTTTTATTATGTTTTTTTTTGTACAAAAAAAGTTACAGCCACTAAGGTTCTAATTCGGACAATCATATTGTGTTGCTGTGATAGTATGTAAGCTCTTTTTTAATGTTGTTTTTAAGTACTGTTACATAAGAAATTGTTACCTTTATAACATGTACAATGTAAACAACTGTTGGTGGACCAAATAAATAAATAAATAAATATCCTTCACTGCTATAGGTAAACAGCAAAGCGAGAACTTATACTCCGAAAGCCAGTGGCCAATATCTGGAGGGTACGCGGACACTCCAGAGCTCGGCGAGCGTCAACTTCTACTGACGGGCCACGAGGATGGCTCCGTCAGGTTCTGGGACGTCACCGGCGTGGCCATGACTCCACTCTATAAGTACACCACGGCACAGCTGTTTAGGTACGTTTTATATAGTGGTTGATGAATTAATCCTCTCCCCCTTTCCCTTCAGGGTGGGCAGCGCGTGTGTGACACCCTTAGTGTTGCACACGTTCATAGGCCACGGTGGCCGCTTTCCATCAGGTGGGCCGTGTGCTTGTCTGCCACCTACGTAGTATAAAAAAAATCGTATTAAAGATCGATGTTGTATTGTACCTGCGTGTATTGTTGTCACAGAGCAAACGCAGAGAGGAGGTTGCCTAAGTATGTAGACAGCACGTGTAGGGTAGGCAGCACGTGTGTGACGCCTCTGATGTTACCAAATGTCCATAGGCCACGGTGACCGCTTCCCATCAGGTGGGCCGTGTGCTTGTCTGCCACCTAAGTGGTATAAAAAAAAATTACTGTGATATTTCGGCCTATCCTGATTTCATCACAGTTAGCGTTAGATGTGACCTGAGTCAGTGTCGGACTTCACATCCTCTGTACACTTAATCTCAGTATCTCAAAATGTAATTGTATCTTCAAATATAAGAGTACTTATTGACATCTTGAGTTTGAATCTGAAGTCCACTTCTAGATTTAAAATAAACAGGTGTAACATCACACCCTCGTACCTCTATTGGCACGCGTTCTTTCACACGAAAATCCAATTACGCCACCTCCTCTCTATGTTTGCTCTGTGGTCTTAACTAAACTTAATAGGGATATTGACTTTTTTTTTCACTTGAAAAAGAAAAATTATAATTAACTGCTTAAGTGGAATATAATCTTATGACAAGTAGTTTTACAAGACATTTGAATATTTAAAATTCAATTTCTCGAGCCGACAACGCTGCATACAGATTCGTTACAAGCAAGTGACGTCACGGCCCACAGGTCACGATCTTATCAACATCCTTATTACAGCAATATCTATTATATCCACGGAATAAAAGAAAATTATTTTCAAGAGGGGAAATCCCCCTAAAACCTCGATATTGTGTGTTCATATTGGTATATACAAGGTGATTTTATAGTGGTTTTGGAAAAAGAATATTTGGTTTCACACACAGTTTCGGTAGCAAAATCGACTAGAAGTTTTAATTTTGAAGAAAAAAGAAATTCACTTTATGTATGGCAATAATGTGCAGGTGAACAGAAAAATGTATGGGACGTGTAAAAAAAAAAAATTTTTTTCCGCCAAATTAGGACTTCCTTACGATTTTACTATCGAAATTGTGTACAAAATCTTTTTTTCCAAAACCACTATAAACTCAACCGGTATAGTGTTTAACATTGGCTAACGATTCCGTCCTCTGCTTGTTGCTTGCTCATTGCGAAGTGGGCTCAAACGATCGACCACAAGGTAACATTTGTTCTATAAGCATGCTACATACTTTTATTGCCGGCTGCACGATTATTTTTTGTTCTGAACAGATGTATTGCACGCAATACTGATTAGGGAATTATTGAAATGGTATTTTAAATCATTGATAATATTAATGAAAATTGCATATGGAAGTCATACACGTTCTAGTATAACTGCCCAAATCTAGGCTTGTGCAAATACTGTATGATTTTAGATTGACATGGTCATTTACATATTCACTGTTAAATCGATCGGGATATCATGGCTCTTGCAACAGCGCCGAAATATCGGTTACGCGAAGAAATCAACAAACATGGTAAATATCCCGATCTATTGTCAGTGAATTGTGCAAATACTTGTGATATATTCCTCCTAAGGTTAGCCAGAGCTCTCTGGAGAGGTTTTATGTTGTCAGTGGGAAAAACAAGGGCTTAAGTTGACACTGCTCTGTGGTGGTATGAAACCCTGCTTTGTCTTCTGCACTGATAGCACAAAGATTTAGCCAAGTCGGTAGGAGAAATGTGATTACCCTGATGTTGCAGACGTGTATAGACCACGGCAACCACTTTTCATCAGGAGAACCGTGTGTTCGTTTGCCACCTAAGTGGTATAAATAAAATACACGTTAATGAATTTTGCGCAAGTATATCCCGACACATTACAAAATATTTGTGCAAGCGGCGCAAGCATATTGCAATATGAGTTGCTACCATTAGATAGTTTTTGTTTTCGTTAACTCTGTACCTAGTTGCGGTAATACGACAAGATTAGCGACATTCATAATTAATTTCCATAATTTATGTACTTATCACATTTATTTAAATTTACATAAGACTGTAATTTTTGCACGGGCTAATTGTATATTTTCGAATTTAATGTTTTAGAAAGATTAGTTGTATTTTAGTTGTCTTATGATAAATCATTTCAGTACTGTGAGCTCTCGTACTCGCATACTCTCAAGTTTAAAACAGAACGCTATAGTCTGCACTTCCCAGAAGAAAACAACACTGTTAAGTCTTTTCAGTAATCTTATTGGAAAGATAACAAATTATATTCAACTAGCTGACCCGCGCGACTTCGTCTGCGTCACCCCGTTTTTGCAACATTTTTCATTTCTGCTCCGCACCTGTTAGTCGTAGCATGATGTTATATACATATAAACCTTCCTCTTTAACCATTATATCTATTGAAACAAACCGCATCAAAATCCGTTGCGTAGTTCTAAAGATTTAAGCATACAAAGGGACAAGAAAAATAGGGACAGAAAACGCGACTTTATTTTATACTGCGTAGTGATCATTTACATAAACTCTCAAGTTTAAAACAAAACAGCCAAAAGTGTTGTTTTCTTTTGGGAAGTGCAGACACTTCCCAGAGGAAAACAACACTGTTCAGTCTAGTTAACTTTATAGAAAGATAACACATTATATCAATAACTTACTTATCGTACAGCGGTGAAGAAATAGGCGAGAACAACGACAGCCAGACGGACGAAGAAGAGTGGCCTCCATTCAGAAGAGTTGGTACCTTCGACCCTTACAGTGATGACCCCAGGCTCGCAGTTAAACGGGTAAGGTCTATGCTCTTTCTAGCTCTCTCTCCTTCTCCCTTTTTCTCTTTCTCTCTCTTCCTTTCTCTTTCACTCTGAAGACTACTTGGGTGAAGGGTCTTTAGAGACAAAGGTTGACCTATGTCACACTCTCTAACCTGAGACATATGGGTGTATGGGACCTCGTAGGGTCAAGAAAATAAATGAAATAGATATGTAACTCCTTATCGTACAGCAAAAAAAAATGTATAGACAGAGTAGGTAAAGTTCACATAATCAATTGAAGATATGTAAAGGAGTATGCTTATTTATTTTTCTTTTTTTTTTCTTTTTTATTTATACTGTTCCATATCCGGGGAAAAAGTTTGGGCTGGTATACCTAATTGTAGTACTACCCACATATGAAAAAATTGTTAACCAGTGTAATGTTTAGGAATTAGAAGGCTCATAACTGTCAAGGTAAACCTTTGAGAATGCCGCAAGGCGAAACCGGTTAGGTACAAAAATAAATACAGTGGAAAATTACAAGTGTGTTATCAATATCAAACATGTATGCTTATTTCCTTGGACCCGTGTATATGTAATGTAATCCCCCCATAATTATGAAGAATCTGATGCAATCTTCCATTCGCAAATAGTCTGGTTAGCGTAGAATACCTCATTCACTGGAGGTCCGAAGCATGAAGGTGATTTAATATAGTTTTATCGTTATCCAGGTGATTCTCTGCCCTCTATCCGGAATGTTAACCATCGGTGGCGCTGCTGGACACATCGTTATTGCCAGCCTCAAGACCTCGTCGAACACAGCTGAAGTTAAGGTAAGAGGCATATTATTGCTTCATCATCAGCCGGATGTAGTCCACTGCTAGACATAGACCTCCAATAACACGCCACTTAGTCCGGCTTTCGACTGTCTTCCTTTACTCCCCGCCAGTTAGATTGTCTCTGCGTAGATCGTCGCTCCATTTAGTCGCAGGGCGCCCTACATAATTTGCAGGTGTTGTTGCTTGCATTTGTTTTATATTATTGCATTTCCAAAGCATAAATCATTTTGTTACAATGAAATGAAAAGACTTATTTGACGCTTTGGCAAAAATGTAAGAATTCCGCTAAGTTTAAATTGCTTCTATTTTATAGAGTGGTATCTTTATCAGACTGACACTTTGATAAATGTACAATATGTACATAGTACTTCAAATTACATACATGAAACATCAGAACCAGGACTTCCGTTTTAAACACTACAAAGATGTCAAAGAAGAATTAGACGGTATACAACTCTAAAACAACCCGCCCTCAACCGAACTCTCGTAATTGAAAATGATGTTGTAATTAAATAATGTATTTGTCCTCAGTCTGTGACAGTGAACATCGTGTCAGATCGCGACGGCTTCGTCTGGAAGGGCCACGGACAGCTCACGCTGAGGTCCGGCTCGCTCACATTCCCACAAGGCTACCAGGTAAATTGAATTATAGCAGTATATTATTACCTGTGTCATCGGCATCTGAACTTCACTCTACCTTCTCATCATCATCATTGACAGGCTGAATATAAAAGAAATATATTTAAACATCATCTCATCTTTCTCCATTGACTCATAAAATAAAATTACATACTAGCTGGTTAGAAATAAATTTTCAATATGTAATGAAATAAAATCAAAAGAAATAACATGAAAATTTTTCTTTTGATAGCTTCTAATTTATTCGCAATGATAAAGAATCAAAGAATCAATTTCGTTAATTCAGTTTAGTCACATAAAGAGCGCTTATGAATGTCAAAGTTTTACAATCAAATCTACATGACAAGCAGTCCTCTAAACCTGACCTTTTAGCCATATCTTTTGAACATGTTGATCGTTTCGGTGAGTCTTTTCTCTGCCGCACCATTAAATCCTGGAATTCCTTGCCGACGCACGTGTTTCCTTCTTCCTACAGTCCCGGGTCTTTTAAGCGGGGCGTGAAAAAGCATCTGATGAGGCCGTCAAGCTGAGCGCCACCATTGTAGCACTGAACGTGTTTGCAATAGTGTCCCTCTTTCATGAGACTTTGCCTTCAGCTTAACATCTTAAATAAAAAAAATCGTTTCCTTGTTACAATATTATTTCGTGTCCGCAGGCAAGCTCGGTGGTACAGCTAGTCCCACCCGCGGCAGTGACGTCACTGAGCGCTCAGTGGGAGTGGGGCTTGGTGTGTGGTGGCACGGCGCACGGCCTGGCCATCGTAGACGCGCTCAAACCCGCCTCGTTGTTACACAAGTGTACGCTCAACCCGCATGGTAAGTGCTTTTCCCCATATCGGGGGTCTAGATAGGGATACCATGGTTCCCACATTAGGGGAACGGGGTCATCGCAAAGAGATGTCTCCGGATCTGCCGGGGTGTGAAAAATATGTCTTCTATATCTCACCTCTGGCAATCAAAGATTTATAGACGGTGTGCCTTTTATTCGGTTCGAGTCCGACATAATCACCTCCACTGACTTTGACAGAGGTGGTAGCGGTGGGGATTTTGCGCCCAGTAAAATACTACTCGCATGGTGAGTATGCCACGATATAGAATACGTTTCTTGGGCTTAACGTAACACGTGCTCTATACGCGCAGTACGTGTACTTAGGTGTCTTTAGAGGGTAGCACTGGTACTACAGCAGTGCATGACCTCAAACTGTCAATCATAGACTATAGGAAAACGGGATGAATAGGGATAAAATGGTCAGCTAAATTCTGTAGTTATTTCTTTTAAGCGAAACTTTGTCCTGACTCCTTCGATCTAAATACAAGGGAGTATTTGAACTTCTAAATTTTGTTCTGTTTATATAATACACTTTTAGGAAAACAAGTAAAAAAATTGTGCACAAAAAATTCATTAAATTAATTTAAAAAATACACAAAAATAAACGCGTGCATTGCATTTCATCAATGCAATTGCCATGCTTTTAATATGAAAAGAGTTGTAATTCTGAGTTGTCATTTCTTATATATTCTATTTTAACACTGATAAAGATTCCGGAGCGGGAGACACGCCTATATCGAGAAGAAAATCGTTCAAGAAATCGCTACGAGAGTCATTCCGACGACTGCGTAAAGGCAGATCACAACGGCGACAGACCACCACGTCGAGTCCCACATCACCTACACAAGTATGTATAATGTATACCTTTTTATAATAGTGAAATTTACGATCAATGTGAAAGTTTGGATTGATGGGTGTATGTTTGTCACTGTTTCATGCAAAAACTATCGAACTGATTTAGCTGAAATTAGGCACAGAGATAGATTATAGTATAGAATAACACATAGGCTATTTAACAATCCTAAATTCTAACGATAGTAATTACAAAATATCACTTATTGTCATAGAAAGGAATGTCAAACTGCACCCCTTAAAGGAAGTACAAAGACTTCTTACCCGAGGAGATAATATGTCAACAACAGAATGACAATTAGTCATATTTTGCTATTGCTATCATTGGGATTGTTAAACCGTTGTGTGATGGGTTCCCCTCCCTACCTCAATATATTTTTTGGAATGGATTTCCGCCACGTAACGACTACAATCCAACGAGGTGAATAGGAATATGCAGGGGTGAATAGGAATATGCAGGGGTGAATAGGAATAAAATGGTCAGCTAAATTCTGTAGTTAATTTCTTTCAAGCGAAACTTCGACTAGTTCATCGTAATAACAATGTTATGAAATATCTGTTATCAGGCTTATTTGAAATTTAGTAAAAGAAATTATTTAAAATATTCCATTGACCATTTTATTCCTATTCACCCCGTTTGACGGTATTTCAATATCTCATTTTCAGTAAAATCATTCCGTTATTCAAAGCAGGGGACAAAAGTGACCCATCCAATTTTCGTCCCATCTCTATATTACCAGCGCTAAGTAAAATTTTTGAAAAAATAATATTTAATCAACTGCTTTCACATTTTGCAGCCAATGATTTACTTCATAAAAAACAGTTTGGTTTTACTAAAGGCAAAAATACAACAGATGCAGGAGTCGCACTAGTTAAACATATATTTGATGCATGGGAGGAGAAGCAGGATGCCATTGGTATTTTTTGTGACTTATCAAAGGCTTTCGATTGTGTTGATCATGAGACCTTGTTATTAAAGTTAGATTATTATGGTGTCTCAAATAGCTCACTTAGCTTACTTAGGTCTTACCTCACTGGCAGAGTACAAAAAGTAAACGTTAATGGCACCGATTCTTCTGGCGCCCCGCTAGTCATGGGAGTACCCCAAGGCTCGATATTAGGACCCCTTTTGTTCCTGATATATGTAAACGACCTTCCATACTTCATTGAAAATCTTTGTGAAATAGTATTATTTGCTGATGACACTTCATTAATTTTTAAAACTGACAGACAAAAAGTAATACTTGACGATGTGAATAATACCCTTTCTGTAATATTGCATTGGTTCACGAGTAATAACCTGCTACTTAATGCCAAAAAAACAAAATGTGTAAAATTTACGATGCCAAATGTAAGACATATAGACTCAAACATTATAATGAATAATGAAACTGTGGAAATAGTCAATACCACAGTTTTTCTTGGCATCACACTAGATAATAAACTACAATGGGGTTCTCATATCACAGCCTTAGCAGGAAGACTTAGCTCAGCTGCCTATGCGGTTAGAAAGATAAGGTCACTAACTGACGAGAAAACGGCACGATTAGTTTATTTCAGTTACTTTCATAGCGTTATGTCATATGGTCTGCTGCTGTGGGGCTCAGCTGCCGATATTGCAACTATATTTATATTACAGAAACGAGCTATACGAGCAATCTATTGCCTCGGACCCCGTGACTCGCTGAAAGAACTGTTTAAAGAAATTAATATTTTAACAGTTGCCTCACAATATATTTACGACAACGCCTTATATGTAAGGAAGAACCTAGACCTCTTCCAAAAAAAAATCAGACTTTCACAACTTGAATACGCGAAATAAAAATAAACTGGCGATACCGAAACTAAGGCTTCATAAAGTCAGTAATTCGTTTGTGGGCAAATGTATAAAAATATATAATAAAATTCCTCAGGATTTGGCTGACCTGCCACTTGATAAGTTTAAAATAGAATTGAAAAGATTTTTAATTAAAAAAAGCTATTATAAAGTAGACGAATATCTTGATGATAAAAATGCGTGGTCATAATAATCTCTTGCTCTTGCACCCAGTTAAAAAACTTTGACATTCATAAGTGCTCTTTATGTGCCTAAACTGAATAAATGAAATTGATTCTTGATTCTTTGATTCTCAACAACTCTTACAAAAAATACTACAACAATTGTATTACGTTATTGTGCCAGCCGATCCCCAAGAAACCAGCGGACAAGGCTGCGTCGGACACGGACGCGGACGTCAAGCCGATAGAGCGGGCGGTCGAAGCGAGGTCCACTGACGACGCGTTTGGGTCTATGGTGCGGTGTCTATACTTCGCGAGGACCTTCCTTATCAGTAGTGAGTACATTTAGATTGATCGTCACAGCTTTAAACTTTTACATAACATAACATAAACTCACGCCTTTATCCCCGAAGGGGTAGGCAGAGGCGCTAGCACCCACATTTCGCCAGTTTATGTTTAGGTCCCAATGTAATAGGCGGTGAGTCTATTGCCATTAACCGGGCACTTGTAAGCCTGCGATAAATACACACATAACTTCGAAAAGCATAGAAAAGTCATTGGTGTGTGCCATGGTAACCTGGGATCGAACCCGAGACATCGTCTCAGCAGTCCATTACCCATACCACTAGGCTACCGCGGCTTTAGACTTTTTTTATCCTAAATTTATTCATTGTTTTTATCCTCCTACGCTCCTGGGTTATTAAACAATGGAAATCCCTACTATAGTTGCAGATTCTTCTGTCAAATTGAGGCGACAGCACTTCTAGTCTTAATTCTTCATTCTTAACTCTATTCTTTATCCCTACGGATACCCCCACCATACTATATATATACTACACCATAGTCAGTAATAGTGGTTATGTCAGACGTAAACCACATAATTGAATTTATGATTGACTATGTATCTACTATTATCTGTCCTAAATAAATAATAACTATATTTACAGCACAAAATTCTACGCCTACGTTGTGGGCGGGCACCAATAACGGTACAGTTTACGCATTCACGATAAATGTGCCAAATACGAACAAGAGGAAAGACGAACCGGTACGTACTCCTTAACCCTTAACCTCTTCTTATATTAGAAAACTATCAATCGACAGGAGTCGCGAGCTGGCCAAAAGTCTCTCACATATATACCGAAGAAAACACAAAGTAAGGATTGTTTGGTTGGTTGGAAAGGTTGCCATGAAATGCCAGACTGGTACAAATGTTCTAGCAACAAAAAATTGGACTTTTGTGGTGCGACTTACGCGCATTGGTCCCTGGTACCACTACCAGCACTATAACCATCATTTTCCCATTCGTCTTGAGTTAATTAGAGCTCTATATGATCGCCATCTTGTAACACATCTTCCGTTCTAAATCGTATACTATGAAACTGAAGTTGAAAGTTTTGCGACTAATTTTGCCATTAATCTCTATGACACACGCGGGCAATTGCCGCCACTAGTTGTCTCGACTAACGTCTCAACAACTGTCAAAAAGTACCGGCAAGATGGCGGAACAGCAACTATATATTAAAAAATATTCAATTTGTACAAAACCTTAAGAAAATTATTTAGTTTCCAGTCGCGTTTAAACTATAAAGATACGCGACTGAAGTCTCGTCACTTTATAGTTTATTAATGTCTTAATTGATTCTATAGCACATTGATGAATAAGTTTTTATAATATGCTTCTATTACAGGTAACATGTCAACTCGCGAAAGAAATTCAGCTGAAGCACAGAGCTCCTGTCATAGGCATTACAGTCTTAGACGGTGCGTCTGTACCACTGCCAGATCCGTTAGAGGTATGTCATTGATTTGTAGGTTTGCAATTCAAGATTGTGTAAGGATGTTTTAGCCTTCGAAGATAAATAAAAATATGCAAGGAATTAGATTACTAATTTAGAAATTTAGAACCAAGTTAGAAATCATTAGACTTGTAACAAATGATTCGTAAGTTCATATTCAATCAGGACATGTAATAAAAAATCATATTATTCTACATTTTGTTTTCTTTTTCACTTATAAGTGAATTACACACTTATTGCATACACTTCAGATTTATGAATCGGACACCAAAATAAAACATAAACGTAGGTAGAGTAGGTAAGGTACATTATGGAAGCAAAAAAGAAATATGCCGTCAAAAATTGATATTAAATGATGCTTCCTAAAATTCTTTTTTCATAAATTAAATATAAACTAAGTTGATATATGTACAGTTAATGTGTAGTTACCGGAGGTGATATAGCAGCTAACGTATCCCTCGCACTCTGCCATCTCTGTCGAAATGACCCCTTCGGGTGTAGCAACCACGGGATCCTTGGCCCTGTCTAGGCCCCGGGTATGGGGAGGCTCAAGGCTTTTGAAGGTTTTTTTTTTGATACTACGTAGGTGGCAGACAAGCACACGGCCCACCTGATGGAAAGCGGCCACCGTGGCCTATGAACGTGTGCAACACTAAGGGTGTCACACACGCGCTGCCCACCCTGAAGGGAAAGGGGGAGAGCTGGGAAGGGGTGGGGAGGGGAGGGAGGGTATGGTGAGCTCTGGCTACCCTACTTACCGGCGGGAACACAACACGATGGTTACATTTGACTGACATTTGTATAAATTATATTATTCGTATGGCAGGTGGAGCGCGGCGTGTCTCCGTTGCCGGAGTCGGGCACACACCGCGTCGTGATCACATCAGAAGAGCAGTTCAAGGTGTTCACGTTGCCATCGCTCAAGCCCCACAACAAGTACAAATTGACAGCGCATGAGGGTGCTAGGGTGAGTAAATTATTTACTTTTTATTTATCTACTTTTTATTTTTTTATTCAAATGATTTAAACTTGTATGTACTGAAATGTTGAAGAAGTATAACCAAAGAGTTCCAAATGAGAAGTTCCAAAATGAGAGTACAGTCTTACTACATATTGAATTTGTGTAGGTTTATAAGTTCATATCTCTAGTATAGTATTAATCGTGATAAAAGGTAGTCAATATCATATTCCAAGCTTATCAAAATCTGTTCGTTTATACTTGAAAGCGAAAGAGACAGAAAAACAAGAGTTATTTTTGCAATCATTGACCGTGCCTACGTGTGACAGTCTCCATTTTGACAAGGTGGCCTATTTAGTTTCTGCACGTATTTATGTCTGTGGGCGTGTTCAGTTTTTTATGGGTAGTATTTAATCTTACAACTGTAAATGCACATTTTTCTATCAAAGTATTCGAAATTGCTAACAAAAATACTGAATTGCACACTAAATTTGCCCATCAAATAAATCAAATATACTACACTGTTTGATTTTTAAAGCTAAACTATTTTACTAGTTTACTATCTGATAACTTATAGTAAATCTAATTATCCTTTCAGTGCAACGAAACATTTAATCTGTTTTTTTGGAATACGTCACCTATTAAATTTTAAAGAACATGAGTTATTCTAAATAAAACACCAGTTAATCAGTCATGTTTATTATATAATAGTTCTCAAAAAAATTTTTACTGTAAGATTAGGGCAGGTCTTGCTTTAAGACCACTACTTTTCGGTCTGACTTTGCTTATTGGTAACCTGCGGTCCAATCTTATCCAAGCTCGACGGAGCCCGCTTCGCGGGCTCCTACTTCTGGGTGGTTTTTGTTTTACAATGCTTATATCTGTGGTTTTAGCAAGATTTTTCGTAGTAAAATTAGATAAATAAAGTCGCTAACTTTGATATATTTTAGACATTTTCTTATGCTACACATTTAGTTATACAATTATTTAATTTGATAAACAGTCATTTATTTGATATGCTGGTACATTATTAGTGGGTAATTGTTGTTTGCTTAAATTTTAAATAGAGGTGCAATTAAAAATTCCCCGTTTTTTATCACGTTATTTATGAATATATTTTATTGACCGCGATAGTGTATTTATTGCAGGTTTATAAGTGCCCGATTGATGGTAATAGGCTCGCCACCTATTACATTGGGATCTAAACATAAACTGGCGAAATGTGGTTGCTAGCACCTCTGCCTACCCCTTCGGGCATTTAGGCGTGAGTTTATGTTAAGTTATGTTATTTTATTGGTTTTTGACTTAAACATCAGGGCCATGATTCCTCACAAGTTGTTATTAAAATACGGACGCTCGTGGGGTCTACTATTCACAGAATTACCAGTTACATCACTAAAGTTCTATGGTATAATTCACCCACCAGTAAGTATAGCTCCTACGATGTCCCCCCACAGGTCCGACGCACAGCATTTGCGTGGTTCGAGTGCGGCGCGGGCGGTGTGGGCGGCGAGCGGCACCGCGAGTGGTGCCTGCTGTGCCTCACCAACCTGGGCGACTGCCTCGTGCTCAGCCCCGAGCTCCGGAGGCAGCTCAACGCCGCCGCCGTCCGCAAGGAGGACATCAAGTGAGTGACCATGTAGGCTTTGACGGAGGTAGGACACGACGATATCTCCCGTCCGAAATGATGTCCAACTGCGGAAGTACCTCCCTACAGAAGACCGCGGTCATAATAACCATCGTGTTGTGTTCCCGCCGGTAAGTAGGGTAGCCAGAGCTCACTGTACCCCTCCTTCCCCTCCCCTTCCTAGCCTCCCCGCCCCTTCCCAGCTCTCCCCCTTTCCCTTCAAGGTGGGCAGCGCGTGTGTGACACCCTTAGTGTTGCACACGTTCATAGGCCACGGTGGCCGCTTTCCATCAGGTGGGCCGTGTGCTTGTCTGCCACCTACGTAGTATTAAAAAAAAAAGGCTTCTACCTTCAGTCCCGGGTCCTTTAAGCGGGGCGTGAAAAAGCATCTGATGAGGCCGTCAAGCTGAGCGCCACCATTGTAGCACTGAACGTGTTTGCAATGGTGACCCTCTTTCATGAGACTTTGCCTTCAGCTTAACATCAGGCGAGGTGAAGTCAAATTGACGTGCCATAGATAAAAAAAAGGCATACCTCTTGGTAAGGGTCTTGAACCTAGGTCGCGAGAAATAAGACCTTGGCGCGCGCGGTTGCTTTTGATATATTTTTATTTATGGCACGTCAATTTGACTTCACCTTGTCTGATGTTATCTATGACTGGTAGCTTTGAGCTCGTCTACCACCGTTACATCCCGTGCTATCCTCAAAAGACAACCCAAAAACGCATACTGCGTTTACAAAGCGCATTTTGAGCACATTTTTTAGTTCACATCTCGTGCCTATAACAATAATGTCGTGTAATGGCGCTCCCACAGAAGCCCGGTTTAAAGTCGTGGCCGATTTGGGTCTCGAAAACTTTAGGAGACCGTAGCCAATCCTTTAAATTACTTACTATTATTATCAATTAACACAATGGACTTTTTAAATAATTACCATTCTATTTCAGTGGTATTTCAAGTTTATGCTTCTCGAAGCGAGGCGAAGCTCTCTACCTGCACTCTTCGTCCGAGTTACAACGAATTACGTTATCTGCTACAAAGGTAAGTTGAATCCTCTGTTTATAGTACCGTACAACATAATAATATTTTACCCATTAAAAACTTGGATGGTTCCCGGTGACCTAATATACGGTAACACTCAATCGATTACCGTGGGTGTCGTACAGAACACTGAAAAGTTCTTAACTCCCCCACCCAGCCCCTTGTAATTAGATTTTTGGTTTCGCCATCATATTTTTAACCTATTAGCAAAGCCATTTCATATTCTTCAATTAAAGACACGTATTTCGTGTGTCTCTAGGTAACGATTGCACAATGCCACATCATCCTGTCGCCGTGGGCAGTGGCCCTACGAGGTACCGTTGAAGAACCCCCTCTAACCAATGGAGAGCATAAGGTAATTACTCATATTTGTACTGTACATATATGTACCTACTTAGGTTAAAAAGATTCCTGTCTCAGTGGTGCAGTAGTTGCAAATGCAGTTTCTGTTCATAAGATCTCGGGGTTCGTCCCATTCTATTCTTTGTGAAGGTTATGTCAGTAGCAATCACATCCTCAACAGTTGACCAAGACGGCGTGCGGTTTTAGTCGGTTCGAGTCCGAAATTACTACCCTCACCGGCCCCGGTGGGTAGGTGAGTAGTGATGGGAATTTAAGCACTATAAAATAACATAATCGGGTAAAGTTGAGTAGGTAAGGAACGTTAGTTTATGATACATCTTTGCATTACCCTTCAAGGAAATACAGGTATATCGCTAAAATGTGTATAACCAGCTTTTCATGAATATTATTTTTACCTGTTGCCTTGTTGAATATTATGTTACTTATGCTAATTTCTTTAGTAATTTTAAGTTTTAATGACGCATGAATCAGTGTCAGTCGTAATGCCGTGGCACACAAATACATAAAAATCACTGAACGAGAATCGTATCTGACGCGATTCAAACGCTCGACTTCACTTCTTCTGTTATCATTTCTATTTTCCAAACTTTTCAATATTATCATCATCATGTAGAAGTATGAGGCCAAGGTCAACTCAGAGCTCAGTGTCTACCTTCCAGCCTTTCCTCCTCCATTTCGCATGATTTTAGGAGTCCATGCACGTATGTCATCCACCACTACGTTACTTGTTAATATATCATCTTAACTTGTAATACTTAATTACAATAAATCATTCAACTTTCACAAAGCCCTAATATCGCAAAGATCAGTGATATAATAATATACAGATCAGTGTGTTAATCTTTACAATACCGCCGCTTATAGTGCTAACGGGTTAAAAGTTGAGCTTTACATTATATATACATTACATAGGTAACACACTTGTACTTCTCCACTGTATTTGTTTGTAATAATGTATAACAATAAGTTACACCAAGTGCCAAAGTGCCAATAATTTAATTTGTATTTCACTTTTGTAATATAAAGTTAAAATGATACACGTTGCAGAATAAATCTGGGTTCTCTGTTGAAAATACTGTTGACATTATAACGTAAGTGGTTACTATACATGAGAGTGTTGCAAAACATGAAGAATTAGGTTAGACGCCTTATTAGTACGACGGAACTGATGAGCTTTAATGGCGCTTCCACTAAAGTTTCCATCCCATGAATTCACCCCCATAAACCTGTAATATCAAAACTTTGCCATAATGTAAATAATATCACAACGCTTCTCTGCAAGCCGGTACGTGATCGCAATCCTCAATTACTGACCATCCAGGAGGAGGCTACTGAAGCGCCTCATGACGTCACGGCCGCGTCAGCCGACATCACCGTAGATTCGGTCCGCGACCATACCAACGCTACGGCCGACCCACAGGCCCCACCGGAGCTTAATATTAACTTACAGGTACCATGTGTTACTTAATTATAACTTAATTTCACTTATAACTTTGAAAACTGTACAGTAGCCTTAGCACGAAATACTATCGAATTCGTAATGTAAAGGTATCGACAGAACGGAGCATTGCGATTGGCGGGCTACACACGCACACAGGTTCACAAGAGGCAGACAGCCAATCACAATGATCCGTTCTCTCGAAACCTTTACTTTACGAATTCGATAGGAGTTCATGCTAGTGCTACTATGCACGCATGTGAGTGGCTGGTTCGTGCAAATACGTGTTAAGTTCGTGCAAAATTGTATACTATTTGCACGAAACAGGATAATCGCAAATGTGCACACATATAAAGCAACTTATCTGTGAAGCATATCATCATCATCATCATCATCAATCACCTTTACAAGCCCATTCAAAAGCTGTCACCTCAGAGTCCGAGGTTCGCTATTTTCAGTGTAACTGCATCGCGGCTGAACTTATATATTTTCTGTGAACTACTGCCATCTGGCCTCCACAAACCATAGACATAGGCGATATCGAAGTACTGCAGTTAGACCAGTTCTTGGACTTTTTATGGCTCTAAGTACCTATAACGACTGCCATAGATGTTCATATGACAACCAGGATCGACGGCCAAACGTGCTCTCCGAGGCACGACCAGACCAATGGAAATAGCATGCATACAAATATTTGCACTGAGCGGGGATTGATCCCACGCCTCCTACGTAGCAGTTGCGTTTACTACCACGCCACAGAAGCCGTTAAACAAATATCCCGGTATTGCTTTAGCGCTTATTATTTTGAAAAATTAAAAGTTCGCAGATTTCACTTATAGTTTATACTTACTGGCACATAATATATGCTGACCCTAAGTCCGGAGAGAAATGACACCTTAGTGCGCATTGTGTTATTGATGATTTACGATTCACCAATCAGCCACCGTCTAACCCCGTGCTTTCTTCAAAAGCGACCCAACTTACTACGCATCTAGGGTACGCGCTGTGATGTGATTGGGCTCATCATATCCGCCGTCATGAAAAAAATACCATATCAATCTACCTGAACTTCTGTTATCAATAGAACTCACAAGTGAACACGAGCTCTATGGTGGTGAAGACAACCACACGAACGACAATGAACGACAACGGCCCCGACGGTACCACCACGACTACCACCACCACTACTAACTCCATCTCAGAGAACAGTGAGTATGATACTAACCAGTATTTGAATAGAACTAGTGCAATTGGTTGTACAAACGCTACAGCAGTGTATCGTTTGTACAACTAGTTGAACTACATAGTTTTACTTCAGTACCAGGGGGATAATGATAGCGTATAATATACAGGGACAATAGATTTCAAAGATTTTGAGCTATCAAAGTAACTTACGGTCGGAAAAAGTGAATGCTTCGATGGGACTCAAACCCGCGATCATTCCCTTACAGGGGAAATGAACTAACCACTGAGCCACGAAGCCATATCTGAAGCATTTGAAATTTTCCAATACAACAGACGTGGCTTCGTGGCTCTATTTGAAACCGTTAGCGTACTCTTGCTTTAGAATTTCATTACATTTTGAGTTGTGTATTGCCAATATACCAAACAGTACGGTCCTAACCATGTTTGAGTAGTACAGATAGCGCATAGACAGAGATCAAATATATAGATTTTGAGTTATGTATTGCCAATATAGAGGGTTACCGTAAAATACACATATAAAGCACGGTATGAATCGTTAAACGTAAGCTGATAAATACACAATCTTTTTACCAATGTATGAATGTGTATTATTTTAATTCTAAGGAGGCAGCCCCTGAAAATTAAATCTGCATAGGCGAAAAATTACATGTATGCAGCATTAGAAAAACTCTTAATATATTATTTTATAATTTGGCTATTTTTATTCATGTTATGTATACAATATACATAGTGTAAAACTTATATGTGTAGAGTATACATACATATAAAAATACTACGTACTATCTACATACTACCCTAGTAGAATACAGTAAACAACGGGTACACAGACCAAAAACTAATTTTCTCAATTTATATCAAACACGTTGTGTAGTCTATATCGTAAATTCTAATTCCATATTATTAATAATGTTTTTAAACAAAACAAATCTAAAGAATATGTTTTGCATGACAGCGTAATATATACGCAATGAATTGGCTTACAACTATGAAATTATCTAAAGCAAAGCTTTTGCTATACGCAAAATTATATTTTTTGTTGTAAATTGTTGTAGAAAATGTATTATGGCTAATAGTATCCCACTCTGCTCCAATTTCCGATCCTCTAATTTCCGATCCTCTAATTTCCAATCCTTCCATTTCCAATCCTCCAATTTCCAATCCTCCAATTTCTGATCCTTATTAGTCCTTATTTCACTGTGTGGGTTACTTACATATTGAAATGCGATTTTTTTTAATTTATTGAAGTAAAATGTATTTTTGACTTTCTTTTTAGTTTGACGAATTATATCGCTATGGTGTTAATTTCTTATCTAAAGACACTGATACCGACGGGTCTCCGCTGAAAAGCAATCGATACTGCGCCAGGAGCAGTATAACAAAATAACATCAAATTCATCCAAAATAGTTGTATTTCAATATAAAATTGACGTAAATTACATAAATTATGTGCTATATAAAAAAAATACGATACATTTTCTCAACAGTTCCGCTATATTTTTACAATTCGTTATTTATACAGATTAATATTAAAATTCCGCTTCATTCATCATTATTATATGTTTATGTTACATGTTTTCCGTTTGTATGTTTGACGGGCGCTTTGTGTTTTTGTTTGTAGTCCTAGAGCACAGTCGCGAGGAAGGAGTCATCACGCGTATCGAGGTACCCTACACTTTGCTTACATAATACCTACCTTGTATTCGACGGAAATATTAATAAAATCGATTCGTTTTGAGTTATATTTTGTTATGTTCCTCTACATATACTACATATGATACTAAACACATTAGCGTGTATATTTTATCATTTTGCCGATGCTGGCAAATATTCGTCCATATATTTAAAATCCTCAACGATTTGGTCAGATTTATCATCATCCTTCCGATCCCGTTCGCATCCGAATCCTGTCACCTCGAACTCCGGGGTCCAATTTTACCAGTCTAACTGCGTCGCGGCTGAACTTAGATATATTTCTTGGAGTGACGGCTATCTGACCTCCACAACCTATTGGCGATATTGGCGTTTTGCAGTTAGACTTTTTAGAGCACAAACTACTCGTAACGACGGCTATAGAATTGAATCATGTACTTACATGGACGACTTAAAATTTAGGTATCTACCCTAAATTGTCTTTTTTAGAGACAATTCTGTTTGAAGATCGTAAAAGTCAAATGCAGCATCTCAAAATGATTCTTTTTTCTTTGATGCAACTTTTCCGGATATCACTCAACCTGGCCTTTAGGTACAGCGAGAAGTATTATAACACTGAGTGCACAAAAAATAAAACATAAGCTGTTCATATCCATCAAACGATTTTGAATATTTCCGTCTACTAGTACATACTTATATAATTTAAACATCTATCTTGCATGGCTCTAATCTATCCAAATTATTTATATCTACGAACTATTTAGCTTCAATGCCTAAGCGATTCTTCATATTTCGACATATATTCCCCGTTTGTAATTTATTAAAAATTTTATTACTACCAAGCGCGGAGTACGTGTTCAATGTGAACTATCCTTATGTGACTAACAGCTCTTTATATTCCGTTCCAGTTTCTAAATTTCTAACTAACAAAACTTAACTAACCCGTGTGATATCTAACTAAAAAAACTTCTGCAATGTTGTGGCGTCCGCTCGTTGTTTGTCTATGGTTCATCCGCCATCATAGCAAAATTTGGAGTCATAAAAATGGATTTCTACAGATTTTTTTTGCAATTAATGTTTAGTAGAACTCCCTAAACACATGCGGCCGCCACGCACTGCGGAGAAGAACGTAAGGTGGTACTCATAAGGAGTGTTCATACAGACGGGCACGGTCACAGTGCCGGCCGGCACCGACCCGAAGCTGATCCTCGAGATGTTTGACCGACAGCGCTCCCCTCTAAACGTACCGGTGCCGCCTCAACCCACACCCGCCGAGACCAACTAACTGAAGCCGTAAACCCAACAACATGGCATGTGAAAACATACGTTTCTTTACCACCAGCAACACTGGTCCGATATGTCGCCAATTAAAACGCGTTGTGCCTCCGGTATCCGCACCACCGAAATCATATAGCCAGATACCGGTGCTTTTATCATTTGACAAATATTGTATAAGTTTTCATCAGTTCCGTAATTGTTTATTGCTATTTTGCATCTGTGCCTAGACCATAGATATAGAGGTATCGACTGAGCGTTCCATATTCAAATATGAAGTAAAACTGTTACATGAGTACGAAAGAGGCGAGACTGCGTAGCTATAGCTGTCTCTTTTTATTATAAATATAATTTGACTAGAGACATGACTTATCAAGCTGTGGAAAAGAAACAGACAATAGCCACACAGTGCCTTTGTTTCTTTCTATGGCAACCTTTCAATAGAAAGTAGTGCTCAGTCTATTCATACATATCTATAAACTAGCTAAAGCTACTGCCATTATATCATTTTTCTTACTTTAAAAGTCAATTCGGTTACTCTAGGTATACAAAAGTATTCAATAAGATGTAATTTCTTTACGTTAATATATAAATTTCTTCTTGTTCTAAGAATACTTCGCATTTTATTATGTTTACGTTAAATATTATTTACTTTAACTTGGTTTGCATGTTTATATAGTTGCGACAATATGGGTGTAATTTTCGTTGCAATGTTGTGTATTATTTAGTAAATAAAATATGAATATATTATGCTTATTCTGTACTTAACAGTATCAAAAGAATTATCTATCTAATGAGATTATTTTATAAACAAAAATTGTATTAATTTCTTTAGAATTTTACTTTTAAAATATGCCGTTAGCTAATTTTGCAATTTCAAACATAAGTAACTCGAAAAACAAAATAGTATTGAAATGACCATTATGTTTATTTGCAAAAGTTAATTGTTTATGTTAGTACAAAATACGGACGCCATAGCAACCTTTGTTGTACCAGCAATACTGCAATATAATTGTGGATTGTTTTTAATTTATCGTTAAGTGAACAATGTGAAATTAATATTCTAATTTAGCTTTTTAAGTTAATGTTTCGTACATTCGGAGTGAATGTAATGTGCCTATTTATTTCTTTTTTTATTATAATGAAGATTGTATCTAGGTAATTAGAGTAAGACGTTTTGACAATTAGTAATGAGTAGAGTATATTTTATTATGAATAAATAGCATTTAGATTTTCCACGACAAAGTTGCAATAAACATTTTTATTTCCAATTTTAAATAATAGAATGAAAAATTGTTGTATTACTTGCAGTGTTTCAATTGAATTGTATATTCAGTAAATATTATTTTTAATAAATTATAATGTTGTACGAATGGAAAGTTATATGCAATATTTTTTTAGCATTTTAATACTTTTTTTTAATATTATTTTGCCATTTCCAAGTTCATCTTATCGCTTAATCGGATTCTTTCGTTTTAGTTTTATGAAAGTGGCAGCTAAATAAGGACCTACCTAAGCATGTCATACTACACATCACAATTTGTGATATAAGGGGATTGATTTGTTTTAGACATATATTTTATTCATAGATATAAGTTCAATGTGCCTGTCTGTTTTAGCAAACTTCAGCCCTTCGGGCGTATAAAATATAACTTGTACTGTAGAAAGCATCAAGGGTACTCGCGTTACGTCCGAAACGCTTCTATTTATACAATATAAATATACAATTTTTCTCCTTATACTGCGCCTTTTGAAAATTTGATACGAAATTATCAATTTCTATCCAACGTTCTTACAAGAAAATAAAAGCTAAGACTATATTGTGATTTTTATTTTCCTATATTAATACCTACCTTAGCACCTGCTGTAAAGCGGACCAAGTAAAATGGGGTTACCTGAATGCGGAGAGTGTTGGTTGTGACTCAGGTGCACCACGTCAATCGATGGACCACCTCCTGTCGTGCCCGCTTTGCCCTCACACCTGCAGTCGCCGACCTGAATGAAGCGGCGGTAAGTGCTGTTGGTGTCGCCGAGTTTTGTGTTGGGCGTATCTAACTTTATTTCTCATTGTTACCACTGACACGAAGAGAAGAATCGCATTTCTAGGGAAATACTCTAACTCAATTACTGGCCCTGAATATTTTTATTCATTTTGGATACCGAAGCAATAAAATATAACAATCAAGACTATAATAACAGTCACTAGGTTCACATGATGAATGATTTGCCTAGTCAGATTTAATAGGGTCACAAAGTAAAGCTACCTGCACAGCCAGACCTCAACCCCATTGTGTATGTATGGGATATATGCTCCAGGGACGTGTATTTTGGGAGCGATAGCCGTAGGGATAGGTACCTACCATTAACAAGCTCATTAATAGCATGAATAATTGGTACCAACCACAGCAAGTTTTAAACAATAGAGGACACGCTTTCTTTTATGTTTGAGTTTTTTTTTCTAATCAAACAGGTAACATACCTGCCCACCTATGATAAAAATGTAGAACAATTTAATAATATAATTTGCAGAATATGTAAAATGAAGTATGTTGCTTAGACTTTTTGAATTTGTGTGTAGTTGCCACTACCTCAAAAAGGCTAGTGTGTTCTCGTCTATGGTTCTCGTATTGTAATGCGGATGATGTGAGCTAATATAGTATTATACTACCTGTATACAACTACTACTATTACAGTACTATTATAGTAATGCATGGTATTATTAACAGTTATATGTGTGATACCGCGGTAGCCTAGTGGTATGGGTAACGGACTGCTGAGACGAGATCTCGGCTTCGATCCCAGGTTTCATCATGGCACACCAGTGACAACTCGATGCTTTTCGAAGTTATTTGTGTATTTATCGCAGGTTTATAAGTGCCCGGTTAATGGCAATATGCTCGCCACTTATTACATTGGGACCTTAACAAAAACTGATATTTTGTGGGTGCTAGCACCCCTGTCTACCCCTTCGGATATATAAGCGTGAGTATATATATGTATGTATGTGTGTGTGAGTTTGGTGACATCGTTTCCGCTACTGAAACAATCGTGTCGTGTCGCATTTCTACTACTTTTATCTAGTCTGTGATAGTATTAAATGTCCATCATTAATCCTAGGAACTGTCAAGAATGTCAAGTTAATTGTCAAATTTCACCAAATTTGATTGTCAATTGTATTGTCATTGTCAATCAAATCAATATAATTGTGTCAATATTTGTGACATTTCTGTCTGATGTTGTGCAGTGTTCGTGGAATGGACATCTAGCAGCGTTTTAATCTAATAACCAACATAACTTCCCTGTGTAGTGTAGCTGTTCATAATATTATGGATCTCTGCAGAATCTGCCTCAGCAAGAAGCCAGAAAAAGATATAACGCAGCTACATGTTAACAAAAAAAGCAATGCAAAGTCTTATACAGATATCATGTTGTTTTGTTTAGACGTGCAGGTAAACATTTTTTACTTAAATTGACGTCTTCATGTTCAAACTAGCTGTTGACTGCTCCTGCTACGCCTGTGTACATCGCAACCAAGCACAGGTGTTCTTGCCCAAGCTCTCCTCTGCCAAAACCAAATTTCATCAAGATCGGTTCAATGGTTTTGCTGGGGGACCGTAACAAACCGATTTATTTCAGTATCTACAATATTAACATGGATTACGTAGTTTCATCACTTGTATTTTTATTTTTCAGGTGGAACAGAACTCCAATTTAAGTACAAAATTGTGTTTAAAATGCTCAAGAAAGGTACTAGCATTTTACAAGTTCAAAACTTTAGCTTTAAAAAATGATGCATATTTGAGGTCACTAGGTGATAAAAATGATATTTTTTTTAAAGAAGATGAAATTGTAATCAGTATTAAATCTGAAGAATTGTCTTTAAGCGGAGATGAAGTTGAAGTGAAAGATGAAATAAATTATGATTGTTTGAAAACGGAGAGTCTTGACCGTGATTATAATTCTGAATCAGAAGATGAGTACCTTAGTGTAATAAAGAAGATTAAGTATGAATATGTGAAAGAACAATCTAATGAGAATGATATAATATGTGTCTCAGACACTAAAGAAAATGATATATGTGTATTAGACACTAAAGAGAATGGTATGTATATTTGTATTTTTATTTTTTTAATGTTTGGTACATCAATGTGGTCATCATCATCAAATCTAAAAAATAATGACTATCACTCGAGTTGCTGTTTCAATACACTCACACTCACTACCATCGTGCTTTCTACCTTGGTAGCAGTCCCAACAATGGTTTTTATTAATCCCTTATCATTAGCGCTATCCAATGATGTAAAAAAATATATGTGTATGTATATTTAAATCCACGAGTTCCATTTATGGCTGCAATATACATTTCCCAAAATCCTAGGATACTGAATTAAAATCAGACCATAGACTAGCTTGAACTTTTTGCTATTCCACATGTTTAACATTCGCGCAGACAAGAATTATTACTGCCCTTTAGAGATTATAAATTGAATTTTCTATTTATTTTTAGCACCAACCATATCTGTAAAAAGAAGAAAACAAATGAGAGCCAAGTCCAATACAACATCGGGAATAAAGAAACAGATGTGTGCGGAATGTGGCAAGACTGTTAATGATTTGAAGGCCCACTCATACTTGCACCTGCCAGAATCAGAACGGAAACGTATCAAATGTTTCGTATGCGACAAAATGTTTTCTAGCCACAGTGCCAGATATAAACACAATAAAATAAAGCACTTAGGTTTGAAGCAGCTATGCACTATTTGTAATAAAAGTGAGTACATGTTATATCCTCAAAGTCTAGACCTTATCACAAAATTTCCTGTATAACCTACATTTTAAACCATATAGATAAACAATTAGCCGCATGAAAGTATTGCAGTTATACCAGTTGTTGGACCTTCTTAGGGATTCAATTACCCATGACAAATATCCTTCTGAACCGACTTGCAAAATGTTAAATCCGCAATGTTGAATTGGCAAAATGTTGAATCCCAAAATATCATAGACGTTTATTTTGTATGGATTGGAATTTGAACTGTTGACTTAACATGCTCTTCAAGGCATAGAGCATATTCATGCACCCCCAACACAGTGTACCAACCATCCTTCAATAATAATTCTCTTACAGCTGTGACACATTTATCGCAGCACAGACGTGTAGTACATCAAAAAGATTCTCTGCCATACGAGTGTGTGGACTGCGGTCGTCGTTTCATCAGCAAATCGAACCTGGATATTCATACACGCTCCCATACCAAAGACCGGCCATTTGGATGTGACGTTTGTGATAAGAAATTCGCTTACAAAGCACTGCTGATGTCTCATGTGTGAGTATATGAAATTTTTTTTTTTATTTATAATTTGACTTCACCTCGCCTGATGTTAAGCTGAAGGCAAAGTCTCATGAAAGAGGGTCACCATTGCAAACACGTTACAATGGTGGCGCAGTAAATTACATTATTATTGTAATTGTCTCTTCATCATTAGTTCTGGTTGCACTAATGTAGTTCCAACAAACTCTGTCTTAGAACCTTCTTACAAAAGGCCATTTAAATAAGTTGTCAAATGGAGTTGCCGCAGATCTAGATTTTCGCACATACATGTATGGCAAATCGCAAGGCAACTGGATTCGTAAGTTTCTGTGACTAGTTTGAAACGCGGAACCCGTCATGTGAATCCGGAGTTGCCCGTAACTTCCGAGTTTCGTGTCTCAACCAATCAGCAGCTCTCAAAAAGTATCGGTAAGATGGCGGATGCTGCGATTGGTCGGAATTAAATATTTTTTGATTAAGGGATTTGTGGCTTTGCGGCCCAATGCCCCATGAAGACATACGCAGTTCAACCTGCATGAAAAATTCAATTTGTACCAGAAATTGAGAAAACTTCAGTTGCGAATTGTACGAGCCTTGTATGGAAAGTCCATACGCGTTTCCATAAAACGCAACTGGAGGTGACGAAACTTCAACCTTTTCCTAGTGCCTAATGTAAGAAGGGTATTCGACTTTCTTTTGAATAGGCTTTTGCAGGATCGACTGCTTGTCTACAGGCTCGTCTGTCAATCGGCAGGTTCAAAATTCCACACGGATGAAGCCGCAAGCAACAGCTAATATAAAATATAGACACATAATTCAACTAATTCCTGTTTCAGGCGATCTGTGCATGAAAAGGAAAAGTCACACTTATGCCAACTGTGCTCAAAAAGTTTCTTCAAGAAATATCATCTGCAAAAACATTTGAAGTAAGTGATTTTACAAAAAGTGCTCTTACCTTACACAGATAGATATCATAATTGATTGATTCATTTCTAATAAATATTCTAGGACAGTCTACACAACGTCACCTAGACACATGGTAAGCATAGCTTAACTAGCTTGTGTTATGGGTTCTAGAATGCGGATAAACGTACTTAGATACATTTATTTTGTAAATACATACATATTATACATAGAAACACCCAGATTCGTGCAATTAGCGGGTATCCAACCCGAAGGAAATTCGATATTCAAAAATACATTACCATATCACCATCAAAGCTTGTCTTAGTACTTCAAAAATAAATTAGTTTTACCTGGTCACTTAACTGGAGGCGAATGGGAATGGGCATGGGACGAATACACAAAATTTATACCCGAGGACGAATTTTAGGATACGAGAGTAGACATCGCCAGTATAGTAAGTCAATGTTCCTGTAAATTTAATTACTAATATTATTTCACTTCAGGAGTCACTCTAAAGATAGAACACACGAGTGTCCCGAATGCGGCAAGTTCTATAAGACAGCGGAGACACTGAAGAGCCACCTCGAGACGCACGGCTCAGTCAGGAACTACAGCTGTGAACTGTGTTCACAGACGTTTATGAAGAGAGAGTGAGTATATTTGTACAAGAGATTTCCTTTCATTTGTTTATTACAGAGGACAGTAGCACGAAATACTATCGAATTCGTAATGTAAAGGTATCGACAGAACGAAGCATTTTTTTTTTTATCGTGCGCAAAATCCCCACGGATACCACCTCCACCAAAACCGATGGAGGTGATTATGTCGGACTCGAACCGACCAAAACGCACGCCGTCCATGGGTCCTTGATTGCCGGAGGTGAGATTATACAAGACATATCTCTCGCACCCCGGCAGACCCGCGGACATCCCCCAATGTGGGGACCATGGTGTCCCCATCTAGCCCCTGGGTATGTGGTGGCATTTTGCGCCATCGCCGTGGCCTGCTTCTGCTAGGGTGACAGGCGGCTTCACCCGTCACCCCCAGGCCCGCGCTCATGGGGGACGGAGGTCATTTTGCGACCTCCGACGTCCGAGTCGCCTCCGCTCATCGCGGGCAGTGCGGGCCCGGAGTCTTCTCCGGACCCGCTCCGCCTCCTCCTTTTCGAGCATTACTTGCTCGCAGAAGGAGGCGGCGGCTGCCCAAGCACTCGCAGAACGAAGCATTGCGATTGGCGGGCTACACACGCAATCAGGTTCTCAAGAGGCAGACTGCCAATCACAATGCTCCGTTCTCTCGAAACCTTCACATTACGAATTCGATACGAGTTCATGCTAGTGCTACTGAAGTGATTGAAGTGAAGCGAGTCGATTGCACGGGATCTATACAAATGGCAATTGTTTTGTAGAATGGAATAGAATAGGGATTGACATTCGTTTACGCCTGTCAATACGCAAAATACTTGTCAATCCCATATATACATCGAAGATTAGATTCTATTCCGTTCTACGAAACGACTACTAACCAATTGTCACGTGATAGGCCCGCAGTTCGTCTGCGACCAATGAAATCGCGAGAAAGATGACGTCTTAGTCATGTGACCACATTTTTGAGTGATTTTATTGGTCGAAGATTTAAGATTAAAGTTAGCGGAATGAGGCCTCAGTTTAACATTTCAACAGTATTTTATTTTTAGCTTGTACGGGTCCGCCTTACGCTTATAATCATATACAATTTAAGTTAAGATAAAGTTAAGAATGTAATTATCATTCTGACACACTATTGGCGTTGAGCAATCTGATCACTATTTGAATCATTTATGTATTTTGCCATATTCACTATTACGGGTCCTATAAAATACTATCATAAATACTTTTTTCTATTATTTTTTTTTATAATATCACGCCTATATCCCCTAAGGGGAAGGCAGAGGTGCTAGCACCCACATTTCGCCAGTTTATATTTTAGGTCCTAATGTAATAGGTGGCGAGCCTATTGCCATTAACCGGGCACTTATAAACCTGCGATAAATACACACATAACTTCGAAAAGCATCGCAGTCATTGGTGTGTGCCATGGTAAACCTAGAAAAATTATAAATACAATTTACTATAAAAAATGGTTATCTACACTAGTATGATTTATCAACAGCTACCTCTGGGTACATATGCAATCTCACAACAAGATCAAACGCTACCCATGCCAGTACTGCGGCGTGAAGTTCCACCGCTCCGACCACCGCAAGCGACACGAGTTCACTGCGCACCAGAAACATCTCCTCGCCTCCGCCACCTCCGCTACCTCCTCTACATGACAGAGTGCAGAACAAAGTGACGAACGCTCTTAAAACTGCTACTGATATTTTAGTACAGTCAGTTTAGTGACGTCACTCGCAAAACCGAATTTCTAGTGCGATTCAGCTGTATCAACGCGTTAAAGTAAGCGCCATCTAGTGATAATTAATAGTACTCGATCACGCATTGGTAATTCATTCATTTATTAGGGTGGTATTACACTTATCATTATATGTTTGTCCAAATTTGCCGTTCAATATTTGATCACATTTCTTTGAGGGATGCCCAATATGCCTATTCCACTTGTCCAATCAATATATGCGTCCAATATTTTGCGTAGTCTTAAGGAAGGCGTCTTTAAGTGGTACTATTATTATTGTTATAATTAAAAAATAAAAAATCAATACAGGGATTTGGGTAAAGCCATGATCCAAAGGCGAAGAGAAAATGACATTCAGGCAGCCATTTTTATTCAAAGAGAATTTAAACACTACTTTTTTTAAATGTCAATAATATTTGGTCAAATATCGGTGTTGCCAATAAATTTGATGAATTCGTCCATTTCTTTGATCAAATGTACATTGGACAAAGATATTTGATAAGTGTAATACCACCCTAATTTGTATGAGGCCGTGTTAATGCCGCTATACAGAAAATATAAGTACAACTAACTTGGTCCAAATAGGGTTTATTCGTGTACTGCGGAACAGTTTAAAACTTTTTAATTTAAATATGTACCTTAGCGCCATTGCTAAAGGTACATATTGTCTTGCAAGTTGATGTCTTTTTATGTTGATGAATTCAGAACTATTTTAATTAGCTGTTACTTGGACTAGAAATATGATTTCATCGATAGTATTCGTTGAAGATTTCAGAATCAGAATTTTTTTTAAAGTGACGAATTCTATACTTTGCATTTTGTTGTTTGAAATCATTTAGGCAGGGTATTTTATTTAGACTAGATGGCCTTTGGGCAGAGCCCTTTTTAAACACAAATGTTTTATATTTTTTCATACTTTGTAATACCGATACTGCACTTAATGCTGCAATAGGTACAAATACCCAAGGTAGCCAACATCCAAAAAAAAAATGTAATAATATTCTTTATTTTGTTAATTACTACTATGGTGCTATTAGTATTATTTTTAATTTTGTGGCCCACATCTGTTATCTGTGGTCTAACTGCTTCTATAATTTTATTGATGTATACTAAAAGATTTTTTTCCTTATAGACCAATGAATGTCCAACTATTATATATTGTGATTGAACTAATCACTCAAGAATTTGCTTAATTGTTAAGAAATTGTCGTTACGAGTAATAGGTCCTAGGTTCGAAACCTATTACACTACACTACCGATATGAATCCACGAGCAAATAAATTAAGCTAAACCAAGCACTCTTTTGAAGGGTTAGCAGAACTACAAGAAATTTCGGACTGGTATAATAATGTGAATAAAATAAAAATAAGCTTATTTTAAAGAGATTTATTCTATTCTGCTGCAGAAGCCATTTTAAGAAAAGAAGAAGAAGAAGAAATTTGAGATTTCAAATCACTATAAAATGCTACTTACTTACACTTGTGCGCTTTGTATAAGCCGCTTATGTCTAAGACTCCACCATTTGTCGCCCATCATTCTCATCAAAGTAAAGTCTAATCAAAGTCGGTCATATAAATTGACTAACCCCCAGTTTCTGGAAGGCTGTCAAGTAGCAATCGGGTTGCTAGAAGCATGATTAAATAGTTTAATTCGATCCATCGTGTCAGTTAACATGCTTCACCATGAAAAATTCATGCGTTGTCGTGTCGGGGGCCTTGGATCTTTTTGAAAACATGTGGAAATGCATTAGTAGTTAGAGGTCACCCAAGAGATTTAACAGCCGATTAGTTAATTTTAGCGTTGATTAGCCTTTCGGGAACTGGGGGTAAGACAATTATAACCCTTGTTTAATTTTTAAAACCACATTCCTCTTTAACTGTACAGTTAGGAAATAGTGCTAATAAAAGTACCTACTCATAAAAAAAATTGTACTTATGTGAAGATTTGTTTTGATACTTTTGATATTTCAAAAGTTGGATTCCCGAGAAAGTCGGAATCTAGCGAACAAAGGTTATAACCGACCTCCAAAAGGAAGACATTCTCAATTCGATTGGTATTTATTAATGTAAGTACTTATGTACACCGATTGCTCGGAGATTTTACATATTCATTTTACAAATATTTCCACATCTTTTACTAAGGACTAATGTTAGTTTAACTGCAAAAATACGCAAAAATAAAAATGGGCTTTCAGTCCACACATACACTATAATTCGATCTACGTGATTATTTTTACACATAAAAACTCGAATTTAACTAAATTTAGAAAATGAAACCCTACATTGTGATTTGACATTTTAGCGTTCCCGCCAAAATTTAATCGCATCACAGTTGACCGTCTAGAAAGCCGAGTTAGGAAAAGATTCATAGAATGATAAAAGATGTATATTAATGTTAAATAATAATTTTAAATGGCAATCCAAATGATTTGTGTTACATTTAAGACATTAGAATTTAAGTATGGCCCAGAGTTTAATGTATGACATTATTTGTTAAGTTTAAAGAATACAAAATATTTTTCTGTTACAACATTGTATTATTATTACATCAATAAATAAAAATTCGTACAAACCTGACATTACATTCATAGTATTGATTATTGTGATAAATTATGATTTCTACTTCGATGTTGGCCAAGAGTTGTCGAGGTAAGATGACAGTCGCTTCACTGAAAATGTCGAAGTTCAGCCGCGTCACAGTTGACTGAATGCAAAATGCGCCTCCACATAACCCGAGGGCTAGACGGGGACAGCGTAGCCCTTACACTCCAAGGGGGTCATCTCGAAAGAGAGAGCCCTGGGTCTGCCGGGTTGCGAGGGATATGTTGGCTACTATCGGCTACTATCTCACCTCCGGCAACTAAAGACCAAAAAACGTTTTAGTCGATTCGAGTCCGACATAACCTTCCCAATCGGCTCCGGCGGGGGAGATATCCGTGGGGATTTTTCGCACGATAAAAAAAATGCTGACCCCAACTGAGTCGGCTCGGATGATGATGATGATGATTTAATAAAACTGAAATGGTTTATTAACCCACCTAATAGTAAAAAGGTAAAAAGAGATATGACGGTAATTGATATCCATTTAACCATCCCGGGTGTGAAGACAGGAAAAAATATCCACCTTTCCCTACCTAATGAAAAAGGTAGAGTAGCAGAATTGACTCGCGGCCCTTGTTATGCGGCGTGGAAAATAATGGTTGACGAAATGTGGGTGTGAATACACCTCTGTCTACCCCTATGAGGATTTACAGGTGTGTTTACTACATATATTAATATAAAACCTTAAATAAATACACAAACTCAAGGACAAAGTGGTTTCTCAGCGATGTTCTCAGACTCTTCCAATTGCTCTCTCAATTCTTCTTCCAACTGAACACAAGCTCCGCCCTCATCCGTCAGCCTCGGAGAGTTAGACGGAGTGTATATATCTAAAGTGTTGTGTATAGTTTGGAGTTTATGTGACAAATGTGGATACTCCTTCTCTAAAGACTCTACAATGTATCTTAAGGTGTCGTTGAGCGTCTTCGCTTGGTTATATTCCGCAAGGACAACGTTCTTCGGTCTGCGTACTCTGACGGACTGTCGTTTGATAGCAGTAGCTAGTTCTGTACCCAGGCGTTGGCTTCGTACTACACGTTCTAGGAGCTAGAAAGTAAATTTTGTTGGTATTAGAACAACCTCTGTATAACCTCTGGGTCAAGTTTTCACTACTTGTTTCTATACCACTTAGGTGGTAATCAAGTACGTCGCCCACCCAATGGTAAGTGATTACTGTGGCCGTTTGCAACACCAGGGGCGTCACATTCCCGTTGCCGACCATATAGGGGAGAAGGGGGCAAGGAAGAAAGTTAATAGAGTTTCTGTGCTGTCAATGTAGAAGAAAAAGAAGGGTTTCTCGGTCTACCCACTGACAACACGAAACCTCTCCAGTGAGCTCTGGCTACCCTACTCACCGCCGGAACACAACATAAGGTTTATTACGCCGCTCACATTACATTAGCCGCGGTATTCTGTAGGGTGGAGGTAGTTCCCCAGTCGAACTCCTCAAATTATAAAGGGTGGTACCGTCATGCCTACCTACCTCCTACGTCCCAGGGACTTAAACTCGCGAAAAGTTCCTACGAGGGTAATTATTTCTTTGTCTAACTGAGCTAAACATTCCATATTGCCGAGCCTCATTACCGGGTCGCGACTTCAAATCCCGTCCAGGACGTTAATTTCTATCTATATAAATGGATTTAAAAGGAACTTTATATCTCTAAGTACATACCGTTGAATATAACGTATTGCACTGCGCTGAGTACTCTTAACTTGTTTAATGGGTTCTCGAATGCTATCCACATACATATTTAAATGCATCTAAATTTCTACTGGGCGAGAATCGAACCTGCGACATCTGATTTAGCAGTCTAACGCTGCACAGCTTCATTGATGATATACTTACATATTGCTTCATCCGGTCAGTCTCCTGGCACTCTCTTATCAAGTCGGCGATATGCTGTTCTAACTGCGAGTTCATCGAGCTGGTCTCATGCACCTCCGCATCGAGACGTTCCTGCTCCTTTATCAGGAAATCCATGCGACTTTTAGCCGCCGCCAGATCCTGTAAGTACAGTCAACGCCAAAAGTTGATTAACACAAAAATATTTAAAATCCTTCTTACATTTTGGAGTGAACGTGCCCACAGAGGTTTAGGTATATAGTTTTAGAATCTCCTAAGGGCAAAGTTCATACATTCCGCGGTTTATTTATAATTTTATAATCGGTTTAACAGTTGTGGTTATCAATAAATTACCATTTGTTAAGCTACTTATGGCGTTGACTGTACATACAATAAGCCAGAAGTGTTAGCCAAGTTCCCTTCTCATAATTCCACTGTTCTATAATACCAGTACCTTAGAGCTACGTCATGAGCATTCAAAGCGCTCCTATACGTCTTAGGAAGCGCCGTTGAAGCCATCTACCGATACTTTTACGAACGATTAGAAACAATGGACGATTTTACACTCATTATAAACCCTGGTTATGGGTTCGAGCTCCTATTTAAACATTCGCTTTTTCGAATCTAAATCGAAAAATCATGGAACTCGCGTAGTGGTCACGTCACGGGTTTCAAGAGTTACTTATTGTTCACTTCTGTCTGTAGTCCCTAACGACTACCCCCTACTCCGAATATTTTTTTAGTAAGTTGTAGGTAACCATTAAATAATATAAAATGAAGAGGTAATGCCCCTACAGCTACCAGTTGTGAACTACAAGTCTGTAGTCTGGAAACATTAGGTAACATAATTCAAATACGATCACCAATGCGCCCGCACTAGGGCCTTGCTTCTTCCTGAAGGTGACAGGCGGAGCCTAGGGTCCTCCGTGGTATGAGCTATATGCCAGAGACTAAATAGCAAATCCCGGTAAATATATAAGTTACTAAGCCCTACCTTAGTAACTCGAGCAACATCAGCCTTCGCAAGCCTCAGTTTGTGATGATAAGTGGACTGCGAAGTACTGTGACTACCGTGGGCTTTCTCCACGGCCGCGGCAGCCCTGCTCTTCTCCATGGCGGTGTCACGCCGGGTCACGTACAGCGCCAGGTCTTCTGCTAACTTCTCACCAGTGCGACGGAGCTGCTCGCGACGTACCTGGTATTCGGAAATAGTTCATAAAGCGGTAGATGTTCCAGGCTGCAATTGTATTTAGGTATTTAAACTAACGATTCGAACATTCTGTACACGCTCAAGCTATGGAATGAACTTCTTGATATTGCTCTGAGTTCTTGATGTAATTTATACAAGCGACTATAACTAATATAGGGTTTTTCAAGAAAGGATTAGATGGCTCCTACAAGGTTGGTAGTATGAGATGGCTCATGGTGTTATGTCCACAGACCACGGTAACCACTTTCCATCAGGTAGGACATGTGATTTTGAGGAAAGTGCTACCATAGACTATTTTTGCTTTATATTTTGGTTTGGATCAAATCTGGCGAAGTTATACTCAACCAATATTTAATTATTACCTAATTTTCAGAAATGGCAACAAAGCTCAAAGTATTTTTATCTGTCATTTACGCCAATGGTCTGCTACTTAGTTCCAATAATTTACCTGATCTTGATAACAGACAATAGGGAGGGAGTAAACCCTCGTTATGAGGCTTATCCCAGTAGCATTTACCTCCATCCTATGTATTTCAGCTCTCATTTGCCCTATCTCCCCAGCTGCAGACTTGGCATTACTTATATTGCGCTTCAGTTCCACCGCCAGGATGCCCTTCCTCTGCCATATGAGCGCTTCCCTCTGAACGCGATCCAGGTCTTGAGTTAGATTCATTTTGTTTTTATCCAGTTCCTCAATATCCTCTTCCAGTTCTATAATTTCAGTTTCTGCGTCCTTTGAATAAAAAAACGATACGTTCAGAATTCATAACTTGATTTTTTACATTTGTCGATAGAGAATTTATCATTAAAAGCCTTGTACGGTGGTACGCGATATCTTATCAATATCATCACGCAGAAGAATAAACAATAGAGTTCGAATACTAGAATCCACTAGTTTTAAATAAAGTACCTTCTACTCGGTTTCTCGATGAGTTCCTTCCGAGGAAATACCCTAGGTTCCTAGTAAAAGGCTTACCTGAGGGCCTAGCCAAAATGCATTCGCTCCCAATCTACATTCGTCATCGCTCTGAAAATGTATGGGAGTGACATTTGTTGTCGGAATCGGATCACAATCGCATACCTCGGACAATAAAGGCGTGTATACACATACGCGTTTTTTTTATTATTTCACCATTCGATGTAAAATACTTCGACTCATGTTCCATATTTTTTTCGTAATTTTCCTTACAAAATCCATAAAAATAATTCAAAAAAATACAAAAGCTACTTCTGTAAGAAATGTCATAATTAACTGGCAAAAAAAACGTAAATATAGTTGCTCGATGCATAATTTATTTATACCATACGTAATTGCATTCCAGTCTTTATTGATCCAGTCAAATTAAAAGATGTGTACTGGTAAGTTACTTACTCCTTTATTGCACGGTATATTTTCGAATACATTTTTCGTAACTTCACTTAAGCGTCATTGTTAAACTTATTCTGAAACGTATGTGTACTCAATCCTAAAAATTCCTAAGTACTCAGTGCTGAATTTTACTATATACGAGATTCTGCAGAAACAAGGCAATTGCTACATGAAATAGCCATTTGTTTATGGGTTTTTACAGAGTGAAAGTGCAAGAGGTATTTAAGAGATATCCTTATAGTAATATTTTAGGCCAACTCTTTGCGTCAAACTCAACCATGAATGAGGGGAGTGCCGAACCACCTGTTATCCCCTGGTGTGGTATAACCATGCCAGATGTTAAATTCACACAACGGGTGGTTCGGCGGGAACTAAAGTCCCTAGACATTCGGAGGTCGAGTGGGCCGGATGGTATACCGGCAATAGTGCTCAAGCAGTGCGCTCCTGAGTTGTGCCCAGTACTTACACGACTTTTTGCGCTTTCTTACTCCAAGAGACGAGTCCCGGCTTCGTGGAAGACAGAATTCGTGCACCCTGTCCCAAAGAAAGGCGACAGAACAGACCCGTCCCATTACAGGCCTATCGCTATAACCTCCCTCCTCTCGAAGGTAATGGAGCGTGTTATAAACGCACAGCTCCTGAGATACCTTAAAGGTAACGATTTATTGAGCGACCGTCAGTACGGCTTCCGTCATAGTCGCTCAACCGGTGACCTCCTTGTGTATCTCACAAACCGCTGGGCGCAAGCCATCGAGAGTCAGGGTGAGGCACTGGCTGTCAGCCTCGACAAAGCGAAGGCCTTCGATCGCGTCTGGCACAGAGGTCTGCTAGCGAAGCTGCCATCGTACGGACTCTCAGAGGGACTGTGAAGTCCGTCTGGATTGCCAGCTTTTTGTCCAACAGAAGCATCCGAGCCGTCGTCGATGGCAAATGCTCGGACCGCATGGACACAACGCTGGTGTCCCGCAAGGCTCCGTCCTGTCCCCGACCCTGTTTCTGCTGGATTTCAATGATATGCTGTCTGATGACGCCATCCATTGCTATGCAGACGACAGTATCGGGGACGCATAATATATTACACGGGCCGTGCAAACATCCCTCCCTCTGAAGTGGAGGAAAGTCGCGAACAACTTGTGTCTGAAATCGAGACTACTCTCACCAGAGTATCCGATTGGGGACGACTAAACCAGGTCCAATTTAACCCCACTAAGACACAATTATGTGCCTTCACCGCTAAGAAAACTCCATTTATTGTGGCGCCCCAATTCCTGAACACACCGCTCACCATCTCCTCGAGTACCGGGATCCTTGGTGTCGATAATCCAGCGATGTCCAGTTCCGCAGTCACTTGGAGGACAAGGTTAGGCTGGCATCAAAGAAACTTGGAGTGCTTAACAGGGCGAAGCAGTACATCACTGCGAAGCAAAGACTCGTTCTTTATAAGGCACAGATTCGGCCCCACATGGAGTACTGCTGTCACCTCTTTGCCGGGGCGCCTGCATGCCGGCCCCTTTGACTCGGTACAACGGCGGGCGCTGAGGATCGTCAACAATCCCATACTCTCAGGCGGTGTGGAACCTCTGAACATCAGGACGGACTTCGCCTCACTGTGTTCTACCGCCTGTATAATGGCCTGTGTTCAGAAGAATTGTTTGACATGATGCCCACACCTACTTTTTATCATCGCACCGCTCGCCATAGAGAGGGAGTTCATCCTCACACACTACGACCGGAAACGGTGCGCACTGTGCGGTATGAAAGGAGTTTCATCTCGCGCACACTCAAGCTGTGGAATGAACTCCCTGCCGTGGTTTTCCCAAGCGACTACAATATGGGGTTCTTCAAAAAGTTTCTACAGGGTAGGCAGCGCGTGTGACGCCTCTGGTGTTGCAAACGTCCATAGGCCATGGTGACCGCTTTTCATCAAGTGGGCCGTGTGCTTGTCTGCCACCTAAGTGGTATAAAAAAAGACTTTTATATTAGTATTATTGTACCCGATTGATTGACGTTCTATCACTTGATAATTATGTAAAAGTTCCTTACCGAAGTTTTAAAGATCGTTGCGTGCCATTCTGATTTTATTATTGTTTACATATAGCAATGGTTGTGGAAATATAATAATGAGAATTAATATTTTTCGTTTTGTAACTTTCATAGATGTAAAAAATAGCTATAGTTAGCAAAATAAGTACAAAATAAAAAAAATATTAAAAAATATATATAATCTTGTTTAATCCTGCGATTAATCACCAAACTCTTTTTTATATATTGTACAGTAATTATAAAATCATAACAAATTAAATACCCACAATTATCCAATTAGAATGTGAAGTTATTTTTTGTTATTATGAAAATGTAAGAAAATATGTATTACTCTGTAAAATATTTCCCCGTGCAATAAATATGCGTGTCACATACCATATAAAATTTAAATAAATTATCACTGCAATATATACTTATATAAACTTACTCATTATTTATTTTCAAAAATAAACGTGCTATAAGTACTTAAAACTAAAAGCTCCGAGGTATATCACGAGAAAAAACAAGCGATAAAAGCGTTTGTTTACATAAGATTAATGTTTTGTTTATACCTGAACAGCAAAAAAGGTGTATGTTTATTTACCAACATTTACTTAAGGAAAACCCTAATACAATAAATAGGTAATTGTTAATTTTCCCTGTACTATGAAAACAGTAAATCTATCTATAATTTCAGTAAATACATATGAAAGAGCTCATTCAGAGGCTTCTTATGGTATATGATACTAAGTACTATCATTATTAGTTCAGTTAATATTCCAGAAACAAACTGTTTTTTGGCTCTCCTGTAAAGTTGGTGTTTTCCAGATACGCCTTTGTTGTCCGAGGTATGCGCATGACATTCGACAACAAATGTCACTCCCATACATTTTCAGAGCGATGACGAGTGTAGATTTGAAACGAATGTATTTTGGCTAGGCGCCCTGGACCGTACGGATTTAGTCCGTTAGCGCTAACTTTAATGAAAAATGTATTTTGCTGGATGACCTTCCGTTCTTTATAAGCTCTTCTTATAAGTCCTCTTTTAACTCACCTTCAAGTTAGCTGCATATTCGTGCGTCATGGCGACGTTAGCTTTCTGCGCGTTGATGTTCCTGTCAAACGCATCTCTGCGTGTGCGCTCAAGCACCTCGAGGCGGCCGCGCAACTCACGCAATGAACGCTCGACGCGCGCGCGCTCCGCTAATACGTTCTCGCATTCCGCCTGCGTGTGCATTATCTTCTGTTCGCATATTTGGATTTCTGTAAGTGATAAATTGAGATTGAGATTAGTCAGTTGCTTGTGTGACATGGGTCAAAAGTAGCTGACCGATGGAAAAAGGTTACGCTTTGAGTTTTTCATCCCTAGAAGTAACCACCATCATCATTATCATAGCATTAGTTCCGGTCGCATCCAAAGCCTTCGCCTCTGAGTCCGGAGTCCGCTTCGCTCCGGTTCCTAGATGTAACCATCATCATCCTCGATTAAGTACCTCCTCCAGTCATCGGGAGTCAGGACAATGCTTTTCTGTTTCAATATCCTCTGTTAGATATTAAGGACTAATCCGGATAAATCTCGTTTGGGTTACACCTCATTCCCTGTTATTTTTCATTTTCCGGATTTATTAGGAGGAGAAAATGACGCTTCTCCTCGTAATAAATCCGTAGTCGTGGAAATTTTCTAAACCACCGGTTTTCATAAATTGGGTAAGAAGAAAAATTATTACGTTGAAATTTCTTCAGGAAGAATTTAAGACTTTTCTTACGTTTGTTAATTAGGTTGATGTCGGCCACCATCTTGTGATGCTGCTCCGTAAGTTTCACCACGTGTCCTTGCAGCCGTAGCCACTCGTGCTGCATCGTCTCCGTGCGCTCGCGGAAGCTCTTCACCTGGTTCTCCAACTCCTCGATACGACGCTCTTGGGGTGATTTCAACTGTTATATATAGTAGAAGAAATTTAAGGTAAGTAAAGAATACATACGGTACATTTTGTACATGTAAATCATGTTTTAAACAAGACTTTCTGGAGAATTATTCATATTTATCAGACATTCTTATTTACTCATGTAATTATACAACCAGAGCATCTGTGGAGTTCAGCGCCATACTCCTCTTCCTGAATTGACTTATACAGATTTTATGAAAGCAACATTTTTTTATAAATCTCACACACAACGATTTTACAAATCACAGGATTTAGGGCTTAGTTGCTTTCATAAAAGACGCAGGTCTGAGCATCGTCTTGTCATCGAACTTCACTCAAGAAATCTTGTTAGGGCCCAAACACCGTGGTGTAATAAAATTAAGATAATATGTGAAGAAAAAATGTGTCCCCTAAACTTACATCAAATATTTCCTTTAATGCCGTGCATTTCTTAATAACGATATCTAATTCTCGCTGTTTCCTGGTAAGCACAAGTACTTTCTGGTCGTAGTCTTCTTGTAGGCCGTCGATCTCATTCTCCCTGGCTCTCACCTTCGCTAGTCTCTCTTCCATCAACAGATTGTTCTTCACTTGACGGTTGCGATACACCTCGATGTCTAGCATTACTTTGGCATGTTGGTTTTCCATAGCCATTAATGCCAATTCCTTCAAACATAAAGCGGGATACATTCATCCAAGAAATTAAGAAAATCTATCCATGCAAATTAGGGTATCAAGGTGATCTGTTTGTAATATAAAAATAAACACTTTTTGTGCAATAAAAATATTTAAAAGAATATTGTACTGTTTGTTTAATTCAGCTAACGTTCGAAATAACTGCGTCGATTTTGACAAAGCTTTCACAGGTTAGTTAGTTATTTTAGTCTGTAAGTAACGTGGAATGAAATAAAGAAGGTCATTTACTTATATCAGGAACAAAAGTGGTCCTAATATCGAACCCAGGGGTACTCCCATTACCATTATAGCGCCAGAAGACTATCATCTCATCATCAACATTTTTTCTTACCTGTTTTTTGGACATTTCTCTCATCTTCTTAATACCGTTTGCCATGGTCTCCACCGCTTTATCATTTAGCAAACAGTCCTGCATGTTCGCCAGGATTTCGTTATCTAGCTTCAATTTCAGCTCAATTTTCCGTTCTAGTTCTTTGCTAGTACTTTTTAGTATGTTCATCATAGCATTATTTTCCTAAAATTTGCATAAAAATATCTATTAGAACATATCTTTATAATAGTGTACCTATTATAGACGAAGTTACTTTCGTTATATTTCTTTTATCCATCAACAAAATTATCAGCTACTTTGCTGCTAGCTGCTGTGAAACGAAATCAATTATCTCGATATTCATATTAAGTAGTTTAGAATGTTTTTTTTAATGGATTGTTCAAATGCTTTAGCGGAAGTTTGGATGTATGAATGGATATTTTTAATATTGTTTATTTTAAAGATCTACACTTTCCCGTATGAGATACAAGGGCACACGTTCCTGTGGGCTGCGGGAACGACGTCATCGAAGCCACGGGCAGTATAAAGGGCCAATATTTTTGTGTTGACGTATACTTACAGATTTGATCATTTCACGATCCCTGTCAGTCATTTCGATGGCATCCGTCTGCTCTGATATTTTCGTTTCCAAATGTATTTTCTTTGTTTCCTCGTTTTGCACTATGAAACAAATAAATTATTATTTAATGCTGTGAATTTTAATTATGTTTCTTAACCAGACTAGGAATCCCTAGTTGCCATATTGTTAACCATGATACCCATCTCTCAAAACTCTCTCTAGAGCATTGAGTTATCGTCATTGTACACCAAGCCATTACTGATATTTCATGGTCAATCCTGCATCCTCTATATACCCTTTGTATACTATACAGTGGGTGCACGCATCCAGGACCTCGACTCTACTAATTCTTAACCATAGTCACACGACTGAGATCATAAAAACTACCATGATATTTTCGGCTTTATTCACGTTGCGTTAAAGTTCAAAATGAAATGAAGAAGAGTTTACTACATCGTTTCATTCATTCTACACAATGCCATTTAATTTTGAACTTTAACCGTGTAAAATTAGAGTCTCATTTCCTTGTCAATGGTTGACAATTAGTAGAATCGAGGTCCAGGACATTTTGTTATTTGAAACTCTTCAAAAGAATCGTAGCGTAGGATGACAGGAACGTGATTTCGATAAGAAAGTAATACCTAAAGTATAAATAATAATGATATAAATCGCGTCCTCTGCCATACCTAGTAAGAATAATGCAAGTCAGTAAGAGTCATAGAACGTGACAAACAGCAGAGCAGCTCCCACTCAGCCACTAGTGGAAAACCTTAGTATATAAGATCTATTCTTTAATATGTAAGACTATCTAACTGTCATTACATCCACAATACGCAGCAATGAGGTATGTGAACATCTGTATCATGATAAAGGCACACAGTTACGCATTACTGAGCTTGACTCATCTGGCTATATAGTGATGACATAAAATATACATAGCCCTTTTTATTGTGCGCAAAATCCCCACGGATACCACCTCCGCCAAAACCGGTGGGAATGATGACGTCGGACTCAAAACGACTAAAAGGCACGCCGCGCGCTGTCTAAGCGTCTTAGATTGCCGGAGGTGAGATTATACAAGACATAATAATAATATGTCTTAAGAGATATTATCTCTCGCAATATACATACCCTGCTTGCTAACATGTTCAATATCGTACAACAGCTTGTCCTTATTCATGGCGAGGTGCTTGCCCGTGTTCATTTCTTCCATCAACACTTTTTTCGTGATCTCCAAGTTGTTTATCAAAGTGCGATAATTCTCTTGAAGCGTTCTGGCAATGAAATTAAGTTTAGTCGATATAATTTCAGTAGAAAATTCAAAAACCTCTTTTATAGGATTAAGGAGCTTGTACTACCCGCGACCAATTTCTTACAAGGAGACTCTGACTACCTGTCCTGCTAGACCCGTCTGAAACATCATCAAAATTCTTCTTAGGTTACATGTTGGAAACATCTACCGACAGTCCTACGAATTATCGAATAGTTACAATGATTTTTTTTCTGGATATCGAACGTAAGCATCACATGACGGAAATCCTTTACAATAAACACACACATCTCTCCTCGGGTAAGAAGTCTTTTTACTTGCCTTGAGGGGTGCGATTTGGCGTCCCTTTCTATGACAATTTTTCTACTATTGTTTATCGTTGGGATTGTCAAACCGTGGATGAGTTGTGGGTTCCCTCCCACCATCAGTTTTCCTTTTTACCACCATCATTTTTACTTTTTTACCTTAATACAAGAGACACTCGATCTATTAAAACTATCCGTAACGAATATGTTGAAGGTTATTTTTGAAAGCGAAGAAATACTTGTGTAGAAAAAAGAAAGCATGGAAGCCTTACTTATAATCGTCCCGCACGGAGTCGTAAACCTTGTCCCGTTGTTGTATGTTGACGATGACAGAATTCCACAGGCTGATCAACCTGCGTTTGTCCAGCTCCAAGTCCTCGAGTTCAGTAGAATATGCGGTCACCTAAAAATAATTACCATAATTTCAAGTATTTCAATCAATTTAACCTCTCAAAATGTGTGGAGGCCTTGACCTACGGTTTCCACGCTGACCAGACGGGTTGGTACAGTCACCTGCAATGATGTGTATACGTTTAAGAACATTTTCACATTAATCGAATTTTACCGTTTCATTTCATAATGTTGACTTGTCATTTATTATTGTGACAAGGTTCCAAAGTGTATACACATATTATTGCAGGTGACCGTACAAGGTTTTATTTCAAGTTTTCGTCTCGCAGTGATCTCGTCTGCGTATTTTTCCATTTCTTGCCTCTTACGAAACCCTTTGTGGTAATATTCTTTCTCCGTCAACACAAAAATTTCAGGCACTTCAGGTATTATTACGCCCCTATGAGATCGAATACAATGATTGGTTAAATGTGGGCGTCTAATCACCTCTGCGTAACCCTTGAGGTATTATTATCCTTTTGATGCATTTAAATAAGTTTGTTCTCATGTGTGTTCTCAATATGTGAAATAAGTTTTCTTTGATTCTAAAGGGGACGATTATTCAGACAAATCGATCAAATGTTTTGTAACCATTCACTTTTTATAACCTATCGCCAAAATTTCAAATGTGAGAATGGTGAACCGGCGTATTTCATGATCCCAGTCACGTCATAAAATGTACCTACTCTATATGCGCAGAATGTGTTGTTTGTTAAAAATAGCACGGGTGCTCCGGCAGAGGAGGAGTCAAAATTACCCAATTCATAGACTAGGTATACTAAACCAATCCGTGCCCACTAAGGCCTCGTTTCTCTCTCGACTTGGGGTCACAATATGTGCCGGTAACTATAGCTAACATGGTTTGTGTAGGTACTTACTTAAATACGAATATGCTGAGTATGTTAAAAATCCCCAAATACCTTATCGTTTATTTTCTCCATTTCAACATTTTTGATTTCCATCTGTTTCTTAAACGTCTCCAGTTTGGTCTCCAGTTTCCACACTTCGTTACTCAAACCGAACAAGAGCATATCCTGAAATATGTAAAGATAATCCTCAAAAACAGTTCTGTCGAGCCTGCCGATGGTCACTAATATCTAATTTCATAAAGTCCAATGAGCGAAATATATTGGCAACCGCAAAACTCGAAGACGGCTAGACCAATTCGGGTAAATATTTTTATGGAGCAGCGGGTACAGAAACAGAAGTCCAAGCAGCGGGAACGGGAACAGAAGTCCACGCGGGTGGAGCCGCTGGCAACAGCTAATAATAACAATGTTTAATAATAAAAATAATAATTGAAAGGAATGTTTATAGGCAAAGTTGTTTGAATGTTTGTTTTAATCACGCTCTTACGGTAATAGGCTAGAATATAAGTCTGAAAAAACACGTATTTTTATACCTATAACTTAGGTGGCCGCCAAGCACATGACCCACCTGATGGAAAGTGGTTACTGTAGCCTATGAACGTTTTCTACACCACCATCACACTCGTGCTGTCGACCGTGTAGAGGGGTGGGGGAGAGGAATATTAAGAGAATTTCTGTGCTCTCAGCGTAGAAAGACAAAGTAGGTTTTTATACAATACACATCTTAAGCCCTGAGTCTTCCCACTATACAATATAAAACTCCAGTGAACTTTGGTTACCAAAACGTATGCTAAGCTCCCAGGAGTAGGTTTCCATGGGTTGCAGGAATGGAATTAAAATTCTTCGCGGGCGGAACCACGCATCTACTTAATATCCTAATAATTCTTAGAAGAAGTTCTAGTAAGACAGTCGAGTATCTGGAAATTCTTCATGAAGTTACATAAATAGAAAAAGTACCGTATCACTTCCTCACCAGTTCTCGTTTCTCATTAGCTAGTGCCAGCTTCTCAGCCCTCATTTTGTCGGACATACGCTGGCTAACAGTCAAGTCCGACTCGGTCTCGTCACGCCAATCTTCCAATTGCCGGCACAGGGTTGTAAGAGCCTCCAACTCTTCCGTGGCTTCGCGTTCTGTGCGGTTTGGAATAATAAATTACAGTGCAAAGAAGAATGTGTCTGTTGTTATAACTACGTATGGACAGAACTCGTGTCTCATAAGAACTTGTCGCTCATTTAATTCAGATTAGTTGCAAGGTCGATCTTGACTTGTAAACATCAAGTACTTATTCCTAAAATGAAAAAGGGTCCTAGTTTTTGTTTCTTTGACATAAGTATCAATATACATATTTTGGAAATGTACCTGTTTTCTATACTCTTATATCAATTTTTTCCGACTTTCATTTACGCGTTTATGAAAATTGTCTACCGCTTACTAAATATTTTCAACCAATATTTAACAGTGAAAGCTTTTAATTGACCGTTCCTATTATAAATATCTTTGTAGCACTACTTAATTGTTTAGTTTTCCTACCATGAAAAATATAATATGAAAAAATTATAGCCTCATCATATGTTATAGACGTATCTCTTCGACTAACTATACACCATCCCGCAGATGTTGTAAGCGTTAGTGGACACGATTTAAGTCAAGTCGGCTGGGTGAGTGTTACATAATAGTTTGACCACGACTGCTGTACCACAACACGGCGTGTGAGGTGTTGCGGGGGACGCGGTAAAAAAAGAGAAAGAGAGAGCATGAGGTGAGCCGCGAGAGTGAGCGAGAATGATCAATAGTCTCCCGCCGCGTACCATGGGACCAGTAGGGCGATCGCGGTCACACACACAACCACACAAGGTTCATATTACAACTTTGGTGTCTTACCTCTGGTAACATCCTGTTCGAGCTTCTCCTTGACTTTCTTATATTTTTCATTCATCTCCTGTGCGCGTTTTTCAGCTGCTTGCCGTTCAGAGGTGCGTTGAGCTAGCGTCGACTCGTATTCTAATATTAGTGCCTAGTCAGAAATACTAATCAGTACCTATAGTCGTTGGTACTTCAGGTTTTTCCGTAATTTGTCGTACTTAAATTCTTTCATTTAGACACACATCGTATTTTGAAGGATCTAACCACCAACGACTAACCGTTCGAACCGTGAGGATTTTTCGCACCTTTTAAGAAAAAAGTTCATAGGATGTATGAAATAAGAACCGAAAATATAAGACCGATGTGAAGGCCTTGGTTGCGATTCATCTCCAATGCTGGTGGTGATTTGAGGACGAGGAGTTGGGTGGGTTTCCACCAGAGATGTGTGAGGATGCGAAGCGAGGGATGTTTGTAAAGAATCAATAAAATTGCTTCATTTACCTCACCTCGGTCAGCACAGCTCTGGTAGAAATAGCTCAGCGGAGCTAGATTGTAGCGCATAAAAAACAAAGGAAGGATGTGTTGCTAGGAATGTGTGTAGAGAAGGATGTGTGATGCGTTTGCGTTACTCCGCTTCCACTATGCCGCATCTCCGATACATTTCACAGCTTCGTAACACATCCTCGCACCATACATTAATGTACTTTTTCATAGCTCCGCTAAACATCCTCGTAGGCACATTATCATCGCACAGCTTTGGTGGATGCCTCCACACATTTTCACAGCACAGCTAAACATCCTCGCACGACACATTTCCATCGCTCTGGTGGAAACGCAGCGTAACGTATAGATAATGATAATGAAATATTTGGTTATTACCCTCTGAGCATTAGTGTCGTGATCGCGTGTATAGATAGCAGACAAGCCCTTCTCATAAGACTGCTTGCTCAGCCTCAGCTCCTCGCGCTGTAACCAAAATAAGATTACAAGAATACTCTGACAATTTGGGTCACTCAGTAACTGTAGTTAAGAAAAATCAAAAGTATGAATCATGTCCAACTAAGCGTATTAACCAATAAAGGTATTACACCCTTTAGGCTCATAATAACCACCTTCCATAATTATTAGTATACATCCACATTTAAAAACAGCCATTTCTGAAATAGTCATTTTGGGATGCAGTCATTGTGAGCCTAAAAGCAAATTATTAAGTATTATTGATTAAGTAGACTTCATGCAATTATGATTTGCAATTGCTTATGCAATTTTCTATACAGTGTGTAAGGGGAACGCTCTCGAATCTGAAAGCCCCTGGTAGTAAGTACTCATGGTACACAACATATTGGCATGAGAAAAAAATACGGCAAAGCAAATTTTATTTTTTATTTTTGTTTTACTTTTTTTCACATTGTTTACTCTCCATCATCGAGAGTGAATAACGCAACGGTTTCAAAATAAAAAAAATTGAAAAAATAAAAAATTGCCGTAATTTCTTTTAGTGCCAATATGTTATGTACCATGAGTACTACCAGGGGCCTTCGGCTTCGGGAACATTCCCCTTACGGGGTGTAATATCATATATAGTTACCAAGTTGAGTATTTCTTCTTCAGCAAGCGCATTCTCCTTCATGAGGAATTGTTTCAACGTCTCCTGGAACTTTTGCATCAGCGGGTGTGTGGACTCCAATACCGCGGGCATCGCACCCACTGGCCGGTTGGCGCGCCATCTACGCAATATTTTGTAAATTATTTCTGACTAGCTGACCCGCGCAACTTCGTCTGCGTCACCCCGTTTTTGCAACATTTTTCATTCCTGCTCCGCACCTGTTTGTTGTAGCATGATGTTATATACATATAAACCTTCCTCTTTAACCATTCTATCTATTAAAACAAACCGCATCAAAATCCGTTGCATAGTTATGAAGATTTAAGCATACAAAGGGACAAGAAAAATAGGGACAGAGAACGCGACTTTATTTTATACTATGTAGTGATATTCATAGTTCAATCAATTAGCCTATCACAGTCCACTGCTGGACATATACCTCTCCCAATGTTAAGAGGCTTTGGGCTACTATTTCAACGCTAGCTAGGCGGGTTGATAAAGGGTTTTATTTCGAATTTTCTTTCTATCTCGGTGATCGTCTTCGAATTTTTTCATTTTTCGTCTCTTCCCTTCAGATGAGGTGGAGTAAAGTTTTGTAAATATATCAGTTTCCCTCTGGCAGACCATTTCATGCAGTGATCAATTAGTACGCATATTTTGTATAAGAGACTTCCTTTGTAATTACCAAGTATAATTATTTGATTTTATATTTAAATACATACATAAACTCACGCAGTATATCCTCGAAGGGGTAGGCGGAAGTGACCCACATTTCGTCATTTATGTTTAGATCCCAATGTAATAAGTGGCGAGCCTATTGCTATTAACCGAGCTCATATAAACCTGCGATAAATACACACAACTGCGAAAACCATTGAAAAGTCATTGGTGTGTGCCATGGTAAAACTTAGCTGGGATCGAACCCGAGACCTCGTCTCCGCAGTCCATTACCCGTACCACTAGGCTACCGCGATTGTTATTTTTTTTTATATACCCAGTTTATGGCCTTCATAAAAAGTAATAAACAAATTTTCATAGGTATATAAATGGTCAGGCAATGGAAATAATAATATTTAGTAATAATAAAATTTCACATACGATTAATATTCCCTCTCTGGAGGTTTAATATTATGAAATATTGGAAAAATAAATACAACATACTCGTCCAAAGCCTCCCGTCCAGATGGTTTTATGCATTGGCATTTAGTCCGGGGACACTTGCATACATCACAGGCCACAATAATCTGCGAAACATCACAAATAGAAATAAAAATGTATTAATGAACAGTAAATAAAAACAATTCCATGTCCTTCTTCTTCTATGGATACAATGGCACATCTTGGCATGTGCTTTATCTAGAACGGGATGGTTCAACTGATATCTTTATCAGGGGCTTCCACCAAAGACCTTACACTGAATTTCGAACCAAAGTATTCGCAACAGGTCAAATTCTCATTGTACTTTTAATACTCTTGTAAACTTTCGCGTCGCAAGCGTTTCACTAACCGTACTTTTTCATTCAGAACTTTAAGACAATATCATCAAAGCCTATAATGCCATGGCAGCTTTTGTGATCTCAGTCGTGTGACTATGGTAGCTAGTAGAATCGGGGTCCTGATCGACTACTTGATTTTGATCGACTGACGGACTACTGTAGCACTAGCATGATCTCCTATCGTATTCATAATTATAAAGGTTTCGAAACAACGGAGCATTGTGATTGGCAGTCTGCCTCTTGTGAACCTGTGTGCGCGTGTAGCCCGCCAACCGCAATGCTCCGTTCTATCGACGAATTCGATAGTATTTCGTGCTAAGGCTACTGTAAGTACGTACTGTTTATACATAGTAAGTAAATTAAGTATTTTTACTTTGAAATGTCTACCTAATACTGCGTACCCTATGTAAATATCTTGTGCATGCCACTGATGAATAAAATTACGTAAAATTTAAAATCTCCATTGAGTTGAAAGTATCTCAATGGTGAAATTAATTCAAGAAACGGTAAGTATTTTTGATTTTTCCATGCGCGTTATCACCACGGATACCAATCCCACCAAAACCGGTGAGATTATGTCGGACTCGAACCGACTGACACACTGACATCTATGGTCTTTAATTGCCGGAGGTGAGATAATACAAGACATATCTCTCGCACCTCGGCAGACCAGGGGACATCTCTTACAGAAAGAAGCAGTATACTAACCGGTGGAAAAGTTATCTCTTCATGCTTGAACAGGAGACACGATTCCTCGTGTATTACGATCTCATTCTCGTCCCTCGGGCACTCACAGTGGGCACTGAGGAGTGACTCCTCGGAAACATCATCCTCCGGACACGGGCAGGGTCTTGAAGAAGGCCCGGAGCGCGCCGAATCAGACATGGTATTCACTATGTATTATCAAAAACAATATTTATTTGTAAGCTCTTGATTTGAAAACGTCTCAAAAAGTGCAGCTGACTCGCTTGTTTGTCGCTAAGCAACAGAATATTGTTTTAATTTTATATGGCTTCGCGTGTATTGATAAAATATAACCTCTTGGTTGCTATGGGATAAATAAAAAAAAGTGTTTAAACGATTCGGGTGAAATACCGTTCCTGCTATGAACCCAACTGGATTCCTAGAATAAAAGTAGTCTATGTACTATTCCAGACGACTTATAATCTATCTCTGTATCAATTTTCATCCTGATCTGTTCAGCCGTTCTTGGAGTTGAGTACGGTCAACGCCAAAAGTTGATTAACACAAAAATATTTAAAATCCTTCTTACATTGGAGTGAACGTGCCCACAGAGGTTTAGGTATATAGTTTTATAATCCCCTAAGGGCAAAGTTCATATATTCCGCGGTTTATTTATAATTTTATAATCGGTTTAACAGTTGTGGTAATTACCATTTGTTAAACTACTTATGGCGTTGACTGTACCAAACATTCACCCATCGACCAAACCATGATTTCACCAGTGATATATCTTGACTGAGTGTCATTATTGATTACGCATTGATTGAATTAATCTAAAACGTAATTTGGTAATCATTTTCAGTTTAAAACCTACGAGTAGTACTATAGACACATCGATTGAAGCCATAAAAGGCAACCCTAACATCATATTCCAAAGAGTATACAATACTACGTAAGACGTAATACGTCATATTCTGTTACCATAGCAACGTACGTGTCAACAAAAGCGCGAAACTATTCAAAGTAAACAATAATAATTGTGTAACTGAAGCTGGATATCGTGGATATTACATTAAAATATGGTACGTATTGTAGTATATTTTTTGTCTTTACAAAATATGTAAGGTGTGCCTATGGTCTACCTACAACTTTAAGACCTAAACCTGCCATACCATCTACATAGATAAATTGATACTTCATACCCTACCCAAAACATAAATTAGGTATGTACTTTACGCACTATGTAGTAAAGTATATATAATTTAACTGATTTGGTAGGATACAATCAAAGTACACATATATTTATCTGATGTGGGTATGATAGGCAGTGTGCACGTGTCTACCTTTTAGTCGGTTTACCATTAGTCGGTACCTACACTTTCTAAACAACGGATAAGGGCAGTGTTCTGTTCCTCTCCTTGTACGGAAAGGTAGGTCAGCTACAGTCGCATCCGAAAAAAGTTATAATACCAATCGATATCAAGAAGCAGATTTCAATACGCATACTTTGGATGCAACCGATGCAAGGAAATATGTCTTACACTAGCTTTTGCCCGCGACTTCGTTCGCGTGGAATAGTGACTTCTAGCAGATTTTTGGTTTTACCCACATAGTTCCCGATCTCGCGGGATCACTTCAAAAATGAAATGTGGAAACTTTACCTCCAGAACAGCACATACCCGGAGTTTCCTCTTTCCATTTTAGTGCCATACAATATGTGCACTTTTTAGCCATCCGTCCTAAGAGCACTAATCGATTAAAGGGTCGTAATCAAAAGCAGCATCATGAAATACCTCCCACGTATTACGTGTAAATATATTTTGTCTTTGTGCTTGCCGTGCAGCTAATAGAACACGTAGTCTATGAGATTATTCATGTGACTCTGCAGAAATCAGAGACGCATGACGTTCAGCATCCAAAAGCCGACGTACTCGAGTTTGATCTACAGTTTCGGAAGCTCTTTGAGTTGCATGACGCCCAGCATCTAAGAGCCGGCGCTCCTGAGCCATCTCTTCTGTCTCAGCAGCTCTTTGAGTTGCATGACGCCCAGCATCTAAGAGCCGGCGCTCCTGAGCCATCTCTTCTGTCTCAGCAGCTCTTTGAGTTGCATGACGCCCAGCATCTAAGAGCCGGCGCTCCTGAGCCATCTCTTCTGTCTCAGCAGCTCTTTGAGTTGCATGACGCCCAGCATCTAAGAGCCGGCGCTCCTGAGCCATCTCTTCTGTCTCAGCAGCTCTTTGAGTTGCATGACGCCCAGCATCTAAGAGCCGGCGCTCCTGAGCCATCTCTTCTGTCTCAGCAGCTCTTTGAGTTGCATGACGCCCAGCATCTAAGAGTCAGCGCTCCTGAACCATCTCTTCTGTCTCAGCAGCTCTTTGAGTTGCATGACGCCCAGCATCTAAGAGTCGGCGCTCCTGAGCCACCTCTTCTGTCTCAGCAGCTCTTTGAGTTGCATGACGGCCGGCATCTAAGAGCCGTCGCTCTTGCCTCGTCTCCTCTGTCTCAGCAGCTCTTTGAGCAGCGTGACGTTCGGTGTCTAAGAGCCGGCGCTCCCGAGCCATCTCTTCGGTTTCAGCAGCTCTTTGAGTAGCGTGACGCAGACGAAGTCGCGCGGGTCAGCTAGTTTGTAATAAAAACTATCCTATGTCCTTTCTCAAGTTCCAAACTATGTCTGTACCAAATTTCACACAAATCGGTTCAGTAGTTTAGGCGTGAAGCAAAGACAGACAGACAGAGTTACTTTCGCATTAATAATATTAGTTTGGAAGTTTGGATTTGGATTTGGAAGTCGCGTTTTCTGTCCCTATTTTTCTTGTCCCTTTGTATGCTTAAATCTTTAGAACTACGCAACGGATTTTGATGCGGTTTGTTTCAATAGATAGAATGGTTAAAGAGAAAGGTTTATATGTATATAACATCATGCTACGACTAACAGGTGCGGAGCAGGAATGAAAAATGTTGCAAAAACGGGGTGACGCAGACGAAGTCGCGCGGGTCAGCTAGTTTGTAATAAAAACTATCCTATGTCCTTTCTCAAGTTCCAAACTATGTCTGTACCGAATTTCACACAAATCGGTTCAGTAGTTTAGGCGTGAAGCAAAGACAGACAGACAGACAGACAGACAGAGTTACTTTCGCATTTATAATATTAAGTTTGGAAGTTTGGATATTAGTTTGGATTTGGATTTGGATTTGGAAGTCGCGTTTTCTGTCCCTATTTTTCTTGTCCCTTTGTATGCTTAAATCTTTAGAACTACGCAACGGATTTTGATGCGGTTTGTTTCAATAGATAGAATGGTTAAAGAGAAAGGTTTATATGTATACTAGCTTTTGCCCGCGACTTCGTTCGCGTGGAATAGTGACTTCCAGCAGATTTTTGGTTTTACCCACATAGTTCCCGATCACGCGGGATCACTACAAAAATGAAATGTGGAAACTTTACCTCCAGAACAGCACATACCCGGAGTTTCCTCTTTCCATTTTAGTGCCATACAATATGTGCACTTTTTAGCCATCCGTCCTAAGAGCACTAAATCGATTAAAGGGTCGTAATCAAAAGCAGCATCATGAAATACCTCCCACGTATTCCGTGTAAATATATTTTGTCTTTGTGCTTGCCGTGCAGCTAATAGAACACGTAGTCTATGAGATTCTTCATGTGACTCTGCAGAAATCAGAGACGCATGACGTTCAGCATCCAAAAGCCGACGTACTCGAGTTTGAACTACAGTTTCGGAAGCTCTTTGAGTTGCATGACGCCCAGCATCTAAGAGCCAGCGCTCCTGAGCCATCTCTTCTGTCTCAGCAGCTCTTTGAGTTGCATGACGCCCAGCATCTAAGAGCCGGCGCTCCTGAGCCATCTCTTCTGTCTCAGCAGCTCTTTGAGTTGCATGACGCCCAGCATCTAAGAGCCGGCGCTCCTGAGCCATCTCTTCTGTCTCAGCAGCTCTTTGAGTTGCATGACGCCCAGCATCTAAGAGCCGGCGCTCCTGAGCCATCTCTTCTGTCTCAGCAGCTCTTTGAGTTGCATGACGCCCAGCATCTAAGAGCCGGCGCTCCTGAGCCATCTCTTCTGTCTCAGCAGCTCTTTGAGTTGCATGACGCCCAGCATCTAAGAGTCAGCGCTCCTGAACCATCTCTTCTGTCTCAGCAGCTCTTTGAGTTGCATGACGCCCAGCATCTAAGAGTCGGCGCTCCTGAGCCATCTCTTCTGTCTCAGCAGCTCTTTGAGTTGCATGACGGCCGGCATCTAAGAGCCGTCGCTCTTGCCTCGTCTCCTCTGTCTCAGCAGCTCTTTGAGCAGCGTGACGTTCGGTGTCTAAGAGCCGGCGCTCCCGAGCCATCTCTTCGGTTTCAGCAGCTCTTTGAGTAGCGTGACGCAGACGAAGTCGCGCGGGTCAGCTAGTTTGTAATAAAAACTATCCTATGTCCTTTCTCAAGTTCCAAACTATGTCTGTACCAAATTTCACTTAAATCGGTTCAGTAGTTTAGGCGTGAAGCAAAGACAGACAGACAGACAGACAGACAGACAGAGTTACGCATTATACTTTCGCATTTATAATATTAATAATAAAATAATAATAATAAAATAATAAATAATAAATAATAAATAATAAATAATAAATAATAAATAATAAATAATAAATAATAAATAATAAATAATAAATAATAAATAATAAATAATAAATAATAAATAATAAATAATAAATAATAAATAATAAATAATAAATAATAAATAATAAATAATAAATAATAAATAATAAATAATAAATAATAAATAATAAATAATAAATAATAAATAATAAATAATAAATAATAAATAATAAATAATAAATAATAAATAATAAATAATAAATAATAAATAATAAATAATAAATAATAAATAATAAATAACAAATAACAAATAATAAATAATAAATAACAAATAACAAATAATAAATAATAAATAATAAATAATAAATAATAAATAATAAATAATAAATAATAAATAATAAATAATAAATAATAAATAATAAATAATAAATAATAAATAATAAATAATAAATAATAAATAATAAATAATAAATAATAAATAATAAATAATAAATAATAAATAATAAATAATAAATAATAAATAATAAATAATAAATAATAAATAATAAATAATAAATAATAAATAATAAATAATAAATAATAAATAATAAATAATAAATAATAAATAATAAATAATAAATAATAAATAATAAATAATAAATAATAAATAATAAATAATAAATAATAAATAATAAATAATAAATAATAAATAATAAATAATAAATAATAAATAATAAATAATAAATAATAAATAATAAATAATAAATAATAAATAATAAATAATAAATAATAAATAATAAATAATAAATAATAAATAATAAATAATAAATAATAAATAATAAATAATAAATAATAAATAATAAATAATAAATAATAAATAATAAATAATAAATAATAAATAATAAATAATAAATAATAAATAATAAATAATAAATAATATAAAATAATATATAATATAATATCGTATTCATTCCGTTGGCTTAAAAAGCAACAGGTCTCTCCCTCATTGGAATCGACAGTGTTCGCCATACAAGACCAAGCCATTATAACTAAACAAATAGAACGAGATATTTTAAAAAAATCTGTAGACGGTAGGTGCAGACTATGTCTGACCAAAGACGAGACGACACAACACATTGTCTCGGGCTGTGAAAAACTGGCCGGCACTTATTATACAGCAAGACATAACAATATTGTCAAATACGTCTGGTGGGCATTAGCTAAAAAACACAAATTTGAAGTAGCAAATCTTTGGTGGCAAGAACTTTTAACCCAGCCGCAAATTAAAGAAAACGACACTGCGTAACTAATGTGGGAGATACCTGTTCAGACAGATGTTACCATAGCACACAATAGACCGGATATAATATATGTAGATAAAACTGAAAATAAAACCTACTTAATAGATGTAACAGTGCCATCAGATTATAACATAGGACCAAAAGAAATAGAAAAGCTTAGCAAATATCACGCACTTAAAGTAGAAATAACCAGATTATGGAACACACACACAGAAACCATTCCCATAGTAATAGGCACGACAGGAGTAGTAGCTAAAAGCATACATCGATATATAGATAAACTAAATGCAAACATAAATATACATATATTACAAAAACAAGCAGCTATTCACACCTCCACAATACTCAGCAAAGTTTTAGGTGACACAGTATTTATAAATTCAGGGGGATCCGAACCTCCTCTTCCCTGAGGGTCTCAGGGCGGGAGTTAGGAAAATACCAAGTGTGCAAACTTGTGAAAAAAATCTTTTTTTAAAATAATATATAATAAATATAATAAATAATAAAATAATAATAATAAATAATAATATAATAACAATAGTTTGGATTGATTTATCATTGATAAACTGAACATAGTACCAATTCACTGTTAGTTTCTTGCTAGCGTCTTCTCAGGTCGGGGCCGCGTTTCGAACCGGTGCCGGTGTTCCATTTGCTCACTAATCTATAATCAAAATAGTTGATATTGACGTTGTGTAAGTGCCGTGTAATGGTCTATACAGAATAAATAATTTTTGATTTTGTCATTTTCAGATTCTATCTCGCTCGAAGCCCGCGACAGAGAGTCGAACGAGTACAGGCAATAACTCCGCTAAGAAGAGTTTCCCGGAATTGGAGGACTTTATACTGAAGCGTGACTATGTTGGAGCTCTCACTATGCTTGAGGTGATGTTACACGGCCATTTATTGACACTTAAAACCGTAGGGCTGGAACCTCACCATCACTTTTTATTTTCATCTTTCATAATTTTTTCATCAATAGGTTAGGTTGTTAACCTATGCCTAGCTAAATATAGGCATAGCTTAAATAAACAGCTGGCTATTTGTTGCGATTAACGTAGAATATCCGTTACCCTTTATGCCACGTCTTCATTTACGTAACATTTACCGTGACCGTGTCAGAAGTGCGTTTCTGTCGCATAATCAACTCTGTGATAACTGAGCTTAAATGAAACCATCTATCTACTGGTGTCCGCGTCAGTACAACTATAGTTTGTGAGCCCATGTGCCGCAAGTGGTTACATCCACACTCAACGTCATGTCTTGATGCCGAGCTGTCCGGTCCGCTGTCGGCTGTAAGCCTTCCCGAAGAGCGAAACCTATGCTCTGGCCCTCTCCGTGTTTAGCGACGCTGAAACAAATTACTACACAACGATCGCAACTCAAAAAGACAGAAGAAGAAAGGATTATAGATCTTCAATCTTCAGTTTCTCTTCTCCAGTTCCTGAAGCATGAAGGCAACACGGAGATCTGGGTGGATGTGTGGGTGGCGTGGTGCTGGTTTCACCTTGGGGAATACCGGCGCGCGCTCGACGGGTACACGGGCGTGCGCTCCCGAGACAAGCTGGACTCACGGGTGTCCGATAATATCGCCATGGACCTCGCCGTGTGTTATTTTTATTTAGGTAAGCTATATTAGACACCTATTAATTATGCCGCTTTCTATTTGAGGAGATTTAAATGTTACTTCTTTAGTTTTTCTTAATTTATTAATTCATTTTATAATTCATCATCATTCCCTGAACCTTTATCCCAACTCAGTTGGTGTCGGCTTTCCAGTCTAACTGTGATGCGGCTGAACTTCGATATTTTCCGTGAAGCGACTGTCATGTGACCTCCACAACCAATGGTCTAATGATTCATTTTATAATTATTTCAATTAATTATATTGGCCCTATAATTGCCCTATAGTTAATTAGACGTGTTTCTTTTTTAATTCACATTTTTAATGTAATTTATTGACCGTTTGTATTTATTTTTAATTGAAATTTCAACAATGTTTTTGTTCAAAATTAATTGAATTGAAATTGAATTTTTGGGATAGCCGAAAACACTTCAAACGTCCTAATCTTTAAGGTGGTCTTTTCTCTTTTTCTCATTCATTCACTCCGGAGCAAGTCTAACATTATACCGAATAACTATGTGTTGGCAGGGATGTACAAAGAGTCGCAGGAGGCTGCAGAAGGAGCACCGAAATGCTCCCTGAAGGTAACAATCATTCTATTAGTACCGATTATTTCGCGCGGTAAACTATAGTAGCCTTAGCACGAAATACTATCGAACTCGTAATGTAAAGGTATCGACAGAACGGAGCATTGTGATTGGCGGGCTACACACGCACACAGGTTCACAAGAGGCAGACTGCCAATCACAATGCTTTGTTCTCTCGAAACCTTTACATTACGAATTCGATAGGAGTTCATGCTAGTGCTACTAGGTATTCAATCATTCTAGCTTACGTTATACAATTGTAAATAAATTGTGTCTGAACATAGAAAATAATTAAAAAAATACTTGGGTTATGTTAATTTTTTTATATTCTTTAATGAAAAATTAGTGAACGAATTTTTTGTAGCCCTTAAAAACTGCCGTAGGTATGTTTGATTGCAATTAATTGAGTAAAATCATAGATGACCAAAATTGAATTATATAACCGATATCAACGCGCTCGGAATCGCAAGTACAACCAAGTTAGTTAATATTTAATAATGTTGTCCGTAATAATACGATATAATGTCCATAAGGGTCCATATCAACTGTTTTAAGGCTTGCTGTTATCAAAGGATACACTCATAATACTATAAATATTCGTGAACCCTTCTGACGAAACTAACTTGCTTCAAGTTCACATTGTTTGTAAGGTTGACCCTCTGAGACTTTGCCTTCAGCTTACCATCAGACGGTGTGAAGTCAAATTGACGTGTCCTAAATAAAAAAATTGGTTGTGCACTAGTGTGTTATTTCATTTCTAAATTCTAATTTCATCCAAATATTCCTCAGACTCGCCTTCTATTTCACCTGGCCCACAAGCTTAGTGACGAGGAATCACTTATGAAGTCTCATGCTGCACTCCGCGACGTGCCAGAGGACCAGCTATGCTTGGCTTCAGTTCATTACATGAGGGCTCACTATCAGGAAGCTATCGATGTTTATAAGAAGCTCTTGTTAGAGAGGCGGTAGGTGGCGTACCTGTTTTTTTATATAGTTGAAAGGAACCTAGTTTAACATCTACCACCACTAGCTTACCATCAGGCGAGGTGAAGTCAAATGGATGTGCCATGAATTAAAAAAAGAGTTACACAAATAGGAATGAGGATTACTTCTCTATTTGGAAAAATTAACAATTTATGATAATATAAAGAAATACTATAGTGAAATTTTTCGTAGCGCGTTGTGCAAAAGCTTGGAGCGCAAAAGAATATTGCACTTATATCAGTCTATCTTGCGTTAGTTGCGTTTACATTTTGTATGGTAATCTGAATTTAGGAATCAACATAATATCAAAAATACTTTTGTTATTATTGTGCCATCAATAATACTAAATAATGTTGAATATTACAGATCTAAAAGATATGACAATGATGATACAGAATGGATAAAAGCGTTGCCCCATTGCAACGGGTAATGATAAATAGTACCGTCACAAATTAGATTTACCGTATTTGTTTCCTAGAAATAATCGTACTTAGTATGTATATAGTGATATAGAATTACATATATACATACATATACTCATATTGCTAACATCTTTTTTCTACCGGGGTAGGTACCACCTAGATTTCACCAACCATTGTATACTTACGACCCAACTTAATAGGGGTGAATCTCTTGCCATATTCGGGACACTAGGCTTACTGGGGTTAAGTCTGGGCGGTGTATAAGTATCTGTCTATTGGAAAACCGCCCTAATCCTTTAGTCGCCTTGTGAAAAATTGGGTGGCCCAAATTCTACCGTTTAGGCTCACAATGACGATTGCCCAAAATGACTATAGTTTTAATAAGACCACATTTCAAACTATGCCGGGAATCACGCGATATCTGCACTGCGATATGGTACTACTAGGTACGTAGATCAGTAGATCATTAAAGTTGGGTATTTATTAAAGGGAAGGCAAAATAATTAGCTTGTAGTAGATATTTAATAAAAATAAAAGTAAACAATTTGAATCATTGTAAGTAGACCATTGTACGAAAAAGTTTGTTGCGAACTCATTTAAATATCCAGTGCCATCTAGCGTAGATCTCAAATGCTTCAGATGTGACTTCGTGACTTAGTTTAGTGGTCAGAGCGATCCCTTTGTAAGGGAAAGATCGCGGGTTCGAATCCCGTCGAAGCATTCACTGTTACCGCCTGGGGGTGACGGGTGGAGCCGCCGGTCACCCTAGCAGAAGCAGGCCACGGCGATGGCGCAAAATGCCACCCCATACCCAGGGGTTAAATGGGGACACCATGGTCCCCACATTGGGGGAAGAGGGGCATCTCAACAGAGATGTCCCCGGGTCTGCCGGGGTGCGAGAGATATGTCTTGTATAATCTCACCTCCGGCAATCAAGGACCCATGGACGGCGTGCGTTTTGGTCGGTTCGAGTCCGACATAATCACCTCCATCGGCTTTGGTGGAGGTGGTATCCGTGGGGATTTTGCGCACAATAAAAAAAAAAAGCATTCACTGTTACCGATTATTTTACTTAATTATAAAATACAACTTCCCAACTTAAACTAAATTTAGCTGGACCTACCCTTTACTTCGAACTAACATTGAAAACATTGATAAGTTCATGAAGTTCATATTTGACTGATTCAATAGTTTACTATTCTTCAAAGAAGTAAGAGAATTATTAACTTTTAATCTTTTCTAGGACCTTCATGGCACTAAACGTGTACGTAGCTCTGTGCTACTACAAGCTGGATTACTACGACGTCTCTCAAGAGGTGCTGGGTGTCTACCTGGCCCAGCACCCCACGTCCACTGTAGCCGGGAACCTGAAGGCTTGTAATCTATTCAAGTAAGCACTGCAATCATTCATTTAGAACATACATACATGCATACATACATACATACATACATACATACATACATACATACATACATACATACATACATACATTGGCTTCGATATTTTCCGTGAAGCGACTGCCATCAGACTTTTCTAAGCTCCATTACTCATCGGCGATAGCAAATTATTACAGTTAAATCAGTTGTTGAACTTTTTAGGGCTTCAAAATCCCTAAGCGGGAATCAGACACGCGCCACCTAGCATTCACTATCGCAACACTACAGTGACTGTTTTTAATGCTCGTGTAATAGTAACATTATCTGTCTGTCAATTAATTTGCAGATTGTACAATGGTAAAGCAGCCGAAAACGAACTGAAGCAAATATCGTCAGATCAGCACACCTTCGGGCAAGATCTCGTCAAACACAACTTGGTCGTATTTCGTAATGGTGAAGGAGCACTAAAGGTAGAGTTAACAGCATATTTTTTCTTGGTCTTGCCTGCGACGTGTATGTCGGATATTAAGACCAATCATCGTATATTTCCTTTCACAAGCTCTAGTCTATCTCCATAACGAATTTCATCAAAATCGGTTCAGTGGTTGAGGCGGAAAGTTGAGATAGGGTTACTTTTGTATTCTAATGTGGATTTAAATAATAAACTATAGTTATCACAAAATAAAAGGCCCGTTTTGACAGTTCGCGCCCATGAAGTTCTCAGTTTTTTACCAATCAAAATGTTATGAAGGTTATTACATTTTTCATAGACAGGTACCGCCCACTCGGCTTAGTGCTGTGCATAACGATTTTTATTACGTTGTCCACAGACTATTAATAATCAATTAAGGAAAAAAATATCGAGTAAGATAAGCCCGATTTTTATTTATTTAGACTAGTGTTTAGACCGAAATTAATTACTGAACTTCACTGTGTAACTAGTGATCATTTACTGCAAATTATGAGCTTGGAGCTTAAAGCAGTAAATAATAGCAGCAAAGATTTTTATAGAATGACGTGTCTTTGACCAAAAGGTATACGCGTGTGTTCGCCCGTCTTGTTGACTGTGCGCCCCTTACGTTTGGTTTTGTTGATTTTTGGATTATTTTCGAATTAGATATCCGAGTTGTCTCGGTATCTCCCATACCGGAGATGCCGAGACAACTCGACTCTTCGAATATCTACCGAATTCGAAAACTGCCAATGCTCCGGTAAAGGTACACATAGATTTGACTTGTACACTGTACAGCCATGGCACCACCGTTTCTACGGGTCTCCCTGTTTGGCGGGTCGCCTCGCGCCATCCCCACTGGTCCCATTTGTGTGGTACAAACCACACAAATGGGACCAGTGGGGAACACCTCTGCCCGGCTATGCACTTGCAAACCCCTGAACGCAATGCAACCGAGGTTGGATTACTATGAAGGCTTTTCCGCATATGTGCATGGTGGTCATCCAGCCGGTCAAAATTTTTGACAAATTCGTGCCATCACATTTCTTCAACCAGATTCTTGTTGATCTTGATATTCCTGTTGTTTTTGTGATTGAGTGAATGTTATTATAACAAAAATATGAAATAAAAGCAAATTGACCTTTCATAATACTGTATCATTTTATAATACCTACAATATCAAAGATTAAGCTAATTTTCTAATCAGAACTTTAAACCAATAATCAATATACTTTATATACATATTCAAATCGATCAAATCCCCATGCAAATTGGATTCGATTAATCGTGAGTATCGAGTACCGAGTCGTTTTGTTACATCACTAGTTATGCCAAGTGGGCATATGCCAAAACGGGCCTTTTATTTTGTGATTAGTATAGTCATAATATTCACACATATAACAGAGACTGTAAATTATCAGTACTCATCATCATTTCAGCCATAGGTCATAGGCCACTGCTGAACATATGCCTCCCCTATCCACCTTCAATCCGAACGGTCGGAGGCGGTCTGCTTCCAACAGGTACCCACGACTCTATGTCGTCCGTCTATCTCACGAGGGCCGTCCTACGCTTCGTCTACAATTCAAGAACATTTCGACCTTTTATTCTTCTTGCTATATGCCCAACTATCAAGTTTCCTATCGGCTGTCATCGAAATTAATGGTTCGTAAGTTCAGACGGACATAAAAATTAGGAACCAGTTTCGGCCCAAGAATTATATTTCTTTTTAATAGAACTACGGTTACGTACGAAGAATTTATTACTTAAGCTATCGATGAAAGAGTAAAGATGAACAAGGATCATTTTTTCCTCAGTCCCAACTAGTTACGAACCAGCAGTTTCGATGACGGCTGAAAGGATCAATACTAAATAATTCTAGGATAATCTACGCAACGTCACCTAGACCCATGGTAAGCATAGTTTAACTTGCTTGTGTTACGGGTTCTAGAATGCGAATAAACATACATAGATACATTTTTTTTTTTGTAAATACTTACATATTATACATAGAAACACCCAGACCAATGCAGATATTCATATTCAAGCTCACAAATATTTGCACTGAGCGGGAATCGAACCCTCTACCGCTACGCCACGGAGGTCGTCGATACTAAATAATAATTGTAATTTTATCGTAGGTATTACCAGAACTTGTGGATGTGGTGCCTGAAGCTCGCCTTAACCTGGCGGGTTACCGTCTCCGCAACAGAGAACCTCTCGAAGCGAGGACTTTGTTGGAACCTCTGCAGCCTACCTCGCCACTGCATTACATCCTGAGGGCTGTGGTTGCTGTGAGGCTCTATAATGAGAGTGGTGATGTAAGTATGAAGTTGAAAGCACTAATTTTATTACCACTTAGATGGCAGACAAGAACACGGTCCATCTGATGGAAAGTGGTCACGCCTATGGACGTTTGCAACACCAGACGCATCCCACTCGCGCTGCCAACCCTTTTTTTTTTCATCTTGCGCAAAATCGCCACGGATACCACCTCCACCAAAACCGATAGAGGTGATTATGTCGGACTCGAACCGACCAAAAGGCACGCCGTCCATGGGTCCTTGATTGCCGGAGGTGAGATTATACAAGACATATCTCTCGCACCCCGGCAGACCCGGAGACATCTCTGTTGAGATGACCCTCTTCCCCCGCGCTGCCAACCCTGAAGAAACCTTCTAATGACTTTCTTAAAGAAGCTTATATAGAAATTGTATTCGCTTGGGAAAACCACAATAGGAAGTTCATTCCACTGCTTGAGCGTGCGCGGGGTGAAGTTCCTTTCATACCGCACAGTGCGTAGGTACCGTTTCCGGTCGTAATGTGTAAAATAGTAAATAACATTACTTACCTAAAGTCTTCTTGCATAGACATTGCTAAAGGTACCTATCAAATTTAAATCTCCCGAAAAAACCTTTTCAACAATTTTTATTAACTAAATAGCATACTTAATGTTTCAAATTTCATTAAGTTAGCCTGTGTTATACCAAATATCAGCCAGATTCGTTCAGCCATTAGAGCGTGATTGAATCATAGACATTAAGATTCATAACCGCGTTACTGAATTTAAAATGTCAGTGGCAGTGACTTGTGAAACTAGTAGAACATTGACGTCATTTTAATATTATTTCTGTTATAGTTATGAACTTGATTTATTGTAAAACGTTTCACGGTTTATAATATGCTCTGTAACTTAGGTACACTTTGGCTTTCTGTAAAGATACGTATGTCTTTCGCACATTTTATTCCTCTAAAGTTACCTTAACTTTATGGATTGAGTCACAAACATTCAAACATAAGCTTAAAATTTATGATATTAAGAAATAGGATTAACACTCTCCAAGATTGATACTGATGATGATGATGATGATGATGGTTGTGCTTGTGCGGCTAAGCACGTAATTTCCTTGCGATTTACACCGCATAGTAAGGAATCGGGTTATATTTTTTTTACAAAAATTTATTTAGCTGCTACATTTTCGATTAGGAATTTATTTTCGGCATACTCATTTTGTTACAAAGTTTCCGATTAGCGGCAATAGGCTCGCCCCCTATTATGTGGGACCGAAAATCATAGTTGGCGAAATGTGGGTTTGTTTAATACACCTCTGCCTACCCTATCCGGGATTATGGGCGTGAGAATATCTATGTATGTATGTACGAGTAGCACTGCATTCTCTGAACCTTTTCTCAACTGATCTGGGTCGGGTTTTCAGTGTAACTGTGATGCGGCTGAACTTCGATATTTTCCGTGAAACGACTGCCATCTGACCTCCACAACCAATGGTCCAATGACCAATGGCGATATCGAAGTTCCAAGTTAGACTGGTTGGACTTTTAAGGGCTCCAACTACCCGTACCACGATAAGCCGTCGGTCCCGTATGGCAACCGGGACCGACGGCTTATCGTGCTCTCCGAGGCACTGTGCGGGGATCGAACCCGCGCCCCGTGCATAGCAGTCGCGTGCACTACCGTCACGCCACGGAGGCTGTCTACGAAGGATGTACGAGTAGCACTATTAAGTAATATATTTTTGATCCCAAAGGAAGAGCAAATGAAGCTAGCCCAGCAAAGTTTCCATCTGGTGGGTAGTTCAGCATCAGAGTGCGACACGATCCCTGGCCGCCAGTGCATGGCGTCCTCCTACTTCCTGGCTGGCCACTTCGAGGAGGTGCTGGTCTACCTGAACTCTATCAAGAGCTTCTTCGTCAACGATGATACTTTCAATTTTAATTATGCGCAGGTATTTTGTTAATTAATAAATATTGTCGGACAGTATGCGCGAATTAATTAAATGTGTGTAGCAAGTACCACCAGCTACCTGCCATAACGCAGAATGACCTCCGTCCCCCATGAGCGCGGGCCTGGGGGTGACGGGTGGAGCCACGGTGATGGCGCAAAGTACCACACCGTACCCGGGGGCTGGATGGGGACACCATGGTCCCCACATTGGGAGAAGAGGGTCATCTCAACAGAGATGTCCCCGGGTCTGCCGGGGTGCGAGAGATAATGTCTTGTATAATCTCACTTCCGGCAATCAAGGACCCATGGACGGCGTGCGTTTTGGTTGGTTCGAGTCCGACATAATCACCTCCATCGGTTTTAGTGGAGGTGATATCCGTGGGGATTTTGCGCACGATAAAAAGAAGAAAAGTACCTGCCATAAGGCAATTATATCATCACTACATAGTATAAAACAAAGTCGTGTTCTCTGTCCCTATATCCCTATGTCACTTTGTATAGTTAAATCTTCAAAACTACGCAATGGATTTTGATGCGGTTTTTTTAATAGATAGAGTGATTGAAGTGGAAAGTTTATATGTATATAACATCATGCTACAACCACCTGGTGCGGAGCAGAAGTGAAAAATGTTGCAAAAACGGGGTGACGCAGACAAAGTTGCGCGGGTCAGCTAGTGATATTTATAAAGTATCTAATCTGTAATCTTGGCCTGCTGCTACAAGACTTTACTGCTATGCTATTGAAGTTTAAAAAAAAGACAACTCTTTTTATTAAATGTTGAACTTTAAGCCTAGATTTATATAAAGCCGAAAATTCAGTGACAACTTTTTGTAATCCTTACTTAACAATGATTAAAATCGTGGTCTGAACACCCATTCAAAAGTATACGAGTCATATTATATATACCCCGTTCATATTAGTCCCTGGAAATAAGTATAACTGCACGACTCTACCACCAATGGTGAGCCTCTTTCCTGAGACTTTGCCTTACCATCAGGCGGGGTGAAGTCAAATTGAAGAGTCCTAAATAAAAAATATAAAAAATCACAAATCATTGTTTCTTTAGGAGAATATTGTTCCATTTTCCAGTAATAAACGAATTAGTTATACCTAAATTAAATCTTCATTATACAGGCCAAAGTAGCAACGGGCTTCTACCGCGAAGCCGAGGAGGTGCTCCTGGCGATCCAGGATGAGAACATTCGGTCTTCGTTCACATTCCTGGCGTGTCTGTGCAGATGCCACGTCATGAATAAGGACGCGCATCTCGCTTGGGAGATATGTATCAAGGTAAAATACTACATTTACCGATATTTCAAATAATTTAAGCTGCGAAAACGACTTGATTAGCTTAGGTACACTATATAGTAAATGGCAGAATATTGAAGTGCTTTCATTCATAGGTTAATTTACAAGTTAATGAAACATATTGAACGGCTTCTACTCATAATAAATTTTAGCTTGTATGCTACGCCACATGTAACCAATGTCTAGTGCAATTGTGATGAATTTCTTTAAAACTACTGATACTGCATCGCGCAATGAGAATTCTTGTGCTGGTTTAGTTATCACCTTGGGAGGGAGAAGCTTCTCGTTGCATTAAAGATACATTACACACCGTTCCTCTACAATTCTAAACTGGTATACACAAAATTTCAACAGTTTAGTCAACATGTCTATTTTATATAATTTTTCCTCCACAGTCAGCTGGCACGCCCGACAGTTTTGCGTTGTTGCAACTGGTTGCCAACGATAGTTACCGTATGGGACAGTTTCTCATTGCTGCTAAAGCGTTCCACATGCTTGATAGGTAAGTTCTAACTAAAATTGATATTGATTTTGCACTAGTTGACTAGTTTCAACGAGACATACAGCTACTATCTTACTTTCTGACCTTAGAGGTGCGATACGTCAAGTCAAATCGTGGGTTTCAACTTACCATCAGGCGGGGTGAAGTCAAATAGACGTGTTTTAGATAAAAGTAATAACATTCAACTGGTTCGCAGAGGCGTGGGTTTGATTCACGCTCAACGCATATACGTGCATCTTTGCATTAGTCTAGACGTTTCTATAATTTTGTTTCAAATCAAATCAAATCATTTATTTGTTTAAACATGTGTTATATCAGTATACTTATCCGCATTCTAAATCTCAAAACACAAGCTAGGTAGTTATTTTTTGGGTCTAGATAGCGCTGTGTAGTTTCGTAAAATAATTCAATCATCATCAATATTTCCCAACTCAGTTGGCGTCAGCTTTCCAGTCTAACTGTGATGCGGCTGAACTTCGATATTTTTCGTAAAGCGACCTCCACAACCAATGGTCCAATGACCGAGGACGATATCGAAGTTCCAAGTTAGACTGGTCGGACTTTTGAGGACTCCAACTACCCGTAACGACTGACATAGATGTTTGTATGGCAACCGGGACCGACGACGGCTTAACGTTCTCTCCAAGGCACGACCAGACCAGTGCAAGCAGCCATATTCGTGCATACAACTTTTTGCACTGAGCGGGGATCAAACCCGCGCCCCGTGCGTAGCAGTTGTGTGCACTACCGCCACGCCACGGAGTCACCACTATATAGTCTTGTTTGTTAGATTTTAACACGATAGTTTTGTTTATAGATTAGACGGAGGCCCTGAAATGTGGGAAGGTTTGCGTGGTACGGTTTGCGGTTGTGCGCAAGCTGCTGCTGCCAATAAAGCATCTGCGACTGCAGACCTTCGAGACGCGCTCGCCCTGATAAAGGGCGCAAGGACACACAACAGGTCCGACAACATCGTGAAAACTATCACGAAGTGGGCCCAGCAGAACAGGATTCAAGTTTAATAGAATGTATGGAGTGTATAAGGAGTGTCTGTAGATTGGGATAGGTGGTAATGAACTGAATAGTTCTGCTATTTAGTAAATAAAATGTACCTACAGAAAATTTTGAATTAGTATGCTGACGGTTCAAATCAGATAGGAATAAAGTGATTGCTTGTATAGGAGGTTGTTATTTATAGGAGAATTTCGAATGATTCAAACGGGGCTTCGTGGTTTAGCGGTCAGAACGTGTAAGGGAAAGATTGCGGATTCGAATCCCGTCGAAGCATTTACTTTTGCCTATCTAATTATGATAGTAAATAAAATGTTATAACTGAAACTTATAGTTTCAATTCTAGTTTTTTGTTATTCAAATTATTCTAGACTATCTTTCATTAGACTAGACGAAGACAAACTGAACTTTTTCGTGTGAAAAACCCCACGGATACCGCTCCAAGTCGGAGGAAGTGATCATATCGGACTCGCACCGACAAAAACGCACGCCATCTATTTGATAAAACTTATTGTCTTATTCAAACCTATTTTTATTGTTTTAATTACGTGCAGGCTTTCCATGGGGCCGTTTACCCATATCAAAGCTTAACAAGTGATATATCATCCATACCAATAAATATAAGTATACCTGCAAAAACAGTATAACTTCATTTCAAAATTCATTTAAAATATTCAACAGAAGTCATAAGTCATAAGTCATTTATTTCAGAAACAATATACAATTGTGTTGAAAATGTTTTGCTTACCTACATCTAAAAATATATAACAAATTATTATCTGTCCTCTATAAATTCTTCGATACTATAATAACATTTTTCCAGCAAGTGTGACTTTAATTTATTTTTAAAAGCAGTAACGCTAACAATGCTTTTTAACCCCAGGGTCAGTTTATTATATAGATTTACCGCCTGCACCTTAGCACTATGTCGCACTACATTCAAACTGGGGTGAACTATACTTTTCAGGTTTTTCCTACGTGTCATGACGTTCATACATTCCAGATCAGTAAGTACTATAATATTTATGACTTCACAGTAACTCATAGGTATATAAACTATCTAAGTAACTAAATCAATCGTGAGCTTAAGTATCGGAGTTAATTACTAACTTTTTGAATGCAGTCGTCGAACATTAACCGTAATTACACTAATTCCATATGTACGTTACAGATTGCATAAAATGCTCATTCATAAAATTCTCAACCCCAATGATTCACTGGTTAGCTCTTGAACTGGAATTCGGTCGATATGAGTCTTAAAATTTACGTCAAATGCGAGATATTACGAGTACCTATTAAAATTCTCAGTCTTAACAAACTGCTTAGTGCATCCAGTGGCGGATTTACCAGGAAGCAAAGGAAGCAATTGCTTGGGGCCCCGCTTGGAGAGGGGCCCCAAAATGTGTAAATTTTTATAAAACGTATTTGAAAATGTAAAAATAATTAAAAATATATTTATTTATCGCCAGCAGGTTAGATTAGCTTGAGCCCCAAACGTGTAAGTAGGGCCTAAATACCGCTGATGATAATGGTGATAGCCTACCAGTTTTTTTTTGTTTCAAATGACTTTTTTCTAGTCACAAACCTCCTTTAGGTAAACTGACTTACCTAAATAACAGTTCGTGTGGAAATAGCTATCTTGTATTTTTCCTAGTAAGGTATAAAAACTTGAATAAATAATGTCTATGCCAAGTCTAAGTGGCACGTACGACCTACCGGTTCTACGTTTCGACATCGTATTTCCTCTAAAAGATCGTTAACTAAATACTTATGATAAGGTAAACTCTTAGTAAACCACTACGGTTATGTAACCTAGATTTTGCATTCAATGGCGCAATGCCCTAAATATTTCAATCCTCATTCATCATTTTAGCCATAGGATGTCCACTACTGAACAAAGGCCTCCCAACGACCTCTAATCCAACCGATGGCGATGGGAGCAGGCGGTCTGCATCCAACAGGTACCCGCGACTCTAACTTTAGAGGGAAAGGCGGGGGAGGGGAAGGATTTGGACTGTGCCCCCACCACGTTGGTCCAGCGCGGCTGGTTAGGGTGTAACGATTTTGTATAAGTAAGTAGCTGACCCAGCAAACGTTGTTTTGCCTTATAAATTTTAAGGGTGAACAACCCTTATCACTTAGGGGTATGAAAAATAGATGTTGGCTGATTCTCAGACCTACTCAATATGCTCACAAAATTTCATGAGAATCGGTCAAGCCATTTCGGAGGAGTACGGGAACGAACATTGTGACACGAGAATTTTATATATATAAGATTATCGTTAAAAGAAAGATTTGATTGTTTGTTTGTATTAAATATGCTCCAAAACTACTGAACCGATATGGAAAATTCCGAATTAAGCAACATTATTTGTGAATGTCATTGGCTATAATTACGCTACTGTCACGGAGCGGTGCAGTGACCAATAAATGGCAATAAATCTGGTAGATTACATTACAAGCATACACTTATAAGGGTTAAAGGGTGCAACGGGCGTTCGAAAAATGTCAAGAGATAAACCGGGGAAGGGCAGCTAAATAAAGGGGTCCAGTGGGAACGAAATCAGAAAGGCGACAACTAGTTCTAAGTATTAAAACCGATGACACCATTTTATGAAATGTTAAACCGACTTGGTTAGACTGCCGGGTTAGTTCTTGATGTTCATTGAAGGTTTCTACTGACTATAGCATGGCGAGCATTCTGATGAGTTTTTCCAACTGGTCCCATCCTCTCCTTTCCTACAAAGGACAACGCACGCAGGGCTAAAACAATTCCATCAAGAACCAAGCAGTTCGGTGACTCTTTTCTATGTTGCACTATTAAGTACTGATTTTTTTACCAGTAGGTACAAGTATTTCCTTATTCCTACAGTCTCGGGTCCTTTTAGCGCGGCGTGAAAAAACAACTACCGAGGCCGTCAAGGTAACGACCGCCCTTTCAGGGACAGCATCTGTGGCGGAGACCTCCCTTCTTTGCTTACAGTTAATTTGACATCAAAAAATGCCGCCCTATTTATTGCTGTGGATGTCTTAGGGCTGTTGTAAACATATAGCTCATGACTAAGCAAACATATAGCCAGCTTGACGGGCAGTTAGTTAATCTTAATAGAATGGTTTAGTAGTAGGTACTTGGTAAGTCGCCATACCATTATACACTGCTTGGGTTTAATCCACCTCTGTGGTGTGGCGGTGAACGCGACTGCTACACATGAGAACAGTTGCTATAAGAACATCTATTGCAGTCGTTACGGGTAGTTGGAGCCCTCAAAAGTTCGACTAGCCTAACTACTTAACTTTGACTTCGCCAATTTGGTTGTGGAAAAAAATATTTCGAAGTTCAGCCGCATCTTAGTTAGACTAGAAAGCTGACCTCAACTGATTTGGCAATAGGCTCAAAGAATGATGAGGGGTCAAACCATATAGTTATTCTTAAAGAAACAAAGTGTGTGAATGACATAGGTACGTATCTTTACACAAAACCTAGGCGTGTAAAAGTGACATAATAAACGAACCGTGAAATTTTTTTTATAAACCATTATCAACTTTGACAGAAACAGATATTGCAGTGACGCCAATGTCTCTACACTAAAAGTCACAAGTTCATTCCACTGACATTCAAAATTCGAATAACGAGGAGATTGTATCTCTATTTACACTTGTAATAATAAGTTTATGGGTCAAACAAGGTCAACATAAAACCACCAAATAGTGCAAGAACTGCATTTATTTATAAACTACTTTATATTTACATGTAAGTAAATAATACAACGCGTCAATATCAGGTCCGTAGGCAACAGTCAGAGCAGTACACATAATAAATAGTTACAGTTAACAGGTAAAGTCGTCGGGCTGCCCTAGTGTTGCTGAAGATTTCACCCTCGAGACTGTGGCTAGATCGCAAAGACGATGAAAAATAAATAAAAGCTCAACTTTCCTCAATTTTTGAAACGTAACTAATTACGTTCTCAGACATTATGAGTTAAAAATGATGTACATATAAAGATAGCTTTTGCTATGTAGCCACGGCCTATGATTTCTCTCTACACAAGAACTTAGTACAAAAAATCACCATTTTTATACATTTAAAAGTCCCACCCTTCCCGTGGTGGTCTAGTGACCCCCTCATCTACCAGGGAATAGTGTTGTTAGGAGCTGTAGTCTTCTGCAACGGAACTAGGTACTTCTTTAGTCGGATGACTCTAAATTCTATCGAAAAATTCCGATTTAACCTCCACCACTGTTTATTTTCACCGTAAATCCCTTCAACAGACTACATTTTTATGAAATCTGTTTATATTTCGCTTGCAGAAACGTCAATCTCCTAATAAAATGGACTTTTATTCACTATTTGCTACTTCTAATCAGAAATCTTCCATCGTTCGTTCAGCAGACACTAGAGGGGTTGGTCGTCGTGGTTGGGTTTAACCCCATGGGTGGGCTACAGCTGGGAGCGTGTACCTCGCGACAGGCGCGGCCACGGCAACCGGCGCGGGCGCAGCGATTACCTTCGCTATAGGCGCTGCTACTACTGGGGCCGCCACCTGTTGAACATAAGGATTATTTATAACCCGATTGACTAAAATTGGCTCTTTCTCAATGCTTATTATTTTCGGTCTCAGGTCCGCGGTTGTGCAATATTTTTACATTGTGTGTTTTCCACAAAGTAAAAATAGTGCAGAGTATCACAGTAGTAATAGTAATGAGTAAAAATATTGTATCCGTGTGGTTACCGTGACAGAGAAAGAATATACCCATCCAATCTGATCCGAAGGGCGTCCACGAGGCGACAAACGGAAAAATGCAATAATATCTGCGTACGGCGCGCGGCGTGCGTACGACGGCTTGGTACAGACCTCGTCTGACCAGCGCGGAAAGAAGAGGCCAAAGCCTCCCAATTTTAGAAGACACCTAGGTCCAACAGTGTACTGCGATGATTATCAAATAGAAGAGCACATCTAGGCACATCTAGGAACATTCTATCGCAATCAGTTTTCCAGTTAGTTGACCAATTCAATTCACCTTATATGGCGTACCATAATGTTCGATCCTAACATGTCTTGTCCTCGAAAGTCTCGGTGGGGGCCTGAATCCCTGGTCCACAAACCCCTAAACCTGTCTTCAATATAATAGAACTATAGTTATTTAAAAATCTCACCGCATGAGCTCCACCAGTTCTTTCCACTACGGCGTTGAAGCCATTAATTTTGTCAGCAGTGTATGTCACTTTTCGGATATGGCCGTCGGGCTCTACCAGGCTATAGGAACCGTGGACTACACCGTTCTGCAACGTCTCAGCAGCGTCCTTTTGATCACCGGTTGCAGGGTCCGACACACCGTATGAGAAACTGTAGGCTGGGTTCGGATCCACCGGCTCGGCGCGGACGATCTGTGTAAAATGAACAGTCATAAAACTAATTATTAGCCACTAACCAGTTCCAAACAGACATTTGCCGCGCAAGGAAACTGTTGTCAAACTGATCCAATGTCAATTTGTCTCATGGAACACCTGAGACATTTTTTACATTTCTAGATTAGTGAGAAAAAGCGTCACAGATCCATGGAACAAAATGTCCCTGGAACTAGTAAGAATTATCCCGGGGAACAACTCATGCAAGCTCGGGATTTTCGACCTACTTCCCATAATATCTACATAGACCGAGCCACAGAACCGTTACCGTTAATAATGCCGTGCATTACTAGTAAACAATTGCTTGATTGGTCGTATTTATATACCTACTACCTTTAATGCCATATTAGCTCAAATAATACGTACTACGAAACGAAAACTCACTTTACCCCCTTTTAAGGTGGTGGCAACTATCCTTCCAACCATTCTTACAAAAAGGTTCATATAATCTCGTGAACTCGGCTATTGAATAATCTATCGACTTTAAATCATTCATGAGACTTCTTAAAAATTATTCGTATGAGTGAGAGTGATAGAGTGGAGTAATTATATATAATGGTAGCATTCGTTGAAAAGTACAAATGGAACTCTGGGACCGTAGTTATTGCAATTTTTAGAATACTTATTTTCAAATGATAAACTCCCAAGCTAATTGACAAAAATATTAATAAAAACAAAAAGCTTGGAGTATTTGTCTCTTCAAATGAGAAAAGAATCTGGCTGTGACGCTTAGTCCTAGCCGGGAATCGAACCCAGAAACTTAAGCACAGAACAAACGAATATCTTTAAATGTAAGAACTATTTTCTATTCTATAGTTAACATACAGCCTATGACAAAGAACCCACTTGATAGCAATAGGCTCACCCGTTCTTACTTGAACTCGAAAATAAAATTTAGGGAAATGTGGGCGTTACTACATCTATACCTACTGCATTGAGCTTTACAGGCGTGAATCACTACATACTCGTCACTACATAGTATAAAATAAAGTCGCGTTCTCTGTCCCTATTTTTCTTGTCCCTTTGTATGCTTAAATCTTCAAAACTATGCAACGGAGTTTGATGCGGTTTGTTTCAATAGATAGAATGGTTAAAGAGGAAGGTTTATATGTATATAATATCATGCTACAACAAACAGGTGCGGAGCAGGAATGAAAAATGTTGCAAAAACGGGGTGACGCAGACGAAGTTGCGCGGGTCAGCTAGTATGTATATAAGAACTTACTGGTGCAGCGTACGCTGGTGCAGCATACGCTGGTGCAGCATATGCAGGTGCAGCATACGTGTGAGTGATGGCGGGCGCCGCAACGGCGTGTGTCGCATACGTCGGCGCGTACGCAGCCGCCGCGAGAGGTGCAGTGTACGCGGGAGCAGCGTAACCGACGCCCACCACGCCTGGCCGCGCCACTACCAGGCCGCACGCGCAGCACATCAAGAATAACTGGAGACATGTATAATGATGAATGAAGTTATTCTAAGACATCATCACTACATAGTATAAAATAAAGTCGCGTTTTCTGTCCCTATTTTTCTTGTCCCTTTGTATGCTTAAATCTTTAGAACTACGCAACGGATTTTGATGCGGTTTGTTTCAATAGATATAATGGTTAAAGAGGAAGGTTTATATGTATATAACATCATGCTACGACAAACAGGTGCGGAGCAGGAATGAAAAATGTTGCAAAAACGGGGTGACGCAGACGAAGTCGCGCGGGTCAGCTAGTTATTTATAATTCAAAGATTATGTTAATTAAGTTTAAAGTTAAGCATAGCTGTCAATAGCTTGTGTTTAAGGTTCTAAAAAGGAATATAGGTAGTATGTATGTTATTTTGTAAATATACACAATGAGTAATGCACATTGATAGACATGTTCAGGCAAATATACACTAAGTTGGAATCGAACCCACGACCTACGACGTAGCACTCGTATGCTCAACCGCTACGCCATAATTAATTTACAAAAATAAATTGCTGTTAAAAGCTCTATCTGAACAGTTTGGATAGAAGAGAAATTTGTTTTCGCTGGCGCTCAGTTAGTCAGAACACTCCCTCTGAAAGGGATCGGTCACGGGTTCAACACTCCCGTCTGGGCATTCACTTTTTTCAATCCTAAATCGTAATGTACCTACGATCTATCGAAATCTATTTGGGTGGAATTTACCCTAAATACTAGAGATAACAAATTATATTCTTAGCAAACTAATATATTTTGAAAAAAATATTGATAATCCAACCGACTAAAATAAAAAAATAACATCCTTGTATTTTAGTATTACATATAAAATCAATCACTGGGATGAAAACTCTAACAAACAATAAATTAATTTAAATTCTCTAGGTATATACGATACTTTCAATAAAGGTAGAGTCAAAAAATTCCATCCTGTATGATTAGACAAAAACTTTTCAACCCGTGAAACGGGGTGATTGGAAATCAAAAGGGTGAATAGAAATTTATAAAATGGTCACCTGAATTCTCTAGTTATTTTCTAACAAGCGAAACTTTGTGACTATTTATTATATCATTCAATAACAAAATCATTAAATAAAAATTAAATATATTTTTTTTTTATAAAAGATAATTATTATTAAGAGGTTTTAATAACCCTTTTATCTATATCTCCCCCTACCCTATTCATTCCATTTACTTAGTACAGTTTTGTTACCTATTTCTCAATTGTAATTTTTGTAGTTATTTTTTTTTTAACATAATATAAACAAGTGAGACACAGTTTTTCTAAGTAGGTATCCCAAAAATATTATAATTGATTTTGATCAATGAGCGAATAGAAGTCTAATTTATAATAATATAATGTATATAGTATAAGTCGTACCTTAGCGAACATTGTCTGTGGCGTGCGGTTGCAGTGAAGTCGTCAGCACGTGTGGTGTACCTACCCTAAATGTGCACTCTATATAAAGCAAGTCCACACATGATAGTTGATACATTTTCGCAATAGCATACAGGCTTACTATGTAACTAGATTGTCCAGAAAGATGAATATATATGATACGTAGGTAAGTTATTATCAGTCTGAATATTTTGTGAAGGGAATTCGTGAAACACTAATGGAACGAGCCTTAAGTCGCGGCAGCCTAGTGATATGGGTAATGGACTGCTGAGACGAGGTTTCGGGTTCTATCCCAGGTTTTACCATGACACACACCAATGACTTGTCAATGCTTTTCGAAGTTATGTGTGTATTCATCGCAGGGTTATAAGTGCCCGGTTAAGGGCAATAGGCTCGCCACCTATTACATTGGGACCTAAACATAAACTGGTGAAACGTGGGTGCTAGCACCTCTGATTACCCCTTCGGGGATATAGGCGTAAGTTTATGCTAGTTATGTTGTGTTATATATATATATATATATATATATATATATATATATATATATATATATATATATATATATATATATATATATATATATATATATATATATATATATATATATATAACTTATATATATATATATATATAACTAGCTGATGCCCACGGCTTCGCCCGCGTGGAATTTTGTTCCCGTTCCCGCAACCCTTGGGAACCTTTTCCCGGGATAAAAAGTAGCCTATGTGTTATTCCAGGTTCTAATCTACCCCTGTACCAAATTTCAACCAAATCAGTCCAGCCGTTTATGCGTGAAAGAGGAACAAACATCCATCCATACATCCATCCAAACAAACTTTCGCCTTTATAATATTAGTAGGATAGAACGAGATTTTGTGAATATCATTACCCAACTTGTAGTGTCAATACAGCTGAGTTTTTTTTGTGCATATATGGTATACCCTAATTGGTAAACACTAATCAGGTAGCAGGAAAACTTCGAATCGTTGATTGAAATGTTGTTCTAAGAAGCCCCACCAAGAACTTTGGCCTAATCCAACTTCAGCTGCAAGTCCGTTTTTTTATACCCCTTAGGTAGACAAGCACGCGGCCCACCTGATGGAAAGAGAAAAAAATAGTTACCGTGGCCTACGATAATTGCAACAGAAGGGACGTCACTATCGTACTGCCGACCATATAGAGAAGAGGGGGGAAGGGGAAGGGGGGTGGGGAGAAGGTTAAGAGAGTGACTGCCACCTGACCTCCACAACCAATAGTCCAATGACCAATGAAATGAAATGAAATGAAATGAAATAATTTATTTGCCAGAATGCAGGTAAACAAGGTGTTGATTTTTTTTGTTACAATGGCCCATTTACATCCTACCATTACGGTGTGCAAATATTTCAGTGATTTGAATCTAAGTGCTATCATCTTACAGCATGCATGTACCCAATCATTATACATTTATTTAATGTCAGATTTATACTGTCAGATTTATATTGATGTCAAATTTATATTACTGTCAGTTTTTATATTAAAGTCATAACATTATTTTAAATACTCTAAATTACGATAAATTGAATTATTATGAGGTCAGATCGCTGATAATATCAATCATAACATTATTTATATTTGTATAAAGGTATATTAAATTTTAGATTAAATTATTACATTATCTCACTCTCACCCACGGTGTGACATAAACTCATTTAAATCGTAAAAACATTCTTTTTGTAACCATTGCGTCAATTTTTTTTTAAACATAATATTTGGTAAATTCGGTAATTTGTTATATACCTTTATAGCGTTCATGTAAGAGTTCCTTTTATGCAGTTCTAGTCTGCATTGTGGTACATATAGCCTATATTTATTTCTAGGAACCGCACTACGTTTAATAACATCGGCTTGTTTACAGAAATGGGCCGGATGTTGTTGTACAAATAGGCATAATTCCTTAATATACATGGATGGTAGTGGTAGAATATTATATTTTTTGAACAGAGGCCTACAACTATCCATGTTCCAGGCCCTACAGATTGCCCGTATACACTTTTTTTGTACTCTAAACGCCCTTATAGCGTCTACCGAATTACCCCACAGTAAAAGACCATATGAGAGTACTGACGAAACATACCCGTGATATGCACTAAGAGCAGCTTCTATCGAAACTGTTGTTCGTAATCGTTTTATCGCATACACGAATTTGTTAAGCCTGTCACAAACATAATCGATATGTGCCTTCCAGTTACAGTTCTGGTCTAACTTTATACCGAGAAACATCGCACTTGCGATATCGAAGTTCCAAGTTAGACTGGTAGGACTTTTGAGGGCTCCCACTAACCGTAACGACAGCCATGTTTGTATGGCAACCGGTATTGACGGCCTAACGTGCTCTCCGAGGCACGACCAGACCAGTGCAAACAGCCATAATCATGCATACAACTTATTTAACTGAGCAGGGATCGAACCCGTGCCCCGTGCGTAGTAGTCACGTGCACTACCGCCACGCCATGGAGGCTGTCTAAAGGCAATCACTATATCAAATCTAAATCTAAAAGAAAAAATATGTTATTATAGGCTTTTTAAGTAGTCAGATAGATAATTATTTAGAATTCTTAAAAAAGTAGTGCAACGGAAGTATTCAATCGCATTTGGTTACTTTAAATAGCATTTAAACTCATGCCCTAAATAATTATGCCTAAATTTAACACACCTAGGTACACATTCCTAACTAAAGCATAGGTAGACATTGTAAATTTAATAAATTAGACGCAATTGGACCAAAACGGACCATGTTACACATTAGACTGGGTCATAAATATAAAATTACGAACGCCCAACCCTCTGTTCTCATTATACTTAGATACCTAGGCACTCATTAACGTTTCTTGCATCAGATTTTAGAACTTATGATTCAATGTAATTGATCTAATTCAAAATTTAAAAAAACAGAGAACCGAGCCCTTTTTTATTTTTTTATTTATGGCGCGTCAATTTGACTTTACCTCGCCTGATGTTAAGCTGAAGGCAAAGTCTCATGAAAGAGGGTCACCATTGCAAACACGTTCAGTGCTACAATGGTGGCGCTCAGCTTGACGGCCTCATCAGATGCTTTTTCACACCCCGCTTAAAGGACCCGGGACTGTAGGAAGAAGGAAACACGCGCGCCGGCAAGGAATTCCAGGACTTAATGGTGCGGCAGAGAAAAGACTCACCGAAACGCTTGGTTCTTGATGGAACGCTTGTCGCGTAGCGGCAGAGCATTCCACACATGGGGCGCAGTTTTCGATTCCCGCTCAGTGCAAACAATGCAAGTCACAATGACGCAACGTGTAAAAAATGAGTTGTTTTAGACAAAGGTTTGGCTGAAATCGAAGTCTCAAGAAAGAATCACCATTACAAACACGTACAATGTTACAATGGTGGGGCGCAAGCGCTTAAAGGACACGTGACTGTAAGAATAAGTGTATATGTACAGTCTGGATGTTTCTAAGTCGGTACCTATATACTTACAAAAAAAATGTATCAAGTATGTTTAGCCACATTCTAGATCCCATAATACAAGCAGATCTAGATAAAGCTGTGTAGAATGACGTAGAATATGTAACTTTTATTTATTCTCCCGAAGAGTTTGAGGGGTATCTAAATTTATTATCAGTTTCCATCTAATCTGATAACTATTCAGAGATTAGAGTACTAGATCAGACTAGACTAGACTAGATCAGAGATAACTATTGCCTACGGAACCCAAACTGTGTGGACCCTTAAACAATTTCCTGACTGATGATTCTAGTGTAAAATGATGAAGCCTTCGCACTATCTACCGATGTGAAACCACTCCCAACACCAACAATACCAGTAATGTCGGTTACAAAGTTCTCTACAAAATAACAGGAAGTAATGCGCCCGCGCAAGTAATGTTTAAAACCGAAAGATGAGCCTCAAATCTCCTTGTAAGTAGCTGTGCTAAGCATATGGTGCCTCTGTCAGCGATAAGCGTTTAATATTAGTCGAATTTTCCAAATCTACACAAGTACATACTTAATATGAAAATTATATGTAAAAACCCGAGAACTAGAATCTAGAGATCCCGAAAATCTAGATAAAGTGAATCTCCTAAAGACATGATACTCAATCACGTTCGAACGGTTGAACAATTTATGTCTGGACTTGTATAACCGACATACATATTATATACCTAAATATGCTAAAGCGCGTAATACCTGAATGGGTATGCAGAGGTGTATTGAACACCTTATATTTCGTCAACTAGGATTTTCGGTCCCGCTTAATAGGGGGGGCGAACCTATTGCCGCCAAAAAAAAATTCGTAACCGATAATTTAATGTTGCAGCTAAATAAATTTGGAAAAAAAATTTTGACACGCTTCCTTGCTATGCGGTGTAAATTGCAAGGAAAGCTTGTGCTTAGCCGCACAACATTACCAATTAACGTCTTGGAGAGTATCAGACGGATTATTGTATTTTTATGATCGCGTTAATATCCGGGTTTCGCTAACCCAGCGTAGCTATGCAATAAATAATTCGGTAAGATAATCGCAAAACGCTGTCAAACAGGCCACGCAATCTGATTTAAGCTTGCACTGTGTATCAATAACATAGGCTAGACTGCATAGAAACATTTTGGCGTAAAGTAGGCCACACTTGGCTATTCCGGTACTCATGACCGCATGTGCAAGCCAGTTTAAAATTCATATCTAGCCGCGCCCTTCTGTGCACGCATAATTCTCTCATGTGGATTAGTTGTGTCGCAAGGACACGCCGCCTGGTGCGAAAGTCACTCGATATTAAGTTACACGGATAATGTTATAGTGCACATTTAATTAGAATTAAATACGAGATGTAGGTATGACTTTTTTTTCTTCTGTTGAATCAACGGCATTTTTGAGTGGCCATCGTTGTGTAGTAATTTGTTTCACGGCAACGCCACTATTCGCGGAGGGTCCGAGCATAGGTTTCGTTCTTCGGGAAGGCTTACTACGTTCGTGCCTTCCAGGCTGTATGACTGGCAAGCCATCGTGGCCTATGGACGTTTGCAACACCAGAGGTGAACTAGTGATGCCAACCCTATAGAAATCTTCTAATGCCCTTCTTGATGACATATAGGTATATAAACGAAAACATAATATAATTTAACAGTGTTTACTCATACAATAAATAACTGAAAAGGTAACAGCATTTGTAATTAAAAAAAACTTAAAATAAAATCTTACTTCTTAGAAATAACAAAATATACTATCATGATATTTTGAACAGCCGCGATCAACAAATTAAAAAGTAATAATACGGTGAAATTCTGGAACCGTATTCCAAATAGATTGCATCGGTTACAAAGGTTCGGTGCCTGAGTTATGCAATTTTATTGAGTCTATCTTAAATGAGAGTTAGGTAGGATAAACTTAAAAGGGAGTTGACTACAATTAATTAACATGGCACCTATCACGGTGATATGCATTTTACTGTCATATTAACTCTTAAACAATTCTTCAGAGTGCTAACATACGTAATATAATAAAATATAATATTTTCTTAGATAGGTACGTATTACTTGATGTTACCTACCTAAATTATTGAATCGCAAACATCGCTATCCGTTTCTTCCTCCAACAAAAAGGAGCATTACAATAATTACTCTATAAAGCCATCCGTTTATAACACATTTAATACATTAAAATTAATAATAAGTCTCATTCTCCACCCATTTGGAATAGTTATTTCTAATGATATAACGCCTAACTTCATCGCCAACAATCATTAGAAGCACGAAAGGCCACGCTGCAATAAAATCGTGCCAGGATAATGACTCCGTACTGAAAAACTTCTGGCAAAATGGCACGTACGTCACAAAAGCCGCTGCAATCAAATCCACAATGATACTCACATTCAATACATGATTCCTCATTCCTTTCTTCAGTATTGATATTCGCCTCGTTTTACAAATGATTACATCCGAAATCTGAGTCCAGCACACCGCAACAAAATATGCAGTCTGCGCCTTCCTTTCAATCCTCTTTCTATTAGCAAAATTCCAATTACGACCTAACGTATCTTGTACCATTCTTCTTTTATCCTCCCAATCATTACGAACAAACATTAAGCTCGAAGGAAAAAACCCGTCCTGGGCAAACACCATAAAATAACAGTACAAACCACCAAAAAACTGAATCAACCCCACTTGGAAATACGCCATGAAAATCAGTACCCTATTGACAAGATGATCGGTTGGTTTTCGTGGTGGAATCGACATAATATCCTCTTCTGAGTCTTCGTAAGCTAAACTCATAGCTGGTAACAGATCTGTACCTACGTTGATAACTAGAATCAAAATCAAAGTCATAGGTAAGGGCATGCCCACGATAGCGTATAGTACGAAGGGTAACATCTCGGGGGTGTTCGATGTAAGAGTATAAGCAATAGTCTTCTTCAGATTATCAAAAATTCGTCTACCTTCTTGCACCCCAAGAACTATTGAAGCAAAATTATCGTCAAGTAAAATCATGTCGGCAGCTTTTTTAGAAACTTCAGTTCCAGCTATCCCCATAGCTATACCAATATCAGCCTTTTTCAATGCTGGTGAATCGTTAACACCGTCACCGGTTACAGCCACGACATGTTTGAGTGACTGATACGTCTCAACTATAAACAATTTCTGTTGCGGACTGGTCCTTGCAAATGTTATCTCAGTATATTTTGATTGAGCCGCTCTCAAATCACTAACACTCATTTTTCGAAGGTCATCGCCAGTTATGACTGCCGCAGCGAACATATTTTTAACGTGTGGCGGCACGTCGTTTAGTTCAATATGATGCTCAAATGCGTAATCATATGCTGTAGGCAAAGTTATTGTACCACACTGACGGGATATAGCCAAAGCTGTTACGGGGTGATCTCCTGTCACCATCACTACCTTTATACCAGCTTGCCTACACAAAGCAATAGATTTTGCGACGTTCTTTCTAGGTGGATCTATCATTGATATTGCTCCAACAAAGGTGAGATCTTCCACTGGGAAGTTGCGGTTCTGTGTATCAAATGGATAGCCTATTGGATAGGTCTCTGGAGGTAGTTTAAGATCACAATATCCAATGACGCGTTCGCCCATGTTTGCCATTTTAATGAAATGTGACTTCAGTTCCTTTTTCAACAGAGGCGTGAGTGGCTGGATGTCATCGTCAGTTTGAAGTCTAGAGCAGTACTCTAGGACAATTTCTGGTGCTCCTTTCATGATGAGGTAGTAACTTTGCGTCGCTTGCATGCGATGAATAGTAACTTGATACTTATAAGCAGAACTGAACGGGATTTCTGCTGCTCTAGGATTATCATTACGAACTTGAGTTGCAGAACGATTCGCTTCCATGTATCTCAAGATTGCGGACTCAGAGGCATCACCGAGTATTTTCCTTTTGTCAATAGGCTCGTTCATAGAATCGTGAGTGAATTCGGCCTTCAAATTTAGTGAAGCTGCTAAGCATAGAGTTGCATACGCGGAATTAGATACATGTGTATGATCATTCTTATCTAATATTTCAAAATTGCAATACAAATGGGACACTGTCATCTGGTTTTCGGTCAAAGTGCCTGTTTTGTCGGAACAAATACATGATGTAGATCCTAAAGTCTCCACAGCTTGTAATGTTTTAGCGAGGCAATTTTTTTGTTTGAGGGCTTTTGCTGATAGGGTCATACAAACTGTTAACGTCACTATTAACCCCTCAGGCACATTTGCTAAAATAATCCCCAGCATATACTGTAGTGCTGAGAGCCAACTACGCTGAATACAATATACCATTATAAAAAATATAAATCCAAAAGCGAAAGCCACTCCGCATATCAGCTTAATAAAATGTTTTATTTCTTTAGCAATTGGCGTTTCCTCTTTCTGTAGACCGGTTACTAAACCAGCTATCCTGCCCATTTGTGTATTTTCTCCTGTCGCTATCACCATACCTTTACCGGTGCCTTCGACAATGGGACAACCGAAGTATACCATATTTTTAGATTCTAGAGGATTTGAGTTAGTGCACTCAGGTCTATGTTTAATGGGTTCAGATTCTCCAGTGAGGGACGACATATCGGTACTAAAATTAGAGCAAGTGAGGATGCGAATATCAGCAGGTACTATATCTCCACCTTTCATTTCAACTATATCACCGATGACTATATCGGTGTTCGGTATCACTTTCTTTATTGATTCTCTGATAACGACAGCATTTGGAGGAATCAGCTTCTCAAAGCCACTCATGACCGCTATGTTCTTAGCTTCCTGATAAAATCCAAACAGACCCGTGCTCACTATCGTGAGCGTAATCACAGTTCCTAAATAGAGATAGTCTTCAGGAGCGTGTCCACCTTGATCTCCCATATTCATATTCATAATAGCGATATAAGTTCCGATATTCAGGATTGCACCAGCCCACAGTACACACTGAAACCATCCAAAGAGGTTGTGGCGAAATACCTTCCACAAACTCGTCCCATGGAGCTCTCTAAGGGCATTTGGTCCGTGAGTTGCCAATAGTTCTGCTGCGAAGCTTTCTGTTAGACCGGTGTTGACGTTGGAACGGTACACGACCTCGAGTTGCGCAGGTGTCAGGAAGTGGTCACCAGTGTGAGATTCTTCCTTCAAGACGTCCATCTGAGAAGTGATTGGTGCACTGCCAGCGATCAGGCTTGGTAGCCGCTGCAGCGTGGTGGAGCGGCGGGCACCAGCTGACAGCGACACGATACTGGCGCGATTCCCGGATGGCATTTTGAACTTTAATAGTGTCTACTACTTAAAATAATAAATATTATAACATATAATTATAATATCGTGAGAGGCAAATCGAAATCGTAAGCTTGAGACATCTGTCATGAAGACGAATTATCTTTCAATATTGTATTATTCTTTATGTTGAATGCCATATATATTCACAAAAGGTCAGATATGAGTCAATGGCCAAGTTGCTCAAGTCCTTCCTTTTTGCCCCACTAAGCGACCCCGCTGGTGGGGCAAAGTAAAATGTTAAAGAAATGTAGGAGAAAATTATACCCGTAAAATTTCTGGTTCAATGGTCCATACTACGCAATATGCAATGGAACAGTTTGGTGACAATCCCAGTAGTTGTTCCAGTTTATGCGATTTATTTTCTAGTTCAGTGAGGAACTGAACGCTGCCAGTCGTAATCGGTAGCCTTCCTTCTCCCGAGGATTATTAGCACCCTTCGCCCCGTTGTTACCCGAACCGCTACCTTAGTTGGGAATAACGGGACCACCACGAACTAGGAGTACCTAAATGTAAGTAAATTTACTGCTTTCGTGCATATATTGTTTCGGTGTATGGCCTCCCTTACACAGTAGGTAAATAGGTACCTACTTCTAGACCTTGCTTGATTTTTATATTTTTAATCTACCCAGTGATCCAGGACTCTCATTCTACTAATTGTCCAGCCATGGAGATTACAAAAAGTACCTTTTAATTTCAGATGGTGTACAGTGAATAAAACGATAAATAAGATCTTTTTCATTTAATTTTGAACTTTATGCCAATAGAGCAGAAAATTCACTGACAGCTTTTGTAATCTCAGTGGTGTGACAATGGTTAACAATTAGTACAATCAGAGTACTGGGCGAAAGAAACTAACGAATATGAATTGCATGTTCACAATGATAATACATAAACACCAAATAACTTTATAAAATATTTTTATTACAAAAAATACCTTCGCTACAATACATAACATACATAAATTACAACAGGTCGTTACGGTTCTCGTTTGTATCAAGGCAGAGCTCATCTACACTCACTATTATAAAACTAATACTTACAAATATACATTTGAATGGTATTTCAACAGGTAGAGGTGGCTTCCACGGTACGTGACTCCGCGGATTTTATTAACAAATTCGGTCGAAATTCATGACGAAATACGGGACGTGAGTAAAACAGTATAGTCTTTCGTACACCCGGATATGGACTAAGTGTAATTCCGCCATTGTGTACATAACTGAGCGTTTACAGAGATACTTTTCCCACAGCGTGTTTTAAGGGTTGGTCCGCGTGCGTCCGTAATATGACGCCCCGTGTCAAGTCACCTTAAAGTTTTAAATATTTATTTTAATAAAATTACTCTTTATTTTAATTCTTTAGTTTAGCTGCTAAATTGAAAAGGGCTTCTAATGGGGAGAGAAACTGCTTATTAATCCCACCAGACAGAGAATATTCTTTAATCTAGGATAGTTACTTAACAAAATGACAGACCAAACAGCAAAATTACACAAAACGCGATGATAGAGACATCTTCGTCGATCTTTGAATTTTTCTTCCCATTCAATGACTACGAATATGAGACAATACAATAGCGGTTTATCTATGTATAGAATGATTTTCATCTATGGTCAATAGATTTCCAAACCTCAGTTCTACAATTCTTTCTTAAATAGTAACAGATTTATCAGCAGTTTTATTTGACTGATTTTATAGCGATTATTTTGCGTGTCCACGTGATTGTAGCTGCTGAAAAGCAAACTAAACGTCGGGCATAGTGTAAATACTTTTTTGTGGTTTAAACATTAAACGCAGTTCGGGCTACTTTTAAAAAAAATTGCTATAATAAAGTTATCAATAAAAGCTTGCTGTTTTGGTCTAAACCAGACAACACAAATACCTTATTTGAATAGCTCCCAACATTTTTTTAATTTTTCCTTATTATTATGCTGATCGTATTTTTGGCACAGAATACATACTGGTACTAAACTAATAGGATTTAATTATACTGTACATTGTTATGCCTATATCTAGAATTAAAAAAAAGTTATTGCAAACTGAAAATGTAGACATTTTTACAATTAATATTTAGAATAAAATAAGTTACAAAATATACATAAATTGCTGAATTAAAAAATATTCTATAAATTAATTATGCCTAGGTGATCTTCTTTCTGTTAAGCTATTAATATTTACAGTCCTTATTTATTAATACCTATATTGCATTAAAATCCCAAAAAACGTGTTTTGTTATATAATACTAATACAAATACCAATTAAATAAATTACGTTAGTCTAATCAACACATATTTTGTAACAAAATATACATAACATTACACTGATTGTTATTCGTTTAAACTAAACAATTCAAAATTTACAAAAAAGAATGCTATGTAAACGCATTAATATAGTATAGCATAAGCTGTCCCATCTAGCCCACCGGACATGGAGAGGCGTGCGTCGCTTGCCTCCGCGGCTACCTGCTCATGGAGAGCAGGCCCGCTTAAGCCCGCGCTCATGGAGATTGGAGGTCATTCTGCGACCTCCTAATCCACCAATCAAACTAGTTGTTTATATCTAACTGGATTAGTTAGCAGTCCTCGCGAGATGGGGTCAAGATATATGCCGGTAATTGATAGTAAGAGTAGCTAGAGAATTCGTATTTTTTCAATATCTTGCTTCCACTAGCGGAAATTGTACTACGTATTTATATATCTTACTCTACAATACGTTTTAAAACAGAATTTTATAATAAAGGAGATCTGTTGCTATTCAGTCAGAAGTATTGCAACTAAACTCGGTAATTTAGATTGCCATTTATCTGAATCTTGATTTATTCCTTTTTTATTTCGTGTGTCAACGTATACCTAGTAATTCGCTTAAAACTAATAATTTGGTAGGTACATATTTTCATAATTTATATAGTACTACACAATATTATGCTAAATACTAGACTATTTGATCGTATTATCACGATTAGGAAACAAATGACCTACGCACGTATAGTCGTACCCAACGAAGTTGTCACTGTCGAAATAAATGTTGCACGATTTGACAATATTAAAAAGATGGTGGCGATGTCCACAAATCTGCCAACAAATCGGTGAATTTGTTGGCACGATCATAGAGCAGTTTTCAAGTTGTAACCGTTGTAACTCCGATGCAATATTTCAAGACTAAATATATTCGAATGGGAGCTCTAAATTCTTTTAACTTTTAAATATGACAGATAGTACAGAAAACAGGAGAAAGCTAACAGATTTATTTTATGATTTTTTTTTTTTCATTTTATGATACAGAATATAATTAATTACCGATTCTACTAATTGTCAACTATTGTCAAACCACTGATATCACAAAAATTTACATGATTTATTGATGTCATGAAAATGTTACAAAAAACGACTTTATTACTACGCAGTTAAAATTTAAAAGCAACAGCAAACAAAATAGTATAAAGTACCCTTTTTCATTTAATTTTGAACTTCAAGCCTATGTGTAAATGTTGAACTTTAAGCCCATGTGTAAATGTTGAACTTCTAACCTATGTGTTAAACAGAAAATTCAATGGCAGTTTTTTGTAATCTCAGTGGTTTGACAACGATTAACAATTAGTGGAATCGGGATCTAGGTAACAATTATTTTGTACTTTTATTTAGAAATAATATATTATATCCGTGTGGTGACGGACAAAGAATACTCACAGCCCCATCTTATTAAAAAGGCGACTAACGGAAAACGCAGGCGATATCACTGCGAGAGAAGAAAAATTCGAAATGAAACCGTGTACCAACCCGTCTGGCCAGTGTAGAAACAGTAGATCAAAGAGTCTCGACATTAGGCGATGTCTATACCTAGCAGCGGACTGCGATAGGCTAATTGATCGCTTGATTACTGTATCACTAGTACCTTAAATATATAGGTCACTTGAATCTGGTTGGTAAGCGCTGTGATTGGTTAAATATCTTAGTTCGAAACCGGGGGACTGTCCTGTAAGATGTAAGTATTGAAAGTCAATTTTAGACAACGTGATCAGATTAGACACTACCTTTTTATACCACTTAGGTGGCAGTCAAGCACACGACCCACCTGATGAAAAGTGGTGAGCGTGGTCTATGGGCATTTGCAACACCAGGGGCGTTACACACGTACCCTACCTACCCTAAATGTACTACCCTAAAATATTATGAGAATACTTTTCTATGTAATATTTTTTTTGTTTTATGTATGTATGTATGGAGCGGTAATTTTGTCACATTGTTGAAAATGAACGTATTTTACGAGTAAATATTTAGATTGGTCATTATTTAACAGGCTTTGGTTACTTACCTTTACATATGAGGAACATCACAACTTATTAACTAAACATGCAATCTATACTAATAATAACAGGTTCGTAGCCGACCGCACACAACAGCAGCGGAGGACGTATCGCTATGACGTGTTGTCGACACTACCGCCCCCTAGATGAGTGGTAATACGTTGGAAAATTGTTTGTATGTTAGAATAGAATTTTAATGTATAGGATTAACACTATATGCCGCGTCTACATTTACGTAACGTCCGGTCCGCTGTTTATGTCATAAATCTGGACGCACCTATAGACACCATAGACACAGACTGCTTCATTACCGCGTTACCGAATTTAAAATGTCAGTGGCAGTGACTTTTGATTTTTATTGTAGAAATATTGACGACACTGAAATATTTATTTGTCTCAAAGTTGATAATAGTTTATAATAAAACGTATCACGGTTCATATACACTGACACTTTCTCACACCTAGGTTTTGTGTTCTAAGGATAACTTTATGATTGACATGAATGAATGTAAATCCCATATATACTGGTCATTCTATTCTATTCTACAAGCATATTACCACTTGTCTCCATACATCATTATGCTTCACAGAAATAGAAATAAAATATAATCATTGCTGCCGTATGCGGTCGGCTACCAACTGTTACCATAAAGCTGAATTATTTGAACGCGCTAATCTCAGGAACGACCTATCCGATTTGAGAAATTCTTCCTGCAATTGATAGCGTACTTCTTGGGGTAAATTATAGGCTAAATAACATCACGCTACGACTCATAAGAGGCGAGCAGTAAACGGGTGAAACCATAGCTCTTTATTCAGCAGAGAAGACTAATACTGCCGTTATCACTCCCTAATAATAGTAACCGGTTTAATGGTAAAACGGACATACAAGTAAGGACTCCTTTGAAAGTATCTGAGCGGAGTTTGGTGCTGGAGAATGAGGCGTCCTGGTCTAGTGAGGTGTGAACTCCGATGCGGTTGTTCGTAGTCCCTGATATGAGCTCGTTGTAGTACACGGCGAGGCAGTGGACTGGCTCTGTGCTACCCCTGTCATAAAACATACAGGCTGGTGTTATTTCTGGTAATCACTACATAGTATAAAACAAAGTCGCGTTCTCTGTCCCATTTTTCATGTCCTTATGTCCCTTTGTATACTTAAATCTTTTAAATTACGCAAAGGATTTTGATACGGTTTTTTTATTAGATAGAATGGTTACAGAGGAAGGTTTATATGTATATTAACATTGCTACGACCAATAGGTGCGGAGCAGGAATGAAAAATGTTGCAAAAACGGGGTGACGCAGATGAAGTTGCGCGGGTCACCTAGTTTTTTTATAAAATTAATATACTACAAAACCAGTGTCATATGCGGCTTACGTTTTTTTTTCATTTTGTTTGTTTGTCTGTTTGTCCGCGATGAACGCAAAAACTGTTGTACGGATTTGGATGCGGTTCTTTAGTTTGGAAGGTGTTTTTAAATCTTCCTACAGAACTAATATTAAGAGGTAAACAAATGATACTCATACTTATATTATTTTTGTTCGTTTGTGTTTTTGTCCGCAATGGACGCCAAAACTACCAAACAAATTTGGATTTGACTTTTTAGTTTGAAAGGTCGTGTTACTTAACATCCTAAGTTTGTTTAATCGCAATGGGTTCAGCAGAATCGGAGATATGATCAAATTTACAAAAGTCAACGGCCACGCAGGCGGAGCCACGTGCAAAGTCTAGCTTATAAATAAATTCCAAGTGACTTACTTCAGGTGGGCAATAAGTTCGCCGTCATCGGGTCTCCAAAGTGCTGTGACTTGATCTAGACCCGAACTCAACAGTCTGTGTTCGTCCACTGTTGCTAGTCGAAGCACCTGAATACCATACAAACATAAATGAATATAAATAAGTGAAAATAAAAAGTAATGTTAAGAATATCACAATATTAATATTAGTATAAAAATTATACAACAAGAGGTACAGTGGGCTAACAAAGTTCCTATACAGCTTAAGATCTATAATCCTTTAACAGCCTAGGTGTAATTTAATCAAAGTCACATATATATGTATAGTGTTTAATAAAATAAACTATCGATGTCTTCTTTCTATATAAGAAAATAAGTAAACTCATGCAAGTAGTAGTGTCAACTTAATTACATCAATGAGTAGATCTATTATTCAGTAGCTTCTAACACTAGTACACGTAGTTTCTGTATTTTTTTTTAATTGGCCCGAAACTTTTGTAGCCATAGTATTCTGATAAATTAAAATTTCATAAGCTATTTCTGTCGTTGAAGAGGTCATTGGTAGGAGTTCGGAGGTGGAGAGGTGGAGAGGTGGTTGGTGGAAGGTGATTTATTTTTTATTTGTGAGGCGGGAGGTGAGAGGCGTTTTGTAGGAGGCGGAAGGTCGTTGATAGGAGGTGGAAGGTGGAAGACGGTTAATGGGAGGTGGAAACTGGTTGGTAGGAGGTGAATATTTTTTATTAATTTGGGAGGTGAGATGTGGTTTGTGACAAGTGGAAGGTGATTTTTTTTATTATTATGGGAGGCGGGAGGTGAGAGGTGGTTTGTGGGACGTGGAAAGTGGTTAGTGGGATGTGGAAGGTGGTTAGTAGGAGGTAGAAGGTGGTTGGTGGGAGGTGTTTAGTGGTTGGTGGGAGGTGTTTGGTGGTTGGTGGGAGGTGTTTGGTGGTTGGTGGGAGGTGTTTGGTTGTTGGTGGTTGTTGGTTTGTGGAAGGTGGTTAGTGGAAGGTGTTTAGTGGTTGTTGTTAGGCGGCGTACCTCCCCGTCGTGCGCGCGCCAGCTGGCCCGCGCCAGGCCGGTGCGCAGGTCGAGCACGGCCACGTGTCCGCTGGCCAGCCCGCACGCCGCCCAGCCGCCGCGCGAGCACACGCACATGCAGCGGATGAACGTCGTCGCGCTCAGCGGCAGCTGCGCACATACATAGTGACAATATTACACCAGCTTGCACAGGTTAATAAACACTAAGCAAGTGTTCATGGACGCATTCTTAGAATTCCCTTCCCGGATCCTTTGAGCGGGGCGTGAAAAAGCATCTGATGAGACCGTTAAGCTGAGTGCCACCATTGTAACTTTCGCTCGGGTTCTCAGAAACAATCCGAAATACGCAACATAGATACAAATGGAAAGCGCAAATAATATATATACATACATATGCTCACGTCCATTTCTCTCCGGGGTAGACAGAGGTGAGTTAACAACCAAATTTCGCCAACCATTATATTCGGTCCCACGTAATATGCGCTGAGTTTATTGCCGTATTCCGGGCAGTACTGTTGACTACTCTGATGCTAAACGGCCCTAAACTTCAATCACCTACGACACCGCATGGTAAGAGATGGGTGGCCCTAATTCTACTCCACCGGGAACTACGCGAATATCACTACATAGTATAAAATAAAGTCGCGTTTTCTGTCCCTATTTTTCTTGTCCCTTTGTATACTTAAATCTTTGGAACTACGCAACGGATTTTGATGCGGTTTGTTTTAATAGATAAAATGGTTAAAGAGGAAGGTTTATATGTATATAACATCATGCTACGACTAACAGGTGCGGAGCAGGAATGAAAAATGTTGCAAAAACGGGGTGACGCAGACGAAGTCGCGCGGGTCAGCTAGTAATGCTATAAACAAGAGATTCTTACCTTAAGTTCGTGCGAGTTGTGTGGCGCTCTCGCGTCAATCACCCTCAGAGTGGCGTCAGTAGTGGCCGCTAGCACCGCGGCCGAGGGACCCGCCAACGTACGTACGATACTCACGGGCGACTTTATGTTGTCCAACTGTATAACGCATAGAAGAAATTAAATAACGAAGTAACCTAATAAGAGCAGTGGAAAATCGAGCGGTTATCAAAAGAGTTGACGGCGATGGTGAAATTAATTCATTTAAAACTAGCAACGAATTTTGATGTCGCTTTTGCTATGTAGTTATTCTGCAAACTAGACATTTTGCAAAATAGGTCTTTTACAATCAAGTCAATATGAGTCGAACCCGCACTGATTATATCAAATAGTTGGAACAGATAACTCACTGCGTGTAAAATTGACAATCTAAATCAGTTAAATCCCTACAAGCCCACGTGATTAACTACTGCGTGCAAATATGTATCTTAACACTCGGCCATACGGTTATTATTACTTTGTAGCCGTCCGGCCTACAACAAGATTCCTTTTAATGCGTACAGACGGCCGCACCGGACCGCTTTGACAACCCGACCGAATTAAGTTAACTAGAGAACTGTGAATATAACGCACAGGTACAGTGCACGGCATCTAACTTGGCAAGGTTTTGTAGTAGTTGGGGTAAGTTCGCACATCGTACACTTAGAGGCACAAGTGCTTGTCATTATTCTATTCATTCACCAGAATGCCATCATTTGTTTTGGATTTTTGGATCTCTTTTGCTTTACCGCAAAAGAGATCCAAAAATGGTCTTAGATGCGCTGACGATTCTTGCCAAGTTACTTGCCGATTACTGTACATAGAGTTAGCGTGTTTTAGTAGGGGTTACATGGCGGAAATTTCTTACAGGCGGAACGATCTGACAGAGAAAAAAAACTACATTAAAACAATTTTGTAGGGTAGATTCAAAAACATACCTGTGACACAACACTCTCCATAAAAGGATCCCATATATGCACTACGGAGTCTGTGGACACAGCCAAGCGGAGCGATTCCAGGAATGTAAGTGATAAAACGCCTTTCTTGTGGCCCGTGTAGGTCCAGTTGCATTGTGACGTTGCATTCCCGTCGCCCTGCAAGAATTAAGTCTAAGTATGCCGTCAAAACCGTATGTCGTTTTGATGCGTTCATTTGCCAGCAGAGTTCCGATTCGGATTGTATTTGCTAGGGTAACCGGAGATCTCTTGGTATCCTACCCAGGCTTGCCCTCATGGAGGCTCCCCTAGTTCAAGAGGTAGGGTCTGCTATAATTGTAACAGAAACTCAATATCTTAGTATAATAAGTTGTGTCATTATGTTCCATAGATATCATTACATAGCACATGTACTGCACTCTAATGTTGCACTGTACTTCTTATGAAATAAATATCATTATTATTATTATTTATGGAGGGATCATTGAGCGGAATAGTTGACTTTAGGCTCCTATACGGAGTTCTTCAAGAAGCGCATTAGAAGGTTTCTATAGGGTCGGAAGCACGAGTGTGGCGCATCTAGTGTTACAAACGTCCATAGGAAAAGGTGACCACTTTCTCTTTTTAAGTAGTTATATATAGTAATATATAGTAGGTATGTATATAATAATATTTGTGCAGCTAAGTGTCTTACATAGGTCTTTGCTTAGGGATAATTGACGTGATAAAGATGGGTGTTGGATGTATTAACTTTTTAATTTCTCACCTGATTGCGCAACGACCACAACCGTACAGTCTTGTCCTTGGAGCCGCTCATGAAGCTGTTCTCGTTGTCGAGACAGTGGATACTCTTGACGGTGTGTGTGTGCCCCACGAACGTCTGCAACTTGATCTGCTTGAGGTTGAAGCGCGTTTCTTTGTCGGGCCGACCGATTTCGTGCTCCCAGTAGATAAGCCAGTCGCCGCGTAGATGTCTACGATAGTAATTTAGTGTTATAACATACACAACCCTCAGATATTGGAGTCATTGATGCTGCTCGTTTCTGACACCAGACTGCGATTAGCGCCAAGGGTCAGAACATTCGAAGTCCCAGTAGCTCGAACAAATATATTAAAGAAAGCGCCTCACGTACGAGCATTGAACATTTTAAATTTGATATCGCAAAGAAATTATATTTGTTTTTGTACATTGGCGGAATTCGAAAGGGTGACAATTCATTGTCTAGAAATAAATAATAATTAAGTAATAGTTATTATTATATTATACTAGCTTCCGCCCGCGGCTTCGCCCGCGTGAAATTAGTTTTTGTCAATCCTGGTCCCTTATGTCTAAGAGACTCTTACAGGGGCCAGCCTCACGTTGTGTACAAAAATATTTTTAAATGACCTAATTTAAAACATTTTTGTACACAACGTTTGCTGTTTTGTTATCATTTGTTAAAATGTGGAGATTGTTTGGACTCGACACTCGCGAGCAGGCCACGTACAGTTGGCCATGCGAAAAACAGTTTTTCTCTAAATGGACACCTGCTACTTTAAGTGTTTGCCCTTGCGCTTTGTTAATGGTCATTGCGAAGGCTGGTTTGAGGGGAAACTGGATTCTTTTAAACTGAAACGGTAAATCTGTAGGGATCATGGGTATGCGTGGAATCAAAACTTCTTCATCTTTAGCTATACCTGTCATTATAATTGCTCTAATAATATTGCGTCCTAGCTGCGTAATTTGCAATCGAGTCCCGTTGCATAGTCTCGGCGCTTCGAGATTTCTCATTGGAACCCCAACTTTCAGTCTCAGCTTATGAGACGGCACTCCTGACAGCTCTAAAGAGTTTAGAAACTCGGTAGGATAAGACGTCACCTGTTCACTGTCCATGACAATATCTACTGACAAATATTCGACAACATCGCCTTGCACATGTGACATCATTCTTTCATTGATCTTTCCCACGATTTCATTGGTCGGTGCTAATATTGCCCTTTCACACAGCCATTCTCTATTCCTCATGTTATATTCTAAACCTGGATAGACGTTGTTTTTAAGATCTTCCAAGTTTTGGACAGCATTACAAAATTCTTGATTTAATGTAATCATGCCGTTAGCGTCCGTAGTCATTCGACCTTCACCGATTTTCAATAGAGCAGCTGCATATTGCCCCGATTGCGTATCATTATGTAGTTGTACTCGCATGTTTTTAGTGAGACAAAATTTTTTTACATGCACCCATAATGTAGACGCTTTCAAACATGCATTTATCTCATCTGCTGGAGTGCCTCTAGTAATGACAGGTAGTGTCTGTCGAAAATCACCAGCAAGCAGCACTACCATCCCACCCATTAAACTCGGGTTACTTCTGATATCTTTCAGAGTCCGATTGAGCGCCTCGATCGCTTTTTTTATGCGACATTGTGCACTCATCCCACACCAACAGCTTGCATTGCTGTAGCATTCGGCCACGATCGCTGTTTTTTGTGATGTTACACACTGGAATTTCCTCATGATGTAAATTTAATGGGAGTTTAAGTACTGAATGTGCCGTGCGGCCACCATCGAGCAGCGTCGCTGCAATTCCAGAGGAAGCTACAGCAACAGCTATTCCTTTGTCTTTGCGAATTTGGGCTAAAAGTAAATTTAATAAAAAAGTTTTTCCAGTGCCTCCTGGCGCATCTAAGAAAAACAATCCACCCTCACCATTGTAGATTCTTTGCACAACAATATCAAAGACTAATTTTTGTTCCGTGTTTAATCGAGGAACTGACTCTGATATTTGTTGCTGTAAAGAAGAGACATTGTAGTCCAGTTCTCTTATTAAATCACCACTGACTTCTCCGATTCTTTGTGGCCGGTTCATTCCAAAATCTGATAATGTCTTCCCAGATATAGCCATCACTTGGTCTTCAATCTTAGTTAGCGCCTCGTTATATACTAAATCATTATATGTGATATTGGGATTATTTTGTTGTAGTCTGTGCAAAATATCGTCAGACATATCATTTTGGTACTTTTCCCATAATATCTGAGGATTTGAAAGACCACACGTCGCTATGAGAATGGCAAAAAGATCTCTCACCTTAGCTGCTGATCTACATTGTGCAGCCTCTTCTAATGTCGAGTCCCAATGATTGTCATTCTCTAACAATCCTCTAGTTTCACAGGCTTCTCGGAAGGTAACAAACGTTTGACCGTTGTAGTTCTTGAGATCATTGAACGAAGTTGGCCCACGCACGTGGTGTAGCAGTAGTCTCAAACAAAAGCATTCAATGTTGCTAACGTGGACAGTATAGACCCGTCCTAATGCATCCCCAGATTTAACGCCAGGCCAATCCAGAACAGCAGATCCTTGAATTCGGCGTTTCCTACATTTTCTACCTGCATCCCACGTGTAATACCGAGGTACTTGAACGTACAAAAGTGTTTTTGCAAATTCATCTGATCTGCAAAGGTCAAAAAAGGCGGTCAAAGTGGTTTTTGGTGGTGTTGTCACTCGCTGGTGAAAATTATTTTCATTAAAATAAATTCGTTCACCATTCTCTAGATGCACACTGAGGTGCGTAACAGTAGGATGCCTTTCATGCAAAGGAAACCCTAACAGGCGCCATACAGCTTCGTTGCTGCTGACATAGCGACCAGACTGAAACGTTTGTACTTCGTCTACTGGGTTTGAGGACTCTGAGCTTCTGAAATTAAAAATAGCTTGATCGCTGCCTTTATTAATATATTTGCAGATGTATTTGATTGCACGTACGGAACCGCAAGCTTCTACATTTATATGGGCGTTAAAAGTTTTTAATAGGACAGGCGAATATGGTACTACCCAACTATTGTCGACAGAAACTTGACTACCATTTCGGAGTTTAACAGATGCCGTCCCGCCTCCGTCTTCTGGTGCTCTTCTACGATACATCGGGTAGCCGTTCTCATTATGGAGAGTCTCTTTCAGTAGGTTGCGAGGAAATTTTTTTGTACATTTACGGTCTTTCATGCACGGGCACTGAGGGTTTTCAGCCCCGCATGGACCATGGATCATGTTTTTCATAACAATATCATAAAGTGCCTTGTCATTGTTAGGATCTGGTATTTCAGCGCTTATAATTTTATCGATTTGGTCAGGTCGCAATTTATCTTTTAACCAAAGCAAAATGTGGGCATGTGGGAGTCCTCGCTTCTGCCACTCAATGGAATACATAAAGCATTGCACTTCTCCAAAAACCCTTCCTTTAGTAATTACAGTCATAAGCTTTTTAACTTTTAACCTAAACACTCTGGCAATGACATCGTGCCTATCGTTGGCGCTTTGACCTGGCATTAATTCGTCAACTATTTCAGACCAAGATGGATTGCAGGTGAAGGTTACAAATAAATCAGGTCGACCATACGTACGCACATAGGCAAATGCGTCTTGAGTATACTCGTGTAAGTATCGGGGACTGTTCACAAACGAAGAGGGCAGAATCACCATTTTACCTATATTATTAGGGTTCACGTTGGCATCATTCGATACAGCATCTTGGAGATGAATATAATTTTCGGCTCTTAGTTTTGTTTGATTTAAAGATATGTATCGCAATCTTTCGCTTTCAACCTTCACGTACATATCAACATAAAACTGGTTAGCGAGCTGTTTGCATCGTTGTATTACGTTAAAATCGTCTTCGCGTATCATCATATGATAGGCATAAAAGTCCATGCTCGATACTTTTTTGTTGGGCAAGGGGAGCTTGGTCACTGGATTGACTTGTGGAATTTGAAAATGGTACCCCTCTTGCCCCTTGCTAAACATAAGCGGGTATTGTAATGCGTCATAAAACTTGTGTGTGTCCGGCACCCTGGTCAATGTATTGTCACGGGTTTGTAAAACAATATCACGCGATGCGAACTGTTCACCACACACCATGGCGGCGACTTCGTTTATTAAGGGTGCATTATAACGTCTTTCATGTTCCCCGCTTGGCGTACGATCTGGGTGTATTACTAATTTGTAATTTTCCCCTGGCATTCTTTCTAAGGCTGTTTTGAAGGTGTTAATGAGGTTATTATGTTCGTGCAACATTCTTTGAATTTTTAAAACAATGTCCCTCTCAACTCCTTCAATATTTTGACATCTGCGGTCAACCTCGCTGTTTTCGTCTCCCATAAAATAAATCTGTAGAAATTTTGGTTGATCATTGTTTGTGGGAAGCAAAGAACCAATCCTATGATAAACTTGCCCTTGTACCGTAAATGTGGGTGAGAATCCAGGCATGATGACCTCATTACCCACACCAAATGATGTCATCTGAAAGCAAGAATTGTACTTTCTTATTCTGTTTAAAAATCGCCGAGATTCATTGCTGTCATATAGAAGTAAGGATTTGAGTGGCTCCTCGGGGTCACCAAGCGTTGGTACTGATACTTTGCCTCCAGAACAGCACATACCTGGGGTCTCTTCCTTCCACTTGAGTGCATCACAGTGTCTGCATTTATTGGCCATTCTACCTATGAGGACTAATCGATGATTAAAGTAATCAATTAACGGATCATAATCAAAAGCAGCATCGGCAAATGCCTCCCACGTATTCATCGTAAACGTACGTCTCCTTTCTGCTTGCCGCTCGGAATTAATTAAACGTCGTCTACGTGTTTCTTCGGAGGTCTCTGCGGCTATGTACGAAGCTTGACGCTCAGCATCTAAGATTTGGCGAGCTTGGGTCTGCTGAGAGGTCTCAGCAGCTCTTTGAGCCGCGTGACGCTCGGCATCAATGACCTGGCGAGCTTGGGTCTGTTGAGAGGTCTCAGCAGCTCTTTGAGCCGCGTGACGCTCGGCATCAATGACCTGGCGAGCTTGGGTCTGCTGAGAGGTCTCAGCAGCTCTTTGAGCCGCGTGACGCTCGGCATCAATGACTTGGCGAGCTTGGGTCTGCTGAGGGGTCTCTGCAGCCCTTTGTGCAGCATGACGATCAGCGTCTAAATTAAGACGGGTCTGCGTGTGCTCAAAAGTTTCAGCAGCCCTTTGAGCTGCGTGACGCTCGGCATCTAAAGTCCGACGTATCTGTGAATCCTCTTCTGATTCCAGTGATCTAGCAAGTTTAGCAGCCCGAGCTCTGCTAGAGCTATTAGCTAAATTGGACTTTCGTTTGCGAGGCATCGTAGAAAAACAAAAATGAAATGAATCGAACAAAACAGATGTACAGATTAAGATTTATTATATTAAAAAAAACCTTTAATAAGCACCTACTCGGTAAAAATGATGCGCTCATCCCACGGCGATGTCAATTAAACACATCGTCCGTCACGTTTAAATGGAAAAAAAGTAACTAAGAAATTAAATTATCAATATTTATTTACAACCAATGCATAAAAAAGTAGGAGGTTAGTAGCTTAGGTTAGTTTTACACCTACTACGACCTCTTAGATTAATTAAAAAAAGGAAATAAAAGCAAATCGGATTTTTTTAAAGTAACGGAAACTATCTTACCTACTTTTAACTATGAACTAAAAGAAATATCAAGTATGTACAAAATTAATTTACAGGACCTAATTAATAAAAAACACTTAAAAAGTTATACGAAACAAAAAAAATAATTTTACTGGATCGAAAAATGTAATTCTCTATAGCGCAAATTTCTCTAATCGCATGCGTCCGACAACGAAGTCTGCCCTCACGTGTCTGCCCGTTCGGGTAGGCATAGTTAGATTCGTGCGCTCCCCCACCTAGTGGTCGAAAAGGCTCGAGCCTTTTAGCCCTAAATTTAAAGCTTACAAGTCTTTTTTAAAGGCGGACTCACAAAACAATAGTTCTAAAATTGCTCACTAAAAAAGGGCTTGACGCTTTTTTTAGGCCTAGACTTTTTTTAAAGACTGGCGTCGTAATTAAAGTTCTAGCTTTAAAAAACTCTTAAGCCTCTTTTGAGGATCAGGCTGCGTTCAAAAAGGCTCGAGCCTTTCAGCCTTTTTTTAAGACTCGCCGCCTTATAGCGATGGCTACAATATTAAATATAGACTTATTTTAAAATATTATATTAATTATATTACTATTTTATTAATTTTATACGTGAATATTTTTTTTACAATCTACAAAATAACACATCGATTCCTATTTCGTCATTATTATCTTAGAGATGACAAAGAAAAACATTTAGGTATTTTGGTGGTGTTTAATATTTTAATGTGAGGGTAGTGTGTGAACAGTCATTTTCCAAAGCTGGAAATGTAATCAATAAGAAAAGGAATCGTTTGAGTAATAAAAGCATACAATCATCAATGTGCCTTTCATCCTGGCTAAAGGTTTTTGGTGATTAATTTTCGCTAATTGATTTATTTCATTAATTGATTTAAAATATAATGAATTGTAATAACATAACATAACTTTAATTTATAATTCATTACGTTTCTATTAACCTGATCCTCAAAAGAGGCTTAATAGTTTTTTTAAGCTAGAAGACTAGAACTCTAATTACGACGCCAGTCTTCAAAAAAAGCTTAAGCTTTAAAAAAAGCCTAAGCCTAAAAATACCTTGTTAGTGAACAATTTAAGAAATCCTGTTTTGTGAGTCCGCCTTTAAAAAAGCCTCGAGGGCTTAAGAGTCATTTAGCCTTTTAGCCTTCTAGCCATCGCTATAAAGCGACGAGTCTTAAAAAAGGGCTAAAAGGCTCAAGCTTTTTCGTTCACAACCCCCACCACACGACAGCGCCGCGCCGTTGCCTGCCGCAGATGCCGCCACACTTCGGCGAATGTGCGCGACGACGACCGACGGCAGCGGCGGCGATGCAGAGTATTCGTTAAAAGGAATTTAAACTTCAAAAGCGAACTTTTTTGTAACTTGATACACCCAAAACTTCTAAATTACATGTTCCTAGGTTCAGTGATTAAGATTTCGTATACAAAAAGTTTGGCTTTGTAGTTCCAGTTCCGAATCCGTTCCGTTCGAATTTCGGGAATTCCGTTTGTAGAAAAATTCTGCACATCCTTTGAGACCTACGTACCAAGATTCATGGTCTTATCTTCAATTCAACCCCTATTTCACCCCCAAACTGGTAAAAATTTCAAAATGCTAGAACAAACGATTTTTTGTTTCTTATGACGTGATATTTGACGAACTTGCATACTAACTTTCAACCCTTATTTCACCCCTTAGCTGGTCGAAATTTCAAAAATGCTAGAACAAATGTTTAATGATTTCTTATCAAGTGCTTAAATATAAAGTTTCATGGTTTTATCTTTTAAAATTAAGAAATCCCATACAAACTTTCAACCTCTATTTCAACCCCTTCATCCCTTTTTTTCGAAATAAAAAGTAGCCTATGTTCTGTCTCAGGGTCTAAAGATTGTCTGTACCAAATTTCATCAAAATCGGTTGCGAGGTTTAAGCGGGAAAGCGTAACAGACAGACAGACAGACAGACAGACAGAGTTACTTTCGCATTTATAATATTAGTTGGGATTAGGGCCTACCCTAATATAATAATAACTATTACTTAAAAATAAACACAATGTAGTACCTATATTACATTGTTGTATTGGACTTAGTCTGTAATAGCAATGTATGATTTGATAGAAATGAATAAATAAAAAATAAAATCATCATCATTTCAGCCATAAGACGTCCACTGCTGAACATAGGCCTCCCCCATTGTCTTCCAATCCGACCGGTTGGAGGTGGTCTGCATCCAACGGATGTTGTTTTTTGTTTTATAATATGTATAAAACAAAAAATAAGTTGAAATGTGTAGTAGGCGAGATACGCATGTCATTCTTATGCGTATTTAATTGTAATAAAACATAACATAAACTCACACCTATATCGCTGAAGGTGTAGGCATAAGCGCTAACACCCACATTTTGTCAGTGCATGTTTAGGTCCCATTGTAATAGGTAGCGAGCCTATTGCTATTACCGGGCACTTATAAACCTGCGATAAATACACACATAACTTCGAAAAGATAGTAGACTCCACACAGTGTGATACTCCCACAAAGTGACTCCACAAAATTTCAAATTCTTTTCAGGGTAATTGTATACGCTTTTTTAATAAGCTCCCCTATGAAATTAGAGATTTGCCCATCAATAAGTTTAAAAATTTAGTAAAAAATAAGTTATGTCAAAAAGCTTACTATAAAATCCAGGATTATTTGGATGATAAACAAGCCTGGAAATGAGCTGTTCACTCCACTTGCTACTCAGCTAAATTTTGTATCTAAACTAAGTCAACTATTGTAAATAGACCAAAAAAAAAAAGAAAAGCCCGCTGAGTTTCTTGCCGGAGTCTTCTCAGGTCGGGGCTGTGTTTCGAACCGGTGGTCCATTTGCATTTGATAAAATATTGTTTATATTGACGTTTTGTAAGTGCCGTTTACTGGTCTATGCAGAATAAATGATTTTTGATTTTGATTTTGATTTTGATTTTGATTTTGATTTTGATTTTGATTTTGATTTTGATTTTGATTTTGATTTTGATTTTGATTTTGATTTTGATTTTGATTTTGATTTTGATTTTGATTTTGATTTTGATTTTGATTTTGATTTTGATTTTGATTTTGATTTTGATTTTGAAAAGCATCGAAAAGTCATTGGCGTGTGCCATGGTAGAACCTGGGATCGAACCCGAGATATCGTCTCAGCAGTCCATTACCCATACCACTAGGCTACCGCGGTTATTTGTTATTTTATTATTAATTGTAATATTTAATCGTGGAATAACAAAAACCGAAAGTTTTAAATATCTTTCCTAGAATATACTGACATACGTCTGAACTTTATCGACAACATTGAAGCTTGTTCGATTCAAGGTACGAAACGTCGTAAATTCTTTTTTATCTACAAGCAGAGTTAATCTCTATCAAGAACAAATAAGGTGTGTTTTCATTTTGCAATAAGTATGAATTTAGGCTAATTTGTACTTATGTATTTTATACTTGTGATCGCGCGTTTGTATAATAGATGTTACAAAGTCGCGTATAACTAAAAGTGGCATTATTCTATTTTGACACTACTATACTGTGACGCGAATATTCGTTTTGTTAACCTAATAATTTAAGCAAGAAACACCTCATTCAAGAAAACAACAAAATTAAAACTCACCTATTACTCTTGACACCATTATCCATCTTATAGGCCACAACATCGAACCCGGTACCCTGCGTAGTGTGTCCAGTGTCACCTGCATCGCTAGCGACATCTATCCTGTTGCCAACTAACGTGACGTTGGAGCCAAAGCTGTTCGAACTTGAAATATGGTCCATGACTATATCTGGTTTGGTGGCGACGTCTTTTCGGTTCAAAGGTTCGTCGCTGAATGAAGGTTGGACTCGTTTGTCGAGGCGAATTTGGACAGGAGAGCTGTAGGAAAAGTATAAAAAAATTTAGGCGATTCAGTATAATGTGAAAGATATTTCATAATACGAAATGTTAGATGGATGGTTGGATAAATAGACAGATAGATGAATAAATGTATTTCATTTGATAGCGTGTATCTGGATAAAATTGACACAAATGTAGGGCTACCATTGGCTTATTGTTATACAAATCTAACATTTGGTTTCAGTACCAAGGTCCACCAAAATATATACAGGATGAATTTTTAAAGTGGGCCATCTCCTAAACTATGAGCAATAGTCCCAAGCGACTACAATATGGGGTTCTTCAAGAAAGGCATTAGAAGGTTTCTACAAGGTAGGCAGCACGCGTGTGACGCCTTTGGTGTTGCAAACGTCCAAAGGCCACGGTGACCGCTTCCCATTAGGTGGGCCGTGTGCTTGTCTGCCACTTAAGTGGTATAAAAAAAATAGCGAAAAATACTCAAAGGAATCTCGGGCTCGATTTTAATGAAAACTAAAGGCGCATCATTAAAATTTTGATAAATCAATATTTCAAGAAATGGAACCCGTTGATTTGGACAAAAAAGAACATATCCTGTATTGTTACACTATTCGATTGTGTCACTAATAAAGAACTTATTCTGAAAAGTAATGACATACGGCACTAAAGAAATAGCTCAATTTTAACAAAAGAAAATATAAACTAATAATAATAATCATTTAATTCAGATAACCATTAAGATCAGTTCAGGTGTTTAGTTGTTAAAAAATACCAAACAGTTTAACAGGGGTACACCTCATATAGTAGAACTTTTTAAGTAATAATTTTATATTGCATAACAACTAATAGCATAAACCTCTTTTCGCAGAATATCGTTTGGCATAAACTCATTTTGCATACATTGAAACCCATAATTTTGTAAGTCAGAATCATCTGTACGCATAATTTTTGTTTGCATAATAATCACAATGTATAACCATCACATCGCAGAAAGTTCAAAACCAGATTCATCTTTTGGTATATATTTCTTATCCATAACTATTTAAAAGTAGAACCATCATTTCGCATAATTTTTGCAGCAAGAATCATATTTTATGATTATTGCAACACTTATGTATGTTATAAAGTTGATTCAATGATAATTATTTGGTTTTTATATCCTTGCCTATGAGAGCATGCTCGTTTCTGGCATAAGAGGTCACTGTTCTAACCTAACCTAACCTAACCTATCCGAGTCGGTGTACTCTGTGTCGGGGTGTTAACAACTATCTATTCTGGCGCTTCGCCGGCCGCTGCCGCGGCACGCTCGCTTCGCTCGCTCGGCTCGCGCTGTTGGGGTCACAGTTCTAACCTAACCTAACCTATCCGACTCGGGGTACTCTGTGGCGGGGTGTAAGCAACTATCTATTCTGGCGCTTTGCCGGTCGCTGCCGCGGCACGCTCGCTTCGCTCGCTCGGCTCGCGATGTTGGGGTCACAGTTCTAAACTAACCTACCCATTTTTAAAGAAGAAAGTAACCTAATCTATATTATTCTAATTGAAATTCTATGCTTTTTATAGTATGCCTAGTCAAATTATGCCAAATAATCTGTACTCTAAATGAACGTTATGCTAAATGAAGTTATACAAAATTTTAACTATGCCAAAGGTAATTATGCCAAATAAAATTCTACTATCTTAAATGTATGCCATTCTAAATTCGGTCATAAGTACATTATGCCTAAAAATATTTATGTCAAATATTTTTTATGCCTAATAAATGATCGATTAAAGAAGTTTCTGCGAAGTGAGTTATCCCAAATAGGTTTCGGAGTATCAAGTTTCTACCAAATAGACGGCACCCGTTTAACAGTCATTATTTGATTACATACCTGACATAATGGTTCTGTTCATATTTCTGACACAAGTTTCGTATGGTATCATTGTTCTTTAGACAGCGGCTCATGGTGTCAACTCCTATAAACTTCGCGAAGGTAGTGTAAGCCTGGAATGCTAGCTCCTCGTCAAATACCATTAAAAGTTCTTCCTGAGCCTGCAAATACAATATTGAAGTTCAAAAGTTTCCTATTTAGCTTGAACGTCAACCCTATCTGAGTTGAGAAAAGAAAGCGACTGCTATCTGACCTCCACATCGAAGTCCGACCAAGTGGTCGGGGTTTTAAGACCCAATTCTCATGGAAAGAGCTCGGCCTAAATTTGTTGCGAGAAGGTTCCTTCAAAGGATTTTCAATTTTGCCTCATAACGTCGGAGCCGAGCGCTGCTCGTTCATTGAGACTGACCATTAGGGGTCCATATTCGTAACGAATAACATAGATGTTCCTATGGCAACCGGGACCGAGCGATGGCTCAACGTGTACTCTCCGAAATTTCTTCCACCGTCATTAAACCAATTAATAAATGAGGCATTCATTTATTACGGGTGGAGCCTTCCGGTAACCCTAGCAGAAGCAGGCCGCGGTGGCGGCGTAAAGTGCGTCCCCCCTAAATAGGGACACCATGGGTCCCACATTAATGGAAGGGGCTCATCTCAAAGAGCGGCACCTCCGGCAATCAAAGACCCATGGACGGCGTGCGTTTTGGTCGATTCGACATAATCACCTCCACCAACATTGGCGGAGGTGGTATCCGTGGTGATTTTGCGCACGATAAAAAAGGCATTCATTTCACTACATAGTATAAAATAAAGTCGCGTTCTCTGTCCCTATTTTTCTTGTCCCTTTGTATGCTTAAATCTTTAAAACTATACAACGGATTTTGATGCGGTTTGTTTTAATAGATAGAATGGTTAAAAAGGAAGGTTTATATGTATATAACATCATGCTACGACCAACAGGTGCGGAGCAGGACTGAAAAATGTTGCAAAAACGGGGTGACGCAAACGAAGTTGCGCGGGTCAGCTAGTATTGATTAATTTAAAGACGGGAGCTACTTACTGTTAATCTAGCAGTATCCTGCGGGGGCTCGAGGTCAGGCGGCGTGCACGCCAAGTCTGGCAGGTCAGTCCGCACCACCCTCCCGTCCTGGACTCGCCACTCCGCAGTTGTGCCATCCCGACAGATTTCTAGGAACCCTTCCAGCTTGCAATCGCTTGAATCCTGGTCGGATACCTGAGGGATTAAAGAGGTGGATTTCAGTACTAGTCTCCAGGTATGGTGACTACGTCATCCGATTTTACCCAATATTTCTTAACATAGTTTTAGTTGAAAAAAAATATAAATAATACACTAAATTGAAACTATGAGATTCCATTATTTTTAGTTCCCAAAGTAGTTCATAATATAAGCAATCGAATGGACCTCAAATTTATAGCTAACTAGCTGTTACCCGCGGCTCCGCCCGCGTGGACTTCTGATCCCGTTCCCGCTGCTCTTTGTTCACCTTTTAAACCTTGTCTGGACTTCCACGAATAATTCAAGACCAAAATTAGCCAAATCGGTCAAGCCGTCTTCATGTTATGTCGTGACAACGGAAAACGGGTTTCATTTTCATATACGAGTATATAGATTAAAGTCCTTATTAATTTTCAACGAACTTTTATTTTGAACCATACACGTGTCAACGCAACGCACGTTTGGAAACTGCAACGATTGATCTCATTGCGGTTGACTTTAGTCCTTGAAAGAAGAGCCCTGTATGTATATGAATGTTTATATTTATACCACAATATCTGCATTACCTTTTCAGGAGTAGTTTCTTCTTGTTTGGGCCAGTTATCAATCTTGCCTGTTGCTTTATCGAACGCCAAGAAAAACCTGTAACCAGTGGTGTATATAATATCAACTGTCTATGTGTATGTTTGAGTAATGGAAGCAGCAGGACCTGGTAAAGCGAGGCTGACCAATTCTCTCACCACTGTGACTTGACTAAGGTTTAAAATGTGTTTGACAAGTTGCAATGTCACAAAACGCCAATGTGTCTTGAACATGTTTACAACTTGTTGGCTATCCACATGTGAACGAAAAAGTGTTTGCAACAGTCTCAATACATGTATTTACTTTTAAACTTTCGCGTTGCATGATATATGGTTGGCAAAACCCGGGTATTAAAGCGATCATATGGTAATTAGCACGTGTGTGACGCCTCTGGTGTTGCAAACGTCCATAGGCCACGGTGACCGCTTCCCATCAGGTGGGCCGTGTGCTTGTCTCCCACCTAAGTGGTTTAAAAAAAATTATCATCATTCTCTGAACCTTTTTGCCAACTCAGTTGGGCTCGCCTTTCCAGTCTAACTGTGAGGCGGCTAAACTTCGTTATTCAAAAAATTATATAATAATTATACATACATATTAATTTACATTATAGTAATAAACATTAATTTATTTACTAGACGTTTCGAGCAGGTTCGCGTTAATCGCATTAATACGTGGGTTTCGGTAACCACGTATAAAACAAGTAATTCTGTTCAGAAAAGTCTTTTACAAGTTCTTGACAAGTTTTCAACAAGTTCTGTTTCAAACATGTTCACAACTTGTTTCGTGGTAAGAACGAGGGGTAATATAGACCTTTGCAACGCCGGCACACAGAGATGTCGCCTCGTCATCTCCCTGCCTATGCGCAGCGCGAGCGCGTACAGCGCGTCCAACAGTTTCCTCGTGAGGGCACAGCGCGCGGCCGCGCCGCTCGGGTAGGAGCAACGAGTCGTCGACGCTAGGCGGAGAGCTGGCTGCAGAATTGTCTTTAGGAATGTGTCCTGTTACAACATGTTTTTATTAGTACCAAACACCTGAAGACTAAATCTGCTAATTTATAAGATTGTTAAAATTCAGTATCAATTTCATTTCATGCCACCCTTCAAGAAAGAACATTGACATCGTGATCGCTTTTGATCGATTTTTAATTTAGATCGAAAAATCACACATAAACATAAAATAAACTCTATATCCCCGAAGGGATAGGCAAAGGTGCTAGCACCCACATTTCGCCAGTTTATGTTTAGGTCCCAATGTAATAGGTGGCGAGCCTATTGCCATTAACCGGGCACTTATCTACTCTCTCTACTCTACTCACATCTATTAATTTAAATATGGCGCCGAGATAGTCTCACTCACTTGCAATTGCTCCATAACTTTGACATCTGACATGTAGGGAATGAGGTACTTGACCAGCTGTAGGCACGCCACTACGCCGCCCTCTAGCGGCGCGGACAGGCGGCGGCGGCAGGAGGCGATTAGTTCGCCCATGTGAGGTAGGTATTGGAATATTATTAACTGCTCGCCATACATTGCTGCAATATAGTAAGTAAGTAGTTATAATAATTTTAAAGTAAGTAATAATTTTAAAATTAAATATAAGTATCTCTTTAAGAAACGTATCTAATTTATTTTAAAGTGAAGAAAGGGAATAATAATATCATTATATGTCTTAACTAGCTGACCCGCGCGACTTCGTCTGCGTCACCACGTTTTTGCAACATTTTTCATTCCTGCTCCGCACCGAAATCCGTTGCGTAGTTCTAAAGATTTAAGCATACAAAGGGACAAGAAAAATAGGGACAAAATGCGACTTTATTTTATACTATGTGGTGATTGTACACCAAGGAGATAACATAATATAAAAAACATGAAAAATAATAGTTCTCATAAGAACATCTATAGCTGTCGTTACGGATAGTTGGAGCCCTAAAAACTCCAATAACTGGTCCAATGGGTAATTCGATATCGTTTATACCTATACGTTGTGAAGGTCAGATGGCAGTCACTTCAAGGAAAATATCGAAGTTCAGCCGCAACGCAGTTATGGGAAATAAAGCGAACCCCAGACTCCGAGGTGACAGCTTTAGATGCGAACGGGGCTAATGCAATGATGATGATGAATCTATCATCACTGCATAGTATAAAACAAAGTCGCGTTCTCTGTCCACATATAACATCATGCTACAACCAACTAGTGCGGAGCAGAAGTGAAAAATGTTGAAACAACGGGGTGACGCAGACGAAGTTGCGCGGGTCAGCTAGTCTATAATAAAATAAATGATACTCACCAACAATAGCAGTGAGGCACTTTATAACCTTCATAGCATTCTTGTCACCGACCACCCTGCTATTCACGATAGATATCTCATCGAAATCATATTTCTCTTCGCTCTCACACGGCGCTAAATTATCCTTACCAATATAGCACAATGTCAGCATCTTAAGCAAATTCCTAGTAATATATCTACACGTAAGTACGGGGCCTAATCTATGTGCTAACCATATTAAACTTTCTGAACTCATATCAGATATTTTAGCACTAGTATCTTTGTATTCAAGACAATCTTCTTCAATAATACTTTGTGTTTTTGCATACTGATCATCTATTCTGTTAAATTCTACTCTATGTCTATCTATTTTTCTTAATACTACATCGTCTTCGTCTTGCGCAAAATGTAGGTAACTAGTGAACATTGGTTTAGTAGGTATTTCTATCACAGGTGATGTTGGTAACTTGATATTAGGTGTCTCTTGATTCTCGTCTTTATTAAGGACGATATTGAGTTCTTTTTGGATTGAATGATTCATCGTGAAATGTTTAGAGGATATCGGTGAGACGTGATCCTTGGACGGTGAAGGAGTATGTAGGTTCATTTCTTGAGCGGTATTTGATGTGTCGTACGAGTCTATAGATTCAGCTGGAGACTTACTCCGACTGCTACGACTTGGTAATCTATCTTTATCAGTTTCGAAATGAAACAATTCATTTTCACTTCTATTGTCGACATCTTTTTCTTTGATTTCATTAACATTCTTCTCAATATTTGGAGTAGTTACATGTTCAGATCCATATGAGGTATCAGGAGAAAATATGTCTGCGTTACTTGATAAAGCATTTTTTACATTATCGTCGGAGTATCTTGGCTTTTTGTTGGATAGCGCCTTATTGTGACACAAATGACCTGGTGAGCCTACTTCTTCGGCCACATCTTTGTACCCACCAACAGCTTCAACTAAATGTTGAGTAAAATTGTCTAAGAAACATTGAAGATCAAGCCTAACCATCAGCTGTAACAAAAATATATTATGATAAAGTTTCACGAATTTCTGTTTGTTCGTTACTCCTCCATTGACAGTTAAAGAATCGATATCTGTTAGTTTGTGTTGGTCCGGTTTATCAGCAGAGAAGTCATCTTCATCGTAAAGATTCAATATATGTTTCAGCAGTTTCTTTTTCGTCTGATCAGGACCTAGGGCTTTGCTAACAGTATCGAATAAATACCAAGCGGCTAATACTGATGTGTCTTTATTCTGTAGTAATTCTATATAATGCGTCAAGAAAATATCCAATACGTCAAACTGGTTATAGCAATTCACTTGGTTAAGTAACACATCTAAATGAGTAACACAAGCTTGGATTTTTCCTTCTGCAATTTTTTGACTGAAATGCAGTTTAGTTTTATCAACGTTTCGATACTTCTCGCATTGAATCCCGTCGCATTCGTACATGTATAGTATGTTGAGTTCGTTACTAGTTAATTCATATTCGTGTAATGTGTTCAACAGTTTGTATAATATATCGAAGCTTGGGGGGAAGGGTATCAAATGCTGCATCAGTAATGGTTGCAGTAACTGCGCCGGTGTGGGTGCAGGTAAGCCTTTATCCGTGACCACAATTTTCTTCATGTGCTCATCTTTTTTGGGACTAAGTTCGTTTCTGCAGCTCAAACTTGGTGGTTGAACATTCAGGAGCAAAGAAGCTATATAGCTCACACCTTTCGGTAAAGCACTGAAGTTATGTTTTAATACTATTCTGCAGTTGTTGTATCTTTCTAAGAAACTATCATTGCCCATTCTTAATGGTCGCATGTATGTATGTAAGAATATTTCTACAATCAAACATCCTATTACTAGCATGTCTTGCCTTCGACTCTCTGTAACGAATTGACTATACACTGACGCATCCGTGGTATATCTATTATTAAATGACCTATTCTTTCTCTCTTTCAATACAGTTTCTAAATGTGCGTCTTGGGTGAATTTCTTTAAGTAACTTTGGTCATACTCAGCTAAGAACATGTGGTTTGTAAACGCAGTTTCATCTGATATCTCTTTACAGGTTGCATTTTCTTTAACATCTTGTGGTACAGGATACAAGTTCAATGTAGAAGTACTTTCTCTATATTTTTCTCTGTCCTCTGCCTTGCTAAAGAAGCATTTAGTACGGAAATTGTCTAACGCTTCCAAAGATTGGATTGAAGCCACTGGATTGAAATCTTTTGGAAGGTATATGATGCCTTTTCCAAGTTCTGACCGTTGCACTCTGTAGTGCTTTGAATGGGAAGACGCTCTGCCTTCACTGGTGGACGGCTGGGCATCCTCGATACCTTGACCTTTGGATAACGACCGGGCCCTACTACTGCTTTTGTGTCGAGATCGAACCCGTTGAGGAGGTACGTGTAAACGTGAAACGTGTTGTGGAACGCTTGTAGATTCCTCATCTTCATCCGATATCTCTTCTGAGCTGTCGTTTTTTATAGATCTTTCTGGAAAAATATAATGTTTAGATAAGCAGGTGTTACTATGTATCACATATTTTTAATAGACTTTCAAAACGGAGGAGGTTCTAAATTCGTTTAGTATTTTTTTTATTATTTTATGATTCCAATTGTCAGAGAATGCACCAGTTTTCTATTTAGAATGACGTTATAATAGATTTACTTTTAATTTTTATAAGTGGCCAGGTTTAGACATGATATTTTTAGTTTTTAATATTTTGCTCTTGCATTTTAACAATAAATTATTCAAGATTTCGGATATGTCTGCCATGCAAATAATGAAATTGTGTTATGGCAATTTCATGAGATCCAGCTTCAAATTTATCACTTACTTGCATCTTTAGGCGCCGTCCAGTGTAGTCTAGGTGGTGTGGGGGGCAAAGCCCGAGTGGCTCGAGGTGGGTGCGGTGCTGTGAACAACTGTACAGTACCACCACGACGTATTCTAGTGTGCCCATCGACTAAAGAGAGACATACGTTTTTGGCTTTTATTGACGCTGAGCCGGATAACCTGAAACAATGTTATGGGGACGGTGAAGCTCTATTTATATATAGTAGAAAGTGTGTACAAAAAAAAATAGATGCAGTTAGCTTAATAAGCTTAATTAAGCTTAAAAAGTCTAAGCTAATCACATGCTTGATTTTACACACAAACTATTAAAATGAATTTTAAGAAAATATGTTATGATACAGCTCATTACGATACAACTTCATCTGGACCAAGGAGGTTTCAACGCAGTTTTTCAACATAGGCTGTTGACGCGGCGCAACACGCATGCGCGATCGGTAAATGGATTTCACGAATAAAATGCAAACGTACGCTGTAATTTTACGTGTTTCAAGAGTATAAAAAAGTATTATTTATTCACATTGGTTTTTGGATGATCAATATTCATAACCAGGGCGCTTAGCCAAAATGCATTCGGTCCGAATCTACATTCATCATCGCTCTGAAAATGTATGGGAGTGACATTTGTTGTCGAATGTCATGTGATCCGATTCCGACAACAAATGTCACTCCCATACATTTTCAGAGCGATGACGAATGTAGATTCGGGAACAAATGCATTTTGGCTAGAGCTCCAGGTATCTAATCCCCACGCTGTATTGTTATACCACTCTATGTTGTTTCAACGGGCAAGTAGTCTGGCAAATGCAATGAAATATAGGTGGACCAACTTAGGGAGTGGGTTCACGTCAGTAGGTATCACGGGTTAGAACCAACACTCTCACGATCGCAAGTCGAACACTCTGAACCCTAAGTCCTTCGTAGCTCTGTGTAATATTATTACCGCAACAATATTAAAACTCACTTGTAGCCAAAAGTGATATCGATCCAATGGTGTAGATTCTCGGACACATGACTGCTCTCCAGTGCTTCCCTATGTTTTGTAATGAAATCTTCTGCGCATGTCGCCCAGGACGGTATACCCAAGTCCTGGAAAAAAATAATAAATACTCTAGGACCTAAACATATACATAATAATTTAGTAAATATTATTTTATATGTCGCACTGAACAGGATAAATTAGTCAGTTTTAATTATACGCACAAGGCAGTGAAGTGTAAAGGAGGTTTGGAATCAGAGTGAAGTCGGATTGGAGTCAGACAGGAGACGATCTCTCGCAGTGGAGGTGGTTTTTGGTCGAGTTGAAGTCAGAATGGAGTCTGTTTGTATTTAGAGTGCATTCGGAGGGAGTTGAGGAGTGGGGTCGAAGTGAAATCAGTTTTGAAATAAAATGGATTCCTTGTAGGTGTAGTATAAAGTACTATGTAACCCTTGGAAGAAAATGCTATTTCCAACTCGTTTGTATTGAAATACACCCTCATTGGTACTAAGTAATTTTCTGCCCTCGGTGAACAATGTATGAACTTACAGGCAAGTCTTCGTGAATGCTTTTAAAGACGGACGGATCAGTGTAGAACTCTGGTATGCATTCGTCTGGTGTCCACTCCTGCATGCGTTGTATTGAGGCTGGATATTCGGCAGGCACCCACTTGTTTCGAACGTACTTACAAAGCACTTCTTTAGGCATTCTATGAACAATATTGTTACTAATCATTCATCATTCTCTGAACCTTTTCTCAACTCAGTTGGGGTCGGCTTTACAGTCTAACTGTGATGCGGTTGAACTTCGATATTTTCCGTGAAGCGACTGCCATCTGACCTCTACAACCAATGGTCCAATGACCAATGGCGATATCGAAGTTCCAAGTTAGACTAGTTGGACTTTTGAGGGCTCCAACTACCCGTAACGACTGCCATAGATGTTTATATGGCAACCGGGACCGACGGCTTAATGTGCTCTCCGAGGCACGGCATACAACTTTTTGCACTGAGCGGGGATCGAACCCGCGCCCCGTGCGTAGCAGTCGCGTGCACTACCGCCACGCCACGGAGGCTGTCGGATTGTTACTAATCATTACCTATGCTATTTCTCCTAAATAAGTGTCAGGGTGTGTGTTACTTTTAACATCAGTGACCGGTGATTTAGTTGTTCTTTACCACGTCACAAGCTGTTATTATTAAGTTGCGTGAACAGCGGACCGTACAGAGTGACATCGAGACAAAACATTGAGTGTGGACGTAACAACTTGTGGCACATGGGCACACAAACCAGTCGATCCATGGCTGCATTTAAACTCGGCGATCACGCAGCTGAATACGTGACGGACACGCACTTCTGACACAGTCACGGCAAAATGTTACGTGAATGTAGATGCGGCATTACGCGCGAGTTCAAAATGTTATTCAGCTATGATACAGTCGCTTCAATTAAGCAATTAGCCTATTGCAGTCCACAGCTGGACATAGGTCTCTTCCAATGTGTAAATTGACTTTGAGATTGAATCGATTCATCCGTCGAAAACAGAAAATCGTCAAAACACGATCCAGACAAATCACCGGTCGATGCTAAAATTTACATGGAATTTCAACGTAGATTTTTATAAACTGAATTCAATTTACTAAGAAGAACTTCTGTAACAAGTTGCACCTATCTGTGTCCAAATAAACAATGTATGTATATATTCATAGTCAGTTAGTACACTCCAATATCAACTTTATTATTTATACAAATAGCACAATATCGCTTACCGTCTGGCGAGGTACACATAACAAGTAATATCAGAGAGTGCGTCTGATACATGGTGTGGAATCTGGTCATTGCTGTTGCTGACGTCATACGTCATGTCCAATTGTCGGTCTCCTTTGTTCAGACGGTATTTTGACTTAGTCAAGTCGCGCCAGTTTCGGCCTAAAAAAAGACAAAATTATGAACTGGTTTCTTACATATAAAAATTTAAAAACTCTGTAACATTAAAATTTGGAGGATCGGCAGCAATGGTGCATATTGGGAGAGGTTTATGTTTAGTAGTGGACAGCAATAGGCTGATTGATTGAACAATTCCAGTAAAACATTGCCCACCCCACGGACGGACTGTCACAAAACATCGACTGAAGCACAAAAATATCGACGATACGTTTGTAGTAGTGACTTAGCGACGTTATCACAACATAGTATAAAATAAAGTCGCGTTCTCTGTCCCTATGTTCCTTTGTATAAATCTATTAAAACTACACAACGGATTTTGATGCGTTATATTTTAATAGATAGAGTGATTAAAGAGGAAGGTTTATATGTATATAACATCATGCTACAACCAACTGGTGCGGAGCAGAAGTGAAAAATGTTGCAAAAACGGGGTGACGCATACGAAGTTGCGCGGGTCAGCTAGTTTGTAATAAAATGTTTGCTGTCAAATGTGTCCAAATATATACTCATCGGTATTTAGATATAGACACAAAATAAAGTAAACAAACGGCTGTAGAAGGTAATCACCTGATTTTTCCTTTGGCACTACGGTTATGGCAGAATTTAATTTAAAATTCCTGCGTGATTAAATTCTGCCATAAGTGCCATAAGTGACGGGTGAAGCCGCCTGTCACCCTAGCAGAAGCAATCCGCAACGGCGGCGTAAAAATCGCCTTCCCATACCCGGGTCTAGACGGGGACACCGTGGTCCCTACACCCGAAAGGGGTCATTCCGAAAGAGAGGTTTGTCGGGGTTCGAGGGTTATGTTGGCTACTATCTCACCGCCGGTAACTAAAGACCCAAAGACGGCGTGCGTTTTAGTTCGTTCGAGTCCGACCAGTGGCGTAGCTACCAAGGGGCTAGGCGGGGCAGTGCCCCGGGGCCCTCAAGCTCAGGGGGCCCTCGAATCCTCACCAGAAATCTCGATCGAACTGAACTTTTGGAAATTGGATGCCACCCTACTTTAATCATGACAACTCAGATGAGAAAAATTCAAAAGCTAAGGGTGTCACACATTACGTAGATACAGTAAGATATCTGAGCAGATATCTTTCAATATCGCTCTCTATATAAATTGTGTGAGCTACCACACACTAGACAGATAAGATATATTTTATCGTAGAGTATCTGTGAGCACCGACATATATGGAAAGATGGTGAGCTTATTATCTGCGTATACAAATATGTATATAGATAGACAAACATATAGATAATGCATCATATTTAAAAATAAATAATGTCCTTACGGTCGAAAATTGAATGCATGTGTTTTCCATAGTATAGAGGCTCTCAGTCCACACATACCGTACACCATTTCATAGCTATGACAATTCAGAAAAACATGCACAAGCAATTATTGTGTCGGGGGTTTTTAAAAATTTTAATTTAATTTTTATTTTATACTTTTTAAATTGTTATCCTTGTCAAGCCCTTTCATTTGATACGGGTTTCATTTAATAAGGTTATTGGCTATTTGTTGGTGGCGGCCATCTTTGATTTGAAATTTGTCATAGTGTATCGTCAAACCCTTTCATATTGAGTGACTTGTGCAAAAATAATGTAGTACGCCATTTTGTAGCGGAGGCCGTCTTGGATCAATTTTCATCAAACCTAGCTAAGAACACTCCCGACTAATTCAGCTTTCAAACAAAACAAAACAAGCTACATCAAAATCGGTTCAGCCGTTCGGGAGCTACGATGCCACACACACAGAGACACGTGATGCTTATAAAACCCCGTCATTTTTACGTCGTCGGGGGTTAAAAACAAAACCGCATCAAGCCTGGATTTAAACGAAGTCATTGATACTTTTGCGAAAACTAAAGTTAGTAAATAATAATTGTTATTAAGTCAGTTGGTAGGACCGACCTTTATCTAAGAAACCCTAGTCTATTCCCCTTGTATAACCCCTTCTCTATTTCGTTTTATAAGCCAAACCTACACTAAGTAGTAATTGTAATTTATGTTGTAAAAACTGTAAGTATAATATTTTTGTTAGCTGCCCTGCAGTGCACAAAAAAAGCTGAAGTAGCTTAGTATGCTTAAAGTATTTGTACATTTCATATTTTTATTTGAAAAAACCTAATCAGTTTGCATCGTAGTGGGGCCCCATTTGTGAATTTGCCCCAGGGCCCTTGGTTACCTAGCTACGCCACTGAGTCCGACATAACCTTCCCAATCAAACAACGTTTGCCAGGTCAGTATTATACATTAACATCAATTAATCGCTGTGCACTTCTGGACATAGGCCTTTAAATATTGAGAGGCAGGCTCGGTGCAGAGGAGCTTTATTTCGAGATTTCATTCTGAGCTGATATCGTTTGCTTATATATTTTTATACTAGCCCGCGTAACTTCGTCTGCGTCACCCCGTTTTTGCAACTTTTTTCATACCTGCTCCGCACCTGTTAGTCGCGCATGATGTTTTATACATATAAACCTTCCCCTTTAACCATTCTATCAATTAAAAAAACCGCATCAAAATCTGTAGCGTATTTTTAAAGATTTAAGCATACAAAGGGACATAAGGACATGAAAAATAGGGACAGAGAACGTGGCTTTGTTTTATACTATGTAGGTAGTGATACATCTAAATATCTCATAATACGTTCATCTTCATACATAACATACCTACAGATTTAATATAGTATGTATTGTAACGCATACATATAAATGTACTGTTTAACTATTCCATAACCAAAATTTACATAATTATGTAAATAGATAATTATGTAGAACGTGGTTCCGCGATTGTAACGGACTTTACATTGTTGTAGTAGGTACCTACACTACACATACACTGTTTTTGTTCCGTAAGAAGGCTTATTCACACAGGGTCAGTTATACATTTCCAATTCGTGGAAAGTGTAGTCGATATTCAACCGCAATTATTGTAAAGAGCACTGAGGCAAATACGCTGTCAATCAATCAATTAGCCTATTGTAGTCCACTGCTGGCACACCATAGTTCAGGATCTTCCGCCCTCCACCTCCAGTCTCTTCCAGCCACCTTTCGATTAGCTCCGAACTTGCCTTTAGAGCCAGTAACTTATCCCGTGACAGTCGGATATAATAATTTATCAAACGCCTTACGACCCTCTCACGGCTTCGTTCGTGACATACTTCGAAGCCCTGTGTCACCCTTTTAGTACCTACTAGTTACGCTCCCTTGAGTTGTACCGTGACGAGATATGGCATATAATATAACCTTCCTCGATAATCAACTAAGCAACATAATTTTTTTTTCAATTCAAACAAGTAATTCCTCAGTTTAGCGAGTTACAACAAGCAAACCAAAGAAGCAAACATAGTATTATTTGTAGAATATTATGAATGATGAATTGATTTGCACCTGAGCTAGGTGTCCACCTGGCGGGCCATGTCAGACCGAATCGCAACGTAAATATCAGCCATACGTTTTGTATGACAGGTGGATTCCGTCCCGCCCCGCCTATAGTCGCCGCACGCACAGGTGAGTTTCGTAAAAATTGTATAACAGACAGATTTTTGCGTTGCGATACGGGTCAGTCCGACCCGCATGGTGGACGTTAAGCCCTAAAGTATGGTCGCGATGCGGCCCAGTTCATCTCGCCTAGTGGCTTTAACAATAAAATTATATTGTTTTTTTTTCATTTACCCCTCACCGAAACAGCGAGAGAGATTATGTCGGACCGACCAAAACCCCACGGCCGTTTAGGGCCACCAGTTGCCGCGGATGAGGCAGCATTTGGCATATTTTTTGTGAGGCACGATTAGTGAGGGTATTCTTAAATTTTTAGTCATCAAATTCATAAATGATCACGATCAAAGCTTTATTTATTTATCAAATTTCGTCGAGTTCTTAAGATTAACAATAAAAAAAAATAGTCGTACATTACTCCCTATTAGATAAGTTCTGTTACTACGCAATTGCGTTATCTATCTGTGTCACTAACTTTTAAAATACCTTGGTACAGGTCATTGACGATGTGTTTACTATTGAAACGTTCATGATATCGATACGCCCATTGAGCAGATAACACACAATTTGCTTTTGTTATACAAACAAACAAATACAATAAATGATAGTCAGTAGAACTATATTACGTTTAAGATTTACTTGTAGCCCTTAACTCTAGTACCTACTCTCACGACTAATCAAAATAATATTATAACTGTAACTAGGTATAGGTAAGTGCAGTCAATAAAAACAAAAAGTAGTACCGTAACTCTATTGTCGACTGTACCTATTGGCTCAGCATGAGCTCCTATCGAATTCGTAATGTAAAGGTTTCGAGAGAACGGAGCATTGTGATTGGCAGTCTCTCTCTTGTGAACCTGTGTGCGTGTGTAGCCCGCCAATCGCAATGCTCCGTTCTACCGATACCTTTACATTACGAATTCGATAGTATTTCGTGGTAAGGCTACTGATCTTGGACCTAAGTCGCGAAAGAAACGATACCCTTTTTTGTATCGTGCGCCAAATCCCCACAGATACCACCTCTACCAAAATCGGTGTGTCGGACTCGAACCTACCAAAGCGCACGCCGTTGCCTTGATTGGCCAGAGGTGAGATTATACAAGACATATCTCTCACAAGAGAAATGATACCCTTTTTTTTTTTTTTTTTTTTTTTTTTATCGTGCGAAAAATCCCCACGGATACCCCCCCACCGGAGCCGGTTGGGAAGGTTATGTCGGACTCGAACCGACTAAAACGCACGCCGTCTTTGGATCTTCATTTGCCGGAGGTAAGGTTGTAGCCAACATATACCTCGCACTCCGGCAGACCCGAGAGAAATGATACCCTGGCGCGCGTGGAATGTTGTGTTAATCTATCATTGGTAGATTTGAATTCGTCCACTCCCATAGCATCCGTGCTATCCTTAAAAGACAGTCCAAAAACGCCCTATACCATTACAAAGAGGTCGGCGCAATTATAGTAGCAGTACATCAAATTATAAAAATTTTGATACTGTACCGTATAAACGAGAAATAAATACTCACCACAGCGGTTTGAGAAATCAGTGACCCAAGGTACCATGAAATGTGCTTGCTGATCATTGTTACTCCTGCCTATGAGCGTGTTTAAATGGAGAAGGTAATCCAAGTTGGATATCCTGCCTCTCACCCACAACATACACAGCTTCTCTAATTCAACAGCATTCTTCCTCATGCACCATTCCTCCCCCCTCTTGCTTTGTGTAGAAGCCACAGACGAAGCCTTAGATTTATTCTGCTCAAATATCAGAGAAGCATCCAAACAGTGAATATTATTTGTTATTAGTGGCAACACTTGCAGCCACAAGTTCTCTGACAAATAAATATCTTGTAAAGTCAGCATGCCCAAGCTTAACCCTCTATCGCTCATAGCTTTTGATAAATTTAATAATTGATATACTACAAACAAACCTCTACTATAGTTCATATCAATTAAATTTGGACTGAAATTTAAATAGTCTAATAATGTATTTTCACAATGTCCTGTATATATTATAAAGAAGTTATTGTCTGTTTCCAAAGTAAATAATGCTGCCAACAAATTGCCATGTGTTTCATACATTTTTAATATGTTCTTATTTGGTATCACATCTATGTGTTTGCCCGCTCCATCATTTTTTATTCTAATCATATTACATCCATATAAACGGAGCAGCACTTCCGACACCAGCTGATCGTGTTCTAACAAATTTACTATGGTACTTTCCTTGCTACTGTCATTGTTCTGACAATATTTTTTATAGGAATCCTTCCATAAATTTCTGTGGTTGCTCTGTGATACATACTGTAGAAGCTGTGAAAATGTGAGAGGAGTCTCATTGTTGTTCTCATTGAGCTTGTAACGAGGCAGAGGAAGAACTTTCGATACCTTTTTGCTCAATAACTGCAATATAAACAGTGTAATTAATAAATTAACCATTAGAAAATAGTACATACATTTACATAAAGATTGAACCAGATTACCTACCCTTATAAATATTTTACGCCACGGGTAGGGTACCCTTTCACCAGGTTGCAACGTAAAATCTACATTGTTCAATGTGCTATCAACTTCGACGTTTTTTAACCATTGCTTTAGCCAGCAAGAGTGGACGACGACCGTGAATAGGTCAGGTGAGGCAGTAGGAAATATATTCTTATTACTTATACCTAACTCCTTAACAATACAATCCATGTCTAAATTAAATTACGATATTTTGTTTTGTATTTGTTTTGTTTGGTCACGAACAAAATTGCAGGCAGTCATTACAAACATTGACATTTGTAAAACTACATTTGACAGTTCGCTTTCTGGGGATGCCACATGTCATAAATCTTAATGTTTGCCGTTTAGAAATCAGTAACATTTAATTTTAATTCACACACAATTTCTGTATAGTATATATTTCTAGCCAAAGTATGTATTTCAAGTATATATTTCAAGTATATATTTCTGTTTAAGGTTTAAGATTATTCAAAAATGGTCATTCTGCAGCTTTAATTTTTATTTTTGCTATGTACTAGACAACACCTTAGAATTTTTCAATTTGATCCCTACTGGATGAAATTGAAAAATTCCTATTCCTAAGATTAGGGAGTTCAATGAAACAAAGAAACTCCTCAGCTTTATGATAGTAGGCTAGATTCTTAGTCAGGTTCAATACAAACAGGTAGGACATAAACAAGAAAATGATTTAGATTCAAGATTTTATTATAATAAGTTTATACATATTTAGACTTAAGTATTACAGATACTACAAAATAGGGTAGAAATAGGACAAATGCTTCTGCACTTTCAGAAAACGATTCATACATGAACAAATGGCGCAACCCCAAATGAGTATAAATATTTACGAAATTAGGTCAGAAATAAATCTAGCTAGCATTTCTAGTTATATTTATGTACGAAACACTGAAAACCATATTAAATAGTGATTTAAAAACAACAGTGTTACCAGTTACCAAAAGCATGTCGATGACATCAAGCTTATTAATGTACGATTGTACGAGAAAAATAATTTTAAAGTTTTTGGGGATTGTACCTAAGTACAATTCCTTCATAAATTTTAACAAGAATCTTAACAGCAAATATAATAATATTTTACTACTCTTAGGAATGTTCGAATTTCACGGTAGTATCACAGGAATGTTGGCCCCTAATAAAGATTGTATACGGTACGGATACATTATAAAAATATAAATATACAAACTTTTTATAAATCGTACAACAGTTAGAGCACAAAATTGAATGTTTATTCCACCTTACCAGATACTCTTTTACTATAGCATTTCCAAAGAGTTTCCTTGTAAAGAACTGCTTGAGTTTCTGGACTTTTTGCTGCCACTATACCTCTTCCAACAACTATTACATCACCACCATTATCAAGTATGACCTTTTCTGGAGTATTATACACCTGTCCTAGGTCATCTTTACTGCTCTCCAGCTGTACCCCAGGTGTTAGCTGTATCAGCCCAGGGTCCTTGAAGGTATCCTTATTCTGGCATACAAATCCAGCGATCAACTCTGGGTATTTTGATGCCATTGAAACTGTTGCATCCCTGTAATCCGGAGTTATTAGATTGCCCTGTAAATAGAACAGAATTATATGTTGAGCCGTTTGTGCTTACACCAGAGACTTACATAAGAAATTAAGAAGATATAGGTTAAAAATTATAGGTTGGTTTAGCAGTTCAAAATGCAGTTCGAGCTTAAGAAGACTCCGGCAAGTAAATAACAAAACTCCTTTCCTGATTCCCATATGGTGTCTGGCCAGGGATTGAGAGTATGTGACTTCACCAAAATCTTCAGAGCCCAAGCTTTTCTCAGTCGCAGGATGGAGTGATTGATGCTATGGAAATATAAAGAGGTGTATATCTCTATGTATAAAAAAAAATATTTTACCTCACTGCTCATTTCAGCTAATAAAAATACTCCATGGTTGACTCCATTGGCAGAGTTAAGAGCTTTCAATAGACCTTCACCAGGCAACGAATGAGCTGTAACACAGTCGGCCCACTCTCTTACTCTATGAACACCCTTTAAATATTGCATAGATACAGTATGACCAATGTCAGCATATTTTCTATCCTCCAATATTAAAAAGTTGAATCTGTCAGCGAGTTGTTTGATCCGAGAAATGAAATCATTGTTAAAGTCTTCAATTATATCTGCATGAGTTTTAACTAGACATATGTGTTCTCCAACTTTTTCTAGTAGGTCTAGAATTTCTGTAGTAGATGTTAGATCTACTGAAAGGCACAGGTTAGTTTTTTTAGTTGCCATTATGTTAAATAATTGTTTGGCTACTGCATTCTTGGCCATCTCTGCCCGTTGCTCATATGGAAGTAAAGTTCTTTGGACCGGTTTCTCTGAAACATAAGATAAATTTTATTTATGACAATCTGAGTTTGACAGGCACAGCAACTCGTTTATAGCCACATATTCTATGTCAATCATAATGGATGAAATGGTTTGCAAGTGTCATCATCACCCAGTGTCCAAAAATGTCAAACTTAAGATATATAGAAATAAATTGTGCATATTATAGATAGAGAAATAGATAAAGATATATTTGAAAAATAGTATTTGTTTCATATCATTCATATCATATGAGTTTATGTGAAAAATAGTAGGTTATGTTAGATGGAAAATTCCAAATTCGATTTAAACTACTGAACGGGTTGAGATGTAGTTTTTTATTATAAAGGTGTTTACTTAAAATCATCTGCGGTTGTATATTTTCTTGCAAAAACTTCAAGAGAGCCACAGATATGCAACAAATAGTGATATCTGACAACCACATGGGACTTCAGCTAGTTTCAAATATAAATACTTATATCACATCAAAAACTTACCAACAACAGGAGCTTGAGTTTCTTGAAAATATTTTTTTAACTTTGCAACCATTTCTTCAGTAATTTTTCCATTCTTTGCAAGTATATCAATAAAACTTGACATTGTGTATAATGATTTCACTTGGACATTACTCTTTTCACAATTTTTAGTGCCACCCTGTTCCCGGTCTAATATTATCACTGCATCGTTGACAATCAGACCTTCGTTGCGCAGATCTCTTACAGTTTCCAGTACGCTGGAGCCCGAGGTTACAACGTCTTCTACTATTAGACAAGTTTCTCCAGCCTTATAGTAACCTTCTATGGATTTCTTAGTGCCGTATGCTTTAACCTCTTTACGTCTCATTAGCATAGATTTCTTGGTGTGTACACTAAGTAGGGTCGCAATCGGCAAAGCAGTGTATGGGACCCCACAGACATGGTCATAATTCAGACTTTTCATAGCCGTTTTGAGTAAGAGATCAGATATGGATTCCTGTAATCATAATCAATTATTTTGTAAATAAATACTATAGTTATTGTAAATATTTGTAAAAAATATATTTTAACTCTGTAATGTAAATGTAAATGTCCTAATATTTATATATTAGGATTAATATGCAAAATTACTTCTACATTACTTACCAGTAAAATACAAAGAACAAGTAAAAACCTATAACTTGACAACTATTTAAAAACTTACTTACTTTTTAACTTTGCTTTTTAAATTAATTTGACTAAAAGTTTTAAATATTAACTATCTATGACATGATAAATTATTGCTCACCATAACATCTGGGTAGCTAACTATAACCCTCAAATCAAAATAAACCGGCGTTTTCAGCCCAATCTTAGTTGTGAACTCTCCAAACTTTACAGCATTTATAGAAAATAGCTTAATTGCTAGGTCGACAAGCTCTTTTTCGCAGGTCATTTTTATTCCGTGCTATTAAAACGAAATCGTCGTCTTAAAATGCGGATTGCGGATTGCGGATGCTTGAATTTTTCCGTGAATGTACAATAAATTCCTTAAGACCTTATTATTCAATATACTCTATGAATGTAATGTAATTGATGGTAAGGTAATCAAAAATACACTACAGTTACTGAGCTTAGGGTACAATTTGGCATGACTGGTACAACTTGACCTTAGTAACTGACACTGGTGACATCTTTATACAATGTTACCATATTCAAATATAATATAAACGTTGGACACGGGTTACTGCGCTTAAGCGGGGAAAAAGCTTCTTGACATTGACATTTTTCTTGGCAATTTGCTGTGTGCGTAGCCAAAACTGCTTTAGTGACGTTAACGTGTGGTCTCCCAGATTGACACGTACGATCTTCTTTCTTAGTATTGAGGTGAGAAGTAAAGTTCGAAAGCATTATGGAGGCTTTTGAATATAATACAACATCGGGAACCGCATAAAATCATAGTAATCTATCACTTTGAAACATTAAAGGAAGAAGATGAATAATATAGTTACTAGGTACATACATATTTATTACAAGGTATATATTTATTACTAGGTATATTCTTCTTCTGCGTGTCAGTGGCAACAATAAAATAAAAGTTAGTTGCGCCCAGCCCAAAACTTGGCGACACCAACTGCACCTTCTGTCGCTTCATTCAGGTCAGCGACCGTGCAGGTGTGAGGGCAAAGCGGGCACGAGAGGAAATGGTTCATCGACTGCAGTGGTGCTCCACATTCACAGCCAACATTCCCCGCATTCAGGTAACCCCATTTTACCAGGTTCGCTTTGCAGCAGCCGACCTGAGACCTCAACCTATTTAGAGACTTCCAGGTGGACCATTTCAGTTAATGTCCGGGTGGTAGACTCTCAGCGGGCTGGATGTTATCTAGAGGGGGTGCATTTTCCGCGAGCCACCTCTGGCACCGAACGCTATCAGGTTCGCCCACCACAGCTGCAGTACACCGCAGAAAGCTTTTTCTGCTTTTAAGGCGGGAGCTGGTTATGGTGTGTTGGAAGAGTGGATGCCGTGCGTCTATCTCCTGTTTTTCTTCTGGACCTCACACGCAACATGCCGTCGCACGCTTGGTGGAGCAATACCGGCGAGTGGGTAAAGTCTGTTCAGGGGAGTTGGCTTAAGGCAGCCCGTTATATATATTTTCAGGTATAGACATAATCCGGCTTATGCTACTTTCTCAAATAAAATCAATTCAAGTCTGTTCATAACAGCAATATATTTTATAAAATAAGCGTATGGTATAAACAGTGTAAAGAGTAGATCGAATTAATATATACTTAATTTTTTTTTAACAAATTTATTTAGCAGCTACATTTTCAGTTAGAAATTTTTGTTTACAAAGTGCCCGATTGGGAGGTCATAGGCTCGCCCCCTACGTGGGACCGAAAATCAAAGTTGGCGAAAAGTGAGGGTTTAATTACACGTCTGCCTTACGATTACATTAGGGCGTGAGTGAGCATACCGGTTGATTTTATAGTGGTTTTGGAAAAAAAGATTTTGGGCACAATTTCGATAGTAAAATCGTAAGGAAGTCCTAATTAGGCGAAAACAAAATTTTTTTTTTACACGTCCCATACATTTTTCTGTTCACCTGCACATTATTGCCATACATAAAGTGAATTTTTTTTTTCTTCAAAATTAAAACTTCCAGTCGATTTTGCTACCGAAACTGTGTGTGAAACCAAATATTCTTTTTCCAAAACCACTATAAAATCACCTTGTATATATGTATGTACGTATAAATATTGATTTGACGTCGTGTCGTAGAAGATATACAGCTGATCTTTATGGCAACCAATCACTTAGTATAATATTTATACCTGAGCGATTGGCTGGTCACATAAACCATTGAATTACCATACATTGCCATAATTATTGGGGAGTTTTGAAAATTGCCCCTGGTAATGCTGCTCACGTCACTTTAGTAATTGAAGGCATTCGTTCGGTATTTTATTATTGATAATCTGTTGCTCAGTTCATTCCACTACTCATTCACTTGTTCATTTATTCATTCACTTGCTCATTTGAGAAGCGTTGTTCGTGGCAAGTAGACGTCGGTGGTGTGGAAAGTATTGTTAATTTTCGTATTTATTTTCGAAATTATAATTATTTGTGCGTGTAATTAGTGATATTAATCATTATTTAAACGTATGTGAAGTGTAAAGTGATTATAAATGTTGTAAGTATGAAAGTTATGTACAAATGATTATGAATCATATGTTTCATAAGTTAACAACTTTTTCGCGCCCGGAATTAAAATGTTAAAACTGTATTTTGACATAATCCAACAAGACAAGATTATTGTTAATTATTATTATTCCTATAACGTTTTAGGGCCTCAGGTAGAGAGTTTTGAATCAATGTCAGGTAAGGTTCACCCCTCCTATCGGCCGACCGGAGCTCGGAGTGGGGTCCCCTCCCCTCCTTTAGGGGAAGTTTGGGTAGACAAAGGGTAGTCACCCCTAAGCAGAGGGGAGCTTGGGCCTTGGGCGATATCCGTTGGTAGGGGAAGGGATCATAATTTCAAGTTCAGTTTTTTTGGGTCTTGCCCTTTATAACGGTTGCGCGCGTGTGAGAAAGTTAATGTTTTTGCTCCTACTTTGTTTCTAATAGATTTGAACATTTTCAGATTATGAGATAAAAGTTGAACCAGTGGGATTCAACATCACCATGGACACAACTAATGATAACGAAAGTATGTTTGTTTATTTACTTTTTTTTTAAAGTGTCATTAAATATTTTTTTAAATATTTTTTTTCTGTTTTAGTTGATTCCTTGGATTTTGTAATGAAAAGGAGTTTGTTAGCTAAGAACAAATTGGCCTTTATTCTGCCTGATCCTGATGGTTTAGTCAGATTCTGTTGTGTGGAGTGCACAGCCAAGTATGATAGCAAGGAAGAGTTGGAAAGACATCTATTAGTGCATAACAAAGAGTATAGATTCTTATGTGGGATATGTGGCACAGGGTGAGAATATTAACATACCTAGTTATTTATTAACTTTTAAATTTGTGTTTAAAAAAATAATTGCAGTTGTTTTTGTTAAGTATGTTTTAAATTCAGAAAATCTTTAGAAAACGAATTAAATACTTAATTATATGTGTAAATTGAATACTGAATTATATATATATGCATTCACTATATGTATACACTATAAGTATAAGTATGTTAACCCATGACAAGCTAGTTAAGCTATTTTTACATAGGGTTTAGATACCCCTGTGCTTAATGTTGTACACTATGAATTAGAAAAAACATACTCTTTGTATGGTTAACAGTATATTTTAACTTAAAATTAGTAACTATAACATATTCATTCATCAAACAAGATTTTTACGCATAAATTATTGACATTGTTTACTATTTCATAGGTTAAAACGTAAAGAACACCTAGATAGGCATACACTAGAGCACCAGGAGGTGCGTCCGCATGTCTGTCCAGATTGTGGGAAGGCTTTCAAACGGAAAGAACATCTAAATATTCACAAATCCATACATAGCGGAGACAAGAGTGAATCCTGCCCAGTTTGTAATAAATGTAAGTATAGGTATGTTGTTTGCATATCAGAATCAATTGTAAGATGCTATAATAATATTTATTCAAAATAAAAAAATATTATCAATATTTAAAAAAAAATACAAATGAAAGTAAACTGTAGAATGAACAAAGTGACAACACTGGTCTTCTATAGCCACACACATTATGTTTATATTTAATTATTAGATTTCTCATAGTTGTTATAAACTCATCATTGCAATATTGTAAAAAAGTAAAAACTCATCATTGCAAAGTTGTTATAAACTCATCATTGCAATATTGTAAAAAAGTAAAAACTCATCATTGCAAAGTTGTTATAAACTCATCATTGCAATATTGTAAAAAAGTAAAAACTCATCATTGCAAAGTTGTTATAAACTCATCATTGCAATATTGTAAAAAAGTAAAAACTCATCATTGCAAAGTTGTTATAAACTCATCATTGCAATATTGTAAAAAAGTAAAAACTCATCATTGCAAAGTTGTTATAAACTCATCATTGCAATATTGTAAAAAAGTAAAAACTCATCATTGCAAAGTTGTTATAAACTCATCATTGCAATATTGTAAAAAAGTAAAAACTCATCATTGCAAAGTTGTTATAAACTCATCATTGCAATATTGTAAAAAAGTAAAAACTCATCATTGCAAAGTTGTTATAAACTCATCATTGCAATATTGTAAAAAAGTAAAAACTCATCATTGCAAAGTTGTTATAAACTCATCATTGCAATATTGTAAAAAAGTAAAAACTCATCATTGCAAAGTTGTTATAAACTCATCATTGCAATATTGTAAAAAAGTAAAAACTCATCATTGCAAAGTTGTTATAAACTCATCATTTCAAAGTTTTAATTTTACTCAATTATGTAATATAAACAAATGACATAAGACTAGCCTCTTCATGGGTTGGATACATTTTTTAATTTTAGTTAGTAGTATTTTACCAAGTTGTTTATTTTTAGCATTCTATCGGAGAGACCACTTACGGAAACATCTACAAACACACACTAAGGCCTTTTTAGAACGCAAGTCAGACAGTGACCAGGAATACTTAGAAATCAAGCAAGAAACTGAGGCAGCAGAGGATGATATTCCTGTGGAAATACTTAATGAGGTGAGTTTTTTCACTTTGGTACATAATATGATATTAACTCTATCTATACAAGATTGTATTTTTAGAGCTGGCAAACAAAACTGAACTGATATGTTTTATTTAAAAAAAAAAGATCTTGTCTCACTAATTACTTAAAAAGCCTTTTTTTTTACAAAAAAAATAATGAAGGATTCATGTTAGAAAAATCACAATTTTTTTTTTTTCAATATTAATAACTAATAATAATAATAACTTTATTAGCATGAAAGATGTACATAGTTAACACTAGATTTATCCCAACAGTTTACACAGTAAAATAAAATGGGTACCAAAGTAATTGTCTCTTGCATTGGGCTTAATTTGTACAGGAGCATATAATTTAGTGCTAAAATATAAATTACTTATCAAACCTTTTTTTATTCAAAAAAACATTAAGGATTCATGATAAAAAGTTTAGTTATGTACATAGTTAGGTACATACGTGATTTTTTTAGAATTATCTATGAGATGAATGTTTTTGTTTTTGTATATTTATATAGGATCCTTAGGCAACAAAAACTATTAACGCTCAATGAATACAAATTGACAATATAGTTTCAAAACGTCGATTTCTCCAACACTAGCCCCATAACGCACGCCAATTTTGAATTCGATTCCCTCCACCCTACGACGATTGTACGCGACCGTTATGCGGGCATTCCACATATAGACATCTACCTTTAAGCGCACCAATAGGCGGCGTAATTCCTTACTGAAGTATTCAAGTTAGGAATGAATGGTGGGTGCCTTTGAGAGGATTTTACCCGTTATACATGTCGAATTCAAAATTATCACAAAATAAGAAAGCTATAAAGCAAATAAAAGAGCGAAAAACTGTGCTCATAAAACTGAAAATGACCAAGGTAATAGTGTGATCTTCCATAATAAAAATTCAAAAGGAGATCCACGATTGTAAACCCTCTTTTACACCTCACAGGCACCCAATTATTAATTTTGTTCATCACATGTACAGTCAACAAAAGTGATATGGTACCATATTTTACATACAACATTATATTTAAAAAATGGGTCTGTGTCTCTTTTGTCGACTGTACATTGTATCCTTTATAGGGTCGTTGGGGTCGATATTGACCACCCATTGATCTTCACCCAAATTGTCAAAATTTAATTAAGTCACTCAAGCTAAAACATCCAATAACGTACAACACACGACCGATATCAACGTTACAGCATCTTCGCTAATTCTGATACTTTACACCGAAGCTTTGCAGTGAAGATAGAACGTTTTACCTTACTAATCTCTCTAATGTAACGGTTTTCACGGTGTAAAATTACAAGCACGTTGACACATTTACTATGACAAACGTGTCTGCAGTATCACGGACAACCTGCTTTCCACGGTGCATGGTCCGCGAAATCACGCACACGTTTGCAAAACCTCGTACCGTGAAAAGGCAACTTAACCTTATCCTTGCGTCGGTGGATAAGGGCCTTAAAAGGCCACGTGATGGGGCGGGACCGTCGGCAGGGCGAAATGTTGTGTGATGTGAAGATACAGATGTCGATTTGTGCCCCACCGCCCCTTTGTGTCGTCGAAAATTATACGAACGCGTGGAATTGAACTTGACCCATGAATCATAATTTTGTTATACTTCATTCTCCTGGCATTGAAAGAGACTTCACCTTATCATATTCCGTTCATTGATAGTTTCTTCATTCCAAAGTAGGATGATAAGGGTTACTGAAGTGATATTTTCGTGGTATGCTAGATGCTAGATGCTAGATGGCGTTGTGTAGATTGTCAAAAAAAAAACCATAAAAATACAGTTTGCGTATTTGTGTTGTCGAGTATTGGGGAATCTAACTGCTCTAACACTGTAGTGGTTAAATAAGGTACAATGGGGCTGGGTCGTTGTGTCGAAAAATATTGTTATATGTTGAAGTTTAAAAAGAAAAAGGCAGTCTCATAATGTACTCTTAACAAAATATCTATGTATCAAAATATAAAAAATATACTATAAAGGCTCGCTGTAGGCAGACACCGCTAGCCCCCGGGGAGTTAGTGCCCCACCCAAGAGGGCTTGGACAAAAAATACGGTCCGAAGGATCCGAAGCTGGCGGGCTTGTGTTTAAATGGTTTTATGACAAAACTAGCTTCTCCCAGTGACTTCGTTCGCGTAAAAGTATATGTTGTCCCTTCTGTTAGCCTAATACATTTGTGTGTCTAATAGATATTCTTTTTTTTTCTATTCGTCTTATACGTCGCCGTCGTCTGCACAAATAAAGGTTGTTTGATAAAGTTCCTTGAAATACCGTGATGTTACGAGATCAAGTCACAAAGGAACCTATTTCCGGGATAAAAAGTAGCCTATGTGTTATTCCAGACTATAATCTATCTCTGTACTAAATTTCAGCCAGATCCGTTCAGTAGTTTTTGCATGAAAGAGTAACAAACATACATCTATACCTAGTGGTATGGGTAATGGACTGCTGATACGATGTTTCGGGTTCGGTCCCACGTTACCATGACACACACCAATGGACCTTTCGATGCTTTTCGAAGTTATGTGTGTATTTATCGCAGGCTTATAAGTGCCCGGTTAATGGCAATAGATTCGCCACCATTGGGACCAAAACATAAACTGGCAAAATGTGGATGCTAGCACCTCTGCCTACCCCTTCGGTCATATAGGCGTGAGTTTATGTTATGTATGTCCTAAAAGTCATAATATTTATTATATATTTTCGTTTTAAATTCATCATATAATTCACCAATGCCTTAGGACATTTTATTGTAGGTTATTTGGGTTGGGTAATAGTTCTATGCGAGTAGCAATAAGGGTGGGGCGTATGTCTGGCTTAAAAATGGAGGCCACCGCCTTCGCTAAGGTCGTCTCTAAGAGAAATGCCTACCACCACCCTCCTACCTATACGATGTAATCTAGTAGTAGTAGTAGTATATAATTCAAAGTACCGAATTCTCAATACATTGCATCAATATTTTTTTTTAAATTTATGGCACGTCAATTCGACTTCCCTCGCTTGATGGTAAGCTGAAGGCAAAGTCTCAGGAAGAGGATCACCATTACAAACACGTACAGTATTACAATGGTGGCGCTCAACTTGACGGCCTCATCAGATACTTTTTCACGCCCTGTTTAAAGAACTCAGGACTGTAGGAAGAAGGAAATACGTACGCTGGTAAGGAATTCCAAGACTTAATGGTGCGGCAGAGGGAAGGCTCACCTAACCGCTTGGTTCTTAATGGAATATTATATGGCACCGTATGCGGGTAACATCCTGCACGTATTGTCCTATGTAGGTATAGGTATTGTCCTGCACGTATCTACATATATTGCCATCATTATTATATTATAAGCCATCACGAATGGACTACCTACCGAAGAGCGCAAAAGTATTATTATATTTCGACTGACTTTAATTTTTTTTATCAAATTGGTCATTCGTTCTTTCGTGATAATTCTTGTCACTCGAATAGGGGTGTACAAACTTGTCCGAATCTTCCCAATATGTATTATTTGATATCATAGTTTTTACTAAAAATATGCATTGCAACATGATATACTTTTTGCAAAACTAAACTGTAAATATAGAGTTCCCAAAGTAGGTCAAAATATAAACAATGAAATTACGACTAAAATAACTTTTTAGATTCCGTATTAAATTTCTAATGACTTTTATTATGAACTATACTTACACGTATGAACGCAACGCAGACAGTTATATGCTACTAGCTGTTCCCCGCGGTTTCACCCTCGCTGCTAAGCACCTGTTGGTCGTAGCGTGATGTTATATAGCCTATAGCCTTCCTCAAGAAATGGACTATCCAACACTAAAAGAATTTTCCAATTCCAATTAGTAGTCCCTGAGATTAGCGCGTTCAAACAAACAAACAAACAAACTCTTCAGCTTTATAATATTAGTATAGATATTCTCTTGCGCCGCATACATTAGCACGACGTACTACACGCAGGCGCGTAAAACGTGATCTAGGGGTCATTCATTATCATTGATTACGTAACATGATTTAAGGGGGAAAGGGGAGTCGATCATGTCTGATGTTTTCTTACATGTGCGTGGGAGGGAGTTTTTAAACTGTACAGTTAAAATTATGCTTTGAAAAAGAGCAGTCCACTAGCCGAGTGGGTTTTGAACTCCTGGACTGAAAATCTTTTGTAGGTAAGGATGTAGGAGGATAGAGATTTGTGTGTTTGTATATATTATGTACTAGATGACCCGCGCTAGCTGACGCGTCAGCGTCACCACGTTTTTGCAACATTTTTCACTTCTGCTCCGCAGCAGTTGGTTGTAGCATAAAGTTATATACATATAAACCTTCCTCTTCAACCACTCTATCTGTAGAAAAAAACCGCATCAAAATCCCTTGCGTAGTTTTGAAGAAGCAAGCAAAGGGACATACAGATATAGGGACAGAAAACGTGACTTTGTTTTATACTATGTCGTGATTAGGTGTGATTATACCTGTGACTATTTATTTACCTATTATAATTAGATTGTGAAAGTACGCCCAAACTACCACTCTATACTACGACCATAATTACATCAATTACCATCCAAAGGTCCATGCCAGACAGAGATCGCTTTTAGCGATAAGGCCACCCATTGTACTATGTGGCTCAGATGGGGTTGGTATCCGTGGGAATTTTGCGCACAGAAAAAAAATTTCTACTAATTTACGAGTGTTACCAGCTACATCTTTCAACTTTGGAATACTTAGGACAGTAGTGTAGTAAACTTTTTTTTCAGACGATCGTAGCCGAAGACAGTCCGATGGTACCAAACAGCTCTCGTCCGTTTCAATGCACGCTCTGTGGGAAGTCTTATAAACGAAAAGACCATCTCAAGATACACAGTTGGACGCATAAGAAAAAAGAACATGTTTGCAGTGAATGCGGGAAAGGTAAGTCTAGTTATAATAATAATGAAAAAAAAAAAGTTGTAATGTTCGTTGAACTTTTTTATCCAATGTCTTTATTATATGACGACCTCCGTGGCGCGGTGGTAGTGAACGCGACTGTTACGCAGGAGGCGCGGGTTCGATTCTTGCCCAGTGCAAATATTTGTGTGCATTAATATTAAATGAATATCTGTATTAGTTTTGGTGTTTTTATGTATAATATGTATGTATTTACAAAAATTTGTATTTAAATATGTTTATCCGCATTCTAGTACAAGCTAGTTAAGCTATGCATGCTTACCATGGGTCTAGGTGGCGTTGCGTAAATTGTCTTGAAATAATTATTTTCATTATTATTGTATATTATCATCATTATCCTTAGAGGAACAAAGTGTGCGAGTGGCATACAGCATCGAAATTCGTTCAGTAGTTTTTGCGTTCAACGCGGACAAACATAAACTTTACACACTGGAGTATATTTACCTATCAAAATAACAACCATTTTACTCGGGGAGTTCATGTGGTTACGTACCCCCCCCCCCCCTCCCCCCCTCCTCGTCTATAGACCTCACACCCTGCCTTCCACCTGTTATGTCGGAGCTGTAACACAATATCAGTAGTCCTGACAACGGCTCCCACCCCGCACTTCCTGTATACTCGTGGCCATTGCTCTCGATAAGCGATGATACTGGTAGTGACTTATTCTTACTCCATCCTCTTATGGTCTGACGTGGGTAGTGCTGGCGAGGTTACTGCCCTCTGATCATTTCCTCAACGGTGCCAGCTTTGTAAGTTATTCTGGCGTAGAGTTTATACAATGCTATGTCGTTACTCGTCATTCTATGATCGATGTGTCGCGATTACGTGTGAATTCTGAACAAAAGTCCGCTGAGTTTCTTGCTGGAGTCTTCTCAGGTCGGGGCCGCGTTTCGAACCGGTGGTGGTGGAGCTCATTGATCTATAAAATGTGGTTGATATTGACGTTTTGTAAGTTCCGTTTACTGATTTGATTTGATTTGATCTACTGATGGTTAGAGGAATCCCCTTAGTGCAAAATCTTTTGTTAGCAACTAGTACAACAGAATCTATACAAACTATAGTGAATTTATGTACATAGGGAGGAGGGGGAAGAAGGTAGGGGATTATTCAGAAGCCTTACCAGATAAGCACAAACCGCATAATATTTTCTTTTAACATAACATATAATATAAACTCACGCCTATATCTCCGAAGGGGTTGGCAGAGGTGCTAACACCCACATTTCGCCAGTTTATGTTTAGGTCCCAATGTAATAGGTGGCGATAGCCTATTGCCATAAACCGGGCACTTATAAACCTGCGATAAATACACACATAACTTCCAAAAGTCATTGGTGTGTGTCATGGTAAAACCTGGGATCGAACTCGAAACCTCGTCTCATCAGTCCATTACCCATACCACTAGGCTACCGCGTGTTTCCTCTTAATAATATTGTAGAATCTTTATTTGTAACTGTAGGGGCTCCAACCGAATGGTCATGTCGGTGTTTCCATATAGTATGTATATATGGAATACATTACAATACTGGCTCACATCTTGACCCTAATCGCGTCACAAAATGTCCTCCATTAGCACAATACGTGTTATTGTGTGTCTTTTGAGTATTGCACGGGTGCTACTTCGGCGAAGGAACTCAAATCCACCAATCATAGATTCTCGGTTTTCTTTCGACTTGGGTCAAAATATATGCTGCTAACTACAACAATAGTTTAAGCTTTTCACTCTGTCGCATTGCAACTGTGCGCTTGCATATCAGCAGCATATGGAAGTATTTCAAACAATTCATACATATACGAAGATATAATATATTAACCAAAGGCTTATCCTACATCTTTTGCGCTGACGACACAGAATGTCTCTGTTCGTACAGGGGTTGCGGCAAGGGTGTTATTCCTCTACACTCGCCCATAGGCCACGGTAACCACTTACCATCAGGTGGGCCGCGTGCTTGTCTGCGACCTAAGTTGTAAAAAAAAAACCCCTGTACACGTACTTGGAAAGAGATAGTGTAAACAACGTTCAGCGTTGCATTATGGATAGTCTCTTGGTGTTCGCCTTCTTGCGTCAACGTGAACCAAAAGTAGGTCGTAGTCCTACACAGGTTTTTGGTTACGTCACTATTGACCGCGCTGTCTGCGCCAGCGCACATATTTCGAGTGCCGTTAAGTTACTTAAAAAAGACGTACGTATCTTGGAGCAATTGAAAGAGCGTCTTTGCCTATCAAAATAGCAAAGAGTTACTATTTATATATGTATACAACGTATGTATAATAAATAGTAACTGTTAAAATGGGAATGAAGAGGTATCGTGATAGGCAGAGACTTATTTTCCTTCGCTATCATCCTGGCATACTATTAAAAAAGTATGGTAAGTACATCTCGAAATGTACTACTACTAGGAATCGTGTTGCAGTAACCTTTCCCTTATACTTCTGAGTGGAGTTCAAATAAGAACGTCTGTCGACTTGTACAGACATTTGGACAATCGTATGGAAGAAATATTTGTGTAATGAATTAACTCAAAAACTACTGTGTGAATTTCAAAAAATTGGAAAGCTACATTCACCCTGAATAATATAGACTATATTTATTGCTAGAAAAAATTAGGGATCCTTACTAAAACTTAACTAACGTAACCCAAGGTGTAAGTGCCCTATTTTTAGTTGTATGCGCTGCGAAAACTATTGATAATAGAACAAAACCAAGTGTGCGATAACTGACATCCACACGGTCAGAGTCGCAGGCAACAGCTAGTTCAATATAATTTAAGAAGTATACATATATACATCCTCACTTCTTTCTAATTGCGGTAGGCAGAGCGAATATCCATTCCAGTTCTACGACCCTTCTGTTTACTTACCTTAAAAAATATGCTATAACAAGTATAAAAACTTGTATCACCAGTGGTATTTACGTTACCGAACAGAACAAGCCCTTCCCAAAGGAGCTCTAGCGGTCCTTCTCTGGAAACATAACATACGCAAGTACCTAGTATTATTTAACTGCTATATCCTGCAGGGTGGAGAGGACTCCCACCCTAGGGACTACCTAACTTAGGCTTCCATAATTTCAAACGAAAATCTTCACAGGAACTTATGGGATATTTTTAGTCGTTCGGCCTAAATATTTTATATCTACGAAAATATCTGTATGTATGGTACCTGATTTTATTCAAAACTAGCTGTTGCTCACGGCTCCGCCCGCGTGGACTTCTGATCCCGTTCCCGTTTTCTGGACTTCCACGAATAATTCAAGACCAAATTTAGCCAAATCGGATCAGCCGTTCTCGAGTTTTAGCGACACTAACGAACAGCAATTGATTTTTATATATATTATATATATCTATATAATATATATAATATATATAGATATATATATATATATATATATATATATTGATAGATAGATAGATAGATAGATAGAATATATATATAGATTGGCTTGAAAATACTTCTACAGAAAAAGTAGAAGTACTATTTATTTTCTTCAAATTAAAATTTTCCGTGATAAGGTGGTTTTAACTCGGGAATCTACGCCCATGGATGATAGGACAAACAAACAATTACATTATAATATTAAGTAGACTGACTATACCACTAGTATATATTATACGAGCACAACTACGTGTAAAAGTTTCCCCTCCTGCGAGTAGTGTCAGAGGAGGGGAAATACTCGGCACTAAATTAGTGTCACGACCTTTAAAGTCACAAGTAATAAACCTTCATGTTTCCTGGTATAAGCGTTTAATTGTTAGAAGCAAAGCAACGCAATCTCAATACCATATGAATTTAAATGTAGACAACTGTATAATTGACATACCTAGTCGTCTTAAACAGTTCATGTAATCAATGATAGTTCATGCGCGTTCGCTCTTTTACGCAACGCACAACGATAATTTTGGACAAGTTAGCACCATTTGGCTCAGTACAGGCAGTGTCAAAAGTAAATGTTGATTTCATAGTTTTAAACTTGAAAACCTGAAAGTAAATTTAATAAATAACTAGCTGACCCGCGCAACATCGTCTGCGTCACCCCGTTTTTGCAACATTTTTTATTCCTGCTCCGCACCTGTTGGTCGTAGCATGATGTTATATACATATAAACCTTCCTCCTTAACCATTCTATCCATTAAAATAAACCGCATCAAAATCTGTTGAGTAGTTTTATAGATTTAACCATACATGGATATAGGGACAGAAAGCGAATTTATTTTATACTATGTAGTGGTTTTAATAAACAAAATAACCACAAAATGTGTTACTAAACTTGGAACTGAAAACTCGAAAACGGCTCCACTAAATCAGCTGTTGACTCGAAGTCAGCTAATGTACTGAAATTGAAATCGTACTGACTGATTATACGTACTTACGAGTACATGCATTGTATGTGTGTATTGGGATAGATAGCTAGTGCAAGTATTGAAAGGAGAGTGTGTGTGGGAAATCGTTGTGCTACATTCCTTTATAAGCAATGGGTTGTTGCCGAAGAAGGCGCGCCTGGCCTTTCAAAATGGCGTGCTAACGAGAATCGTTGCAGTAGAAAATTCGTGACGGTACAGTCGATGTAGTTGAAATTAAATCGCTGTATGTCTGAAGAATTTTTTTTTAAAGAGAATGTATTCGTAGCAAGGTACATATTTTTATGCATATATTTAATTAGCTGGTTCACCCCGGCTTCGCCCGTGACATTCTCATGGCTCCCGTGGCTCTTAATTTTAAAATAATGTATGATAATCTGCCGTATTAATTGACATTTATAATTACTGCTCTGCTTTCTGGAGTAGTAGCAGCGTAATTTTGTATAGCCTATACCCTTACTCTAAAAAAATACTCGAATTGGACCCGCCGTCTTCGAGTTATGAGCTTAGCAACATATTTTGAGATTCATTTTTATAAAGATACTAGCTGACCCGCGCGACTTCGTCTGCGTCACCTCGTTTTTGCAACATTTTCCATTCCTGCTCCGCACCTGTTAGTCGTAGCATGATGTTATATACATATAAACTTTCCTCTTTAACCATTCTATCTATTGAAACAAACCGCATCAAAATCCGTTGCGTAGTTCTAAAGATTTAAGCATACAAAGGGACAAGAAAAATAGGGACAGAAAACGCGACTTTATTTTATACTATGTAGTGATTAGCTGGTTCACCCCGGCTTCGCCCGTGGCATACTCATGGCTCCCGTGGCTCTTAATATTAAAATAATGTATGATAATCTACAATATAAGTTGACATTTATAATTACTGCTCTGCTTTCTGAAGTAATAGCAGCGTAATTTTGTATAGTCTACAACCTTCCTCTAAAAATACTCGAATTGGACCCGCCGTCTTCGAGTTTTGAGCTTAGCAACATACTTTGAGATTCATTTTTATAAAGATATTCGTAGCATGGAAAAATACTGTGCATGAGAGCATTCTATATTAGTCATGCCAGCTATGCGTCTTCAGGGAATTCACACGAGTGTCAGGCTATACGTCATCTCAGCTTGACTTAGTTTGGTACTTAGGTGTCCGATACTATAACTATCTAAATTTATATACGGTGACACTCAAAAGAGTCAGTGAATCTGAGAACCTTTCGGTTTTTTATTTCATTTTTTTTTTAAATTTCTAAATCCCTTTTGCGTGCGGCATCGTACTAACAATGAGGTGGGGTATGTCGGACTCGAACCGACTAAAACCGAACGATGTTATTCAACATCATCAAATTTTAATAGCTATATAATTCTTTACCATTTATTATTTTCTGTCTTCGGTGAACTATTTTTTTTAAACCTTAAGGAAAACAAAAATCATTTCGCCTACTGCCGCTATGGGCGATCACCCTTAGCCCTGTTCAGGAATGCCAAGCTACGCCATGTTTCTTTGAAGCTCGCCTTGAGGGAAGCCTTGCATCTTGCCCCCCTCCCACACCGCAATGCTTACGTCACTATAAACCCACACGAGGCCCCTCTCCCTTCTCCCCGCTCTATTTGAAAGGGACGAACCCACACTCTTGGCCCACGCGGTGCAGATGACCCCTGTAGAAACCACACCTGTTAGTTTTTTGAATGCGTCCTGAAGCTCAATTCAATTTTTTTTAATTTTTCTTATCAATGTTATTACCTAGTATTTTTTTTTAAATTACATAAGTCAAAACCTGAAAACTAAACTACTGTTTAGCTCCACCGGTTCACAAACAGAGGTGAAAAGTTTCTAGTAGAAAATCAAACTACCTTTTTTAGTCTATTTACAAACACGTTTGCTGAATCTAATGAGGTACAATGTTTTGTTTGAGTAGCATACTAGGGTAAACAGTTCGTTTCCAAACTTGTTAGCCGTTTAAATATTCTGTAATTTTATATAGCCTTTTCGACAACGTTTAGTTAGGTAATAATATGCGGGCTCCGATGTGCGGTAACAGGCGAACTTATTGCTGTACTAAATACACACCGAGCTATACTCCTATTACATAATAATCAAACCCTTTATATAGCGAAATTCGAAGTGTGTAATAGACCTTCGCCTATCACTTCGAAACTCGTATTTGTATATCCACACAGGCGTAAAGGCTTTGAAAAAAAAAAGCTCGCCCCACCTTAGTAAATATTTTTTTGCTAACAAAGAAAAGGAAACAAAATAGCCAGCTCGATGTGTCAGTTGGGTGAAACCTTTCTGCAAAAAAGTTTTTACTTTCGTGCAGGTACGAGTATGCCTGACTCGGATGGTGGTCATAAAAGAAAAAAAAAGTTTAAAGAAGGACTAACTTCGTTTCAAACGGGTTTTTTGATAGTTATTCCACCGGGGAGAGAATTTCTGACGGGGGTTCCGATTCAAAGAAGGATCCCGTCAGAGTGTCACCTTTAATATGTCCTACATTAAACAGGGAAGGGTTTTGTTCCGGTATGGGATGTGAAGGGTCCCAAAATTGCCTTGTTACTACTACGTGTACAATAAATGGGTTTCATAAAAGGATGGATACTGGGTATATGTCATGCGTTTAGAACTGTGCAACTGGCAGTGCCACGTATTATGATTTTACTCGCAGTTTATTTTAGGGATCTTAGATGAAGATAAAGATATAGGTAATAAAACTATATTCAAGAAAGAACATTTATGACCCTAGCGTTATTTCTTTACTAAAGTTTTAATAGTGAGAATTGAAAAGTACATTGCGTTGAATGAATATTACAAATAAATAGATATAGACTTAAACATTTTAGTAAAAAGATCATAGAAAGTTCGCAGATTTTCTTGCTTAACTCTTAAAACAGTTCCTGTACCATAAAGTCTTAAAACAGTCAATAATTAAACGACTGTCACACCACCAACTGTAAATATAACTTTTTAATGAAATATATTTATATGGGATTCCAAACTTATTTATGCAGGCCGTAATTTGACAGCCGTTCGTTGACGTTGACGTGTTTTAGGAGATTTTTTAATCATGCAGGTCAATGAACGGCAAATGTAACTTTGTATTGTAATGCTATTTTTTTTATTTATGGCACGTCAACTTTACTTTACCTCGCCTGATGTTAAGCTGAAGGCAAAGTCTCATGAAAGAGGGTCACCATTGCAAACACGTACAGTGCTACAATGGTGGCGCTCAGCTTGACGGATACTATTTATATGGGATTACAAAGTTATTTATGCAATTGGTAATATGACAGCTGGTAGAATTGGAAACATTATTAAACATTCCATAACAGAGCATAACACATGTTAGATGTTAATAAAATTTTCGTACAGCGCGAATAACGTACACCAAAACGTAATACGAACGACCCAAATTCATGTTGAAAATAAGGGCGGGAGACGGTTATGTAGGTACGTCCACTTATAGGGTTCCACGAACCCATCCCCACTTACTCACCCTACTAACAGAATTATGAGAAAAAAAACCGTCCTCCATTTTTAAACCGCAGGGGAGCAGCCCTTTTTTTACAAATTCACTTCTACTTTTGGGTGCTCTGAAAGCATCCCCTTCGTTTAAAGTAAGGAATGGTGTGTTAGAGGTTCAAATTATACGTTATTAGAAATTGTAATATTGAGGTATAGGTATTATACCTAGTGAATGCAGGGTTAATACGAATATCACTAATATGTTAGTAAGAGTACGTTAGTAAGGTACCGCGGTAGCCTAGTGGTATGGGTAATGGACTGTTGAGACGAGGTCTCGGGTTCGATCCCAGGTTTACCATTGCACACACCAATGACTTCGATGCTTTTCGAAGTTATATGTGTGTTTATCGCAGGTTTTATAAGTGCCCGGTTAATGGCAATAGGCTCGCCACCTATTACATTGGGACCTAAACATAAACTGGCGAAATGTGGGTGCTAGCACCTCTGCCTACCCCTTCGGGGATATAGGCGTGAGTTTATGTTATGTTATGTTATGTTGAGTACGTCTGATACTCTTCAAGACGTTAATTGGTAGTGCTTGTGCGGCTAAGCACGTAATTAATTTCCTTGTGGTTTACACCGCATAGCAAGGAATCGGGTATTTTTTCCAAATTAACGGAACGGATTAATGGAACGGAACTGTGTTTCCGGATTGCTATAACTTGAATGTTTTCAAGACCCGTCACCGTCTACCATCACTTACCACCAGATGATAGTGATCTAACGCGAGCCTATTGAACATAAAAAAATATGTGAAGATTTGTGAGAACGGATGGACGGATCAATGTATATTTCGTTACCCTACTTGTAAAAACAGCTGTTTCAATTGTGTGGTACTCGGCGGAATCATGACACTACTGTAGCCTTAGCACGAAATACTATCGAATTCGTAATATAAAAGTATCGACAGAACGGAGCATTGCGATTGGCGGGCTACACACGCACACAGGTTCAACAGAGTCAGACTGCCAATCAATGCTCCGTTCTCTTGAAACCTTTACATTACGAATTCGATAGGAGTTCATGCTAGTGCTACTGAAGGGGTTATTAAGACTGAGACAGAAACACAACTGGAAGAATGACGCTGATGAGTCCCTCAACTGTCCGGTCGGTTAGGTATCAAAAGGTTCCCCTATTAGGGAAGGGGCTGACAAAGGTACGTCGTGATTGTATAACGGTAGGGTGGTGGTTCTACGTCTGTTTTTCGGTGAAAGGGTAGCGAGAGATAAAGAAGTTTCTATTATCTAAGCTTATCGTTGTAACGAGTTCTTTCTATCAACGTTTACTGAACTAAAAGGTGAGTCGTACTGTATATATGGCGTGGGAATGTTTTTAGTTGAACGAAGGACAAATAAAAGTATTTAAATCATGAAGTTATCCTTAGAGTAACGTGTATGAGTGACACACGAATCTTTACACAAAACCTAGACGCGAGCAAGTATTATGAACCGTGATTTCTTTTTATAAACCAATAAACTGACCCGCGCAACTTCGTCTGCGTTACCCCGTTTTTACAACATTTTTCACTTCTGATCCACATTAGTGGTTGTAGCATGATTGTTATATACATATAAACCTTCCTCTTCAATCACTATATCTATTAAAAAAAACCGCATCAAAATCCGTTGCGTAGTTTTAAAGATTTGAGCATACAAAGGGACATAGGGACAGAGAAAGCGACTTTGTTTTATACTATGTAGTGATTTCATTACTTTGACAAAAATATATAAATATGTAGTGACGTCAATGTAAAAGTCACAAGTCACTGACATTTTAAATTCGGTTACGCGGTGATGAAGGATATGCTGCTGCATAAGGCACAGAAGGGCGTCAATTATCTGCATATTCTTTCATATATTTTGATTTATGCAGAATGATTTTTGCCTTATCAACATAAATATAAATATATATTTTTTTATACCACTTAGGTGGCAGACAAGCACACGGCCCACCTGATGGGAAGCGGTCACCGTGGCCTATGGACGGTTGCAACAGCATATATATATACATAAATAAAATGAATATTCTAGGATAACCTACACACCGCTATCTAGACCCATGTTATGCAAAGCTTATGTATGGACTCTAAAATGCGGATTTTTTTTGTAAACAGATACATATTATAGATGTACATAGAAACACCCAGACCAATGCAAATATTCATATTCATGCACACAAATATTTTTACTGAGCGGGAATGGAACCCGCGCCTCCTGAATTCGTCAAAGTTATAAGAAGACGTAATGATTAGAAGCTTGTATACTTCAACTTCCAACAGAACATGGTCTGTAATTACTGTACAAGATCGTTTGATCGTAGGATCGGTAGAGGTCGAGGTACGACCTCTACCGCCAGGCCTACCCTTGTCTCAGTTACACTTCTCAATGTTATTAATAGTAGTCACGACCCGCCCTGCTTACGCGTACTTTATGTTGCTTAATACAGAGATGTAGACTTGTTATGCTGGGTCCAAATAAATGGAATTAGTACGATAGATAGGATGATGTCAAGAGTTTTATGGCGTACTTCGCAGCACCATCTAGATCTGGACTCAAACTAAACTTAACCTGTTCATTTTTTCTTTTTGAATGCGTTTCAAATATACCTAAATACCTGCTATTTTTTTTATACCACTTGGGTGGCAGACAAGCACACAGCCCACCTGATGGGAAGCGGTCACCGTGGCCTATGCTTATACAATTTTTTGTAAATTTAATGTAAATCCTCCAAAGCATTGTGCAATTAGATAACCAATATTTACATCGAGAAGACATCGAACCTACCACTCATGACGTAGAAGTCGAACGATTTACTATCACGCCATACAGTTAAGATTCGGTTTTATTTTTTCGTTGTAGATATGGTCACCTTTTTCAAATTGTACCAGTTTGGAACCTTATCTCAGTTTTAAAAAAACCGCCCTCTCATTTGAGCCGTATTTTTTTTAAATCGATTAAAAATATATATGAACCCTATGAGCTTATCATACGCGTGTTTAAGTTTTCTAAACACGTTTTATGATTGCTAATGCTACTTATTTCGTAGAGACTGCTCTATTAGGCGCCACAAAAAAATGCATGTATCGCCTTGAACTACTGGCGATTTCTTCGTATTATGTTCAGTAGCCTATTACTGTTCAAGGCAGTTGAACTAGGTCTACGTACTAGGTGTTACAACAGGTATAAGTGCAGGCAAATATTTTGAACACACCTCTTAAAGACACGCATGTGCGGACCAATCAAAGAACAGTAAAGATACAGGCCAATCAAAAAACAATAAGGATACAGACCAAACTATTTAAGCCCGTAATTAGAAAAGACAGACATTTTCTCGCTTAAACCACTAAGCCGATTTTTATGAAAGGTACAGTGATGGATCAGACCTTGGGAAGAGATATAAGCTATGTTTGGTTCACCTGTTCGGCGCAAATAAAACCCGACTACTGGAAAATAACGCCCTAGAAAATATTGAGAAATAAAATATCAAGTATAGCCGTGGTTGTATACGAACTCTGTTATCCTTGAAAATTTCTTGTATATTACTTTAAGAGCGCGATTTTGAATGTTGTAGGGTATATTTTTAAAGTTTTTATTATTTATATTATTTTGGGGTAATGTTGTTTACCCCAAAATAATACACATAGTACACAGCTATACAAAATGTATATTTGAATTGTAAATGCAAGCGCCATGATCACGGGGGTACTAGTCTAGTGATGTAAATGACTATGTCAATCTAAAATCATACATTGAAATGTGCTAATTAAGCACATTTCAATGCTGATGGGAAGCGGTCACCGTGGCCTATGGAAGTTTGCAACAGCAGATATATATACATAAATAAAATGAATATTCTAGGATAACCTACACAACGCTAACTAGACCGATGTTATGCAAAGCTTATGTATGAGCTCTAAAATGCGGATTTTTTTTGTAAACAGATATATATTATAGATGTACATAGAAACACCTAGACCTATGCAAATATTCATATTCATGCACACAAATATTTTTACTGAGCGGGAATCGAACCTGTGCCTTCTAAGGTCGTCAAAGATATAAGAAGACGTAATGATTAGAAGCTTGTATACTTACTTCAACTTCCAACAGAACATGGTCTGTTATTATTGTACAAGATCGTTTGATCGTAGGATCGGTAGAGGTCGAGGTACGACCTATACCGCCAGGCCTACCCTTGTCTCAGTTATACCCCTCAATGTTATTAATAGTAGTCACGACCCGCCCTGCTTACGCGTACTTTATATTGCCTAATATAGAGATGTATAGTCTTGTTATGCTGGGTCCAAATAAGTGGAATCAGTACGGTAGATAGGATGATGTGAAGAATTGTCTGGCGTGCTACGCAGCACTATCAAGGTCTGGACTCAAATTAAATTTAACCTATTTATTTTTTCTTTTTGAATGCGTACAAACATACTTACCTAAATACCTACTTATACAATTTTCTGTAAATTTAATGTAAATCCTCCAAAGCAGAGTGCAATTAGACATGTAACCAATATTTACATCGAGAAGACATCGAACCTACCACTCATGACGTAGCAGTCGAACGATTTACTATCACGCCATACAGTTAAGATTCGGTTTTATTTTTTTCATTGTAGATAATGGTCACCTTTTTCAAATTGTACCAGTTTGGAACCCTATCTCAGTTTTAAAAAAACCGCCCCCTCATTTAAGCCGTATTTTTTTAAATTGTTTAAAAATATATATTAACCCTATGAGCTTATCAGATGTGTGTTTAAATTTTCTAAGCACGTTTTATGATTGCTAATGCCACTTATTTCGTAGAGACTGCTCTTTTCGGCGCCACAAAAAATGCATGTATCGCCTTGAACTACTGGCGATTTCTTCGTATTATGTTCAGTGGCCCATAACTGTCCAAGGCAGTTTAACTAGGCCCACGTACTAGGTGTTACAACAGGTATAAGTGCAGGCAAATATTTTGAACACACCTCTTAAAGACACGCATGTGCGGACCAATCAAAGAACAGTAAAGATACAGGCCAATCAAAAAACAATAAGGATACAGACCAAACTATTTAAGCCCGTAATTAGAAAAGACAGACATTTTCTCGCTTAAACCACTAAGCCGATTTTTAGGAAAGGTACAGTGATGGATCAGACCTTGGGAAGAGATATAAGCTATGTTTGGTTCACCTGATCGGCGCAAATAAAACCCGACTACTGGAAAATAACGCCCTAGAAAATATTGAGAAATAAAATATCAAGTATAGCCGTGGTTGTATACGAACTCTGTTATCCTTGAAAATTTCTTGTATATTACTTTAAGAGCGCGATTTTGAATGTTGTAGGGTATATTTTTAAAGTTTTTGTTATTTATATTATTTTGGGGTAATGTTGTTTACCCCAAAATAATACACATAGTACACAGCTATACAAAATGTATATTTGAATTGTAAATGCAAGCGCCATGATCACGGGGGTACTAGTCTAGTGATGTAAATGACTATGTCAATCTAAAATCATACATTGAAATGTGCTAATTAAGCGCTTTCCATTGATATCAAACTCGGTATATCTATTTGTTAACACAGTACCTTATGACCGCTAGAGGGCGCCTCAATAGATTCAGTAACACATCATATAGCCTATAACTAGCGGACAATCTAAAACGCTCCTAACGATACCTCATTTGTCTATATCTAATATGTCGTTGAGAAGATATCCGGGAACAGATGAACCTTCTGCCGGGCTGCGAGAGATATGTCTTGTATAATCTCACCTCCGGCAATTAAAAAACCCATACACGGCGTGTGTTTTGGCCGATTTGAGTCCGACATAACCTCTCTCACGGGCTTCGGTGAGATTGGTACACGTTGGGAACAGATGAACCTACATACAAACATAGCCTGTTAAAATCATAACCCTCCTTTGTCTTTGTCGTAACCGGATAAAAAAGATAGTACCTAGATCTTGGAAAATGATAAATCGCACGCTGACGAACGAGGTCGCGGGTAAAGCAGGCTAGTTATAAAGTCTTTTAAATATCACTCAAAACATTCAAATAGAATATCAAATCATGAAAGCTCTGTTACACAATAATATTGCGTCAAGTTGGCTATCTATCCTCGCAGTGAGCGGGCTGGCCTTGCCCCCTCGTAGGGTCGAGCCATCGAACCGGTTCCGTGCCCGTTACTCGGCACTGCGTCATAGGGGATAACCCCCCTCCCATCGTGGGATTAAACGTATCTGTAGATAATATGTGTATATTGGTTGGTTTATGTTACATTCAAAAAGTACTGAGTAATCGAGATCAGACGGACCTAAACTCAGTTTAAGTGAATGGATGTTCTATGAAAGTTCCATGCTAAGAATATATATACGTATATAATATAAAATACATCAGCGGTTTTGTATACTGTATCTTGAGATGACTTCTGTGCGTAGCGGTAGTAAACGCGACTGCTACGTAGGAGGCGCGGGTTCGATTCCCGCGCAGTGCAAATAATTGTATGGATGATTATAAATATTTGCATTAGTCTGTGTGTTTCTATGTATGATTTGATTGTAATTTAAAAAAAACTAAGTATGTATATTCGCATTCTAGAACTAGTTTACTTATGCTAACCATGAGTCTAGGGGGCGTTGTGTAGATTGTCCTGGAATACATATTCATTTTATTTTTCGTATAAGACTAATTTGTAATACGTTACAAATTAAACAAATAAATATATCCACTACAGTAGGTAAATGATACTGTTTGACCCAGTTTGACCATACAAAATCAGCGTTCTGAGTTTCCTGACGAACGCTGACGGTGACGATTAGATTCACACTATGAAAGTCACGAAGTAGGATTAAAATAATACTTCTAGAGATAGTAGTATACCCCCAGCACGTTTTACACGGCAAATTTCATTGGATAATACGTGAGAACCAGTTCAATTGGTCTAATAAATCTAAAGCTTATCTGATTTTATTTTCATTAATAAAATCAGATGAGATAATTAAATGAAAATTACATCGCTTTCCTAGTAAAAAGTTATAATTCTTTAAATAAGGGTCTATGAAAACCACGTATAGTTATAATAACTTAAATGTAATACTATGTGTGGTTTAATTTCCTATCTCCATAATGGACTAAGGCGTGAAATACTTGTCATATTTTGTCTTAAACATTATGCTTTTTAAATTGAGCGAATACTCGTTAATCTGACCAAACAAATGGTTCCTATAGCGCCCATTAAGAACCATAAATAGCTAGGTACACAATCAGTAAATTTTTGACCTACAAAAATAGAAAGCTAGTTTAATTTTTCAAAATAGATACTAAGGTAATTTACTGAAATAGTTTATAAAAAAATGATGTCAGGCAACTATGGCCATTCCAAGGTCGTTAAAATTGCATTTCTCAAGCGGTGCTTCCGTTCATGAAGTAGTATCTACCCATCCCATGTACGGCATATAGAGAGTAAATAAAAAAAAATAGTGTGTCAAAATACCGTAACGCGCCGGCCACAGACTGTTAGACGATAATTCCTACATTGCGGCCCCTCACAAATAGTTTTCTTGTGTAAGTGGCCGCAGCAAAAAAGTTTTAAGTAGACCTCCGACTGATTTAGCGTGGCCATGTTTATTTATCAAAGTAGGTTGTAAATATTCTGGGATATATACGGGTGTATGGAAGCCTCAACAATTTCTTGGGGTTCAAACCCACCACACCTACTTCAGGCTACTAGGTGGTACACCGGCTCAATAATGGATGACTCTCTGGCATAGGGTTTTCTTTTCGAGAGGTAAGACGACAGTCACTCCTTTAAAGGTCAAGATAAGTGAAACCAAGAGAAAGAGTAGGTGGCGGGAGCCCGATCTCCAAAATTGTACAAACTTTCTAGGTGTTAAAATTCATGGACCTTCTTGCTTCTGTGCACTGTTCCAAATTCGAAATTCAAAATACATCCCCTCCTGACGCAGGCGCCGTCATACACTTTATGTTCTAAATAGCTTGTCTAGTAAGTATACCTTGTACTTGGTCATTGACCGAGCACGCGAAGTAAGCAAAAGTCTCCGTTTTGATAAGGTGGCCGATTTACTTTGTACGTATCTATTCGTGTGGATGTCAATTCTAGAATTCTTAACGACGACTTTTGTCAAGAACTTTTTTGGTTTGAGGGAATGGAGAGAAAAAAGGAGAAAACTTGCTGTCACATTTGACATTATTTATGAACGGACCTTGAAACATTAAGGACATGTTTCCTCACAGGTTGTTGTGAAAAAAATATGCTCGCGGTTTATTGTTCACAGAACTACTAGTCGTCTAATTTCAGTGGAACATATTTTTTCCACCCTTGAAAAATACGAAAAGAACCCATAATAAACCTTGTCATATAAACCTTGTCATACAAATATTTCCTGTGACCTTGTGTGAACAACAATTCATTATCATGGCTACTGAAAAGCAACCAATATGTTAGGAAATTTATAGTCTAGACACATAAATAACACATAAAAATAGTTATCGATCCGTTTAAATGTTAGAAAAATAAATAATTCATTTAAATTTCCATGATCCAATGAATTCAGTACTAACTTATTTATGTTATTATTTTGCTATAATGTTTAGGAGGATTGCAATAGTTTACAGTTTATATTCCTGAATCCATTTGCCTTATCATATTCTGTGTTTCAATGTGTTTCATTTTGGTTTATTTTGACTAAGACAAGGTGGTTTAGACAAAGTTACATTATATTGGTGATAACGTCAGTGGAATAGCTTAGTAAAGGAAGGGATTGATGTCAATCCCATACTTTGCTAAGCGAAGTATGTAATATGACTACATTTTTTTTTATTATTATAATCACCGCGGTTGCCATACAAACATCTATGGCAGTAGTTACGGGTAGTTGGAGCCCTCAAAAGTCCAATCAGTCTGACTTGGAACTTCGGTATCGCCATTGGTCATTGGACCATTGGTTGTGGAGGTCAGATGGCAGTCGTTTCACGGAAAATATCGAAGTAGACCCCAACTCAGGAAAAAGGTTCAGAGAATGATGATATAATCACCGCGGTGTCAAGTAATCTATTGATAACAAATCGAAAACGATTCGCTTCGTTACGATTCCATCAAAAGAATGTCACTTTGCCTAGAGGCTAAGGAAAGCTTGCGGCTTGCAGGTAAGGACCTTCCTTAGAGTATATATTATAAACTATAGAGTACGGGTATTACACTAGCCTGATAAGCTAATTGTAAGCAGATTTTTTGGATACATTATCGACAGCGCGCACCTATGGTGACGTTTCTCACCTTACCGAAAATATCGATAGTTGGACTAATATGTTGCGAATATTTGACGTGAATGCGTTTTATAAATTGCTACCGTAGGAAAGCAAGTAATGCAACGCTAATCTAATAAACTTGCTAATGTATACTCTCCTCCATATTGCAGTGATTATTTTCACTAGAAAATACAATCTTATATCTGACTGCTATGGATGAAGGTCAAAATTTCACTCCATAACCAAATACAGAGATACGTCTTATTACATCACCCAAAATGAAGTAACATCCCCCATTTCTCTACCCCTACTGGTGGGCTTTTTTTCTACCAATTCCAATGGGACCATCCTCAATAAAAAGGGATCTTCGAGATCTGATTTCCAAGTAAAAAGTTCTGCGTGGCTATACATAAAAACAGTAACAAAAAATATACCCGCCGCTTGTGTACCACCTCCCCTTTCTACGTCGGCTAAAAATATTTTTGAAGGGGCTGATTTCTTTGCAATTATTAAGAGTCCCTTAACGTCGTACTTTCAAGCGTAGCTTTAAAAGGATTTTTTTCCCGAAAAGAAGTATGAATATAATATATCTACAACATTAACTCGTGAAAATATTGTTTGTAAAGTGCTATTTATCAAAATTATATCTTAATCATCCTTCAGGTAAGCTAAATGGCTCGTTTTATACTTCTAACTTTGAAGTAGGTTCACCTCGGTTGTATTATGGTAAGGATTCAAACACGGGACTTTCTGAACGGGCAAGGTGCTATGTTTTTAAAACCCACATTTGCCAGATTGATGATGAAAGATTGAATTTGGAACTTAAAAATGTTAATCGTTGTACAATTACTACCAAAAATTGTATAAAGTCACTTGTAAATTCTTGCACCATCCGATTGCGTAGTTTGTTGCCACCCGCGGAGGGGAAAGAGGGGGGATAGAGGAGAATGGGGAAAAGGAAAGGAGGTAATCCTCAGGCATTCATACAAACTGTGCGAAATGTAGCAATGTTCTACTTAGCGCCGTTATTAAGTGAAAGGGGGGGTACTTCTTGCATCGAACCGATCCGTGGGTGTCGGATTAAGATTGGCTCTTCCACAACAAGTATATGCTTGTAGCCACGAAACATAAAGGGCAGTGCCTATTGCTTTTATGTCACACTAGCTGTTCCCCGCGGTTTCACCCTCGCTGCTAAGCACCTGTTGGTCGTAGCGTGATGTTATATAGCCTATAGCCTTCCTCAAGAAATGGACTATCCAACACTAAAAGAATTTTCCAATTCCAATTAGTAGTCCCTGAGATTAGCGCGTTCAAACAAACAAACAAACAAACTCTTCAGCTTTATAATATTAGTATAGATGTCACATTGAGCTAAGATTGATAGTCTAACGTTTGACCTCTCACCTGCTCAGCAACTATGAAACATGATTGCCTAGAAGTAATCTTATCACTCGTAACTAAAAGATTTCCAGATTACATATTTTCGAATATTAACCGCGGTAGCCTAGTGGTATGGGTGGTGGACTGCTGAGACGAGGTCTCGGGTTCGATCCCAGGTTTACCATGGCACACACCAATGACTGCGATGCTTTTCAAAGTTATGTGTGTATTTATCGCAGGTATATAAGTGCCCGGTTGATGGCAATAGGCTCGCCACCTATTACATTGGGACCTAAATATAAATTGGCGAAATGTGGGTGCTAGCATCTCTGCCTACCCCTTCGGGGATATAGGCGTGATATTATAAAAAAAAAATATTTTCGAAAGGACACATAGTGTTGAAAACTATAACCAATCAGATTACTTCTTTGTGTGACGTGATCGGCCATTATATGTGAGTTTGGCGACAATAGTTTCCGCAATATGCCGTGGTTGTAGATATGCCAATGCACATAACATGTTTACTGCACTGTATGGCATCAACCTTCCTAGTGTTGGCAGTGTGTGTGCGCGTTACGCATAAGCGCGCTCACATGCAAGTCGCCCCCGCTACTGTAGCACTAGCATGAACTCCTATCGAATTCGTAACGTAAAGGTTTCGAGAGAATGGACCATTGTGATTGGCAGTCTGCCTCTTATGAACCTGTGTGCGTGTGTAGACCGCCAATCGCAATGCTCCGTTATGTCGATACCTTTACATTACAATTTCAATAGTATTTCGTGCTAAGGCTACTGTAGTGTGAAGGTAACTTAGTATTCAAAGTGTACTCACGGCCGTCTTTTACCTGTAGGAGGCCGAAGGCAGTTAAGCATAATGGGCCCTATGATTATAATGCCATAGGACCAAGTATTTTATTAATTACTTATAGACCGCGACTCATCTGTGAGTCATCTATCTTGTTGTGCGGTCGCAAGGGTTCTTGGAAACCTTTATCTGTCAACGTAGAGTAGGTTAAGATTGTAGGGCATGAAGGGGTTCTGGTTTGACTAAGCCTAGGTACCAGCGAAGATGAGCCTCAGTAAATGATCAAAAAATAACTTCGCGCGGCTCGACAGGCTCTTGTCCTTCATTGATGTTATAATTATTACTTTCTATTACATCAACAGAAAGTGAAACTTGGCTTTATTCTTTAGTCATAATATTGAAGAGCAAATAATACAAATGATTAAAGCGTTTAAGAAATAAATAGATAACTCATTCATTTCTTCGATACTATCAGAGCTCTCTCTCATTTCGTATTATTATTTTCAGTCCAGTTTCAGTTGATTTTAATTATAATACATTAGGGTTGTTAACCCTTTATAGAACCTCTCGTGTTTACTCCTTCAGGGTTATAATTGTTTACATACCAAGTTAGCTCAACGAATACTAAACGTGTATTAATAATATTCTGCATATCTTTACTTCTGCGGTCTAATTACCTGACTAGTATACAAACAGATTAATTCAAAATGTTCTATAGCATTACAACTGCGTGCTCATATATGGTAGGTAATTGTACCACAATGTTGCTAGCTATAAGCGCACGACGGGTCTAGGGTGGGGCAGGGCTATAACCTCGACTTTCCCCCCTTCAAATAAGTGACGTCACGTATACAGACATCCGCCCATTGCTATGTTGTATCATAGTCTTGTTTCATACAAAGTAACGATGTCATTATATTATGTAGTTTGACAACAGCACATCAGCTGCAGGGATCTCTTTAATTGAACTAATCATTAGTTCGAAATATAATGATAATGGCCACAAAAACTAATGAAATAGTTGTAATATATGTCCAGTAGTGGGCTGCGATAAGTTAATTGATTGATATGAATTATCTAGCTTTTTATACAACTAAGTCGGCAGACAAGCACACATCCCACGTGATGGTAGGTGGTTACCGTGGCCTATGGATTTTGCAATACCAGGGGCGTCACTCGTTCTATCGACCCTGTAGAGAGACGGGAGAGAGGGGGAGTCGGAGGTGAGAGAGGGAGGGGTAAAGGTTAAGAGAATTTCTGTGTTTTGTGCTATGCTGCCAGACAAAGCAGGGTTTCATATCATCAAAAAGTAGTGGCAATCTAATATCGTAAGTTATGAAATAATGAAAATCGTAAGTTATCCCACTGACAACACAAAACCACGCCAGTGAATTCAAGCTGCCCTACTCACCACTTCAAAAACACGAAAAATAAAGCTAGAGACAGACACTCTGTGCAATTTATGTAACCTTTAAAAAAACATAATATCCGTATCAATACAATTGAACCGATAGGATAGGAACACATGTAAATGGATAGACCATGAAGTACCAACTGCAAAAGACCTAAGTTAACTTGAGGTAATTAGGTCATGAGCATTCAATGCCAAAAAGTAGACGGAGAAGAATTACCTATGTACTTAAATAGTTTTAATAATGGGGTTTTAAGACAAAGAGGTCTGTGTTCACTATCGATATTGAATCAATTGATCACGGAGATTTCATCTCGTTCCTTGTCAAACCATCAGAACTTCGTTTCTATTAAAGATTATTTCAGAACCCGTGTCATTCGAGGAAGTTAACAAGCATTCTCCTCTTAGAAATTCCCCCACGCTCTGTAGGATTGGACTTTCTTTACGCCACACTCCCACTTTGGCACGGAAGTCCCCTGTAAAAATGTATATAACCACGTATATTGTGTATATAACCTTGTCGGTATAGTATTAGGTACCTTGGCGATATCCTCATACACGGCCTCGTTGCTTTCATCAGGGTAACTCGAGGTTGATACATTCCTCCCATTTTATACGGCTTATCCTCATTGCGAGAATGTTTGCCTACTATTAGATACCACACTGACACTGACTGTGCTACAAATTGTTAACCATAGTTAAACTACTGAGATTACAAGAACTGCCATTGAATTTTCAGCTTTATCATAAACTAGTCGACTGACTTCGTCTTCATCACCCCGTTTTTGCAACATTTTTCACTCACTTCTGCTCCGCACCAGTTGGTTGTAGCAAGATATTATATTATATACTTACATAAACTTTATATGTTTGATGGGGATGATGGGAGGGGGGGGGGGGGGAGATGAGGTCGGTTTATAAGTATACGGGATATATGGACAGAGAAAGCGACTAAATGAAAAAGTTTTCAGCACATCGTTTTATTTTCTTTTCATCTTCATGATTTGACAATGGTAGACTATTAATAGAATTGAGGCCCAGGCGTATAATACTTAGACTAAAAGAATAACATAGGCCATAGAACTAGCGAGTGAAAGTCGCCTAAAATAATACTATAGTAGTAACATTTCGCTCGCTCACGTGCAAAAATAGCGGCTAAGACAAAGAGTGCGAACGAAATGGCGCTACTTCAGTAATACTATAGGCGGTTTTTTTATCGTGCGCAAAATCCCCACGGATACCACCTCCCGGCGAAACCGATGGAAGTGATTATAAAAACACCCGTCTACACGGCCTACGTTTCGTCTACGTTATTCTTTTAGTCTGCGGTCTAATATTATTGATTCTGGTGACTTCCATGGCTAAAATTAGGCCAGCGACAACACGTACCTATACTATAGATGTAAAGTTACTTAATCCCCGACGGGGAGCCCCCGACAGTTATGCGAAGGTACTATCTTACACCACCCTCATTTCCGCGCTGCGATGGCTGGCGGTTAAGTCCCTAGTGTGATGAGGGACGTCTATAGCTGCCGAATAGGCTCGGTATATAAATAGAACACCAGTATATGTGCCGGGTAAATTTTGGTCGTGTTTCTTAGTCCCGCGGTTAAAATACCGCATAATGTCAGTAATAGGTGAAACTAGAGAGACTACAGAAACCAATAAAATGTAAGCTATCAGTTATTAATTTTGTTAATGTGGTTTACTATTTACCACTTGCGTTGCTACATGCAGAGAGGAAAAGGGAGGGAAATGGGGGAAAGGTGAAAGATAGGGTGGTAAAGTTTCCAGTTTTCTCATAAGACGAACGCACTGCAGCATTTAACATCATTTGCCAGAAGGAGCCGGTCTACAGTTTAATAGCAGAAAGACTTGAGGGTGGGATCTTATAAATCTATTCTATGCTGTGGCCTTTTTATTTTTGTATAACAATGATGGAACGTAACAAGGTTGTTGTACGTATTGTCATCTGTCCATCTCGTTTTTATGTGACAATTCTTGTAACAGAAAAATTCAATATCATTTTATATGACTTAGGAATCGAACCGAAAATAAACTTTTGCCAAATGCACAATATTCACCCTGAGTAACATAGAGTATATTGCACTGCGCGATAATCGACATCCACGCGCGCGGGGCCGCGGAAACAGTTAGTTTTTAATAAGAAGATAAATCTATCGGTACAGGTATAAGAGTATAATATACCTACTTAATTCGTGCAAATAGGCTCCGCCATTAAGTAGTTAACAGGGAACAGGTATACATGTCTAGTCATATACAACAGAGTCGCTCTATAGCGCCCCTGAAGATGCCTCATGCCTCATCGAGGTTTGTTCTTCGCACTTGCAGAATATTTTATTTTTCGATAGGCTCGCCTTTGAGCAGTATCTTACCTCTTGGTAAGTGATGATGTGGTCGACGGTGAAGTACGCTTGCCTAGACGTAACCTATTCACTCTAGTCTTGAAGACTTCCAAGTCATAGCTATCCGGCAATACAGATTCCACCAAATCATATCTCCCAGGCTGAGAAGTCTTTTGACTTGATTGGAGGGGTGCTGTTTGGCATTCCAATCTATGACAATTAGTGTCAATTTTTGGGTAAACCGTCGGTGAGTGGCGGGACCATCCTTCAATATATTTCACATAACACCTCTTTTCGCCTCAGTCGGCTTAAGATATCCTGTTCATGAATCCTATTCTAAATGTAAACATTGATCTGACCCAATGACTAATTGTTTATTTTAAATGTTCCTCTATCACATTTCTATAGCCTTTGTTAGACACGGAATGTTTTTATAGTAAAGGTCTTCAAACACCGTACCGTACCAAGGCTGTTATCACAATGATGCTCATTAAGTTGCAAGATCTCGGTTAATTGTGATGTAAATATTACGGTGCCTTCAAAGCCAGACGGTCATGGTCTCCTAAAAAGGTTTAACAGTTCTTCTTAGTTCAGCGTTTTTGGGGTATTTGTGACCTAAATCAACCTCATGAGACTTCAGCTTTCTTCTTCTAGGGGAAGGGAAGAAGGATATAACACAGCAGTCGCTCTCATAAATACCGTATAAACCAAACCAAAGCGGACCTTTGACTCTAAGTTGATAGCCTCGAATGCAACAGGTAACAACACAAATTTCGTATTCTCAGACAATTTTTTGTGCGAAATCCCCACGGATACCAATCCCACTGGAGCCGGGGAGAGAGGTTATGTCGGACTCGAACCGACTAAAACGCACGCCATCTTTGGGTCTTTAGTTGCCAAAAAATTGTATATGTATAAATTAATTATGAATAATTAATTGTCCGATGCAATGGCCACAGTCGATTCATCGAGTCGATTCGTGACATAGAGTTTATTATGACGGAAATAGAGGAACAATCTTCTGATTGCCGCGTTACCGAATTTTTTTTCTGAAGAAGTTTGGTCCAACTTAAAATCTTATGTTTGTTTGATTGCAATCGGTTAAGTATAACCAGAGATATCAATAGTAATAAAGAATTTAACGTAAAATCGCGTTAATTTAGTAGACGGGTTTCGCTAACCATATACGTATCTCACTCGCCTACTTTATTCCTCTAAGTAAAACTTTATGATTCACAATACAGAATATTCACACACACCCCTGTAAAGGTCGAGCTTAGTTGCAGGAGCTTATGCATTCTTTTTTTTAATAATCCTCTTGGTTAATAAGAATAAAACGAGAACTTGTTCCAATAGGGGATATTCCTAGGATAAGTTGCCTAGCGTTTACATTTTCAGATCACTTATAAGTCAGGTGGAGCATTTGTAAATTACTAATTATATAAAAAAAAAAAAAAAAAAAAAAAAAACTGTTGTTAAACCCTTCACATACAAACCCATTTTAAACTTACTGCTATTAATTTATTCCATGTTACTCGCACTGTTGCCCCGTTTTATTATTATATTGCATTAGGTACTATATTATAATATACTATACTATATTATCTAACTTTTATTTATTGTTACCACTGACACGAAGAAGAAGAAGGTACTATATTTAAGTTTTTAGACTGTTATTCAAAGAATCTGCTGATGAGTGCGGTGATAAAGAGAGACGGTATTGTGTCTAAACTCACGTGTTCGATTTGTATGTCGGGCAATTGGTAACATAGATTTTCGCTAGAAAAAGCATCCAATATGCCATTTTATTGCGTGACTCACAAAAGAACGGTATTTTATTTAAATAACATATAAATTATTTGTGAAATCACATAGTCGAAATTGAAATATAATGGACCAAATTGTACAGATTCTCTACATACTACACGTATCGGCAGAAATCGATTGCATGCCCACTTTACAATGACTCGTACATATCCACACATACGAACAGAAGGTCGTCCAGTCGACCTTTTTAGACCCTCCCCTATTTTAGAGGCGATAGGGGCGATCCCCCATGGGCAAAGCGAGGGGGAAAGGCGGGGTGGTTCAAGGGACGCTAGATTATGGACGGTTTCAGAGATCTAATTTATTTTTGGGAGGGTCGGGTCTTAAAGGGGGGAGACAGGATTATTTTTAGGGTCCCGACTTAACCGTTGGGAGGTTGGAACTGGCTGTTTTGCTCAGAGATTAATTTCGACTTTGTTTCATTGTTCATCCAGAGATTTGTATTGTAGAGATTTATTTTTGAAGTGAACCAACTAAATTCACCTATCACAAATTTATTTTGTTCAGTAGTTCGGCTGTCTAGGAATAGTATACTGTGATATGTACAGTGGGCTACAAAAGTTCCTGGATATTTTGAGAAAAAAAAATGTATGAAGTGATGTCACTACACAACTTCTAGTCTTAGAACCTACTGGATAATAGATCTACTTATTATTAAGTTATAATTAAGTTTAACATACTGATTACATGAGTTTACTTATTTTCTTATAAAGAAACAAGACATCGATAGTTTATTTTATTAACGCTATCTTTGTTACTTTTGATTAAATTACCCGTAGGCCGTTTTTTTTTTGGCATAGCTATTGTAATATAACTATAATACATATAGCATATATATTATAGTTATAACAGGAACGAAATAACTATAAGAAATTAATCGTGTTATGTGTGCCTACCTAGGGTGTTTTGATTATATGTATTTTTACATAGATTACGAAACATTCTGTTGTTAGGTTTTTGGAGCAAGAAATAAAAAAAAGTATATGTATGTATATACTTATAAATAGTTATAGGCTCAAAGACGGTTCGCTCCACACGTAATCACGGTACCCACTAGTCTATACATAATATCATGTACCTGACAAAGTTCATGTACGAAGTATTGATTTTGTATTTAAACTAGTTTTCCCCCCTCGGGAGCACGCCCACGGTCGCTTCCAACGCAGCTGGACACTACGCCTTTTAAAGTAGGACTATAGACTGCTACCCATATCATTTGTTTTGTATCAATTTGAAATTGCATCCACATTATAAAGATGTGTGGAGAGTTGTTACTCAATTACTTCAGAACAACCGAACTATTTTTTAAAGTAATACGAACACACGAAAATGAATTAGTCGAATCGGTCAAGCCGTTTTCGAGTTATGCTCTTAGCAACATTCATGTTGATTCTATCATCATCATCCATGCGTTAATCCCGGTTGAATCCGAAGCTGTCACCTCTGAGTCCGGGGTCCGTGTTTATCCAGTCTAACTGCTTTGTGGTTGAACCACGATATTTTCCGTAAAGCTAACCGGTTTCGCCTTGCGGCATTTGAATGCAGCTAACCTAATGCCGCAAGACGAAATCGGTTTGGTGTAACAGTATAAAAAAACACATTCACTGTTAAATTTATCGGGATATTTACCATGTTTGTTTATTTCGTTGAATAATCGATATTTAATAACCGATATTCATCGAAATAAACAAACATGGTAAATATCCCAATAAATTTACCAGTGAATGTGTAAATGACCATGTCAATCGAAAATCATAAGTATAAAAAGGTAGAACGGAATCCTTCGTAAGCAACATGAATAACAATTGTATGTCCTTTGTCCACAGCTTTCCATCGAGAAGACCAACTACTGTCTCATATGAGTATTCACTTACAATCGTACTCCATGGCCAGTGGCGACGAAGAATATATACTTGGAGAGCAACACTACGATCACACGAGTGGTGAAGCTTTTGTAAGTATTTTCATGTGGAGAAAACACCTTTGTTTATTCTCTACTAGCTGACCCGCGCAACTTCGTCTGCGTCACCCCATTTTTGCAACATTTTTCATTCCTGCTCCGCACCTGTTAGTCGTAGCATGATGTTATATACATATAAACCTTCCTCTTTAACCATTCTATCTATTAAAAAAACCGCATCAAAAACCGTTGCGTAGTTTGAAAGATTTAAGCGTACAAAGTGACATAGGGACAGAGAAAACGACTTTGTTCTATACTATGTAGTGTTTACAGACTTGAAATAACACAAAGGGTTACATATCACTTCTAGATTTAACAACCCACAGTACCTACCTATGAATATGGTACGCAAGTGCACCCAGTACGAAAATATAGTTGGGGCAAGCTATGATGGCCGTTTCGACATAACTGGTTTTGCTCGTTTTCTCTTTTACAAATGAAACGGGACATATTAGTTCCATTTGCACCATTGGCCAGCACGCCAATGGTGCAAATGAGACCACTCCATAGATGCGTATACCTACATACAATCGAAGTATATATTATGAAAGAAATCGATATCATACACATGGTTAATTCGCAAGTGATTAATGCATTAAAAAATATGGGAACTAATGTATAATTCGACTCCACTACTCCACATGTCGAAACACTGTAAAACACACAGGTTGCCAAAAAAAAGTATCTACAAATAATATTCACTAACAGTTAAGTACTGCTTTGTCTGCGTCAAAACATATTTTTATAGAGTATGAACTCTTTTTCAGTGCACAGAGAACGGTCTTTTGGTAGTCCGAGCGACGAGCGAAGACCAAGATCTATATAAGAACGAGACGCGCCCCCACGAGTGTGACGTATGCCACCGTCGGTTCAAGCGGCGCCAGCATCTCAAGGTGCATATGAATGTGCACGCCAAAGATCAGCCTACTGTATGGTGCTCTATGTGTGGTGAAGGTAAGCACTTTTTGAAGTGAAACCTTTTTTAAAACTATTTAGATTAAAAAAAAATTATAGCTATCAGCATTTCGTACAGAACCGGTATTGGAATGAGTATATCTGAAGCGTTTTTTGGGTGAACAAAAAATAATGAGACTCGCGTCATCCCCCGAACTTTTAAGTCGTCATCGAACGTCAGAATAGGGGAAGATAAGGCTAGACGGATGTCACATTCACAAGTGCTTTTCGAGACACGACCAGACCAGTGCAAACAGCCATATTCATGTATACAACTTTTTGCACTGAGCGGGGATCGAACCCGCGCTCCGTGCGCAGCTGTCGTGTGCCCTACCGCCACGCCACGGAGGCTGCAGTTGATACATTTTTATACAATTAAGGTATTAAAGATACAATGACCAATCAACAATCAAAGATTTGATTCATTGACACAACTCCACTGTCCTACACCACGTTATTCACTAAAAATCCTGTTCTGTAGACTAAAGTAGTCTATCTGTAGATAAAGTCTGAAAGGTCATTATGCATTAGAACTTCGACTGCTGCACCACTACAAATTATTCATTATAATTTTCTAGGGTTCGTGCAAAACCAGGACTTCGAAAATCATGACTGCGCGGGTCTGATAAAAGAAGAAAACAGTAGCGATCAATATAACGAAGACCAATCACAAGAGATGCCGACCACGGCGCAGGAGACGCCGCAGGAGGCGAAGAAAGAAAATAACTATCCACAGGAATTCGTAAGTGTCTCTCAACATCTTCATAGTAACTATTTATTAACATTACATGTATATAACATAACATGTATATAACATAACATATATATAACATAAACTCACGCCTATATCCCCGAAGGAATAGGCAAAGGTGCTAGCACCCACATTTCGCCAGTTTATGTTTAGTGCCGAGCCTATTGCCATTAACCGGGCTCTTATAAACCTGCGATAAAATACACACATAACTCCGAAAAGCATCGAAAAGTCTTTGGTGTGTGCCATGGTAAAACCTGGGATCGAATCAGAGTTCTCGTCTCAGCGGTCCATTACCCTTTATTAATCTGTGGCGATATAAGAATATTTGATTTTGGAAATTCAATTGCACGAGCCAATCGAAAACGCTTTATACAAAATCGTTAACATCACGTTTTTTTGCTCATAGTGAAAATGCATAGCGCATAATATAAATGAAAATAAATAAGCAATAGCGCAAATTTATCTCGGTCTGGGTTACGTTTCATAATAAAAGTAATTTGTTTAGTAAGGAATTTAAAATATTTTGACCTACTTCGTAAACTAAAAATAATGGAAAGTCATCAGTTTAATTACACAATAACTAATAAATCATTTGAGGAAATAAATGCATTGTAGTGTTCTAAATAAGTACATATATAAGATTTCAATTAGTTGAATAATTTACACAATATTTTATTATTTTGCAATGCATTTTTTCAACTTTTACATAAAAACTAAGATACATACATACATACTTATGGTATAACACCCACACTTCGCCAACTATGATTTTCGGTCCCACGTAATAGGATGCGAGCCGATTGCCGTCAATCGGGCACAAAAGAATAGGTATACTGAAAATAAATTCCTAACCGAAAATGAAGCAGCTAAATAGTTTTTAAAAAAAATTGACCCGATTCCTTGCTATGCGATGTTAATCGCAAGGATATTAATTATGTGCTTAGTCGCACAAGCACAACCAATTAACGTCTTGGAGAGTATCAGACGGACCTATCCGACGTGGGAATTTTATTGTTATCTGTACAATTGTGACAAAATATGGAGTGAAGTAGCCGCGATCCCGATTCTCATTTGAAATACATATAAAACCAAATTATATTACAGGTGGACGTCTCCGTTCTGGCCAAAGTGGATGATACCAATTACAACCAGTATCTTGAGGAGAAGGAGCTGCCAATGCCTCAGCGTGTGTATGTGTGCAAGTTTTGCAGCAAACCGTTCAAACGGAAGGACCACTACAAGATACACCTGCACATACATACTGGTGTTAAATCATTCTTCTGTCCTGACTGTGGGAAAGGTGAGACTTTTTTATACCACTTAGATAGAAAGATAGATAACTCTTAATTGTACACCAAAAAAACCTAAAATTACGGTAAAGAGAAAAAGATTTTGGCCACAATTTCGATAGTAAAATCGTAAGGAAGTCCTAATTTGGCGAAAAGAAATTTTTTTTTTACACGTCCCATACATTTTTCTGTTCACCTGTACATTATTGCCATACATAAAGTATTTTTTTTTTCTTTCGAAATTAAAACTTCCAGTCGATTTTGCTACTTAAACTGCGTGTGAAACAAAATATTCTTTTTCCGAAACTACTATAAAATCACCGTGTATATTCAGGTATACAGGTATAATTGTATGACAATGGGCGACTATATCACTAGGTGCGATCTCTTACTGGCATCCTTAAACTAAGTAACAGACAAGCATACATCCCACCTGACGGAAAGTGGCTACCGTGGACAGAGCACAAGTTTGACGCCCGTGACCAGGGGCGTCATACTTGTGCTGTCGACTCTGTAGGATCCATCGGATGCCTTGCCTGAAAAACCCTATATTGTAATTGCTTGGGAAAACCAGAGCAGGGAATCATACGTGAAAACACTCAGATCAATGCAAATACATAATAATAAATACAATTTTTTTCACTCAACGAGAATCGAATACGCGACCTTTGTCTTAGCTATCGAATGCTCCACCACTACGCTACAGGGTCACAAAACAATATCTGCGTTATTGGAATTGGAATTAGAAATCCTTAAGCGGGACGTGAAAAAGCATCTGATGAGGCCGTCAAGCTGAGTACCACCATTGTAACGCTTTACGTGTTTGTAATGGTGACCCTCTTTCCTGAGACTTTGCCTTCAGCTTACCATCAGGCGGGGTGAAGTCAAATTGACTTGACAAATAAAAAAAATCGTATTCTTTCGCCAGGGTTCTACCGCAAGGATCACCTACAGAAACACGTGTTGGTCCATATGAGAATGCGTCCCAATCCGACGCCGCCTCCGAAGAAGGAGATACCAGACCTATATCCTATCCAAGCCGTTAACAAGAGGAAGGAAATCAAGCCAGAGATTACAATCCATGTAAGTATGAGGTCATGGGTGACGTAAATATATTGTCAGCAGACGCAAATTTGCTCATATTCTTCGCGGTAGCCTAGTGTTATGGGTAATGGACTGCTGAGACGATGACTCGGGTTCGATTCCAGGTTACCATACACACACCAATGACTTTTCGATGCTTTTCGAAGTTATGTGTGTATTTATCGTAGGCTTATAAGTGCCCGCTTAATGTCAAAAGGCTCTCGCCACCTATTATACATTGGGACCTAAACATAAACTGGCGAAATGTGGGTGCTAGCACCTCTGCCGGGGATATAGACGTGAGGTTAGAAGTTTATGTATGTAACTAAAAAAGCTCTATGAAAAGCAGCTCTATAGTCCATTTGTTAAGGTACTTATATAAACTTAAACTATCTTGGTGTGTCTTTTCAATGTTTGAAGTTCAAAAAATCAGTACAAAAATAAGTTTCTGTTTACGTACGCAATTTAAAGACTAAAAACAGCTATGAAACTGCTAGTTTAGTCAGTTAATTAGCCTAGTTTAGTTAGTAATTAGCCTCGTCTCAGCAGTCCATTACCCATACTAGGCTACCGCGGTCTTCGTTACGTTCGTTACACGGTTTTAGTTACATTTATAAAATTGATGTATAAAACTTGGTCTTTTATTGCAGGCACCGTCGAACACAAAACTACGAGTACCTCTCCAAATCAAGGTCCCGTACCAAGTAGTGATGTCGATGGACAACGGCGAGCAGCGAGCCGTCACCATAGACCCGCAGGCCATGGACGTATCGTCATAATATCCACAACACTAACTTACTAGTGATTGAACAATACTGGGTAGGCTATACTTCAATTTAAAGTTATTATAAATATACTAGAAGCAATAGGCGTGCCGACAATTATTCTTTTTACTATCACTAAATTTCTCATCATAATTCTCTGAGCTTATTCCCTACTTAGTTGGGGTCGGCTTTCTAGTGTAACTAAGATGCGGTTGAACTTCGATATTTTCCGTGAAACTACTGCCATCGGACTTCCACAACGATATTGAAGTTCTATAATTAGGCTAATCGGACTTTTAAGGGCTCCAACTACCCGTAACGACTGTTATAGATGGCCATATGGCAACCGGGACCGACGGAACTAATGAGAATTTGAGAACATTGTCGTCACGTCTATTGTAGTTACCGGCACATATCTTGACCTCAAAATCTCGATATTGTTTTGATATAATCTATATTCTGAACAAAAATTCTGTCATTGTGCTTGGGTGAAGCGGGAATGCAAAAATTAGATAAATGTGTTAATTTTGACATCCATCTGTGTAAGCGATTCTCAAGTAAAAGTCACGCGTCATGTTGCGCGTCATCTGGCAACATCTCAAATGTTGCTCAACGTTGCCTAATACCTGCTGTACGTCGAAAGTTGACTAGTGGATACGAGGTTTTAAAAACATTGGCTAGAAGACGTTTATTGTTATTATATAACATCCGTCAAATAAATAAATCTCAATTAATTTTTATAAGTAATATTTTAGGGGTCTGCCATAAAGTATGCCACGCGAAATTTTTCCTATTTTTTGTAAACATCTTTTTTATTTCTTGTTTGCTAACGTGTTTTATGATTGACTCCTTATAGTTTTTTGTCTTATTTGTTATACGATGTACATAGTTATATTTAAGAATAAACTAACCAGTATTTTAGTTAAATCAAACAACAACTCAAATCTATTTCAGAACTTTAGTCTTCTAGCGAAAATATCAATTACAAACTCCTAAATATGACGCCATGCATTATTGTGTAATATTTACTTTTAATTTTGATATCATGGCGAAAGAACTATTTTAATTGTGTGAACGGATAATATTTTTAAAGTAATTTAATTTCATATGTTGATATTAGCTATTGTTATGCAATAGTGACTTTTTTCATAATACCTTCATATTATCTATTCTATCTATGCTCCCTTTTTTTCTCCGTACGGAAATCCCGACGGATTTTACAGACGGACACTAAAATCAATCGATAAAATTAAAATAATAATTTAAAACCAATATAATCAATTTCAATAATATAACAATTATTTAATTTATTATATTATAATTATAATTTACTATACTATTATTATTATAATTCAAATCATTCGAATGAAATTGGACGCTTTTTATTGAAAGTATCTTTCTTGTATAGGTTTTAACAATGTTTTACCTGTTTATTTCCAATTCTCCTTTACACGACTCTTAAGTGTAGCGGCCTGTAGAAAATATTGTGATAAAAAAAAAAAATTATCTGTAGGCTGTGCCTAATAGAGTTTTTAATTTCAGTTGACTCTTATTCCCATTGTATTTTTAATTTTATTATTGTATACTCCGCAACGCATTAATTCAATGAAATTAGGCGATCGCATCGTGTCATAGTACGCCTCTGAAGTTTATGTATCACAAAATTAAATCGAAAAATATGTCCGTTTTCAGTCATGTCTGCCCTAAAGAATATGCCATGAAACAAATACGTTAATATGTCATTAAAAATTATGCCAAAGTATATTAAGACATGCCGCCATATCTTACAGAGGAACCTGGAAGTAACACGCCGTCACAAAAAATATAAAGATCTCGATATCCGTCTCCTACTTTCAATATTACGTGAGAAAGGGGTCCAAATACTTAGTATAAATCTGTATAAAATAGTCTAATGATATTCAAATATCTCTTCTAACACGATGTTATATAATAAAATCGCCTCTTTAGCATAATAATCATATCTTATCTTAAATTGGTAATAAGGAATATTTATAAGTTATAATTTATGATTAGTACATGAATTTAAAATGATTAAGATTGTATAGTTATGAGCGTCACATAAAGTGCCATGTGAACCAAATAATACTCAATACATTATCAGTTACGTGTATGACGTCATTAAAGACAGAAATGATGTAATATTTACCTATAATTAAGTAATTTTATGCCACACAAAATTAAACCGAAATATATAGTCTACACGATAACAATATCTAATTTCTGCTACAAATAGTAGGTATGTCCTAAAATCAATATGTCAATACGCCTTTAAAATTTATGCCAGAGTATATTAGGACGTACAAACTTTGCGTATCAATTGAAAAATTTTCGATCAATTCAAAGATATACTTTTGTCTTTTTTAATGTTGTCTTTTTTATAATGGTTTTTGACTCAAAATTTTGTCCGAAAATAAATACGTATCTTGTTTATGAAACAAGTGTCTAAATCATAAGTTCTGTAGTGTAGTTTTCAATTTGTAACTGATAATGTATAGTGATAAGAAATTAATATTATTAATAAGTCTATCATGTAAAGTTCCTCTTATTTGTCTTTTCTCAGAAAATTAAAAAAATTGTGATTCTAAAATCTAAGTTTAATAAATGTGAATTTGACGAATATACAAGGTATTTTATTTTATAATATTATATTTTTAACAATTAATACTTACTCACAGAGCCCATTCTCGTAATATAAATCTGTCCCTTGGCAAGGAAAGTCGTGTATCACCATTTATAACACAAGCTTGAAACCAGGAGACGAACATAGGATGCTTATGGGGCCTCCCGTTAAGTAGAAGGTGCAGCGGGAACGGGATCTGAATTCCAAGAGTGCAGAAGAAATTCTCGGCTTCTCTAAAAATGTTCCAAAAGAGAGCGTACGAAAAGATATTATGTGCAGTGATGTAGCGCGAAAATCTATCGAATTCGAAGAAAAAGTACCGAGAGAGCGGAGCATTTGGCGAGCTTTGCGCACACTTTAAGAAGGTTTCTACATGGTAGGCAGCACGAGAGTGACGCCCCTGGTGTTACAAATGTCCATAGGCCACCATCACACAGGTCCAAATGACCGCTTTCCACCTGGTGAGCCGTGTGTTTGTCCGCCACCTAAGTGGTAATAAAAAATTGCAAACAGTTCGACTGTCGAACTATTGGTGGGACTAGATGGAATAAAGGAAAAAAACACAGGTTCTCAGTAGTCCGGCTGCTTATCGACATCGTAATGCTCCGCTCTTTTGATACCTACGTTACAAGTTCGATAGTTTTTCTGGTCATGGGTACAGATGTAAAAAGTAGGTACTGCCATGTACCTAGTTGTTTTCAACAAGTTCCAATATTTTAAACATTATTTTCTTTTTTCTTTCTTTTTTTTCTAATGCTATTTTAAACGTCTTCCAGAAATATCGCTAACCTTCACAATAAAAAATGAAACAACAATCTCTAATAATCAAAAACAATTTTTTTAGGTCGACAACATTCATAAAATAAATTATTCATTTATAATGGTATAAGACATCACAGCAAAATATTCACTAACTTACTGCCATAGGAAGACAGAACATAAAATACATATTGCAATTTTCAATTATAAAGGTATGATTTCGTAGCCGACGACATGAGCTCGACAACTGCAGCCGAATGCACACAACAACTGCAAAAAAACAAGTGGCAGTGTAATGTAGTCGGCGCACGCGTGTCATTGGTGTGCGTATTTACGCAACGAAGGATAAATTCGACAATATCAACCTTTCTGTGAGAATACATCTAAACTTTATCGTAAATATTCCAGCTTGTTCGATCCACAGTATGGAACGCCATAAATACTTTTTTGTCTCTAACTAGTCGCTATTTTGAACGGTTGAAAAAAGGTGGTGTCAGTATAGTTGCCACTACCTTAAAAAGGTGTGTTTTCGTTTTGTTGTACGTATGATTTGAGCTAATATGGCATTAAAATGCCACACTTAAAGCAATAATTTACTAGTAATGCACGGTATTATTAACAGTTGTATGGAGTGAGTTTGGCGACATCGGTTCTGCTACTGAAACTATCTTGTCGCATTTCGACTAGATTTTTCTGTTCTGTGGACGCAACAACACATCGTCTGCTGCACGCATCCGCAGTTGTCATCTGTCGTCGGCTGTGGAATCATACCTGGGGGCCTAGCCAAAATGCATTCGTTCCGAATCTACATTCGTCATCGCTCTGAAAATGTATGGGAGTGACATTTGTTGTCGGAATCGGATCACATGACATTCCGACAACCGATGACGAATGTAGATTCGGAACGAATGCATTTTGAATAGGCCCCCTTGGCCTCTAATCAAAGTGACATTCTATTAATGGAATCGTGTTGTCGAAACGAACCGTTTTCAATTTGTTATCAATGGATCACATGACATTGTGATGATTTTGATGATAAAAATATGTGAAATATATAGATTTTGAGTCAAAAAGATTCATATTTCATTAATTGTAGTCATATTACAGATTTGCCAATCTCATACTTCTTCTTCTTCTTCTTTTTTTAAAATGGCTTAACTAAGTGATTCCACTGACGTTTTCACCAATAGAATGTCAATTTGTCTAGCGCCTTAACACTTTTAAAATAAAATAAATATCATAACCTACAGATATAATGCGTTTATATAATACATCCGCCGCGGTAGCCTAGTGGTATGGGTAATGGACTGCTGAGACGAGGTCTCGGGTTCGATCCCAGGTTTACTATGGCACACACCAATGACTGCGATGCTTTTCGAAGTTATGTGTGTATTTATCGCAGGTTTATAAGTGCCCGGTTAATGGCAATAGGCTCGCCACCTATTACATTGGGACCTAAATATAAAAACTGGCGAAATGTGGGTGCTAGCACCTCTGCCTACCCCTTCGGGGATATAGGCGTGATACTATAAAAAAAAAAAAAAAAAAAATATAATACATCGCTAGGCCTGTAGCCGCCGAAAGAGTTAATCACCCTACAAGTATTATTTACAATACAGTAAATCTATTTGTAATAGAAACTCGACATCAAAACTCACTCAAAAGAGATAACTCACTTCTAGATGCGATTCTAGACACTCGCGATTTCGTTTAGACTTATTGCTGGTTGTTTATGCAAAGACTAAGTTATATCTATGAAGAATAATGTAAAATCGCATCAAAAAGACTTTAGCATTTGAGAACTTTCAAAACAATAAGTGTGTAGGTACGTATTCTTTATTTCGTATATAAATTGAGTTCTCTCGGTTGAGTGAGATTTGATATCGAGTTAGTTTATTACAGCAAAGCTACTGATAACTATTTACATAACGCAGAAATACTTTCTGTAACCCATAAGTACTAACTTTACAGTCAATATATGTGACACTTTAAATGGCGAGACATTAGGGTTTGGTGACGCACGTACACGTGACAAATCGCTATTAACTAGTCCTTGGTCTATGTGACAAATAAATCATTTTCCTCTAATGAGCTGTTTTCCAGTAGGTATTTATAGCTTTCCTAAAGACGCGCTAGATGGCGCAGCACGCCATTATTGGTAAAAAGAGTGTGTTGTCACATCTAGTGTTCCCTAATTTATGGACAAAATGTTCTTTGGTTTTTGGAGCATATGTATGCATACTTTTTCAGCTGACGACCAGCCTTGTCCACATCCAACCTTAAAGCCCTAATCCATTGATTTCGTAGTGTAATATCTTGTGGAATCAAATATTTTCCTTGGTTTCCATAGTTATGAACAGCACACTGTGACCGCATATTGAATATTAGTTACGTATTACTGAATACAAAGATTATTGTTTATGTAGGTATAAACTTATTGAAGTTACAATGTTATGTACAAACAAACTTCAACGCTTCAGTCAGAAACAGCAATTAATCTAATTAAGACATTCGGTCAGTTCTTTCTTGCCACAGACTGATTTGGCCTCCACAATAGAAATTAAAAAAGTACCAATAACTATGCTAGCGCCATCTCCATATGATTTTAAAAACCAACTGACAATATACTTACTGGAAAACTGCTCATGTCACGGTGACAAAAGTCTCTGATAAGCGATTGCAAATGCTTTCTTATCAAAAATTCTCGCTGAAGGAAACAACTTTTATATACATAGTAATAAAACATCTCAGATTCAAAATAAATAATGAAATATATCCTAAATAAATCAATTTAGGTTGGTTTTCTAATCAAGTAAGCTTTTCTTTGCCTTATTGAATAAGTACCTAACTATAATACATCAGTTCTAAATATTACAGTATTTGACTAGACTCAATCTTAATTATATTTTTATACATATTTTGGTACGTTTTACCCAATATTTAAATTGTAACAATTAATTTTATTGGGATTTAACTTATCTCTATAGAATAATCAATTTTACATTTTTTTTATTTATAATAAACTACAACACTAAAGTGATCACGATTTGAACATTATTTTTTTGGAAATAAAATGCAGCCGGCCAAAGTTGATTTATAAAAAAAAGAGGGGACCTTAATATTTACTCTTGAAGATAAACAAATGGTCTCACTGTTAAGGCTATAGAAGATGGAAGATCAATGCTAAGATATAGTCAGAGAAGTAGAAACATGAAAAGCGGTCTCCGATCACCAAATTCGTCGGAGATACAAGACAGTGTCTCCTGTTCCAACTCTAATACCGTCCTACAGAATACCACAGCTAATAATAACCTTGTGTTGTGTTCCCGACGATGAGAAGGGTAGCCAGAGTTCACTGCAGAGGTTATGTACTGTCAATGGGAAGACTAATTCATCTCCTGCGTAGGCGGCACAGAAGCTCTCTTCACCCACCAGCTCTTCAAGACTTAAAAGGTTTCTGGGAGATTGATAGCGCGAGTGTGACACCCCTGGTGTTGCAAGCGTCCATGGGTTACGATGACCGCTTTCCATCAGGTGGCATTTCAGAAGACGCTAGCAGAATGCTGTTTATTGGTACACAGGAAGACAATGCTTTATCAGTAACGGATGAGGTTGGGGACTCTATTTCAAATTACACCACACCGAACTTCACTTAAGGTCTCATTTTCCATCTCATCTCTCTTGTTAAGGAAGCACGCAAGCTTTTAACCTACTCAAGGAATATATTCGTTTATTTGTACCTAAAACGTGTCTTTAGCGTCTGCTATGAGTGTTATGAGGTCATTCTTATCGTCTTGGGGTCAGGAGGGCTCCGGCGCGGGCGCTGGTACCGATGACAGAGGTGGTGTCGTCGAAGCCCCCTGTTGCGATAGTTCTGCCTTGACGCGGCGAGCAATGTGTGATCGCGTATGTTTGCGGAGATGATCCTTACGATAAAAACCTGCAACAGATCAACGAAACTATTAAAAAAATGTAAATCAATTTGATTAGTTTTCTTTCATGCTAGACAAGACAGTATTTGAGGTATTTTTTTAAATAAATAATAGGTAAGGTACCTGTGTGAGGAGGTCACGAGTTGTAATAAGACCTGAGAACATCTAAACAAAGTGACATTCCATTGTTGGAATCGCGTCGAACGAATCGTTTTCAATTTGTTATCAAAGGATTACTTCTTCTTCTGTAGGATCGACGGCATTTTGGAGTTGTCATCGTGGTGTAGTAATTCGTTTCGCGGCAGTGCCCAGTCACGGAGAGGGCCCGAGCATAGGTTTCGCTCTTTGGGAAGGCTTACTTGTCTATTGACACTGAGGCGATTTTAACACTTTTTTTTTACTGAATGTCACTCTATCTGGAGCCCATAATCGGTAGGGGAAATACACGACGCGATAGTCCTCACCTTTCCCACACTCGTTGCAGATATGCCTCTTCTCCCCGGAGTGTATGACGAAGTGCAGGGTGAGTTGCTCCTTGCGCTTGAAGGCCTTGAGGCACACAGAGCACACGTGCGGCCGCTCGGGGTTGTGCGACTGCTTGTGTCGCGTTAAGTGATCTTTACGTTTCAGGGCCGCGTTGCAAATATCGCAGATAAACCTGTAAATAGTTGAGTTTATGAATGGCATGTAACATAGTTTCGATACCCAGAATGACCTCTGTCCTCCGTGAGTGCGGACCTGGGGGCTGCGGCTGCGGCGCAAAGTGCGTCTCCCTATATCCGGAGGCTAGATGGAAACACCTTGGTTCATCTCAAAGAGAAATCCCCGGATATGCCGGAGGGCGAGAGATATGTCTTGTATAATCTCACCTCCAGCAATCAAATCATATGGGTACATATACGACGTGCGTTTTAGTCGGTTTGAGTCCGATATAATCACCGACTTTGGTGGAGGCGGTATCCATGGGGATTGTGCGCACAGAAGAAAAAAAGAAAAGGGAGAATTCTTCAGGATTCTAGGATTTGAATCTACTCCGAGATCTCTTGACGGTAAGGTTGCTTCCAACGAATAAGCTGCAGTACCGTTAGCATGCAAAACTACCGAATTCGTAATGTAAAGGTATCGAGAGAACGGAGCATTGCAATTGGCGGGCTTCACGTACGCACCTTTATATTACAAATTTGTGGTTTGGTTAATAATTAGGAGAATCGAGGGCCTGGTTTATCAGCCCGAAAACATAAAAAAATATTCCTGTTTTTGCTTTGAATTAAAAAGTTAGACAATTGATTAGGTTTTAATAAACATTTGGTTACCTTCTTTCCATTGTGTGTCCAACTAAATGTTGCTCCAGCAATTCTCGTTCTGGATATGCCATGTGACATTCTGGACAGCAGTAGAGAGTGCTGCCATCTGTTGAGAAATATGTTTAACTCTTAAAATTCTGTGGATTTTAATATTTTCAGCTTTCACAGGAGCTCTATCCGAGGGTCACAATGTAGATTGTTAGTTGTTGCATTAATATCGATTTCAAAGATACACTACTGAAAAAGTAAAGAATGACAGTATTATCTATGGACATAAATGTAACATCCATGGACCTATGTAATATTCATGCACCTATACAACATCCATGAACCTATGTAACATCCATGAACCTATCTAACATAAATGGACCTATGTAATATCCATAGACCTATTTGATCTCCATAGACCTTAGCAACACCCATGGACCTATGCAATGTCCATGGACTTATGCAAGATCCATGGACCTATGTAACATCGATGGACCTATGTAATATCCATGAATCTATGTAATATCTATGGACCTATGCAAAATCCATGGACCTATGCAACATCCATGGACCAATGTAACATCCATGGACCAATGTAACATCCATGGACCTATGTAACATCGATGGACCTATGTAATATCCATGAATCTATGTAATATCTATGGACCTATGCAAAATCCATGGACCTATGCAACATCCATGGACCAATGTAACATCCATGGACCAATGTAATATCCATGGACCTATGTAACATTAATGTGATATGTATTGTGTACATCTGGGTCAGTGTACTCTTACCTAACGCAGTAGTGAGTCGTATCTCGCCAGGCTTTGGTCTCGGTTTCTTCTCCTTCATATTTTTCTTTCTTCTCTTCTTCTTGGATATGCTGATGGTGTTGGGGTTCGCGTTCACTGCCTGGTTCACTATTGTCGCCGTCTGTACCACTACACTGTTCACTGCGTTGTTTGGCATCTGAAGGAAAAAGTTTAGTTATTTTTTCCTTGTTTTATTGGACTTAGGTGGCAGACAAGCACACGAACCAGTTGATAGAAACTGATTACTGTAGCCTATGGACGTTTGCAACCCCAGGGGTGTCACATTCGTGCTGCTGACCCTATAGAAACCTTCTAATGCCCTTCTTGAAGAGGTGGCGTAAGCAGGGCGGCGTTTTCTGCCGCCAACGCATGAGACAAACTAATCTGCCCGTTAAGAGTACAAAAAACTGTCCAGTGAGAGAACAGTAGCGGTTTTGAAGATGGTTCGTGTAGAGGCGAAACACGTGTCAAGTTTTGTTCTTCGCATTTGCCGAATATTCAGATTCAGATTGTTTATTTGTATAAGCATGTGTACCTACAATACATATATTACATAATCTGCTAATTGTACTATGCGAACAGGTGAAATTATGCCACGTCTACATTTTACCGTGAACGTGTCAGAATTGCGTGTCTGTCGCGTATTCAGCTGCGTGATAGCTGAGTTTAAACGCAACCTTCAATCAACTAGTGGCCGTGTCAGCACAACTCTAGTCTGTGTGATTATGTGCCACAAGTTGTTACGTTCACACTCGACGTCATGTCTTGATGCCACGCTGTTCGGTCCGCTGTTCATGTCACAAATCTCGACGCACCTCTCACTCTAAGTACCTATGCTATTTTTTTTTAATACAACTTAGGTCGCAGACAAGCACGCGGCCCACCTGATGGTAAGTGGGTACCGTGGCCAAGTAACACCAGAGGAATAACACTCGTGCCGCAACCCCTGTAAGAACAGAGACATTCTGTGTCGTCAGCGCAAAAGGATAAGCCTTTGGTTTTCCCACGGACTACACAAAACCTCTCTAGTGAATTCTGGCTTCCCTACTCACCACCGGAAACACAACACAAGGTTATTAAACGGCGATATTCTGTAGGGTGGAGGTACTTCCCCAGTCGGACTGCTCGATTGGGACGGATATATCGTCGTGTATATATGCTATAATGATAATTTATAGGAACTGCACTTACCGATGCAATAGTTGGCATTCCATTCAGCGCGTTCGCATTGACAGTAGTAACAATAGTGGGCTGTTCTTCTCTCTTGTTCTCGATGCCGGTGACAGGTGTAGAGTACTTCAGGAGGTGATGTAATGGCAGTGGCAGGGCTGACAGGTAGTCGGCCACGCCGCCCCCTAGCGTCTGCCACGTAGAACTGTCCGTCACGTCTCCGATGCCTGACGTACATTGTACTATGGTAGGTAAATGATACGTGGTGATAGTGATGGTTGTGATGGTGATACATTTAGATGGCGATGATTATATGATGATATATAATTGTTTATAATGTACAATACATAGAAACAGCCAAACCAATATATACGTACTTACATATTCATGCATCTAAATATTTGCACTGTGCGGAAATGAAATTTTGAAATTTTGAGGCATGCGCATATTTTTTTTAAATTGGTTTTTATTTTTATTGCAAGGAAACTGGACTCGTAGAGACATATAATACGTTTTGCAATGTTAATCGATTCCTAATTAAAACTTTAACAAAAACGTGAAGTCAACTTCAAGAAGCACAATAAAAAAGAAGGTATATTTGAAAAATATTAGGTATTTTTAACAGAATCTAAAAGATCAGTAATACTTGAAGGTCAGTAATGCGTGAAGAAGAAGCAAAGTTGTGTTCATTGACTTACTGATGAACTCAGCGGGTGCTGTGGCCGCGGCTCGCTCAGGTCTCACTTCTTGCTTGATGGCACGCGCCAGGGCCGCCGCCTCCTTCGGCTCGTGGAGCACCACGAGCAGTTGCTGGCCCTGCTGCAGCGGTGTCGCTTGAACTGCAATACGTTTGTTGACAGTCAACTTAAGGCTGGGACCCTGTTCCCTAACATCACGTAAGTCACGTTTTCTAAACCGCCTAAAATCTTTTGTTACGTGAATTGGTTTTTTCTTTTTAATCGATCTGAATAGATAGGTATATCAAAAACACTATCCAACTCGGGATGCGGTGTGAATGAGGCACTCCACCTTACTGCACTGCTCTATAAAATGTATAAACACAGAAAGACGCAACATGTGAATTATAATGAAACGACGAAGTATAAGAAGGTACGATCAAGAGTGGAATCAACCATTTTTTTTTGCTATTTATATGTTTTCCCGCCATTGTGAAAAATTATTCATAACTCGTTTTCACTGTTGAAATTAAAGTTATTTTTTATATTTTGATGATTACCTACCAATTTCGGCTGTCTTACGGCCGCCGCCGCGCCGTCTCAATAGCGCCTCAATGGTAATCTCCAACTTTATAACTTGGTTCATTAAAGAAAGGTTTTATAAATGGCGGACCTTATCACTTCCTCTCGCTCGCACACTAGTACTGTCTATACTCACTCACGCGCGTACCGTCAACACAAAAAAATATTGATCTTTATTTTCTTCCACGCTCTGTGCTCTTGGCGCGATGCATAAAAGAAAGGATTCTTAAATGTCGGCTTGTACTTGCGGTGACAGATAATACACCTAGCATATATTTTTTTTTTTTTCAGTTTATAAAAAATATAAACAAGACCGTTGTTCATAATAATGTTAGTTCTCCTCCGTATAGAATGTGATATACGTTCCTTTTTCAGGATGAAAGGACTCAATGTGCGTTTAAAAGGATTCTATGTGTAAAAGTAGGTACTGTTTCCGATGAAAACAAAAATAGATGCCGTCACGTGTCTTTCTAATTTTTAACATTCACGCGGGCGAAGCCGCCAGCCGCAGCTAGTTAGAAATTATTACGACCCGGTCTTGTTTTTATTATTTTTCATTTGAAAAAAAAAAAATTGAAATTTTGTATGCTAGCTGTACAATCTGTCAACGCAAGTACAAGCCGCCATTTATAAAATCTTTCTTTAATGTACCAGCTTATACACACTCGTACATACCATAATATATTTTCTTTACTACAGTTAAATTTTTTAACAACGTACAAAAGTACAGTTACATACAAATCCCATTGCAAACTATATATTCTGAACATCTGTGCAGCATAGGCACATACTCCTAGGTGGAAAGGAAACTTTAGTATTATCTACCTTGGTGTTGCTGCATCATGGTGGCCATAAGATCATGGTGCAGCTCTTCCCGATACTCCCTCTTGTCAGCTCTCTGCTCCGCTTTGAGCTGCTGGTGAACGGTCTCCGCTTGCACATAGCTCGCTTGTCCGCCATACGCAATGCTGCCGAGGTTCACCGACGATGAAGCCGATATGGTTTGATATTTCACTCCCGTGTTCACTACAATAGTTTGAAAATGATAAAAACTTCTGCACACGTCAAGTTACTCGTCACTACTTATTCTTTAAAGTAATTTACCGGTATGTAAAGGTGCAATGCCAGCGAGCGCCACAGTGCCCGGCTGTGCACTGCTAACCACCACGACGCTCTCTGCCTGCCTGAACTTGACCCCATCAACCGATAAGGTGCCTGTCCCCGGAGCCACCGCGAACTGCACCCAACCGCCCCCACCTGCAGTCTGATACCGCGTTTCCTGCAGAACTCCTCCCGAAGTACTGCCACCGCCTTCATATCCAAATTTTGCAGCAAATTGATGTATGTTAGGGATCGCTGCCGCGGTCGGAATATGCCCAGTAAACGGTGCGAAGTTCATCGCAGTTTATTGTATCTGAAAACGCAGTCATCGTCGTTACGCGAGCGATTACGTCGGGGGAATAAGGTCGCACACGAGGTACGCAAAGTGCACTCGTCCTGTCAGCAGGTGGAGTACCTACACGATGCGAGCCACAACAAAGTGAATAAAGGGTGCGGCCCCTAGTAGGGCGCGCACTCAACCCCCGCCATTCTGCCTCACCCCAGTCATTTCTAACACTTTATTTTTACCGGCCCGCTCCGTCTCACACCATCAATCCCCGAGCGCGCACTTAGAGGTCGTCCGACCGAGAATTTAGGTACAACAGGAAGGTATCAGAATCCTTACCTTGCTCCGATTAAGAAAATGTCTTTTCATAACGTTTTAATAGTTCGTCTTCGATGAAATATGCTAGGTGAGAGTGTATCTGGTGCGCAAACATGCTGCGCGGATGGTCGTTGCGCGTGCGCGATGCGGCCGTGACGCGGGGAGTTGAAGGGGTGAGGCTACTTGCCCGGCCCCGAAGGAAAGCGCGCCCAGTGCGCCTTGAAGCTAAATAGCATAACCAAACGCGACCCTATTGTGTCTCAAGGGATTTATATGAGAAAGTCTGCAGTCGGGTTCTAGACACGTTTAAGGTTGGACGTGTATAATTTTTAGGAGACATAACTCATCGTAAGTATGTACGTAAGTAATCGGGAGCACCTGTGTGTTGTTTGTAAGACTTACAATAAAATTTAAAGTAGGCATACATATCGGCGCGGAGCTTGAACCTAAGTTGCGCGGAAAACGAGGTTATGGAGTGCGTAGATTTTTTTTTGGTATAGGTAGGTACTATGATTTGTAGATTTGAACTCGTCAACCATGGGGTGTCCCCATGTGATCTTAAAAGACTACAACACGTGCCTATATGTATACTTAGTGGTAGGAGGAATGTATTGTGAAGGTAATTAAGTAATTGACGAGTCGTTGTCGTCACTTGTATAAGGAATCTGTTTATTGACAGTCATTTTAATTTAAATTGAAAACATCTTCAGCACTCTTGGGAAAAAATTTATGTCAAACTGTATCGACCTAAATATGTGTCTACTAATACTGGTTAATACGAAAGTCTAATTCCACTATCCATTCCACTCCATGCGTTGCCTGAGGTTCACCAATTGCTTGTTACTAGTAAGTACATAATGTAACATTTCGTTGACCCTCTGATCAGTAGTTTAATAGCCAGGGTTCCAGCCCATCATGGCCTTATACTAACTCCTAGCCTTATAGAGCGACAATAAAAATGGGCCTATTTTTCCCCGTGCTGGGAAATCCCCAAGGATACCCCCCGCCGAAGTCAGCGAGGGTGGTTATGTCGGACTCGAACCGACCAAAACCGCTCGGCCGTCTAGGGCCACCAGTTGCCGAAGGGGAGTTAGCTCTGGCATATTTCTCACGCCCCGGTCGGATCAGTGAGAATGAAACTTCTAGGGATGAAATTAAAAAGAAAAACTCGAAATCAGTGATTTATTCTTATGGTGTCTTCTTAATAAATATTTTTCATACAAAAGTTTACACTTATTACAGCTCCATACTGAAGTTATATGGTCTATTATCTATGTCTTATCCTTATAATACTTCCAACTAATTTCTTTATAAACGAAATAAAAATACCGAGCCTTTAGAGCCGATTTTTCAATCATCAGAAAATTTAAGCATTTTTCTTAAAAATTCATGCTTTAGAAAATACAGGATGTTAGTGCAACGCTCCCGAAAACGAAATCAGAATAATACCACAATAATACTGCCCATTGTAATAAAATTGGGCTACTTTTTTAAATCGCAATTTTTTTTTGATACGAATTATGCTAAGAAAAGATAAGCATAATTCACGCAATAATACTATTGAAAGGGTTAAAAAAAAAACAAAAAAGTAAGGCAATGTAAAATTTTGTTAATCAGCTCAGTAGTAGATATTTTCGGTTTTCGGGTGCGTCTTCCTAACATTATGTATATTGTAGATTAAAAAATCGAATCATTAATGATAAACTACTAACTTTATCAGACGAATTAAAGTTCTCGACCGAAGTACATATAGTATAGCCTAAAATTACAAAAAAAAAAATTAATAACTTTTTGAGATTTAGATTAGCAAACAAGCTAGGCTACGATACGATATTACAGATACAAAGACTAACTTAAAAAATAAAATGTACAAAAATACAATATTTTATTTAAATAAAATACTAAAAAAAAAATATTAAAGAACATTCTATGAGGATACAAAAAATATCTATGTACTCGTACGACCTTATTAACCGAGTTATAAAAAGGAGGAGTTTCTCACTCACACACTTTCAATTAAGGGAACCGATTTTGTTGATTCCTGTTTTATTTAAAAGCTAATGCTTCTTTATAGACGAAGTCCTAACTTCGAGGTCGTGTGGGTACATAGATAAGATTTTTATCTAATATTTAGATATGGGAGCGATTCTGTTAATTTAAATCATAACGAAAGAAAAATGCCATTCTATTTTAGACTTTATTGTTGTGCAGGTAATGTCTAAAATTATACGGCATTTTTTGCAGTGTGCGTAATTTGCGGCACAGTTTTGGAGTTTATTCATTACAAACATATTCACACACAATACTTCTTTTTTCTCTTTATAATATTAGTGTAGACTACCATCGACTACGTAGGTCAGATGTGCAGTTTTGCTATGACTTAAATTAGCAGAATCGGGGTCCTGGTTTTTATAGACTTAGTCCTGATATGCAAACCGTCTGTATCGTATATAATATGCATTGAAGCACCTTGAACGTCCTAAGTCTACGCTAATAATATACAACATGCCACGATTCATAGAAGCGGTACAGAACTTAATACTAAGTACAAAAATATAATTCGAAAACAATTAACACCTACATTAAAGCTGACAATATTAATAATGTATGGTGGAAGGTTCATGTTTAACATCAGTGGCGTGGGGTAATATAACCCGATGCCTGCTGGCTTGCTCTGCAAAAGGAGGCCGTGGGGTCGACGGACACCGAGCACACTCAATAATATTGACAAATACACATTTCCAATAATATTGAGTGTGGTGGGTACATATCATTGAATTATATACAGGGTGAGAGGAAAATACTTCTGAAAATGAAAACAGGGAATACTACTGACTATTTTAACAAAGTTGGACTACTTTTTTTCAATCGCAATATATTTTTTGGTGCGTACCATAAGTAATAAACCCATTTATTAGCATATTTCCCGCAATAATACTATTTAAAAGGTTTAAAAATTAAAGTGAGTACCAAAAAAAAGTATTGCTATAAAAAAATGGCCCAATTTTGTTGAACTGGTCCATAGTAGGTATCTCCTGTGTTCGTTCTCGGAACCGTGCCACTAACACCTGTATACTATACACATACACACAACATTTTTGACATTATTTATATTTTATTGTCAATATTATTGTGCGGTAATATATTAGCCTTAAATACATATTTTTGATGTATGTATTGTTTTAAGCGATGGGATTTCTAGAGCTGCCATATTTGAGTTCGGTGATCTATATTTTAAATTATCGACGGTTAAAAGCAAAAGGGTTCAAGCGACAATAGACTTTTAACAAGAATTAAAACCTTATTTACAACTGTAGTTGTTCTGGTCTTTTAAAGGTCGATCTTATTCCTCAATGTTCCTAATAATTAAAGTATTTTAAAAATAAGCACGACAAATACTGAAAATGAAATTTGTTTGTTGCTGTCAGAAACTCCAATACATTTCGGACTAGGAAAATCATTGGTGCAACCTTTTTAAATCATTGATTTTATCATCAAATATCGATTATTTAATCATTTAAATGAGTCTGAACTCGTTAATAATCTCAAATGAAATACTCCTTGATTAGATGTACTATTTTAAATAAGTCAGTTGAATTACATGATCTTCGGTTGTGCTAGGATAACTTTTAGTGGGCCATTCATACAATTCTTACATACAAACTTATAAGGATATAGGACAAAATGGAAAAGCATGGGTTAATACATTAAGAACTTAAGATTTACTGGTTTTACATCAAAGTCTAACGATGCAGATGATTATAAGGGACGGATTTACACGAAAAACACTATTTTCATAATATGATCGGTATCCTAGCACACCAGTTGAATACTACAAATAAAATATCACAATGCTATGGAAAGATAAAAAGTTTGAATAAAAATAAAGGCACGATGGGAAGCGAAAAGCGATTAATGATATAAATATCACAGTGGGAATGATATTTACAATGTGGGATGAGCTTGCGTTAAATACACTAGTCAAATGTCATTTCAGGTTGCGTATTTACCTTCCCGTGTTGAATTGGAGGCAGTATTACTTTGAACCCGCACGGGTTCCTCAAAAAACCTTTACAAACCCGTGTTTATCTAAAATACAATATCGTTTACACTAAAATACAAGTAAACATGTTTAATACAAAATTGGTTAAAGATTTGTCAAAACTTGTAGGAGGCCTGTTAGGACACAATTACTTGTTATAATATACATGTACTGAGACCGTCTTAAACAAGTTGTACACAAGTTTAAAATACATTTGCGTTCGCACTGTAATATGTCGCAACATATTACCACTTGTCGAATACAATTGTTTTAAACCTTGGTCAAAACGAGGAGATAGAGACTCGCGTGATCCAATCGCGCACGGGTTTGATGTCCAATTGTTCTTCCAAACACGTGATCAATTCTAGGCTAGCGCGTGCTCAAATGGAGTGACAAACCCTTGCGTGTTTCAAAGCAATGCTGCCACCAATTGAACACAGGACTGTAAATACGCTTCCAAGTTTGGAAATTGTACATACTGCGGTAAGATACAGAAAATCTTAAGTGTCTCTATCATGTTTTCCTATTATACGTCATCTCGTCAGTTTCATATAGTCAGACCTGAAAATTGGTTGACAAACCGAATCTAGTGAACTATTTTGTCAATGTATATTTGGATAGCTATATGATAGTAAAGCTAGTAAACATTCATCATTTTGATCTGGATTCAGCTTAACACTTGATCATTCGTACTAAACAGAACACACTTTGAACGCGCGGTCGATGTTTTTCGGACGGACAGAAAGTAGTCATAACGGAAAAATGTAATTCATATGCTTATAGCAACATTGATATATCATTGTGCGTGTTATAACATGTGTATTAAGGGCGAATTTACCTATATGCTTCTCAAGTGAGACGCTTGATTGCTGCTGTGGCGTGTGGCCCCCCCTTACTCTCTTACTACCAAGTTTCGGCAATGTGTAATTCAATATCGAACTCGGTCCGAGTACTATAAACTTGGTCGTTGAAATTCTATAGTGTGGCGACTTACAAGCTAGTCGTCAGTCGAATCGAAACAAAAATGGCTATTGAGTATCGTAAACCGGGATGGATAAGGATTAAACGATGAATATGACTTTTTTTAAGCGAAACTATGGGCTTATGTAACAATGAACAGAATCATCAAATATATGTATGATGAACCAGCTTCTAATTTTGTAAAATTAATTATGAAAACAAATCTAATAATCTCTATTTACCTCTTGATTCCTATTCACCCAGTTTTACTCAGAAGTATATGTCGTAAACTATTATACACTTCTCAATAAACCGTATAACTTTACGTATAGCCTATAGTCGCGAATCAGCGATCAAACAAGGTAATCTAATGAATATTTTTAAATAAGGTAACCTATGGCATTCATCCAGAACAACATTTGTTCATTATAAGAACAAACATGCAGGAATATGTCTACACTTTATGAATAGTTTGGGATAATATCATGTCATGGTTTTTCAGTTCATACAAAAGTAACAACACTTGATATGATTTAAAACTGTATGCAATATTATGAAAAAAAAATTGGTCTATACATATCCAAAACTGATCACTTGCACTCAGCTTGGCTGCATATGCATTATGTCTTCGCTTCTCCTCGGCCAATGAAGTCGAAACAGGGCCTCTAAATATAATGAAATTCTATTGATGGAATCGCGTCGAAGCGAACCGTTTTCAATTTGCTTTTAATAAATGAATTACTTAACTCTGTGGTGATTTTAATCATCACTACATAGTGTAAAATAAAGTCGCGTTCTCTGTCCCTATTTTTCTTGTCCCTTTGTATGCTTAAATCTTCAAAACTACGCAACGGATTTAGATGCGGCTTGTTTTAATAGATAGAATGGTTAAAGAGGAAGGTTTATATGTATATAACATTATGCTACAACAAACAGGTGCGGAGCAGGAATGAAAAATATTTCAAAAACGGGGTGACGCAGAAGAAGTTGCGCGGGTCAGTATAGTAAATAATAAAAATATGTGAAAATATTTCGAGTCACAAAGATTGAAATGTGATTGAATTTTTATTGTCATATTACAGATTTATGTCAATCCTAAGCTTTATTAAGCAATCCACTGGCGTTTCCGTCAACTGTATATCAGTTTGTCTAGAGCCCCAGATATGTCTACGTCATAACGTTTTGATCATGTGGCACCATTTTTCAGCGAATTCATTGGTCGTAGAGAAGCAAATAGACATGTCTATCTGATGGTATAAAAGATCGATGTTACTTCTATACCCCATTTTCGGATATCTATATTGGCAATCTAAGAATTTATAATTTCCTTGTACTCGCAGCCAAATAATACATATTTGTAATCTTATAAAACATGATTTTAACAAGTTTTACTAATATCCTATACATATATAACACTAAAGTTTATTTCATATCTCGGCAGACACACAAAAGCGTTGTATAATAATAAAAATAAACAAGAGAAGTATAGAAATTTTGTTGTTACTAAGTAGTACTTAACTAGAATATTGTCTTTCTTTCTCAGCAACACCACTGATATCTTACACCACAATAGAAAAGTATAAAGAAGTAGTTTTAAAGGCAAAAACGCAATCTCTTTTTAATCTATGTTTATTTCTACATAATCTGTTCTCACTGCAAGAAAATGCATAGAGAAAAGACGTGTACCATCAGTCTGTTTTATAAACTAATTTTATTTAGTTACAATAATCTTAAAAAGAAACTAAAAACACTAAAATTTTCTTATTTTTAGTAGTAAGTACATAATTTGAAGTGCAGGAGATATCGCAGTACCAGTGGCGTGGATAGAGTTTTTAGACAGGGTAGGTAATAGGTAGATAGACATTTCAAAGTGCTTACCTAACAATCGTGGGCGTGCATTCCATAAAGGCATAAATAAGATGATTTGGGAAGTTTATGCAGTGCCTATTTGTCTTTATGGAATGCATTCCACTGTACAATAACAAGTAAAATTGAATTTAAAAAATATATATGTAATAAAAAACTAAAGAGATATATGTAGCAAATTCATGATTTTCAACGTTTTTGTGTGTCGGCCTATAGCACGCATGCCGATCTTTAATCATATGTATATAAATTAATGAAGGCTCCGGCTAAGCCTAACAATTGACAGCACATGTATAAAATTAAAAATAATTTACTTCCTAATTAGACAGACTTCTCTATCGCTCGGTTATGACAGACGATTATATTCCGCTTTATAATAAGTTTAACAGAATTAATAGCCCATGTACAAGTTACACGATTTAAGATTAAACACTAGAATCAATTCATTTACAAGTTCATTTCACCTTAAATTATTACAGAGGAGAAAATCTCATCAAGGACAGCTTACTTCATTTGTAATTCCTGATATAATGACTATTTTAGATTAAGATTAATAAATAATTTATGTTAGTTACTATCTTACCTCCGGCAACTAAGGACCCAAAGATGGCGTGCGTTTTAGTCGGTTCGAGTCCGACATAATCTCCCAAACCGGCTTCGGCGGGGGCGTATCCGTGGGAATTTTTCGTACGATAAAAAAAGAATAGAAGAAAATTTCAAAATGAGATTTCTTTATAGTTTGACGACGAAATTCGTAGTTTGCGCCAACGATAAGTTTTCTCCTCTGCCATAATTTAACAGAAAATATGTATATTATTGACAAAATACTTATTACTTTACAAATACTTATTTCAATCTCATCATATAAGTTTAACAGTGTGTGGCTGTTTCATTATTAGCATACCCTGTATTGTAAGCATATCCATTTATTGATAACTTTTCTTCTGCGCAACACGTGTCTCATTCAATGCTATATTGTGCACTAGACTTAACAATACCAGTCCCAAGTTATTCACAACCGACTACTGACAACTTAGATGCAAAAAGTAAACTTGTCATTTAAACACGCTGATTTTATAGTTGTTTCGGAAAATATGGACACACAGTTTCGATAACAAAATCGTTTGGAAGTTTTAATTGACCGAAAGAAAATAATAATTAATACTTCCAAACGATTTTACTATTGAAACTTGGCCAAAAATAATTCTTTTTCCGAAACGACAATAAAATCACCTTATATAAAACAATTTTGTTTTGTTTTTGTGCATATTGGATAGTTTCTTTATACAGTACACGGGTAATTTGGTAAATTAAAAAAAAAGGGTGAAAGTTCGGTTAACATTGTTTTTGCAGTGTTCTCTCTATAGTACATTGACTGACGGTTTGATATCTACACTAGAGTTTTAACCGTTCGATTTTATAACATATCAGAACTATACCTTCGGTTTCAACTACTCTATATAGATATTAGTCTGCTGACAGCGATGTATATGATGATAGAAATAACACTACCAAATCAAAAGAACCGATCTTGGCAATTCATTCTTTTCCCAACATGCCAAGACAGGTATGGTTAGACAGGCTGTAGTTAGTTAATCTGAGCAACTTCGAACGTTTTAAATATTCACCGAACCGATTTTAATTTTATTTTTATTTAAAAATCGACGTATAAATGTATGTGCAGTCAACAAAGGAGATACGGTACTATTTTTTCATATAATGTATGTAAATGTGATACCGTATCTCTTTTGTTGAATGTACCAGTACATTCTACTACTTGGTATACAACATTCATATTGTTCGTTTACATTTAATACGAATCTAATATTAATTTAGATACTGTTTTTCGTATAATTTTATGATATTGAGTGATTTCACTAACACAACATTTCTGTAAATTTGAATTGGAAAAAGTCGACGTTCATCGAGACTTAACCATGATTATATTATGACAACTAAGCTAGCTGTACACATTTAAGAAAGGCAAAATTCATTATTTCTGATGCAGTTATAGAAAAATGAGCACAATAATTGCTTACAAATTTCAGTAACATACTTTGTTGAAATAAAATTATTATTAACGGATTCGACAATTTGTAATCCGACAACATCAATTTTATTTTCTGTCCGTACCTGTAACTTGTCAGGGCGAGCGTGAAAATAGCACATACAAATACCCAATCGGAAATGTTCAAATGAACCGAGCGATCACACACACACAGAGTCGACACGAGAGTCAAGAGCAGTGGGCCCGGCTGGCGGCAAGCGGCGCGGTGACGTCACGTGTGGTTGGCGAGCAGCGCGTCGAGTACGTGCGCGTCGTGCGCCTGCGCCTGCGCCTGCGCAGCCGCCAGTGACGTCACCACGTGCTGCGGGATGTTGATCTGGACCGGTACTGCCGAGTTCGAGCTCGTGGGGATCTGCGGCGAGAGACAGTATTGTTACGTTGTATCAATCGCAGATTGCTGTAGCCGCGGTAGCCTAGTGGTATGGGTTATGGACTGCTGAGACGAGGTCTCGGGTTCGATCCCAAGTTTACCATGGCCCACACCAATGATTGCGATGCTTTTCGAAATTATGTGTGTATTTATCGCAGGTTTATAAGTGTCCGGTTAATGGCAATAGGCTCGCCACATTGGGACCTAAATATAAACTGGCGAAATGTGGGTGCTAGCACCTCAGTCTACCCCATCGGGGATATAGGCGTGATATTATAAAAAAAAAAAAAATTAAAAAAAAAATTAAAAAAAAAAATTAAAAAAAAGAAATTAAAAATAAAAAAATTAAAAAGCAAGGTGTGACTCACGTGTATAGTGATCTCGGGCAAGATGTTGTTGTGCGTGGTGGCGGGCGCGGCGTGGTCGTTGGCGGCCTCGTCGCGTGCTCGCTTGCTCTCGTGCGAGCGCGTGTGCTTGCGCAAGTGGTCCTTGCGGTAGAAGCCTGCGGGCACGGGGACAGCTGTACTTCTACTTCATATTTGAGCCATACAAATCGAAGTTCTCGCGCTAGTACAATATATTATACAACAACCCAACGACAACCGTTGGGTCGGGGCCCGTCAGGCGTGATCCTTGCCTGGTCGGAGGATCCTCCCTTTGTGTTGGAGGGACATCACATCCCGTTCCTCCACACACACACTTAACTTGATAATATACAGTACATTTTATTTTCTATTGTGCTGACATCCCGTTATTTGGTCCCATAGAAATTATAAGTTTAGATATAGTTTAATTTTAATTTGCCATGTTTGTTATTGTATTCTTATGATGATGACGATTGATACAATAAAAATACAGAATCTTTTTTTTCCGAATTTCTGTCGATTTAATTATAGGTTGTATGAAGTAATTATGAATGCAGCAGCATTTTTAAAAATGGAGAATGTTTTCTTCAAGGGAAATTAACTATATCCAGTATTTAGAGTACATTTCTATGGACGGTTGATAATTTAAATCCTGATTATACAGCGTTCTACAATACTTTTATTGATATGATCAACATTTAATAGTTTAATAGTCAGTTAAATCACACACTGAAATAAAACCAGTTTATTTTTATTTCGTTCACTTTACATGATTCCATTTCATTTTAGACTTTAACAGTAAAGCTGTAAAATCTAAAGTTCTATGGCATTTTTTATTATATCAGTGGTTTAACAATGGTTCACAATTACTAGAATCGGGGTTTAATTTTTACGCCTTATATGTATTTATCGAGATAAAATTAGTGAACAATGGTTTCATTTTAATGCTATGACCATTGTATGACAGTGTATGTAGTAGTGAGTAGCCGTACCTTTCCCACACTCGGTGCACATCTCGGTCTTGACGCCGGAGTGTATGACGGTGTGCAGGTTGAGGTGCTCGCGCCGCTTGAACCCCTTGCGGCACACGCCGCACACGTACGGCCGCTCAGGGTTGTGGCCCAGCTTGTGCCGTTCTAGGTGCTCCTTGCGTTTCAGTCTAATGGAACATATTCTTTATAGAGTACACCGTAAATGTAGGCAACGAGGATGTTATATTCTCATCTCAACAGAGATGTCCCCGGGTCTGCCGGGGTGCGAGAGATATGTCTTGTATAATCTCACCTCCGGCAATCAAGGACCCATGGACGGCGTGCGTTTTGGTCGGTTCGAGTCCGACATAATCACCTCCATATCAGTTTTGGTGGAGGTGGTATCCGTGGGGATTTTGAAAAGGATGTTATATTCTCATCAATCAACTACACGACCCTCCCCTTTCATAAGTATACCTTTAAGCACTATTGATATAGTGCACGGCATGATCTAACTTGACAAGGTTTTGTAGTAGTTGGAGTAAGTTCGTGCATCGTACACTTAGAGGCACAAAAAGTGCTTGTCATTATTCTATTCATTCAACAGAATGCCATCATTTATTTTGAATACCTTGAATTCAATAAGTTAGCAATTCAGTCACCAAATTTTATTAAACAGTAATATTATTTTTAATGTGAAAAGAAGAATATCTCAATAAATCTAACAACTTTCCAGACTCAATATTGCTGGTAATGAAATTTCTATCGAACAAAATCACACAGCATACATTCGGTAACGCGGTAATAAGGAGACTGTTGCTCTGTTTACGTTAGTAATAATAACGTTATGATAGGTACACACTACCTCTCATAAATCACAAAACTACACATTCATAATACATTTATTATAACACAGAACAATGTCTCGGACCATACGTTAGGCTGTCAGTCCAGGTTGCAACATCTATGCCAATCATTATGGGTAGTTGGAACCTTATAAAGTCCAAAAGTAGAACCCTAAAAAGTCCGAATAGTCTATATAGAATCTATATATCGCCAATTGGTTAAATAAGTAAAGCGATAAGGCCGCCCATTGTACATGCAACTTTACGATTATTACTGTACCGCTAACATTGTTCTAAGGTGTACAATAAAGAATTATCTATCTATCTATCTATCTAAAGATTCAGAGAATGATGATGACTTATAGTACAGTACTCACCCAGCTCCACAAATTCCACAAATAAACCTTCGTTCAATATTGTGCCCCAACAGATGTACTTCTAGCTGCTCTTTCTCTGGATACGCCATTTGACACTCCGGACAGCAGAAAATAGGCGAGCCGTCCATGGCTGTGGCTATAACCACTTGCCCAGGCTTTGGTCGCGCCGGCTTCGGGGGCTTCTTCTTGTATTTCTTCTTCTTTTTACTTTGTATCCTTACACTACCATCTGAAAATAACAAGAGTTATGTGATTGTGTGTCGAGGCAGACAGTTTTAATGAGGAACCATGGAATATGCATACGGCATGCATGTTATAATGTCATACAATACGTTTTGAAGAAGATTCTTTTTATTTTCTGAATTGCCATATTACATCATCATAGCATTAGGCATCGTTCCCCGTAGCCTCATCAATAACTCAACAGGTTTGCAAATTTGCTATGTACCTTACAGGATACTAAAAATATTCTTAGACGATATTCTAACTACATATTCTAACCTTCCCACGACACAGATGATACTAAAAAAATTGTATATCTACCCCCAACACACTTAGACGATATTAAGAATAGTCTAATCATAACTCAACACACTTAGAGGACATTAAAAATATTCTAACCTTCTCCCAACACACTTATACGATATTTAAAATATTCAGCTTTCCCCAAACACACTTTGGCGATATTTAAAATATTCTAACAATTCCTCAACACACTTAGATGATACTAAAATATTCTAACCTTCCCCAAATACACTTGGACGACATTAAAAATATTCTAACCTTTCCCCAAACTCAATTAAAGGGTACTAAAATAACTCTAAATGTGGGTGCTAGCACCTCTGCCTACCCCTTCGGGGATATAGGCGTGAGTTTATGTTATGTTGTTATGTTTAAAATAACTCTAACCTTCCCCTAAGACGGCTTCTGCTACCGTTTCCTCCTTCACTTCATCACTTGCTAGATCTTCCTCTATCTCTACATGTTCCTCTTTCTTCACCACTGTGTGGTTGAGTCGTAAAAACTGTTGTAAGGAAACTGGTAACTGCTGCGTTTGCTGTAACAATAAAAGGGGTAATGAGATTGCTTTACGATCGAGAAGTCCCGGGTGCGAATCCTGGTCATTTCGCCACCGACGTGAACCTACTCTTATGACAAGCCATTGAGCTTGTATGTTTATCCACATTCTAGTACCCATAACACAAGCTAGTTAAACTATCTAGGTAGCGTTGTGCACATTGTCCTAGAATATTTATTTATCTACATGAGAGAAGGTCCCGGTTGCCATACTGACATATATGGCAGTCGTTACGGGTAGTTGGAGCTCTCAAAAGTCCAACCAGTCTAACTTGGTACTTCGACATCGCTATTGGTCATTAGATCATTGGTTGTGGAGGTCATATGGCAGTCGCTTCACGTAAAATAATCAAGTTCAGCCGCATCACAGTTGGACTGGAAAGCCGACTTCATCTGAGTTGGGAACAGGTTCAGACAATGATGATGATGAGAGAAGTTCATAGTTATTTGAAAGTAACGGAGAGGCAGAGCGGCGCCAAAAAGCATCACTCGGCTGGATGAGCTTTCCTCTCGCTGCTCTTTCAGCGGAAATTGACACACTAAAATTAAAAAAAAATTGTCATGGCTAAATACCTGTGGAGGCAATGTGCTGAGGTACTTGACCAGGTCCTGTTGGTTGTTGCCACCAATTTGCCACTGCACCGTATCACTCGTCTCCGTACCTTGTGAACTTTCCTACACATGCAAACGAACAAATTATAACATTTGCAAGTCATGAATACCTCTAAAATGAATAAAAAAAGGACCACGCTCAAATGAATGAATCCAGACATAATTTTTTACAGATTCATCGTCTCCCACGCCTTCAGGTTACATTGAAAGCGAAAGAATGATAAAATTGACACTTGTTAGTGAGTAATCCCCCCCTTATCGTGTCCGACGCCCACGTGTTGCTGTTATTTTTTTTAGTGCATAGGAGATTTTTAGTCACCTAAGATATTATGTTTTCTATTATGGATGCGCAATATCTTGCGAAATGGAAGAAGAGACAAAGCAGAAAAACCGACCACAAACTCCCGATATGAAAGCTTCGGATGCGACCGGTACTAACGCAAGGATGATGATGATTATAGGTCAAGCTTATGCTGGCTATAGGTACTATATATTACATTAATATAATATATTGGCTGCTACTTGAATTTTTTGCTGGTTTCTTCTAGTAGATTCAACTACAGAACCAGTGAAATAATAATTTTTAATTATTTATTTACTTTGTTTCAGTATTTTTTTGGCAAATATAATCATAAAACTTTGACATTCATACGTGTTTCACTGAATAAACGAAATTGATTCCTTGATTCTACATTTTGATATGTTCTCCCCTATAATAATAAACTGACACGTTCGAGTCACTCTCAAAATTGCTACTTAGGCTCCCCTACTATAATGGATACATCGAGGCTTTAAACTCACGTCATCGATGGCGTTCTCGTCGCACTCCTCCTTTATGATAATGTCAGTGATGTCGGTGTTGTTGTTGTCGGACGACGTGTTGTTGTTGAGCGTCTTGCCGTCCGGGCTGTTGATGATGATCTGTTGATTCGGCGTTATGAACACCTGCCACAGAAATATATTATTGTATTTTAACTGTATTATCACTATATGGTAAGTTTGTGAGTTTGTAGGGAGTAATCTCCGGACCTACTGAACCGATTTTGAAAATCCTTTCACCAATAGTAATGCAAATATCGTTCGTCAGTCATAAGGTTAGGCTGGCTTGGCCCAAAAGTATTAGTGAGACCCTGTACAACCCAACTCATTGTATACAATTATATAAAACTTATTTTATATCGATTTAAATTGGCCAAAGTGATTGTTCAGACGGGATTCGTGACACCCGCAACGTGGTTTCGGGTCCCATCTAACGTTTAACTGACACTAAATGTAGGCGCACACTAAGCGACACGCGTCAGAGACAGCTTAACAGGTTGCGGCCGATGCAAGCAACAAGAAACGGTGACTAGACGCGGCAACAAATCCCACAGTTTGCGATGGCTCTAAATGCTTTAAAATTTCATCAAATATTTTATAGATATATAATCTTATTCTTTACCTGATGCATATGCTGTTGTTCTTTCTCCTGCGTCTGTTGCACTAATTGCATCTCCTGTGGTAATGCTGCCAATACTTGGAGACCTAGAAACATAACAAGGTTTTAAAACAATGTTTCATTCAGGCAGACACGTCACGTAATGTATACAACAGAAATTTTTATCCTACTAATACAAGTGGTACTATAAAATGTGAAAGTTTGTGAGGACATTTGCTATTTAATAAGGCATAGTGATATGATTATAGCCTGAAATAACACACAGAGCTATATTATCCTGAGAAGAGGTTGCCATGGATATCAAAATTACATTTTTTTTATACCACTTCGGTGGCAGACAAGCACACGGCCCACTTGATGGGAAGCGGTCACCGTGGCCTATGGACGTTTGTAACACCAGGGGTGTCACACACGTGCTGCCTATCCTACATGTTGGCAAAGTGGTACTAGTCAGTGACTTAGGTTAAGATATTTCTGCTGTCAGTGGCTCTAACTACCCTACTCACCGCTGGGAACACAACACAAGGTTATTTAGCCGCGGTATTCTGTAGGACTGAGTTACTTCTCTGTCTGCTGCTCAATTAGGAAGGGGGATACCGTCATGTCCTGACCAAGGTATCTTTCACACTTCGGTAAATATCAAGATGTGGTTTTAGTTGGTTCAAGTCTTGTGAGACGTTTGAAAACTAACAATGTATAAACTTAAACGATACAAAATATTTTTGTGGTTATGTCATGTGTGTATTGAAATTAGAGGTGATGTAAAAACATAGTTAGTGTCACAAGTGCATGAAACAAATATTATAGTGAACAGCGCATTGGTTAGTGTGCACTTACACGATGCTTATAACAAAGGCTAATCACCTGGTCGCATCCTGAATGTACCTGAACATGAAAATTGTTACTAATATTTCATAAATAACTACTAAAGACAGGTTTATAAATATCTACTAGCTGCTCCACGTGGACAACTTAACCCGTTGCTCCATAAAAAAAATTCTTAGAGTTTAAGGAATGAATAAAAAAAATCTCGAATTGATCCAGCCGTCTTCGAGATAAAGCTTAGCAAATATTGAGCGATCATCATCGATATCATCTATGTTATTTATTTCATTTAATTATCACATAGATGCATGTTATTTAATCTCTATTCACTGGTTATTGCCTATGTTATTGCATGCAATTACACTATCTCATTTAACAAATATAAGAATCAAACAACAGGTAAAATTGTTCAAAAGTGGGTTCAATGGGTCAATAATAATTTCGTGAGATCGAACTCCACGGTATTGATATCAATATATTTTACGATGGTCAAGAAATCACTTAAGGTTCATAATAGCATATCAATTATAGATAATATAAATTATAATCATCTCACCTTCGCCTAGGCCGCCCTGCCCAACAAGTTGAATGCTACCAGCTTCGTTCGCCTCAGGAGAGTAAGCTACCGTAAGCACCGCGCCACCTGAAAAAAAAAATTGGTCTATGGGTATTTATAGAAACAGTACGTATCAGGCCTCACTAAGATCTTGTCAGCCCAAGTCAGCTTTACTTATAAGTCGGGATATACCAAAAACCAAAACGTCGGTAGCTTAGTGGTTAAGGAGTCGGCCTTACGATCGAGAGGTCCCGGGTTCGAATCCTGGCCATTACACTACCGACGTGAACCCACTCCTAACACAAGCCATTGAGCTTAGCTGGAGGGGTTAACGGGAATATTAGTAATTTTAGGTTGCTAATATTCTTATTAAAAAAAAAAAAGTTCGGAACAAAGAGTAAGAATGCGGTCTCTTAATTTGTTTGGTAAGCCTCTTGCATACTCTCGTGGAATGATCCAATTGAGTTCGTGGATACGATTGGACTTCTATACCCGTCGAGCATTCTCTCTGTAAGGGACCGGTCACGAGATAAAATTACGTCTTGGATGATCACTTTCTCCGATCTAAATCTATGACAAATGTAAAAGGTGGCACGCACACCTGCTAATTGCTTCAAAATTCCATTAGACCCATGGGTTATTAGATATAGAAGCCGCGGGTTGCGACTTCGTCCCGTTCGCGGTGGAGACAGCGGGTATATGTGGCTCTGAGGCCAGGAAGTTCTTGACTGACTTAGGGTGCCGACTGCAGAGGGAAGGGCGGTATTCGAGGTCGGGCCAATATTTCAAACAAACTATTTCCCTAGCCATACAACGGGGAAACGCCGCCGCGAAGACAAACATTACTTGATACACCGGTTCAAAAGAATCATAGACATGTTATAATAGATTATTAAAAATTTGTCGTACCTTGTTGAAATCCCTGTATTGGTATTTGCATCTGATACTTCGGTTGTTGTTGAGCTTGTATCAAATGGTTTGGAGTTAGCACCTGGATCTGAACTGTCGATTGTGGATCGCCTAAACAAAAAGAAACATATAAATATTGAAAAAAGAAACCGGAAAGAAAATATGCACCATATTGAAAACTTTTAAGTCACTGTCACATATGAAATGAACCCTCCGGAAGTTAAATTGCTTGTTTTAGAAGTAGAGGTCTCTGGACAGTGTATAGACCTGGGGGCCTAGACAAAATGCATTCGCTCCGAAGCTACATTCCTCATCGCTCTGAAAATGTATGGGAGTGACATTCGTTGCCGAAATGTCACGTGATCCAATTCCGACAACAAATGTCACCCCATTTTCAGAGCGTGGCGAATGTAGCTTCGGAGCGATTGCATTTTGTCTAGGCACCCAGGATTCTAGCCTGTGACTTGTATCGTAAGGCGATCAGCGGATAACAATAATTGGTAGTTATAATTACCAGGTTTGGCGCCCGGCAGTGCAATAGGTACGGAGATGAGTTGTGGAGCGGCCTGCAGCGTGGCTCCGCCCTCGAGGGCTCGCACGTATTGCACGCCACCTTCACCCATGGCCAGGCACATCTGGAAGATAAACATAAACTTTACAATATGACTGTATTTGAATAATTATTATTAAAAGGAGAATTGTTCTTTCAGGACATTTAATTAAAGGACAGTCGCTTCCGATGGTATGGCGACCGCCTGACTACGTGGGCACCAAGTCTAACCATGCCTCTTCCGCCAGGCAAGGAGGTCGACCCCTCCTGTCCTCATGACATGCGTGTCAATGGTCTCGCTCCCATGGATGCTCAAGACCGTGCGAAGCAGAGAGAATCTCGAATGCAACAAGGGTCTCTGGCCAATCATTGCGGTATTGTAAAAGTAAAAATATGTGAAATAAAATATTTCGAGCCACAAAGATTCAAATTTCATAAAAATGTTGTAGTCATATTACGGATTTATGTCAATCCCATGCTTTAAACGATTCTACTGGTGTTCTCGCCAATAGAATTTCACTTTAGCTAGAGCCTAACGATATGAGGTTGATTATTACGAGTTATTTAAGCTATACATTACTTCTTTTATGTCTAGATAGCACTGTGTAAAATATCCTACAACATTATTAAACATAGATATCTTTCATGATGTCATTTAGAAACATTATGTGTTTTATCTATATATTCTACAATGTTCGGGTGTTTAAAAATACATAAAAACTGGTTTCTCGGCACTTATAATAACTACAACTGTAGGTATATTTGCGCTGATATTCTCTATACATACTTTTATGATTTGTGAATCTTATTTAATATAATAGCCGACACCCATCGGTTTTCATCTTAAAATGAGTCAGCATTTGCCACTGCAGAAGAGATTATATAACGAAATAAAGCTATACATACCGCGTGTGAAACTTCTATGCAGTTTTAAAAACAGAATTAGCATATGCTTCACAAATCTTTTGTTTAAAGTTTATCCAACAGAATGTGTAATTTCTATTTCACTTGTGCACTGCGGCTTTCACTGCTTGCGTAATAAAAATTATAAGCAATTGGTAAGTTCTGGATATACTTACTATAATATACTCTTCAATATTCAGACATCGAATAAGATAAACAACTATAAGCTTTAGGTTCAAAGCGTTAAAGTTCATTTATTGTGATTATACGCTAGGACTTTCTTTAGAAAGTTAGTCATGTTATTCTGTTCGGATCGCTAGCATTAGTTTTGTATAAAATATGTAATAGTGCAATAGGTGTGTCTGGCCCTATGGCCCCAAGATCTACGAGGGCCAAGCGAACCTCACCTACTGATTAAGTCATTAGCTGAAATAGGCTTGTATTTTCACTGAAAGAGTAGTGGCCAGTAGCAGCTATTTGAGGCAAACGTATTTTAGGATAAGGTAAAATTGGTAGCCATAATTGTAGCAGGCAAAGTTAACTACAGGAAAAAAAGTTCATAGCTGTTTAATTTAAACGTAACCTCCTTTGCCTTTAAATGCAGTGTGGCGGAGCAAAGCTGCACGAGACAATTTTAATCAAATTAAGTGTTTCATAACTATTATGGAAAAATAAAGTGATTATGAATCGTAATTATATTTAATTGTATGTTTATTGATAATTAATTGCAGTTATCAACATTTACAGGAAAAGTTGGTTCAAAACTGAATAATAGGCCATATAGCAAAAAAAACGGTTGTAGGCATATTTACCTTATTTTTCGAATCAATTAAGTTAGTAGTGTAAATATTAGTTTTGGTTTGTTTAACATAATATTCCTTTGTAATATGTGTAGGTATAAACAAAATAAATAATAAAGAATTGAAAAGGTATTTCAATATATTCTATTCTAATTTAAATTAGCCTTAGACATTTCTATGAAAAAGTAAGCTGGATGCACAAGGCGTAAGTGCACATTGGGCAAGGCTAATTGATTGATAAATATTTTATAGGTATACGGACTTAGCAATGACGTGATCATGGCTACGTGAAAACAACCTAAACATCGGGATCAGAGTAGACAACGAAATAACAACAAATAAATCGCAATAGAAGCCATTAAAACAGTATTATTTAAATGTTACAACTGTTACCCGTTAATATTGGTCGCTGTCTGGCACAAATCAACCCCTCTAATGCCATTCCAACATTCTTGAACCGCATGCGCTTGAGAAATATTTATTGCCAATGCCATCTTTGTGTATTAATAGTGTTATTATTAGGTCTGCTAACTAAATCAAAATGTTCATTATATTCTCGTCTCTGAGCCCTCGCCTCCGCGGCAAGATGGAGATACCGCAGTGCCGAAACCCGAGGGGACCCATCTCGAAACCGGAGATGGTCCAGGGTGGACCGGGTGCAAAAGAGATGCCTTATTAGGCCACCTAAAATGTCAGCATATTATCTGTGTGGTGGCAGAAATAGAATATTACCACCCCATTCGTAAGAGATGACAAACGGAAAAATCGCAGACGATTTCACTGCGAGAGAAGGAAAATCACTACATAGTATAAAATAAAGTCGCGTTCTCTGTCCCTGTGTCCCTTTGTATGCTTAAATCTTTAAAACTACGCAACGGATTTTGATGCGGTTTGTTTTGATAAATAGAATGGTTAAAGAGGAAGGTTTATATGTATATAACATCATGTTACGACCAACAGGTACGGAGCAGGAATGAAAAATGTTGCAAAAACGGTAGTTAAAAATAAAACGCTGTGCCAAGCCGTCTGGCCAGCGTAGGTCTAAGCCTCCCAACATTGGAGATGGCGAGTGGGTTTAGTCAGTACGAGTTCGAAATAACCGCCTCGCTGCCCGTCGAGGGCACGGATTTGGGACCAAGTCACGAGAGAAACGTGGCCCTTGAACTTGTCCACCACCGTTGCACCCAGTGCAATCCTCGAAAAACAGTACAAAACGCATACTACGAGTACATTTTTTGGGTCCAGAACTCGTGCCTATAGCAAAACCGTGGGGATTTTCGCACGAAAGAGGGTTTACTTATGAGATCTGCTGATTGACGGATGAGGCTTTGGTGCGGTCTTTCCTCTCGGGATTAGGGGGAGGGGGTCACACAGAAGTTGTTCTTGTAAGAGTCAGGGTAAACCCTCCAATCAATTGAAGAAGGGACCTCAGGCTCTAGTGCAAGCCTCAAATAGTAGTGGTCACACAAAAAATGCTTGCCGTGGTTCATACACAGAACCTAAAATGGTCACTACGGTCAGACCATCGGAGTCAACCGTGCAGTTACGATATCAACGGCTAATGAACTCGTAACTGACAAGTTGCGTCGACTACTGTTATTTCCGGCATGTTTTTTTATGTTTGACCACTATGTCACCCGGTGGTAAATGATGATGTGGTCGATGGTGGGGCATGCTTGCCAAGAAGTAACCTTATTCACTTTAGTCTTGAAGATATCTAAGTTATAGCTATCCGGAAATACAGATTTGGGCAGGGCAATCCACTCTTTCGCAATACGCAAAATGAATCGTATCACCGAATCACTGGGTAAGAATGAGTGGAATGTCCGTCATGTAGCGATGGCGTGTTGCTGTAAGTCTGATGGTTCGGAGGTGAAAGGGTCTTGGACGAATCAGTTTGTGCAACTTTAGTGCACACCTGAAGTTAATACTTGATGTTAATGTGATGGAATTTCCGTTCAAAAATTCAACATATCAATGGAGATTTTATGAGTCAATTAAATATTTAATTAGGTCGAATGCCGGAGCTAAAACGCATACAAGCATTGCAGTGTAGATATTTTAACATTCTTCACTGTTATCTGACCCAAGTTAATCATATCAGTTAATTATATTAACTAGCTTCTAGTTCTAGAATGTAGATTCATACATACAAATATTTGCTCTAAACGGGAATAGAACCCGTGGTGCCACAGAGGTTACGATTGACTTGAACTTGAAGGTTTTAGGATCCCATTCCAACCTATTGAAACAGTATTGCTTCGCAAAAAAACGGCCAGAAATATACGTCATGTGTGAGCAAGCCGATATTAATTTGGTTGGCCGTTTCCTCGTAGTCATACTAGTTTATTTGATTCTACACACTACCAGTGAGTTCATTTTATAGATATCATTTTTATCTATACCTAGTAGCAAAAACTTTGGAATTTTTTACTTTGAGGAAGTTAGGTACTAATACATTCAGTGTATTCTGAATTCAATTGATTACGACTAACTTCTGTTATTTTGCGAATCTGGTATTTTCCATATCTATACTAAATATTATAAAGAAGTAAAGTTTGTGTGTTTGTATATTTGTTAAATTTTGTAAAGGGTAATCTCGGGATCTACAGAACCGATTTTAAAAAATTTTTCACCAATAGTAAGCCTCATTATTGCTGAGTGTCATAGGTTATATAAAAAACCGAAAAATAAAAAAAACTTTTACGTGGTAGTCCGTTTAGCAAAGTGAATCGTAGAAAAAACGGTCGAACGCTGCCTATGAAAGATATATTTTTGAGTTCTAGAGAAAAGATGTGGAGCTTGAAAATGCCTACATTATGCCCAACGAAGTGGGCACGGGTCAGCTAGTCTGGTATATAGCGAATTTGGTATTTTGCGATTCTGGTATTCCGCGATTGAGTCAATAAGTGTTATCGGATGTATGTCAACTTGTACCAAAGTACCAATTTTTTACGCCACGCTGTAGTAGCCATCAATGCGTCCATAGTTTGCATTATAGTCCAAGATCCTAGCCATTAGCAACCGACCACTTGAACCATTACAAATGGATGTAATATATGTTACCTAGCCAGAAGGGGGTAACTAGCATTACAGTAAGTAGCATTTTTTAATATAAAAAATCCGTTACGCTCTACTATCTTATTGGGGTATGAACGAAATAATTATTTTTAAAATATTAGATATAAATATTAACTGTATTAAATAAGATATTAAGGTGTTCAATTAAAGCCCCTCACCAACACTGACTCAATCAATGACACTGAGTTGTTCAGGTCACCCATTTTTTACGTGCGGTATTTTTTTTATTTAGGTATAATTAAGGTAATCCCCACTGGTTCCCGCCGCCGAAGCCAGCGGGGGTTATTGTGTTCGGATTCGAACCGACTAAAACCGCACGGCAATCCTGGGCTGACTGACTGATGTTGCTGAGCGTTTCACTTAACAATTGTAGACACCCGGTACAAAGGTGAGCTTCTGAGCTTCTTCTGAACTTAATTCAATATGAGTTTTCTCACAGTAAACCATTGCGTACCAGACGAGTACTACCACTTCCACTATTTCCAGTGGGGAAGTCGTTGATCGCACGGGCGGGCGGTCAGCCCTTGTCCATTTCACTCATTTCCCCTGTATATAACGACTGCCATAAACGTTCCTATGACCACCGGGGCCGACGGCATAACGTGCTCTACGAGAGACGATCAGACCAATGCAAATATTCATACATAACAATATTTGCACTAAGCGGGGATCGAACCCGTAGCCCCTGCGTAACATACGCGTTCACTACCGCCACGCCACAGGCGCTTTCACCATAGGAGTAGGTATGGTAATCAAATATTTACAGAACACTGAGCGCTCTTTTCCACAAGCACTTCACATGAGGGTAAGTCATTATTTTATTTGCCGTATACATGTCTCAGAATTTACAGGGTGGCCACACACCAAAGCAGCAAATGTACCAAAGCCCATATATTTCCTTTTTCTTATGATCCTCCTCCACCATCCACCTCCTCTTGAAGAACGGTGAAGCATCTGTTAAAGTTTTCAAGGTAGGAACTATAATTTTATCGCTCATAATATCAGGAATGGAGGTCCCTATCATGTGCACTACACCCTAACTTTTACCATTCAGAGCAAATATAAAAATGCCTAGATTTATGGCATCTCTTATTCTCGGTAATTTACTTGCACACCAAAATATGCTGCTTTGATTTGTGGCCTTATAATACATGATTGTAATATATTACCTGTGGCATAGATCCATTGTTAGATACATTCTGCTGTATCTTAGTTACAGGCAACTGGCCACTTGTAGTCACAAAATGAGTGCCAGTGGTGCCAACCGTTGAAAACGCAGCAAAATTCATATCAGACTCGTCCTCACTGGAAACAATATTAATCTATTTTGTAGAGTTCTAGTATTTTTTTTTTATTAATAAAACTAATGTTTGTAGTGTTTGCTGTGAATTAAAGTGCAGATGCAACTGGTATCAGCTCTCGGGTGCATATGGGAGGCCACAGACCAAAGCAGGGAGCAGCAAATGCTGTAAGCTAAGCTACTTGAATAAAAGTAGCAAGCATGCATTCCAACATGGTGCATTTGCTGTTTGCTTACTGCTTTGGCTTGCGGCAACCCTAAGATTTCTATTTGATCACCATAGTATACAATTATTTTCTGAATGTGATAATGTCTACAGTATTAAAAAAAAATAAGACAGTTAAAAAATAAAACTCAAAATTAGAAATACTCTCATATTTATCAAAAGTATATTAATTGACACGTCTACACACAACTCAGATCTTAGAATTAATAAGTATACATTTCAGTACTATAACCATATATTTATGGTCTTTTTGGACAATCTTTACAGACTAATTCGGATTCTATTTATGCATTTCAGCATGAGTCAAAAGAAGTTGCATAGCCTAATGAGGTAATGAGGTTTAGATTATAAAAAGGGAACGGATCAAAAACGGAACATGAAGGTGTATCACTCACGTTGGTCAGAGGATTCTCTTTGTAAGGTATTGTTCCATTTCCGTCTTAGACATTCACTTTTTTCAGTCTAAATCTATAGGAAGAGTTAGCATATCAATTTCCTTAAAATTTCAATCAATGGAAAGGGGTTCTTATTGTACAAGTTTTACTACCAATTATCATACTTAATCCTAAGAATATCCATGACCTAATTTTGTTTCTAAATTATAATCTAATTTGTATTCCGTAATGTATGCTGTATCCCGAAGTTGAATATATTTTTGTGATGTCTACTGAATAGAAAGATTTGTTTTTACATATGTCGGAATGGAGACAGTATTTATGCCAAAACCTAGGTGAGAGGATGTTTGTTTGTTTGGGCAAATAGATGTTGCCATTTTTCACTAAAACTATGGGTCGGATTTTGATGCAGTTTCCAGTTTTCAGGGTTCATATTTGATTGTTATTTCTTGTTGTGGTAGCTACTAGTGTTTAGTGTTAGCAATAAAAACTTGGTAAACTTTTTGTTTGTCACTCTTATATTTCTTTCTAATATCATGGCCAAATGTTGAATTATGTAAGAACAAAAGTATTAATAAATTATTGGTTTAACCCTTTTCTAGTTGAAATAAACTGGTCCACACATAATTAGTCTTGATAAATACCTGTTATAAATTACATTCCGAGTTACTATTTGATTCAGTTAGTGGTAGGATTGAAACCTTCTTTATTGCAATACAACAGATCCTTTCTGTATAGTGATACTTTTGTCAAGCATATCTCAAGTAACTAGATTTGTTTACAAATTTGTGGCACCTTGTTTTTATTATTTTACTTGCTTTAATCCATAAAAGTGAAATTCATTACACAACAGTGAAAGTCAATAGCTCATATATAGAGGTGTAGTTTTTTTTTAAGAAATAATAATGTAATATGAATACAAAATATTTAGTTAGTTTTTGTTTTCATGGAAATTCAAACTTATTTTTTCGATTAAAAAAAAAGGCAAATCAAGTGCTATTTCACAGCACACAATGAGTACTATAGAAATGATTATAAAATAAGACAGCAAATAAATATAAAACGGCAATTAGCTCGCCTTCTATTACGTGGGACCGAAAATCATAGTTGGCGAAATGTGGGTATTTAATACACCTCTGCCTACCCCTTCTGGGATTACGGGCGTTAGCATATGTATATATGTATGTATAAATATAAAAATCATTTATAGTTTATTTGCACGGGTTTCCTAAAGTTATAATAAAAATCGAGAATTTGTCCGCATACCAAGAGCCATCATCTCTGGTGGGCAACTTCTGCATGTCACACATGGTGTGGAGTTATGGGCTCTCCACACGATCCGCCGAGGCGGGAGAAGAATCATATAAAAAAATTCACTGTCCCACTTGAATCATTCACTATACTCTCGCGTATCCCCACGTCCCCCAATGTCCCACCACCGCGGCGCGACTGCGCACGGGACTACACTGGAACCACGATGGTAGGGCACATACCACTACCGACCACCAAACACGGCACTACACTAAAATTTATTCAGCCGCGGTGAGAGGCGAAAGATGATCGTCTACCACTAGTAATAAGAAAGTGGGTTAAAGAAAGTTTTTATGCAGGCCCGATAGCCCGCCGACAAGTTGGATATACATACTGACAGACAATCGGCGTATATGTGTACGTATACACATGTAGCTCTATAGCGTGATGCTCACTTTCTCTTTGCTGTACTTTCACAAGCCAGTGAGGTGTGGTTGAGGTTCACTGGCTGTGGGAAGCTAACTTGTTGAGTAATCGTCTCAATACTAGAGTACTAGATAATCGAAATCATATGAAACCGAATTTCGTATTTTATAGTGATTATGTGAACGTGATTTCGTATAATATTGATAGGTAAGCATATAAAGCAATACAGCTGCAATTAAAATTCCGTGAAACCTGCAGTTTCGGTACCGAAGTTGTCTAATAGAAAGTTGAAATAAGGTCACAATTCGTGTCATTGACCTTAAAAACCGTAACGTTTCGTGTATTGCGATCTGTAGGTATTTATTAGATAAGGGCGCCAAAAAGTAAATAAATATATCAAAACTAATGAATTTTGGCAATTATTTCGTTAGACAGCCAGGGTTGAAGGTTATAGTTGCAGACAAAGACTCGCAATAAAAATGGCCGATATTTTTAGTTACGCAATTACAACAGATTCCTAGAGATGTGAAGATATTGAATTATCATAAGAACGGTATTTTATATCATAGAACAGGTCGTAGGCGGAACTAGACTGAAATTGAAGGTTGTTCACCCCTACCAGTCCTTTTGACCATCTGTACGTCCATCAAGCGGACGCGACGCATCCCCACCATTGTGCGGGATCCCCTCCATGTGCCGTCACCAAAACACTCCCGCTCCCGGCTCCTTCCTCCACCGCCAGGGAAATCGCGAGAGGAGGGGTTGAACGCGGCCCTCGCGGCACTCTCGCGATAACATTCATGTGGCCACGCGCCCCGTGTAACGGTACTATGGAGTACCGCTGTACCGCTTTCAAAATAAGGTCATGGATATTCACAAGTTGTAAACAAAAAGCGTTAAATAAACTTGACTTACCTTCGGTATATATTTGTTCTGTTATAAATATAATATCACTTCGTTCGTTTTCAAAATATTGTTCATAGTTATTAATTTTCAAACAAATAAACAACGATGCCCCTTCCCTTCTACCAATTACAACAAATGGAATCCGCCATACTGTTTCTTAGTTCATAAAATGTATCACCAGGTGGCGCAGTAATTCTTTGGCGTGATTGGTTGATATTTTTCATTGACTGACATTTTAAAATACCACAATAAAAATTTAAATTGTTACCATGCTTTAACAATTTTAATTAAAATAAGGTACAACATACACTAATTAATTAGATATAACAATAATAATACACACAAAAACTTATTTGGTAACTAAGACTAATATGGAAATTGTTGCCCACATCTCTGTATTCTCTCTAAATGCAATTCGAATAATAACTTATTGTTATAATAATAACTACTCTGGGCAGATGTCATCCCTGGATCATAGCTAGCTCTACGTTCAGATCCTGATGAAGAACTTGGTGATGAGATTCCATTTTCCTGAGTTATTCCATTGGTTATTCTGCTAGTATCTTGCGTTTGTGTATTGATGAGGTTGTTGTTTATGTGCAAATTATTTATCCTTTTTGACAATGGCATAAATTCGCATGATGAATCATCCTCCCTGGGTCGTTTCCTACGTAAACAGATAAAAATCATAACAATATGTAAGACATGTAATAAATAAGATAACAAATGCACTCATTTGACAGTACCAACCTATTTTCTGTCATATTAATGTGGTTCCCATTACTGCCAAAACAATTATTCCAGTTCAGGTTGGTGTTACTCCCAAAAGTCATTAGTTGACAAATTCCGATATCCCTATGATAAATCAATCAAAATGTTGCTCTTTACGGTGAAAACTGCCAATTTTGTTTCACTTCACAAAGAAGACACATAAATATGAGCCATACAGAGAATATCCAGGTAGTGCAAGGTTGTTTTCTAGCATGACATCGGTTTCAATTGAGGTTAGCTGTTGAACAGCATGACAAAAAGAGATAACACACATTTAATGCGCAAAAACTGCATGAATGCTGTAAGTGGCAGTTGCTACCATAGACATCACAGCTGTTTCTTTTGTTTTTTTAAATTGTCATTCCTTTCCATACGTTTCGTGTCGTAAGCATAATGAAAACGAAAATATTTCCTTTATCTCAAACTCATTGGTATAAAAATATTTTAGAATATTACGAGAATACTACATAGTAGGTAATATCAATACACGATGTTGTATTGATTTTTTTTCTTGGTCGTAAATGTGAATGTAAAAACGTGCAGGAACTAAACAACAAACTATTAGTTTCTTTTCTAAGAGTGCCATAGATAAGAGAGCGTTTTCAAAATAAAAGGTTCACTTGAGTTTCAACAAAGTGCTCATAGATGTCACTTTTGGCAATTGTAGTTTTATTGTTTTTTGTAGAAGAATAATAGATGGCACTAGATGTTAGGATATCCGAGTAGGATAGCATCGTAGCGTAGTCCGTAGTTGACTCAGCAATATTATGTATTAAGGTCAGTCTTAGGATGGGTGACCATTTTGTTTTCCGGTAGAGTTCCGGCAATAGGCTCGCCTCCCTGTTCGCCTCCTATTAAATAGGACCGAAACTCATCGCCATTAATTAACTAAACAAGACCCAAACTTATGGTTATGGTCCTGTTTAGATAATTATTGGCGAAATTTGAATGACTTACTTCTATCACTTCGGAGATTTAAGGGCGTGAGTATTATATAGGTAGGTATTATGTGGGACATGTACCTACCCAATGTATGAGTAGGTACAGAACAGAATTAAAAAAAAGACAATGATTTGAAAATGGGTTCTCAGTTCAGACATTTTGGTAAAATTCTACTGTAATTTCCTCTTTAACTATGACCGATAGAAACAAATAATGGTTCGAATCCTGGCCATTACACTACCGACGTGAACCCACTCCTAACACAAGCCATTTGAGCTTAGCTGGAGGGGTTAAAGGGAATATTAGTAGCTTCGGTTGCTAATATTCTTTTTATTAAAATATAAAATATAAATATATAAATATAAACCTGAAAATTTCATAAAGTATTTAAAACACTCATACCTTATTATTTTTTTTAATAAAAATGATTAACCGGTTAAATCGAGACACCTGGCAACTCTAATCCCTAATGACTTCAACAAATGCTCTTTCACGCCCCACTTAGAGAACGCTCGAGATGAAGACGGCGGCAAGCGTTCAAAGAAGACCCCACACAACCCGCGATGAGCTGGGGCGACTCGGACCTCGGAGTTCGCAGGCTGACTTCGTCCCTAAATGAGCCTGACACCATAGACAAGCTGGGCACTTAAGAAAAAAAAGAATAGTGGGAAATACAGGCAATACTGGTACGTTTCTATCTGAGGAACATTGTCGTCGGATTTTTAAAATTCAATAATCATGTCAATTAACACGCACGTTATATAATAATGTAATCTTGTTTGTCAGTTTATGGTTAAAATTGCAGCGGAGTGATTTCTAACCATACATGGCATTCATGGCAGTGAAGCTGTCGAGTTTCTCTGCCTTTTTAAGGCTGAAAAGAACAACTCAAGGCTGTTGTGTGTGAGTGGAACAGATGTCTTTTTTATACGACTTATGTGGCAGACAAGCACACGTCCCACCTGCTGGAATGTGGTTACCGTGGCCTATGGACGGTTGCTACATCAGGGGCGTCACAATCGTGCTGCCTACCCTGTGGAAACCTTCTAATGGAAGGGCATTAAAGAACCCCATATTGTAGTCGCAAGGGAAAATCACGGCAGGGCGTTCATTTCATTCCATAGCTTGAGTGAGAGCGAGATGAAACTCCTTTCATAACGCACAGTGCGCACCGTGTCCGGTGTAATGTGTAAGTCACTTTAAATACATTCAAGAATAAATGTGCAAGCCTAGGCTTTTGCAAATACAATTTTGTGCAAACCTAAAGTTAAACCTTGTGTAACATTTATTGCAGATGGCTGTCATTAGTTTGAATTTAACATTTTGGTGTGTTTAGTTCTGTGTATAGAGAGGGAGTAGGGAACTCACGTAGATTTCCTTCACCCTCATTAGGATCATGAGGGTGAAGGAAATCTACGTGAGTTCAGTCAGTCAGTCATTAGGATGATGAGTAACATGTGTGGCTACCATTAGTTTGTGTTTTACATTTGCTGTGTTTAGTTCGGTGTAGCGGGACCTCACGTAGATCTCCTTCAACCGCTTCAGGATCTTCCAACAGGCGTTACAATATGTCCTAAATTTGCGTAAGCATTTTGTAACATGTGTGGCTACCATTAGTTTGTGTTTCACATTTACTGTGTTTAGTTCAGTGTATAGGGACCTCGCGTACATCTCCTTCACCCTCATTAGGAGGTACTGATTAACGAATGAGGCTCTGGCTTTGGATTTCCTCTCGTCTTTAGGATGACGTGTAAGCTAACCCCGACTATCTATTCTATATTTTAATTTTAAAACCACTTAGGCTAAGAAGCACACGGCCCATCTGATGGAAACTGGTTACCGTGGTCTATGGACGTGCGCAAGGCCGTAACAACGTGTGGTTAGTGTTCAAGATCGCAGCGCATCGAGTTTCCGTGCGCTGTTTTCGATAGATGCGGATGGATTTTAATGCCCAATAACGGCAATAACACGTCGGAGTCGCCAATGTTGCTGTCCTAGGCCGTCACAGCAGTATCTTTTCTTGAATTCACTAAGTGTATCTGACGAGCTATCGTGCTGTTTTAGTCTGTTCAAATCCAACATACCTCATCATACCTCATTGTTGAGATGAATTAACTGTGTTCACTAGTGAAACAAATTCTCAGGAAAGTTATAGTTAAACTGAGTACATACATATTTTATCATGGCATAAATAAGTCTAACTTGTATCATTTCTCGTCGTGTAAGAGAGATATAACTTCAAATCGGTTTTTGTCTACGATTTATAATTCTTTCATAGTTCGTTTGATTGATTGATGATATTTAATCTCGGAAATTAGAAAGCGTACAGTGTTCTCAGACCCTAAGGTGGCCTACTTGTTGTACTTAATCGTTACACCTATGCTGACGTCATCTTTACGTGGGTCACTTACTCATCGTACATTCCTCCCTAAATAAGTACCTACTAAGCGGTTTAAACATAGAAATATGTGTTTCTTAATGTGAATTCTTAATTCCGTGGTTGTTGTTGTAGTTGGAGCCCTCAAAAGTCCAACCAGTCTAACTTGGAACTTCGATATCGCCATTGTTCATGGGACCAGTGGTTGTGGAGGTCAGATGGCAGTCGCTTCACGGAAAATATCGAAGTTCAGCCGCATCACAGTAAGACTGGAAAGCAGACCTCAACTGAGTTGGGAAAGGTTCAGAGAATGATGAATTCCGTGGTTTCAAGTCAGTTGAACTGCCATAATGACGTTTTGATTCGCATTGCTGACTTGGGTTCGTTCTTTTATATCATTTAGCTGGCAGAATAACACGCGACCCACCTGACGGAAATTGGTTACCTGTCCTATGAACATGTGTAACACTGTGTAACACATTCGTACTGCCTTCTAACACTTTTCTTGAAGACCATCATAATATTGTAACCGTTTGGAAAAATCTAGCACAGAGTACCTGTTTTTTTTCTTTTTTCATTCCTTTTTTTTACCATTTCACAGCTTGAGCGTGCGCGGGATGTAACTAGATTTATATATCCATACATATCATAGGAAGCCTCTGTGGCGTGGCGGTAGTTTTTTTTTAGGACACGTCAATTTGTCTGAACGCGACTGCTACCCAGGAGGTGCGGGTACGATCCCCGCTCAGTGCAAATATTTTGTATGCATGAATATGGCTATTTGCACTGGTCTGATCGTGCCTCGGAAAGCACGTTAAGCCGTCGGAACGCCGCCGCCAGAACTAACTACGTTACCGTTTATATGGTGTCTTTTGACTTTTAAGGATAGTACGAGGTCCAACGATGATTGACGAGCTTAAATTCACCATTGGACCTCAGTTCTCTCGTAATAGGGTTCAAGATTTATATCTACCGATAAGTGTAATATTATCAATGGTGGCGTTCACCTTACCGAATGCATTAACTATTTCTGAAAGGGTAATTTCACCGACCGCATTTTTAGAGTTTCTTCGCATGAAATCACTATGTAAAACGTTTATCTATGACCACTCTATTTTTTTTCATGTAATACGAACACTAGCTTATATGAAGTCACTACTGAAAATACATTTCTCTTAAACATAAAATTTAAAAAAAAAAAAATATGCTAGATTCCAATAACGGTGGCGTGTCCGCGATGCACCTTTAAGCGCATTTACCTCTTTAAGTCCGTTATGATTGCAAATTTAGTACTTAAATTAAGATTATTATGTTAATTAATATATAAAGCAACCATATTTACTGCTTTCATTACTTCTATTATAACGCAGACATCGTGACAATGTCGATAAGGAACGTCCGCGCCTAAAGTGCAATTTCGGTGTGTTTTTTTTAAACCCTTATACAACGTATACACGTCAATTTAAACGATTTATCTTCTTACGCACGCGGAGTTCCAGTCATGCTCTTGCGTTTACGCAGTAATGGCATGTCCGATTCTGCCCAGTTTTCCCGCTAATACGTAAGTACCTTCTTATTTCTAAGAGGGAGTACGAAATTTTACAATCACGGTGGGTTACTGTATGAATGAATATTTGGTTTTAACATTACGATTTGCGAGTATGTTGTGTGTTGTTAGGTACCCTCAGCAATCATACATTTCACGTGACGAATGCATCACTGAGTTTTGTTTAATTTCATTTTTTCTTGATGTTTCTAACTTCGGTGGTGCAATATCGGTGGTTTCGGTGGTAGATTTATTGCCACATATATTGCATCAATACTAAAAAGGCTATGAGTTTCCATATCTTTGGTAAGATATTTACTCACAAGGTAATAAATAATAAAATTACTCATTTTTTTGTTATAATTAACGTATTTACTATTACTACTGAGAGTGGGGCAATATGGGTATGGGAGGCGTAACCGAAGGGGTTGGAGGCTGGCCGACTTTCTTGAGAAAGAGCGACTCTTTATGATGAACTCTTTCTTCAAAAACCACCCCACAGGAAAAAGACCTGGATGGGCCCCGGTGGTCGTACCAAAAATGAGATTGACTTCATCATGACGACGCATAGACGGATATTCAATGATGTCTCAGTGATCCATGGGGTGAAAACCGGAAGTGATCACCTAATGGTTAGAGGCACATTGAATATTAATGTTAAACTGGAGAGATCCCGTCTGATGAGGTCTACGCTACGACCTAGAGCTTCCCATATATACAGTACCCCGAGAGCTTTCAACTCGAACTTTCGAATCGCTTCTCTTGCCTAGAAGAATGCAGTACAGTGGACGAGATAAATAACAGGTTGGTTGAAGCTGTCCATTCAGTGGGCTCCAAATTCTTCAGGCCCCGTCGAAGAGATAGACCACAGAAGCTCACCGATCACACCCTCAAACTCATGGCCGAACGACGCTCTATGAGGCTGCAGTCTACCAATGACGCTGAAGCACATCGGCAGCTCAATAGACGTATCCAGCAGTCTTTGCGACACGACATCCGTGCCTTTAATACTCAATGTATTAAAGAAACGATTGAGCGAAATAAAGGCTCCAAAGTGTTCGCAAGAGACTTGTCTATTGGGCAGAGCCAGTTGACAAAACTGAAGAGGAAGGACGGCAGTGTCGTGTCGACTAAGGGAGATGTTTTGAGGGGGATCGAGGGGTTTTATGGACAGCTTTATACCTCAGTCACTAAGCCTGCTACTGATACGGTTAAAGATCCAAGAGCCAAGCTAACCCGACACTACACCGAGGATATCCCGGACATCAGCCTGTACGAGATTAGGGTGGCCCTCAAGCAGCTTAAAAATAACAAGGCACCAGGAGAAGACGGAATCACTTCGGAACTTCTGAAAGCGGGTGGAACACCGATACTTAAAGTCCTTCAGAAGCTCTTTAACTCCGTCTTATTCGAAGGTACTACGCCGGAAGCATGGAACAGAAGCGTAGAGGTCTTGTTCTTCAAGAAAGGTGACAAAGCCTCTCTTAAGAACTACAGACCCATCTCGCTTCTGAGCCATGTTTATAAGCTGTTTTCGAGGGTTATCACGAATCGTCTCGAACGCAGGTTTGATGACTTCCAGCCGCCCGAACAAGCCGGTTTCCGAAAAGGTTATAATACCGTAGACCACATTCATACGCTGCGGCAAGTCATACAGAAGACTCAGGAGTATAACTTGCCACTATGTCTAGCGTTTGTGGACTACGAGCCTTTGATTCGATCGAGACATGGGCAGTGCTACAATCTCTCCAGCGGTGTCATATAGACTACCGGTACATCGAAGTGCTGAAGTGTTTGTATAAAAACGCCACCATGTCAGTCCGAGTACAAGATCAGAGCACAGCGGCGATACTGTTGCAGAGGGGAGTGAGATAAGGAGATGTAATATCCCCGAAGCTCTTCACCAATGCAATGGAGGATGCCTTTAAGCTACTGGAATGGAAAGGTCTTGGCATTAATGTTAATGGCGAATACATCACTCACCTTCGTTTTGCCGACGATATGGTGCTCAGGGCAGGATCGCTGGACGATCTTACACAATGCTCGACGACCTCAACCGAGTCTCTCAACAGGTGGGCCTCAAGATGAATATGGACAAGACCCAGGTTATGGCGAATGCTCATATTCTAAGGCCCTCCCCAGTGTCAGTTGAAGGCTCGACCCTCGAAGTTGTAGACAAGTACGTCTACCTTGGACAGATGGTCCGACTAGACGGATCAAACTTCGAGGCGGAGGTCAATCGTCGAATCCAACTCGGCTGGGCAGCGTTCGGGAAGTTACACAGCGTCTTCTCGTCCAAAATACCTCAGTGCTTAAAGACAAAAGTCAGTGCGTGTTGCCCGTGATGACCTACGGCGCCGAGACGTGGACCCTCACTATGGGCCTCATAAGAAAGCTCAAGGTCGCACAGCGAGCTATGGAAAGGGCTATAATCTAGGCTAGGCTCGGAATCTCTCTGCTGGATCGAATCAGAAATGAGGAGATCCGCAGACGAACGGAAGTGGTCGACATAGCCTACAGGGTTAGTAAGCTGAAGTGGCAGTGGGCGGGGCACGTAGCAAGAAGAACAGATGGCCATTGGAGCCGAAAGGTTCTTGAATGGAGACCGCGTACCGGTAGACGAAGCGTGGGACGGCCTCCTGCGAGATGGACGGACGACAAAAGCAAAATTGCCTTTGGCAGCATGATGTAGCATCTGCATCATGCATCCAAGCCGTTAGTACATATTGTTTAGATAAATATATCACAATTTATAATTTCGGTGTGATCTTGCAATTTCAGTGGGTTGACAATTTCGGTGGTTGTTCTATTTTTATAACAAATGCAGTTATTTGTTTCCTTCTAAATATCTAGAATACTAATGTGTTCTAAAAGAACACCATTAAATTTTTTCATCGGTAAACCTATGATTGAAAAATACCACCGAAATTAGCAAAAAATGAGGCATGCGTGAAATTACCCGAAAGTTTGCACATTGCAGCCTGTCGGACAAGTCGCGGATGTTAAACTTGTCTTAAGTTTAATATGAGAGAGAGAGCAGTCTGCCAAATTATCAAATTAACGTGATTCCGTTAGCTGGCACTGTTTTGTACACGGATAAGATCTACTAGATGTGAACGGAGGTAGGACATGAGGGTATCCCGCGTCATAATTGGGCAGTCCGACTGGGGAAGTACCTTCGTCCTACAGAATACCGCGGCTAATAATAACCGTGAGTTGTGTTCCCGGCGTTGATAAGAGTAAGTAGATCTCACTGGCACCTCTCTTGGTGTTGTAAGTGGGAAGATCAAGAAATTTGTTGGTTGTGTTCCCGCCGGTAAGTAGGGTAGCCAGAGCTCACTGTACCCCTCCTTCCCCTCCCCTTCCTAGCCTCCCCACCCCTTCCCAGCTCTCCCCCTTTCCCTTCAGGGTGGGCAGCGCGTGTGTGACACCCTTAATGTTGCACAAGTTCATAGGCCACGGTGGCCGCTTTCCATCAGGTGGGCCGTGTGCTTGTCTGCCACCTACGTAGTATTAAAAAAAGAAAAAAATTCCTTTGTCTTCTGCACTAACAGCACAGAAACTCTTATAAACTGCACGCCACACTCTCCACATGGTCGGCAGCACGAATGTGTCGCCCCTGGTGTTGTATACGTCCATACCCACGGTAACCACTTCCCATCAAGTGGGCCGTGTACTTGCTTGCCATCTAAATAGCATAAAATTATTTTTTTTCTTTTTTATTTATGGCACATCAATTTGACTTCACCTCGCCTGATGTTAAGCTGAAGGCAAAGTCTCATGAAAGAGGGTCACCATAACAAACACGTTCAGCGGCGCTCAGCTTGACGGCCTCATCAGATGCTTTTTCACGCCCCGCTTAAAGGGCCCGGACTGTAGGACCCGGGACTGTAGGAAGAAGGAAACACGTGCGCCGGCAAGGAATTTCAGGACTTAATGGTGCGACAGAGAAAGGACTCACCGAAACGCTTGGTTCTTGATGGAATATTCTGTACCGTATGCGAGTGACATCTAAGCCTAGACATATTAGTCTAGATCGCCAAAGGGTTGTTACACTATATAGTAGCAAACCCTACATAGCAATAACTTTAAATTGAAGGTAGTAACTATTTTATTAATCTGTGACTCAAGCAAGATGTTGCGTTGAGCAGGAAAATATGAGTTAGCTAATTGCTAAACCGCACGACAAAGAGGAAGCCACAGGTTATTGGCATACTTATGGACGAAGGGTTTAGTTAATTATGTATTAAGTATTTCTTTAGTCTTATTTATGCAATACTAGCTGACCCGCGCAACTTCGTCTGCGTTACCCAATTTTGGCAACATTTTTCACTTTGCTCCGCACTAGTTGGTTGTAACATGATGTTATATACATATAAACCTTTCTCTTCAATCACTCTATCTATTAAAAGAACCCGCATCAAAATCCGTTGCGTTGTTTTAAAGATTTAGGCATACATAGGGATATAGGGACAGAGAAAGCGACTTTGTTTCATACCTACTATGTAGTGATAGTGACTAGCTGACCCGCCCCAGGTTCGCCCGTGGTATGTTTAAACCGCTCGACTGATTTTCTGTAAATTCCATATAAACCATCTACTAAATAGTCCGAACAAATCCTGAACATTTGGTTTGGATAGGTGAGCCCGATCTTGAGTTATAAAATTACAACGAAAAGTGGCATTGATTTTTATATATCAGATGTATGATTAGCAACTATATTAGGTGGTTTCTTATTCTTCATTACAAGGTTTCTACTGGGTCAGCAGTACGAGGGTGAAGCACCCTTTTTTTATCTTGCTAAAAATCTCCATGGATACCCCCCGACCGGAGCCGGTTGGGTTGGTTATGTCGGACTCGAACCGACTAAAACGAACGCCGTCATTGGGTCTTCAGTTGCCGGAGGTGAGGTAGTAGCCATCATATCCCTCGCACCCCTGCAGACCCGGGGCCTTCTCTTCGGGATGACCCCCGTCGGAGTGTGAAGTCCCTACTGTTGCAAACGTCTATAGGTCACGGTTCCATCAGGTGGGCCGTGTGCTTATTCATCACCCAAATGGTATAAAAAAAGAATACACTGTTGCAAAACTCATTAAAAAAATAATTGGTTCTTATGCCTCTTCTTATAGTTGTAGATCTATGTTAGTATCACATTTTGGTGTGTTGTCGTTCAGAAATCGGCAAGTCGCGTGCTCAGCGCGCGCATCGGCGCATGAACATCGCGCTTACTCGCTCCGCTGCATGCCGTGTGGAATTCGCCTTATTTGGTAGTGAGTGTGTAACTACTGTGTGTACCGCACCTAATATCTATTGTTGCCTATGAAAAATAGGCGTGGGAACCGTGATGCGTGACCTATATTTTAGGCTAATGTGTATCGAGCGCCTATTCACAATACAAGATGGATTGTCCGTATGCTCGTATTATCGATAGGTACTCTTTGGCATATAAGTAGTTCGCCTTCGCCTGAGTAGAAATGATTTATTGTTTTTCTAGAGAATCGTGTATTTAAAAAAAAAACGAAGCTCTTATAAGGTTATGAGAATTTCTCTATGGCAATAATCTGTTATTTTTATAGTCAATGCTATTTATGATCTAATAGGTCTAAAGGACTTAACAATACTTTACTTACCCATATAATAATAACATTTCTCAAAGAAATTTTAGATTAGAGATTAGAAATACGTAGAGATATAAACTTGAATTATTTGATTAATATATTTTATTTTGATTTAAATTAATATACCTATGTATACTTTACCCTACTATTTCCTTGAAGTAATAAAATAGTAAAAATCATTATGTATGTCAATGGTAAAAATATAACGGGTCTTGTTACAAGACTTGTAAATATCAAAAAAAAATATGATCACATTTTTTCATGGTAGGAGATACAAATGTATCGAATCGAAGTCAGACCTTATAATACGCCTGTCTAGGACCTAGACAGACGTATTAGGTATATATACGGATTCTATTTTATTTATTTATTTATTATTATACTATCTGACCCGCGCAACTTCGTCTGCGTCACCCCGTTTTTACAACATTTTTCACTTCTGCTCCGCACCAGTTCGTTGTAGCATGATGTTATATACATATAAACCTTCCTCTGCAATCACTCTATCTTTTTAAAAAAACCGCACCAAAATCCGTTGCGTAGTTTTAAAGATTTAAGCACATAAAAGGACATAGGGATATAGGGGCAGAGAACGCGACTTTGTTTTATACTATGTAGTATTATACGGATTGCTCTCGGCGTGAATGCAATGAGTCAGGCTCGCACTTGTCCGGTTTTTTGGGAGCAAAAAGTAGCCTATGTCACTCTCGGTTTCACAAAAACTATCTCCACGAATAAATCACATTGATTTATTGCTCTCATGATGCGTGAAAGAAGGATAAACCAATATGCTTTCACTTTCGTCTATTTTGATTGATATTCAACATTTTATCTTTCTCGCTTAATGTGTGCTGTAGTACTAAGTACCTACCTACTTATTAGTTATAACAATTTGTAAACAAATCATTGTAATTACTAGCGATTAAAGAAATAATAAGTAGCCATGAGTTTCTTTTCGCAGATCATTTTCTAAATCTTTGCCTCGCTTATCGGACTGTTTGTGACCTAAATAAATAAATTATTATTTGACTTTGAATTTTTAAATACCTAATACGAATATTATCTAGGTATATATAGGTATTATATACGTAGGTATTCTGTACGAACACAAGATACTTACTACACTAGACTTGGTATAGGTACCTCGTGACACATACATATTTTGGACCTAATTGACAAGAGAAACGAGCTCGTGTAATGTTATTCTATAGGTAATCTATGATTGGTGGATTTGAGCTCATCTTCTGCCAGTAGCAACCCGTACATCTTTAAATTCCCCCAAAAATCGCGTATGTACCTGCTACGTGTATAAAGCACATTTTAGGTTCAAGATATATGCCCTGACGTATATAACACAAGCACTAGTTCTTTCTTCAGAGTTGCTTTAACAAAAGTTCAATTTACTTATATTGATCTCTTTGCTCAGTGAGAAGATATCAAACCGAAAATAGGTGCAAAATTATGTTCATCAGAGTGAACGGCTTTGGCTTGAATGTAGTACATATAGTATATATTCTGATGTATCTCGCTCGAATGTATCACGATGTATGCTGTATGTATTTTATAGGAATATCCTAACATGGTCCAAACCCACAATAACAGGCGAGTGTTACCAAAGTTAGTGTTAGTGGCCAATGGCCAACGATTACTAGTGGCGTGCATTGACAACTAGTGGTAATCACCGACCACAGAAAGGGACGTAGTAACCCTTCCTGAAGAGCGAAACCTATGCTCAGGCCCTCTCCGTGAGTAGCAGCGCTGCCGTGAAACATATTACTACACTACACTACAACGGCAAGTAACTAATGCCGTCGACTCGACAGAAGAAGAAACCGACCGCTGCTCGTGGCAGTCACCGACTACTCGCTCGAGTCAACCATACCGACCTTCTGTTTATGGCAGTCACTGACTGCTCACTCGAGTCAGTCACACCGACCATTCGCTTGTGGCAGGCACCGACTACTCACTCTAGTCAGCCACACCGACCATCCGCTCGTGGGAGCCACCGACTACTCTTTCGAGCCAGCCACTCACTAGCTTCTTCTGCACGTCATCAAAGACAGTGACATCCATGGTGACTGTGGTCGGTCGGTCGCGCTTTTGCAGTAGTGCCACCACTATCACAGTTCGACTGGCAATTTAGTTTTCAATTGTTTCAATAGGTACCTACTCTTAATAGTTATACCTGTATTTATACGTGCCTAGAGCACGTTAAGCCGTCGGTCCCGGTTGCATACAAACATCTATGGCAGTCGTTACGGGTAGTTGGAGCCCTCAAAAGTTCAACCAGTCTAACTTGGGACTTCGATATCGCCATTAGTCATTGGAGGTCAGATGGCAGTCGCTTCACAGAAAATGTCGAAGTTTAGCTGCATCACAGATAGACTGGAAAGTCGACCCCAACTGAGTTGGGAAGAGGTTCAAGGAATGATGAGTTATACCTGTATTTATTTATTTATCTCATAACATCATTGTCATCGCAGACAAATAACCAAATACACAATGTTCTAATAATCCAAATAATATGTTTATCAACACTCTCGTTCGACAATGAACTATATTAAATCATTATCATCATTCCAATTAGTTCGGCGCGGTTGCCTCCAAGCATCCAGTGGATTTGTTCTCCGACGCTTTCTACTTCTGATGTGGTTGATGTTACCTTACCTTTTAGGAGAGCGAAACCATGACTCCCCCAATCCCGAAGAAGAAGCCTGCGCCAATGCTTCGGCCGCCATCAGCTGGTTATGTACTCATATGTCTAGTTGGGCTCCCATACACCCATACAAGAGTAAGATCTATTAGATATGTAATCCACAGGTACTAGAAGCGTTACCACTACGTGCCCTTAACACTAGCTCCCTAACACTAAGTGTCTGCTGGCAGCTGGCGCCAAGGGAGTGGACATTTGAAGGCCCGGTACCTCGTACCAATTTAATGGAATATGCCTCTCAAATGCGAGCTCTGAATATTTTGAACTGCATCTCACAGAGCATTTTTTCAATAGTGCAAACGGTATTTATCAGTTACATTTGCACCATTGATGGTGCTTGCCAGTGGTGCAAATAAAACCACACCCATTCATGTATTCTGCTGCACATTAGCGGAATTTATGCGTGTGACACTTCAGAGTTTGGAGTCAAAGAGGTTTTAGATCAAGTAACTATACCTATCTTAAAAACTCTTCGACAGAATTTAGAGGAGGTAGGACACGACGTAGAGGAGGTAGGACACGACGGTATATCAGCCCCAATCGAGCAGTCCGACTGGGTACTTACACTGGGTACCTACACCCTACAAAATATCCCCGTTTAATAACCTTGTGTTGTGTTTTCGGTGGTGAGTAGGGTAGCCAGAGCTCACTAGAGACGTTTTGTGTTGTCCGTGGGAAAACCAAAGGCTTGTCTTACATCTTTTGCGCTGACGACACAGAATGTCTCTGTTCTTACAGGGGTTGCGGCACGAGTATTATTCCTCTGGTGTTACACTCGCCCATAGGCCACGGTAACCACTTACCATCAGGTGGGCCGCGTGATTGTCTGCGTCCTAAGAAGTATAAAAAAAAAATGTTTCCACTCCTAAATTCTGTATTCCCAGTGCGCTACCACTTGGATTGCATCTTCGGAGACGCAAATAAAAGCCTCCGGTATGCAGGTATGCACATGCAGTACAATGTTTGGTAAAACAATGTAAGATATGAATGATCAATGAAATATATAAATAAATGTTTGTAAATGGTCAAAGAATTTGTTGACAACCATCTCCTTAACACAGGTCACTCGTTACTCGACACGGTAACTGACCTCCCGACCTCCCAGCAGAGCGCTATAACTTATAACACTTATTGTACACTTGATAATTACTATATTATAAGTTTTTTAGTAATATGTAATGCTGCTTTCTTAAAGATTCGTTCAGTTCACATCGGTTATGATACTTTCTCTATTCATGCACAGTCTCCTCACTTTCACAGAGACTCGGTATTCATTAGCGAGATATGAGATTGTTCGCAAACTTTGATAATCAGAAGGTGCTTCCCACAATGTTACAAAGGATTGTATAAAACCACGGAAATAAATGTGGTCTATCACACGCATTGTTGGGTTGTGTGTTTCAACTATGTTATAATTACTTTTCATATTACTTATTATACTTAATAATTATATCTCTATCGCGATTATAATCAACCATAACAAAGTTACCGAAATTGTGTGTCTCAGGCTGGTGCAAAGATTTCGGACGTAGGTAATCCATTTTTTTAACTTAGGGAGACCACACACCAAAAGAAGCACACAGCAAGCAAGCCAAATGGGGGATCGGACAAATTCTCAGGAAGCCTATTTTTCATGACGTTTATTCCTATAACAATAAAACTTCATTTATTTACATACCCTTCTAGGTACTCGAAATTATGTAATATTGTTTGTTTATAGATCTGTACAAAAATGCTACGCAAAAATACTCTTAGAATACGTGACGTCAATTGTCTTAAGACACGTCTCCAAGGTACATTTATCTTATCTTAATAAAAGTACTCACAGAAACTCGTAGTGATTTAGTTCTTTTTTAAATTCTTTCTTTGGAAGGAGGGATTTTTCATGCAGTGAATATGAGAGTACCTACCTATATACTAGTACCTATATACCTACTACTATATACTTATTATTTAAACATGCACAACTTATAAAGCTGCAACGGGAGGTAACGGATATAAAAGAAAATTATGTGACTAAAGATTTGCTGAAAATATCATTTCCTGACTTTAACGGTGAAGGTTTTGTAAATAACCAACGCAGAGGAGCTGGGCTCATGACTAGTTTTGAATGTGAAAGTGGGCCTATTGGTTTACCGCATATTTCATCGGAAGAGATTGCACAAACTACGGACTCAACAAATAAGAATCTGCAGGTACCTACGTACACCAATATCCCTGTCCCACACAAGCCTACACCTTTGATTCGTAGTGCCGTATCAAGTATGCAATCCGTGTTGGCGACGCGGGTACCTGGTGAAACTGTCCTGGATCAAGGGAAGGCCATTTCGGAGTTTTCGACTGCATTAAGCGTACAGAACAAAAAGAACTCGTACGCGGAGGTCGTGGCTACTATAGTGGACGGTACACAAAAAGACAGGCAGAATAGAAACAATGAATGGACTGTGGTACAAAGACAGCGAAATAAAAATAAATTCATTGGCAAGAAAGGGACGGCCACTATTACGAATGATTGTAAGTTTAACTTCAAAGCTGCGAATATAAACATACCGTTTTACATATACAATGTAAGCAGAGATTGCCAACCAACGGACATAACAGAATATATAAAATATAAAATGGGGGTAGAAGTAAAATTAGAAAAAATAAATATGAAATTGAAAAAAGATTATGAGGCGTATAAGTTCATGATTCCCAAGGAAAGATTATCTAGTTTTATGGATGAGAGTTTGTGGCCAAGTGGAATATCGTTCCGAAGGTATGTTACGTTCAACAAAAAGTGGAATAGTGGAGATAAATATCAATCAACTACTACGTGTATTGATACCGAAGAAAAATAATGGATGTAAACACTATGGACAAAGACACTTCAACAAAACTCATTAGTTTCAATTGTAAGTCTTTTAAAAGATCTTTTGAATGTGTTAAGCTGTTAAGTAGTGATGCCGATGTGATAGGACTCCAGGAGACATGGCTCCAGTCTAGTGAAATACCTTATTTAGGAAATGTAAACAAAGAGTTTAGTTACTTTGGCAAGTCTGCTATGGACCCGGGAGTAATATTACACGGTCGTCCATATGGTGGTATGGCACTACTGTGGCGTAATCAGAGATGTACAAAATACTTTTCGAAAAGTATTTAAATACAAAATGCAAATACTTTTTTAATATAGTATTTCAAATGCAAGATACAAAATACTTTTGCCTTTTGTATTTAAATACTAAATACAAAATATGTATTTTCAAAATACTTTATTGAAATAAAATACTTTATGGTAAAATTACTAGTTTTCTTTATTTATTAAAGATTTTAAAATCACAAGCTCTTCAAAAAGATTTTTTTTTTTAAGGGATTTTATGACATGGTAACTAGGACCTTTATGTCAAGTCTTATTTTATTTTATAACACTTTATTCACTAATCTAGTTGGAATGATTCTTGATGATGGTGATGACGATGACGGATGATAGTTGCCCCAGTAAAGTAGTGGAGACTTTACTAGAAGCTTTCCTAAGGGAGATTTGACACCAACACGAAAAATCACAATTCACTACAATATTCCACTTTCGTACACTTGTGCACTTTGTCTAAGCCGTTATGTCTAAAACTCCACCATTTTTACACATAAAAACTCGAATTTACACCAATATTAGAAAATGAAACACAGGAGCGTTGTGACACTTTTCGCGTTCCCGCCAAAACTCCTCCTTTAAAAAGAGCATTTGACATATTGCGTCTGTGTGGACGCATAATCATACCGGTTTTTTATAAATATATTTTTCTATTTCTGTATTTTTATTTGTCATTTATACATTCATAATCACTTAAATACGAATCGTTAAAATAACGTCTTATTGCCTACACGGCATATTGTTTAAATACACGGCATATTGTTTACACGGCATATTGTTTAAATACAATTTGTTCTGGCATTTTTTTAAAGACATTTTGAGCGAACAACACAGAAGTAATGAAATAGCTATAAAATATATAAATAACACTGCAAAACGTAACAGTGACTTTGAGGATTGTTAAGAGGGTTCCCTCATATATTATTGGTCAGGTTTTATACGCATTTTGTTTCATCTGTCATTTTACGCATAGACTTTCAAAGCTGCTGCGCCACTAGTGGCCATTTTTTGTTTTTACTGAATCGCGGAATGCTTTAGAAAAATTAAGCTAAGAATAAAAAAGTATTTTGTATTTTACAAACCATTTTACAAATACAAAATACGTCTCCAATAGTATTTCAAATAAAATACAAAATACTTTTTAAAAAAAGTACTTAAGTATTAAATCCAAAATACGTATTTTGTATTTTGTATTTGTATTTTAAATACAAGTATTTCAAATATGTCACAACTCTGGGCGTAATGCGATATTTGACTCAGTGACTGTTATTCCATGTAGTAGTGATCGTATAATTGCTATTGAAGTAAACAGATCGGAACGGTCTAGCTTGATTTTTAATGTATATATGCCCACTGATGTGCCCGACAATCTGGTAGAATTTGTAAACTGTTTAAGCGAGATAGCCGCCATAGTTGAAAGTAGTGATACTGAAAATGTGTACATATTAGGGGATTTTAATGCTCACCCGGGGGAACTTTTTGGTAAAGAAATGTTGAATTTTTGTTTAGAACAAGGGTGGCTCTGTGCCGATATAATTAAGTTAGGTATCGAAACCTATACATTTGTAAGTGAGGCAAATGGTAGCCGCCGTTGGCTAGATCATTGTTTGGTAACCGAGGCTGCGTGGCAATCTGTTACAAGTGTTAAGGTACTTAATGATGTCTACTGGTCGGACCACTTCCCGTTAGAGATTCAATGTAACATGCTGAGGGCCAGGCCCAAGTCATCTCCGCTACGTGAGTTTCAAGTAAATAAAGTTGCGTGGGGTGAACGAAATGTACAGCAAGTCGAATTATATACCAAAGAGTGCAATCTAAAATTACGTGAAATAGATTTTCCTGACAAACTAAGAACATGTTGTGATTATATATGTAACGAACCAGAACATAAGGAAGTGATAGATAATTTATATCAGAAAATTGTTTTGTCTTTACGGGAGGCGGCGGAGTCCGCTTATGATAGCCACTGTGGAGGGAAAACCGGGAAAAGTCGATCCATTCTGGGGTGGAATAGGTATGTTAGAGAGGCTCACCGTGATGCTCGGGAAAAATTTAGTGACTGGATTTGGCATGGGAAACCGCGTGCGGGATATATTTATAATGATATGGTTGAGTCCAGAAAGATCTTTAAACAAAAACTTAAGTTCTGTCAAAATAACCAAGATCAAATTAAAATGGATATATTGGCTACAAAACATGAAAAAAAAGATTTTCACGGGTTTTGGAAAAGCACAAAAAAATTTAATCCCAAACCTAGCGTTCCAGTAAGTGTGGGCGGGGTAAGCACGCCCGGGGAGATCGCGAACATGTTTAAAGATCATTTTAGGATACAGCCGCTTTCAAAAATAGGTACTAGCAGTGTGGGTGCTGGGACTGTTGTGTTGGAGGTGCCTGCCCGCATAACGGCGACGCAGATACGTTTAATTATTAAAAACATGAAGCGAGGTAAATCACCGGGTCACGACAGCCTTAGCATAGAACATTTAGAGTACGCAGGGCCGCATCTCCCACGGCTGCTGGCTTTGTTATTTACATTCTGCATTCGACACTCCTGCGTACCCGCTGAGTTGATGAGAACGGTGGTTGTACCAATACTGAAAAATAAAACTGGTGACGTTAGTGACAAGGCCAACTACAGACCGATCTCACTAGCGACTATCGTGGCTAAGGTGCTTGACGGTGTTTTTGAGGGACAGCTCAGTAACCATATTAAAATTCACGATGCGCAGTTCGGGTTTAGGTCACAGTTATCAACTGAGTGTGCTATTCTGTCTCTCAAGCATACTGTCAGGTACTATACGGAAAGAAGTACGCCGGTATACGCGGCGTTCCTGGACCTTTCCAGGGCATTTGACCTGGTTAGGTATGACATACTATGGTGTAAGATGCGCGAAGTGGGAGTGCCTGGTGCCATAATAAATGTATTTCAGTATTGGTATGACCACCAAATCAATCAGGTTAGATGGTCCAACGAATTATCGGAGGAGTACAGGTTGAAATGCGGAGTAAGACAGGGGGGATTGACATCTCCTACGCTTTTCAACCTGTATATAAACCAGCTGATTGACGGGCTCAGCGGCGCACGGGTTGGCTGTTCTATCGACGGTGTTTTCGTCAATAGTATCAGTTATGCTGACGATATGGTGCTGCTGTGTCCGTCAATAGTCGCACTCAGGAAGCTGCTGGCTATCTGCGAGGCTTATGCGGAAATGCATGGGCTTAGCTACAATGTACAGAAAAGTAAAATAATTGTTTTTAGGGTGAAGCGTAAAAAGCTGTCTCATATCCCACCCGTTAGGCTGGGAGGTATAGCCCTGGAGAGGGTCTTGTGTTTTAAATACCTGGGGCATATAGTCACTGAGGATTTAAAAGATGACGCTGACATGGAAAGGGAACGGAGGGCCTTGGCTGTCCGATGCAACATGTTAGCCCGCAGGTTTGCGCGTTGTACACAGGCAGTTAAAATAACTCTTTTTAAAGCTTTCTGCCAGTCAATGTACACGTGTACCCTGTGGGTTCACTATACGCAAAGGGCATACAACGCTCTCCGAATACAATACAACAATACCTTTAGGATGCTGTTGGGGCTTCCGCGCTACTGCAGTGCCTCAGAAATGTTTGCCGAAACGAACACTGATAGTTTTAATACTATTATACGAAAGAGGACGGCATCCATGATGCACAGAGTTCGTGGAAGCGTCAACGGTATTCTGAAGGTGATCAGCGAGAAACCGTGCTGCGCCGTCATGGCGCATTGGGTGCATGTACACATGCATGTGCACGGTGCGTCAGGGGGGCGCGGCCGATACATGAACTGATTTTGTTGTTTTTATTATATTATTTTTGTATTATTTTTGTGTCATACTATGTACTTACTAATATAGCTTTTAAGTGTTGTGTACTACTAACATTACTATGGATCAATGGTCTGAAATAAAGATTATTATTATTATTATAATCTGCATTTTACAACTCCCGCAACGACTGTATATATAGATGTTCGTATGGCAACTAGAACCGAGGACTTAACGTGCTCTCCGAGGCACAACCAGAACAGTGCAATGCAAATAGCCATATTCATGGATACAAATATTTGCAGTAAGTGAAGATCGTAACAGTCACGTTCACTACCGCCACGCCACAGAGGATTCGTTTTACGCCTAAACAAACTAATCTGTAAAGGTTTCTTGTTTCCTGAATGGCCGGGAAAGTAAAAGTCCCCTGAAACTTACCCATCTATTTCATACTAATATTTGATCCTGAACTGCTCAGCCTCAATTCGTACACATTCCACTAAAGTTTGGTCGCACGCATCTTCCGGGACATTGCACTCGTACCCATTAAGTAGAATCAAGATTGCTCACATATGACGTCACGCATGACTGTGAGTCGTGTTTTAGTAAGTATAGATAACAAACTTGTATTACTTCATTTAAATATTATTAGAATAAATTATATTAATTGATTATTCGATAAATAATCGTATACATTTACATCACTACATAGTATAAAACAAAGTTGCGTTTTCTGTCCCTATGTCCCTTTGTATGCTTAAATCTTTAAAACTACGCAATGGATTTTGATGCGGTTTTTTTTAATAGATAAGGATTAAAGAGGAAGGTTTTTATGTATATAACATTATGCTACGACCAACAGGTGCGGAGCAGGAATGAAAAATGTTGCAAAAAAGGGGTGACGCAGACAAAGTTGCGCGGGTCAGCTAAGTAGTTTAGTATATTTTGAAAGAAACATTTTTCTTGGCGATTTCAGTGGGTGTGTTGTGCACAGTTCATTCTCCTGTCACCTCTGTGCTGTCACTTTTGCAGTGAAGTCCCTACACATTGGGGGAAGCACCTGCCACTCACTCACCTGGATTAATTTGATGAAATAAACGTTTAGTTGATGTGACTGCAGCAACGGCAAGTTTTCCATGTAGGTAATAGGTATGGATGGACGTTATTTCATCACGAGCTATTTCCAAAGAGTTAGTAATAATTATTGTTTGGTGAATATTTCATTGAGTAATGGCTATTAAATTCACAAAAAAATGTTTGCTAACAAACAAAATGTCAAATGAAAACATTATTAGACATTCGATATCAAAGGTTCTTGGATAATTTTAAACTAAAATTGTATGAATACAAAACTACTAGTTTTAGAAGCTAAGTACAGGATAATAGATCTTATTATAGTAATTCGCTTCCCTAAATAATTTTTATTTTATGGAATTTATCAGGATAAATAATATAGGGTAGGGTGTCTCACATTGAACCGGGTAAATTTCAAAATCTTGTAGCATGCTCATTTTTCGATGAATGCTTTTAATTTTTTGTGTATTGTTTAGTAAATTTATTTAGCTACAATTATACAATCACTTATTGTTTAAATTCCATTTGGTTTCAGAGTAAAGAAACAATTTATGGAAAATGAGATTTGGTTCAATGTGTCCATCGGGATGTACTCATTTAACCAGGGTATTTTCCACATTGAATCACCTTATTAGCTATATTATATTTAGACTAATTTGTATTTAATTCTATAACGAATCAAAATAATAACATGTGCAGAAAATTTTGAAATCAATTTGTATGCTGATGGTTCAAATCAAATTTAGATAGGAAAAAATTAATGCTTCGATGGGATTCGAACTCGCGATTTTTTCCTTACAGAGGGAAGGGACAAGATTGTAAGGGAAAGATCGCGGGTTCGAATCCCGGTGAAGCACTATTTTTTTCCTATCTAAATTTGAATAAAATAATTGCAATCTTAGTCCAATTTAACATCTGGAATGAACTGGGGTAACAGTGAACCATGGTTCAATGTGTACCACCTAAAAGTGGCTCATTGTAGGACAGACCACGTTTTAATAACTGACCTCAAAATTTTGCCAGGAAAACAATCTCGCAGTGTAACGAATTATGATGCATTTATGTGTTGGGTTATTATGTAAAACAGGGTTTATATAAAAAAACCAATATCATTTACAGCAAAAGCTTGAAAAAAGAAACAAACTTGCAGAAAAAAAATACTTTTTGAGCAATTTTCGGAAAAATGTTTCTCACACGAACTCTTCGCACACTATCGCCAGTCAAACTAGTGGGCAGAAGGGGAAAGTAAATACCTCTCTTTTACCCCTATTAGCCCAGATCGGCAACGTCATATTTCTGAAATAAGTAGGTGGTTAAATGTAGCTGCATGGTTCATTGTGAGACACCCGACCCTACTCACAGCTGTCTTTACCTATGACACAGAAGAATATGGAGGCCCTTTTCGATGGTTTTGAGTTTTAGGTTTTTGTGAAGTTGATGTGCGAGAAATTGTGTCGCCTTCGGGTGGCCTTCCTGAGGCTTTGGGCCCTGGGCACGTGCCCTGAGTGCCCCTATGGTAAAGACGACATTGAATATATTTAAGTAGCTCCGTGGAAATTAAGGGCTAGTTAGATTATATACCTACACTACAAATATAATTGAAACAAGAACTAGGTAATTGGCCATTTTATATAACAATTATTCCTAATTTGTGTTCTAGCTGTAAGTTTTTCTGAAAGAAAAAATCCTACTAATATAATATATATATATATATATATATATATATATTATATATAATATTATAAAGGCGAAAGTTTGTTTGGATGGATGGATGTTTGTTCCTCTTTCACGCATAAACGGCTGGACTGATTTGGTTGAAATTTGGTACAGGGGTAGATTAGAACCTGGAATAACACATAGGCTACTTTTTATCCCGGGAAAAGGTTCCCAGGGGTTGCGGGAACGGGAACAAAATTCCACGCGGGCGAAGCCGTGGGCATCAGCTAGTAGGAAATAAAAATATATATAATAGGTATACATAAATTAAATTTCTTCGTTCTTACAAAACTTGTAACTTGCCTCAGAACATATTCTTACTAAGCAGACATACCTACATATATTTCGAAAATGGAAAAGAATTTTTCGCGGGAATCCTTGTTTGGTTATGGGATGACTGGCATGCAGCCAAAATTCCTCCAGCTGATCTGACAGTTGCCTGCTTTACGAAATCTTGGCCCAACGTCAGCTAATTTCAATGAATTTCATTCATTCCTCTGTCCATCCGAGTCTGCAAACAAAAACAGGGGAAAGCGCGTTCCAAAACCAAATATATCATTTTCATTCAACACATTAATGTAGGTTAATTGAAAGAAACACGCACACTATCCAAAACTAGCAATGAGCTTGCTTTTGCGTGTAATGCCGGCTCTGATTGGTGTGAAAATATAATACTCATTGCATTGTTATGGACGCGAACAGCAGAAATATCATCTCATTATTATAAATAGTTAGTTATAGCGGATGTAAACCAATCATGTACTTAATTTAAGACGAATTGCTGATTTAATTTAGACGAATTCACTTATTTAAATAGCAGCTTAATAGCTGAATCCTATCATTATGCAAATCAATAGTTTAGTGGTTAACATGTAGGGTTTACAATCGAGAAGTCTTAGTTTCAAACCTTGGTCATTACGCTATCGAGTGATGTGACGAGGAGTGGGTCCTAGCACTAATAGGGACATCGGACAATTTTTCAAAAAGTGTTTTAGTTTAAACTTCATAGATCTTCATAGATGTAACTTAATCAATTTTTTGCAGTCGATTTGCAGTTGAACTTGATTTGGGAATTTTATACAAAGCAAAACAAATCTGAATGATGATTTGAAGACAAAAATTAACACCAGTGATTACTTAATTGAGTGCTTAATACTCAGTTATATGATAAATATTTTTTCTGGATAAATTGGCTGATAATATTTGTATATGTAAGATAGATAAATTGCGATAAATTTGTAGCAGTGCCGCGTAATGAACTGGTGACTCATTTAGTAACCATTCTCAGTATCAGCACCCAATTCATACTTCAGTTATCAATAATTTCGTTAAAGTAGTTTTATTTATTTTATTTTATTTTTATTTTATACAATAGGTACAGAAACAGATATCGGATTACAAAAACTATAGAATTCTAAAAGCTATACAACTTTTAAATCCGAAGTCCACTTACATCTGTACACAGCATTTCCGTTGACTTAGTGCCAATTAACTTAGTAACTAATTCACTTAGTTATCATTAAGTCACAATAAATGAAAAAATCATTCTTTACAACAACAAAATACAAATTAAGAACAAGTACTAACTAAACCATTTTTTTATCATGCGCAAAATCCTCACGGAAACCACCTCTACTTAAATCGGTGGAGGTGATAATATCGGACTCGAAACGACCAAAATGCATGCCGTCCATTGGTCTTCGATTGCCGGAGGTGAGATTAAGACACATCTCTCGCACCCCGGCAGTCAACTAAACCATTCATTATTATTAGACTCATCGGGATGTTTATAAATCATCTATAGTTTGAAACCTCCGATGTTTCAATGCTGTTCCAACACCATAATCATGTAGGAACTGGAGCTCTAAATGGTGTAAAAGTTTTTTGGACTTAATATAGCTTTAGATAGATAGATAACTCTTTATTGTACTCAATAAGATAAAAATTTACAATATTGACATTAGCACAATGTATAATTTGCGGCCTTATCGCCAATGCAATCTTCTGGGCAATCTTTTTGGGTGAACAAAGTACATAAAGACCAAACCTGACATAGCCGGGAACCCGGGACCATCTCTTTCGAGGTGACCTCCTTCGGGTGTAGGTACGGACCATGGTGTCTCCGTATAGCAGATTGTCCTCTCGGGCTTGACAGCCATCGCTCATTAAAAATCCAGGATAAACCAAGAACGGAGGATTATGATTTTGAAACCCACGCCAGACTCTTCAATTCACTCTCAATTCTCGTTCCGCGAACAGAAGGTTTATATCTTTTTTTAATAATATCACGCCTATATCCCCGATGGGGTAGGCAGAGGTGCTAGCACCCACATTTCGCCAGTTTATATTTAGGTGCCAATGTAATAGGCGGCGAGCCTATTGCCATTAACCGGGCACTTATAAACCTGCGATAAATACACACATAACTTCGAAAAGCATCGCAGTCATTGGTGTGCCATGGTAAACCTGGGATCGAACCCGAGACATCGTCTCAGAGACATCGACTATATAGGCTACCGCGGTTTATTTCTGCCTGCAGTTGATACTATTTTGAAAGTATTGTCACTATAATTACTATAGTACTATTATTTTTTCTGTGTCTTGTATTGATGTGATATCATATAACTGTTATATAATCTGTGCCCGGAAAGTACAAACATTGGATACAACCAGGGTAGCAGCTCGGATGAGGATGACGTCATTATAACCTCTCTTATAAAATTCATATCGACTTGTTGTTATAAATAGGAATGAGATATTGGTTATTTGAACACAATTCGTATGATGTAATATCGTTGACGTACAAATTGATGTAAATATAATTTGTAACGTATTGTCAACGGTCATCCAACCAGACGAGGTTTCTCAAGGCCGAAGCTACTCGGAACAATAAAATTGATGAGACAAGACAACTTCCTAATTTGAATTTTTAATTTTTTTTTCATTGAGACTATTTTCGGGTTCGCTAGGTATCTTAATAACAGGCTTTCATTCAATCGGTGGCGTCGGCATCCAGTCTAATATAACTTACGTACCGATTGCGATCAGTATTTTTTTTTCTTCAAATGACATTTTATTTATACAAAATTATGTTACGTATAAAGAGGAGCTTAACTCAAGGTTAAGATCTATTCCAGTAATGGATAATAGTAGGGATGGATAAACATAAACGGATAGATAAGATAAACATAAACGGATGAATGTTTGTTAATCTTTAACTAGTCTTACCACAGTAATTTGACTGCGGGTGCATGCGTTTACAGCTGACTACAGCTGGCGATACCGCGACACATTTAATTTCATTTAACTTTTTGGACAAGCCTATATTTGGGTGACATTTCACAAGTATTCAATACGATACGACAACGATACGATTAGTATACGTGGTAGCATTATTAGATCTCTTACATGATTTCCAAATAATAAGAGAAGATATATTTTATCAACACAATAGCGATTCTATTTTAATAATGCGCACAGGACTGCTTAGGCATAAGATTCCATGACAAAATATTATAAGAGTTGCACTTAGATTGTTATAGTTTTTAAACCCTAAAATACTGTAATTTAGTACTTAGAAGGTGGTAGTTAGTATCTGGCCCCAATGATATAATTAATAGATTAGAAGTGATTTTTAAAGGTATCACTACATAGCATAAACTACCTACATACGGTAGTATAAAATAAAGTCGCATTTTCTGTCCCTATTTTTCTTGTCCCTTTGTATGCTTAAATCTTTAGAACTACGCAACGGATTTTGATGCGGTTTGTTTCAATAGATAGAATGGTTAAAGAGGAAGGTTTATATGTATATAACATCATGCTACGACTAACAAGTGCGGAGCAGGAATGAAAAATGTTGCAAAAACGGGGTGACGCAGACGAAGTCGCGCGGGTCAGCTAGTTGAGAATAAAATTGTATTCTATATTTTGAATGTAATTTTTTTTTATTTTTCCTAACTATTCTCAGTACTAAATACTTAGGTCTACGAATTTGGAATGAATAACATTGAAAATTATATTATCGAATCATACAATCATTGGAATTTCAATAAACCTAGCTTATCAATTGATAAGAAGGTGTATCATAAAGAGGATTTTGCAAGGCGATTATATTGTAGGTAGTCATCCATATAAGGAAATCCAACCAAAAAACTAACATCTAAAAAAATATAGTATCAGTTAGGACGTTTTTGTGATTATTATTGTGACGTTTATGATACTCATCGTATTAGTTAAACGTATTCCATACTTATCCTATTCTATTCTATTGTACAAACGTATTAGGTACCAGTTGCGTCACAACTTAATGTTCAACATAAGCTGAATTTCTTCAGTGGAATTCCGTACTCAGAATTTTAACTGAGTTATTACTTTTTACTTTATCATATATCACCATTCCAGTCATAGGACGTCCACCGCTGAACATAGGTCTCCCATATGTAAATAGAATTGAACTAGGTACTGATTGGAGGCGGTCTACATCTACATCCTCATCTAACAGTAGGTACGTCGTCTTCACTCGAGAACTCCAACGTCCATCTGTTCTTCTTGCTGCCCCGACCACTGCCACTTCAGCTTGCTAGCCGGGCGGGCTATAGTCAGCGACTTTCGTTCGTCTACGGATATCTTCATTTCTGATTCCATCTTGTAGAGAAATTCCGAGTATAGCCCTCTCCATAGCTCGCTGTATGACCTTGAGTATTCTTATGAGGCCCATTAGTGAGGGGCCACGTTTTGGCACCATAAGTCATCACTGATTCAAGACTTTCGTTGAGGAATGGCTAATACTTAGTCAAATTTATTGAGGAAAATGTATTACCTACCTAATAAATTTTCATTAAAATGCGGAAGCATAGTAGGTATTATAAATGCGTATTAATTTTAATCGCTGCTCCTATCGTGGCCGTCGGTGAAATTCATCTTCAAAGGAGATACCCCATTTTGGGCCCGAGTATACAGACATCAAACCTACCTCAAAAAAATCGTCTATTTTGTGTTATAATTATGATTAAATCTCATTACAATCAGCAATGGCCAAGTGCGACAAAAGTTTTAAAATGTGATTTTCATTTATCAACAAGCTTCGCAAACGTTGAATATATTTAGGTAATCCGATCTTCGTAAATGCGCTATGATCTCGTAATTATCTGTATATGTGTCATTGTAAAAGTCAACATTTGTCAACAATTCAACAATATATGTGTGATAGCTGCTATAAAATAGAAATTACTACGAGTCTATCTAATCCCGTGGACAATTATGTCAACTTTTGTATATGACAATGTATTTTCACTGATATGTGTAACGTTCATGAAGAACTAGCCTATATGACTAATGGAATATTCAGTGCTTATAACATAACCTCGTTTAAGGTGAATGCAAATGACATCATTTGCGAATCATACTGGATTTAAGCTCAATGTGCATGTTTGGATGAGAACAGACCAGCGCAATCACCAGTGGGGCACAGACGGGTGTGTATTCTGTGTGGATGTTCCCTTCTGCGACGAATTAGATGCCATAAACTAAGAAATGTAACAGAACAAGAACGCAGGATTTTTGAAGTTATAAGAGAGTGGATACTGCCACGTGTGGTATTGTATTGCGAGTATAATATGGTATCTTGGTTGGGCACGGTTCCAGGACAATATAACTTCTCCTGCATAGTTTCTTGACAATATTTTAATAAACTATGATGATGCTTAAAAAGTGGAGTAATCCCATGTCCTCGTGTAAGCATTTCAAAAGCCAAATAGGAAGATACCCGGGATGGAAATAAGTTAAAATACTTTTTAAATAAAATGATCTTTAAAATAATGTTATTTTATTTTATCACCTATTTATATAATTAATTCTATATTACTACCTATAGCAAACAAGTATACAGCCTTGTGGAAAGTGGTAACCGTAGCAAAAAGAGGTTACTCGGATGTTGCCGTCTGAAGTAAGTGAGGGTAGGGAAGGATCGAGGAACAGAATTAAAGATTACACTCATCTCTCAAAATACAACAGTGATATTTTGCTCCTTTTCTATTTTCTGTAGGTAAGTAGGTACCTAATATTATAGTCAACTATATAATTGCTTTACCATCTTTAAAGTCAGTTGCATACCATAAAACTAAACCTAAGGATCAATATCGTACAACAACTACTTGCTTTGACATATCAGTTTTATCCACATTTTTTTTCATTCCACATTAATGTCTAAAAGTCTTAATGACCCCCGTCCTTTTTTATACCTACTCATAATAAAATCAGCTAACCTATTTACAAATAACTATTGTAGCTATCACACACAACATAAGACACTGTTTGACCGCATTATGTGTTACAACATAACCTATGAACAATGCTCGATTTAACAAACTTGGCCATTGTGAATCGTCGTGAAAATTAGGCAAACAAAATGTCCGTAGATGGTCTAAATATTGGCTAATTTTCAACCCTGTACATGTAGGCCCAAAATTGTATGAGAGTTGGGGTTGTCCTTTATTGGATGATACCTATTATTTACTTTATTATCAACGTTTTATTCAATGAAATTTAATTTCGTTCGTTTAGTTTTAATTGATTTATGTCTTACTGACTGATGATTAAAAGTTTTAATGACCTTACAGTTACAGTATACCTGTAAGTATAGGTAATCTTGTCCTACCTAGGTAGATACTTAACCCCAATCACGTTACAAAATGTAGGTCTTTCTGAGCAGTTCGTGTTTTTGTGTGTTTTTTGAGAATGCTATGGGAAGATGCCCCGGTAAAAGAACTCAGATTCATCAGTTACTTATAAGATAGATTATATCGAACCAATCCGTCATCGTCTCGTTTCTATCGCGACTTAGGATCAATATATATGCCGGTAACTATTATTTCACCTATATATTAAACTAGCTGATGCCCACGGCTTCGCCCGCGTGGAATTTTGTTCCCGTTCCCGCAACCCTTGGGAACCTTTTCCCGGGATAAAAAGTAGCCTATGTGTTATTCCAGGTTCTAATCTACCCCTGTACCAAATTTCAACCAAATCAGTCCAGCCGTTTATGCGTGAAAGAGGAACAAACATCCATCCATACATCCATCCAAACAAACTTTCGCCTTTATAATATTAGTAGGATAATAATTATAATGATCCGTCAAGGAATCTGAAAGAAATTGCATCATACGTCCTTCAAACGTAGGTACGTACATAATTAATATTTTAACAAAAGCCGTCACCAAAGACGTTACAAATGGCGCGAAAATATCGATTGTATTATTATTACTTACTTACATACAATACGAACATTTATAATGAAACAATAGACACGACTTGCATCCGTTATCCAAATCATGACGTTGAGCATTGAGCTTTGAATTTAAAAACGTAACGGACACGTAGAGGGCATAGACTCAGTTGGCGTATTTTTTTGGAAGTCCTCTACAGGCAGAGGGTTGCCATATCGCAGGTATTGTGCCGTGTTATTGGGAATTTTTAAGCTCAACTCAGGATTGCGGCCATATTTGTTTGCATTGATATAATATATAATTTGTATTGATATCTCTATGTGTGTAGAATAGAAATATCTAAATGGGTTTATCCACTTTCTAAAACCACACACATACACACATGCTTGTTACACTACGTTATGCCTTCTTTGATTTTGTATTTGTATTTATTTATTTTACTACAATGTTAAGAATTGTTAGGCTAATTGTAGTTATTAATAAATAAAAATATGGAGTCTATATACAATATAAATATTATTATGTCTAAACCAATTAAACAGCCGGTCCCTGACCACTCCCGCTGGAAAAGTGCCTATCACACTCGCCGCGTTTCCGTGCTGGATTGCGAATGCGATGGCCAGCCTTGCACCATCAATAAATTAGTACATAATATGTATATATTTTATATTACTACCTAGTAATTTGCAAATCTACTGTGATTATGAAAATTAAATAACATCAAAAATATCGTAACTCTATAAAAGGTTTTTTTCCCCGGACTTTTGAATTCCCTATCTGGTAACCCTGTCTGGCATGCGTATCTCTAATTTTAGTGTTTGGTTCATTCGTGGCTGGGCCGTTTTTTGCTGCCATTTTTTACGCATAGGAATTTGACGGTTGATATCTTTGCGGGGGTATGTATGTTAGAACTGCGTTCTTATTATAAACAATAATTTATGTCTATTATTCACTTTTGGCATTAAGGTAAGAGTTAGAATTGCCATAAAAACTTATTAAGTATTGTACATTCATAAATATTTAAATACGACGACGACTTCTGTGGCGGTAAAGTGTTTGACTGCTACGTCTGAGGTCTCAGGTTCGATTACCGCTCAATGCAATATTGGTATGCATGAATGCATGGCATAGTTAGATATGTATTTATAAAAGAAAATGTACCTACCTTAACATAGTATGAATTAGTGGCGTGCATAGACTTTTTCATTATACTTTGTAAAATGTAGCTTGGGTCCTATGACAGCTGTCAGTGAAATCCCGCACATGAAGTCTTGAATTTTCTAATAATGAATGTAGTAGCTGTCAATGTCATACTTTATGGGCATACCGAGCTAATTAGTGATGGGCGATAAATCATCGTGACCACATACTATAAACTATCCATATTTTGAATAAAGCTAAATTTTAAATTGAAATTAATATTAGAAAAAAAAATTTAGAATTTAATCTTATTGCTTAGGTATTTTAATATCATAATAACATTTATATGTCAATATACTTGATCCTAAATAATATTGAGTAAATAAAATCCTACATTTAATCCATCAACGCCCTGAACCTGTTTTTGGATTTTGTAAGAAGACACGCCGCGTTTGGCTCTTGGGCCATGATATAGGCATAAGATACACGCGCCAACATCTTGTTTGATATGAACTTCCACTGATCCACTCCACTCATTCTCATCAGTACGAGTGCGGACGCTTTGTATGCTACGTATATTCCGTTCTCATTACAATTAAATACATACATACAATTAAATTAAACCTAATTATATGTAACGTGCATCAATAATAGCTGGTAGTATCGATATTTTCATCGAATTTCGTACATCCCTATGAACCTCATTTTGACATCTGTCATAGGACCCAAGCTATATTTTACAAAGTATAAGATATGCGGTGCCACTAAAACTCATATGGGGTTAAGATGTGTCTATCTTTTTGACTCTATGGAATGCACGTCCATGGTATGTATTTATGCATTCTATAACCTAGGAGAAGGTTTAGCGTTATGTCCAATCAACTGTCTTTCTGTTGGTGTGTTTGTCTGTCTATATTCTATGTTTTAGGTAAGTACTGTGCTAGTGCTATTATTCAAAATTGGATAGTATTTAATTATAATTTAATGTTTCCTCAGATTCAAGCACAACCGTTCGGGAAGTGACATCCGGTTTAACCCAAGCCGGAAATTTAAAATCTCACTTTGACTCGCCTACTTCCTGAATGCCAAAAATCAAAATAGGTACTGAACGTAAATGTCAATATATTTTTTAAATACGCAGGTAGAGGTTAACTTAATTTACTTAATAGTTATAACAGGGTATGCTCGACTCCCAGAAATAAAAACGGGGGATACCACTGACCATTTTAACAAAACTAGGGTAATTTATTTTTTGATAGAAATACTTTGCTTTGTGGGTACCTACTTATGTTCCGTTCTCTCGAAACCTTTACATTACGAATTCGATAGGAGTTCATGCTAGTGCTACAAAAAACGTCATGCTCTGAGAATTTTCACAACTCAGTTAGCGTCTGCTTTCAGTCTAACTGCGACGAGGCTAAAATATATTTAAATTATATACAAAACAACAGCAATAAACGAACGTGTTACATGATTGCGTGGTATCATCTGATAGCGTATCACTTACATTCCATTATTATACAAATTAATAATTAAATAGTTAATTATATACAGCACACTGCAAACTGGATCTAAATATTCATGAATAACGAGAAATTTAACGTAGATAAGTAAGCTATTCATGATATTCTCTCAGATAGTCGGTCAGCGCTCCAACGAAATACCTAATTTGAAGAGCCATTTTTAAGAGTTATTAAGACACTTACATTTTATTTTACTTGCAAATGTTAGTAATTAGAAATTTGGTTGAATTACACTTGAGTTAAAAAGGTGCAATTTTGGTAAAACTAATAGTCGTCAGCGCTCGACCGTGCCGTACTGGACTGTGGCCATTGAGGCACTATCGTATCACACATGTACATGGTACGGATATTGAATGACCACTCAACCCCGTCAACCTTGATCAAAACTCTAAATTCAAAATTCAACAATCATTTATTATATTTTAGCAAATGGCCGCGTTTCGAACCGGTGCGGTTCAAAAAGCGGCCCCGGCCGGCCTATGGTAGCTCTGGCAAGAAACTCAGCGGGCATTTCTTTTTTTTTTTCTTTGTCTATTTACAATCATTTACTCAGTCTAGATACAACAATTTGCTTGCTTAACAAGTTGAGTGAACAGCTAATTTCCAGGCTTGTTTATCATCCAAATATTCCTGGATTTAGTAATATAATAACCTTTCTGGCTTCACTTTCTTTTGATGAAAGTTTTAAATTTATGGGTTGGTAAATCCCTAGTTTCATTAGAGAGCTTGTTAAAATAGCGTAGGTATATACATACAGTTACCCTGAAAAGAATTAGAAATTTTGTGGAGTCTACTAATGAGATTATCCGTGTTGATTCCCGGTGAAGTAGAATGAAGGGCAATATTCGGTGACACTGACGGCCTCCGCAGTTCAGATCTATGTTGTGTAAGTATTGGGATACAGCTGGCTTGTAGAGGTGGGCCACAGTTATAGCCTCCACCCTCCGCAACGAGGTATTACCATTTCACCCATGTACAGCTAACCAGGAACCTTAATCTTTTAAGGAACTTCCAAATCATCCACCGCAGTTCGTGTGCCGGTGATAGGTCTTCGGCGGGTTGGATGTGGTTTGAAAGGGGAGCAATTTCTGCTGGCCACCTCCGACATCGAGCACTGTGAGGTTAGCCCAACACGGCAGCAGGGGATCGCAGTAGGCTTTTCTGCTCTTTCTTGAGTTGGGCATTTTGTGTTGATTGAAAAATATAATAAAAAGATTGTTGGCATTTAGACAGTTTTAATTATTTCAGTTTTGGATATATTATTGCTGTCCATGCACTTGAAAAGCAATTAGGTAAGAAACATGAAATACCACAGTACAGTGCTCTTGAAATATTAAAGAGAAGTATACAAAATTTAATAATTAGCATTATAAACGTAGTCATATAATCAAAATGGTTCTTGGTAGCTAAAAATCTCAGGTTATTGACCCCCGGTAGCCAAAAATAAACACATAAAAAAAGTAAAAAAAAAAAATTCAGTGCTTTAGAATAAATTTAATGGCATAGAAAAAATAAAGTTGACGACCTCCGTGGCGTAGCGGTAGTGAACGCGACTGCTACGCAGGAGGCGTGGGTTCGATTCCCGCTCAATGCAAATATTTGTTTACATGAATATGAATATTTGCATTGGTCTGGGTGTTTCTACGTATAATATGTATGTATTTCCAAAAAAAAGTATGTTTATCCGCATTCTAGAACCCATAATACAAGCTAGTTAAACTATGCTTACCATGGGTGGTGTTGTGTAGATTGTCCTAGAATGTTTATTTATTTATTTATAGGATGAGCACCCGGGAACACATGTGAAGACAAGACGGTTATAAATTAATCTAAATCAGCTGAAGATAATGCAAATACCGCCGCGGTCTCGTCGGTGTGAATATCTTGTACCGTGATTTTTTGTCATTAGGTATGACCCGGATTAATATGTAAAGACATATTTTATTTTTCACGATTTTTTAAATTCATGGAACATATTTGGACCGCAAATGGTTTCTCGACATCGATTAAAATAAATAGGAAAGGAAAGGGAGGGGGGTCATCTCGGTCGAGAGGGGATCTGCTAGGGTGCAAAAGATATGTCTAGTATAACCTCACCTCCAGCAACCGGAGACCCAAAGACGGCGTGCGTTTTAGTCGGATCGAGTACGACATGACCACTCTCTCCGGCGGGAGTGATATCCGTAGAGAATTTGCGCACTATAAAAAAATAAAGATTTCTTTTATATATGAAAGACTCGCGTTTCTCGACTGCTGATTTAGACAGACAAGACCATTCTTCCCCACGCAGTCCAAATACGTGATTATTATTTTAAATTGCTTATTTATAACTACTGTGAATGTTGGATGTTATCTCAAGAAAAACATTGTCTACAAGGGCCGACTGATACGTTTTTTGCGACGCCGATCACCTTGACACAAATGTACACAACTACTTCCTTCCTTCCCCCTGTTTACTCATTGTTAGTGGCAATTACTGCAGTCTTTTAACACATTTCGGGTGTTTTGAATTCAATTTAATACTTTTTTGCTTCGTATTTGGTTACAGAGATGTGTTTTAGATATTTACAGCATATATTTTGCTCTATAGAGCGTGCAAATATTAGGATAACATAATCATTACATAGGTACAATAGGTCAACCAAATGTTATTATTAATTTCATGAATGTCGTGAATTCAGTTTATTAGTTTAGGTAAATTTGTCATGCAGATATTCATTTATAGGTATGGGCATGAATTGTAGTCAAATAATCAAGCCTAATACGGGCCCAGTAGTGTTCAGAACGAGGACAATAATAATTATTTAAGCCAATCGTTGTAACTCGAAAATTTTATAAACTAATAGAAATGTATGTTAATAGAATGTCACTTTGTGGACACTGAAGAGAAGCGTTTATTACTCGGGTCAGCGTAATAAATATGCTTTCAGACATACTCGTATAAACCAAATATATTTTGCATCGTATCATGTTTTATACAATAATTAATTTAAGTATGTTATTATAAATTAGAGGTAGGAAAAAAGATTCAATATTTAAAAATGAAAACAAAAACTCAAAAAATAATAATATATAAATTAGTTACTTGATAATATGAATATTGATAGGTATCCATTGTAGAACAAGCGTATGGACCAACATTATTAAATTTATCTACTCATTATTTAGTGTTGTATTTATTTAATCTAAAATACCTATATTATCACGGTCGCGGTCGCGGCCAACAGCTAATCTGGACCTCGATTCTACTAATTGTCAACCATTGTCAAGAAACTGAGATTATAAAAAGTGCCATTTAATTTTGAACTCTATCTAAAACTAATAAAGTTCAAAATTAAATGCCATTGCATAGAGTAAATGAAACGATGAAACTCTTTTTCAGTTTGAACTTTAACACTATGTTAATAACGCCTAAAATGCCATGGCAGTTTTAGAAATCTCAGTCGCGTGACTATGATTAACTTCTAATCACTCCTAGAATACCTATTCTATTCCCTTATCATCATCGTCATCCTTGCGTTATTCCCGGTGGCATCCGAAGTTGTCACCTCGGATCGCTCGCCTCCACAACTTATAGTTATAAGCGATATCGAAGTACTGCAGCTAGGCTAGTTGTTTTTTTTATGGTAGGTACGTCAATATGATTTCACCTCGCCTGATGGTAAGCAGAAGGCAAAGTCTCAGAAAAGAGGAGCACCATTACAAACACGAACAGTATTACCAAATGGTGTCGCTCAGCTTGACGGCCTCATCAGATGCTTTTTCACGCCCCGCTTGGACCCGGGACTTCAGAAAGAAGGAAACACCATGCGCTGGTAAGGAATTCCAAGAGTTAATGGTGTCTCAGGGGTAAGACTCACGTGTTCAATTTGAAATTTGAAATTTTTAGGGTTCCAACTACCAGTAATGACAGTCATAGATGTTCATATGAGAACCGGGACTAATCGTTTAACGAGCTCTCCGAGGCAAGACCAGAGTAGAGCAAATAGTCAAATTCATGCTTACAAGTATTTGCATTGAGTGAGGATCGAACCCGTGCCTCCAGCGGAGCAGTCGCATTCACTACCGCCATACCAAAGAAGCTGTCTCTTCACAGTCTTCACCTCTTGACTAACTATTCACCCCTTGCCTAGTATGCACCCCTTTGACTTCGGTAAAACGGGGTGGATAGAGATTGAGGGGTGAATAGAAATGAAATGGTTAGCTAAATCCTGTAGTTATTTTCTTTCAAGCGAAAATTTGGATTAGTTCATTGTAATAACAGAATCACGAAATATCTGTTATTGGGCTTAGTTAAAATTTTGTAAAAGAATTTATTTAAAATATTCCAATGACCATTTTATTTCTATCCACCCCTGGATTCTTATTCACCCCGTTTTACGGTTCTATTCGACACTGCACTGGGTATGTTGCCTATTTAAACAGTTGTAAGCTTATTTATTAGTAGGCATTCTAGTTATCCTTATTTTGTTAGTTAATGTCGGGTATTTGTTTTATTTATTTGCAACATATATTATACCTACGGCCATACAAGGTATTTATTAACCCATGACAATGTTTAATAAGCTAGACTTTTAAGCTACCTACATTGCCCTACCTACATGTACTTTAATAAATCAAATTGCAAAATATAAAAAACTATTATAGAAGCAATTTACGCAGAATCTAAAGAGTAAGTGCTCTTCCAACTAAATTATATGCCTCAGTGTGACCACAGAAAAAAACGCACTGCGCGGTATGAAAGGCGTTTCATCCCGCGCACGCTCAAGCTGTGGAATGAGCTCCCTGCCGTGGTTTTCCCAGGCGACTACAATATGGGGTTCTTCAAGAAGGGCATCAGAAGGTTTCTACAGGGTAGGCAGCACGTGTGTGACGCCTCTGGTGTTGCAAACGTCCATAGGCCACGTTGACCGCTTCCCATCAGGGGGCCGTGTGCTTGTCTGCCACCTAAGTGGTATAAAAATAAATAAATAAATAATAGTACTACTTATGGTATGACCTGATAATATGACCTATTCATATTACTTGCGGAAGACCGCGGTAGCCTAGTGGTATGGGTAATGGACTGCAGACACAAGGTCTCAGATTCGATCCCTGGTTTAACATGGCACACACCAATGACTTTTCGATGCTTTTCGAAGTTATGTGTGTATTTATCGCAGGTTTATAAGTGCCCGGTTAATGGCAATAGGCTCGCCACCTATTACTTTGGGATCTAAACATAAACTGGAGAAATATGGGTGCTAGCACCTCTGCCTACCCCTTCGGGGATATAGGCGTGAGTTTATGTTATGTTAATAAGTAAGTTAAAACGGTGTGTAATTGTTTCTTAATTTATGTATACGAAAAATTATAGGTACAACGCAATGCTTGTAATTTACATCTTCTATCATGACCAAAAATTATCTACCATCTGGGGGCCTAAAAAGGCCACTTCATGAGACGAATCGGATTGCAGTGCGTCTTCCAGTTCGTCCGACGAAACGCTTTACGATTCGCCGACTGTCATAAAATGAAACACATTAACGACGATTCGTCTACAATGCGGTTCGTCGGAGGATTCGGATTAAGATGAAATGTTGCAAGTTTAAAAATACACCGGTAACTTTCCGGTTATTTTAATAATACTTATAAAGACTTATAAAAGCGTGTAGATAAGAATTTATTCATATTATATGAAAAAATAGACTTTAAGAACTATTTTATACCATAAATATATATTTTAGCATAATATTTTATTAACTGGTAATAAACTGTGCTTTGTCAACGAGTGTCAATTTATGAGCAAGTGATATGAGTTTCATGATTAATCGCTAGATGACGCTAAAATAAAAAAATAATTCAATTCAATTGAGATATTTTTTTCGTATTAATTCATTACTTTGTTCATGTTCATAATTCTGTAAGTAATAACAAGGAACACTAAATACGTTACGATGAAGTATAGTGTCCGTTTTGGTGAGTGAAGTCGTCTTGGGCTATTGCATGTTGCGATAAATTGTCTTAAAGAAATATATCAGCCATATTTAAGCTATTTCTATTTAATTTCAATCAATTGAGTCAAGCAAAACAAGTCACAACGATCGACGAATTGTTAGACGCAATGTGGGAGTTGCGTCTTTCAATACTGCCATTTGACATTTAAGGCGATTCGTATTTGGTGAGCCATTTTACGATTTTGTATAGAAACTTGTCAAAAAGGCGAATTGCCAAAAACGAATCGCGCGGCGAATTGCGCTGTGTGTGACCATTTTACGAAATTAAATCCGCTTCGTATTTCAATGCGGATACGATTCGTCGTTAGTGGCCTTTTTAGGCCCCCTGGTTATTTGCAAATACACTCAAAATGTATGAGGTTATCAAAGCCTTGCACAAGCCATAGACCCCATAACAAGCTAACGCTAACTTGCCGGCCCTCCATAATGGAACAGCATCTGGATATGGCCTCAAACGCCAAGGTTTAATGTTCGTGGTGTCCAAAAATGGACTGCGGTCGTCGTCTGCGCATGCGCGCACTCACTAGGCCTTTTACGGTTTCCCTGTAACCTTATACACTTAGCGACGAAGGCAATCGCTAAATACGACGGAAATAAATCCTAGAAATATTTACAGGCAGACTTTGTTATAGTTCTCAGATTTATTTGTATTGAAGCTAAATGGCAAATATTGATTTTAATTATTTGTTTTTATATCACTGACGAGTACCAGATGGAAATTGGTGACCGTAGCCTATGGCTGTTTGCAACACGATGGGCCTTCCACTGTTGTGGCCGACCCTGGAAAGGGAGGGGGGAGGGGGAATTTAAGGGTAGTTAAAAGAGTTTCTGTGTTGTAAGTGTAAGTTAGGATTTAAATTAAAGCAGTACTTATCACAGATTACCTAATAGTTGGCAGTACCTATTTCATAATGTTCTCAGAGTTCCTGCTACCACACTTATTTAAAATAATTAATTTTTGTAGTTACTATTAAGGTTTGGGATTCTATTATTAAATTGAGATTTTCTTCTTATGCACAAAAATATAACTTTATTCAAGATGTTGAACACAGACAACATAGATACAGAGTGACCATAGACTATACATAAAGATAGAACTAATATAGACTATATATAGAATAGACAAAATAAAATTATATATTCAATACCCTCTCTATAATTTTATTTTCCACACCCTGTATCTTCTTTAGACAACAAATGATCTCTCAAAAATATAAATGTTTGAGTTGGCAATGATTTAGTTAAGATGTCTGCTAACTGATTGGAACTGGATACATATTTAATTTTTATTATGCCCTCCTCAACCTTTTCTCTTATAAAATTATATTTAACATCAATATGTTTAGTCCTTTTATGGAAGATGGGATTATTTATCAGCCTTATTGCACTTTGGTTATCTATTTGTAACAAAACAGAATCATACACTTCACCTAAGTCTGATAACAATTGTCTTAACCATATAATTTCTTTAACAGACTCACTGGCAGCTACAAACTCTGCTTCAGTAGTAGAGAGGGCAATAGTCTTTTGTTTTTGACTGGACCATGTAATGGGTCCTCCATTTAACAAAAATATGTATCCCGTTGTAGACCTTCTTGTGTCTATATCACTAGCAAAGTCTGAATCAGAATATCCTGTAAGACTGCTGCTCTCACTATATACAATACATAAATCCTTTGTATCAATCAAATACCTTATTACTCTTTTAGCAGCATTTACATGTTGTTGTTTCGGACTGTTTACATATCTACTTAGTAAGTTTACTATAAAACTAATATCTGGCCGTGAGACTACACATAAAAATAACAGTGAACCTATTAGTTCCCTATATGGAAAATTTACAATCTCTTCATCTAAATTCTTTGAGATAATTACATTTACATCAGATGGGGTTTTTACAGAATTCGCATCCCCCATATTAAATCTGGCTATGATTTGCTCAATATATTCTCTTTGATGAATAATAATGCAATTATTTTCCTTTTTTATTTGCATGCCCACAAAGTAAGTTAAATTCAATTCCTTAATTTTGAAGGCTTCTTTTAGATGTATTATAATTTCTTTAATTTGATTCTTATTTGGGGAAACCACAAGACAGTCATCTACAAAAATTAATAAGTAAACTTTGATGCCATTGAAGTCTCCTATATAAATACAGTTTTCTGCCTGAGATTGTACAAAACCATATTCTTTTAGAAAATTTGTAAATTTTCTATTCCAACATCTAGAGGCTTGTTTCAAACCGTATAAGGCTTTATTTAATTTTAAGATATAATCTTTACTCACGGACACACCCTCGGGTACCTCCAGATGTATGTCTTCATCAAGATCACCATTGAGAAAAGCTGTTTTTACATCAAATTGTTGGATTTCATAATTGTATTTAGCTGCAAGAGAAAGAATGATTCTTATGGAATCATATCGTATAGTTGGAGAAAATATTTCTTCATAATCAACGCCTTTTAGTTGCTTGAATCCACGTGCACATAAGCGAGCTTTGTATCTTGTGACCTTTCCATTCTCATCTCTCTTTATTGCAAAAACCCATTTTGTTGATATAGTTCTTTGGTCAGTTCTTTTTACTGGTGTCCAGGTCTTATTTTCTTCATGTGCTTCAAGTTCTTCACTCACAGCTTTGGCCCACTGATCCCTTTTAGGATCCTTCATCGCTTCTTCATACGTAGATGGTATCATGAATTCCACAAAATTTGCTTCATAATTTCTATTATGTCGGGGTCTTAAATTAATATGTCTTACTTCTGGTTCTTCTATCTCCTGAGATAGTTTGAAGGTGGAATCATCGTCATCCTGACAACTGTGCAGACTTTCAGCGGAATCTTCCATTGATATAGCATCACTGTGATTTCTTTCACTTTCTTGTCTATTTTCCTTAGTATCATTGTCTTCAGTGCTTGTGCTTTCTTCGTCTATGAAGATTTTTGAAATATTTTTCTTCATTTCTGGGGCTTTATCCTCATCAAAAATCACATTTCTTGATATTTTTATTTGTTTATTTTTGATATTGTACATTCTATAATTGTTGTTATCATATCCCACCAATATCATCATTTCACTTTTTTTATCTAATTTCTTTCTTAACTGATCAGGAATATGTACATATCCTACACTACCAAACACCCGCACATGACTTAACTGCGGCTTCACACCGGTCCATAATTCTAAAGGTGTTTTATCGGAAGATTGACTTGACGATGTCCTGTTGAGTAAATACACTGCTGTATTAATAGCTTCCGCCCACAAGTATAATGGCACATCTCTAGCATATAGCATCGAACGCGCAATCTCAACTATGGTTCGCAAATCCCTCTCTGCACGACCATTTTGTTCTGGAGTGTAGGGTGCTGTGCACTCATGCATTATGCCTTCCTTTTTTATATACTCTTCAAATGCAGTATTTATATATTCTCGCCCATTATCAGTGTGTAAAATCTTCACACTGTGCATGTATTTGTTCTTAATCATAGCATTATAGATTTTAAAATATTCTAATACATCACTCTTATTCCTCATAAAATACACATGCCTGTAACTTGTCTTAGCATCTTTGAATAATAGAAAATATCGCATACCTCGCACTGATGTGTGACTCATCGGGCCGCATACATCACTGTACACCAGATCACCTGGCTGTATTTCGCTTCTTGAAGATTTCTGAAATGGTAGACGATGCTGCTTACCATAAGCGCATGCTTCACAGGTGTATTTTTCTTCAGTGTTACCTTTAATCTTTAAACCTTCAACCACATTGTTCATGCTCATGTTTTTAATTTCTTTCAAATTTATATGCCCTAGTCTTTCATGCCATTTCTTGATATCGATACTATCATGCACTAGGTTACATTTCGCAGGAACTACAGTTTCAATATTCAATTCATATAAATTATTTGTCTTGATTTGTGCACTCATTACCACTTCTTTGTTCAAATAAATTAATGCAGTATTACCTTTCTTGACAAGTGAGTAACCTTTACGCATTATAACACCCTCAGAAAATAAATTTCTTCGTAAAGTTGGAACGTATAGTACATCACTCAATATACTGGAATGCCGTTGTCCATTGACATACCTTTCTATCATAATTTTACCAATTCCACATACTTCAACCAATTGATCATTACCCAGGGTCAACGACTTCTGATTGCATTCTTCTAGTTCCATGAATATGTCTTTTCTATAGGTTATATGCGCTGAGGCACCACTATCTAAAATCCAAATGTTGTCATCGGTATACACTCGTGTATCCTTTTCTTCAATATTGAATGCAAGCATATTATTATTATTATTAGGCTTTCTTGCATTTTTCTTTGGAGTACGACATTCGTTTGCGAAATGTCCTCTTTTCCCACAATTGTAGCATTCGAAGCGATGTTTAGTGCTTATGTTTTGTTTCGGGCCATCACCACTGCGCTCATTTTGTTTAGGTTGCCTTTTGCTTTTGGAATTACTCACTAACAAGGCTGTTTCTTGCTCTTCTTCACAAGTTAAGCTTGCTTCTTCATCTAGTAAACGAGCAGTCAAATTAATAATAGTTTGCCTTGACGGATCTAACGACAACCATGCTTGACGAAGTGTCCTATACTTGGGAGGGAGAGTACCAAGTATTTTTGTCATGATGGCTGTATCACTTACAATTTCGCCACTTTCATACAATTGCTTGGCTAAATTTTCAACTTTTGAAATATGTTGAGCGATTGTGTCACTGGGTGACATTTTGTATTGATAAAACCTCTCTTGTATTATCATTTTGTTCAATTCACTTTTTTGTTCGTAAACTGATTCTAGTTTCAACATTATTTCATTTGCCGTTTCACAATTTTCTATTAGGGTTATTTGCTTCAAATCCATGTTGGATGTAATGATGAACATTGCCATTCCATCATTTTTTAACCACGTAGAATTGTCTACTTCTGGCTTCGGCATACTGATATCAATGCCTTTGGCTTTTAGAGCACATTTAATTTGGAATTTCCACTGCCGGAAATTACTTCCATCGAATTTTTCTACACTCATTGATCGCGTGTCCATTTTTTTTGAATGTTATAACTTTTGACCAATATTCAGGACAAAGTATTTCAACGAAATATTTTTGTTTTCTACTTTGATCTTCAATTTCAAGAGATTTCCTGGGCCCATAACCTATTAAGGTTTGGGATTCTATTATTAAATTGAGATTTTCTTCTTATGCACAAAAATATAACTTTATTCAAGATGTTGAACACAGACAACATAGATACAGAGTGACCATAGACTATACATAAAGATAGAACTAATATAGACTATATATAGAATAGACAAAATAAAATTATATATTCAATAGTTACATTCCTGATTTTAGATATTCTGTATCACTATCACTACATAGTATAAAACAAAGCCGCATTCTCTGTCCCTATTTTTCATGTCCCTATGTCTCTTTGTATGCTTAAATCTTTAAAAGTACGCAACGGATTTTGATGCGGTTTGTTTTTATAGATACAATGGTTAAAGAGGAAGGTTTATATGTATATAACATCATGCTACAACCAACTGGTACGGGGCAGAAGTGAAAAATGTTGCAAAAACCGGGTGACGCAGACGAAGTTGCGCGGGTCAGCTAGTCAATGCCACTTTTCGTTGTAATCTTATAACTGAAGACCGGGCTCACCTATCCTGGTTTGGATAGGTGAGCCCGGTAGGAAAGATTTAGGCTATTTTCGGACTATTTATTAGATGGTTTATGTGAAGTTTGCAGAAAATCGGTCGAGCGCACAGTGCCTTGAATGTATAGGAAAGTAGGTAAAAAATCATATATCTATTTATATGTGGTAAAAATAAATATTTATTGTTGAAACAGTATCTATTAGCCATAATCTAACAAAAAAACTAATTTAATGATTTGGTGTTAGTCTGAATCTGAAGATTCTTGATCAATAGGTAAGTCGATATACAAGTTGTAGGAAGTGGATGCTGCATCTCTTAAGATGACATATTTCAGAAACTCTGGATCATTTATGGCCGGTTTTTTTTTAATAATGTTCCTTTATAATAATAATAATGCTTCAACAAGGTCAAAGTTTTTTATTAAACTGCCATTGTTTAAAAAAAAAATAAAACAAATATAGCAAACAAACGCAGATAAATGAATGTAAATATGAAACTACATTTCATATAGAACGAATTAAAAACAAAATAACACAAACGTTTTTTTGACGTTTTCGTTTAAAACCTTTATCAAACTTGTATCATGTAGGAACATATTGAAAATCAATTTAAGCCTTATTTATATTACTATTTGAAAGCACATACCTTGCCCTGTAATCTCCATAATCAGTTATCAAATAATGAAGAAATTTCCGTAAGATATGCGTTTCGTGTAAATAACAATTATTAAATGACAATGAAGTGTTTTTTTTTCACAATTCATATTACTTACTGAGGGTAATTAAAAACTAAGTAAATATGTAAAGACACAGATTATTAACAGCTTGAAATTTTGTTACATATAATAACCTTTTAAAAAATAAACAACGTTGCGTGGAAATAGATAATCATGTTTTTTATTTTTGTCTTCATCTCAATGCATTGTGGAGCGGTTTAAACATACCACGGGCGAAGCTGGGGCGGGTCAGCTAGTTTAGTTATAAATAAAGTTTCCTTGTCACGTAGTACGGTATGCCTATAAGCGAAGACTCTGAATAACATTATATATTTCCTGTAATTTATTTTGATGGATCGCTGGAGGTCATTGAATTCGCAATAATGTTGTTAGCTTATTTATATTTAGAGTCAAACGCCGCACTGTCAAAGTGGAACGAATTCATTTGTTTAACTTGTACCTAACTACATTGTGATCTAGTAACTATACAGGGTAATTTCGGTACAGTCACGTGAAATAATATGTATACGTTTTAGAACTTTTTCACATTTAACTTGTCGAATTTTACCGTCTCATTTCACAATGTTGACTTGTCATTTATTATTGTGACAAGGTTCTAAAGTGTATACATATTATTGCAGGTACTTAAACAATCTTGTGGCAACGCTATACTCTTAAACAAATAAAACAGCACCCGTAACGGAGGCCACCATGTTTTGGACTGCTCCCTTGCTTAGGTACTATCAGGCGAGGTGCAGTCAATTTAATGATCTAAGTAAAAAAAAATAACATCCTACAATCCCGGGTCCTTTAAACGGGGCGTGAAAAAACATCTGATGAGCCATCAAGCTGAGTGCCACTATTGTAACACTTTACGTGTTTGTAATGGTGACTGTCATTCCTGAGACTTCGCCTTGAGCTTCCCATCAGGCGGGGTGAAGTCAAATTGATTTGTCATGAACAAACATACATAAAATCACGCCTTTATCCCCGAAAGGGTAGGCAGAGGTGTTAGCACCCACATTTCGCCAGTTTATGCTTAGGTCCCAATGTAATAGGTGCCGAGCCTATTGCCATTAACCGGGCACTTATAAACTTGCGATAAATACACACATAACTTCGAAAAGCATCAAAAAGTCATTGGTGTGCGCCAAGGTAAACCTGGAATCGAACTCGAGACCTTGTCTCAGCAGTCCATTACCCATACCACTAGGCTACCGCGGTTTCTTCATGTCATGAATAAAAAAGTAGGTAATATATTGATTACCAAGGCGTACCAGATGCACATACATAGCAATGAACTTGGTCGCAACTCGCTCGCCTCGGCCTTGCGCGTGCGCTCCTAATAGCGCGACTACATACTCCATTGCGTGAACGGTTACAAAACGAAGTACTGAAACGAATCGGTTATAAATAGAGACTAGTGGGCTGAAATGACTGTGTCAGTGTTACTAGGTCTGTTTTATTGACTGCAGTATACTATGACCGTAATCTGATAGATAGTTGAATAGTTCTACGATATTTACACAGTGTACGATATTTACAAAGTAAGCTTAACTTAACTAGCTTGTGTTATAATGAGATCTAGAATGCGAATAAACATACTTTGTTTTTTTTGGAAGTATACAGTACATTAAAAAAAACATCTAGAATAATGCAAATATATACCTACCTACTATACCACATACTCCACATAGCTATCCTTAGAGAAGCAAAGTGTGCGAGTGACATACGTATCTCTACACGAAACTTATACATATAAACCTAAACTTTTATAAACCATTATCAACTTTGACATAAATAGATATTGAATTTTTTTCAATTCGGTAACGCGGTAATGAAAGAGTATGTGGGACATTTACGCAAATAATATAATGTCTATGGCACTACACTAAAAATATTAATTTATTTATACAGATATATGGACTGAACCACAGATTAATAAATAGTTACTCGAACGGAAATCGAACCCATGTAGCTTGTACTACAAGCAACATGGCATTCTGATCGTCAACCTTACTCTAAAGAGGCCGTTGAATAGTTGAATCATCATCATTATTTTAGGATGGCATCATCCAATGGTAATGCGTTGGGCATCCAAAAGTATTACCTATTGGACACCTTACGATAGTAATGCGCAGGGTATTCAATTACCTATTGGATACCTTATCTATCGGATGTCCATAAGGACATCGGAATGCGTTGAACGATCACCAGCTTCCATGAGTCTGAGCGTGAAGGGAAAGCTGCCCGTTGCGTAAGTAGTCTCGAGACAGTGGATGATTTTCTTTTTAAATCATTTTTTGAAGGATGACGCGGCGTAACTTGTTCCACGGTGTCTTTATCTATGAAGGAGGGCAAGCATGGCTTCCTTGCACTACACAGTGAGATTACCTACTCAGGAATGGTAACCAATGGCTTGTGGGGATGCCCTCATTTTCGTGACAGAACTACCAGTGGTTTTAGTCGGTACGATTCCGATTAAGCTACGACATCGCTAGTCGTTCTGAGATAGTAGCTAGGTATACCTTTCGGTGGTTATATATTTCCACACTTTAGACAACTTATAACTTTTTGTTTTCTCTGACTCATGGAGACTTCACTTCTCATATCGAAAACTTAGATAGGTAGACACATTGTAGATCATAATAGCTCTTATAACCAATCTTTTCGATGTGTCACGGTGTTTTGACACTTGACAATACACTCCAGACATGTTTATCGGCTCAAAAAGTCAACTTACTTTATTCAATTGTTGTAGGTAGTTGAGAAAAATGAAGCGAAAAATATTAAACAGTTAAGTCATTGTTTTGTACATTCCGAAACAGCAGACAGCATGCACCCTGCAGATTCGCAGCATTTGTTAAAAAACTAAAACGAAAAATATATATTGGGGGAGGGAGGGGTACCCAATTGGGGGAGGGAGGGGTAGGTACTATTACGATCAAGACTGTTCCTAAAGTAAATAAAAGTCAAAGTCATTCTGTCAATAATCGCTTGGACTTCCTAGCACCATTTATTTTTCGAAGAATTAGTTTAGTCGACACTGTGCCATAGGTATATTATTTCCATGTACCTACACCATTTATGTCACACTTCGGTCCACGAACCCTTTTTATAGTACCTACAGTACCAGTTTGTTATCATGTTTATAGAGTAATACAGTGTGATTCCAAGCATATGTATGTAAATTGTAAACCACAAAGCATTCTGTTACTAATTATTATTAAAACAAACATTGATTATTATTTATTATAGTTCTATTTAACCCGCAATTTGAGTGAGTCATGCATAAGTTTGCAGTTGATATTTCCTTAAATAACGCCTTCAACACTGTATATATAACTCACTGTACTAGATTGAGAACTATATTTAGGTATAACATATATTTACATAAAATCTAGTAGGTGTGTTGTTTTTATACCACTTAGCTAGTAGACAAGCAATCGTAATTTATATGCCAATGTGGAGGAAGGGGATGTGATGTCGCTCCAGCACAAAGGGTGGATCCTCCGACGAGGCAAGGTGATCACGCCTGGTGGGCCGCGGCCCAACGGTTCTCATTGGGTTGTTGTATGTATGTTATAAATACCTGCGCGAGAACTTCGCTTTCGAGATGCAGGATCCGTAGTGCGGTAGTAGTTAGTCTTGCTGACCCTTGGTGTGCGCTGGGTACATGTGGTATCGCCACACCAATATAGTATGTACCAGGAGTACTACCAGGGGCCTTCAGCTTCGGGAGTGTTTCCCTTACACCATGTAGGTATATCAGATAAATTTTCATATAGCAACCGAGACCAACAGCCTAACGTCATCTCCGACACCAATGCAAATCATGCTTACAAGTATTTGCACTGAACGGCAATCAAACCTACGCCCCTAGAAGTCAAATCCAATACGCCACACCACAGAGTTAGGCTTCATTTATGAAGGTTTAATAACCTCACAAAAAAGTTAGTAGACTTTGTTTGACAAGAGATGGCGCTATAGTAATCACAAGTTGACCGTCCCTTGTAAAAGTATTTACCATTATATCCATGACGTACCACGTAAGTAACAGTTATGTATTCAAAAGCATTACTCAGGAATTTTCATTATATGTGTCGTTCTGACGTCAGAGCAGTCAGCTGATAGTACACTCGCTTTGTCGAGATAAAGTCCATTCCACACGTACCTCTATAATACCTGTCGCTTGACGATAATTTAACGTTATCGACAACTATGACAATATTATATCAACTTAATTCTTCTAAGAATGCGAGGAGTCATCACGAACGCTAATTCCGGTTGCACTCGCACTTTGAAGGCCGGAGTTCACTTTCCTTCTTTTCATATTTGTTTTATCTTGACTTTTACGAGAGCGACTATCGTTCCTGAAAAGAAGAGAGTCAGCGCATCGTCCATCAATTTGTGGGTGATGCTGGACGACGTCACTCATGGTCGGCCAATCAAGGCAAGCATATAAGGTGACGGAGAATAACTCAGAGCCCTCAGGAGAATCAGGGTCCGTGGTGTTGCCACTCACCATCAGTTACCCATCCAGCTGCTCCTGCGGTGTTATTATTAATATTTATAATTATTATTACAGATATGCGTATTGTGTGATGTTCGAACGAGGATGAAGTTATTTATGTCATTATTATTGAATATGTTTCATCTTTCCTGTTTTGCTTGGAATCTACCTAATTGGTTCATAAAATCGTTATTCCTACTTATTTGCGTTTAAACTATGTATGGCTCATATTATAATAAACAAGGCTCTTGTAAATCTTGTAATAATGTATTAGCAATGGTGGAACTGTCAGTAAATTTTTAAAATATTGTATCTGAAAAGTAGGTACATCATCGATCGGCTGGGAACACGAGTGTAACGCCCATGGTATTTACACGTCCATGGGCCACGGTAACCACTTTCCATCATGTGGACCGTGTGCTTCTCTCATTGATATATCTAATGCTGCCCATGATGTTTTTAGCACAATGGTTTATTTAGGTGAAATAACAAACTATCAAATTATAATCTCGAAAATATTGTGTGTCGAGAATAATGAGGTGACATTATACGTGATCAGTCATCAAATCATCACCGCTGTCTTTGTCATCTGAGTGAAGTCATTTATGTAATAGAACTATCGAAATTGTAATCGCAGCCAATCGTAATCTGAATCGATTACATCGGTTATGACTCATTTCGTTCCACATTCTCAGAAAACAATGACTCACTTCTGGTACAATTTCATCCATGCTAATATTATAAATGCGAAATGTCTGTCTGTCTGTCTGCTTGTAGTACTTTCACACCTAAACGACTGAATAGATCTTGCTGACATTTGGAACAGAGATGAAATAGAGCTTAGGAAAGGACATGGGCTACCTTTAAACGTGGTATTAAGGGTTAAAATGGCTCAAATAAGGGACGAAAGCTCGAATTTGACACACAGATAGATTAGAGTTTAAGAAAGAAGGCTGTTTGGTCGCGATAACGGAGTTTCAAGTAAGCGAAGTTGCGGTCAACAGCTAGTTTATTTAAACGTTAAATAAAGTTTATAGGAACCTACACATTGATTTATAACTGACATTGGTACAAGGAAATATGGTAATTTAAATGTGTTTACATGGCAATGGCAGATACATGTATTTGTTGATGTTTTCCCTAATTGTACCATTAGGAATCACGTACATAACGCTTTTTCATCTATTGTTGAACGGTCGTGTGGCTTGTGTGAGTATCTTACTTAACTATTTTTATTTAAATTGGTTGATTCTGAACTGAACTGATATTGACTGATCTATGGAGCAGTCTATTACTCACTCATTCTCTCTCCATGTCCACGTCAGGTTTATATTTCGGAGTATTCTGCAATAATATCTGGTGCATATTTAAATGAATTCCTACAATATATCTGTAGCTACTAACTTCCGAAAAATAGTATAGTTAGTAGGTTAGATATATACACGAATTATGGTCCAAAATGCGCTAAAAATTCACTTTACGTAGGTGTTTTTGAGCTGTTTTTTAAGTATAGCGCTGTTGGGACGCAATTGGATTGAGACTCCTTTGTCCGCACCTAGCCTCTCTTTTTGGCCGTAGTCGGGCAAGTGCAACGGTGGTGGACAAGCTCAAATCTGATAATCATAGATTTTATCTAAACATTCCGCGCGCGCCAGGATCTTCGTTCTCTCACGATTTGGGTTCAAGATCCGTGCCGATAGGTATAACCATTGATTTATTATTGTTACATTAAACTGCAGGAACATATTTCCAAGTTAGTAGTTAGTAGTTACTGACGGATAGTAACGGTCGATAGAATATTATTGAAAAATTGTGAAAAACGGATTTTTTTTTGGTCGAAACTATTTTTGGTTTTTACTTTCCACCTTCTTACAATATTGGTGATACACAAATTCCCATTTTAAAAATTCAGTAACACTTAAAAATAAAATATAATTATCTCAATTCAAAATTCTATTTAGTGTTTAAACGGTATTTCTATGTCCCAGATGACCACTGTAACTGAGCTTACATTTTTTAATTATTTCGGTCTAGCACAACCTATATATACACCTATGTTTATACATAAATATCATATCATATACATAAAACATGCAAGGTAATTTTTAATTAGGTTTATGTAGCTATACTTCTTAGAACTAAATCAAAGGACCTAATGACTTTGAACACATTTCGAAATAAGTCTACCTAAGTATATAGAAAATTAAAGAGGCTTGGCTTTTGATTGATATGGTATGTGTACCTAAATAGTTACTGTATTCAGTAGGTATTTACTATATTTAGTCAAATCGATTTAAAATTGAAATGAACTTGAGGTACTCGTTCCTACTATGACGTGACTAAAAAGGTCCAAAGTATGAATGAAAAATGTTGGAGCAGAAGTCGGCCCAAAAAAATCTATCGATCAAAAAAAGTACTCAAAAATATCCTAACACTTTGATATACCATCTTTTTGAGTATTTCCTTTGGTAGTCAAGATCGATCTGATGCTGACTGTACAAGCATTGTTTCCGCTATCTTACATACAGGTATATATTACAGTAAAATGAATACGTTTTGAAACTAATAAGTATCTACTTAAGTATTTATAAAAAATATACCTAGGTACAGTATTTTAGTATATTTTAAAAAATATAACAGTGGCAACTGTTAGATTTGTCCAACGTTTCAGGTTAACTTTAAAAAAATATCTGCCAATATTTCGCTATCTGTCTACGCTAACATATCTTTTCCTATTCGCCTATATTATCTTTTATTATAGTAACATTATTATTCTTACCTATAGATAACACGCCTTTATCAGCAATAAATATATTAAGTAATCAATAAAGTACATCTAAATTCCTTTGGCGACAAAATTACGCACCGAAAACACAATTTTATGTTTGCAAGACACCAAAATTATGACTATACGAACGCATAAAAATAATGCAATTCAGAAAAGTGAGTTAGGTGGGACATTGAGGGTGCAATAGGATGAGTCACGCGAATTCATAGACGCCCCATGCCATGATGCAGACGGCGAGGGCAACTAAATCAATACATGCAGACAACTGCAGTATATTTTCCCATTATATATATATGACATATTACAATACTTAGCCAAGGAGTCTCAACTCTCACAAATATTGATTGTGAATACCCCATACTATAACTTGGCAAATATTAAACGCTATTGGAAGTGTATTTATAGGTGTATCGATTAGTCAATGCTTACAATAAATTCCAAGTATTGTCACGTTTTGTTTTGAACTTCACGTGATACTTTACGATGAGTCAGACTCATTTGGTTTCTGAATAGCAATAGTTTTAGTTTATAGACGAATGATCAATCTCAATGTTTGTTCGACTCGCGTCGAGTTTAGACCATAAACTGCTAGATAAATTGATAAATTTTACGTCATTGTAATGTACTTTTTTTGAGACGTGTCTGCATTCTCCGTAGAAACAGCATACTGTCATCTATAAAGTAAGATCTCTTAAAATTTACACCCGCCAGTTTGTAATGCTTTCTGATCTTTTCATATTTAATTATGATGAGAATATTTTCATCGGCAGACTTCTAATTAAATATTTGTAGGTTAATGTTAGGCGTCCGCGGCAATTAGTGCAATGTAGCTGATTCATAGAGAAAGTACAGAGGCGCTGAAGAGAAATTTCAGCATTTTAAAGTGATATATTTTGACCCACAGTGAGTTCGTGGCATACGGTACATAGCGGTTGCAGGTACCGTAACGACTCATATAAAGTGTAGTGCTATTATATCGCTTATCAAGTCATCGTTCGTTATCAGCAGATGTGTGTGGATAGAATCGAGTGCGTTACCATATATGGTGACAAAAATTGAGTCAGCTTACGATTGGCGGAATAAAATTGTTGCTGATAGGTGTGAACTCTGATAAGGCCGGTTTTATATAGATATCCTCAAGAGCCGGTTCTCATTTAGTAAGGTGTGCTTGACCGAGGCAGCACGAGTCGTACCTAGTCACTAACTTTATATTTAACAGTAAGTTTCGTTTGGTTTATAATTAAATTGTGGTTTAAACAATTGTAATTGATGAAGTTACTTTTGTATAATAAATATATACGCGACTAGAAGCAGTGTTTTTAGAGTTTATTCGACAGTTGTGAAAACAATATAGCCATATTATGTAATAATATGTTACGTAATGCGATAGTGAAGTGATTTTCGTTCGGATTTGGTGTTATAACTCGTTGCGCTTTATTTGGAATTCAGACTTCCATAGTTGGTTATTAAAGAAGGATCGTGGATGTAACTACTTTAGGTACAGTTTACATGTTATTACATAAATCCTTATCTACTTATTTCAGACTAATTCACAATGTGCGACGAGGAAGTTGCTGCGTTGGTAGTAGACAATGGCTCCGGTATGTGCAAAGCCGGATTCGCGGGCGATGACGCGCCTCGCGCCGTGTTCCCCTCGATCGTTGGCAGACCCCGTCACCAGGGTGTCATGGTCGGTATGGGACAGAAGGACTCATACGTAGGTGATGAGGCTCAGAGCAAGAGAGGTATCCTCACGCTCAAATACCCCATCGAGCACGGCATCGTCACCAACTGGGATGATATGGAGAAGATCTGGCATCACACCTTCTACAATGAATTGCGTGTCGCACCCGAGGAACACCCCGTCCTGCTCACAGAGGCCCCCCTCAACCCCAAGGCCAACAGGTTAGTACATTCATGTTTGTGTAGAAATATCAACCACCCCTTAAAATCATGGAGCAGTGTTAGTTGATTTTATCGAATCCTGAGATTTGTTCTCGTCGCAATGCCGGCCGTGCTGACTGTACCGTTTGTTCCACAGAGAGAAGATGACACAGATCATGTTCGAGACCTTCAACACACCCGCCATGTACGTCGCCATCCAGGCCGTGCTCTCGCTGTACGCGTCTGGTCGTACCACCGGTATCGTGCTTGACTCCGGTGACGGTGTCTCGCACACGGTACCCATCTACGAGGGATATGCGCTACCTCACGCCATCCTGCGTCTGGACTTGGCCGGTCGCGATCTCACAGACTACCTGATGAAGATCCTCACCGAGCGTGGTTACTCGTTCACCACCACGGCTGAGCGAGAAATCGTGCGTGACATCAAGGAGAAACTCTGCTACGTCGCGCTCGACTTCGAACAGGAGATGGCCACCGCTGCCTCCAGCAGCTCCTTGGAGAAGTCCTATGAACTTCCCGACGGACAGGTCATCACCATTGGAAACGAAAGATTCCGTTGCCCAGAGGCTCTATTCCAGCCCTCATTCTTGGGTATGGAAGCCAACGGTATCCATGAGACCACTTACAATTCAATCATGAAGTGCGACGTTGATATCCGTAAGGACTTGTACGCCAACACAGTTCTGTCTGGTGGTACCACGATGTACCCAGGCATCGCCGACCGTATGCAGAAGGAAATCACAGCCCTGGCCCCATCCACAATGAAGATCAAGATTATCGCTCCCCCAGAAAGGAAATACTCCGTATGGATCGGTGGTTCTATCTTGGCTTCCCTCTCAACCTTCCAACAGATGTGGATCTCGAAACAGGAGTACGATGAATCCGGCCCCTCAATCGTTCACAGGAAGTGCTTCTAAGCGGCAAGTAAGACTATTCCTAATTTATGATGCCCTACACCAGGCCCCTGAATGGGCGGCTCAAACTACGCTTGTGATCTTTTGTTTAAGTTCAGTATTTAAAATAGGATGTAAGGTATCGTAATATGCATATTACGTAATTGAAACGGAGCGTTGTCGATTCCGTTGTTTTTGACAAAGATTTTTATTTATTTATAAATCGTTACTAACCTGAACATTTTTAATAAAAGATAATTTATATACCGGTATAAATCTGTAATTTTATTGCTTACTTTCCTTTCTTCTCACTCATTATCTCATAAATATCTTTAGTCAAAGATTTACCGTTTGTGACACAAGTAATGGCATGAATCTGCATTTCTATCTGACCATCTAGCTAGAGCTTAGCTAAAGCACCTAACTGCATTGCTAGTCATTGACCCTTTTTAAGTATTAAATGCGGCACTATTAACGGTCTTCCATATACCGTATCTACAGTCATCATCTGCGATTACATTACTAAATTAATTAGATTATTTATAATATATATCTCTAGTAGCAACAAAGCCGTCAAAATATTGGTAATTATCTAAAGATAGCGAGTGTGTAGAAATTTTTGTAGAAATCTTTGAGTCATGATTCATGATAACAGTTCACATTCATCTAGTAGATGAAAAGATTATAATTAATTACTTTTACTGGTGATAACTATACAGAATGAAGACCGCTTCTGGGAAAAGTATAACATTACGTTCGTGCATTTAATATCACTAATGGAAGTGTACTTAGTTAGAATATGGGCGCGGTTACCATAATTGTATTGGAACAGGAAAACCGCACCTTCTGTTTTTTCAGGGTGTTAACAGGATATTAGTCCCTCGAACTAGTTAATTTTAGCACATAAGGTAAAGGCGTATTATTACTAATTGAATACTATTTGCTGTCCAATTACTATACAACACGTGCCTACAACGTGATACTAACTACTAGATCAATTCAAATTCTTACGTTCATTTCACTTCCTATGAGAATAATTAAATATCGATTTTCCCACAAATATTTATTTATGTAAGACCTATTTGTTATATATATATTGATTACTCTTTCATAACACATCTCATAACAACCTGTACATAACAGTATGCAAAATGTTACGTTCGACTGCTTTTAACTTAAAAATTTCTAATGTTAATTGGGTAAACCTATCCGTAACTGTTTTAGGTATTATTCACAAAGTTCTTTTCACCGATTTCACTGGTGTAAGATATTTAACATATAAATAATTTTGGTGGATTAACATTTTTAATATTATAATTATTTTTTCCGTCAAATTTTTGACGTGGTTTCGGAGCTAATTCTTCTGCGGTACTTAAACTGCTAAAACGTCAATAATGAGGCAATTTAGTTTGTTATAAGCTTTTATGTGTATTTGTTTCTATAGGTACGTATTCAAAATGTAAATAGGTTTTAAAATGATAACAAGCCGTTATTTTAAACGCGTGTTTCATATCAATTCCGACATAACTCACATCCTAAAATAACAATTTCGGTAAAATCGGGCTGCTCAATTTTGTCTTCTTTGCTAGACGTGTCTGATTCACGTGTGTTAAATTCTCAGAGCATCTCTATTAAAATGACACCTAGTGTATTCTTTCAATTCAGCTGATTTCAATTTTGGTGGGATTGGAATTGGTGCTATTGAATATATTGGTACTATATACGCTAAACGTCATTCGGCGCATTCCAGGCTAGTTCTGTGCGTGTGCTTCAAATTCACATTGAATATAGGTAAGTATTTACCTGTTTTAAATGCTTTATAATGAAACGTACCTACATGCCTGGTCTAAACTATTTGTTTTACCTACGTATGTACTAAATGTGTTACTTATCGTAGAGTGAATGTTTTTCCCTAACCTTCAGAAAACTTTTGTACGTGATTGATTAATTTTCCTTCCAAACTCCAACATTTTTGTGGGTTTTCTTAACTAGCTTATCTAAATTTTCTTTTATATACTTGTACTGAGGATTGCACAATACCTAACTAAAAAGATTTGCATCGTTTTGCAATTGCATGACTTTAGTTACTTATTTTCTTATTTAATAAAGAAACAAGACATCGATCTAGTTAAATTTATTAAAACTATTAATATTATTTTTGGGTAAATTAGACTTATAGGCTGTCAAAGGATTATACTCGTAGATCTTAAGGTGTTTCTCCAGTAACTTCAGGAGCCCATTGTCCATATCTAAAAATTTAACCATGAACCTATTCGTTTCATATCGTTTAAGAATAAGAACTAAGATACAATACTTACTTTGTGTCTAAGCCAGAAAAAGGGCAAATTGACTCAGGGCAATCATAACTATTTGAATATAGTTTTTTTAAGATTATGATTTGCCAATTAGAATATTGAAAAAGCTATTTTTAAATACCATTAAAATGACTAGAAACTAAAATTTTTAAGCAATGTGAAAAGTGTATTGAACCTCGAAATGCAACTAGAACAGTGCATAAATGTGGAAAAATTTCAAAAGTATAACTAATAATTTGTGGTAAAGTAAGAGGCTGCTTTTTACCGATTTTTTACAAAATATACCAAATATGTCTTTACATTTATGAAATTGCGTTTTGTTTGAAGAAATTGGAGGAAACCCAATTTTCAGCACCTACTAACATTTTTGTATTTTTTTGGAAATTTATTACTAATGCGTAGTCAAGTTATACAATTCTATCATTACCTCTATTAGCTAACGATTAAAGAAATCGGATGGCAGAAAATTAAATTCTTTTTACGGCGACACGACATTACATTTGCGTGGGTGAAGTTAAAAATGTAATAGGTACAAACAAAAAATAAGAAAACTTATTTGAGATTCACCTGACGATATCACGATGGTCATGATATCGTCAAGTGAATTTCAAATGAGTTTGAGACGAGGCGGAAAAAATGCAGTGACTCTGACGGGGAGAGTGAAGGTTTTTTATGTAATGGAACTGATAACCATGTATGAAGTTTGCGTATGGAGAGTTGTGTAACATGGTAAATTATATTATTTAATGTGGTGGATGTTTTTAAAGCAATAAGTATGCTGTAACTGTTTCAAATTGAATTTAGATCCCCGACGGGACTCGAACCCATAATCTTTTCAATACGCTAAGCCTGCGTGAAACACAATTCTCCCTACCTCTTGGCTAACAGTGTCAACCGTCTACTCATCCTTGGAGAATAGACTCAGAGAAAAGTTTCCCAACTTATGTCGGCTTTCAACAATGATTATGAAAGGACGATGGCCTTCATGTACCTAGTACGGATTTTTTGGCTGTAGACTACCGTCTGACCTTTCATCCTGAGTTTCGATTAGTGACCAACCACTGTTCCAAAATTTACTAGTAGAAACGTGTATGTAAGCTACATACATACCGGTTGATTTTATAGTGGTTTTGGAAAAAAAGATTTTGGCCACAATTTCCATAGTAAAATCGTAAGGAAGTCCTAATTTGGCGAAAAAAAATTTTTTTTTTTTACACTTCCCATACGTTTTTCTGTTCACCTGTACATTATTGCCATACATGAAATAATTTTTTTTTTCTTTCAAAAACTTCCAGTCGATTTTGCTACCGAAACTGTGTGTGAAACAAAATATTCTTTTTCCAAAACCACTATAAAATCACCGTGTATAACTAAATTGTTCTGTTATATGAGCGATAATTTATAGTCTGATAAATGAACGCAAAAACGCTAAGCATCCTATGGAATCCCACCCAAGCAGTACGATGCAGTCTGTTAGTGACGTCACATTTACGATCTCAACTCGCACCAGACGGTGTGGACGCGCGGTGGGTGTGTCGGTTTAATTATAGACACGGGTATTTTCGGACTTCCACTGAACATTACTCTAGGTCAGCTATTAAAAACTATTGAACACTATTAGAGACCGCGGTAGCCTAGTGGTATGGGTAATGGACTGCTGAGACGAGGTCTCGGGTTCGATCCCAGGTTTACCATGGCACACACCAATGACTTTTCGATGCTTTTCGAAGTTATGTGTGTATTTATCGCAGGTTTAATAAGTGCCCGGTTAATGGCAATAGGCTCGCCACCTGTTACATTGGGACCTAAACATAAACTGGCGAAATGTGGGTGCTAGCACCTCTGCCTACCCCTTCGGGGATACAGGCGTGAGTTTATGTTATATTATGTTATGTTATGAATACTATTTCTACTACATTTTATCTCACGGAAAACAAAAAGCAAGCTGAAGTTGAAGTAGACGTGCGTGTCATTCTTATGCGTATTTACGCCAAAGCACACAAATCGGGATAAAGTTATCATAGGGGGTATTAGTAAATGACGACCTCCGTAGCGTGGCGGTAGTGAACGCGACTGCTACGCAGGAGGTGCGGGTTCGATTCCCGCTCAGTGCAAATATTTGTGTATACGAAATATGAATATCTGCATTGGTCTGGGTGTTTCTATGTATAATATGTATGTATTTACAAAAAAAAAATGTATTTATTTATGTTTATCCGCATTCTAGAACCTGTAACACAAGCTAGTTAAGCTATGCTTACCATGGGTCTAGGTGACGTTGTGTAGATTGTCCTAGAATATTTATTTATAGAATATTTATTAGTTATATGCCTTTGTCTTCGACATAGCAACTCACTGGTCATAACTTAAACTCATATTAAATTACGAAATAATCAAGTCTTTTTCTCAACATTTTTCTGTCTTTTTCGAACATTTTGTTGCGCACACCATGTGCATAAATAAATAAATAAATAAATATTCTAGGACAATCTACACAACGACACCTAGACCCATGGTAAGCATAGTTTAACTAGCTTGTGTTATGGGTTCTAGAATGCGGATAAACATACTTAGATACTTTTTTTTTTGTAAATACATACATATTATACATAGAAACACCCAGACCAATGCAAATATTCATATTCATGCACACAAATATTTGCACTGAATGGGAATCGAACCCACGCCTCCGGCGTAGCAGTCGCGTTCACTACCGCCACGCCACCGGCATTGAATTTTGTTATATTTTTTTTGTAAAATTTACACAACTTTTATTACATTAAATAAACAAAAATCACCATTTATGCATTCATTCGATAATTAAATATTTAATCGATCGACAGTCAGTGCAACCTGTTCACGATATTTGGTTGGGTACCGTTCCAATCAACATATTTATGCTTTATTAAACAACTTTCACTCTTTCAGATATAGTTACTATTTACACCATTGAAATGATAATGATGAGAGATACAGGGGGTGTCATCCCACAACTGTACGGAATATCGTACGGAAATTCTCTTGGATACGTTCCTCGTGAGCATGAGCTTTCGGCCACACAAGTTAATACGTTGCAGTATACTTGCGCAAATTTAGGCTTCCACAAATATAGCTTTTAGCTGCGTATGTACAGTGGGATCCAAAAGTTCCTGGATACTTAAAGATCTATAATCTTAATAACCTAAATCTAGTTTATCCAAAAGTAACAGATAGTGCTAATGTAATAAACTAGATCAATGTCTTGTTTTTTTACAAAAAAATAAGTAAACTCATCCAAGCAGTAGCCTAAATTTAGATACATTAATAAGTGGATATAGCCAGTAGTTAGTAAGACTAGTAGTTGTGTAGTGGCAACCCTTTATGCAATTTTAGCTTCAAATTGTCCAGGAACTTTTGGGCTCCTAAAGTTCTATTGTACCTAAATCCCTGCGGACACCACCCCCACCAAAGTCGGTGGAGGTGATTATGTCCGGTCTCGTGCATCGAGAAGTCCTATGTCTGGATCAATAAAAGTCTAGAACTTTGTAGCCTACCTCGTTTTAATCGTCTGTAATACATTAGTATATCTGAGTAAAACTTCTATCAGGTTAAAAATAAAATGGGGGAATATCTTGCCGAAGTCTTCTTAGAACTTTATTATTTCCATTTTTGACATTTTGTATGAATCGTAAATTTGGATGGAGGCATATTGCTTTTCGATGCTTTTCGAAGTTATGTGTGTATTTATCGCGGTTAATGGCAATAGGCTCGTCACCTATTACATTGTGACCTAAACATAAACTGGTGAAATGTGGGTGCTAGCACCTCTGTAGTTTACACTTTCGGGGATATAGGCGTGAGTTTATGTTATGTTAGAAGAGAAGAATAAGCTTATTCTGTATTCTGAGTCGAAATTACAACATTCCGGCAACCCCTTTTAGTAAAAGAAGGGCGGTTGTATGGAAATCAATCATTTTCAAATCAAAAAACGCGTAGATGTATTTCGTGAGAAAGTAGAAATATGTTAAATGTATTTTAGGTACTTACATCAGTACTTATCCGTGTCATAATTTATGGATAAGTACTACAATAATCTAATATCTTTTCTCAAAAATATCGCATCTTTCTTTCTTTTTTTTTATAACGACCTGCTTCCTATATCTGCCGTGTCATGTCCAATAGCGTAGAATATTCGCCGCATACGAAGATCCGCCACCCTCGCACACACACATGGCGGCCACCCTGTTGCAAGCGAGGGTCAAGGGCGCGTGCGGGCCAACGATCGATCCCGTTCACTCCCCTCATTCCTTTCCCCAACCCGCTGACACCCGCTAAAGTCTGTCCGACTAGACTGGCACGCAGTACAGCGAATCACCGTATTATGCGGACAATGTATGCCGTATGAAGAGACAATAAGGTGGTAATTTCAATGAATGTCTGCATATGGATATTGGTTTAATATGAAATTGAAATTTAGAAGCATTTCATAAATAATATTAGAATGATTGAAATCGTTATCAGAGCTATTTATGCAGAGTCACAATATTTCAAAGCATATAATATTTACCGATTAACGGTTCAGATTCTGAACTCGCCCGGGAACAAATTCGAAAGAAGAATCTAGAGTTAGGTATGTAACTCGATTACACAACCTACCTAGCCTTAAATATAAAACCAAACCATGAGAAGATTAAATATAAACTTCATGACAATGACTTTAATGTTTTTTACTTAAAAAAGTATAAGTAACACTATCTTTTTTCCCATACAATCCTCAGATCAACAAAAAAGTACTTAGGTATTGGTTTTTTACCTAAATAAAGTAAAATACACTTTTTTTTTACATGTTACCTACTCTCAGATCAATAAATAAGATTTTTTTGGTAATTCGAGATACAACCGCTCGAGCCCTATTTTTGCTTCCTGCGGTTATTTTTAGCCAGAAGCAGGCAATGCGGTATTTTATGATCTAACTCTGAAAATTAATTTCATATGCATCTTTTGCTCCCTTTTTCCAGTAACAATAAACCCTTTGCACTCCGCACTGGGTTTTTAGACAGGGTAGGCAGTAATAATTAGGCACATTTAAATGTAGTCAATCACCTAACAATCGTAAGCGTGCATTACTTTATATTATGCAGTAACACAAAGCCTGCGAAGTCTCCAGTAAGGATCTGCGTTTCTGGGCGGAGCTAGGCTGACTGCTCTAGCCAGTAACTCTGCACGCACAGTGGCCCAAAAAGAGAGACTAGGTGCGGACAAAGGAGTCCCAATACAATACGATACGAATATGCAGTAATATTGGGGTACCAATTTAGCAGTGGAACCAATAGTCCGAAAGGCCTATTACATATTTACTCTGCCCGGCCTGCCCTCGTAGAATGCTATAGGTAATAGTCGTTGAGTTTTCTGAAGATTTCCCAATTATCTACGCTATTTTCTTAATATTATTTAGAAAGTATTAGAAAAGAAAAAAAAGAAAAGTCGGTATGCAAGTTATCGCGAGTGTAACCACGGGATTCAAATTCAAATTATAATTTATTCATATTATTCATTATTATTTTTTATGCTATTTATTAAGTAAAGCGAATGATATTATGCAAGTAGAAGGTATACTATTCAAATTATCTAACAAAATAGTGTGAAAATATGCAATACATAAATTTAATGAAATGAAAGTAACTATGTATAAACATTAAACATGTTGTTTAGGTGTAATATTACGTAAAAGTTTCTAACTTCAACATTTGAAAGGATAACAACAAATCATTAATTATAATACCTACTTAATAAGAAAAATATAATAATCAAACATTGTAATAAATAATCCTCCTCGACTGCTCACGAACTGAGAGAATTATATAATGTTTTTGCTAACAAAAATCTAAATATTATTAGAATAACATCCAACAAGGAAAAAACTGATAGTCTTAATTAATATTTTTTTTAGGACACGAGAATTTGACTTAACCTCCCTGATTCTTAATTCTTTACAAAGTACTAGGATAATACATAGAAAATTGCAAGAATCATGCACAAAGGCGAGCTTAACTCACTATGAATTCTCTACCAGCAAACCTTTGAGAATCAGAGGAGTAGGTATCGTAATGAGAGCGCTGAAGGCAAAGTCTGAGGATAGAGGGTCACCATTACAAACACGTACAGTGTTACAATGATAGCGCTCAGATTGACTGCCTTATTAGGTGGTTTTTCACGCCCCGCTTAAAGAACCCGGGACTGTAGGAAGAAAGCAACATGTAAGCTGGTAATAAATTCCAAGACTTAATGGTACGACAGAGGAAAGACTCACCGAACCGCTTGTTTCTTGATGGAATATTCTGCGCTATATGCGGGTGACATGCACGTGTTGTCCGGTGTAGGAAAGGACAGGAGAGATATAAGATCAAATTAATAAATAAATCTTCGGGCTGAAAATGTTGGTACTCCTTCTATTCAAATTCAGATATCTATCGGTCTAATTGAAAGAGAATCTGATCCAGGCTTTTCTCACGCAGTTGGGAGCTCAGCGGTAGTCACTCTCAAAGACCCGTGGCTTGCAAGTGAGGTTGAAGGACAGAACTTGGTCCTGAAGTCTGAAGTTCTATGTGGGGTGTGATGTTGAGCCAAAGATTCCCCAATAGTTGATGCAGCTCGTTGGTATAACAGATTATCTAAGTCATTATCAATTTCATTCATTTACGATAATTAAAAAATTGCAAAAGACAATCACTCATGCGGTCGGCGGTTAGCACCTTATTCACAAGCATCCCTTTTGTCCTAGTAAAGATAGAAGGTAGAGATACCTACATGATTCGATTAAAAATAAACCCTATCTGTGAACCATATGGTTTAAAACAGCGTGTCTCCTAACTTTCACCATATATGGTGGCTGGACTTCTAAATGTGTATGTAGGCCAGTTTGCATCATATCGCAGTCTAATGATGCGATCACTCGTGAAACCTGATCATGGACAATTAATTTCTGTTCTAGTTACAGCTGAATTGAGACAATTTTATACTTTTATGTAGTCTTCGAACGAATATGTGAAATCGAGACGCAAATCTAATATGGCCTGACTTAGTAGGTAAATAACATAATATATTATTAACATAATATAAGATAAACTCACGCATAACATAACATATACTCACGCCTATATCCCCGAAGGGGTAGGCAGAGGTGCTAGTACCCACATTTCGCCAGTTTATGTTTTAGGTGCCAATGTAATAGGTGGCGAGCCTATTGCCATTAACCGGGCACTTATAAACTTGCGATCAATACACACATAACTTCGAAAAGCATCAAGAATCATTGGTGTGTGTCATGGTAAACCTGGGATCGAACCCGAGACCTCGTCTCAGCAGTCCATTACCCATACCACTAGACTACCGCGGGTTAGTAGGTAAGTAAGTGAAAATATATTGAGGATGGAGGTCTATCGCAGTCCACTACTGGACATAGGCCTCTCCCAATATTGGGAGACTTTGGCCTACTGTTTTCACACTGGCCATACAGGTTGGTAGGTACAAGGTTTTATTTAGAGATTGCCTTCTCTCGTAGTGAATCGTCTGCGTTTTCCGTTAGCGGCCTTTTTACAACACCCTTCTGAAACGATGCAGTGGTGACTTCCTACGTCACCACACAGAAAATAAAACGAAAAATATGTTTCTCTAAATTAAACATACTTTGTAAACTTCACGCCATTTTGAACTAGCAAGAAATAATTACTTAATTTTATTACCTACATATTTCCTTACAATGTTATTACTTCCCTTTCCTTTTATCTACCTACCCTAGCAAGAGAAAGGTGTGAATATTTACTTATTATGTATGTAATTATGTAATAATGCTAACGGTTAACCGTAAACAAAAGTAAAAGTTATGTATTGATTGATGAATGGAGAGATTGAATGAAGCCATAATCTTCTATTCATTCTCTTTGAATTAGTTCAAAACTTTATCAATGAGGTATTTTTTTTGGATTACATGACATGGTAACTAGAGCCTTTATGTAAATCTTATTTCGTAATAAACCACTTTATTCACATACGACGATAACGAAAATTCGAATTTTCATTCTCTCTCAGTGACATCGACTGCATTTTACTATTCGTCGCCTCTTTAAAAATACTAGTAAATTAATATAGCATAAAAATAAATATTAACAATAATATAATACGCGGTAAATTGTATAAATAATTAAATAATAATAATGATAGGTACATAATTAGGATGACTGATGATGTGTCTGATTTTTAAATTTAATTTTAAGTTAATGTATCTAATTTTTTGGCGATGTGTCTAATTTTTATATTTAATTTCAATTTAATGTATCTAATTTTAATCAGGATGAATGGAAAATGACTGTTCAACAATCAGGGAGCTTCATCTGCTAACAATCTGTTATACAGTTTGGCAGAAAAAAATAATGTGTAGTTATTGCATTTTTTCCGTGAATAAATTTTATTTCATTTACGACACCCTTCGTATGAACTGAGGTGGTGAAATTCTTTTTTCGTCACCACACGGATAATATGTTTTTGTTCGTAATTTTAGCAGACATTACAGCATTGTACTAAGCCTTGACATCTTTTGGAGTCGTCTCGGGTTGTATAGGGTCACCTACAAAAACTCCAGTGACGGAACTCTTCCAGAGTGACCAAAAGAGACATTTAAAAAAAATATCGAAGTATCTGTGCTCCAAAAAGTTTATATTACTGACTTAAACTGAGGAACAACCTTTACTGATCGAATTTAAGATGAAGATTAACGTCACTATAATATTTATTTCTGTCAAAGTTGATAATGGTTTATTTCGGAAATCGATTCACGGTCACGCCTAGGTTTTGTGTGTAGCACCCACATTTCGCCAGTTTATGTTTCGATCCCAATGTAATAGGTGGCGAGCCTTTTGCCATTAACCGGGCACTCGTAAACCTGCGATAAATACACACATAACTTCGAAAATTATCGAAAAGTCATTGGTGTGTACCATGGTAAACCTGGGATCGAACCCGAGACCTCGTCTCAGCCGTCCATTACCCATACCACTAGGCTACCGCGGTAGCAGGTAAGATAATATTCTAAAGATAAAATGGTTCGCACAGGCAGATCAGTCCAGTGCTACGAGCTCTGGAACAGTTTGTAACTAGAAACTCCCGACAGAGACCTCAAATATAGGTACAGCAGTCGTTGCCGAGACTTTCAATAATTCAATTCCATTATTAAATTACATAACAAATGACAGCCGAATCGGAATAAATCTTCATTTGGGTGAATTTCTCAAACGTAAAAATGAGGCGGCGGCACTGAAAATCATACCTTATAGTTCAGATACGCCAAATCTTTTTTTTGTGTAAGAAAGCAATTAATTATCTTATTAAAGTCATACACATTAAGTTATAAGAAATTATTTTAATAATTATGAAAAAAAATATTTTCCACATAAAATATAAGTTTGGTGGCGCGTCCACAACCTGTTTTATAAAGAAAAATCACATCCCAATCAACACACCGTCAGTTTACAGGATATACCTAATTTTATTTTAATTCTGTATTAGCTTTTCTACCCCTTGAGTATTTAAGTCGAGTATTTAGTGCTATATTTTATCTTATAAAAAATGTATAAGGTCTGTCCGCGATAAGTTGCAAATTTTGGTGTCAATTATAAAATCATACCGTGAATCGTACTGAAAATAGGTACTGGGACGTTACTATCATCGTTCGAATCATTTAGTTGTGTACTGTCACGCACCAGTCCCAGTGGTGTACCAGCTTGCTCCGATTTCCCGCTAAGACCGAAAGTAATACTCTCGTAAGCCCTCGGACAAAATTTCCCTAATTTTTGTGTTGATAATTTAAAACGTTTTAAGCTCGTTATTTGTTTAAATACATAATGTATAGCGTAAGAGTCCGGTATTTGTTTGAAAAAATAGTAATGTAAATATAATATTCTGAATAGTATTTTGTCAAATCAACTTATTTGGCACAATTATAATTTTGGTGGCCTAATTTTGGTGATTTTGGTGGTGTTTGACTAATCACCAAAATTGCTTAGTTACACCAAAGTTAGATTTATAATTTCTAGGGCTATTTTAGCAATTCTATGTTTATTTTCATTAAATTAATGTAGAAAAAGAATTCTGCTCGAAACAGGATTCGAACCTGCGTCTACCGGAATACTGTTCCGGTACATCTACCGCAAAACACGTGCGCTGGCCGAGCATTCCAGGACTCAATGGTGCGACGTAGAAAAGAGTCACCGAACAACTTGGTTCTTGATGGAATTGTTTGTACCGTATGTGGGTGACATCTAAGTCATGCGCGCTTTGTCCTGTGTAGGAAGGGAGACGGTGGGACCAGTTGGAAGAGCTCACTAGGACACTCACCATGATACAGCCGATAGAGTACTGCCAATGAGGCTACATCTCTTCGTAGTCGTAGAGGTTCGAGACTTTTGGTGACCTCGGGACTATCTTTGATTCGGATTGCATGCCGCTGCAGTCTATCGAGAGCGTCTAGTAGATACTGTGCGGAGCCATCCCAGAGATGAGAACAGTATTGCACGCAATAACGAACCTGTATCTTGTACAGAAGACATCGCTGCTCCGGCGGAGCCCCACTGGGAAATGTGATCCAGGTCTCGGTCGAGCTCAGAGACAAGTTGCCTTCTCTGCTCCTCAATGTCAGCTCGCTTGGCCGCGGGTTGTCCGAAATCTGCATAGCAGTGGATGCTGCCTATATAGAGTTTCGGCCTGAATTCGTACTGATGGTCGTTAATTATGGAGTGATCCTCTAGATAACGTATGAGTTGTACGTTGATGATCTGCTTAACACCTTGCAAATGTATAAGGTTACAGCTATGGGTCGAAAGTTTCCGGGTTCAGAGCAGTCCCCCTTCTTGGGGACTCGTTGAACGTTCGCTTCCTTCTAAACCCGCGGGACCGATCCTGAGCAATAAAAGAGGCGATACAGCCGTGTTAGCGCTGGAGACAACTTAACTGCGCATTTTCTCAAGACCACCGCTGGAATACCGTTGGAACCACTGGCTTTCCGGACGTCGAGTCTGCAGTATGATACGAACGTCACGTTGCCTGATACGAATATCAGGCATTGAGTGGCCACAGCTGGTAATGATTGGCAGCTGCACACCACAGTCATTGAGGCCGGGAGTTGGCCGCGAAGAGATTAGCCAGCAAGTTTATTTGCTCTTGCGGCTGGTGAGCAAGTGATCCAAGAGCGTCAGCGCGTTCACGTCTAAACCAGGTTCGAGTTCTACAGGCACTGACAGTATCAGAGCCATACCCAGCCCGATTTCACTAATAATGGCGGAGGCACAATCCGATGGCTCCTTGTCGGCAAAGCAGAAACTGCCTCCCTTAAGAATCATCATTCTCTGAACCTTTTTCCCAACTCAGTTGGGGTCGGCTTTCCAGTCTAACTGTGATAGGAGTGAACTTCGATATTTTCCATGAAGCGACTGCCATCAGACCTCCACATCCAATGGTCCAATGACCAATGGCGATATCGAAGTGCCAAGTCAGACTGGTTGGACTTTTGAGGGCTCCAACTATCCGTAATGACTGCCATAGATGTTTGTGTGGCAACCGGGACCAACATCTTAACGTGCTCTCCGAGGCACAACCAGACCAGTGCAAACAGCCATATTCATGCATACAATTTTATGCACTACCGCCACGCCACGGAGGCTGTCCCTTAAGAATCTCCATCGAAAATATCTAGACTCTGGAAACCCGGCTATTAGTTATGTAGCATTCACTAGATTACGACCCCTTTTGGATTGTACAACCTAGCTCGCAGTCTCGTGACACATGCTTGTGCAAACTGCATGCTAACAAGGACTTAATTAGTTTTATCTTTGAAAAATAATAAGATAATTAAAGAAAATTCCACCTCAGAAGTTCTTCATAATTTCACTCATCTAATTTTGGTGTTAACATACCAATTTTGGTGTAATCACAATTTAGGTGTCGATAATATTTTTGTAATTTTCGGGTTTAATTAGACTTTTCTGGCTTTTCAAGCAACTATTATACGTATTCTACCTGATTATAGTATAATATTATCTATATATATAGTAACAAAAAAAAACACCAAAATTAGGTAAAATTTCGTAGATGTTGAAATTCACCCATTTAAATTGCTTTCGGCTACGTGATCCGCCTTTTATTTTAATATTTGCGGGCGGAGAAAGGCGTTAGGTTATCTTGTATTCGATTATTTGACAATTACAGCCAGTTTTTTTATCTAGCTAGAGAATTTTTGCAGACTCATTAATCTCTGTAAGATGTCGCGTCAGCTGACTTTCGTGTCACTGAACGAAATGTACCTCAAATGTACAAGTCACCAGTGGCGAAGGGTGGATTTTTTTGAAAGGGAAGCCGAAGGAAAGAAAAGAAATTTACCATGGCCGATTGTAATGTGTAGGTACTCCTTTCAAAAGCTGTGACTGGCTGGTTCGATGCTTAGGCCCAAATGGTTGAGGAAATTTCAACCCACATTTACTATACGTGTGAGCACTGATGATTATTATAACAGTGAGCCACTTATATTTATCGTAATGAGATACATTAAAATATTTCGTAAATCCATCGCGCCGTTTATCACTACATAGTACCTATAAAACAAAGTCGCGTTTTCTGTGCCTATGTCCCTTTGTATGCTTAAATCTTTAATACTACGCAACGGATTTTGATGTGGTTTTTTTAATAGATAGAGTGATTGAAGAGGAAGGTTTATATGTAGATAACATCATGCTGCAACCAACTGGAGCAGTGCAGAGGTGAAAAATGTTGCAAAAACGGAGTGACGCAGACGAAGTTGCGCGGGTCATCTAGTATTCTATATTCATGACAGGGCGGGCTCGACCTAACTGAACTATATGTTTCTTATTTTCATAATTTAATTTCGAGAAAGATGTGTCCTCACACAACAAAAATCAGTCGGACAAAACTACTTACCAAAATATTACGTACTGCGACAATATAATGGCAATCAATGCACAACAGTCAGTACACTACACAAACACAAACACAAATTATACTAAGTAATAACTACTTCACACAAAAAAGCGAATTCAAACTACTTGCAGTATGTACTTTATAACATAAATAATTATTGATGAAATAAAAAATTAATGTCAATGAATGACGAATTTGAAATATTTGAATACATCGCTCATTCGCCTCAACTTCAGGGTAATGAAATCAAAACAAACTACGTTCACATTAGTGCTCTCTCGCTCTCGCAAATTCTTATCGTATATTCCCTCTTTGTCATAACTCGTTGAATACCGGCTTATCCCGCCACATATTTTTACGAACACTGCTAAGAAAATTGCGCATGTGTGCGTGCGACTCTGTATTACTAGATTCCGATTTAGCCGGCGGGCTTACCTTTCGCGCGCGTTCATACAGAATCATAGGTTTCCTTCCTTATTTGAGAACTAGATGGCGTTATGAGAAATATGTGTAATATGCAATGTATGTAAATAATTATTATAATTGCGATTTACGTAACAGAATACTTTTTGTTTTATATTTTTGTGTATTAAATTAATGTGGTTTCATTGATTTATAATTTATTAATAGCTAATGCTTAAGGGTTTTTGCAAAGGTAAGCCGGTAGGAATCGGGTTATATGGACACTTCGCCACTGCAAGTCACCTCTAAAATGTTCACTTTGAAATATTTTTATGCTTGAATAAAATAAGTAGAGGGCATAGTTAACGCAATGACTAACTGTGAGATTCAAACTAGATCTCTTATTACAGTCCCAGGGCCCTATTAAATAAACATTACAATTCTACAATTATGTCGATAATTGACAGATTTGTGAAATTTTATGACAATCGCTGTACAATAAAGCTCACAATTCTTCAAATAAATGTAAGAATTCAACAACTAAATATACCATAAACAATACCATTATAAGTGTTGTTTAATAAAAAAATTCCAAATTTATGAAGAAAGCGCCTGTACTGTCAGATAAAAATGTAACAGTAGGTGTATTACAACTATTTAGAAAAATGATTAGTTATATCACGGTTCCTGAGTGAGGTAGGCAGAGATAAAAGCATATTTCAATGCCGTCAAGTTAAGGACCGCTATTTTATGATGTACAGTATCTTGAATGGTGGCTGTATCTTATGGACTGCATTGTACCTAAGCTTTTAACCATCCAGCGGCGGAAGCGTTTCCCTAACACACTTGAAATTTCTAAAACTATCACGTTGAGCCCAAAACCGTTTATGTAGTAGATTAAGTCATTAATTATACGGATGATGCATATTATTATGTGATTTAGAACTGTCTATTTAATATTCAAAGTACTACGCTATGACGGCCACGCCATGATGTAACGCGAAGTGTTTGTCTGTTACTTTTTACGGTTTTACTAGTAACTATTAAACCTGTATATAATTCGGCTTAGACGTTTCTAATATTTTATATTAGCATGCTTATCATGCAAACATAACTGGACTTAATTAGTATGGTATTGTAGGAATTGCCAATGAATAAGTTTGCAAATAAATAAATAGGTACTGTCTTTAGAGAATCTTCAGTGGACCCCAGAGCATGAATGCTATCGGGACTTTTTTATTTATACAACTTAGGTCGCAGACAAGCACGCGGCCCACCTGATGGTAAGTGGTTACCGTGGCCTATGGGCGAGTGCAACACCAGAGGAACAACACTCGTGCCGCAACCCCTGTAAGAACAGAGACATTCTGTGTCGTCAGCGCAAAAGATGTAGGATAAGCCTTTGGTTTTCCCACGGACAACACAAAACCTCTCTAGTGAGCTCTGGCTACCCTACTTACCACCGAAAACACAACACAAGGTTATTAAACGGCGATATTCTGTAGGGTGGAGGTACTTCCCCAGTCGGACTGCTCGATTGGGACGGATATACCGTCGTGTCCTACCTCCTCTTACTTATGCAAATATGGTGATGGTGATGATGAGAATTTTTAGAGAATGGTCTTACACGATAGATAGGTAGGTGTCTTGTTAAAGATTATAGTTTTAGGAACCTATGGCTGAATGTGTAAGTAAACTAGAAAAAGAAACTGGATCTCCTAAAGATACAGGGTGTAAGGTAAACACGCGTGAAGCTGAAGGCCTCTGGTAGTACTCTTGGTACACAACATATTGGCATGAAAAAAAAAGCTTGCCGTAATTTTTTTTTCATGTCAATATGTTGTGTAGCACCCAGGGGCTAGATAGGGACACCATGGTCCCCACATTGAAGGAAGAGGGTCATCTCAATAGAGATGTCCCCGGGTCTGCCGGGTGCGAGAGATATGTCTTGTATAATCTCACCTCCGGCAATCGAGGACCCATGGATGGCGTGCGTTTTAGGTTCGATTCCGATAGGAATCACCTCCACCGGTTTCGGCGGAGGTGGTATCCGTGGGGATTTTGCGCACGATAAAAAAAGGGACTTGTTTCTCCCGCGACTTAGTTCCAAGAACCGTGCTGATAGGTGTAGGTACGATAATTCGCTAGTGAATGCACTGAATAAAAAATATCGACTAATAACATCTCGCAGGCAGCGGCGATGATAAACATATACATCAATTTGAAGTGATCATCAAATTAGTCGAAATTTTTAAGAGAAAGTGGGACTTAAGTTTATGCAAAACCGCAGATTCACAGTCGAATCAGGTGATTCATGAATCATGCCAATAAATTAATCTACGAAATATATACTGCGGCACTGAATGCAAAGTTTTTATACTTTTTTTTTATTCATCCACAATTTATTATGTCGGTTCGATAGAGCTCTATAAACTGAAAAGTCTCTACATTGACTATTGCTACATGACATTACGGTATCTGTCGTCAGAATTGAGCAGTCCGACTAGGGAAGTACCTCCGCTCTACATAATACTGCGGCTAATAATAACCTTGTGTTGTATTTCCGCGGCGCCCGAGAAGCCTATCTTTATCTTCTGCTCTGACAGCACAGAGAATCTCTTAACACTCTCCTCTCCCATCCTTCCTCTCCCCTCCTAAGAAGTATAAAAAAATATCACATAAGTTACTACTTTACCACAATATTTGCCGCTATATTAGCCAATGTTTATAGCAGCCATAACAAGGAAAATTAAGTCACGGTTATCGTGTTGCTACATAAACGTATGCATCTTTTGTTTGCATTGACGTAGAACTTTGATTTCTTCATAGCTTCAAGATGTTGCCGGCCTGAACTTTCGGTATGAATTTCAACTAGATACCTGTACGCATTCCTGAGAGAAAAGTCTTGACAGACAGACGGACGGACGGATGGACAGCGAAGTGAGGTGCGGAACCTTAAAAAAGTTATTTGATTTTGGAACCGTGCCCTGTGCTCGGCAGACCTGTATAGGGATATGCACTAGTGGAAAAAATTTCTTCAAAATTTCCAAAATTTTCTCAAAATGTACTTCATACGTGCAGTACACAAAATTATCGTCATTATTTTGAGGAAAGCAGGGGTGGAACGGATGGAGAACGAGCTCAAATCTACAATCCACGAGCTCCGCGCGGGGCGGGGGCTCTAGCCAAAATGCATTCGTTCCGAATCTACATTCGTCATCGCTCTGAAAATGTATGGGAGTGACATTTGTTTTCGAATGTCATGTGATCCGATTCCGACAGCAAATGTCACTCCCATACATTTTCAGAGCGATGACGAATGTAGATTCCGAACGAATGCATTTTGGCTAGAGCCCCAGGTCTCATTTCTCTCGCAGATCCGTACCGATAGGTAGATATATCTAGGTATGTGCTGACAATATTTCTGAAGAATATTGTACATAACGTTCCTACTACCGCCTACTGCACAAATTGTAATGGAATTTTAAAAATTGTTGTTCTTAATAATCTAAGCGACATCCTTATGTAGCAAAGGAGTTCGTTTATGGAATCGCTCAAGGTAAAGATGCCCTTGAGTCACCGCTATCTGACCTATTACGATCTTAAATGGACCATCACATACATCTTAGTAAGTAGGTATGTACGTACAATAAAAAACGTGAATGTTTTATACTTGACTTGACCAAAGATAGACACTTGGCCGGCTGCTGTCCTGAACAAATCATTTGGTCACTTTCGTTTTCTTTTGTATTAGATAGGTATGTGTTTTTATGTATTGTATATGTTACTAGCTGACCCGCGCAGCTTCGTCTGCGTCACCCCGTTTTTGCAACATTTTTCATTCCTGCTCCGCACCTGTTGGTTGTAGCACGATGTTATATACATTACATATAAACCTTCCTCTTTAACCATTCGATCTATTAAAAAAACACACATCAAAATCCGTTGCGTAGTTTGAAAGATTTAAGCATACAAAGGGACCTGAAAAATAGGGACAGAAAACGCGACTTTGTTTTATACTATGTAGTGATTGTATTTGTACGACTGCTACGAAGGAGGCGCCAGGTTCGATTCCCGCTCAGTGCAAATATTTGTGTGCTTTACTGTTTACTATACGAATATCTGCGTTTGTCTGAGTGTTTTTATGTTTAATATGTTGTATTTACAAAAAAAATATCTATATTTGGTCATCCGCATTCTAGAACCCGTAACACAAGCTAGTTAAGCGATGCTTACCATGGGTCTAGGTGACGTTGTGTAGATTGTCCTAGAATATTTGTTATTATTGTTATTGTATTTGTACTTCTGTGAACGCAAACGAGTTCTACGCGACTGCTACGCAAGAGGCGTGGGTTCGATTCTCGTTCATGCAAATATAATCTATGCATGAATATGGCTACTTGCACTGCTCTGGTCGCGCCTCGCAGAGCACGTTAAGCTGTCGGTCCTGATTGCCATACGAACATCTATGGCAGTCGTTACTGGTAGTTGGAGTCCTCAAAAGTCCGACTAGTCTGACTACAGTACTTTGATATCGCCAATTTGGTTGTGGAGGTCCGATGGCAATCGCTTCATATATCGAAGTTTAGCCCGCATCTTAGACTAAAAAGCCGACCACAACTGAGTTGGGATTAGGCTCAGAAAATGAATGACGATGGTATTTTTTTGTACATTATATACTTAACTAAGTATATACTCTTAGGTAGGTACTTAACATGCAAGTACAGAGCAGATAGCCAACAGCTGTGGCAATGACAAGGTCTAAAGTATCGCACATCCATAAATGATTCACATTTGTTCACACCATACGAGAAAAATAAAAATTTAGTATTCTAAATTCGAAACATTTTACAATACAATGGCTCAATGAGTTTGTATTCCACGCGATGCGTCGCATTTCCTTCGTTGAATCATTTCTAATGAATACTGTAACAGTATGGAAGTAATATCTCCTATCCATAGCTTTATCTTAAACATCCGACGATAAAGTTATTTATTTTATATCGCTTAGCCGGATTTCCATGTCCTTTAATTTCTATTTTTTTTTTGGAAAGGAAGCTATTTTGGAATTAATCATAACTTTAAAATGTCTATGCATCGTTATAAATGAATGTGCGGAGCATCTTCCATTAACAGTTAACACTTCTCATTTTCACCACCACACTCACAAGTCTTTTCCGTTTCCCACTTTACCAATTCACCATTGCCCCCACTTTCCCAAATCTCCATTCCATTTTTTTCATTTTCGTTTTCCCCATCAAGGAGATCTCTACTCATCTCCCAGGCCCTGTCCTCACCCCCTGCCCATCCTGCTTTCCCTTGCCCTCCTTTTCCTTCTTCATCCTCCCCTCCATCTCTCCCCTCCTCATTTTCCACTTCACACTTCATCCTCCCCTCCATCTCTCCCCTCCTCATTTCCCATTTCCCCGTTCTCCCCTCATCCCTACAATCGTGGACTTCGCGACCGTGGGCTTCGCGGACAAACAAATTTTAAAATCCGAGTGCTTCCCGGCCGGGTGCTTCACGAACTGTGGGCTTAACGGCTGGACCCGAGCCAAACAATTTTTTTTTTATACTACTAAGGTTGCCACCAAGGTTGACAAGCACACGGCCCACCTGGTGGGAAGCGGTCAACGTGGCCTATGGACGTTTGCAACACCAGAGGCGTCACACACGTGCTGCCTACCCTGTAGAAACCTTCTGATGCCCTTCTTGAAGAGCCCCATATTGTAGTCGCTTGGGAAAACCACGGCAGGGAGCTCATTCCACAGCTTGAGCGTGCGCGGGATGAAATTCCTTTCATACCGCACAGTGCGCACCGTTTGCGGTCATCTCATAGTGTGTGAGGATGAACTCCCTCCCTATGGCGAGCGGTGCGATGATAGAAAGTAGGTGTGGGTGGGTAATTTATTAAAATTCTAGATTTAGGTTCCTAGTTCTATTGAATTTTTTTATGAAATATTACATTAGCACTTAGCACATAGTATAAGGTACTTACTTAATATTGGTAAGTAATACCAGCAATACTGTTATTTATTCATTTTTATTTAAAGCGACTAATATTTTTTCGCATTGGAACTTGTTTGTTTTATCTGTGACTCATTCAGTGGTGTTAATAAGATAAATAAGTACTTATGTTTGTGCCATGTAGTGTTCAAACGTTTATACGATGTGTCATACATTACGTCCATTGAAAAGTACAAAACTTGTTTGAACAAATGTTTTGAAAATATCCCAATAGGTACCTACCTACTTTGTTTAGTTTCGTTCGAATTATCATAATCTGCGTAAACTTAATAGCTTGTAGGAAGTAATATAATAGTATATAGTATGTAGTAATATCCCCCGATTAACATATAACCAGATTTGTCCGAATCAGAATTAAAAAAATAACACGTAGGTAGGCAAGTAGGTACCTACATGAGAACAACGGATCGCGACTAAAGTGTGACTGGTAGACTAACAATAATTATTGTTATATAATTATAATCTATAATATAAATGGTTTATAAGTGCCCGGTTAATGGCAATAGGCTCGCCACCTATTAAATTGGGTCCTAAACAAACTGGCGAAATGTGGGTGTTAGCACCTCTGCCTACATTTCGGGGATATGAGCGTGAGTTTTTTTTTATACCACTTAGGTGGCAGACAAGCACACGGCCCACCTGATGGGAAGCGATCACCGTGGCCTATGGACGTTTGCAACACCAGACACGTCACACACGTGCTGCCTACCCTGTAGAAACCTTTTGATGCCCTTCTTGAAGAACCCCATATGTTTATGTTTCGTTGTTTGTTCAGTCATTTGTTCATTCGTTTCGTTTCTCAATATACCGTAATACATATTATGGAAAATGATATATTTTTGAAAGTAGGCGTGTGAGTAACGGATTACAATCAGAGCATGTACGATCTAAGTACCTACCTAAATTGAATATAAAAGAATTAGATTGAGTGAAAAATGCGCGGCTGTTACGCAGGAGGTGCGGGTTCGATTCCCGCCCAGTATAAATATTTGAATGCATGACACGCACTGCGCGCCCGTCCGCAGAGTATTTCTGTATCTCCTTTACTTTTTTTGTTAACCCGGTTCCTAAGGATCGTAGCGTGATGTTATGTTGTCTATAATTCTCTCAAAATTAGCTTATGGCTCCCATAAAAGCCACATAAACCATAAGGAGTAGAGAGAGTACTTAATTAAGCGGACCTCAGACTGAGGTTAACCTAAAAATTTAATGTAACAACAACAACCCTAACATAAGAGTTTCATACCTATAACCAAGCCCATACCGGTATGAAATACCTACTGTAAGGGTCAGCGCAGACCCTAACGAAGAACGCAGCGGAGAAGATTTTATTAAGACACTCGAAAATCAACTTTAAGATCATTGAAATAATGTGCATTATGCTTGGACCTGACAAAAAACCGCCAAAAATATCTGAGACCGTGTCAGTATTCTACAATATTCCACTATCAGTGCTGATCCTAACAGAGAGATATTTATTCTTTCGATGTCTCTTTTCTGGTCTGCAGATCCACCCAATTGACTGCAGTTTGCTGCAGCTCTTGTTCTACCAGATGGAAGGAAAGTTTCACATGGCAATAGAATCCTAGAAAATCTATAAAACTACAGATAATAAAATAAAAATCAGCGCTGAAAACTGGTCAACGGCCTTTTAAGTAGATAAGTCAATTTGTGAATATTTTTAATTTAACATTATTATTAATATGTTTTAGCCAAATAACTAAAGTAAGTATTATGATGATTAATGAAAACCGTTATTTTCACGGTAGGAAGCGTCTGCCATTCGCGAACAGGTGAGTCACTAACTGACTTGTCTACGTCTGTTCCAAGTTCCAAGTCCATGTCCAATAAAAAAAACTGTTTCGAAGCTTTTTTTACTCTGTCTTCGATCGTATGAAGTCGGGGGACGGTGATGGTTGGTAAACTTTATAAATATTATTTGCATGATATTAGCAAGCATGAAAATGAGCTGTTCACTCAACTTGCTGCTTAGGCACATTATTTTAACTAGACTAAATAAATGTTTGTAAATAAACCAAAAAGAAAAACAGCTCGCTGAGTTTCTTGCCGGAGTCTTCTCAGGTAAAGGTCGCGTTTCGAACCGGTGCCGTTCATTTTTTTTTCTAACCAATCTTAAGCATATTATTAATTTTGATGTTTTGTAAGTTCCCTTTAATTGTTTATACAGAATAAAATGATTATTTAATTGTGAATTTTGAATAGAAGTTCGGACCTTGGAAATGACAGTTAAACTAAGTTGACAAGAGGCTCCAGGTCCTAGGACCCTATTTATATTACACCTGTCCCTTCAGTAGCATCAAAAATGTTCCATTCACTAATTTTATAACGTCATCATAAAAAAAAATATGATTGTCTATCTAATAACAGTTCACTAACATCCGTAACCGAGTATTTGTAAACTTCTATGCGACCGATGTCAACATCCACCATTGCACATGTTGAGGTGAAGTAACACAGCCTATGAAACATACACAAAAAAAACAAAATTATTAGTCATGGGTCCTGCACGTCATAAAAGTTACAAAGAACAAATTAGCGGTCTCTGGAGAGAACTCGTATTGACTCATCGATGTAGTACGCATGCGCGACTCAGACATGAGTCACACAGACAAGACATAATGGCCGTCAGGTTAAACGCGGTTTAATCAGTGCTCGACGCATAAACACAAAGGTTAAAGTATCGTGACGTTTATGATCTATGACCACTATTACTCCACAATTTCTAAGAGACTTTCATTGAATCTTCACAATTTAAAAATGATCAGAAAGTTATATACGCCGCTACATTCTCACGTTTTTGCACGAAACGGTATTGCAATGTAATGCAGTAAGTAATGTTTCTTTCTAGACTTCACTATTTATACTTTGTAAAATGTAGCTTGGGTCCTATGACAGCTGTCAGTGAAATCCCGCACATGAAGTCTTGAATTTTCTATTATTGAATGTAGTAGCTGTCAATGTCATACTTTATGGGCATACCGAGCTAATTAGTGATGGGCGATGAATCATCGTGACCACATACTATGAACTATCCATATTTTGAATAAAGCTTAATTTAAAATTGAAATTAATATAAGTAAAAAATAATTAGAATTTAATCTTATTGCTTAGGTATTTTAGTATCATAATAATGTTTATATTTCAATATACTTGATCCTAAATAATATTGAGTAAATAAAATCCTACATTCAATCCATCAACGCCCTGAACCTGTTTTTGGATTTTGTAAGAAGACACGCCGCGTTTGGCTCTTGGGCCATGATATAGGCATAAGATACACGCGCCAACATCTTGTTTGATATGAACTTCCACTGATCCACTCCACTCATTCTCATCAGTACGAGTGCCGACGCCTTGTATGCTACGTATATTCCGTTCTTATTACAATTAAATACACACATACAATTAAATTAAACCTAATTATATGTAACATGCATCAATAATAGCTGGTAGTATCGATATTTTCATCGAATTTCGGACATCCCTATGAACCAAATTTTGACATCTGTCATAGGACCCAAGCTATATTTTACAAAGTATAGTTCACTGAGTACCTATTGTGACACGTGTTGAAAAAAGTATTGCCATATTCTATTGAAATAAAGATACCTAATCATTTAAAATAATAATAAAATCACTGAGCATGATGGGCACATGTCTAAGGTGCGGTCATAGTTAACCGTCCTAAACCCTAATGCGTCAGACTCACAGATAATGTAGATAGTAGTGTATGAATGACTCATTGTCCCGACATTTGAAATGAATATGTTTCTAGCTCATATTATAATCAATGGCAAGATTTGAGTATTTCTGTAAAAATATACAATGTTTCTTTTTTCAAGTGGTAAAGTAGGTATATAACATTACCTTTCAAGCTGAAATGACCGATGACGTAACAGGCAAACAATAGTGGCCCAAAAAACGGGTTAGTCGCGATTCCCCCCAAAATTTTTTGACTTAACATCATAAATCGTGACCTAAAGGTCCTACGTACCAGGTCATTAAATCCCAAAAAAAAAATACATCACAAAATAACTAACTTTACTAAGGACTGCTGATGAGTGTGATAACACGCTATAATGTTCATTATCATAAAACTCATTCATAACATTATAATTGTTACTTATTTATCTATTACCTACTTCATACCATACTTCATACCATACTCCATACCATACTCCATACCATACTCAATACCATACTCCATACCATACTCCATACCATACTCCATTCATACCATACTCCATACCATGCTCCATACCATAGTCCATACCATAGTCTAGTCCATACCATACATCCAGAGATGTACAAAATACTTTTCGGAAAGTATTGAAATACAAAATGCAAATACTTTTTTAATATAGTATTTCAAATGCAAGATACAAAATACTCTTGCCTTTTGTATTTAAATACTAAATACAAAATATGTATTTTCAAAATACTTTATTGAAATAAAATACTTTATGGTAAAATTACTGGTTATCTTTATTTATTAAAGATTTTAAAATCACAAGCTCTTCAAAAAGAGCATCTGACATGTTGCGTCTGTGTGGACGCATAATCGTACCGGTTTTTTATAAATATATTTTTCTATTTCAGTATTTTTATTTGTCATTTATACATTCATAATCACTTAAATACGAATCGTTAAAATAACGTCTAATTACCTACACGGCATATTGTTTAAATACCTACAATTTGTTTTGGCATTTTTAAAGACATTTCGGGCGAACACACAGAAATAATGAAATAGCTGCCAACACTGCAAAACGTAACAGTGACTTTGAGTATTGTCAAGAGGGGTCCCTCATATATTATTGGTCAGGTTTTATATGCATTTTGTTTCATCTGTCATATTACGCATAGACTTTCAAAGCTGCTGCGCCACTAGTGGCCATTTTTTGTTTTTACTGAATCGCGGAATGCTTTTGAAAAATGAAGCTAAGAATAAAAAAGTATTTTGTATTTTACAAACCATTTTACAAATACAAAATATGTCTCGAATAGTATTTCAAATAAAATACAAAATACTTTTTTAAAAAAGTACTTAAGTACAAAATCCAAAATACGTATTTTGTATTTTGTATTTGTATTTTAAATACAAGTATTTCAAATATGTCACAACTCTGCATACATCATACCATACTTCATAATGTAGGACACACATAACCAATGTCAATATATGTATTAGATAATTAACCAAATATCGTCGTTATTACACCGAATCAAATCCGATGATTTTATTGATTTTGTAACGAGGAAGGAAGTTGTCACCAGTTGCCGCTATAGGTAAGTAGGTACTTATTCAATTTGTTTGATATTATCACGTCAAAAATAACTGATTTCTACTCATTTCCTACATAAACATAGTGTTTACTAATGAGAATTAATAGTAATTATGCAATATTGTATTCTGGGACAAACAGACTAGACAGAGACTAAAACCAAAAGCAGGTTATTGTTAAACATCAAATAATAATAAACATAATACTTATGTATTGTTCTGAAACGAGGGGAAATAAACTGAAAACTGAAATACACTCAATATATTTTAATTTTTTAAAGACCCGGAAAAATGCAAATTATGTACATTTATTAAGCGGTAATTATCGATCTAGCGATCTCCGCCACATTTTATTGATGTTCGTAACCTCCGCTACCGCCGCTGCCGCCCGCGCCGGCGCCGTAGCAAAGCAATCGTAGCAAGTTCAGAGTTGGAAGCACGCACGGGTCGACTCAGCTTTTCAGACGTTTGACGGCTGAACTTAGTTTTTTTTTAAGGCGACTGCTATCACACCTATTCGGCCAATTGGCGATATCAAAGTTTTGTAATTAGAGTAGCCGTACTCCATATACTCTATATGGTTCCAATTACACGTAACAACTGGCGTAGACGTTCATATGGATAACGGTATCGAAGACTTAACGTGTTCTTCTAGGTACGGAAGCTCCCAAACTACTAATAAATAGATTATTCAGTTATTCGAATACTTGCACTGAACGGGAATAAAAAACCACACCCTCTGCGTAGCAGTGGAATGGCTGCACTACCTGCCGCTATGTTTTTAGCAGCTAACCCTGAGCTGTACCGTACCGACTTTTAATGGATTTTACTAATAAAATTCGTTGACTTTTAAAATTTAAGCTGTAAAACAGGTACACACATAACTTCGAAAAGCATCGAAAAGTCATTGGGTGTGTGCCATGGTCAAACTTGGGATCGAACGCGAGACCTCGTCTCAGCAGTCCATTACCCATACCACTAGGCTACAGCGCGCTTGTCTTTTATTAGAATTTAACTTGTTTATTAAAGAGACTTTTAAAATCAAAGCTGTAAAAAAGGTCCTGAGATTTCATGAGTTTTGCAAAATTCAGCCGCAATCCTGAGATAGTCCAAAAAGCCTAAGATTTCAGGACATATGCTGAGAAATGGTAAGTGGTAACGTGTAACCCTGCTTGTGACTTATTGTTATGTAACTTGATAATTAATATTAAATATTAAGCCGCATAACAGCAGCTATTATATTGGTATACTGACAAAAAAGCTTATTTTCATCGACTTCAAAGAAATTTCATAAACTCGTAGGTACCTATCTCATCTCAGAGTCAGACGAAATCAATAACCTACCTAATCATCTGAGGTTCGTATTTCCTATGTTTACCGAGCGGTATGATTAGTTAATATTTTTAATTATCCAACTACCCACTGACAAGCCAGGTAGGTAAGGTATCCAGCAGTTAGTTTAGCAGACATCGTTAAAAAGTTAGATAAGTAGGTAGGATCTTTGATAGGTATTTAAAAATGTAATGTGAAGTTATCTACCTGAAAAATCAATTACCTACGTGGGTAGGGATGAATCGGCTATAAATAAATCCTACGGAACATTATAGTATTATACGGCTAATTGAAATGAACCTTACCTACTTTCGATTTGTTTGCTTTATACAACCTCCAAGACCCCGCTAAGTTATTTGCCGCCTCATGCAGACGTTATTGAATGGATTCGTTTTGCTACTAGACACAAACACAAGCACAAAAGTTATGTTTGCGTTTGTGTGCGCCATTGTACGCACGACGACCGTTGCCACCTTCGACCAATCAGAACTCAGGATTTTACGGATTGCCATATATGGTAAGGCCATCGGTTGCCGCAAGTGGGGAAGTTGGGCGAGTCCATTACTGCGGAAAAAATATTCATGTTCTTTATTCGAATATTGAACAATTGCTTGACACATGTCTGTCAGATCTGTCAGTAGGTGTATTTTGGAGGTCGTTTTGTTATTTGCAGCGACATAATTAATAGGAAAATTTTATATTACTTAGCACCCGTAGAGGTCCGTTGGGCGAGTCGATTGTGTCGCGGGGCGCCGGCGTATAGCGTATTCTAGTGAAGCAGATCGACCGACCTCCACGAGCGAGCGAGCAACAGAAAGAAACCGGCCGGCATTCATTTCTCACGGTTCGCAAACGCTGCGGTTATTGTTCTCTTCTCTACTTGACTTGTTAACTGGTATGTAAATTCTATTACTTACTCATTTTATATGTAGTTCAATTTGTGTACGTAATGTAAAATTTCAAACGAAATGTCGAGAGTAAATTTTAACTAACAGAAAAAATGCTCTCTGAAAATGTGTTCATTTGGCCTCTTTTCTTATTGGATACTGTATTATCTCAATTGAAGTGTTATTCTACCATCATGTCAAGGATTCGCGTCAGACACAGATCGCTTTCAGTTTGACATCTGCATAATTTGCAATGATAACCGTATTCTCATTCATGTGTTCTAATTAGTGTCTTTTTGGAAGTGTGCTTATTGGAATTTATTATGTTATCTATCTTGTAATATTTATATGAGAAATCAATATTGAGTGTGTAGGTATGTAACTAGTCGTCCCTTCTGAAGCGTCTGTCTGATCGCTAAATGTTCAATGTGAGCGCTCTTTGAGATCTCGACGTTATCAAGTGCGGCGCTATCAGCGGCGGGGGTGTGAGGCAGCATGAGGGGGGTACGCGCAGGCTCCCTGCAGCGGAATACCATATATGGCCACGAAAACTCATGTATTGTGCCGTACTGCGCGATTGGCTGAGAATCCGCTGCGGCGGGGTAGGGGCGCCCCGGTAAACCAGCCTCATTTATATACTCAGCCTGCTGCGATCGCCGACATTCCACTAAGTGAGCTCGAGCTGTGGCGTTGTACAGCAATACCGAGGCTGTGCAATAGCAAGTTAATTTATTTATTTATTAGGACTATTTAATTAAAAGTAAGTTGATATTGAGGTGTCATCAATATTTTTTGTGCTGTTTAGTGATGTAGTGGCGTGAGGAAATAGTGCAATACCATTAGTGAGTGCGGGTCAGTGACATGATAGGGTTGGGCCGTATACCGACAACCGGGAGTCTGGGATGCCGGTTGCGGTAGGGCGTGGTCGTGAACGAGCCCCAACTGACTTTGCTATATTTGAACTTGAACGGTTCTTTATCCAATTAGAAAGTAACTCATCTTGTGAACGGCTTTCTCGGTCCGTAAGAGTGACTCGCCTTAGTGAAAAGTGGACACGCCGCGTCATGTGCCACGTTTTTTCTTCACTGCCCATAGACTCGTACTTAATATCTCGCCTTATTTGGTTCCAATTCGCGACTTTGCCGCCCACTTAGCAATGTCCCGTAAAGATTGCGTGTGGGTCTTCCACCCACCGGTTCTCTGTTAGGACATGGATATATTGAGCCATCTTACAAATTTAGTTCTGTTCTAGTTTGGTTAACAGCAAAGTTTAATAATTATTTTTTGCAACTTTCAGACTAATTCAATATGTGCGACGAGGAAGTTGCTGCGTTGGTAGTAGACAATGGCTCCGGTATGTGCAAAGCCGGATTCGCGGGCGATGACGCGCCTCGCGCCGTGTTCCCCTCGATCGTGGGCAGGCCCCGTCATCAGGGTGTCATGGTCGGTATGGGACAGAAGGACTCATACGTAGGTGATGAGGCTCAGAGCAAGAGAGGTATCCTCACGCTCAAATACCCCATCGAGCACGGCATCGTCACCAACTGGGATGATATGGAGAAGATCTGGCATCACACCTTCTACAATGAATTGCGTGTCGCACCCGAGGAACATCCCGTCCTGCTCACAGAGGCCCCCCTCAACCCCAAGGCCAACAGGTTAGTACATTCATGTTTGTGTAGAAATATCAACCACCCCTTAAAATCATGGAGCAGTGTTAGTTGATTTAATCGAATCCTGAGATTTGTTCTCGTCGCAATGCCGGCCGTGCTGACTGTACTGTTTGTTCCACAGAGAGAAGATGACACAGATCATGTTCGAGACCTTCAACACACCCGCCATGTACGTCGCCATCCAGGCCGTGCTCTCGCTGTACGCGTCTGGTCGTACCACCGGTATCGTGCTTGACTCCGGTGACGGTGTCTCGCACACGGTACCCATCTACGAGGGTTATGCGCTACCTCACGCCATCCTGCGTCTGGACTTGGCCGGTCGCGATCTCACAGACTACCTGATGAAGATCCTCACCGAGCGTGGTTACTCGTTCACCACCACGGCTGAGCGGGAAATCGTGCGTGACATCAAGGAGAAACTCTGCTACGTCGCGCTCGACTTCGAACAGGAGATGGCCACCGCTGCCTCCAGCAGCTCCTTGGAGAAGTCCTATGAACTTCCCGACGGACAGGTCATCACCATTGGAAACGAACGATTCCGTTGCCCAGAGGCTCTATTCCAGCCCTCATTCTTGGGTATGGAAGCCTGCGGTATCCACGAGACCACTTACAATTCAATCATGAAGTGCGACGTTGATATCCGTAAGGACTTGTACGCCAACACAGTTCTGTCTGGTGGTACCACGATGTACCCAGGCATCGCCGACCGTATGCAGAAGGAAATCACAGCCCTGGCCCCATCCACAATGAAGATCAAGATTATCGCTCCCCCAGAAAGGAAGTACTCCGTATGGATCGGAGGATCAATCCTGGCATCCCTCTCAACCTTCCAACAGATGTGGATCTCGAAACAGGAGTACGACGAATCCGGCCCCTCCATCGTGCACAGGAAGTGCTTCTAAGCGAGCCGCAGAACGCTGCCGACAGCAGCCCGCGGCCCGGCCGGTCCCGCGGCCGGCTGCTCAATACAGGCTTGTAATCTCCGTTAATTTAATTGTACGTAAGATATTATTGTAATTAAATCGTAATAGTGACGGCAGGGCGGAGCGCTGCGCCGCGGGCGCTCCGATCGCCGGCCTCGGTACTGCACTCGCCAAAGGATCTTTTGTAATCTCATGAATGATGATTGTATGTGCTGAAACGGATAAGACTACTTTCTTACTAGGTCATTTATAAATTATAAAAAATATGAAAATACAAAAAAAAAATCTGAAAAATTCATCTGTCTTTTCTTTATTCCCAACTTAGTAAACAAACAGTTTGATAACCACAGAGCTCAACGACCGACATTGACCCAAGTAACAGAAATAGAACAAACTTGGCCATGATCGGACATAAATAGCTCGCATGCCTGTCGATGTTGGTGGCATACAAAAGTTATCTCTAGTTTTTGGGATACAAAGCTTGGGATTTCTTTCGAACTGATCGTTACCTTTATGAATCTGGACATAAGTTGGCACTTCGCGATCAGTGCATTAGTGCTTCTGCATCATGCATGACATCGGCTGCCTCGATCATAATCTTAGCAGCATCATCCTTTGATCATTTGTCAGAAATCGCCAACACTTGCACCCGCTAGCACCATTTGCAAATCAACTCAATAACGGGTATTTTTTACGTGCGGTAATCCCCATTCCCCACGAATACCCCCGCCGAAGCCTTTCGAAACCGTGGTACACCTAGTAGTACCACTGGTGGTACCACAGTTATAAAAAAATAACCGTAGTACCACTGGTGGTACCACAGTTATAGAAAAATAACCGTAGAACCTGGTGGTACCACAGTTATAAAAAAATAACCGTAGTACCTCTGGTGGTAAAGTACCTACCGAATTACCACTCAGTTTTACTCTTACTGTAGATACATTGATTGAATTTATAAGTGTTTTTGGTCTTAAACACCGAACCAATAATGTCTTGGAAGGTTGGAATGCTAAATTGAATAGGGCCATTAATAAAAATAGAGTAACATTATTACACTTGTTAAAGGCATTAAAAAAGATTAATCTAATTACGAAAGCAAATAAAGTTAAAATACAACTCAAACGGACAAACGGAGGTCCTTAGATGTTATAAATGATGACGTGATAAGAGATATTCAAATGGAATTAATAACAGATGTAATATCTGTTGGTTATGCTCTCGAGAAATTACGCTAAACGAACCAATTGTGAACGAACTTTTTTTGTTGATTTCTTTTCTCGTTAAACCTATAGTTTGTCAATTTAAATTTTCGTCAGTAACTATACGACTTGTTATCTAGTTATGAGTGGCACCACGATCATTTCTTCCTAACTGTGGTACCATTGACTATGGTCAGTGGTACCACCGCTGTAACCTTAGTACAACCAGTCCACTGTTTGTACCACGGTAATGAAAAAGTAACCGTAGTACCACTGGTGTACTACTGGGTGTAACACGGTTACAAAAGGCGCCGAAGCCAGCGGAGGCGGTTGTGTCCGGGTGTCGACTCGAATTGACTCTAAAACCGGCGGCGGCCGTGCCGTCTCGGGAGGGCACATGCTCATGTGCGGGAGGGCGAGTTAGCCTCTGACATATCCATGGGTGACGTCGCAATAAGGTGTTTTAACTACGGAATACGGTAAAACGGGGTGGATAGAGATTGAAGGGTGAATAGAAATTAAATGGTCAGCTAAATCCTGTAGTTATTTTCTTTCGAGCGAACATTTGAATTAGTTCATTGTAATAACAGAATCACGAAATATCTGTTATAGGGCTTAGTTAAACTTTTATAAAAGAATTTATTTAAAATATTCCAAATTTCTATCCACCTCTGGATTCCTATTCACCCCGTTTTACGGTAAAGAATATAATTATTTGTTGTTCAAATTAATCTGCATATTTTAGATACGACGATGATTTTGTCATCATAGAGACTGTTTAATTTTGTTGACCTACGTTTAGTGGTTTATTGATTGATGTAGGTAGGTAAAGATAACTTTTCTTTTGAAATGGATATGAATGTGACAGTAATTCTTTTTTTCACATTGAAAGTCTGTTTACTTAGCCTAAAGTAGGGTCCACATTTTGTGCCACGAACCACGGATCGGACTGCGATCATCGGTACATAAGTGTGGACGGAACAACTCGTGGCCATATGTAGGTATCGGCACAAACTACAGTTGTGGTGACACAGACAGTCATGTTGTCATTTAAAATTAAACACGCCCGCTAAAAATGTAAAATGTTAAAATGTCAGTAAATGTAATTGACGATAGATGTTGCTGTTAGTATTAGGTTACGTCATCGTCACTGGTTTTCATCTCTGTGCAAAGAGGTAAGAGCAAAATAGCCAATAGCCAATTCGCTTGAGAAAGAGAGTGAACCCAGGTTTCCGAGATGAGAACCTTAATTTCGGTTGCATGATTCTTTTAGAAAAAAAACCGCGTAATTCAACTATGATCTCTGTGGTGATGATAATAATGGCGTTGGTAGCGTACTGATGTACCGGAAGTGTAAGTATTGATTACGTAGAATCATAATACAGAATTGAAATACTATCACAAGAGGCGCGAGTTTGATTACCGCTCAGTGCAAATAACAATATTTGTACTACTTGCACTGGTCTGGTGAACTGTGGTTTGGTAATTTCCGTGCCTATAGTATCACGGACAATCCTCTTTTCACGTTGGGCAATCCGTGATATCACGATCGCTTATAAGCACGTCAAGGTAGGAAACCTGTACATACTGCAGATTTTATCAGCAATGATATGCTAGTTGCCTTGAATGATGTAGGACAGGTGTGCTGAAATTATGCTTTAAAGTGCCATCATTTAAAAAAAATAAGGTTGATTGAAGACGTGCCATCGAATAATTTTAACTTATTGATGATTGGCACAATATCTAATATTATATCTATTTAATATTATAAATGCAAAAGAAACTTTGTATATCTGTTATGTTTTTACAGTTCACGCCTAAACTACTGAACAGATATTGAAGTTTGATACAAATATTGATTTCGATTATTTGGCATTCGACATGACGTAGTCACAATACACGTCTATGCTTTCTCAAAAGCTGTCCATCTGTTCGTTCATTTTCTAGCGCCTTAAGTATGGCAAGGACGCATTCAACAATTTAAACATCAGTCTAATACAGCGGTCGAAAAGGCTCGAGCCTTTTAGCCCTAAATTTAAAGCTTACAAGTCTTTTTTAAAGGCGGACTCACAAAACAATAGTTTTAAAATTGCTCACTAAAAAAGGGCTTGGCGCTTTTTTTAGGCCTAGACTTTTTTTTAAGACTGGCGTCGTAATTAAGGTTCTAGCTTTAAAAAACTCTTAAGCCTCTTTTGAGGATCAGGCCGCGTTCAAAAAGGCTCGAGCCTTTCAGCCTTTTTTTAAGACTCGCCGCCTTATAGCGATGGTTACAATATTAAACATAGACTTATTTTAAATATAAGACTATTTTATTAATTTTATACGTGAATATTTTTTTTACAATCTACAAAATAACACATGGATTCCTATTTCGTCATTATTATCTTAGAGATGACAAAGAAAAACATTTAGGTAGGTATTTTGGTGGTGTTTAATATTTTAATGTGAGGGTAGTGTGTGAACAGTCATTTTCCAAAGTTGGAAATGTAATTAATAAGAAAAGGAATAGTTTGAGTAATAAAAGCATACAATCATCAATGTGCCTTTCATCCTGGCTAAAGGTTTTTGGTGATTAATTTTCGCTAATTGATTTATTTCATTAATTGATTTAAAATATAATGAATTGTAAAAACATAACATAACTTTAATTTATAATTCATTACGTTTCTATTAACCTGATCCTCAAAAGAGGCTTAATAGTTTTTTTAAGCTAGAAGACTAGAACTCTAATTACGACGCCAGTCTTCAAAAAAAGCTTAAGCTTTAAAAAAAGCCTAAGCCTAAAAATACCTTGTTAGTGAACTATTTAGGAAATCCTGTTTTTTGAGTCCGCCTTTAAAAAAGCCTCGAGGGCTTAAGAGTCATTTAGCCTTTTAGCCTTCTAGCCATCGCTATAAAGCGACGAGTCTTAAAAAAGGGCTAAAAGGCTCAAGCTTTTTCGTTCACAAGTCTAATACCTACTTCATAGTGGCGTGCCAAAAAAACACCATGTAGGTCATCCTCCTTCACTAAAACTTGCAAACTTGTCACCCGCTGACCATACACAAGCAAATAGAAATAAGATTAATCAATAAAACAAAGATATTTCATACGACTTTTATTCGAACATCACATAATTATTTGTATCTTAAATCGGTTAGTTAAAAACGTATTACAATATTAACATGATACAAAACTGTCAAAATTCATAAAATACCATCGAATGTAGCGTTCGGTGTACACGGAAACAAATATTCGCTGACAAGGATTATTTTTATAATACTCAAACTTGCAGTTTTAAAAAGTAAAAAAGTTATAGCAGACAATTGTAATATTGAAGTTGATCAATTGCATTGTTTGGTGATAGGACACTCAATTAAATATTAAAAATACTGATACCAAACTTCTGTAACCGGATCCTATGGCGACTTATTTGGTTATCTTATTATTTTCACTGATCCCGACGTTTCGGTTGTCTTTTAGTAGACATAGTCACTGTGAAGCCACTCGTAGCAAACTAGTGTTAGCACTACATAGTATAAAATAAAGTCGTGTTCTCTGTCCCTATGTTCCTTTGTATGCTTAAATCTTTAAAACTACGCAACGGATTTTGATGCGGTTTGTTTTTATAGATAGAATGGTAAAAGATGAAGGTTTATATGTATATAACATCATGCTACAACCAACTAGTGCGGAGCAGAAGTGAAAAATGTTGCAAAAACGGGTTGACGCAGACGAAGTTGCGCGGGTCAGGTAGTTTTCAATATAAAATATTCGCGTAAACTTTTGAAAATAATACTATTAATAATCCTTTCCATCCTTCACGTCTCAAGCAAAATGCAACAATACAATTATAGTTACGCAAACAATTTTTTATAATTTTAGATCTGAATTATTTAGTTTAGATGAAGGTTATTGTCGTGTTATGTTAGACTATTTCTGAGATCTTTGTACAAATTAGTGTTAAATTCAAACAATGTGTTATAGAGCGCATATGGTAGTTTAGGTAAATATTGTTCAATGTCACAAGTCCGTAAAAATGAGATGCTAAGAATAATAACAATTAATTGACAAATTCACGTGACGACTTACGACTATTCTATCATTTAAAAAAAGCGTGAGAATAGAAATATTACTGTTAGTGGTAACTTTATATATACTAATACAACATTAAAACGATGGGATGACAAATAAGTCTTATTTCGAAGGATTTCTACATATATAGAGATATAACAGAGGCCCTATTTTTCGATATACACATCTACTCCATAAAGTTCTGTATATGCAAACAAAATTAAACCCACACAATTATTAATAAGTGAACACGGCCAAAGAGATACGTATACACCTTTACACACACATTTACAAGTATACTTATTCACTTAGCCGTGGGTAATTACAAATATAAGAATAATTTACATAATCTATACGGCATAGTCAGTTATAACCTGTGGTGCTGGTAGTCAATTTGGTCCGAAACGAAGCATTGATAGTAAGTACTACAAATAGTAACAATTTGGTCCGAAAGTATGCCTAAACAAGTATTGCATTTTTACAACTTTGCCGATACAAATATGCTAGTTGTCTCTTCAAAATGCACCAGTCTGACTTGATATGCAAATGAAAACTTAGTTCTTATGTAATGTCGTCAAATAGTCTCTAGAACACTGAATACTGTCATTACAGATAGAAATAAAAAATTAAAAAACGAATAATAACCTCTTTAAAAGAGCTATTTGGCAATATTTCTAAATTCCTTGAATTTAAAACTTATAAAAACAACAGATATTTTTTTAATTTGGCGAAACTATGATATTTTTTCTGGCATCATAGTCTTTATAATAATGACACATAGTTAAAATAGGGCCTTTGGAAGTAGTGCTAACAAGCAGTGTTCATAAAATATGTACTAAATAATCTAACGCCTAATAAGATCCTCTGAACGTCAGCAAATATACCACTACCGGCTAATTTAGTTTGAGACAAACCTCAAGGGCTATCGCACCGTTTCGGCATCAGCAAGAAAAAGTATCTATCGTCACCCTTCGGTATTCGTCGGCATCGTTTTGGCATGTTGCAATGTCCATATGCTTTTAAATAAGTTAAATATTCTAGGACAATCACAGCAAATATACAAAACGTCATCTAGACCATAGCTTAACTAGCTTGTGTTATAGGTGCTATTTTTTTGATGTAAATACATACACGGTGATTTTATAGTGGTTTCGGCAAAAGAATATTTTGTTTCACACACAGTTTCGGTAGCAAAATCGACTGGAAGTTTTAATTTTGAAAAAAAAAAAAATTACTTTATGCATGGAAATAATGTACAGGTGAACAGAAAAATGTATGGGGCGTGTAAAAAAAATTTTTTCGCCAAATTAGGACTTCCTTACGATTTTACTATCGAAATTGTGGCCAAAATCTTTTTTTCCGAAACCACTATAAAATCAACCGGCATATTATTATTCATAGAAATATTTGCACTGAGCGGGCATCGTACCCGCCACACCACAGAGTTCGACTAACGAGATAGAGAAGTCGCCTTAATTATATGCACCGAGTGGAGTGGCGAGACAGGCATTCTGATAACCGGGTTTGAACGTGCAATTTTCACGTCACACCGCTGTTGTCTTCCTAGGACCTTTATAAGATACTGATGATAGTGATGAAATGATTTTCCCGCTTTTCTGTTGACTTTTTTCTGAAATTTCTTTGCTATAAACCTCACGGAGCCCGAGACCTTTCCAACGAATGCAAAACCGTGGAAATAGGTTCGTGCGTTCTGGAGTTATAGCGTCACTTATTTTTATATAGTAGATGTCGTAACCGGGATGTGGTCTAACTACCCTGAATTTCAAATGCTGCTATTTTCAAAATTTGTATGAACAGATACTCGCCAACGTCACTGTCGGTCGAGTAGCATTTTACTGATTCGACACTTTACTCGATGCGAGTGATCAAGGCATTAGGGATGAGGCCGAAGAATCCTTTTTCTTACGATGCCGATAATGTGCATTGGTCTTAAACATCTAAATTTATATTGGCATAGCATTTATTACAAACTAACTGGACTAGCTCCTTTTCTAAGCCTATTATAAAACTAAAACTATTGTTGATTTAGAAACTGAGTTGTATTCGATACAATATGGCTACTAAAGCGTAATATAAGTAATCGTATTTCTATAAAAGTAATTCACGAACCAGAAATTAGGTTGGCTTTGTTATATAGTGTATTTTTTTGGATTGGGTGAAATGACCCACACAGGGGGGCAGATCACCCATCCGGTGGACGGCGCCCACTACTGGCAGTAATTATTATTTAGCAGAAAATGATGTAGAATCAATTGTACATTTTCACTGTCATAATTACGTTAAGTAACCTTGCCATATTTAAATAGCTGGTTGTAATATCAGCCTACACGGTAAAGCTGCCTTCACATTTAAGTCTATTTCTAAATTTAAAAAGATTGTTAAGTTAATATTACTCTTACAAAAGTTAATTTCCATTATTGGTAAGGATTTCAATGAACGTAATGCGGTAAGCCTAAGAGTCTCTCTGTATTCCGTAACATAAATACTTACCATGAATCCTTAACTAGACTAGGGTAAAAAATATTACAGCGACTAAATTTCACATACTTACCCTATACAGCATAAGTTAGTTATTCCTATGATAATAGGCGCTATTTTCGAAACACTATTATAATAGTAATTTTAAGCCAGAACTAATTACGACTCAAATTACTTTGGTGTAGAAGGCCTTTATCATATAACTGTATTTTAACAGTAAAATTACTACTTATTGAATTTCACATCATTTTAAATGTAATTTAAAAAAAAAGCCTTAGAGAAACACTGGAAGGAGTATCCCTAGTAGTGCAATATAGGGGAGAAGTCGGAAAGTTAAGGCTCTGAAGTGAAGGCCTCGGATGAAACCGGGATGACGATGATGAAGATGAAATTGCTTCTCGAAGCATCTTACATCATTCATACTTACCAAAGACTTATAAGACACAATTTTACTTAGCGCTTCAATTCCACGGTTTTCGTTTAATTTCTAAATCAACATCCTAAATTATAGAACTAGATTATCAAATAAAACCCTTAATAATATAACTTAATTAATAAAACCTTAATTTATAAAAAAAAATCCTAAAAATACATTAAAATTTACACATAAATACGATTTTTAAAATAACTCCGTAGAACTAAGAACTAAGTTAAAAACGGCGATTGTGCGGTAAAGAGATTTCATTTCTAATATTCACTGATCGAGTCCACCACATCAACAGTATTTGTACTATAAAGTTAAGAATTTAAGGCCACTTCACACCACACTGAACGTTCGAAGCATGATTAGTGCCAGCAGGGGACGGATCGGACGGGTGATTTGACCCACCCTGTGGGTAATTTCACCCGTCCGATCAACAGCGACTCCGACAATAATCATGATTACTACTCTCATTTAAAATTTTCGATGGACGGTTGAAGTTCTAACACTTATAAATTCCGTGACACTTGAGTTCTTTTAGAAAGTATTTCAGCGTGCGCTACGTCTCACTATCTTTTATACTGTCTTCGGTCGCTCTGCGGATATCTGCGAGAGGGTTTCCGTGTACTCTGAATCTATAGACACAAGTGTATGTAGGGTTGCCGTGATTGCTTTCGACCCTTAGCTCTATTATGTCATAAGCGACTGGGTATTCGATTCCCCCGATGTTTGTAGTTTTGGGATACTTCACTGGGAAGTACTGTATCGATGTGCCGTTAGCGTTATACATGTATTCGCCAAATAGATGTGGTTCTGGGTCCATTTCGCCGTGTAGGCCCTGAAAGTTGTTTTTTTATTAGAAGAGCGATTGTATCTATATTTGATTATTTATATTCATATTGCAAATGTAGGTATAGGGTTGGTACAAGTTTTTCATTACAGAGTATTACTATTACTATATTTGGCCTTACGGCATGCAACAATAACTACAAAATTAGACATGCACATTACATTAAACACAATTAATCTTACAGACAATTGATATTAGGAAATCATATAATTAGTAGTAATGTAGTAGGTAGTAAATTCAAAACAATAGCAAAAGAGGTTACCTAAAATCTGTAACTGAATATTATGTAAAATACAAAGATCTTTGCTACCAAATTGCATACTAGCATTGTAATATTATTGTGCCCTGGTATGTTTTTTGTAATAATTAAAATTTTCTACATAGTAGGAATATACCTACGCATATCTACACAGCTGTAAACCCCAACTAATCAAAAATTGTACAAGAGAAATATACGTACATATACAGAGAAGTTCTTGGGCGCAGATTCGATCTTTCCATCCACGGCAAGTAGCCTCGACATGTGCTCCAAAGAGAAGCCCGTCACTTCGATGATGGCGTAAGTGCGCACCACTAGAAAAAAATATCAAAATATTATTCTTATCCATGTATATGAAGGAATAAGATCTCCTTGGCCTATCTCTAGAATATTCAGATTTCGTAATTGGGGGTAACGAACGGGCAAGACCGTAATAGTTTGCTTTACGTCTGGATAGCACTGAGTGGAATGTTTTATAAACTCACGCCTATATCCCCGAAGTGGTAGACTGAGGTGGTAGCACCCACATTTCACCAGTTTATGTTTTTAGGTCCCAATGTGGCGAGCCTATTGCCATTAATCGGGCACTTATAAACCTCCGATTAATACACACATAACTTCGAAAAGTCATTGATGCGTGCCATGGTAAAACCTGGGATCGAACCCGGGACCTCGCCTCAGCAGTCCATTACCCAAACCACTAGGCTACCGCGCCACGTATTCTAAATTCAATCAAATCAATCAATTAGCCTATCGCAGTCCACTGTTAATCGCCTCTTACAACACCCTTATAACATGGGGCGGTGTATTTTTCATCTCCACCACTACACACCAAATTGTATACATTCTACAAATTAATATTTTTATAGTAATACAAATTAATATAATTAGCCGCGGTAGCCTAGTGGTATGGGTACTGCTGAGATGAGGTCTCGGAATCGATCCCAGGTTTTACTATGGCACACACCAATGACTTTTCGATGCTTTTCATAGTTATGTGTGTATTTATCGCAGGTTTATAAGTGCCCGGTTAATGGCAATAGGCTCGCCACCTATTACATTACCCCTTCGGAGATATAGGCGTCAGTTTATGTTATGTTATGTCTACAAATTAATAATGAAACTATATCTATGACAAATTCCATCAAAATCCATTCAGTCATTATTGAATACAAACAACCATTCACACTTATAATATTGGTAAGTACGTAGTACATTGGTAGTTTTTACAGTCACAGTTTACCTAGATATCCGGGGAATCCCTGGAAGGCCCAGCACTCTGCCGGCATGGCTCCCGGGGTAAGCGCGTACCGCGGTGACGTGTACACCCACAGCACGGGCATTCCCAGGATACTGTACTGCTTCGTCTTTATCTGGTACAGCTCTGTGCACTTCGTGGAGACAACTTGCCCACCTATGGGAAACAAAATTAGAGAGGTAGTTTATCTGCCTTTTATTATTTTATATTAGTTTATAACATATCTATCTATATATATAAAAATGAATTGCTGTTCGTTAGTCTCGCTAAGACTCGAGAACGTCTTGGCCGATTTGGCTAATTATGGTCTTGAATTATTTGTGGAAGTCCAGAGAAGGTTTAAAAGGGGAATAAATATGAAAATGCTTGACAGCGGGAACGGGATCAGAAATTCACGCGGGCGGAGCCGCGGGCAACAGCTAGTCTATATTAAAACTAAATATTTACGACTATTATCCTGGACAGCGTATGCAGACGCATTATATATATATTGACGTAAATGTAAACTTTATACATGCTTCGTAATATTGAAATACGAAACTGACACTGAGATTGCTCAAATTTCTAACTACTCCAATTTACTTTTGACTACTTCACGCGGGTTTTCAGAAATTTTAACTTTTTTGGGACTTCTAGTGGGTCATTGTCGGCCATTGTTCGTAACTATTAAGCAATTAAAGAATTTAAAGATCGAACGAATTAAATTGCAAAAAGTCACACTTTACTTACAAGTCCCGTCTCAAGCATGCACTTTTTCCAATTTAATCGTGACTAGTTCGTTTCAGGGGGTAACTCTCTGTGCAACTGAGCCACATAAACTCGTCTTGAACCTTTTAATTACCCCTAAATAACTAAGTCTTGGAGCTATGAGCTATAAGCTTTTATTAGATTGAATAGTAGGTCATACTAATTGCTGTAAGAATTAAAAGGAAAAAATTACAAATCTAGCCTATGCCCGCCGCTCCGCCCGCGTGGCTGTCCGTTATCGCGACCTAAGCGCCATCTGTGCAACTTAATTCTATATTACTAATCATAACTCGGATTCTAACCGATTGCAATCAAACAAACGTAAGATTTTAAGTTGGACCAAACCTTTTCAAACCAAAAAAAACCGCATCGAAATCAGTTCAGTAGTTTTTGCGTCCATCGCGAACAAACATAAAACTTATTACAATTATATAATAGTATAGATATTTACCTGCAGATTCCAAAGCGTAGTCAACTAATCCAGTTTTGTCAGCATCGTAAACATCAAGCATGCCTGCAACGATCCTCTTGACAGCTTCGAAATCCATATCCACACCTGTATGCACTGTCTTTACCTCGACCTCCTTCACGAACTCCTTCACTCTCTCTCTTATTATCTCCAACTGCCTCCTCTCAAACACCGCCAAATATTCTTGGACCAACTGCCGAACTCTTTCTTCATCCATACCTTGTTTCCAAGTACTGGCGACACGAGCTTCTATCTCTCGACTAATAACATCCATTTGTTCCTTCGTTATATAATCTTTTTCGAAATGTTGTTTTAATTTTTCGGCTACTGCAGCTGCGTTATCATTCGCATTGAAAACTTGGATCAAATTATTTTGTAAATGTTTGAGCGAATACTGTTCGATTTGAGCTTCGAAATTGTCTAATCTTGATAGCTTTTGATCGAAGTATTTCAATCGTGTGTCTACATTCAACGCCCATTGTTCTAAAGCTGCTATGCGTTCCGATAAATCTGAATCTTGTAATATCTGTGGTGATTTGTATGTGTCTACTACGATATTTTGTTGAGGAAGTAGTTGGTCTGCGTATGTATAACCTGAAAAATATATATTTGTATTAGTTAAAGACCTTTCTCTCTGTCCTTCCCACATAATCATCAGGAGGTTTAGTATAGAGAGACAGGGAAGGACAGAGTGTTATAATTAATAAATATTATATGTAATGAACTCACCTAAAAGTTAAGCGTCCAATGTCCACTGTCTTATAGGTGATAGCCTCTATCCTTCCCTGATTTTATATAGGTTATAGGGAAGAATTATGTGGGAATAAAATAATGGACTAAATATTAATGGGGTTCAGGGATTGGTGTCGCTATGGTAGGTAAATATTCAAATCCTACCAAAAATAATAAAGGGAAACCATTTTTAGTAGGTTACAACACATTAGTCAGCGTCTAAAGGTCATTCCTCAGATTTTCAATATAAAAATTGGAATGAAATTTTATATTATTATAATTATTCAAAAATTTAAACCTCAGTGTTGATTAATCAGTCATCATCATCATCCTTGCGTTAGTCCCCGTCAATTTTTGACACTGACTATATTTAGCTTGATAGGGATAGTGTTACATTAAAAAGAAAATATGTTTACCAAATATATAATTAAATCAAAAGTAATCCAATTAGTTGAACACATTTCAAATGATACACTCTCAAATGCAAAACCCGACTATATTTCCCTCGTTCTCGATTCCCCCAAAATCGGGTTTTAAAATAGCGTTTTATTTTATCACGTTATTATAAGGCAAAATAATCGGAGGAATCGAAAACAGGAAATTAGGACTAACCCACGATTTGCTTAATTTTAATATTAATCTTCTTATACTATAATTAATAAATACGATTAAAATCATAAATCACATTATTGTAAAGCGAAAGTATTGTGACAAATAAATAGTTGTGCATAATATTTATACATTAGGCCTAGAGTATTGATCACTGGTAGGCTAAGCAGGTACAATATTGTTTTGAATACATTGAAATAAATGTAAAACCTTTTAATTAGGCATATTATATAATTAAGTAAGACATTTAAAATATCTATTGTCTAAAAAGTGTGTGATAGTTGTGATATAAATTGAACAAATAATTGTTACATGTTATACAATATCAAAATTTATTTCAAATTTTAATATTCTATTGTATGTGAGAAAACTAATATAGATAATATTAACCACAGCATAAAATAAAAAAAAATCAAATTAAGATACACATTAAAGCATTCAAATATCGAATTAAAATTTAATACTGGCCAAAAATCACGTCAAAATTTTGTTCTTTATTTAAATTTTTCATTATTTCTACCTTATCACACATAATCTATTTTGTTATATTTTTTTAAATTGCAATTGATTGATTATGTGTTACGAACCTTTTGAAACCTCTTCCTATTATTTACAAGAAAATTCATATTATAGTTGTCACAAAATAAAAGGCCCGTTTTGACAGTTCGCGCCCATGAAGTTCTCAATTTTTTACCAATTGAAATGTTATAAAGGTAATTACATTTTTCATAGACAGGTACCGCCCACTCGGCTTAGTGCTGTCCATAACGATTTTTATTACGTTGTCCAGAGACTATTAATAATCAGTTAAGGAAAAAGATATCGAGTAAGATATGATTTTCAAGCCTGATTTTTATTTATTTAAACTAGTGTTTAGACCAAAATTTATTATTGAAATTCACTGTGTAGTTATCTTTTACTGAAAATTATGAGCTTGGAGCGTAAAGCAGTAAACAATGGCCGCATAGATTTCTATAGAATGACTTGTACTAGACACTCTTAGATATTCGAGGAGTCGAGTTGTCTCGGCATCTCTGGTTTGGGATATGCCGAGACAACTTGACTCTTCGAATATCCACCGTATTAAAATTCGAATACTGCCGTGGCTCCGGTAAAGGCACACATAGATTAGACTTGTACAGCCAAAGCACCACCGTTTCTACGGGTCTCCCTATTTGGCGGATCGCATCGCGCCGTCCCCACTGGTCCCATTTGTGCTGCAACTACCACCACCTCTGCCCAGCTATGCACTTGCTGACCCCTGAACGCAATACAACTGAGGTTGGATTACTATGAGGGGTTTCCCGCATATGTGCATGGTGTATCCCACCCGGACGAAATTTTTGACAAATTCGTGCCATAAATTTCTACCACCAGATTCTTGTTGTTCTTGATGTTCTTGTTGTTTTTGTGATTGAGTTAATGTTATTATAACAAAAATAATAAATAAAAGCAAATTGACCTTTCATAATATTGCATCATTTTATAATATCTGCAATATCAAAGATTAAGCTAATTTTTCTAATCAGAACTTTAATACAATGTACTTTACATACATATTCAAATCGATCAAATCCCTATGCAAACTGGATTCGATTCATCATGAGTATCGAGTACCGAGTCGTTTTGTTACATCACTAGTTACGTCATGAAGGCAAATGCCAAAACGGGCCTTTTATTTTGTGATTAGTATAAAGCCCTTATTCCTGAACCAATAAATATAGCCGCGATAGGGTGACGTAATGGTTCAAAATAAAATTAAGCTATCAGACGGTACAAGGCTGCATGTTCAAAGATGGAGGTTCTAAAACTGAGGCTTTATAGTTGCAGTTGTCACATTTAAGGTTATGGACAAAGCATTTTGAAAGAGGTTTTAGTACACATCACTGTGAATTTTAATACTTTAGTGTTTTTAGCTTCTAAAAGTAAGTTTTTTATGACTAGTGTTAGTCTTTTTAGTTTAACCAAAATAAAAATAAAATGATTTGTACCAAACAGTTCACAATCAACTTAAAACTAAATAAAATAAAATCCAATATGGCCACGTCATGTTCATTTAGGTACATTGATGAAGGTAATCTACTAAACTTATAATATAGGTACACAGTGTATTTTTAACTGGGTTATTCCTGGCTGGTTTTTTATTATATTTTCATCAAAAGGAAGCTAAATAGAAACCTTTAATCATTTACGTGTAAGTTTCCGCCCAATTAAAAAAATATCTATATTCATACAGAATTCTCGCAAATAGAAAACATAATCAAGCCATTTTTTACACTGAACATATAGAAAATAACTAAATAAATAAATTAATTGCAACAAATAAATAAATAATTATTTAACTATTCGTGACTTGTGCACTGTGCAGTCATGAACGTTAACAGTGTTTAAATTCAAATAAAATCAATCATTGCTTATGTATTCATAAAAATATATCGGGATTACACAATAGAACCTAAGTCCCAATACAAATAATCATCATCGTCATCATCCTTGCGTTAGTCCCATTCGAAGCTTTCACCTCGGAGTCCGGGGTCCGCTTAAATTTGTTTCATTACAAATAACAATAATTATATTCATTACAGACTTTACTATATTATGAATACCTTTTTATGCAGCGGTATTACTAAAATATTTAATTATTAAAAAATAAAATCTGTATTGCGGAATGAAAACAGTGATAGAATAATTATTTCTCTTTATATATATATAATTATAAATAATATTTCTCAATAAAACAAGGAGATATACCTAGTACCATAAAATTATTACAAGAAAATATTTATGCAATAACAATTAAACACAGTAAAACATTTTGAACATGCATGTATACAATAGTGATGCATGCATGTTCAAAATCTTCATTGATCAGAAAATTAACATAATTATCATTAAGTCACATTAATCGTAACTCTATTTTAATGTGATAACACTCCAATTTCTGTACAGTTGGATAGACATTGAGTCTTTTACAACTGAACTGACAACATTGAAATTCTCAAAATGTTTTTTTAGTACTGTATGACTCCGACATATAACCGATATAGGTTTAAAAAAAGTAATTGTGCTTAATTTAAGAAATTAATTATATTCATGCAGTATAAATCTTGAACAGCAAGCAATAACCAAAATAATATACTAAGCTTATGTCTGTCAGACATCTATTACTGTAAATCTGTATTATAAATGTATGACAACCGGGACCGACAGCTTAACGTGCATGACCAGATCAATGCATTATGCACCGAGGGAGGATCGAACCCGCACCTCCTGCGTAGCTACCGCCACGCCAGAGACTTGCAACTTGATTATTAACCAAGGAGTCTAAATGAAATGAAATGAATGAATACGAACATATTTCTTAAACTAGTATCAACACCTAATTCTTTAACTTTAACTTTCATAGTTACAATACCACCAATTTTATTTTTTATTGACGAATTTCAATAATTTTCTTACACATATCAGAATTTTGTTTTCGACATTGAACATCATTGTTGTACTTATGACTAGGGTCTGCCGCTGACGTCGCGGTAGGCATGACGTGCTACGTGTGTAAATAGAACAAAATCTTAGTCATATTACATAGAAATTCCTCGTAAAATAACCTAACCTTTAAGTTTATAGATCAGATTATTTGTACACACGGCGTTTTGTGTTTTCAGGACTTTCTATATACATATATAAAAAATGAAAATATGTGGCGGGGAAAGTTTCATTCAAAACTTGCGACATCGTTATGAATGGGTAATTTCTAGAAAAGGTATTGACCATAAAGTTGTATCAGTTTTTTTTTACCATCCACACAACGCCACCTGGACCCAGAGTAAGCGTAGGCTTATTGGCATGTGTGTATGTGTATATTATACAAATAAACACCCAGACCAATGCAAATATATTTATACACAAATATTTGCACTGAGCGGGAATCGAACCCTCCCGTGTAGCAGTCGCGTTCACTACCGCCACGCCACAGAGGCTGTTTTGTGAGTCTACAGACTGTTTGAAATATATATAAAATGTCATGAAAACAACACCATGTATACAAATAAATTCCACATAGGTTCTATCATGGTTAAGTATAAGGTTCTATAACTATCATCCGATAACCCCGCGCCAAAACCGTTGGACCTCCTCAAAACAGCTGTTAGCTACCACCTTCATATAATCCGAAGCATCACCAACCCTATTTTGAACTATATCCTTATATTCCCTATAAGTTTTCGCCACTTCTGGAAGGTTCTCTCTTATATCTGGTAGAGTTATCTCGATGTCCGGCATTTTGGGTAGTATATCCAGGGTGGGTAAGGTGATATTCGGTAGTGTTATCTTCGGTACTGCTGGCGTGAATTCAGATAGATCTAAGCGAAAATCGGTAAAGTTTGGCATAGCTATATGTTCCCAGTTCTCGTATGTGTAGTGAGCTGTAAGGAATTAGTAGGTTTACCTATTTGATTTACACATTTATGACAAATAATCACAGTAATGCTTAATATCTCTTAACATTACCAATTTATGGGAAATACTTTATCCTGTACTGAATAAAAAAAGCGAAATTAACACCTGGATGCAACTAACAACTTTTTTATATGGAATGATAAGGGAATACTCCCGAAAACGAAATCAGGGTATACTTTTTACCCAATTTTTTTTGGTAGTTACCATTATATTTAAACCCTTTCATTATGATAACTCACGCAATAATACTATTTTCTGAGTTTAAAAATCATGGTACTTACAAACAAAAAAAAAAGGATTACTACAAAAAATGTAGACCAATTTTGAATTGTCTCCTATATTTACTTTCGGGAGCGTTCCCCTAAAACTCTTTTGATTATTATATGATTTTGAATATGATATATTTGAATATATACTTAATTTACTATATGACGTAACATCTACCTACATTGTGTAACATTACACTGCCATGGCGAGTCCATCGAGTCTGGTAGGCTACCATGGCAATGTTCGAAATCACAATGAACAAGTGTCCATAACGGCACCTCTGTTATTGAAACTAACAAAAACGTTAATAATAATGGCTAAAAAATTAACGATCGAGATAATCGGTATAACGATCGAGAAAGCATGGCCGTTCACGTGAATCCACTTACCCAACTTCCCGATATCAGAAACACTTCAAAACCAACGAAAATTGCGCCACTATACTTTGGAATATGTAGCTCGGTATGCCCATAAAGTATGGCATTGACTGCTACTACGTTTACTATTGAAAAATTCAAGACTTCATGTGTGTGATTTAAACTAACATGTGTCACAGGACGCAAGCTACATTTTTCAAAGTATAGTCAATGAAGTATGAAGTAATAAAAGTACTTACATCCATAAGCGAGGGCGGGTAACAGGAACAGAAGGAACCATGGCCACCAGCGACGTTTAGCGGCAACGGCCTTTGCCTGATACCGAGATGCGTATTTTTCGTTTTGTTCTACGTGGTTTGATGTTATCTGTAATTAATAAAGGAAAATTGTAGAGAAGTTACTGGTAGACAATTTACAAGATATTACAGTGCTCCGAGCATAAAAGATGATTGTATTTGTAATGATGTATCGAGAGAATATCTGTAATTGTGATTGGCAGGCTTCACACCTTGAAAAACAAAAAAAAACAAGTGGCAGTCATTCATATGCGTATTTACGCAAAAGTGCACAAATTCGGCAATCTAAACATTATTGTAAAAACTGAAAGTTTTAATAATATTCTTAAAATACGGGTGCCGTCTATTTGGTAGAAACTTGATACTCCGAAACCTATTTGGGATAACTCACTTCGCAGAAACTTCTTTAATCGATCATTTATTAGGCATAAAAAATATTTGACATAAATATTTTTAGGCATAATGTGCTTATGACCGAATTTAGAATGGCATACATTTAAGATAGTAGAATTTTATTTGGCATAATTACCTTTGGCATAGTTAAAATTTTGTATAACTTCATTTAACATAACGTTCATTTAGAGTACAGATTATTTGGCATAATTTGACTAGGCATACTATAAAGAGCAATGAATTTCAATTAGAATAATATAGATTGGGTTACTTTCTTCTTTAAAAATGGATAGGTTAGGTTAGGTTAGAACTGTGATGATAGAATAGATGGATGTTTACACACCGACACAGAGTACCCCGACTCGGATAGGTTAGGTTAGGTTAGAACTGTGACCCCAACAGCGCGAGCCGAGCGAGCGAAGCGAGCGTGCCGCGGCAGCGGCCGGCGAAGCGCCAGAATAGATAGTTGCTTACACCCCGACACAGAGTACCCCGACTCGGATAGGTTAGGTTAGGTTAGAACTGTGACCCCAACAGCGCGAGCCGAGCGAGCGAAGCGAGCGAGCCGCGGTAGCGGCCGGCGAAGCGCCAGAATAGATAGTTGTTAACACCCCGACACAGAGTACACCGACTCGGATAGGTTAGGTTAGGTTAGAACAGTGACCTCTTATGCCAGAAACGAGCATGCTCGCATAGGCAAGGATATAAAAACCAAATAATTATCATTAAATCAACTTTATAACATACATAAGTGTTGCAATAATCATAAAAGATGATTCTTGCTGTAAAAATTTTGCGAAATGATGGTTCTACTTTTAAATAGTTATGGATAAGAAATATATACCAAAAGATGAATCTGGTTTTGAACTTTCTGCGATGTGATGGTTATACATTGTGATTATTATGCATACAAAAATTATGCGTACAGATGATTCTGACTTACAAAATTATGGGTTTCAATGTATGCAAAATGAGTTTATGCCAAACGATATTCTGCGAAAAGAGGTTTATGCTATTAGTTGTTATGCAATATAAAATTATTACTTAAAAAGTTCTACTATATGAGGTGTACCCTTAAAATACACATACTATGACGACCAATTAAAACAATTATTTAGTAGTGATGAAACGTATTATTAACGAATGAATATGCGAGTTTGGCACCATCAGCTCCCTTACGAATCTGTCGTAACAGATTTTCACTAGTTTTTCTGCTCTGTGCTTCACACACTACAGGCTGTATCGTAATACACTACTCTCTTGATATATTTTCGTTACAAATTCGATAATATTTGCTTTGGGCACAATTTATCGAATACCCGGTATATCATTCGTAGCTTTTCTGTAACGCTATGCTTTACAATTATGTAGGTTATCTTCCAATATCCTACTGATAGGGTTGAGCGAAAATATTTCACTGACAAACATACACTACAGAGTTAAAAATCCACCATCTAATTTATACGTAACACTCAGTAGATGAATGAAAACCTTTCATATGCGACCCTATTCATTGAAATCTATAGCGGAGTACAGTCGGGGGAAAATTGTAAAATAAATAATTATAATGTACTTACAGTCTCGGTGACAGTGGTGACAGTGCTGGTGATGATTGTGGTGATGAGCGTGTACAGCCACGTGAAAGGCGCCGCCGCCACTGATGCTGACCGCGACAGTAGGCTCGCTGGAATTGTACATTTTTATCAGTAAAGACACGAGTTTCGATGCTTTTCGAATTTATGTGTGTATTTATTGCAGGTTTATAAGTGCCCATTGGGGGAAGAGGGTCATCTCAACAGAGATGTCCCCGGGTCTGCCGGGGTGCGAGAGATATGTCTTGTATAATCTCACCTCCGGCAATCAAGGACCCATGGACGGCGTGCGTTTTGGTCGGTTCGAGTCCGACATAATCACCTCCATCGGTTTTGGTGGAGGTGGTATACGTGGGGATTTTGCACACGATAAAAAAAAAAAGGTTTATAAGTGCCCGGTTAATGGTAATAGGCTCGCCACCTATCACATTGGGACCTAAACACAAAATGGCGAAATGTGGGTGCTGCCCCTTCGGGGATATAGGCGTGAGTTTATGTTATGTTATGTAGGAACGAGTAGATCAAGCTCTGTACGCGTTTTTATGCTTCTTGGTTGTTTGGTATAAGTACAGGGTACAACTGTGATAGACGAGCTCAAATCTACGAATCGTAGATTATATCGAAAGAATTCGCACGCATCAGTTCTCGTTCCTCTCGCGATATAGATCTAAGATTAGTGCCGATAGGTATACTTCAGTTTAAGTTACGTAGGAGGAGATATAGTAAGTCTACCCGAAGAGCGAAACCTCTGTTTGGACCCTCTCCGTGAGTAGCGGCGCTGCTGTGAAACATATTACTATGCCACGATGGCAACTCCGTGGCCGTCGATTCGACAGAAGTTTAGGTTAGCATATAATTTTACTGGGATATAAAGCGCTTAAAAGGAAAGATCTCGGGTTCAAGTCTCGTCGAAGTATTCGCTATTTCCCATATAAATTAGATCAGATTGTCAACCTTTAGTAAGTATCTTACCAAACAGAGTAAATAGTCTATTCTACGACGATCTATACAACGCCACTTAGATCCATGGTAAGCATAGTTTAACTAGCCTGTATTATGGGTCCTAGAATGCGGATAAACATACTTAGATACTTTTTTTTTTATAAATACATACATATTATACATAGAAACACCCAGACCAATGCAAATATTTATATTCATGCACACAAATATTTGCACTGAGCGGGAATCGAACCCACGTAGACAGCGTTGTTATAATTTTTGGTATTTTTTAAATAGTTTCCTAACCTTGAGTAGGTCGCCGATCAGTATACGGGTACCGGTGCGAAGGTCCGACAATTTTCCGGTACGTTTTGCTGGTGGTCGTGGTGATTGTGGTGATGATGTTGATGAGTAGTCTGGTGATCCACCACCGCTCGTCCGCGAGATGATGGGCCCCGTTGTGAATGTATTGGGTTTCGTCGTCTGAGCTGTCTATTGACTGTGAAATTAAATGAATTAATTTAGTACAGAAATGTGTTGAAAGATAATAGGATATTTTTGTGCCCCATAAAAGATCATTAAAATCCAAAACAACTGAACTGGCAAGCTGGTACACATCTTGATTGATAGAGGATGATCTATGAAGGTTTCACAGTCACGGTTGGGAGGTCACACGGTTTAGTTGTTCCCATAAAAGTGGGTAAAATTCAGCCTCTAAAGGTATGGCTCGTGTTAACAATAAGGCTTGGAATACGGCAAAGGCTCACCCTCTATATTAAGTGGGACCGAATATAATTATCGGTACTAATCGCCACAGGCAGACGGTTCATTCACACACATAACGACCGGAAACGTGTGCGGTATGAATGGAATTTCATCCCGCGCATAGTTAAGTTGTGGAATTATCACCCTGTTGTGATTTTTCTAAGCATGGGGTTTTCCAAGAAGGGTACTAGAAAGTTTCTACAGAGTCGGAAGCACGAGTGTGACGCCCCTGGTGTTGTAAACGTCCATAGGCCACGGTTACCACTTTCCATCAGGTTGGTCGTGTCCTTGTCTGCCATCTAAGTGGTATAAAGAAAATGAATTCGTTTCAGCATCGCCTATAGTTTCTTCGAACTGTCTCTAAGGCTCAATTTACACCGCGGCAGAATGGAAGCTACAAAATTGTAGGTACAATGCATAATAAACTATATGGTAATTGCGATATGATCTTAGTTAACAGAAGTTTTGAGAACACGCGACAATTCCGCGGAAGATGCGCGACCTTTTTGACTCCTATAAGTCTGTATGTTATGCGCTTGACATAAAGTTCATTATGCTTTGTACTTACAATTTCGTTCGCTTCCATTCCGCTGCGTTGTAAATTGATCCTAAAACTTACTGTATATCGCTTCCGAAGCGTATTGGTCGTCCACGCAGTAGTGGTAGTACTAGCTGAAAGGCGGTCAATTTCGTCGGTGCTGACGTTCGGACCCTGGATTCGGAACTGGGACAGCGAGCGACGAGACATGTTCGGCATGGCCACCTGCCCGGGGGCTAGCTCCACGCGGTCCTTGGACAGCGGTGAGTATGTGTAGTCCGTCTTTGGATATTTGCTGTAAAGAGGTATGCGATATGAAATAACTGTACTAGAAAAAAAAGATTCATATTGGTAGTATTTTTTTTTTGGAACATTTAAGATAGCACGGAGTGCTGCGCTGACGGACGAGCAAACCCACTATCGATAGCCGACAGACTCCGCGTAACCGAATTTAAATGGCAATGGTAGTGAGTTGTAACTTTTCGTACGTACAACATTATGTAAAAGTCTTAACTATACATGTACAGGTACAATATGTATTAATCACCCATTTGTTTTCAGGAAACAAGACCAATAAGCCGCTACCTGTTTTATTTATTTCTTCATTTTTTATGACGTTTGAACAAAATTAGATTATTTACTCTCCACCTTGTTGTCGGTAACACAGTCAGGAATCAAACATGATGCTCTCTCATTGTAAAACCGAGCAATAGTTTCAGAACTGATGAACTATCAAACACTACTTTGACATTGGCGAAATCATTGGTGAACGATGGAGCCACTCATTTAAAATAAGAAGAAGAAGACGCCACTCCAATATATTTCTGTCAAACTTATCAACTTGGTTATTAAAAAAACATTTCACGGTTTGTATATTCTGTCATATTCTCACGCTTAGGTTTTGTGTAAAATACGTATATCACTCGCACTTGTTCCTTTAAGGATAGCTTCAACAGAAACTATAAAACAAGACATATTTAAAATCACACAAATCACAAAACACACAAATTATAAAACTGCATTGATCCACAGATTAATTAATAAATCACAGCACTTTTATGGTTCAATCTCAGTATTACATTTTGATAAGATTACAGCAGTACTGTGTAGTGGTGCAATCCGTTCAGCGTCGATTGGCATTTGCAAGTCTCAGGCGCCGTGCAAATATAGAACATAATATCTAATTTTATGGACTAGTGGTCTGTTTGTCATTGCAGTCGCAGTTTTAGTACTACAAAGGATCGACATGAGGAAACCGTAAATATTTAATGTTTAGTTTGAGTTCAGGTGGGTCATTAACATGTAGAAATTCTTGTGAATATTGTGAACATAAGAGTGATGTAGTTTTGAGTTAATAGTTTATTGCGATCATGGTGGCAATATGATAAGCTAACTGTGGGTTTCGAGTTTACCTTGGCCTTGGATGGAATCAGGAAAACACGTCTACATGATGATGATGATGATAATTATGATGATGATAATGATAATGATGTGATCATGATCATGCAACGTTGTAAACAAAAGAACACCAACTCAACAAAATAAACAAAAGAACATCTTGTTCTAATGCGTCTCTTCTCTTGTAACCTTTACAAAAGTATTTAAACCTTGTAAAATGGTACACATACCCTTCGTGTGATTCCGAATTATAGTTACAACAAGCTGCAGATGGTCAAAACATAATAAACAAAATGGATGTTCAAAGTAATAAGAATTGACAAGTACAGGCTTAAAAGATTACCGAGATAAAAATCATCCTATGTGTTAACCCTGAAGATGGTATATTTGTGTGCGAAGTTTGAAACTAATGCGCTCAACATAGAGTAGCTATACGTTCGTGTAGCACACATACAAAAAAAAACTTCACAAACACCATTTATAATAGAAATATATGTTTTATAATAATCGCTACAAAAGATTAGATATCATACAACATTAAGCATTACAATTCGATTGCCGAGAGATTACAAAAAAAAAAATACCTACCCCAAATTAATTTCTCCTTTCAACGTTCGCACTTCCGTATATGTGATTACATTAGTCATGATTACAATAATAAATTAAATGTCTACAAAAAAAATAAGTCATTAACATAATAAAACTATTTAAACGTAATTACTCCAGCCAGCTGGTCGTCTTGTGTGATTGACAGTTGTAATTTTATATTTCGAACATTGTACCCGCAATAAAAAATAAATGTCATTGTCGCGTTCCAATTTTAAAGTTTGCGTTCTTTTTAATCTATGTTAGTAGACTTTTTGTATCGTTCTGAAATAATCTCTTATGGATGCTAGAAATTAACTATTTGTGTGATATGTAAGATTGTTGAACGTAAAGTTGTAAACTTGTAAGAATTTTATAATATTATGTATCGTACAGGGGAAATTATACATTTTGTTAAAATGCATTTTTGTAGGGCGTGGGAATGACGGCTGGCTATAAAACTGTTACCTCACACCTCCTCTTTTAATTAATTAAGGTTATCTTTATGAGCTTCGTGTATCATAAAACAGGGAAGTGTGTATTGTATCATGAAACAGGGAAGTATGGGCTGTATAAACATTTTAGCTGGTTAGTTTGATGTCCTAAATTTATGTTACGCACCTTTATAGATACTAAATATAGTGGGATTTTATAGTTGTTTATAGAAGAATTTTGACATTTATTATTATGAAGAGGGCAGGCGAATTCATCACCATCATTTCAGCCATAGGGCGTCTACTCCTGAACAAAGGCTTCCCTATAGACCTCTAATCCGACCGGTTGGAGGCAGTGGGCTAGCAAGAGTTTGTCTACGGAACTCCTCGTCTCTGATTCCATGTCGTAGAGAAATTCCGAGCATAGCCCTTTTCATAGCTCAATGTGTGACCTTGAGATTTCTAAATGCAACAGTTGAATTAATGAATGTTAATGACCGATGTAAAGTAGCTACTTGAGCAGGGCGTTAAGTATTTGATGAGTGAAATAAATAAATAAATGTCAAGGTGAGGGCCACCATTGCAGCATTATGGCATCTGTAATGGTGATCTATCTACTTTAGGTTAGGTAAAGTCACTTTGACGTGACCGTAATAAAAACATGCGTGTTTGGGGACTACTAGTAGAAGCAAACAACAGTCTGTTTAAAAAGTAAAAATAGTTACTTCATTTCAAAGTAGTGTCACAATCGGTGAATAATCACAATTTGTCAAATAGGGAGAATTAGGATCTACTGGTACATTTAAAAAATAAAACAGCTAGTAAATTGTATAGTCGTGACGTGAACGACGCGTGCGATGACGCCAGTTCCATGAATTTTAGAACCCAACAGAAAACTGCTCAACGCGTTTAAAAAGTTTTCACTTCATAAAGCTCAAAGTATATAATACTCACTTCCAATACTCGCGCGCCATTTTGTACAGTCTGGACGGCAGGTGCTGATTGTCTGGATTCTGTTCGAGAAGCAGGCTGGTGTCAGCCAGAGCCTGCTCTGCGAACGAGCTGTCTGTGGAACATGCGCTGTACGCTGGGCTGCCTATGCGGGATCGAGACCTGGAGGATAGAAATCAGAACATGTTTATTTAGGCGGATTAAAACACAATTATAGGAAGTACGCTTGTCTAGAAGCCTATTCACTCTAGTCTTGAAGACATACAAGTTATAACTATCCGGAAACACAGATTCGGGCAGAAAGGCACGCCTATATCACCGAAGGGGTAGGCAGAGGTGCTAGCACCCACATTTTGCTAGTTTATGTTTAGGCCCCAATCTAATAGGTGGCGAGCCTATTGCCATTAACCGGGTACTTATAAACCTGCGATAAATGCACACATAACTTCGAAAAGCATCGAAAAGTCATTAGTGTGTGCTATGGTAAAACCTGGAATCAAACCCGAGACCTCGTCTCAGCAGTCCATTACCCATACCACTAGGCTACCGCAGTTAGAAGAAGTTAGAAAGAACCTAAGATAACATTATTTGTCAGTTGAACATTATTTGTACCTGCTACCTTGTTTCTCTTCCATGTCAGTTACGTACGTAACGATCGTAATCATTAATATTGCTTCTTGGGATTAATATACTAAGTTTGGCGTCATCTTCCACCAATTATACGAACACATGTAACGTCAGTAGACGTTGATAATGTAAATATGGAGCGTGGCTTATAAAAACCTTGGCTGATGTCCAACTGTTTCAATAGAACATACAGACCAATATTTTTGTTTTGAAGCCGGCTAAATTGCTTCATTGAGAGGGTGTGTTTATATAGGTGGTATATCGTTAGGATACTGCAAACCCGCGTAACTAGCAATGGAAGAGCCCGCGTATCTGACAAATGTTGCCAATATGAAATATCAGATTTCCTTGATAATATAAATAAAAAAAACCCACTGAGCAATATTAATATGTGCAACAATAAACATGTCCGTCAGAATCACAATGTTAATGGCATTTTATGTAATAATAATAAAATTCTTGATAGTATATTTTAGTTTTTAATTAAAATATTTAACTAGAAGCAGGCGGGTCTCATTCCAAGATAAATTATATTTACTACTATTTAGGGTAGACCTTTGTGCTTTTAAAGCACCCAAGTTGGCGCTTATCTTTTTAAAGGATGACACAAAAAACATGTAGTTTTACAACTATGTTATGTAAGCTATGTTTATCATACTATGAAGGAGATTGGAGGGAAAGAGATAACAGTTAACAGCTGTTTCAACAAATGATAAGGGATTACATTGTAAATATTATATTTGATATACGTATATTTCAAAATTAGAACTACGAATATACCTACTGAAAATGAAAAACTAATATTCATTCATAGACTAAGAAGAACGAAACTAATCCATTTTAGTCTATGAATGAATATTCATAGACCAAAATGGATGAGTTTTCGGTTGATCGAGTTGACTATCATGTTGATAATTATGAAGATTATAGGATTATTTGTGTACTATAAGTTACAGAACTCTATTAAGGTTTAGAGGAAATTAATTACGGTGAAGTAAATAAATATTTTTTCTTGTAGAAGTTTTGAATTGAGCTAAAACTAATTAAACTAAACTACTTCTCGAGAAGTCAAGGAATATGTCACAAATATAGTTCATAATTGTTATTCTGTTAATTCTGGTTGAATCACTTTTGAAAATAATTACTTTGTACAGAAAATTACAATGGGATATTCTTGCAGCTAATGTTAAGTCAGCTTTGCGGTTTTTGTAGTCAATAAAATTATACAGCTTACTGATATGGAAACCGCAAGGTTGGTTGCGGTTTATTAATAGTTAAGTTACTATGAGCGTCATGTTGTATGGATTCTGGAATAGGGCTGGACAGCTTGTAGTGGCATATATGCGCTGTTTCGGTGCTTAATAGTGAAGAGTGGTACTTTCTTAGTCCAGGTAGTCTTTCAGGCTAGTCTGCCGGGGTACGGCGGATATGTTGACTACTAACTCACCTCCGGCAACTAAAGACCCAAATACGGCGTGCGTTTTGGTCGGTTCGAGTCCGACATAACCTCTCCAACCGGCTCCGGCAGGTAAGGGGGGTATCCGTGGGGATTTTTCGCACGAAAAAAAATAAAAAAGAGGTAGTCTTTCAGGCTGGGAATATGACGTCCCCACCACCAAAATCAATTCATAATTTTGGTATGACTCATATTCTCGACATTGAGCGTATTTACTTTATTACATACCGTTTAAATAGCTGGTACTAAACTTACCGATCATGAGTCAAACTATGTGACGTGTGAATCGGGCTGAATGTGACGTCAGACAGCGAGGTGTACCGCTGTGAGCTCGTCGATACCCGTTCATATTGACTGTTGACTTCGTTCTGTGGACAAATGCAATTTGTTAGACGTTTTCGGCAACTAAGAACTATAGAACAATACTTGGTAGACACCTATGATAAAATTATTGAAAAATGGAGGGGCTTTGTTTCTTCGTTTCGGCCCCTATTAACTTTCCTTCCTCCCTCCTTGGCTAAGAGGACATGACTCCGTCTTGGTTAACATGACTCCGTCGCCATTGGACACATTTTTAATATGTTATCAAAAGTTTCACACACACTTGATCGTGAATAAACATTGAATTTTCTTGCTTATTGTTGCATTAGAGGATGAATAGAAGATGAAATAGGAGGGGACGTAGTAAGTCTTCCCTAAGAGCAAAACCTATGCTTGGGCCGTCTCCGTGAGTAGCGGCGCTGCCGTGAAACTAATAACTACATCACGATGGCAACTCAAAAATGCCGTCGATTCGAGAGAAGAAGAAGAGGATGAATAATGGTATGACACTTCTGAATTATTAAAAAAATCATTTATCATGAAATAGATGGAGTGATGGACAATGTCCTTCTTTCAATATTTACTTCGCTAGCCTAATATGACTTGGCGAACTATTAAGTATATGCAAATTTGCTAACGATATTTGCCTTTATTATTACAGGTAGTATATGAATTAATTTCTAATATGCACGTCAACATCGAATATGCACTAGTTATAGGGATTTGAATTAAAAAAAAAAACCAACTGACATTACTAATATTCCCTTTAACCCCTCCAGCTAAATTTAATTATGGCTTGTGGGTTCACGTCGGTAGTATAATAACCAGGATTCGAACCCGAGATCTCTCAATCGTCATGCCGATTCCTTAACCACTAAGCTATCAAACAGCTACAGCGACTGCCATAGCGAGATCCTGTAGGTCGCCTTGGTAACTGTTACTTGTTACCAGTTTAGGGAACTGAAGAAATAATGGTCATCTGATCTCATAACCAGGTTATAAAGGAAGACGTTCATTGCAACACTTACCTACTTATATTGTTACAGTGCATTGTATGAGGTATTGATCTTTATTATCATCTTACGGAATAACTCTGATATGGTTTTTATTTTCAATTTTGACTGGCCTTGGTCGAAGATCAAACTACGTGTGACTACGCTTTTCAAATACCAAGTTTGTGTATAAACTACAAATATTAGAAGTGGCCTTAAATAGTGAAACACGTTCGTTACCGAGGAACTACACACACAGTGTTATGTATCTTCGTGATTCTAAACACTCTATTAGAATTTAGTACAAAACATGTTATTAGCTCTAGTTACGAAATAAATTATTCCACACGAGTTCCTAATTCTTACGTAAAAGTATACGTTGTTATATTATTATAGTTCTATTTTAAAATCTATAAATAGAGTGTTTTAACTTTATTTCACTACCTTTGTTAAGAGTTAAGAAATTATATCTGCCAATCCACAAGTACATCTAGTACTCGTTGGTTGGCTGCTGTAGCCTTACTATTGGGCCAACAAGATTAAAAAAAAACTCAAGTATCTGCCATATATGCCAAATTTACCTGAGCCATTGACTTAATAAGAACAGTTAAATAAGGCATGGACATGTTAGACATCAGAAAGAATGTGTTATGTACATTTCGAAGGTCCCAATGTTGAATTAAAAGCGGGTAAACAAGGTACTGTGGTCGAATTTCTTTTCAACTAGTTTGGACTTCGAGCTGCCCAGCTTGTGAGACAAATAAAGTGGTGTAAAAACTAGTACCTATTTTAAACCTACTTTAAACGAAAATGCTCTTCTCCTTGACAGACTTGGTCACATGTCGAACAAGTACCAGAGGGCATATGGCCATAAAAGACAGTCGTAACTCGTAACCGTAACCGCTTTATCCTTTTAAGCGCTGTCGTTCTGTGCGTCTTGTTTCCTGTATCAATTAAATAGAAATGCACCTGATTTGATGCGACTACATCTGAAGTCTTGAGTCGACTTTGGGACTAAGTTTAGTATTCTGTCAAAATTAATAATTTTCGACAGTATTACATTACAGTGATAAAACTTAAGTAGGTTTGAAACAGTGAGTTGGTAAAGTCTTACTTAATACAATCTAACTTTTGTGACGTTACATATCTGCCACTTAGATTGTACAAAAATGTATCAACATGCTATATATACGATATCTTCAAGGCTATGTTATGCGTTATGTTTTTAAACGCACGTCCGACAAGATGGGCGGTTGACCTTGTGAAGCATTCACGGCCAAATTGGTGACATTTAGAAATACGTCACGCGTCTCCTAAATTGATGAACCGATTTTGATGATATTTTGCGTGTGTAATTGGTGGTACCCTTGTTAAATTCATAAACGGGCCCAGTGGGAAGGGCCGTAATCGGGTTGACTAAATAAAATGTCGGGAGCACGAGTTGACGCCCCTGGTGTAGCAACCGCAAACGTACATAGGTAACGATAATCAGTTGCCATCAGGTTGGCAGTGTGCTTGCCTGCCACTTAAATGGTATAAAAAGGTAACGTCCGGACAGGACAATCTGTCTCATTCGCTAGTATTAAAAATATTAGGTATCACAGTTTATACGACTGCTAATGTGCAAGCTGCTTAATACGTAGACAGTCGGAGATCGTTTAGCTCAGAACTTGTGAAGCGTGACAAAATTGACCGACTTTTTACATGCAAATGCCGTTGTACATCAATTGTGATAGTCAGTCTAAATTAAATTCAATTCACATATGCCTTGGTAAATGGCTTATTGAGGTTTGTATCCGAAAGATTGAATTTAAAACTTTCGTATGTTTGCTAGGTCTTCATCATTCCCTGAACCTTTTTCCCAACTCAGTTGGGGTCGGCTTTCCAGTCTAACTGTGATGCGGCTGAACTTCGATATTTTCCGTGAAGCGACTGCCATCTGACCTCCACAACCAATGGTCTAATGACCAATGGCGATATCGAAGTTCCAAGTTAGGCTGGTTGGACTTTTGAGGGCTCCAACTACCCGTAACGATTGCCATAGATGTTTGTATGGCAACCGGGACCGACGGCTTAACGTGCTCTCCGAGGCACTTATAAACCTGCGATAAATACACACATAACTTCGAAAAGCATCGAAAAGTCATTGGTGTGTGCCATGGTAAACCTGGGATCGAACTCGAGACCTCGTCTCAGCAGTCCATTACCCATACCACTAGGCTACCGCGGCTAGGTCTTCATGTTAATTAAAAATAATGAATAAATAATTTGATTTGGCAAGACTTCGTGCGCCTTGTGCCTATTGGGAAGACTTGTCAGTTCCGAATTATCGCCGACAACGGCAAATTTCAACGTTTTTTTTTTGAACCCTTCACCAGATCTTCATAACATTTATGCGGGTCCATCCCTCAAATTCCTGACATCTAAGTATTAAATACAGAATGGTAATAAATTTACTACGTAAAAGAATAAAAGCAAAGGAAGTTATCAGTAGCCAGTGGCTTACAAGTAACGAGCGCCTAATATCTAATATTTTACTAAGAGATATGTTTATCTGACAGATAGAACATTGGTCAGGGATTTAGAACCCTTACAAAACGGCAGTAAATCAACTATGATTAGATTTTCGTAACACCTCATGTGGATTAAAGGTATTACACGCACATTTTTAAATTAAAGACTTTACCTTCAGCTCAACATCAGGCGAGGTGAAGTCAAATTGACGTGCCATAAATAAATGAATAAAAGACATAAATTCCCCGGCCATGTTGGCAGAATAAGTACCTAATAGTGTAAATTATAAGGTACGCAGGCAAGTTGGGGTCCGAGCCGTAAGCCCAACACTGACCATATTGATGTACTGTAATAAAAAGACAGGTCAAAAGGAATAAGTACAAACAGGTAAGCTTGCAATGAAAGTATTCAATGTCTGTAGAGGATTGTGGAAACTCGTGAAGTGAGTTGTGTCGTGAATGGTGTGCTAATTCGATCAAAGACGACGGAATTAGTCTGACACAGACCGGATGTTGGTGTCAACGAGAACCCATAAACAGACTTTATTTGGAGATGAGAGGAAATACTCAAAAAGCTGCACTGAGATAGAAATCTTTCGATAAAGTGTGAAAAGGAGCCTGTCGTTGCAAAAAGATTTACGAGATGTGTAAGTACCTTTACAAGAAAAATACTACAAATTAATCAAAATCCTATGTAGGAATCTATCGAAAGCTTTTACAAAAGAAAACACTCGGTCATTCATTGCTATGACATCATTGGTAACAGCGGTCTAAACAAAATAACAACTACAAACTTCTTGCACTGTGTTAATCGAACCGTGGCGGTTAGTTGTTAGCTGCTGGTTTCGGTGAATCATATAGTAGGACTTTGACATTGAATTCGGGCTATTAAACGAGCGGTTAATTTCGCAGATTGAGTGAAATGGCGGTTGGGGTTGCGGAGTGCGGAGATACGGAAGCAATGCCGCAGGGAGGGGCGTTAAAAAGCATCTGATGAGCGTCAGGCTGAGCGCCACCATTGTAACTTATGTTTGTAATGGTGACCCTCTTTCCTAAGACTTAGCCTTGGGCTTATCATCAGGCTAGATATAAAAAACACTTGGTAAAGTCTTTGACCAGTGGTGGATTTACAAAGGAATCTGATTGATTGATTGAAGAGAAAAGAAAAATATAACTCTCGTCGAGGGCACAGCGAAGGTTTTTGTTGGCAATGACATACTGGTATTGCCACAAGGTGGTATATCCGCATTCTCTGGTTTGTTAAGTGACAGGCTGCCCATTCCACCCTCACAAGGCCGTTATGGTGTCTTTTATAGAGGTTTTCTCAGGCAGTTCAGGGTACCGGTTTGCCCTTTATACATGGGTACCTTCCTCGTCAAAACAAAAACCTGCAACGTCTACCTCCAAAAAAGGAAGAGAAAAGTAGGCGACCGTTCTCCTAACAAATATAGAATTAGGAACTGTCTCCTCACTTGCATATTACGAATTATTGTCTTAAAAAACTTGTACTTCACCTTTATAGTTTATATTTACTTCCAAATAACGATCGTGAAAGATTGAAAGCGAATGACCACGCGCTAATTCCATGGCCTCAAACATCCACCCAACGGTTTGGTGTTCGTATTAAGTTAGTGCGGAAGCAGTTAATTTCAATTAGTTAACAAGTCAATAGAATAATTATGAGGTACTTATACTTGTGTCTTCATGCACTTACATAGTTCTTAAGTCAATAGAAACAGGAAAATTTAGTTCAATAGCCATTGTTAGGAGTCTTAACGTGATGTGAAGCAATGAAGTTCAAGTTCAACTGGTTTCAAAGCATTCGAATTAACTATTCAAGGCGTATGTACGGTATGTTTGTGTGACCATTTAATGACTTTTTGGTGCGGTTTAACTAATTATTCATGGCCAAGGAATGAGGTAAGTAGGAAGAGATGACCAGGACAGGACTACTAGAAAACACACATCTGTTTAATTGATTATTGTACCAAGCAATAGAACCCCAGGGAGAAGTCAGTGTAACATGTATTTTGTAGCTTTATCGATCTGTATTAATAGTTCAGTTTAGTCTGGAATGGTGCAACGTCAGTGGGTGTGAAAGTGATATCAGATACTTTGAATACAAACACGTGAGTGATCAGATGCCATATTTGTCTGTGGTTTATTTATTTAGTTTGATTGGTTATGGTTTTATACGTTTTTATGACGCTTTTCTTTAGCTTATTCCGAAAGAAAAGTTGGCGACATGAAAACGTAGTAGGTATGCAAGTAAAAAGTCGGCGGATCTAGGCGCTGAGAATATGGTGAGACGATTGATAATATAAGTTAACCCCTTCACCAAGGTTTGTCACAGACTGCGGCGTGAACACAAATGTGTTTCAAACTTGTCACTGTATACAAGTTGTGTGAAGGAAAAAGTGTTTGAAACATGTATAAAAAAGTAATTGTGTTTTGTGAAGTCTTCAACGATTTTCTACAAGTTTTATATTTAGCAAGTTTACAATTCGTTTGTCGGTTAGAACGAAGGGTTAGACTCAGCGTTACCGAGTCTAGCCGCTGCTAATTACGTTACGTTGAGGCTCCTTCGTGCAACCCTTGCATATAGGTAACGCTATGATGATGATAATAAGGCACTTGAAACTTAGTATAAAAATACTGTTAGTTAAATGTAGATACATCGGCATCAATATTATTGCGTTAATACTATGTAACACAGGAAAACCGCATAATATATTATAATGTGGAATCAACAGGAAGAATCTACCAAAAATCTAAATGTGACTTCAAGACAAATTCAATGTTTTAAAAGAGGTCTAAATAATGCCCACACAGATATTCTACGAACGATTTAAACTATTCAAGCACACGTACGAACTAATTTGCGTGTCAAAAACAAGATAATTTATGCATGCAACACACATGTAGGCTAATCAGTAACCGACCTTGGACGTCTGAGAAAACATCTTCAAAGTAGACCTCACTCTTGTATGATACCGATCAATATATTGCGTAATTCCACTTACCGAATCACCATAGCAACTCCATCACATGCACACCTCCCTCCAAAATCGAAATGTCTAATTCCAGACCCGGGAACCAGGTCAATTCAAATGTTAGAACTAATTAAGAATTTCTATTGAATTTAGACACACCACTCACGATATCACACGAAGCAACTGGCTGGCGCCAGATGTCTTAAAATAATAATACGCACAAGTATGGGCAATTCAAAAATAAACCACGCGGGGGAAGTATGATGTTAGTTATATTTAGCAGGATAATAGTTTTCCTGTCCAATCCTTAATATTAACAGGACTGGCGTGTTCCAAGTGTATCGTGGTACTAAAGCACTGTCAATAATGATATTCTCTATTATGTACGTTGTTATTTCATTATGAATGATAGACTATAAAGTGCCGCTGATTTCAAATGTGCATGGGCGAGCATATCATGAACATTATTAGAACACTAGTTTAATTTGTTTTGATAAAGTTCTGCGAGACTATCTCAATGTAAAATGTTGTTGGTATCCTAATGTTTTTTACAGGACTCGTGAGACAGAGTTGCCGCCGCATTTAGGCAAACATGCCCGGATGACGACAAAATATGGGTCTGCATTTTCACCTTTCATTTTATACATGCATGAATGAATCATAATAATAATATGTATATCGGTTAGGGTAGATATTTGTATACAATATGTAGTTTATGTTTATGCAGCTATATTTGAAGATACATACGTTATTCGGAGACATCATGACCTACATAACGGATGACCTTAGATATGATATATTTAGCTTTTAGAGCGATTTCAGTCGTCCATACTTTTAATAGCTATATAATTTTGCACACTTTTTCTTGATTTGTAGTCATATAAACTAACCGGAAATGATTCCAGGAATAAGTCCTTTTCTGTGTATTCTATTCAATGCGGAGTTTGGATCGCAATCAGGTGACAGTGTGGCCAGGAACCAGATGGATGGCCCTTAAAGGGTTCGACTGCACGAACGAGACGCTTCTGGTGTTGCACATGTCTGAAAGCCACGATAGCTACTTTCCATGGAGGGTCATGGGCTTCGGCAGATAAGAAGAGAAAAGTCACTTGTAGTTATATACGGTAACCGGAATTGATTCCAGGAATAAGTTCTTTTCTGTGTATTCCATGAAATGTAGACGCAATCAGTTGCCAGTGTGATAGGCTGATGAGTCCCCTTTTGATCTGATTTTCTCACCAATCAATTAGAACTAACGGATACAGACCACTGCCAATTTCCCTCAAAGTACCTTTTCTTTATCACCAAACCCGTAAGAACCTCTTTGAGGTTTTCAGTAGGGATGTGTCCTCACCTCACCTCACCTCACCTTATTTCTACGTCTTTTTTAAGGAGGGAGGGAGCATTATTAACACCCTACAAGTTGTTATAGACTTCCGACAGCTAATTAACTTTGTATCTATTCAGGATTTCTTAGTCAAATCGACAAAAGAATAAATTAGCACTGTAAAAGGAAATTTGAATGTCTAGTGTAAGGTCACCTCTGTTTACAACGCGGGCGTTTGTTAGTTCAATTGTATAATTATTGTTTATCGAATATAATTTTAATTAAGATAGGCCAAGATTATAGGTGAACGAACTACTGAGTGAATAAAACAATTACCCTGCAAGTGGGAGATAACAGGGCTTTTAAATGAACGTTCGGAACTATTTTATCAAGATTAATGCACTTCTGGTACTTAGTTTGATGGGCAATTGAAAGACATGAAAGGCAGGCGGCCAGTTGTACTTGTACAAGAGAAGTTACTGAACATGCGACAAAACATTTAGTAGCCGTAAAAGGCATTTAATAAAGAATGCTCAAGACGTGGAACGATCTTCCTGTTGTGGGTTTCTCAACTGATTACCATATTGGGTCGTTAAAGAAGAATATTAGAAGGTCCTTACAGGGTACGGTAGCACGAGAGTGATGCTCCTAGTGTTGCACACTTCCGTAAACCACGATAACACTCCGCATGGTGGGCTGATAGTGGTATTGATATTATCAAACACTAGTGAACATGGTACCTAAATATCCCGTTTACCCTTATAACAGTTTTATAAATGACCATGTCAGTGTTGTCAATCTAAAATCATACATTGCATATTTTAGTTTTTTATCATGCATTTATTCGGTTTTCAGTTTTAACAACTCAATAAATAATTTGAATGAAGAAACTAGTTGATGCTGACAGGCACGTTAATGATTGTGGATTGAGGTATGCTGTTACTGATTTGACTGTTATAACAAAAAATTTATGTACCTTATAATGAGTGTACAATTATTAGTATAGATCGATCATTACTTTTTTTACCCGACTGCGCGACGCAAAGGAGGGTATTGTGTTTATCAGTCTATGTATGTATGTATGTATGTATGTATGTATGTTTGTTTCTATGTGGCGTTCTAGAGGCTAAACGCATAGACCGATTTTGATGATTCTTACGTCAATCGATTCGTCTTAACCTTGCGAGTGTCACTAAAGACATGACAGTAATCAAAATTCACCACAGCGACCACCAGACACCATATTGTCAAAATGAAAAAAAAAAAATTCGATGAACTATGTCAAGTGGGGTGTCGTTGAATAGGTATTTTAAAATCATATTTAGGTTCCTTTTATCATTTTTCATTTTAATTAATAGCTTAGGATATATAACGATTTAAAGTTGTTTAACAAAACATTAATTCTCACTAATTTTCTTACTTCAAGGATAAACGACATAGGTACAAACAAAAATAATATTTTGATAAATAAATAAATTTTAAATGAATCGTAACTAAAAAGTATAAAATAAAAAAAATAATTTAAAGAAAAACAAAAAACCCGACTGCCTAAAAACTAATTTAAAAAATTACGTGAACAAATAACTTAAATAAGAACTAAAAAGAAAGAAACAAGCCCAGTAGTTAAGATTTCATACAATACTCACAGTCGGGGCCCATTTAAATTTTACCAATCACATCTTCCTAAATTAGTATACAACTGTATACTAATTTCTTAAACTTTTAAAGCTTTAATATTTCATTTTAAATCAGAAGTTGGTGAATGATGCACATCTTTTTGTGTTTTTTTATTCTTTTTCTTAAGCTAGGTGACTTGTCCTATCTTCGCGCAGGAAAATCTCTTAAACCGCTGTGCCATTTTACTATGTAGGGTACGTCAATTTTCAAGTAGAACAAATGCAGAATATTAGACGATTACTAGCTGTTGCCCGCGGTTCTGCCCGCGTGGACTTCTGATCCCATTCCCGCTGCTCCATTGCGAGCATTTAGGGATATGAAAAATAGATGTTGGCCGATTCTCAGACCTACTCAATATGCTCACAAAAATTCACGAGAATCGGTCAAGCCGTTTCGGACGAGTACGAGAACGAACATTGTGACACGAGAATTTTATATATAAGATGTTTATAACATTTTATTAAAAGTTCTATATGCCCAAACCACCTTAGCATACCCTTTTCAATCTTCGTTACTACATTCTCTTTCATTTGTAGCTTGCAGGCATTGTAACTTGTATTAGCAGAATTGAATAAACACCTTTTAATTCGGAGGTGAAAAATAAACATGGCACTTAAGGTGAGCTGATTCCATACAGTGTGCAGGCGCCGAAAGAGTGCTACCAAATGTTTCACGATCCCATAAATACTGAGTAAAAGACCTTGAAGTACAAATAACAATTACTGTGAAGTTCGAGTTTACTTAGGGTGTGACGTAATGTGTCCTAAATACACAGAATTATTGTTAGAATCAAGCGAGGGGCTATTGTGGATATAGGGGCTTGGGGGTCATTTTTGAGGGGAGATAACTCGATAGTGTTCAAAAGGTTTTGAAGAATGTAAGCGAATTTTCTGTAAAATTTTAATATTCTGTTCAATTCCTTTCGTTTGTTTACGTTTTATATGTTTAATACTACTTTTTTATACCACTTAGGTCGCAGACAAACACATAGATATATCGTGATATACCGCACCTGATATATTGTGGGTACAGACGAAGTATAATAATATCATGAACGTACCACCAAAGTTATTATGGGATATTTGTTATTGAATGACGCTAGCATACTACTGTATGTATTTATCGTAACCTTCGTCATGGCGGCCACAATAATTATCACGTCTAAATTATTCTGTTTAGAGTTATTTTTCGTGTTTACTATTATTTATATTCACGACTGCATCTCACCGAAGGGAAAAGCAGAAGTAAACTTTATATACGCTGACCTTACTCGTTCCCGAAAAAAATATTTTGGTCACATGTTCGATAGCAAAATCATTCGGAAGTTTTAATTGGTTGAAAAGATGTTAAAGGTGATCAGAATAATGTAAGTAATGTAAGTTTTTTTTTTCGCCAAATTAATACTGCCAGACGATCTTGCTATTGAAACTAAGCCATGCCAAAAATCTTCTTTTTCCGAACCGACTATAAAATCGCCCGGTTGTTCTTGTCATGTTTTTGAGTATGAGGGTCTGAGGGTGGTATTGTCTAGGAAGGTATTGCCGTCTATTCATACAGGCACCAACAGTTCATTGACTTAATGATCAATACAAAATCCTACACTTAAGTAAATTTAAAACAAATTGGAAATCACAACTCTCCGCTTGCTAGGTACAATAACAGTCGATTGGAAACGATTGAACTTCGATATGTATGTATGAGGTTTATTAGGGCTTCAATTATATCGCTGATCAATGCTACAGGAGTTTGTTTGGCAACCAGGAGTGCAGCTTAAAGTCCTCTCTGATGCATGGAGGGAGCACAATGCGTTAAGAATTGGCTAGTAATCTTGGAATGTCCTTCTAGTCTCCTATACAGGAGAGTTCTAGTGACATCTAAGCCTTACATGTCTTGTAGTTCTTATATGTCACTGGAATATAGTGCATATTTCATGAAGTATTTCAGCATTTCATTGCAGTATCATTAAGTCTTGGAACTCTTTATCAGCACAAGTGTTTCCTTCTCCGTACAGAAACATCTGATGAGGCAGTAAAGCTGTAAGTGACCGTTGTAACATTGTTGTCTGTTATAGTGACCCTCTATATATATAGACACAAAAATAATCTCGTTGTCTGTGATAGTAGACTCCACAAAATTTCAAATTCTTTTCAGGGTAATTGTATACGCTTTTTTAATAAGCTCCCCTATGAAATTACAGATTTGCTCATTAATAAGTTTAAAAATTTAGTAAAAAATAAGTTATGTCAAAAAGCTTATTATAAAATCCAGGATTATTTGGATGATAAACAAGCCTGGAAATGAGCTGTTCTCTCCACTTGCTACTCAGCTAAATGTTGTATCTAGACTAAGTAAACTATTGTAAATAGACCAAAAAAAAAGAAAAGCCCGCTGAGTTTCTTGCCGGAGTCTTCTCAGGTTGGGGCCGCGTTTCGAACCGGTGGCCCATTTGCATTTGATAAAATATTGTTGATATTGACGTTTTGTAAGTGCCGTTTACTGGTCTATGCAGAATAAATGATTTTTGATTTTGTTTTTGATTTTGATTTTGATTTTGATTTTGATTTTGATTTTGACGATTTTGTTGTATGCTTACCACTAGCCACAAGAACCTCAACAGCGTAATCAGTAAAAGAGATTTATTACATACCTGGAAGATCTCCTTTCTATGTCCCTTCAGTCTGTCGAGACTCTCCTCTGAGGAGTAGTCGGAAGTTTTGGTGAGTTTCTCGCCGGCATTCTTTGTGGACAACCTAGTGCGATGTGCTGGCGGCGTGGAATACTCCTCCTCGACTTCTGTGATCGTCTCTGTAGTTGATTTACCAGCTTGGTTTAGCTGCCTGTGGAGAAACACGTTAATGATAAAAAGATGTTTTAAAATGCGTGGTCTTTGTGGAAAGTACACTTAGGGACACAGTGTCCGTAGAATTTGTGTCCCAAACATCATCGAGTCAAGTTTTTTGGCGACCAAGGCAACCTCAAGAACAAGACAGTATACCTAAGGATTAGAGGACGAGTTTCTGGTGAAGGCTTTCGTCTGTAGGCAGGAGGTAGAGACAACCGCTTCCGCAAAAGCCAAATCAAGAGAAAGTGTTGACTCTGGGCTCTAAAGTATACACTTTGGATGTAAACGGTACTAATAAATCCTTTCATGATAATAAGCTGGTCATAATTCATCTTGCAACAGCGCAACAGACATTAAACGTGATTCAAATAAATGACGTGGTTCAGGAGTTAACAGATACTCGTTCTGAGATTAGATGAGCAGTCAGCGACAAAAGTATCTGAACACTACAATGTTCATTAAATACTTTATGTCTCTGTTATGTTTAATGATAATTTATGAAAGGTTCATTTTTCCAATTACACCTTAACTACAATTTAAGCAATACTATTTTGTAAACTGCAACTTGTAAAGTTACTTTTGTCGCCGACTTCGTTTTGTCTATTGATATTCTTGCTACAAAAAAGAGACTGATATGTATATTTTTATTTCACGAATGATCTAAAATATAGACACTTAAGTGCAGTGATATTAATTACTTAAAACAGTCACTGTAAGGTCCACTTTTGCTTGTACCTCAAAAATAGGAACAAAAATATATTACGTATAATGCTGCCCGCAGTGCCCACGCCGCACCCGTAATGTTAAAAGGTATTTCACTGCAATCGGGTCATAGACATTACAACACTGCTTTATTTGAAACTTTGAGCAGTTTGAATTAAACCGTCTGTGGGGTCAAATGGTCACACAACAATTTAGAACACTTTTAGTCCGATTTGATAAAGTTAATTGCTTAGATGATGCTAATAGTGTTATATTTATATGGAGCACCCACAGATGCACGGTAGTGCAGATTGAGAAAAGGAGTAACTTTTCTTTTGAAGCTATAATGAGGAATAGATTTTTTTACAAAGTTTAGAGATGGATTATAGCCATAAATGATCGAGAGACTAAGTTCAAAGGAAATTAATGTTATGCTTGTGCTGACCCTCGAACACATTGCTTTAAAAATGTTCCATATTTTTTTTTAAACATAGATAAAGTTGGGGGTGGGCATGTTCTGCAGTAGATGTCCTGTAGCAGAAATGACGATAGCGATAAACCATAAAGTGATTACTACTAGCATAAATAGAACAACAGTCTCCTCATTACCGAGGTACGTAATACTTGTTAGTTTCATGACCTTTTATGACCGATATGTCTGCAACGTTGTCGTGAAAGGTGATCAGTCATTGCACTTTACGATTGCGTTTATCAGTCGACGTAAATTATAAGTGGATAGACTATATTTTTATAATTTACGTCGATCATGACTGTAGGAGAGTCGTCATAGTTGTTGCAGCCACATTTTGCAGCGAATCCGGTTGCTTCCGAGGTTTTTTACCTAATTCTGGGTTTGCTTGTTGCTAAAAAGTCATAGTTGAAATGGCTTATACAGCTTTTAGTCGCACGGTTGCCATTCCAATCCCAACCTCCTCTTGAGCAATGCAGCCACAAAAGGGCGTAATTAAATTTGTTTTTACAAAATTTGTTTGTAGGAATGAGGAACAAAAAATAAACAAATCTGCTTATATTTTTAATCTCTTCTGTCTCATTTACTTTCGGAATTAGCACAGCGAAAAGGCCTTATATTTTACATTAAGTTAAATGAACAGTCCCATTTTGATGGAAGTAAAACAAAGGACGTATTTAGTCTGAAATTGTTCTAAAAATATTTGTAAAGAAACGTCACGATGGGAGTGTACTTATCACACAGAAGGTCACCGTTATCAACAGACTCATTTCCGCTGGCCAAGGTTACTGCCATTTCAATATGTTATCAAAGAGAAAGTTGGTTAAAAAGAGTAAGTGTTTTAATATGTTTGATGATGGTATAAAAAAATCCAGAAACCAAAGAATAGAAAAGAAAAATATGAGAAAGAAAATATCTTCTGTCTTATCCTCATTAGCTTGGAAGCCTGGGGTCCATTTAATTCTTTGGTTATTGCTTTGACTTTGAGTGACTGCTACCTTACCTCACAAAACTGGGAAGATAGCCTGCTCTATCATCAAGAATTTTCTGACAGTAAAACCAAAATTTATTCCAACAAGAGAATTTCACCCAGGAAGGGATTTTGTGCAGTCACTGTATTTATTCCTGTCATGCAACCAAAGCAGACATGAAAAAAATTATCTGCTAAGTGCAGGTGATTGCAGGAAGTTCAAATATTTAAAGATATATTCAAAAAATTCGTATCATTAAAATAATCATTACATTTGTAAAATTTTACATATCAAGTGATTCAAGTGAACAATAAATACAAGGTCATTGTTAGGGTGATTAAACCATTTGTTTATACAAAAATCTCAATGTAACATGATGGTAAAATTTGGCAATACAAGGGGCCATTTCCATATTCCACTGATGTTCATTATTAGTTATGGAACTTTTATCCAAATATAGTTGGTAGTGATTTAAAGACGTGAAAGCTTTGGATGCAATAGATATCAACAGTAGCTTGAATGACCCGAACCAATAATGAAAAAAGGTGCAGTCGATATAAGAAATATGGTACTACTTTTTCATACAATGTTGTATGTAAAGGTGGTATAATATCTTTTGTTGATTGTACATTTAACATACTTTTCAATGGTATCATATTAGAATATAAATATTATAATCAGGAATAAATGTTGAAAACAAAAAAAGTTGTTGGCTTCTCTTTTCAAATATTCAAATGTCAACACCAATGTAAATTAATAAAAAAAAATTATAAATATATAATAATAAAGCAATAAGGTTTAATGTCATAAAACTTTAACCTTTCCTATAATTGAATTGAATCATAGCTGACTATAGCTGTTGATTCATAGTTTACTTGTAAAATGTTTGCATTACAAGCTATAAAATTCACAAGAACCTGTGTCCCACAACAAGGCCACACAACATAGGCCTTATAATGACCTCAGAGCTCATAGTTGTGACATCATGGTAAATAAAACTGTCCTCTATAAAGTACTCTGTCCTTAGTGAAATACAACCTTGTAATAGTATTGTTCAAACTTATGTGGGTGGAAGATCTATAGATAGAATTTTATAGACACAATGCTCTACTTTTTTATGAGATAATAAATCTGATAAGACAATCTCTTTTGTAACTATTAATTAGGAGATGATAGCAATGTTTGTTTGACTGATGTGATTTTACAATAAATACTATTTTTATTCTAAAGGAAGTATTATAAGCTTACCAAAATAGTTTAATTTTCAAATAGGGTGTACATGAGACATTATATTGGATAGTAATTTTATTTTTAGTATCAAGAATTGCACTTGAATCTCATTAGTAACTAAATTCAAATTTAAGATCGCAATATAAAAGTGTAGTTTAAGTTCTCTAAATATAATAAAATAAAATATTTATCATAGTTTTTTGTTAAGACCACTTTGATGTTGGAAGTAAATTCAGCTAATATTTGAAAAAATTAAAATGGAATAGTTCAGATAACCTATAAACATAATGTATGTACACTCTTCGATTTCCAGAGACCCTAAATATATTTTAAGAATGAAAGTCAACTTGTAGAAGCCTGAATGAACTACCTAATAAAGATATGTGCATTACAAGTTTTAATTCAAAATTATGGGGAGGGAGTAATAAATTGTACACATGACAAGATTAGGTTACCCACAGTACCTAGAACTTGCTTGTTTATCACTTTCAGGAAGTCCGCAATTGTGTTGTATATGAATTAAAAAGTATACGGTAATCTTTATTAATACCATTTTATCAGACAATATTTTTTTTACCGATTATTATACGAAATGATACAATCTTTTACTGGGAAAATTGATATGTATGTTGTATTCTTTTCATGTTTTTGAAAACAATGGTAATAGTAGCGGATTAGATTATAAGCTCAGAAAATCATTAAATCATGATCATAATCATAATCAATATTTATTTATTGATAAGGTACTTACTTCACTGGAGTACTCCGTTTTATTGGGGTTTTACGACCAGATTTGTGATGGGTGTGTTCCTCCCCTTCTAAACAATTTTCTCGATCGCAGCTAGACCGCAAAAAGGGTGTCTTCGAACGAGACCTTGACCTCAATTCATTCACCGTAGGATTTTCCATGTTTTAATCACTGATGCTGTTTTTCTGTTAGCACTGCCTCCCCATCTTTCACATTTCCTTCCTATGTATTTCAAGGTGGTGACTACACAAATATGCCACCGTTATCAAAAACAATTCAGTCTCCTCGGTACACAATGATATTACACAAGAAAATCTATTTCTGTGGCTTCATGTAATGCCGCCAAAAGTAACGTAACGAATGTCTCCAAATGTCTCGTTGACTTTCAAGTACACTTTACGGGTTCTCAATTTACAACGTAGTTCCCAGTAAATTTAATGACTGATAAAAATGTATAAATACAAAATATAGTACAACGAATTGTACATAAACGCGTGCGATATACGAAATTCGTGAATTTCGTAACTTCTCAATCGCTAAACATAAACTGATGACGTCATCGAAAAGACGTTACTTCTCAGGGCTGCCATGCCAATAATGTTATTTTATAATTTCATAAATCTCATATATAACAACACTGGGATGGAATTGAAGGTTACTGAAATACTAAATTTAAATATAAAAATATTATTAGATTTTTTCTAGTATTAAATACTTACAATACAAATCTACTTTCACTTCATTATAAAAGTTCAAGTTCATGCTATAAATCTTCCTTAACCATGGAAGATTTTGGGAAGTGGAAGTTGGAACGACTTTTGAGTATTGCCAGTACAAGAAAAAAAAACAGGTCTTTATAAGCACAATGTTCTATGGTATTTCAATTCAATAAGCAGATACTTAAATCGATATAAATAACCGGACATACAGTAAACCGTATTTTACTGAAAATTATATGTACTCTGTATAGTATATAATCTGTGATTAGTGATTACTAATGTCAACGTCGTCTGTCATTGTCTGTCATACTGTCATAGGTTTCCAACTACTTTTGGGCGGGTAAGCAAAACGTAAATAAATCTTAAAAATATAAAATGGAGCATAATAAAGTTTTTACAAAAATTAAAGAAATTGGCCATGTACTTAGTAAACGCGAAGAGCTTAGAGAATTATGTCACTCTAAATATGAACAGGTAAGCATGGGATAAATGAATATATGTGTTTTGATTTGATAGTCCAGTTCGAAAAGTTCATGATTGGAATTTATTTCAGATAATCAAGTTTTTACCGCGACGTATTCTAAACAGTGATGGTGGAGAATTATTGGGTTGTATATTAAATGGATTGCCGGACAATGCAGGGAATTGTAAGAATAAAGTTAAGGTAAATAAGCAATACTGGCCATCAAACAGGTTTCAACTTGTTTTATTTTAACAAACTTAACAGAGTTTATTTCTGTATAGTCATGAGCCCTGCAAAGCAAAGCAAAGTGAATAGGGTGAATGTACAGAGTAGTGATATACTAAGATAATAATGTCTAGTGAAAAACACTTAATCATCTCAATCACAATAATAGTGATTGTATTGAAACTTTAAATATTCTAAATTAAACTACACAGCGTTACTCTGAACTGACTGAACAGAGCATGTAGTATGGGTTCTAGAATACCGAAAAACATACTTAGATATGTTAAAAAAATAATACTAATTTTACATTACCTACTAATTACAATTACCAGGTCTTCTGAGTTCAAGCCAACATTAATTGCAAGTAGGGTTGCCACCTTTTTTGACGAGAATATAGTACTGTAACAAGTTTGTACCATATTGAACTGTACCGCTGATATACTCTAATTTTTGTCCTATGGTGTACAATATAGAGATTTTTATTATTTATTATTTGAGAATTTTTAGAAAATAAAGTACTCATTCATTTCTCATCACTTTTTAAGTTAAAACTTTTTTGGTGAATAAATGGAACCATTGGTGCTAGGACATGTTGGAACATGTTGGTGCTTGATAGTGATTTAAATTTTCAGGTGATTGACTTGGTACTAAAGAGTATGAGAAAGGAGTCAACTTCACTGACACACTGCGGTGATGTTTCCAGCAGGCTGTGTTTAGAACTACCGAGGTTACCCGTTGATGATCTTGTTAGATGGAGCAATGACAGTGTCCAGTCCATTGTGGATGATACTGATGTTAATATGATGTGAGTTCTAAAATTTCTTTATTTATGACTTATTTTGTTAACATAACATGAACTCACACCTATATTCCCCAAGGGGTAGGTAGGCAGAGGTGCTAGCACCCACATTTTCCAGTTTATGTTTAGGTCCAATGTAATAGGTGACGAGCCTATTGCCAGTAACCGGGCACTCATAAACCTGCGATAAATACACAAATAACTTCGAAAAATATCAAAAAGTAATTGGCGTGTGCAATGGTAAAACCTGGGATCAGATCCTGATGGGTTGTAGGGATCAAAATTTTGTGTTGGTAAATCTACAGACATCTAAAAAAAATATTCACAATTTACAGTTGGCGTGATGTTCTCCCAGAATGCATCAATGCCATATCTTCACATGACACAGTCAAGCACTGTGGCACAGAAATGAGCAGCTCTGAGTACAAGGAGCAGTGTGTCCATACACTTTGCCAGTGTAGGTGGAAAGAGAAACAGCTGGTACAATTGACTGCTATGTTCAAGTAAGTACACTGTGTTTAATAAATACAATACAATACAGGTAAGCAAAGTGTGAATAAGGTTCTGATGAGGCTATCAAGCTGACTGTACGTGTTTGTAATGGTGACCCTCTTTCCTGAGACTGCCTTCAGTTTACCATGAGGCAAGGTGAAGTCAAATTGATGTGCCATAAATAAAAAAAAAACAATACAGGTTGCACTAGCCATATCATTGTGACTATGTACTGTTAGTACTGTATTGTATTTATCATATGATTGTGTTAATATCCAGGTTTCACTAACCATATTATATTATACAGCATGAAAGTTTAAAAGTGAGTGAACTGTTTTTATTTCTAAATGCCATTATTATATATTACTATTAATTTCAATGAGATCATCACTTCATGCGTGGGTCATTACATCCACAACCCCTGGTCCACCTTTTTGGGGATATCCTATCCTTGCAAAATCCTATGATTTGTTCTACCTTCAGATCTTCCAAGCTACATTTTTAGTTCTGACCAAGCCTGGTAAATACTAGCCCCTAGTCAACCGGGGTGGGTAGCTCAAGATGGACTTTGTTTTGATCAATTCGAGTTCCACAAACTGCCGGTATTGCCACCTGTAAAATACAAATTGTCTCTTAATCGATATTTTTTTATTTTTAGGGACATGCAGTTATCGCGCAACGATCATAGGCAAGTGGTGAATAAGATATGTTCATATATCATAGACATACCACCAGATACATTACCACCACTTGTTCATCAGTTACTCAAGTAAGTATACCATACCTAACCCTTGCAAGTGAGAGAATCATGTTTCTACTTTTAGTCCCGGTCGCATACGAAGCCGCCATCTCAGAGTCTGGGGTTGTTACACTGGATAAGCAGTGCAGTGTAACTGCGTCGAGGCTGAACTTCGATATTTTCCGTCTGGCCTCCACAACCAATGGGTATATGGTGACATCGAAGTACTGCAGTTACACCATTTGTTAGACTTTTTAGGGTTCCAACTATCTATAATGATAAATGGCTGACAACCGACTTAACGTGCTCTACGCGAGGCACGAACAGACAAATGCAAATAGCCCTTGCTAGCCAACAAATAGCCCTTACTAACCAAAAAATAGACCTTACTAGCCAACAAATAGACCTTACTAGCCAACAAATAGACCTTACTAGCCAACAAATATTAGCACTGGGCGCGGATCGAAATCGCGCCGCAGTCGCGTTCACTACGCAGTTATCCATTTTGAAATGTTATTGTTTTTATAATTTACGTTATTCAATTACTTGTTCCTGTCTACATGTTTGATTTGAAGATGACAAAAATATATTTTTTTATATAACTTTTTTTTCTATGCCAGTCTCGCCATATTTTTCTTTGGTTATTCGTCTAACAGTTAGTTGTCCAATATAAAGCGTACTAAAAACATAAAACGAGCAAAACCAGTCATGTCAAAACGGCCATCACAGCAGGGCAACTATAGTAACCAACATTTTTATCCGTTCTGTTTCAGATTATGTAAAACATATAACTTAGAGCCGGTACTATCACATTTATCACACTACTTCAGTGTGAGGTTGTACAGTAAGCTAGAGCCGCCCCCACAAGACTCCGAGTCCACCACTATAGATATCGATGATATCGGTAAGTATTAACTCTCACTTTGCTTAACTTAGAGGTTAAGGAATCGAAAAGTCCTGGGTTCGAATTCTGTCCATTACACTACCGTCATTAATCGTCAAATCACTACCACTAACATTTTCAATTCGGTAACGCAGTAATGAAGAAGTCTGTTGGTATATTTACGCTAGTAATATTAAAGTCTATAGTACAGACATGATTATGTATTATATTATACAATTATAAAATAGCTACTTAGTATTGAAACGTAGAATTGACGGTGGGGTCCACAAATTGAAAGTCGCTCAGCGGGCCATGGTGCGAGCTATGCCTGGAGTCTCTTTGAAGAATAAAAGGTCAACCGACAAAGAGCTAAAGTTACAGACATAGCTCGCAGAATAACCAAGCTGAAGTGGCAGTGGGCTGGCCACATCTGCCGGAGGACCGATGGTCGCTGGAGCAAACGTGTCCTCGAGTGGAGACCGCGAAAAGGTAGGACGTCCCGTAGCCAGATGGACTGATGACCTAAAAAGGCGGCTGGGAAAAACTGGATGCGGTAGGCGGAGGATAGGGAGCAGTGGCGCACATTGGGGAGGCCTATGTCCAGCAATGGACTGCGATAGGCTGATTGATTGATACTTAGTATTGATGTAACTTCCAGTGCCACACAGTTCAGCAGAACTAAGTCGGTGTCTTTCCACCTGCATCTACCATATATCGCAAGGGGCGGCCGACCCCGAGCTGGTCCGGAAACATATAAAGCAGTGGCCGAAGACACAGCTGCTGAGAGCACCCTTTCTCATTGATCTGGCGCTCGCTATGGCGGATAAGGGAGCGGATTTCCGATCTGTATGTTTAGAGGTAAACAGTAATTAGATTTTTTTACTTTTTCTACTACTAAAGCCCGCTGATTTTCTAGCCGGAGTCTTTTCATGCAGGGGTGGCATTTCGAACCGCTGGTCCCTTTGCTCACTAATTTATAAAATACTAGCCTATGCCCACGCATGACTATCGGTTATCGCGATCTAAGCGCCATCTGGGCAACTTAAATTCTATATTACTAATCATTACTCTGGTTCCACTTAACCGATTGCAATCAAACAAACGTAAGATTTGAAGTTGGACCAAACCCCTTCAAACAAAAGAAACCGCATCGGAATTCGTTGAGTAGTTTTTGCGTCCTTCGCGGACAAACATAAACTTTTTACAATTATATAATAGTATAGATATATAGATATATTGTTGATATTGACGATTTGTAAGTTCCGTTTAGTGGTCTATACACAATAAATGATATTTGAATTTTGAATTTGGAACTGTTTTGACGCTTGACTTTCTGACTAAGCCAGCGCGTCATTCCATATCCCATTAGACCCCAATTAAATGAATAAAATAGCTTATATTATAATCCTCATTTATCTGTCTCTGTACGGAATTTATATTGTCCATTTTCATCTTTACTGTTCAGGTAATAAGGTCAGCAATCGAACTGCGTGCGTTAGATGATTTACGAGCACGTGAGTCTGCCTGGGTTAGATCTGTCATCGGACCTGACGTTGACGTCGTCAGTCTTCTTAAAGTTATTACTACAGAAAGGTAAGTAATTAATTAGGTACATAATATATAAATTCTTTAAAACCGAGCATTCCAGTTTTAAAAACTTTAATGGTAGTAGTTTTGTTCAATAAAATGCACTCAACTTCAGAGCTCACTGGAGAGGTTTTGTATTGTCAGTGGGAAGACCGAGAAACCCTTCTTTGTCTTCTACACTGATAGTACAGAGACTTTCATAACCTTCCACCCTCTTCTCTATGACGGCAGCTCGAATTTGACGCCCCTGGTGTTGCAAACGTCCATAGGCCACGGTAACCATTCTCCATGAGGTGGACCGCGTGCTTGTCTGCCCACCTAAGTATTATAAAAAATGCACTGTTCTTGGTTTTGCACGACAAATGAAAGTAGACGGAAAATACCGTCGAAAGTGTACCTTACCAGCCTGTCACTCACACTACTTCATCCTTGCATTATTCCCAGTCGCATCCGAATAGACTACTATTTTTATTTCACTTTCACTATGGACTACGGGGGCCTATGTTTTCCACTCACTCACGTTACCTAAAGATTTCTTATAGCAACATAGTTATTATAACCTCACGAAGGGGCCTACGTCCCTCATATTGGTTTCCATTTCATATTTGCAGTGCTAACCACCGCCAATTAACGGTGGTCGGTCTCATTCACCTGGCATTTCTTCTTCTATCAACGTACCGACTCAAACCCGTTGCGCAAACTTGCTGGTCACACGGCAAGCTAATATTAGTGAGGCTTAGCAAATCTCAGCCGGAATGTGCCGGGCATATACTGAGTCAGTTGGCCGATAGGCTGGCTGGGGATTCTACGCAGAAACAGTATTCAGGTATGTTATAATGTTCCTTCCCATACCCGGGGGCTAGATGGGGACACCGTGGTCCCTATACTCTAAGGGGTCATCTCGAAAGAGAGGGCCCTGGGTCTGCCTGGGTGCGAGGGATATGATCGCTACTATCTCACCTCTGGCTGCTAAAGACCCAAAGACGGCGCAGCGTGCGTTTTAGTCGGTTCGAGTCCTACATAACCTCTCTCATCGGCTCCGGTGGGATTAGTATCCGTCGGGAATTCACGCACAGAAAAGAAAAAGAAAAGAAAAGTATGTATATTGTTAAATAATATTTATTATTTAATATTATTATCCTCAGTATCTTGTAAGTTTATTGAACGCGTGTCGGTTGAAATGTTTTTGAGATAGAAACAAGACACTAAAACTTAACCATATGTAAAATTTTCATTTGTCAACTTGTACCAGAGCGGCCAGTCCTTTACAGAGGAATGCTCTGACTAACTGAGCTACATTAGCCGTGCTTGGGCATTCTAAATTATTCTATTCTATCATCTTGCAATGCGATGAATCGATGTGAAAAGTTAGCAACAAAAGTAATACGGATAAAAAAATGACAAATTGTCATTTTTTATGCCAATATGTAATGTAGAATGCCGCGAGAAGGCAAACGGAAGGTAGGACGCCCCCTAGCCAGATGGACTGATGACCTGAAAAAGGCGGCTGGGACAGACTGGATGCGGAAGGCAGAGGATAGGGAGCAGTGGGGCACACTAGGAGAGGCCTATGTCCAGCAGTGGACTGCGATAGGCAGATTGATTGATGTAATGTACCAGGAGTACTACAAGGGGCCTTCGGCTTCAGGAGTCTTTCGCTTACACCCTGTCTAGTGTCAATTATCCAAATATAGTAATACTTGATTTCCGAGTTATGCTCTTTGTACTGATATACTTGTACGTTACACCTGTATATTTTATCCACAGACTGTCTGTACATCCTATGCAAACTTACACCTGTATCCGTCGAACGTTGTACACAGCTGGGTACCATATTGGAAAACTGTCAGCCTACGCCAACAGACTTCAGATCTGCAGCGGCAGTCTTGGACGCTGTGCATCCACTCCTCAACTTTAGCACTAGGAGCAGAGACACGCTGGTGATGGTGTGCCGGAAAGGATTGTACTCAAGGTAAGTCCTTCTTCCTACAGTCCCGGGTCCTTTAAGCAGAACGTGAAAAAGCATCTGATGAGGCCGTCAAGCTGAGCGCTACCATTGTAACACTGTACGTGTTTGTAATGTTGACCCTCTTAACTGAGACTTTGCCTTCAATTTTACCATCGGGCGAGGTGAGGTGAAGTCAAATTGACGTGTCCTAAATAAAAAAAGTGCAAAAATGTCTTCATATTGAGAAGAAATCCGTTCCTTGCGATGCTCCTAATTGTAATTAATGAAAAACACAAAGCCTTTCCAGTGAGCTCTGGCTACCCTACTCACCGCCGGAAACACAACACAAGGTTATTATTAGCCGCGGTATTATGTAGGGCGGAGGGCGGAGGTTCTTCCCCAGTCGGACTACTTAATTAGGACGAGGGATACCGTCATATCCTACCTCTATATAAGTATTGCCAAGTGAAAAAAAAACAAAAAAATATACTACCAAAGTTTATTTCATCAAGAGTGTTTTTCTGTAGAGACTCCCAACACCGTTGCCTAGCCCTGTCCGGCTTCCTCACAGTTCTCCGTCACGTGAAAGTGAGCAGTACTTCTGGCGGGAACAGTCAACACAGCCAGCAGTACAGTGAAGTGTACAGCTCGCACTCGTACCTCACGCAAGTGGCGGTAGACTTGCATGCGACGCAGCAGGGCAGTGCGTAAGTTAATATACACAAGCTACACAACCTCACACTACATCCACTGTACATATACTGACATATTATATCACACATCATCTCCCACACTTTGCCATCTACACATAGAACACACCTACGCATACAAAGAATCAATTTCGTTTATTCAGTGCCCCAAGCACGAAACATCGAATTCGTATTGTAAAGGTATCGTAAGAACGGAGCATTGCAATTGGCAGCCAGCCCACTTTGAACATGTGCGTACGTAAAGCCGGCCAATCGTAATGCTCCGTTCTGTCAATACCTTTACATTACGAATTTGATAGTTTTTCGTGCTAAGGGCACAGTTTAGTAACATCAAGGTCGCATATAAATGTCATAGTTTTACAATTTGATTATTTTTTTATGTCATTGGTTCGGTAGTTGGATCTAGTGAGAAGAGACTCTCAACACATGCATAGACACACACTAACATAACATATAGAATTTCGTATATGTAATTTAACTTTAAATTAAATGTTTGATCGCAGCTATCTAAATGCTGTTTTTTTTCTTTTTTATCATATTTACTGCACTTTGATGGGATAGAACTCAGCTCCCCTTTCAGCCTGGGGGTGGCGTTAGTATCTACGATATAGTTCTAAACTAATGCAGACACTGTCACATTGTCTTTTTATGGCTGTGACTTATGGTTCCAATAAAGATGTAATATAGTTTGCCATGTTATATAGCGAGCGTGCGTGCATGCGTGCGTGCGTGCGTGCGCGCGTATCGGTAGTACAATGGAACTAATGTGTACCAATTAATTCTCAGAGTTACATCGCGAGTCCGAAATGAAGCGATGTGTATGGAAGTGGTGTCTATCCTGCGACGGTGTCTCCTGCAAGACGCACTGGTAAAACAGCTGTTATATACAAGTAAGTAACCTGGTCAGGGTTCTGTATAAATAAACTTGTAAACTTGCACAGTTATTCCTTATGTTATTTTCAAACTAATATTATTCGTCAAAAAGGCTCAGACCTCTTTTGTTTATATACAGAAATATACGATTGCGCAAAAGACAAGCCATCTCTCCATGAAAACATCCTGGAGTTATTATATGAGCAATTGAGCAAATATCTGCCAGATGGGAACAGTACTGCACAGTTGTTATTGGACAAATGTGTTCAAATCAATGGGGTTAACGCTGTTTTACATGTGAGTACATAATATGCTTTTTAATTTTCTTTATTCAAATTCAAAATTCAAATTCAAAATTCAAATTCAAAATTCAAATTCAAAATTATTTATTTGCGAAAATGGGTAGATACAATAGGTGTTATAATTATAAATAAACAGCCAAATTCTGCCTCAAGGCGTGCAAATACTACCAATCAATTAGTGAATACATTTAATTAGTTTTGTCGATCAGGTATACAAATTATTACAAGTTTATATCAAATGTCATTTCATTAATAATGTATATGTCAAAGGTCACAGTAAACGAAGATGCAATTTATATTATTATGTCAGCAAGCAAATCAATAAACAATAACAAAATGTCACTGTGAACACGATAGTTAAGAACTCATACAATGATAGATTTAAGAGGGATTACATATACACTTGTCATCTAGATATTCCTGTACACTATAATATGCTTTTTTGGTTAAAATGTTTTTTATTTTATGTTTAAATTCGTTAATATTATTAGTGCAGCATATTTCAATTGGAAGTTTGTTATAAATCCTAGATGTCATACACAAAATACTTTTGTTCATTAGAGAAGTTTTGTTTCTAACTGTTTTTATTTTATGTTGATGTCGAGTACCACAAAGATGTTCAAATAACTCCATGTTTTTCTTGACAAACAGAGCTACCTCCATATGCATCAATCCATGCATGCCAATACAATTGAGTAAGTTAAACTTTTAGAACGTGTGATTTCAAAACTTACAAAAAATATAAAATTAATGTCTGAATCTAATTGACAATACAAGGAGGAAACCCAATTTTCAGTACTTTACTTTTTGCATTTTTTTAGGAATAACAAATCCAAATTTTATGTTTTTTTTGGTGTATGAATGACATGACATTCAAGAAAACAGCAACTTTTATAACATTTTTGAAATGTGACAGCTTTAAAAAAGTAATACGAAATTTATTATCAAAATGGATAGCATTTAGGAAGTAGGTATACATAGAGGAAGTACTATTTTTGAAGATCAAATTTAATTTATCAGGCGGCCAATAAAAACAAAATTTAAAACCAAATATAAATAATGGAAATAGCTATTAAATTACAGGAATATCGAACTCATGAATCTGTAAGAAAATTTCGGCAATTTCATATGTAAAGACCTATTATTTAATTTAATATTTAAAATTCCACAGTCCACAGTCAGGATTTGGTTGACTTGGGTAGGTATTAAGTAGCTTAGTTGACACAATATGCGTCCATGCATGCACTCATCCAAGCAAATTTAACCCTCCTATTTTTTTACTTTTTTTTTTACTCAAATATCAGTTAAAACCTGAAATCATTTTAGGAACCAATTGCCCGTCTACTGTACGCCGTAGCACAATTCCTGCAGCCCGCCGAAGACGAAGATCTGGAAGACATCCTCGCCAGCCAGTCTGTAGAAACCAGTTCTGCTTATTTGAAGAGTAAACTCAATATTATAATGGATCAGCTGTGTAGTGCTGAGAACCTCGGGAACATTGATATGGTAAGTATATATACAAACATGCATACATCTATATCTATGTTATTAAATAACTGTAAAAAGTTTTTGTCCGCGATGAACGCAAAAACTACTGAACAGATTTCGATGTGGTTTTAATTGTTTGAAGGGGTTTGGTCCAACTTAAAAATCTTACGTTTGTTTGATTACAATCGGTGAAGTAGAACCAGAGTTATGATTAGCACCCGCATTTCGCCAACTATGATTTTCGATCCCACGTAATAGAGGACGAGCCTATTGCCGCCAATCGGGTACTTAGTAAAAAATGGGTATGCCGAAAGTAATTCCTAACCGAAAATTCTGCAGCAAAATTTGAAAAAAAAAATTGACCCGATTCCTTGCTATGCGGTATAAATCGCAAGGAAATTAATTACGTGCTTAGCCAATTGCCAATTAACGTTTTGGAGAGTATCAGACAGTCTATAATAGCTAGAGTAATTGTCAAATTAATTACTTTTCACTAGACATCAAAATAATTGATTATGAAGAAACTTTGTAATGACATTTTAAAACAATTACTATGATAACTATTTATATCAATTTAAGAACATATATTGGGGCCTTCCCCAATATGGGTGGGCGGTACACACCACTCACCACTGCCAAACCGCACCCCTCAAAGTATTGCATATACGAAATCATATCCTCTCGTGTACTCTCTCCTTTTTACTTGCTTTGAGTGGTGTGGTTTGACATTCCTTTCTATGACAATTCGACAAAAACGTCTAGTTCAATATATTATAATATCTTAAAGCCTTATATAGCTTTTGGATATTATAATTAAATGCTCAGATGGGGTTTGAATCCGTGGCACAAATGCAAGTCTTTTAATTATGTGCAAACCGGTAAATGTTTGTCATTCAAGCGAAAAGTTAAACCAGATAAAAATAAAACAAACTCATCAGTGCTGACGCAATTCCCAAATTAAGCAGTTTTTGACCTTGATGACCGCTGCATGATAACGCGCCGCGATCGCTCTGAAGTTGAAACGTTATTAGGGCTGTCCTTAGGCAACGAAATATAAAGATATGCTATTTAAAAAACACCTGTTGTTTTTAACGTTATCATTAAAATAGCATGTGCTATCACAAAATAAATTAGTTTCTAGGACATTTTACATAGAGCTATCTAGACATGTAAGTACAGCTTACAATTCAATTCATTTATTGCGATGTATGGGTACAAAGATGTTACAAGTAATACATTTGGGTTTGTAATACATGCAACAATGCCATGGCAATATTTAACGTAAATTAGTTAGAAAATGAGAATTGATATAATTTATGTCGTATTTGTATACTAAACATAATAATTACTTTCATGTAACAATAACGTTACGATTACAAATATTATATATCTAAAATAAGACGGTCAAAGCTTGTATTGTACGTTCTGGAACGCGGTTAGATATTATATTAATTATTTAATATATATTATACCTAAAAACGACTAGAGTTATGCAAATAAACATATCAACTAATATTAATACAAATATTTACACTGAACACGTTTTATTACACGAAATTTAATATAATTTGCACGTAACAGTAACCACGGGCGTCGATCGTTGTCATACGACGTATTGATCTGCGCGAGTTTTAAGTGTGATGTTTAGCTGAATAGAGCGTACTTTTGGCAACGATGAAAGCGCGTATAAGCTTAAAATAATTATTTATTTCGTTATTTCATAAGTAACAGGTTATTTGATATTCCTTGACCTAATATAACGAGCACATCTCTAAAGTTGTTACGTCAATACTTGCGCATATATTCATTGTTTATTATTATTCCTCCATGTGGGAGGAGGTTATCAGGTAGAAACGCCGTGTTAACATAATTACGTTATCAAACCGCGAATTCTGATAATAATTATTATCTTGAATACCGTTTTCGAGTGCACAAATACTAAAATACTTACCGATATAATTAATTCAGTTTAATTTCTCGCTATGAATAAACTACCGAAAACTATGCGAGCCGTTGGACTTTATAAATATTTACCGATATCGGACGTTAACAGGGGCCTTACTCCGAAAAACGAAAATAATCGTATCCGTTGACGTTTCGGTCATTTAGCTACCCCGAAAGTGTTTCGTTTCGGATTTCGGATCCGTCTTCGATCGTTTGACATTGAGGTTGTCAATCGTTGTCAGTGCACCTACTCCCAAAACACATTTGACGTTTTCGTTGTCGTTGTTTGACAAGTAATCTTGCGGATTATTACTTGAAATTCAACGACAGCTTTATAGCTTTCGTAAGACTTTCGGATTTGAATTTTTGTCTACGAAAATGGCGAGATTTTTAAAGTTGGACGAAATAATGAAGGAAGAAGCGACTGAGCGAAGCCAAAATCGTATTCGGCTTCTGAAAATATGTTTTGTCTCTAACTATAGATTGACGATGACGAGGGAGTCCACTACACACATAGGTACGTTTGATACGTACGTATGTGTGTAGTTTCAAACTTGAAATTGTCAAACTGTCAAAATACGTATTAAAAACATAAAACAATACCTACTATGGCACAAGGGTTTTTAAGATCGTTTATATTAAATATATGTAAGTCCTTGAAAAATGACATTTTAGTGATATAACAGTACTTTTGTAACAATAATCTCATATATTTTTTAATTTGACGCTCTTTTCATAAGAACACAACTATATTTTGTGATTTTTCATTGTTGACGGTTTTTAGATGTTTATAATTAATTGGACCACACTTTTAATCTAGATTCGATCGTTTGTCTATGATTACGAAAACGGCGAAATCCGTCTGTCGTCACCGAAAGGTTTTCGGAGTAACTTTAATGGTCCGTGTTCGGCGACCGTTCGTTCCGATCCGAAACGTTCATGTTCGATTTTCGGAGTAAGGCCCCAGTCTCGTCGACTTGGAAGTCAAATTACCGACGTATACCAAATCTGATGTGCTCGTCGAAGTCAAGGCCACAGCTGTGAATCCTATCGATACCAAACAACGAGCACCGAAACCAGATATAGAAAAAACTCCACGGATTTTGGGATGGGATGGTTCTGGAGTAGTCGTCGCTAAAGGCGAACGGGCTGACTTATTCAATGTCGGCGATGAAGTGTTTTTCTCTGGATTTGTGACAAGATCTGGGTCCAACGCACAATATATGGCAATTGACCAGTATCTAGTCGGTCCGAAACCGAAAAAGTTAACTTTCGAAGAAGCCGCTGCGATGCCGCTCACAGCACTTACAGCTTTTGAGTCAATCTACGATCGTTTATTGCTCTCGGAACAAGATAAAGGAAAGAGTTTGCTAGTGTTAAATAGCGCTGGAGGTGTAGGCTCAGTAGCTACTCAACTCGGCAAGATATTAGGACTCCAAGTTATTGGAACTGCCTCCCGACCAGAAACGGAAGCGTTTACACGTAAATTTGGAGCTGATATTGTTCTCAATCACACCCAAGATCTGATACCCCAATTGAAAGAAAAAGGTTTTGAAGACGGAGTAGACTTTATATTAGTGAATTACGATCCAGCTCCTTATTGGGATACGTTGATGAAAGCTGTTAAGCCTGAAGGAAGGATATGTTTGATTGTCGATAGCAGTGCTCCAGTGGATTTGAGGCCGTTGAAGGATAAGAGTTTGACGCTGGTATCAGAAATGATGTTTACACGCCAGAAGTACAATACGGGTGGTCAGCCACGACAGCATGAGCTTTTGAAACAAGTGTCAAAAAATTATTGGACGAAGGCAAACTGAAGTGTACGTTAACTAAAACAATGTCTCCAATAAATGCGGCGAATTTGAGAGAAGCGCATAGAATTATCGAAGCAAAAAAAATGGTGGGAAAATTGGTGTTGTCTAAGTTTTAAGTTTTTGTTATTGTATGTATTTTGTTAATAAGGGTTACTGTAATATAAGAATATGGTCTTGTTACTGCTGTTTTTATTTACTTGACTGCCTATTTACCTGACTGCTTATTTACATGACTGAGAAAAAGGTTGGTGTATAAATACCTTAACGATATGCGAAGAGAGAAATAAGACATCAGGTCTTGTAATTCCGTACCAGCTCACGTGTTTCCTTCTTCAAACAGTCCCATCCTGCGGGGTGTGAAAAGGCATGTGATAAGGTCGTCAAGCTGAACGCCACCATTGTAACATTGCACATGTTTATAATGGTGTTTTTTTGTGGTTGATTGGCTTACCATTAAGCCAAGTGCACTCAAATTGAAGTATCCTACACAGGGTGTTAGGGGAATGTTCCTGAAAACGAAATGCATATTACTAACCTTTTGCGAATTGGGAACAAGATTAGGCTACTTTTTTGAGATATCAGTACTTTTTTTGTAGGTACCATGATTTTTGACCTTTCTTGCCCGTGTTACTACCAGTTCTACTACCAGTAGTAATACTGTTAATTTTTTTACCTTTCTTACTACTGCAGTAGTAAGTTGTTAGAATGGTAATTATAATTTACCCGTGTTACTACTGCTCTTCTTTCCTTGACGATGCTACTACCAGTAGTAATACCAGTAAATTTGTTCTTCCTTCTTACTACTGCAGTAGTAAGTTGTAAGAATGGTAATTACAATTTACCCTTGTTACTACTTTTAATAAAAGGAAAAGAAAAGGAAATATTCAAAATAAAAATAATTATTTATTTAAAATGGGCAATGCCACAGATTAGCTTAACATTTTTAAATGAAAAAAATTACTTATAGTTAACAAAAAAGTTTTGTATTCTTAATAACAAAAAAACCGATTAGTAGTAGGAAACCAGTTGCATAATGTTTTGTTATAATTTTATTATAACAAAACATTAGCTATCGCAACTTTTCTAACGCGTAACCTATAGAGATTTCTTTATTAATTAGTTGCATTAGGATATTTTGTATATTGTCATCATTTAATATAATTCGCTTTCTCCTTAAGTTAAATTGCTTGGCAACGATTTTAATAAAGCTATCATCCTTAATTACATTTAACAACCTCATTAAAGTTTTGTTATTTTTGTTAACGTACTTATTTAATTTTGAATGATAGCCTTCGAGAACATTGTTAGTTCGATGTCTCATGCCAAAGACACTTAATAATTTTAAATATTTCTCTCTAATCCACATGCGTTGTATGTATTTTATAAATTTATCCAGGGTAGGCAGGTATTCACTTTCTGTTTTTATGTATGCCCACCCTTCCAAAAGCATTTCTGAGGGTAAGAGTGGTAATACGGCACATAGCGAAAGTATTCTGTTTTCGGCTTTACATCTTGATTTACCCACTAATGCTTCAGCTTTTCTCCAAACACAACGTTGCCAATGAAAATAGCAACCAACAATTTTTATGGACGGAAACTTAAGTAAAAGCGCGTTAATATTAGCAACCTCAAAGTCGCAGTGAAATATTTCTGGTTTGAATTGAGGCAGCTGTGATTGTATCATATCGTACATTTTTTCGTAAGCAATCTGAGTCTTATAACATAATAAACCGAATATAATGGGTACTACTTTCGTTGTAGTGGCAGTACTTCCGATATCGCCATGAATGCTGACGAGTTCTTTAAATGGTGGCGGACATGCTTTGAATGTCGCGTCTATGAAAAATTCAGTTATATTAGGTATGACTTCTCTTGCCTCTGAGGTACAAAATAAAAGTATACGATCACCTTCAAAACAGTAATCAGCAAGAACCATATTATAAAAGTTTTTAGGTACTTGTACCTCCTCTGATTTATTAAAAACTGTTTTCATAACAGCAGATGTTTTGTTACGAACATCGTACAGTGAATGTTGGATGTTTGTAAAGGACGGAAAATTCGCTCAGAAGCAGTTCACCAGATTCGCAATTTACCAGATTCGCAATTTACCAGATTCTCGATTCACCAGATTCTCAATTCACCAGAAGTACAACCAATAACAACAATCATTATGCTTATAGTAGGTACTGTATTTACTACTAAGCCATTTAAAAAAAATAGTTAGAAAAAAAAAATTAGAGGAGGTAGGACACGAGAGCTCACTAGAGAAGTTTTGTGTTGTCAGTGGAAAAACCAAAGGCTTATCCTACATCTTTTGCGCTGACGACACAGAACGTCTCTGTTCTTACAGGGGTTGTGGCACGAGTGTTATTCCTCTGGTGTTACACTCGCCCATAGGCCACGGTAACCACTTACCATCAGGTGGGCCGCGTGCTTGTCTGCGACCTAAGTTGTATAAAAAAAAATCTAACAAATAATTCATGAACAATAATTATATAATATAAGGCTATTTAACACTTTAAAGAAGCCAGGCCAGCCAGGCCAGCCTTTTTTTTTTTTTGCTAGAATTTATTTATTTCTTTTGTTGTCTTTATAATGTAATGAATTTTTGAAAATGTTTATATCCTGCACTTCTTCTTCTTTTTTTTTAATATTAATATGCATTTTAACAAATATGGTTTACACACCGCTATGCAATTTCTGTTTGATAGTACAAAATCTGGTCGGTTGCGAATCTGGTGAATCGAGAATCTGGTAAATTACGAATCTGGTAAATTGCGAATCTGGTGAACTGCTTCTGAGGGGGAAAATTCCTAGCCGAGTTATTACCCTCTTCAAGTACAAACCTCTTTAATGTTCGATTGTACAATTTTGTTATCGGTTTATCACTTTTAGTAACTGTATCCTTTAATTCCGCTATAGACATTGCAATTTTGTTCTTCTCAAAATCAGGCTTGCATAAATGACCCATTTTTCGTATCACAGAGTTGCCCTGTGTAAATTAGCATTGGTCAGCGAAGGAAATACATCATATTTTTTTAATTTAGGTAAGTAAGTATATAGGTAACGGTTTACTTACTTGCAACGTTAAACTTCCAGAGCATTTGTCTTTTGTGAAATATGAAGCGCATCTCCATATAACAGACCCGTTCTTATAAAGTTTTAGTTTGTAATACTGATGTCCGTTACATATTAGTATTGTTCCTCCTTTTCTTTGTATAAATTTAATATCTTCAATATCTCCACTCATAATAATAATAATTAATTATTTTATTATACAAGACAAACAATAAACTATAATTTCACACAGATCTATGACACATGATGACATGTGTATGTTTTTCCTCAGGCGTAAACCAAGAAGAATGAATCATATTTATCAAATAAGTTTTAATTACAATTTATTAAAAGTAGTAACAAGGGTAAATTGTAATTACCATTCTTACAACTTACTACTGCAGTAGTAAGAAGGAAGAACAAATTTACTGGTATTACTACTGGTAGTAGCACCGTCAAGGAAAGAAGAGCAGTAGTAACACGGGTAAATTATAATTACCATTCTAACAACTTACTACTGCAGTAGTAAGAAAGGTAAAAAAATTAACAGTATTACTACTGGTAGTAGAACTGGTAGTAACACGGGCAGGAGATGATTTTTGAACCCTTTTATTAGAATAATTAACGCAATAATGCTATTTAAAGGCTTTAAAAGTAAAAAAGTATTGCTATAAAAAAGTAGCCCAATTTTGTTAAGCTAGTCAATAATAGGGATCCCTGTTTTCGCTTTCGGCGTTACCCTAACATCTTACATAAAAAAGGTGGTACGTGACTGCAAGTGAAACCCTAAATTCCCGAATTTCTCTTAAAATTGAGTTGGAAAAACTCAGTTTTAAGAGAAATCTTCCACTACAATATCTAATAATATCAGTTCGTCAATTTTTCTCTCGTAATTACTTCACGGCTACACCAACTTTGATTAATCATAAGTAGTTATTCGCCTTCATTGTAGGTAACTAGGCTTACTGATATGGTCAACAGAATATTGCCTAGATTCCCGCTAAGCTCCATCATTCCTCGGTTCCGCTCCCGTGAAATTCACCCAATCGTTCTCGCGACCCACAAGATAAAAAGCAAAAAAAAACTCTGTATATTGATTTAAATTAATGAATATCTATTATCAAAAACAAAATGTCTCATATTTTAAAAGGTTGGAAGTACAATTTAATTATTCTGACCATTCTAGGAAGATCCCGGCCTCACAGATATCACTCCGGAATCCAAAGCGAAATGTCTAAAAGTGCAACAGTTAATTCAATGCTATGAAACATTGATAGCACACCACATCATGCAGTGGAATCTAACCAGCACCAACTCAGCATTAAGGGTTCACAAATTATTCAAGGCATGCAATGACTTGATGGAACAGAGTAAGGTAAGAATTTAAGTAAATAAACAATAAATACATATTCTAGGACAATCTACACAGCCTCACCTAATTTGCACTGAGCGGGAATCGACCCGCGACTCCTACGTAACAGTCGCGTTCACTATCGCCACGCAGGCTACTGTAGCCTTAGCACGAAATACTATCGAATTCGTAATGTAAAGGTATCAACAGAACGGAGCATTGCGATTGGCGGGCTACACACGCACACAGGTTCACAAGAGGCAGACTGCCAATCACAATGCTCCATTCTCTCGAAACCTTTACATTACGAATTCGATAGGAGTTCATGCTAGTGCTACAGGTCGTCATTATAATGCGTAGAGTAAGTTTCCTGTAAATTATCGCTTTCACTCTTTGAAAGTAAACTTTTTTAGCGAATTCAATCGCCATTTACATTGCATTATTTGAGATAACTTAAACTGCAAACTATGTGACAACTACCATCCTTAGTTACCTCACGACTACATTTTTACTACCCCCACCGGAGCCGTTGAGAGTGGTTATATCGAACTCGAACAGACTAAAAAGCACGCCGTCTTCGGGTTTTCGATTGCCACACATTCTATTCTACAATATTCTATTCTACAATGTGTTTTAAATAAGAAGATAATCGCAATCGCGGCAAGTTCACTCCGCACTCTTCAAAATTGTACAGCTAACAACAAAATTTCCAAGTCGAATAGGTTTATACGTGTATGGTAACACTAACTGACAACGACTTAATCTTTGTTTTCTTTTCATAAAGTACATAATCAACTAAATTTGAAACACATAGTATGTGCGTCCCATGAAATCCAACCACATGTCCTGATCGACTACGTGATCTCGTGGAGTCCAGCGGACACACGGAAACAAATTTACAGGCGTGGCTAACGTGGCTCTGGTAGATTTTCTTGAAAAACCTGACATTGGCGTCTCACCATTAATAATTTTCTATTACATTTTACCACTTACTGGACATTGGTGAAATTGCGGCGATTCTGGTTAAGTTGAAGCATATTGTGTTCAAACATAATAATCGTAATATGTTTTACTTGCAGACTCCTTCAAAATCGGCCAAAAAGGGGAACAAAACTCTCAACGAGACAAAAGATACCACGGAAAAAAATACACAGAAGAGTCAGAAATCACAGAAATCTCAGAAATCTCAGAAGGAAAAAGGCAAAGCGCCCGTGAAACTCTCTAATTTAGTCAAAGATAAGGCTGGTCCTTTTAAACCCTTGCCTTGTGTTTGGGATCTGAAATTGTGTGTAAAAGTTGTTGAATTGCTATATAGGTGAGTAGATGTCAAAGGTTGGGGGGTTAGGTTATTGAAGTAGGTGTGTCATGGCGGAAATCTATTACAAGAAAATATATTGGAGGGTGAGAGGGGAAGCCACTGTTCACCCAACATCCGAACAATAAAAATACCAACACTAGCAAAAGTAAAATATCATTAATTGTCATATAAAAGAATGTCAAACCACACTCCTCAAAGCGAGTAATAAGATTACCCGAGAAGATATGATTTCGTATGTGCAATATTCCGCAAGTGCGAAGAACAAACCTTGACACGTGTTTCACCTCTACACGAAGTATATTCAGGAGCGCTTTTATTATTGTTGCCTGTAAAAATGTTTTGTGTCTATGTTTTGAACTCGATTTTTGAGTCCGTCAAAACATCAAGTTGTTCAAGTTTATACTTACCAACACACAAACAAAAAGTTTATTAACTCTCCATATAGTTCAAAAAACTAACGACAAATGAATTTGATTCATTGATGATGGCAACTCAAAAATGCCTTCGATTCGACAGAATAAGGCTGCGTTTCCATTGACACGGAGCGGGGCGTAGAGGAGAAAGATTAACCAATCGGATTGCATAAAAAGCTCCGCTCAGCTGCAGCGGAGTTTTATGCAATGCTATTGGTTAATATTTCTCCGCACCGCTGCACTCCGTCTCAGTGGAAACGCAGCCTAAGATTAACTTGAGGATTGTGTTTTCAGCGAGAACGTATCGTGGTCAACCCTAGAGCAACGTAACCACATTCGTGTTCGGCGCGATTTTCATTTATGGGCACTAAAGAACATACAGTCTGTACTGTCGGAGCCTTTGGACAAGAAGAGCGTCGCCTCGCACTGCGTCAGCATCGCCACATTGTTGTACAAGAGGTGTATTTGTAGGTACGGACATCACTACATAGTACAAAACAAAGTCACTTTCTCTGTCCATATATCCCTACGTATGCTTAAATCTTTAAAACTACGCAACGATTTTGATGCGGTTTTTTTAATAGATAGAGTGATTAAAGAGGAACGTTTATATGTATGCTACAACTAACTGCCGCGGAACAGAAGTGAAAAATATTGCAAAAACGAGGTGATGAATACATAAATATTCTAGGATAATTACACAACGCTACCTAGACCTATGGTGAGCATAGCTTAACTAACTTGGGTTTTGAGTTCTAGAATGCGGAATAACATACTTATAGTCTATTTGGTTAGGTACTTAAAAAACGTAAACAATCTTAGCGTATCTTTTCAATATGTTTTGTTAAAAACTCAGTATATAAATATTTTTCTGCTTAGTAACGTATTTTGAAGACCAAAAACCTATGTCGAACCACTAGTTAGTCTAGTAGAAAATGCCACAAGATTGTTTATCTTTTTTAAGTACCTAAACAAATGGAGTAAAGATATTTTTTTTTGTAAATAACATAACATAACATAAACTCATGCCTATATCCCCGCAGGGTTAGGCAGAGGTGCTAGTACCCACATTTCGCCAGTTTATGTTTAGGTCCCAATGTAATAGGTGGGCGAGCCTATTGCCATTAACCGGGCACTTATAAACCTGCGATAAATACACACCTAACTACGAAAAGTATCGAGAAGTCCTTGGTGTGTGCCATGGGAAAATCTGGGATCGAATCCGAGACGTCATCTCAGCAGTCCATTACCCATACCACTAAGCATGGGTTGTGTTATGGATTCTAGAATGCGGATAAACATACTTAGATACATTTTTGTAAATATATACATATTATACATAGAAACACCCAAATATTCACATTTATGTAATAATGTGAGCTATAATATACACCTAATAAAATGGTTGGTGAAATATGATGTTAAATCACTTCTGCCTAGCCCGAAGGGTAATAGGCGTGAGCAATGAGCGTGCATGAAAAAAATACATCCATCTTTTCTTGGGTCGAGCTCTGCTCCTGAAACCCGCTGCATTCATACTTATTACCTTTACACGCACACAAACACGCAATATTGCGCGCACACACACACAAACGCACAAATTGAATTGAAATATAGTTTGTTTTTAAGATCTTTATAGTTTCATCATTCCCTGAACCTTTTTCCCAACTCAGTTGGGGTCGGCTTTCCAGTCTAACTGTGATGCGGCTGAACTTCGATATTTTCCGTGAAGCGACTGCCATCTGACCTCCACAACCAATGGTCTAATGACCAATGGCTTCTTTATCTTCTTCTATCTATATATCTATATAGATCTTTATAGTTTAAGTTTACATAATGTTTTACAAATTTGTTCAGTACGGTAGGCACTGACCTCTAAAATACAGGCTTGCGCCTAGTTTAGTGGCCAGAGTTTTTGATACTAGCACATAAGGAAAATAAAATTTATATAACAAACTGAAAACTGTAATTGTAATGTGGGTATAATAAAAAACATCCTAGTATTTATGAGGATCTTTTGCTTTCAGATTCCAAGACATGTGTGATTTCGACGACCAGACCACGCTCGGGTGTTTAGAGCTGTTCAAGACTTGCTTGACACTTCTCTTCTCACCTAATTACTCATTCAAAATGGACGCATTTTTATCAGCTATAAGTAAGTTGATAACATACTATCTGACGGAGGCTTAGTTTTCTTTATATATAATAAAAAGCTAGCTGTGCCCGGGACTTTGTTCGTGTGGGCTTCGATCTGGACTTTAATTTTGTACGCGAAACGTAAATATAAAAAAACTATACATAATTATAATAAAGTAAATTTGAAGCAAAATCCCGTCAAAATCGGCCCACACTTGAAATATTTAAAACGTGTGGGCCGTTTTTGACTGGATTTCGCCCATTACAAACAGACTGACAGAATTAAAAAGCCGTTATCCATTTGAGCTTAGCAACATCCATTTTTATGAATATAGTATATACTTAGTAAAACGGAGTGATGAGCGACGCAGGGGTAGATAGAGGTGTGGTATCCGTGGGGATATTGCGCACGATTAAAAAAAAGGGGTAGATAGAGGTAAAATGGTTGTTAAATAATTCTTTTTACAAAGTTTTAAGAAAGTTCATATGAACTTTCTTAAAACATATATATGGGGATTCTGTTATTAAAATGAACTAGTCCTAAAACTAGTGTCGCTACAATGCCCATTGTACATACTATTAGTTATGTATACCTATTATGCTTTTTCTTCACCGTAATTTTCTTTTTGTGTACAATAAAAAAGAGTGTTTTTTTATTCACCCCATATCACGGTATATAATTTTTGTATTAATTTTAAACAGTATTTAAATATATTTATCCGCATCATAAAACCTCCATGACAAGCTCTGCTAAAAGCATAGGGGAAACTGGGGACACTGGATCCCTATGGGAGACAAGGTACACCAATATTTTTAGAATTACTAAGCGTATTAGAGTATTTTTTAGTGTGGTAACACTAAGTAAACATTATTACCCTTAGTGATACCACATTAAAAATAGTCTAATACGCTTAGTAATTCTAAAAATATTGGTGTACCTTGTCTCCCATATGGATCAAGTGTCCCCAGTTTCCCTTATTTATTTTTTCCACAGCGGACAGTTCGGAACCATCACCACCAGCGTACATAGCCATAATCCTGGAGTCCATTCACTCTGCTCTACAACACATAGAGGACGAAAGCGTGCCAGACGAACGGGATCTAATCGTGAAGAAACAACTAGCAGTGTTAATACAGATAGCTAGCTTACTGTTCGAAGTGCCGGTGGCGTCTTGTCCTACAATGACGAGTGTAAGTTATTTCAATAATATGTCGTTAACAATGTGCTATTAATGACTGGAATCCGACAGTTAGCACTACATAGTCGACCACTGAATAAGAGTACACAAAGACTAATACCGCGTGTGGGTAGCGCGAAGGAATTTCCGTTGACGACCGCATGGCTTGCACCTGTTCGTCCAAGTTTCTCGGGCTCGAACATGTTGCGAACGTCAGAGTTCCTCGTTCTCGAAACGCGAATGTCCGAGTTTCTCGCTATCGAATTTATTGCGAACTTCCGAGATTATCGAGCTTGAACCTGTTTGTGCGAGCAAGAATTGGTGTTGGAACCGTGGTGCCTACACCCCACACTGCACCAGGGCAATCTCGAAACCGGAGATGGGCCTGGATCATCTCGAGTTGCGAGTTATATGTATAACTAGCCTATGCCCGCGGCTCCGCCCGCGTGACTGTCGGTTATCCCGACCTAAGCGCCATCTGTGCAACTTCAATTCTATATTACCAATCATAACTCTGGTTCTACTTAACTGTTTGCAATCAAACAAACATAAAATTTTAAGTTGAATCAAACCCCTTCAAACAGTGTTCAGTAGTTTTTACGTCCATCGCAGACAAATAATTGTAAAAAGTATTATGAATTTTTTACAATTATATAATAGTAAATATAGATGATAAGAATCTCACACTCCGATTATACTCGGTTTGAGTCCGACATAATAGTATAGATTTTCATAGAATACTATGTTGTAATGTTTTGTTTCACAAGAGTAAACATTGACCATGTATTTGCAGATAATAGTAAAGTTTGAAGACTACATACGGAGCAGTAAGCAGGACTGCCTGTCTCTCATCTCCGCCGTGTTGACTGCGGTGGCGCATGATCAGCAAGAGTCGCAGATGTTGGACGAGCTGCTCGTCAAACTTGCCACGGCCCTTGGCAAGATTGATGTGAGTTTTGTACAAGATTTTCTCCACCCGAGTACCAATACCGTTGTTCGTTATTCGGTTACTACATTCCATGATAGAAAAGCGACTACCATCAAACACATCTTGAGATGTAGCCATTAAACAGATTTTAATACTGGTAATATAGTGGTAAGTATGGGTAATGGACTGCTGAGACGAGGTCTCGGGTTCGATGTCAGGTTTTCCCATGTACACACCAATGACTTTACGATGCTTTTCGAAGTTATGTGTATATTTATCGTAGGTTTATAAGTGCCCAGTTAATGGCAATAGGCTTGCCTCCTATTACATTGGGACCTAAACATAAACTGGCGAAATGTGGGTGCAAGCACCTTTGCCTACCCCTTCGGGGATATAGGCGTGAGTTTATGTTATGTTATGTTACGTAAACACTAAATAGAAATCTATACTGGTAAGACTTAATTTTTGACATGTGGGGCCACGGGTGAGAACCGCGTGAGGAACTCTCCTTACGGGGCTTCCGGGCGTTGTCAGTAATATCACGGACATAGGGGTTACCTTATATATGTATATTATTACTATCTATATATTACTCACAAAATACAGGGAACTCGCCTCCGCTAGTGCGGGCATGTTCTGCGGCGACCACCTGGCTACGTGGACAACAAATTTCTGGCTATGCCGCCTCCACCAGGCCTGTTAGGAGGGTAGACCCAAGAAGTATTGGCTTGGCGTCGTAGATGATTATAGACCTGCCCATGGGCTTATGAGCTTACCATACATGGTAAGCAGGTGCTTATAGATGCGCAAGAGTATGCGAAGTAGAAAAGAAAAATCCAGAAAGTGAACCCCGGACTCCGAATGCGACCGGGACCAACGCTAAAATGATGATGATGATTGACCGAAATGAAATGGGTGTAAAACTTTTTTTTATCTAAGACTCATCAATTTGACTGAAATGACAGTTTACTTTACACCAATATAAATAAAATGGTTAGATAAATCATGATTCTCTCAGACTATTCCCAACTCAGTTGGGGTCGGCATTCTAGTCTAAGATGCGGCTGAACTTCGATATTTTCCGTGAAGTGACTGCTATCGGACCTCCACAACCAAATTGGCGATATCAAAGTTCTGTAGTTAGGCTAGTCGGACTTTTGAGGACTCCAACTACTCGTAACGATTGCCATAGATGTTCGTATGGCAACCGAGACCGAAAATGGTTAGATAAATATTGTATAGTTATTTTCTTTTCAGTAAACGTATTGAATTATCTAATTATATTTAAAATTTAGTTAGGTAAATAGTCTAAATATGTCAAATAATTTTTGAATTACTCCTATCGCTATTTTTCAATAATGACTTCTTCATCCTCCAACATCTTTCAATTTCTACCCATCCCTTGTGTACTATTCACCATTTACCATACCATATTACTCACAGGACGAAGACACAACAATGGGTACACAAGAGACTAGCGAGTACTCTTCCATCGACTCCCGCACCGGGCACACGGTACTGGCCACGCTGTGCACACACCTGGGGGTCAGAGCTAGGGGTGTGGAACATCTCCTAGCTCGGGCGAGAGACCTGGCTGTCGCACTGCCTAATGCTGCACACCCTACTCAGCAGAGGATTGAACGAGGTACTACATATATCACTAAATTGTAATTGTATGTTATAAGCCCCGCAAGTTGATATTGCGACGGAACCTTGTCAAAATAACAGCTACGTGACGTCATTCGCTGCGTAAAAGGACAGATAGCAAAAAAAAATTGGTGATAAAAAGTAAATAAGCTAGGTTTATGGGTTTATATATATTTTATAATTTTATTATATTACAATGTTTAAGCTCTTTATACTTCACCATATTTTGACACATAAACTTTCATTTCATTTAATTTTAACAAATTTAAAGGAACGAGTATTTTTTATTACTACTTTACCAGTCTAACTGCAGATTTATCTTAACTTCGATATTTTCTGTACGCTTAAGGGCGCCAACAATAAAACAACAAAAGGCTCTAACAAATAGATACTCGATGCGCGTAAGCAGTAAGCACGCAAGCGCGGGCTGACCTTGCGAACGGTACTGACGATGCGACGACGACTACGTCACAAAGATGGCCGCCAATCGCAATATCAACTTGCGGGGCTTATATGTACGTGTACGTATATATAACAAGCGGTAGCCTAGTGGTATGGGTAAGGGATTGCTGAGACGAGGTCTCGGGTTCGATCCCAGGTTTACCATGGCGCACACCAATGACTGCGATGTTTTTCGAAGTTATGTGTGTATTTATTGCAGGTTTCTAAGTGCCCGGTCAATAGCAATAGACTCGCCACCTATTACATTGGGACCTAAATATAAACTAGCGAAATGTGGGTGCTAGCACCTCTGCCTACCCCTTCGGGGATATAGACGTGATATTATTAAAAAAAATAACAAGAAAGAATGAAGAAAAAAGAGAAAGAATGAAATAAAAATAAAGCGGTGATCGAACGTGCGCACTCGCTCGTTGCTCACAAGGAGTGACGAACGAAGTGATGTCTTGTTGTTTTATAGTATCCCATTTGACAGCTTCACGCGCTGGTTCTATATGTTCCGTCTATCTTATTCTTTTCGTCTGAGAATTTTGTTTACAGTACTATGTCTGCTTGCATTAGCCTTTTTTATCGTGCGCAAAATCGGATAGCACCGCCGCCAAAACCGGTGGAGGTGATTATTTCAAACTCAGACCGACTAAAACGCACGCCGTCTGCGCACGGTCCTTGATTGCCGAAGGTGAGATTATACAAGATATTTCTCTCGCACCCCGGCAGACCGGGTTCAGTATCACAGCATCTTAATGCGTGCGTGGTGTTAGTGTTACCTAGCGGCTCCCTCAGAAAACCATCGTATGTACTGAATAGTGTGCGTAACATGCTGAAATGGGGCCCTATATAGGTTCGCACAATGTGAAAGTGACAATGTGAAGAAAATACTATCATAATTATATCATATAGATTGTGAGGATCATAAATAAAATATTTATTTTCTAAACTATGGCCACACCACAGCATATTATTGAAAGGTTCTTACAGAATCGGTAGTACGAGTATGACGTCCCTCATGACAACGGAAGTAGATCATAACGGTATCTCCCGTCCTAATTGAGCAGTCCGACTGGGGAAGTACCTCCGCCCTACATAATACCGCTGCTAATAATAACCTTGTGTTAATTCCCAACTACAGAAACTCTCAACCATGCGTCTGCCCCCTCTCTCATCCCCCCCCCCCCCTACATGATTGGCAGCACGAGTGTGACGCCTCTGATGTTGCAAACCTCTTTCCATTAGGTGAACCGTGTGTTTGTCTGCCACTGAAGTGGTATAAAAAAATAAGCTATAGTAAACGCTTCCCATGAGGTGGTTCGTGTACTTATTTGCCAGTAAGTGGAGTAAAAACTTCGATTGATACTCTCCAAGACGTTAATTTGTAGTGCTTGTACAACTAAGCACGTAATCAATTTCCTTGCGATTTCACTGTATAGCAAGGAATCAGGTCAAAAATGTTTTTCCCAAATTTATTTAGCTGCAACATTTTTGGTTAGGAATTTATTTTCTGCATACCCATTTATTTTACAAAGTGCCCGATTGGCGACAAAAGGCTGGCCCTCTATTACGCGGGTCCTTCTAAGAAAGCCTTGGCTTGAGCCTCGTTAGTCAATAAGCAGGTGTTAGGTTTGCAGGTGGGACTAGTTTGGAGTGTGGTCCTATCCTTCCGTCCTATTCTAAGTAAACATTTTTCTATTACAGAAATTACCGAAGTATACAAATCGCTCGTAATCCAACTCTGCCAACTAACAACGTGGACGGCCAAGTGCTGCAAGCTCCGGTGTAGCGTAGGAGGTGGTAGTGAACGAGTGTTGGCGGCCGCCGTCAAATTGTATTCACTACTCGCCGCTATGGCCAAACAGATCGATGTACATGTTGCTCAACAAGTGCGGTACGTGTAGTTTCTTTTTATGTTCTTCAAAAAATATATTGAATTAAACTAAACACTAAACCGCGGTAGCCTAGTGGTATGGGTAATGGACTGCTGAGACGAGGTCTCAAGTTCGATCCCAGGTTTACCATGGCACACACCAATGACTTTTCGATGCTTTTCGAAGTTATGTGTGTATTTATCGCAGGTTTATAAGTGCCCGGTTAATGGCAATAGGCTCACCACATTGGGACCTAAACATAAACTGGCGAAAATGTGGGTGCTAGCACCTCTGCCTAGCCCTTCGGGGATAAAGGCGTTAGTTTATGTTATTTTATGTTATGTAAAAAATATATTATACAAAATTGAATTCGATACGAATATTTTCTCGCAAGGCACAGACCGGTGGCGAATAAGAAAATTATTTGTTATTAAATCACGATCACGATCAAAAATTAGTCTACAAGGGTCCTAGCCAAAATGCATTCGTGCCGAATCTACATTCGTCATCGCTCCTGAAAATGTATGGAAGTGACATTTGTTGTCGGAATCGGCATTCGTTCCGAATCTACATTCGTCATCGCTCTGAAAATGTATGGGAGTGACATTTGTTGTCCGAATGTCATGTGATCCGATTTGTGGTTTCATTCAGTTCAATCTTTCTAGTAGTTCACAATAGTACAGTGATCGTCCAATAGGCGCCACCATAGTGCGTGCTGAACAGATGTCACGTGACTGAATGCCTTTTGCAAACTAATGTTCTTAAAATGCAATTAATTTTTATTTTATGTACCAATTTATATTACTTTTTGTTATCTATTTCTCGGAAACTAGCTGACCCGCGCAACTTCGTTTACGTCACCCTGTTTTAGTAACATTTTTCACTTCGGCTCCACACCAGTTGGTTGTAGCATTATGTTATATACATATATAAACCTTCCTCTTTAATCACTTTGTCTATTAAAAAACCGCATCAAAATCCGTTGCGTAGTTTTGAAGATTTAAGCGTACAAAGGTGTAATAGTATGTAGTGATAGTCGTTAAAAACATACATCAATCCGATTTATTCTTAGTGGACACAAGCCTATTATTTTATTATATACTTTTTTGATATTTTAGGTTCGAAGGCCTACTAAAACAAAGCGGTAAGAAGTTATCTTCAGTGACAGACACATTCATCACATACTTGGAAGGAGCTCAGGAACAGCAGCACAACGCGAGCAAAGTGCTGCGCGAAACGAAGCTCATACCCAAACTGGTGTTGGAGGCCGAGCAGTACTGCAAGAGGGTCATACTGCTCGCTTCCAAGGCTAAGGTAATACATGCTACATATTAAAATATCAACACTTTACTGCACTGCACTGCACTACATTACATTACATATACATTTTAGTATATACTGCTTGTATATCGTCATAAATAATAATGTGCATACTGTATTTTCTAATTTAAATTGTTTACATGAAAGGAAAATCTGTTAAGCTGTACCTGGCACTATTATAACTCATCGTACTTATCATTCGTAATTTAAACGCATCGAGAGAGCGGAGCAGCGGGCTTCACGCACACACAGGCAACCTACCTACCGTGAACCTGAGTGTGCGTTCTGCTCCGCTCTCTCGATACGTTTACATTACAAATTCGATAGTATTTCGTGCCAAGTTCACTGTTATGAACTGTTAAGAATCTCACAATGACATCAAAACTGTCATCAACAATACGATCTGTCTTCAAATCTAGTTATAAATGGAGATTCAGAACTGATTATAGTTATGGAATATGAGGCTAAGTGACTTATTTATTTTTCTAGTTAAACTGGCAGCAGTATTTGTCGTTGGGTACGGCTCGCGACTTCCGGATCAAGGCTCCCGTGTTGGAACAGGCCCTGAACGCCAGAGATGACCCTGACGAAACTAGGGATGAAGGTAATTTAAATCCTACTGAAGTTATAAACGGATATGTTTATGAGAATCGTCTGATACTCTTCGAGGCGTTAATTGGTAGTGCTTGTGCGGCTAAGCACGTAATTATTTTCCTTGCGATTTACACAGCATAGCAAGGAATCGAGTCAATTTTTTTTTTCAAATTTATTTAGCTGCTACATTTTCGGTTAGGAATTCATTTTCGGCATACCCGTTTTTTTTAAAAAGTGCCTATTACATGGGACCGAAAATCATAGTTGGCGAAATGTAGGTGTTTAATACACCTCTGCCTACCCCTTCGGGGATTAGCGTGAGTATATATATGTATGTATGTTTATGATTGGTTCTTGTTCACTCTTTTCCAAAAAAACGTCTGAACAGATCTGAGGCCCGATACAGTAACAGCCCGTTGGTTGTTAAAACCCATGATTTCAATTTGAAAAGAAACAAAAAGTAAAAGCAATTTTATTCCATATGGATTTATCGAAACATCGACAGCCTCTGTGGCGTGGCGGTAGTGAACGCGACTGCTATGCAGGGGTGCGATCCCCTCTCAGTGCAAATATTTGTATGCATGAATATGGCTATTTGCACTGATTTAGTCGTGCCTCGGAGAACACGTTAAGCCATCGGTCCCGGTTACAATATAATCTATGGCAGTCGTTACGGGTAGTTGGAGCCCTCAAAAGTCCAACCAGTCTAACTTGGAACTTCGATATCGCCTGTCAGATGGCAGTCGCTTCACGGAAAATATTGAAGTTCATCCCGGTCCCGGTTGCCATACAAACATCTATGGCAGTTGTTACGGGTAGTTGGAGCCCTCAAAAGTCCAACTAGCCTAGGGCCGGGCACATGCCCCGAGTGCCCCTATGGTAAAAACGGTATAGCCTTGGACCTGTTGAGAATCACAGAACGAATTAAGAAGTTTGTCCATTTCCATTGCAGATAACATAAATGACGCAGCAACAGAAATAATCAATCGTCTCAGCGACGCAGAGCAACATGAGAACGATAGCGACGGGGAACCTTCCAGAAGGAAACGCAGGAGGGTCTCATAGAATCATTGTTGATTGTATATAATATTATTATAAGCTATGTGATTACTTAGTAATAAATAATTTTAGCGGTAGCCTAGTGGTATGGGTGGTGGACTGCTGAGACGAGGTCTCGGGTTCGATCCCAGGTTTACCATGGCACACACCAATGACTACGATGCTTTTCGAAGTTATGTGTGTATTTATCGCAGGTTTATAAGTGCCCGGTTGATGGCAATAGGCTCGCCCCCTATTACATTGGGACCTAAATATGCACTGGCGAAATGTGGGTGCTAGCACCTCTGCCTACCCCTTCGGGGATATAGGCGTGATAGTATAAAAAAAAAAAAAAAAAAAAAAAAAATTTTATAAGAAGGTTGGGTTTTTTTTTAAATTTTTTTTAATTTCTAATATTCCCTCTAACGCTCAATTTACGGCAGAATGGAAGCGGACAAAATTGTAGGTACAAAGCATAATGAACTTTATAGCAATCGTGATATGATATTTTTTTAGGATGCGTCGATTTGATTTTAACCCGCCTGATGGTAAGCTCAAGGCAAACTCTCGGGAAAGAGGGTAACCATTACAAACGCTTTAAATTACAAAAACTTAGAAGAAGTCTTGAGACCATGCGACAATTCCACGGAGACGCGCGACCTTTATTGACTCGTATAAATCTGTATATTATGCGCTCGACATAAAGTTCATTATGCTTTGTACTTACAATTTCGTTTGCTTCCATTCCGCCGCGGTGTATATTGAGCCTAACCCCTCCAACTAAGATCTTGCTTGTGTTAGGAGTGGATTCAGGTCGGTAGTTTAATGGCCAGGATTTGATTAGGTACCTCTTGATCTTAAGGCCCGACTCCTTAACCACTAAGCTACCGATGCTTCAATATGGTACTTTACTTTGCCCGCTTCCCGGCAGAGAAGAATTTCCTGTGTGGTGTATATTAAGTACATGTAAGTACAAGTAAGTTATGTGTGTATTTACCGCAGGTTTATATGTCCATGGTTAATGGCAATAGGCTCGCCACCTTATTACATTGGGACCTAAAAACATAAACTGGCGAAGTGTGGGTGTTAGCACCTCTGCCTACCTCTTTGGGATTATACGCGTGAGTTTATGTTATGTTATGTGTTGTACAAGGCGATTAAGGGATAGGGCTGTTTAACATCAGATATATACAGTCCAGACTCAGCCTTAGGTGCCCGGAATACGGCAATAGGCTCACCCTCTATTACGTGGGACCGAATACAATGGTTGATGAAATGTGGATGTTAATTCACTTCAGCCTAGCCCGGAAGTGAAATAGGCGTGAGCATATGTTGGTATGTTATTTTATCAACTCAGTAGCCTATCCTTGCGGCTCCGCCCGCGTGGATGTCGATTATCGCGACCTAAGCGCCATCTGTGTAACTTAAATTATATATTGTTAATCATAACTCTAGTTCTACCGATTGCAATCAAACAAATGTGAGATTTTAAGTTGGACCAAACCCCTTCAAACAAAGTATCCGCATCGAAATCCGATCAGAAGTTTTTACAACACAGACGTGTTTACTTTCGTTTTTAAACTTTTTCACTTCTCCGCCGCGGTATTTTTTATTTTTACCCTCATTTTTTACTTTTCTGCTGAACGGTGAGACCGGCAGGTGTGGTTATGTCCATACCGCATGCCATATCGGGTGTCCATTATCAGAGCGTAGTTTACCGCTGGAATGCGAAGGTAATACGTTGTGCTCGTCCGCTATCTTAGTAGTATAAACTAAATTGCAACTCAAATATTTTCTTATTTTAAAATAGGTTAAAAAAATATTAAGTATTTCTTTTTGCATTCGTAATAGGTTTTTCTTCGAAACATTTATTTGCATTTATTTATTACACTAAACAGTAAATAAATATTCCATTATGTCGATAGGTTGTGTAAACATCGAAACATGTTACTAATTAAGTAGGTAGGTACACTATATTCTCCGAATAGGTCGACAAACGGTAAGTGAATTCCAATAACAGCGCATAACAAATATTACATACTAGGTTTCCTGAAATAACAAATCATTATAACGGTAGTAATATTACTTGCTGCAAAAATAATAATTAGTAATAATGTAAGGGTGCTATTTCATTTATGCGAGCGAACACGTCAGTAGGTATCATGATTGTTTTTTTATTCTCGAGAAATATCCAGTTAATAACAGTAAAATTAACTGCTAAAGTGATATTTAAAAAAAAATAAAAAAAAGGCCCCGACACAAAAATACCTCCGAAAATTAATAAATAATTCAAGCGTTGTCGTGTCGGGGGACCTCTAATTGTTCACCAGTTGTACTCCCACATGTTTACGAAACGATCCAAGGTACCCACATTAAGGGACTAGTGAAATATAAAAGGCAATAAGCCATTTTGTGGTGGTCGCCATCTTGGATTTGAAATTTAATTTGTAATAGTGTAGCGTATCGTTAGTCAAGCCCTACGTCGGGGGTAAAAACAAATGGTTTCAAAAATATTTGATTTTGAAAATTCTATTTCTCATGAAAACATCGTACAAAATCTATTAAATTTGTCATAGAAAAGAATGTCAAACCGCACCCCTCAAAGCAAGTAAAATAACTTTTTAAAAAAAAAAAAAAAAAAAAAACTTCTTACCCGAGAAGAGACGATGTTGCAATATTCCGCAGGTGCGAAAGATAAACTTCGGCACGTGTTTCGCCTCTACACGAGGCTAAAGTAGGACTACAACACAGCCATACCGGGATTTCGTTAACATACCATGAAACGTGAAAGTTTAAAAAGTAAATAAATTTATTGCTTTTATTATACAATCAATGAATATTCGCATAAAAGAAATTCGCTACCAACAGTACTAACGTAGATTTCGTCGAAATCTAGCGAGGGGTGGACTCCGATTCCAATGAAACCACAATCACCACGTTACGTAATTTCCATAAGCCGACCGCATCCTGTATACTTAATTAAAGTGAAAACTGATATTACGTCCTTACTTTGTACCTACTAGCGGATCAGCGCAACTTGGTCTGTGACGCGAAAAACATCCCTCCTTTTTCGCAATATTTTTCATTCCTGCTCTCCATCATTTAGATCATAGCATGATGTTATATAATAATAATATCGCGGAAGCCTAGTGGTATGGGTAATGGACTGCTAAGACGAGGTCTCGGGTTCGATCCCAGAAGTATTACAGTGGCACACACCAATGACTTTTCGGTGCTTTACGAAGTTATGTGTGTATTTATCGCAGGTTTATAAGTGCCCGGTTAATGGCAATACGCTCGCCACTTATTACATTGGGACCTGAACATGAACTGGTGAAATGTGGGTGCTAGCTCCTCTACCTACCCCTTCGGGGATATAGGCGTGAGTTTATGTTATGTATGTTATTTTATACACATGTAAACCTTCCTATTGAATCACTCTTTCTATTAACAAAACTGGGTTAAAATCCGTTGCATACTTTCAAAGATACATACTCATGTACTTAGGGATGAACAGACAGCGAGAAGCGACTTTAATTTTTACCCGACTACGGTAAAGCCAAAGGAGAGTTATATACTGTGTATTTGCAATTCTACCTACAAAAGAGTAGTACTTATTATTCTCATACGAATACTCAATGGTTATACCGTATTCAATAGTAGGTTCGGTACTTTTTTTATAACCGGTGAAAGTGATTATGTCGAACTCGAACAGACTAAAATACACGCTGTCTATGGGTCTTTAATTGCCGTAGGTGAGATTATACAAGTACAGCGTACGCCACAGAAGTCGTGATAACAAATTAGTTCCTATATTAAACACAAGAAAATGAATCGAGTAACTACCGGTAGATGGCGATAGTAGTAGCGATTTACTCACTAAATGAGACGAGTTGACGTTTATTTGTTAAAATAATTGCAATCAAGTTGTACTGCGTTATTTTATATAAGTACATTTAGTAAAGGGGGTAACGCAGTTTAGTTATTTCAAGGTCATATTATTATTCAATGAATTCAACATGTTACAAGAAAAGTACCTAACTGCATCCCGCTCGCGTCCAACCAGTGAAATTAACTTAATTAACTTCCAGCTGTGGTATTTCCAAGCGATATGGGATATGGGATTCTGTTGTATGCATGAATATGGCTGTTTGCACTGGTCTGATCGTGCCTCGGAGAGCACGTTGAGCCGTCGTCGGTCCCGGTTGCCATACAAACATCTATGGGGGTCGTTATGTAGGTGGTTATGTGGTAGTTGGAGCCCTCAAAAGTCCAACCACTCTAACTTGGAACTTCGATATCGCCATTGGTCATTGGACCATTGGTTGTGGAGGTCAGATGGCAGTCGCTTCACGGAAAATATCGAAGTTCAGCCGCATCACAGTTAGACTGGAAAGCCGACCCCAACTGAGTTGGGAAAAGGTTCAGAGAATGATGATGGGATATGGGCCTCTTCAAGAAGGGTATTAGGTTTCTACAGAGTCACATACAACTGACGATATTTCCTGTGCAACCTAGGGACTAGTTACCGTATTATAGATGGGCTCCGTGACGTTACCCCCCAACCCCGGGAGGCCCAGCACTCATGGAGGACGGAGGTCGTTAAGCAACATGAAATCGCAAAATGAATAAGTTACACTTTTATTATTTAGGTCACGTCAATTTGACTTCACCCCGCCTAATAGTAACCTGATGGTAAAGTCTCACGAATGAGGGTCACCATTACAAACACGTAGAGTGTTACAATGGTGACACTTAGCTTGACGGCTTCACATCCCGCTTAAAGGACCCGGGACTGTAGGCTTTTAATGCTTATAACTCGACTGCGGCTAATGCCTAATCACAAGATATACAGCCCTAATTCCCCGCCAAAATATTCCTGGTAAAGGTATTTGTTGCCACATCAACGGTAGGTACTACACAATTCGCAATAACTCCCAATAGGTACATAATTCTAGGAAGGATTTCTGACATGTATCAAATCACGAACGTCAATGCAGACGTTTTACGATTGGCTATTTCGTACGGTATTCGGAAACTGATGACGTATTCAGTTGCGGACGTAATCCATTTCTATGAAAGCAGTTAAATATAATACAGGGTTACTGTTTTCAGAATTCTAATGGCAATTTCCTTGGCCTTGAGGACAAGAGATATTCTTTGAATGATAGAGCTGCAATATTTCATCCTTACACGTGTTCCCATCTACTTGAAAGAGTCTGTTGGGGCTGTCAAGGTATGGTACCTACGACGTCATTCTAAAATGGTGGACGCTGTTTTTAAGACTGCACCTCAGTTTACCATTAAGCGGGGTGCAGTCAATCGAACCGACCGCTTAATGTGCTTTCCAAGGCAAGCAGGAAATATCAATGTGTTAAGAATGATCATCATGACTGTCGGGAAAATACTAATTAATTTTGTAGTAATATTAAATAGCTATTCGTTTCAAAATGAAATGTGTGGTGGTAGTAAAAGCGAATGATACTCAAGTGGCTCGGGTCCGATCCCCGCTTAGTGCAGACATTTGTATTCACAGTATTCACAGTAAATATGGCTTTTTGCATAGGCCTGGTCATGCAACATGTTGCCATAAGGTCATAATATTATGGCTTTCGTTACCGGTAATTGAAGCCCTAAAAAGTCCAACAAGTAGTCTAACTGCAGAAGCAGAACTTCAATATCGCCTACCTATAGGTTGTGGAGGCCGGATGGTAGTCACTTCACATTGGCCTGGGGGTGATAGGTTGAGCCGTCTGTCACCCTAGCAGAAGCAGGCCGCGACGGTGGCGCAAAATGCGCCTCCCCATACCTAGGGACTAGACGGGGACACCGTGGTCCCTACACCCGAAGGGAGTCATTTCGAAAGAGAGGACTCCGGGTCTGCCGGGGTGCGAGGGGTTTGTTGTCTACTATCTCAATTCCGGCAACTAAAGACCCAAAGTCGGCCGTCCCCAACTGGCAGTCACTTCAAAGTAAATAGTGAAGTTCAGCCACGACACTGTTATTCTGGAAAAAAGCTAACTCAGTACTCCTTGGCGACAGCTTCGGATGCGACCGAGATTTACGCACGGATGGTGATGATAATTCACAAATTTTAATTCGGGTCTGAGATATAGAGCTATATACCAAAATATACCTACTTAAGTACAACTATTAAGTAGGTATATTTTGGTATTAATTCCTGGCACCGTTAAGTCCTGGAATTCCTTACCGTGCGCGTTTCCTTCTTCCTACAGTCCCGGGTCCTTTAAGCGGGGCGTGAAAAAGCACTGATGAGGCCGTCAAGCTGAGCGCCACCGTTGTAGCACTGAACGTGTTTGCAATGGTGACCCTCTTTCATGAGGCTTTACCTTTAGCTTAATATCAGGCGAGGTGAAGTCAAATTGACGTGCCATAAACGAAAAAAAAATATTTCGAAGAACCAGAGAAATTCAATATCTCTTTAGTAACATTCAATTCACGGAAAAGTAGTTAATTGTTCAAGTTAGGTATAGTTCATAGAATAGCTAAGTATATTTAATTAGTTGAATCTGAGATTGAAGGTCAAGTGCCGGACGGACTAGGGTTCTGTCTGTATAAATTAAATATATTCTTGATAGTTTCACATTATTGATAACGCACTTATTACTTCTAGAAGGTTTACCTACATTGACAGTCTTCAAAGCCGCAAGGCGAAACCGGTTAGGTACCTACAATAAGTTCCATCAAGTACCATCAAACAACAGCATAAATAATTTTGGTAGTTTCTACAACAGTATTATACAAGGTATTAGAGAAATGGTATAAAAAAATTACCAGCAGTTACCAGGAGTACTAGTAACACCTTGTAAATAATGTATAAACGTGCGATATCTTACAAATTTATAAATCTGTGGGTGTGTCATTAACCTCAAAAAGTGGGATCAAATTCGCCCCAAACAATTTTCATATTATTTCATTGTGTACAGTTCTATTGTTATCCTTTTTGTTCAAGCTTCTTTTCTATACCTCTCGTGATGTTATATTAATAATTCATTCTACGTAAAAGGTCTGTACCGAGGTTCAAATATTAATTAAAATTTGTAGCACGTTATTCTTTAATCGCAGATTAAATTAAATGGTTTTTTGGTGGTCCCAAGGACCATAAAACCAAATTGGTTGTATGGTCGTTGGATGGCCCCGTATGTGGTACAGTCCAAAATGGCAGCTCAGTTATTAATAAGGACGTCGAAAAAGAAATAGGAAATCGTCCATTGTAAAACATTTCTGTATTTCAACAGCACATTAAATTAAAAGGCGCGTCTCACTCTAGAGATGCTACTACTCGTATCCGGCAAATTGTCCAATATCTAAATTGTCGGTTTTTTTCGATAATTACTGTTTTGAAAATTTAAGAAATTAAATCTGTCATATTTAGTGTTATTTTTATTTTATAATTTGGTCCCTATTTTTAAATAAGACACGTCAATTTCACATCATCTCGCATGATGATTACCTGAAGGCGAACTCTCAAGAACGAGTAGTCACTATTACAAACACGTACATTGTAACAGGTGGTGCTCAGCTTGACAGTCTCATTAGATACATCTTCACAATCTGCTTAATGGACCCGGGACAGTAGGAAGAAGGAAACACGTTAGCTGGTAAAGAATTCCAAGACTTAATGGTGTCGCAAGCCTCACCAAACCACTACATTCTTAATGGAATATTTTGCACCGTATACCTACACCGTATCTCAATATTTACAGATGTATTTTCTGAAACGGCATCACCACGGAGGTCCTGGAGATGGCGTTACATTACATCCTACGTCATGATCACCTGATCATGACTACGGAGAGAACGTTGGAATCATTCTAAATAAGTAATGAAATAACAGCCAATATCGCGATAGAATCCGTAAAAATATCCGGATATTATATTTCACGGAAATTCGTGGGTCTTTAAATAGGTTCCGTGTAGAGAGCCTCTATACAGAAGAACTCTATGCTATATTTTTTTTGTCGATAGGCTACATCCTCATACATAGATATTTTAAATTTGATCAAACATACTTATCCCAGATATCCGGCAAATTACAACATACTCTGGCGATCCGATATCCAGCAACATGACTACAATCTACAACTCTATTTGAAATACGACCAAGTAATTGAAAGATGTTTCGTAATGATTAATATTTGTTATTAATTCACTGTAACATTTTTATTGTTCACTCCTAATTCTGTTTTCTGAGAAAAGAACAATTTGAATAATTGGGATTCTTTTCACATTTAAATTAGCTGTTGTCGCGACGTTTTTCTATGAAATTGTGAGAAAAACAAGTCTAGTATTAAATCCCTGATATTGAAATAGATTTGAAACGTGTCTATTCTTTGAAGAATCTTATTGAATTAGATCCACCCACGGCACCCACACGTCTTTGTACGTCGATATTCTGAAAAGACAATGTTTCACAAATACATTGTAGCATACATACTTCCTCGATTTAGCGATATTAGTCAGAATCGTCGTTGCGACGGACCTTTAATGGCAGGTATTGGCGTCAAATAATATAATCTCAGGAATAGATAAAAAGAAATGTTTTTTTATCTACGACGCGTTTGTTTGACTGTAGTTTGACGGCCTCATCAGATACTTTTTCACACCCCGCTTAAAGGACCCGGGACTGTATGTAAACCTAGACCTTGAGAGTCATTCTGCCAGTCGAAACAAGAGACAAAATCATCCCGCAATAAGAGACTTGCACGTACCTGTGACAGTTTCTGCCAGTTTCTTTCTACTGAGCCAGCTTGGCTGTCTGGACCTGTTCTGGAAATGTAAAATTATGCTCCACACACGTCCTTTTCTTTTAAATATGATATTCACGTCGGAGGTAGAGCTTCTCCCCTCTCCTTTCCTCCTCCCCCCTTCTCTCAATGATCAGCAGCACGAATGTGACGCCCCTGGGGTTGCAAACTTCCATAGGCCACGGTAACCATTTTCCATCAGGAACTTCATTTGGTGGTACGAGTCATCATTATATTTGACTAGCTCCCGATTACATTTACCTCCTTAGAGGTAAAGCCTCCAGGAATTAAAAGAAAAATAGCACCGGTAGCTTAGTGGTTAAGGAGTTGGTCCTACGATCCGGAGGTCCCGGGTTCGAACCCTGGCCATTACACTAACGTCGTGAACCCTCACAAGCCATTAAGCTTATTTGGAAGGATTAGAAGGCATATTAGTAATTTAAGTATAATGGAGGGGACGTAGTAAGCCTTCCTGAAGAGCGAAACCTATGCTCGGGCCCTCTTCGTGAGTAGCGGCGATGCCGTGAAACAAATTACTACACCACAATGGCAACTCAAAAATGCCGTTGATTCGACAAGAAGAAGTAATTTCAGTTGTGAATATTGTTATGAAAGAAAAAAGCCATTCTAACATGCTTATTATTACTGACAAAATTACTTGTAATCTTGGACAAAAATGTACCTATTCATATATCTTTTCATTACATTTTATTCAGATACATGAATGGGCATTCATTTTCACATAATACCCTTCCCAGTAGGGTGGGATAATGCCACCCTTATTTCTGACTTTTATATAAATTGTTCTTAGAATTTATTATGATGTGCAGATGTCTTTTTGTCGGTTTGTTCCTGAAGCATTATTCTGAATGATATTTGAGCTTTAAACGCACTCGTAGTGTGAGAACACGGTGGATTGCAACTGATTAAGTATATATACAATGGCGGAAAAATGGTATCGCTCACAACAATAGCCCTAGTAATTTTCCACCAACCTCGACAATGGGATCCTAGTGGCCGGAGGCACCTGTATCAGATTTCATTCGTCAATCAGCAGAGGCCTAAATCCATTTTTTTTTTAGATTTTGGGGATTGTTTTATGCCTGCCTGGTCTCATTCGGCTAACTTAAATCTTAATTTGATGTTCATGGAATATCTCATCTACCAATAAAATCGAAAGCTAATAGCTGTCACATGACCAAGACGTCTCCTACTCAAAAATTGTCATTTTGAGAAGTTGGCATTATGAGAATTCTGGTCACCCGCGTAAAAGGTATTTTGAGAGGATTTTGGCATTATGAGAAGTTGCACAAGTAAATTGTTATTTTGCCAGCAGCGGTTGTCTGATAAACAGGAGACGGCCTCGGTGATAAACAGGTTATTGGGAGGGGCTCGATTTTCCTTCCGACGCACAGTACCAGAAACGCAAAATACCTTTTACGCGGATGACCAGAATCACATTTCGCGAATTACCAGACACGCAGATGACCTGATACGCATATTACCAGATTTAGTTTCGCAAATTACCTGATACGCATATTACCAGATTTAGTTTCGCAAATTACCTGATACGCATATTACCAGATTTAGTTTCGCAAATTACCTGATACGCATATTACCAGATTTAGTTTCGTAAATTACCAGATACGCATATTACCAGATTTAGTTTCGCAAATTACCAGATTACTAACACTATGGACTGTTGTTGATGAATGATGAAGATTTATTATTATTACTAGCTGTTGCCCGCGGCTCCGCCCGCGTGGAAGTCGGATCGCGCGTGTCATCGCTTCAGGTCGAAAACGATCTACAGCTTATTTTTATAGCAAACATTACTGTAAAATATATTATTCCTACATAGATTTGTGTACAATTTTAGCAGTAATGAAATAAAAGTCAAAATCATTTACCTGTTTTGTATTGACCATTAAAGCGACACTTAGAAAACGTAAAAAAAATATAAAATTTATGTTTAGCAAATTAGCATTACCGATTACAGTTTGAAACGTGGCCCTGTTCTGAGAAGACTCCGGTAAGAAATTAAGCGGGCTGTTTTTGGTCTATTTACAAACATTTACTTATTCTAATTGAAATTTTTGTTTTGAGTAGTAACATGGTTAGGCAGTTCATGTTCAGCTCTTTCCTCTGTCGATTCTTGAGAACGCGCATAATAATCTCATTCTTTTAGAGTTTCTTGAATTTTGGGATAAAGAAGTTCTTTTTTTAGGTGGCATGTTAATATAAAGAAGAAAATGAGTAAGTATGGATTAAAAGAATAATTAATGATCTAGGAATGAATGATGCGATGTCGAGCTAAAAAGTACGTTTCGTAAGCAGTCGAAAAAATTATGTTATTGTAGTATTTATCAGAAGCCTGTTATTTAGGTAGGTATTTATTTGGATTGGAAGTAAAGAAGTAAGTAAAGTAAAAGTACTATTAGTATGGAATGGAAATACAATTATTTATAATTAGTGATTTACGATGAATGATCGCGCTGAAAAGCACGATTTGAAAGCAAGGCAAACGGATACTTCCGGATCTCTCTGTATTCCTATTCTACACACATAAAAAAAAGTTTGCGATCAATGGCATAAGCTCCTAGAATTCTTTAAATTTAACTTTATCAAGAAAAAATTATGTTGTATGCCTGTACCTTGTTTGAAATTAAAATATAAAACTATTTTTTATTATTTATTCAAAAAAATTGAGCCATTTATCATAATGCAATTGTGATAGAAATTTCATAGAAAGAAAAAGACTGTTTAATTAAACTTAAACTACAATTTATTATTAAAAGGTGTAAATTCAATATAAAGTAACGCCTCCCCTGGCTCGAACACATGCGGAGATCATCCTGGGCATGCTGAGGATCATGTTATCCAGCATTTCCTGGGGTAACATATCCCATTCTTCAATAGCGGCTTCCCTGAGCTCTGGAACTGTCTGGGAATGTGACTCACGGTTCCCTACAGCTCGTTTAAGAGCATCCCACGCGTGCTCTATTGGGTTTAAGTCGGGCGAGCCGGCAGGCCAGTCTAATCGTGTGATATCGTATTCTTGAAGAGCAGCATTGACTTGTTGAGCTCGATGTGCGGGCGCATTATCATCGACCAGTACAAATTGGTGCCCATGGTTTACTCGGAATGGTCTGACTATATCATCAATAGCAACTGCTTTGAGTACATGTCTGCTGTCATGAAGCCCCGATACGGGATCAAAGGCATTCTAGCTCCAATCATAATGCCACCCCAAAAAGACACCGATTTTCCGCCTTGCTGAACTGTTCCAGTGGCAGTTCTTTGTCTTTCACGGTCGCCTGGTCTTCTCCAGACACGGACACGTCGGATGAGTGGAGATTCGGGATTCGTCAACGAAGAGTCAGTTTTGCCAAATGTTTTCTTACTCACCTTCTTCATTTTGCCGAAGTCTAGCCCACTGCAATCTTCGTTGTTGACGTTGCCGGGAATTGAGCGGAGCTCGCCGTGACCTCCGTGCTCGTAATCCAGCCTGGTGCAAGCAATTGCGAACGGTCTGCGTGCTAACTTCAAGCCCAGAGGCGGCCCTGACTTCTGCTTTTATTTTAGTGGCGTTGATTGTGGGATCACGGGCTGCCAGCAATAGCGCTTTTGGGCAGCTGTCAAAACAGTTGGGCGACCGCTGCGGGGTCGGTCAGCTAAATTCTCCATTCCGTGATACCTCTGCAACGGAGCCACGACACAGGATTGGGATATAGCAAGTCTGCGTGCTATTACTCTCGTGGTGTAACCTTCTTCCCTCAAAGTTACTATTTTAGCTCGTAAAACCTCTGATAATCCTCTTGGCATTTTTTCAATCACAACTCTACGCGAAAAACATCTTGAATCAGATTTCTGAATGAGCGTAAGCTAGGACTGAAAGCCTTTTTGTAAGAAAAAACAATTGAACGGTGTCATTGTTTTGTGTTCTAATTCTTTATTTAGAAATAAAGAATCTAAAAAGAAGAATAAATCATAATATAATCTACAGTAACAAAAAAGATTTCAGTTTTTCAAAGTGATCGCAAACTTTTTTTGATGTGTGTATTCTGTAGTGTTAATTGCGTTAACTGCTAAGCAAGAGAAGCAAAGCATTTAATAAAAAAAATTAAATTATTATATTAAGATATGAAATAAAAGAAACTATTAAAAACAACATAAACAACCAATGCTCAGAATAATCTGCAGTTTAGTAAGGGTGCAACTAATATCATCATCATTCCCTGAACCTTTTTCCCAACTCAGTTGGGGTCGGCTTTCCAGTCTAACTGTGATGTGGCTGCCATCTGACCTCCACAACCAATGGCGATATCGAAGTTCGAAGTTAGACTGGTTGGACTTTTGAGGGCTCCAACTACCCGTAACGACTGTCATAGATGTTTGTAATACAAACATCTATGTCTATACAAACTTTGTATGGCAACCGGGACCGACGGCATAACGTGCTCTCCGAGGCACGAACAGACCAGTGCAAACAGCCATATTCATGATTATCACTTTTTGCACTGGGGATCGAACCCGCGCCCCGTGCGTAGCATTTGCATGCACTACCGCCACGCCACGGAGGGTGCAACTAATAAATTCGTATTAATCATTAGAATTTAGATCGCATACGGCACCTATTACAACTGCAGGTAGTGACTATCTTACGGAGAATCTTAACACCGAGTGTTGTAAAATGACGTCACTTGAGGAGCGCCATCTATTGATAAATGTTGGAATTTCATTATAGTAATGGTATAACGCTGTTTGAGTTGAACGCAATTTTTTACTGATATTTTTTTTATTAATATTTGCACGCCTTGGTCGCAAAAACTACTGAACGGATTTTGTTGCGGTTTTTTTTTTATTAGAAAGGTCTTGCTTAGACTCAAAATTTGCAGTATATTTGGTTGTAATTGGTTAAGTAGAACCGGAGATATGACCAAAAACAACCTATAAACGAAGCGCAGGCAAAGCCACGGGTATCAGCTTGTATAAAAAGTAGCCTATATGTTGCTCAGAACTATGAACTATAATCGTACCAAGTTTGATCAAAATCCCTCCAGTAGTTTTTGATCCATGCGTGCACATACGGACAGACAGACAGACAGAAAGACAAAAAAAATTCTGATTGCATTTTTTGCATTAGTATCGATCACCAATCATCCCCCAATAATTATTTTGTAAATATATTCAATGTACAGAATTGACCTCTCTACAGTTTTATTATAAGTATAGATATAGATTTCTCTTTATTCATAAATATAAAATGACATTTCTAAATACATATACAAAAACATATATTAAAAAATAGTAGTAGCCCACCGGTATCGGGTACAAAGACCAAGCTACCGGTGGTTAAAGGGCTCATAATACGTGCCGTGTCGAGGAGTACCGCCTTCTGTATCAGGCCCTTAACCCAACCGCCTAACGCGAGCCTCTTGAGATGTTGGTCGAGGCTCTTGGCAATCAGTCCGTGAACCGATACGACTATCGGAACAATAATTGCCGAATCCACATCCCACATGTCGACAACCTCGTGAGCCAGATCCAGATATTTTATTTGCTTATCTTTTTCGGCTTTCACGAGATTCTCATCATGCGGGATCGTGATATTGATAATTATTGCGCGGCGTTCTAATCGATTTATCCTCACACACGGCCTACCACACAATGGCCGTGTGTGAGGCGTGTGACGGTCAAAGGACGGTTAGGCCGGACCATTGGTGCGGATTCCAGCCAAACATCCAAAGTGCTCAAAAGTAATCATTTTCATTATTGAAAAAAAAAAATAGTGTGATATAAATCACCACAACCATAACAAAAGTTTTTCATGGCATTCAGGTCATCCACGTATAAGGTAATTTGCGTGTCTGGTACTATGCGTAATTTTTGCATCCTGGTAATTTGCGTAATGGAATTCAGGTTATCCACGTATCAGGTAATTTATATAATCAAATTCTGGTCATCCGCGTAAAAGGTATTTTGCGTTTCTGGTACTGTGCGTCGGAACGTCGATTTTGGTTGAACCCTATACTTCCGACCGATAATGAAATATCACATTTATTACCATACATACAAAAGTCATTCGTAGGTATTCAAAACTATATAACAGATGCATAACAGCTAAATAAATGACCATGAACGAGTTGTTTTACTTGCGTACCACGAATCATTCCCGTAGCAGTTTGTATGAAACACAATAATTTACACACTACTAAGAATTGATTGTTTGTGTTATCAGTTTCCAAGTTGATGTCGTCTCGAATGCTTTCCTAGAAATATACAATTTCGTTTTAAAATATAACGTTTATCGTTTTCTCGTTTGTTGGTGACTGTGGTTAATGAATGTTAACTTTTGTTACGCCTGGATGTCCCCGAAGGAGGAAAAATATTACTATATTTTAACTGCCATAGGACACACATATAGGTACTATACACATTGGTTTGAATGCAATAGGAACAACTTATGTGGCACGTTTGACCCTTTATTCGCAACGAGTCACACTGCATCCTGTCACACTTACTTCACCTCACCTAATGGTAAGCTGAAGGCAAAGTCTCAGGAAAGAGGGTCACCATTACAAACACGTACAGTACCTACCTACTACATTGGTGGCACTCAGCTTGCGAGCTCAACAGTTGCTTTTTCACGCCCTGCTTAAAGGACCCGGGACTGTAGGAAGAAGGAAACACGTGCGCCGGTAAGACCTGACTACGTCAGTCTTGCCATGCCACCTCCACCGGGTCCCGTAGGAGGGGTAGACCCCGAAGTGGAAGAGAAGAAGCCAGAAAGCAGACCCCGGACTCAAGGTTCGGATGCGACCGGGACTAACGGATGATGATGATTATGATGAATATTGTCAAACTACTTAGCAATACAATTTTTGCAAGACAGTCTGCGATGCTCTTACAAGAATTAAGTATGTAGGTGTTATGTATATTTATATATACATATATATATTAACTGTTGCCCGCGGCTCCGCCCGCGTGGACTTCTGATCCCGTTCCCGCTGCTCCGCTGGGTATGAAAAATAGATGTTGGCCGATTCTCAGACCTACTCAATATGCTCACAAAATTTCATGAGAATCGGTCAAGCCGTTTCGGAGGAGTATGGCCACGAAAACTGTGACACGAGAATTTTATATATTAGATGTATGATAATGAAACTCAATGTTTCGATTAATTATTTATTTATTGCATTACCAATTTGTCTATCCAATTCACTGAGAAAGCTATAAAAAGCCACACACATCAATACTGCGAAAACAAAACAAAACGTCAAAATATGCACATTTTCTTTCATTATTGAAGTGTCAGAGATGCTGTCAGCGTCCTGAAATATAACAATAATTTACCATGAGTGCGAAGGTTTATCAATAAAAAGTAAAGGCTGTTGGTACTATAATTTAAAATATTATAAAAATTGTCGACAGTCTGTGGTGTAGCGGTAGTGAACGTGAATGCTAGAAGGCGTGAGTTCTATTCCCGGGATTTGCAAATACTTGTATGCATGAATATGGCTATTTGCACTGGTCTGGTCGTGCCTCGGAGAGAACGTTAAGCCGTCGTCGGTACCGGTTGTCAAATAAATGGTTTGGCAGTCGTTACTCATCGGCAGTCATTTATTTTGGAAACATGTTTTATACTATGTAGTGATGATGATAATCTGTGACTTTTTTTTAAATAAAATATTTTTTTTAAATTTATTGTTTATGTTCCATATAATAACATCCTTGAACATAATCGCGTATCGTCTTTAAATTGTCGTTTTGTAAATGAGTCTTTTTATGAATTAGCCGTTTGACGAATTCGTTCTTTTCAGAATGAACCATTTCGCGAACTAGAGTTTCTAAGAATAGCCATTCATGAATTAGTCGTTTCTCATTTCGCAAATTATGTATTATGCGACAAAACGTGTCGCATAATGCCTTATTCGTGTTTAAATGGTACAGGATACGCGGGTTGAAAATTCTGTGAAGAGTAAAATTGGTGTAATCAATTCTTAAATGTTCTAGTCTATAGTGAGTAGATAAACGTCTGCTAACGGTGAATAATAAAATTGTATCTGGCATCAGTGTTTCGACTAAACATTAGCATATAACTTAATTTGGAAAGGTTATCGGACATATCGATCTTAAAAATAAGCAAAAAGATTGATTTTACATTTAAGTGTTTTTGATAGAATAAATTTCACATAGTGTTCGAAATAAATTCCTTAAAAGCGTGGGAAATATTTTTTTCATAAAACGTTGGAGTTATTCACATTCTAATGGTACTTATTACTTTATTTCTGCTTAATCAATAAACTTATCTTGTTTATTACTGTTAATGCGAATCTTTCGAAGAATCGATTCGAGTTCGTTAGTCAATCATATGAGAACCAGCGTGGGAAGCGTCGGTAGCTTAGTGGCTTTACGATCGAGAGGTCGCGGATTCGAATCCTGGCCATCACACTACCGACGTGAACCAACTCCTAACACAAGCTATTGAGCCTAGCTGGAGGGGTTAGAGGGAATAATTGCATTTAGGGACTATTCCGTTAAGTTCTATTAGTTCAGTTCTACTGATAGAACTACACGGAAAAATATTCCGATTAGTTCAACTGTTAACTAGTATATTCCTTATAGTTCAACTATTATGTTTATATGTTTACAATTTTAGTTATGTTGATTTGATGGTATAATTTAATCAACTTAATAAAATTCGAAACGTGTGTGGAGTAAGTTAAGTAGATCGGATACGTAACGAAGTGATACGCAATATGACTGGAGTGAATGAAAGTGCTAACGTTAAGCTGGAAAAGGGCGTGCTCCGACGGGTTGTACATGTTCAACGAATGAGTGTTGAGCGATTGACGAAGAATAGCTGTTGATCAAAAGTAAAGGGTAAAAGGAGTCGGGGTAGACCACGACTTACATACGAAAACCACGTGAGCAGACTTCTCACGGACGGTCCCCGTCAGGGACCCAGCGTGAAGATAGATAGATAGATAGATTAAAATTAAATAAGGATATGAACATCTGAAAAGCGACAGAACGCAGCTTAAATAAATGTACGTTGTCAAAATAAAAAAAACTATCGTAAGTAATTTTTATTAACCCCTACCATTGGAGCAATTAAAACTTGAAATTGTTAGCGTAAAGTTTCCAAGAACAGGGGAATTGTTAGCTCCTTATTAGCCAACCCCATTTGAGCATCCAAAATGATATCATCGTTCTTAAGGCTGTTAATGTCTCTTGATTTTATTAGTATTTGGTGCTCTATTTTTATATATTGTGTGATTTGAAACGACGCATCTTTATGTGTAATACGTTCAATAATTGCATTATGTTAATGTCAGGTTTACGTTTGCTGTTTTTATTTAAATATGTGTTCCATCCTTCTACAGTGTTTGTCGTTCTGTGTCTTTCGCCATGTACGCTCCAAATTTTAATAAATTCATCACTTGTTAGCCAGTAATTTTCCATATAAGTTATTAGAGGTTGCAATTTTACATCTTTATTATTTAGTATAATTATTTTTCCCTTTATGTATTCCCATCCTTCCCTGATGCAATCAGAAGGCAATAAAGGGAGAACATTACATAATTGTATTATTTTCCTTGTATTTTTATTTTTCATAAATCCCAATTCTTTTCCTTTATATTAGTAGAAATATACGGAAAATTATTCCGTTTAAATCTACTACTAGAAATGGGATAGAACTAATCGGAATATTTTTCCGTGTAGTTCTATCAGTAGAACTGAACTAATAGAACTTAACGGAATAGTCCACTTTTAGTTGCTAAAATTCTAAAAAAGAGATACACGAACAGATCTGGATGAGATTATGCACGATGATAGGCCAAGATTCTACTAATTGTCAAGTAATATTAAATGTTACATGGAATTTTAGACCTTACTGCCATACTGACAAGCGTGAATGAATGTTTAGAACGAACGTGTAGAGTGAATGAAACGATATAATGAACTCTTTTTCATTTACTTTTAAACTTTTAGTACGTGGAGATAAAACCTTAAATTAAGTTTCTGTGATCTCAGTGGTTTGACAATGGTTAACAATTAGTAGGTTGTGCATAGATACTACTTTTAACCTGGGAAATAGTTTCTATGGATTTACGCGATCAGAGCCGCTGGCAATATATACCTACCTATAATAAAAGTTAACAAACCGGTAGTGATGCGACGAGAAGACCCTCAGTCCAAGGAAGCAAATCTTGGTTTAAGGTACTTCTGTCCAAATGCATTCCGGCTGAAGGCGACCTCTGAAATAGTTACCAATTTTTCTTATAATCTTACGTGTTCACCAATGTTTAAAACACGTTATGACAAGTTGCATTGTCATAAATTCCAATGAGAACACAAATATATGTTAAGGTTTTAGACTTGTTTACAACTTGTTAGAGACAGTCTCAATACATGTATAAAACAAGTTATTGAGTCTGACAGGTCTTAAAATGTTTGACAAATCTCCAACCAGTTTTGTATGAATTCATGTTGTTTCTTGGTAAAAACGAAGGTAAGAGGAAGCTTGTGAAGTTTTTAAGTATAGAAACAGATTGTGGAATGTTGTTTGCCTACTTCGGAGGAATAATTAATACTTACGTATTATTGTAATTGTAACTGTATAAAAATTAAACTAGGCACTCGTCTCTCTTAATTGCATGAAAATGAAAAAGGAGGTTTTAACTCACCTGATGATTAACAGGATAAACCACAGCAGGGGCCTGGTAGAATGCAGTTGGGTCCACATCCACCCGTTGTGGGGCAACAGCCCTTAGAATACAGGCAGTACCCACCACTATGAGCTCCTCCGACATATCCACCATAGTATACAGTCATTGTGCTGTATTTTGTATATATTTTTTACTATAATTAGAAATTTTATACAAAAATTTGTAAATACAACTGAATTTTAATAATGTAAGCAATGTAGTGTGAAACGGATTCTGATTTCAAAAATAAGAACTTTTTGAAATTTCAGCCAGTACGATGAATGCAGAATAACCGTTCTCTAAAGAGAATAAAATACATATACCTAATTCCTTTTTGGTCTTATTTTCATGGTGCCATTAATTTTCGATCTCTAAATACGCATAGGTACACGATTTTTGGGTGTCTTTTAAGGTGGACGAGCTTGAATACACAAATCATGGATTACAACAAAACAATTGGGTTCAAAATACATGGCTGGAGGTAAGTATTATACGAGTATATTGTGTGTTGTATAATCGAACTAACCATTATATGAATGTCATCGCCATCAATGTCATCAAATCGTGCTAATTTGATTGACTTTGATGTGCAATAAGTGCCTCGTAGAACATGCATATCTGTCGGACCCAGTTACACCCGAAGCAGGCCATCTCGTAATGACCCTGGATCGGCCGTGGTGCGAGGGACTCCGACATAACCACACTCACCGGCTCCCGGTGAATGTGCTACCGAGGCGATTTTACGCACGAAAAAAAAGAGAGTAGATACCTATATTTAGTTTTAAAACAAGTTTTTCACCGTTTACCGCTTATACTCCAGCTCCTACATGGCCATGGCGCTTACAACAACATGGAAATATCGAAAACTGCAAATAAAAGTTAAATATCCCGATGGCTCTCATAGTAACATCGATTAATGTGTTATGTGTGTGGTATCTATATGAGTTTAGATGAAAGACAGATGAAACGTGGACACGAAGAAGTCAGACTCACAACTTACAAGCCCTACATAGATAACAAATTATAATTATCTTAATTATCCGGTGTTATAGTATCTTATTATACAGCTAAACTATTTAATTATACAATCGATTAGCATTAAATTAACTTGGTATATAGTTAATTAAGTGATATTGAATTAATACGATAGGGAACCGTTAATTTAGAATATTACTTAGTTACTATAAATTCGGAGAATTACTTAATAGAGATTTTAATGACCTTAATATAGATTAAGAAGTCTTCTGATTGACCGTGCGGGTTTTTTTGGGTTCTATTGAGACCATGGTTGTTTAGCAGAGTCAGCATAATGGGGTTCAAATGGTTATTCTGGTTTAACTGAGAAACTTAGTGGTTTAACTCACAAAAAAAATCATAATTGTTTTTGTTGCAAAAATCTTTATTTTTTGTCGAGTAAGTTTAGCCGTAGAATGAAAAAAATATGTATATACAGGATGGAAATTTTTACTCTAAATACTGGAAATAGCAAATGGCCCAAGTGTTAGGTGACGATGACACAAGTTCCATGATTTTTGTTCATCCAAAAAGATCGAAGTGCCGCATTCACTTCAAAATCAAAAAGCACCAATCACAAGCACTGAAAAAACGAGACATATACCTACGTAATACTTTTGTCTTGAAATCAGACCGAGCTGAAATGTTGCGGTGCCTCTCTATTCTTTATCTTCCGCAATGACAGTCACAATCAAAGTTGTATCGATGTGACTGTACATGAAGTCATATCGATAAAAATGAATCAAGCCCAAACAGAAGGTAGTTGCTGTAAGCGTTGAGGAGTTCCCTTGACTAACTATCGGTTCAATCATGAGATCGAATCAGATCTTATTGAAATATGGTTTAAAAATACGTAAAAAATATGTTCCCCGGTTTCTCTAGGATACTTACTTTCATCAGATTATTTTATTTTATTTATGGCACGTCAATTCGACTTCACCTCGCCTGATGTTAAGTTGAAGGTAAAGTCTCATGTAAGTCTTTCCAACAAGCTGAGAATCATCAAAATCGGTTCATAAAATGACGTAGATGTTCGCGATTAATGCGAAACCTCCTCCTTATTAAAATAAGAATAAAAGAAACTGGCTGATAAGACTGCATTAAAAAAACAATTAAAAATGATAATAAAAATGATAGATCGACTTTGACAGTTCATTCTCATTCACACGCTTTTGACATAAAACACCGAAAAAGTACAAAAAAATTACAAAGCCGCATAAAAAAGTTAAAAAAAATTACTACAAAATGCCCATTCAGTACGGATGTTATCGTGACTTCAATATCGGAACATTTAACAGATGTCCAGGGGCAGCTGAGGCGCCAAAGCTGTACCTCGGTCCGTCCTGTGTCCAGGGATGTTTCTGTACAGGCCCATGTTACAACTGCCATGGGAATTTTACTTAAGTTTTTGTAAACTGTCAAGAATAGCTTTTGTAATAAATGCGTTAAAGAAATGTTTGTTTTTCTGTTATTGACAAAATATTGACTAAGTACTTATTAATACCTGTTAATAAGGATACTAATAAGTATTTACTTACTATTAGTATCTACTTACCAATATCTACTATTAGTACGTACTTAGTACTAATTATAGTCTCAGCACGCTATGATGCCCTTTTTTTTTACAAACTCTCTTAACCATCTTAACCTTCACCCCCCTCCCCCCATCTCTGCAGGGTCGGTAAAATGAGTCTGACAAACATCCATAGGCCACGGTAACCACTTTTCAGCAGGTGGGCCGTGTACTTTTCTGCCACCTAAGTTGTATAAAAAAAAATATAAAGTAAAGACATCAACTATTTTACTTCTCAATTCGACCTTTTTATGAAAAAAAAAGATATAATATCTGGCTGATTGTACGTAATAAAAAAGACAACTTGACTTTGACAGTTCATTCTCATTCACTCAGAGCACCGAAAAAGTACAAAAAAATATTTAAAGTCGTTTAAAAATCTTAAAAATATAATTTCAGAATGCCTACCCAGCACGGATGCTATCGAGACTACAATATTGGAACATTTGCCAGATGTCAGGGGGGATGTGACCAACCAAGGTGCTGCACTGGTCCATCCTGTGTCCAAGGATGTTGCTGCAGTCCCACGGGGCCGTGTTGCAACTGTCATGGAAATTTTACATAAGTTATTGTAAACTGTTGAGATTTTACTTAAGTCTTTGTAACTGTCGAGAATATTTTTGTAATAAATGCGTTAGAGAAACCGTTTTTTTATTGACAAAATATTATTAACCTAATTGATAAAACGAGGATGGATTGTGTGAAACAAGATATGGCAAAGAAGGGAGTGAGTGAGGAAATGATATCCGATAGGAATGTATGGAGGAGAACGACATGTTGCTTCGACCCCAAAGGAAACCAATAGGTAATTATTGGTTTCCTTTGGGGTCGAAGCAACATGTCGTTCTACAAGACAAACCCTAGAACAGGGGGATTATTCCCAACGGACCCCCGGTGTCTGTCCCCTCACGGGGTCCGTTGGGAACTGAAGATAATTTCATGTCCAAGGGACCCCCTTGCCAAGTACATGGGGACCGTTGGGCAAAAGAATTCCCTACGGACCCCAACTCTCCTCCCCCGTTAGTAAAAGAATCGAAAACAGAAACAAAAATATTACAAAAAAAGATTTGATTCATCAAAATTTGTTGTAAGTTTGTAAAATTCGCGCCTTCTAGACTTTAAACTGATACTGTTTATTTATAGTCTTTGCAGGAAGATGATGATGATGATATTATGAACCTAATTTGATATTAATGTTTGAAAATTCCCCTTCGGACTCGTGGCCCCATTCCCCATCTCAACCAGTGGGGCCTCGAGGACTTTTGTCTGCACTGGGCCTTCAGTTCAAATGCACACGGTAAATTGTTATTATATACAGTTCAATTATTATTAGTTGTCTGAAAATATATTATCCCTCAACTTGACGCTCTTCCCACTTAGTTCCTCATTTATAAATGTCAAACGTCCCCTAACAAGTAAGTATGGGAACAAAAATAGAATACGTGGATTCCGAGATTGATTATCGCTAGGTAAAGCCAAATGTGACGTTATTAGAATTAAAGGTATAAAAATAAACAGTAACATAGTATGGGGGACCGTTCGCGGAAGGCAGCGGTCCCCTACACGCTTTCCGTGGAATCGCAACCCGCATCTATAAAAAGCCCTGCCATATCCTGACCTATGGTAATAATTGCTTACTGAATATAGTACAGCTCAGCGTATACTGGTTATAGTTTACTTTAGATAATATGGGTAAAATTGAGGATTCGCCGAACAAGGTCAAAGACCGTCAGGACACGCAATTTACTAGAATAGTATGAATAAAATTACAAAAGTGACATTGCATTGTGTGATTCGAGGAACAAAGGGTGTTCACTTCACACTTCGCCTCGTTTTGGTGTCGGGTTTATAGTTTAGTCACTCGAAGAAATGACTACAATTCACGGAAATAGGCACCTAACTCCTAACTATTGGAAAAATAAGTACGTGAATATAGATTCTAGAATAAACAGGAGAAACTAAGTGACTCATAGGGATACCTTTCTCATAAAAGCCCTCGGATTTTGGATCTTTAGATGCCAGAATGTGAGATTGACATTGCCATATCAGGTGTGGGAACCACGGTCTCCCCATCTTGCCCATAATTATCATCAAAGTCGCTTACAATTATACTCCGAGAAATAGTTCTCATACTTCCCATGGACCTATATGACCTTTATAGATACCTAACCTTTATAGAGGCCTGCATTGCGTCAGTACTATTGTCTTTTGTGAGACTTTTTTTCTTTTTTTTTATCGTGCACAAAATCCCCACGTATACCACCTCCACCAAAACCGATGGAGGTGATTATGTCGGACTCGAACCGACCAAAACGCACGCCGTCCATGGGTCCTTGATTGCCGGAGGTGAGATTATACAAGACATATCTCTCGCACCCCGGCAGATTTGGGGACATCTCTGTTGAGATGACCGTCTTCCCTAAATGTGGGGACCATGGTGTCCCCATCTAGCCCCTGGTTGTCTTTTCTGAGACTTCAGACAAGACTTTCAGTAAGTACTTGACAATTAGTAGGTACACTAGTAATAAGTGGTGGTAAGTTTGGTACAATTAAGTACCAAACTGTGAAATGAATGGCGAACCATTTTCGTCTTTTTCAAATCATTTGTTAGGTCGTCTGTCGTCAAATTGGTTAATGATAAGCTACACCCTGATTAATGATAAGTAGTGATACAGTCCAAAAAATAGTGGTCACCATTACGCACTTTATTCCTGGAATGGCTTGTACCTTGACGGCTTATAAAGACATTTTTCACACCCTGCTAAAGGGACCCGCGATCATTGTCGTAAACCTACTAATTTACTTAATTATTTGGTTTAGATAAAAATAAGTCGGGTTTTCCTTCCTGACGCTATAACTCCAGAACGCATGAACCGATTTCCACGGGTTTGCATTCGTTGGAAAGGTCTCGGGCTCCGTGAGGTTTATAGCAAAGAAAGTTCTGGAAAAATTTCAACAGAAAAGCGGAACAATCATTTTTTACATGGCGAAACGGAGTTCGCCGGGTTTGCTAGTTTGGTATAGATGTATGCGAGCTCCATTAAGACCTTCTTCTGGGTTGAAGTCAATCTCACCTGCAAGTTAGTAAGTTAGTTGCTAGTATTTTTTGTGTTTTTATTTGTTTTGTTTGGTTTATTTTGTATCGCATTTTATTTGTATGTGTCCGCAATAAAAACAATTTACTTTCTTTCTTTCTCTCTTTTCACCTTCTATTTTAACCTGTTTACCTCTCAGGGTTAATAGAGAGCCACGGCGGCGGTAACAATAGAAAGAGTACCTTAGGACGTAATATACAGTGTTAAGCAAATACAGGCGAACACACATATCTAGTAGTATTCATGGTTTGACATCGAATACTGATTGTATTTTTTTAAGTTTTTACAGTTTAATTCGTATTCGAAATTGTATTTTTTTATGATAATATGTAGTGTAGCTGGAGTACTACCAGGGGCCGTCGGCTTCGGAAGTTTTCTCTAACACCCTGTATGAGGTGTGTATACCAATGTACCCTAGGCATTATTATATCTATACCTATTGAAACAGTGAATATTTTTAATTCACCATTGCACCGTCCCCACATGATGACCCTGCCAGGATCGGATGACTCCGGACTCCAGATTACAAACTTTAGATGTAACCTAATGCAATGCGAATGGTGGCGCCTCTGCGGTGGAAAGGATAGACCGAAGAAGTCTTGACAACATACGGAGAACCATGCGTGCTTATGATCTCATTACCATGGACGTCCAATACCGTGTAAAGTGGAGGAGGAAAAGCTGAAAAGAAGACCCTTGGGTTCGAGTTCATCATAGCCTCGTAATGCAATCAGTAAAATGCGTCTTCGTAATGATGATGATAAAATCATAATTCATTACTTCGCATACACATACACGCATTTATCGATTCTGAAAAATCGATCAATCGCTGAACGAATTCCCCGAAGACATGAACGAAACAACGATCACATTATAATCTGTGCTATACTTTATTTTTATGGCTGTTGGAAATCCACGAAATAATTTTACTATACGGTTTCCGGGTAAAGTCATAAACTGCGTAATGAGCGTTAAATACACGAGAAATCCATTAAAAATTCAGGACACACTTGCTCAAGTTGTTATTAAAACTTTGCAAAGCGTTTTAATTTTATTGTAAGCGACTTGTAAATATATTCGACTAAGATTATACATTAGCGTAATATCAGCGACTCCGCCTGCTGTTACCCGATCCATGGGTACCTATTCCACGAATAAAATTATTAGTGTTAATTCTCTGTATTTAGGTTAATTTTCACATCTATTTACAATTTTAGATGATATTATATATGCCGCGGTAGCCTAGTGGCATGGGTAATGGACTGCTGAGACGATGTCTCGGGTTCGATCCCAGGTTACCATGGCACACACCAATGACTTTTCGATGCTTTTCGAAGTTATGTGTGTATTTATCGCAGGCTTATAAGTGCCCGGTTAATGGCAATAGGTTCGCCACCTATTACATTGGGACCTAAACATAAACTGGTGAAATGTGGGTGCTAGCACCTCGGCCTACCCCTTCGGGGATAAAGGCGTAAGTTTATGAGTTTATGAGTTTATGTTATTATATAAAAATATATTATCATTCTCCTGCTCTCACTCTATGTTTATTTGGGGTCGGCGCAACATGTATGCTTTTGCTGCTAGTTACGGTCATGTCCACATTCACTCTTTCCTGGCCATATCATCTCTAACACAATCCATCCATCTCCTGTTAGATCGTCCTTTCTTCTTGTAGCCATGCACTTCCATAGTTAGTGCCTTACTTACGACATTACTTTTGTCCCTACGCACTACATGTTCGAACCAAGACAAACAATGTCCTCGTTGCTATTCCATGATAGGTACTAATTTCAAACATTCTCTAATATAATCATTCCTAAACTTAAATTCTTGTCACACCACTCATCCATCTCAACATTCTCACCTCACCTCAGTTACATGCAGTCATCTTTCATGTTTCACCTTTATGGACCAGCTCTCTGGCCATCCATTCAAGACGGCAGGCCGGTTCAGTCAGCCGGATCTTATGGATTTTCCCGATAAAAGAAGGGGCATTCGTGCTTCATACGTAGTTGCCGTTCTCTGAGCCTGTTCCCAACTAAGTTGGGGTCGGCAGTGAACCGAGATACTTAATTAAATTAAACTAAAATAAATTATAAATAAAAATATATATTTAAAAATATAAAAACAGAGTGCCAATGGTATCGGGTACAGGGACCAAGCTACCGGTGGTTAAGGCTCTAGAAAGAGGACTTCGCCTTCCACATCAAACCCTTAACCCAGGCGGTAGTAGGAGTGATCGCCGTCTTCTCGCTCTCACCGAATGGTACGATGCGCGAGCGGTGCAAAGTGCATCTTCCCATATCCGAGGTTGAATAGGACCACCATGGTTCCTACATTAGGGGAAATGGGTCATCTCAAAGAGATGTCACCGGGCCTGCCAGGGTACGAGAGATATGTGTTATATAATTAATCTCAACTCCGGAAATGAAAGACCCATAGATGGGGTGCGTTTTAGTCGGTTCGAGTCGAACATAATCACCTCCACCGACTTTGGTGTAGTATCACTGGGGATTTTGCGCACGATAAAAAGAAAAAAGGAAAAGGTGTCCAAGCCTTTTAAGGTGGTGGTCGAGGCTATAGGCAATCAGCCCATGGGCTGATACGATGATCGGCACAATGATTGTTGAATCAACACTCAACATTAAGTGCTATTTTTTGTATTTTATAATCCATGCCCAGGTTGCCTGGAAGAGATCACCGTTGTTCACAAAAATCAAAATTTTACCTTCTATAATTCAGTTCCTACAAGTTGTAGTAACAGGGACAGTATTTCTATATTCTGGGAAGGCAACTGCTATATAACCTCCCCATCTCCAATCCAAAAAGCAAGCACGCAGTAGATCCTCTGACACGATACAGGTCATGATGGGCATACTATTTATAAAAAGTGCAATGATATACAAGATGATTTTATAGTGGTTTTGGAAAAAGAATATTTGGTTTCACACACAGTTTCGGTAGCAAAATCGACTGGAAGTTTTAATTTTGAAGAAAAAAAAAATTCACTTTATGTATGGCAATAATGTGCAGGTGAACAGAAAAATGTATGGGACGTGTAAAAAAAAAAATTTTTTTTTCGCCAAATTAGGACTTCCCTACGATTTTACTATCGAAATTGTGCCCAAAATCTTTTTTTCCAAAACCACTATAAATTCAACCGGTATTTATAACGGTGTCGCATCGTATTATTTCGGTAAGTGTGGCTTTATCCTTAAAATAGAAGGTAGGTGGTGGGGATACATCGTCCGGTACTTCCATCCGCCGTTATCTGATGGACGGACAACAAAGTAACCGCACTTCCGGTCTCGCTGCGTGCAAGTCAAGTGATAAACTAACTGTTTATTATAATTATTGAAAGCGACTGGGTATACATTATAAATTGCTTTTTATTTCTTTCCATTGTCATAATGGGACTTTATAATTATATCTGTTAGTCTTATATACTTAAATGAACAACGATTTTCATTATTAGTGAAAATGATTCATTGCCAGATTCAATTGCACCTATGTCTTCAATTTTTTGCAGTCTACATTACAAGAGCCCGATAGGTGTACGGAGTTCCACTAAGGACTCAATTTGCAAGCCGGAGTATCTGTTGATTGATGGCTCTGACTTTAACTAATGTTTTAGAGGTCAGACGGCAGCCGCTTCTCTAAAAGCTGTAGAAGTCAAAGGATAAAGAGAAGAGGAATTGACCTCAAGCTCCAAACTAAAAGCAAGGGATACAACCAAAGAAAACCTCTAGAGCCAGGTCCACATTTGTGACACGAACAACAGACCGGACTGCGATCATCGGTACAGGACACGACGTTGAGTGTGGAGGGAACTACTCATGGCCTTGTTACGGCCTAGTGTTGTACTGACAGTGACACCATGTGTCGATAATCATTGATTGCATTTAAGCTCTGCCGCTATCATGGAGCTCAAATACGTCCACAATAATTGGACTGCACGTGCTCCCGATATGGTACGAAAATGTTACGTAAAAGTGGACCCGTCCTAAGATGACAATGATTGCAGAAGCCCGTAGTTATTTTGGTATAGGTGTGCTTGTCTGCAACTTAAGTTGTATAAAATAGGAAGTCCGGACTCGAAAAACCATGTATAACAAAACTTGTCCTCTCCAGATAAGATAGTTTTATATAACTTTCATGGCAATTCACGCTCTTGTGTATAGATTGAGGAGCCACATTCAACTTATTGTATATTCTTGAATATAAACAGTACAGAGCTCAGATTTTTAGTAGACACTATACACAATTACTACTAAATGATACAACATTTTCAAAGATATACATGAAATACTTTTCGTTTTTCAGGTGGCTCCTCAATTCAGACGTCTGGATTGAGGAGCCACATTCAAATTGATATAACTTTAAATATATTATACTACAAATTTCAGAATTCGGGCTACAAAATTATTTACTTCCCTACTAAATAAGAGTGCGAGTTTCCTTTATAAATCTAGAGTGGCTCCTCAATTCATACGGACATGGTATTTTACATCTTAATAAAGTGGCCACTATGTGCCGAAGGCATTTATTGTAATAAAAATAATTTGTGACATCTTAATTGAGCAGTATGGCTGGGGAAGTACCGCCGCCCTACAGAATACCGCAGCTAATAATGAACTTGTGTTGTTCTCCGGCTGTCAGTAAGATAGCCAGAGCTCACTGGACAGGTTTTGTTTACAGTGCAGTGTGGGAAGACCGAGAAACCCTACTTTGTCTTCTGCACTGACCACGCAGTAACTGCCTTACCCTTCACCAGGTAACCACTTTCCATTAGGTGGACCGTGTTCCATTAGGTTATCTGTCATCAAAATGGTATTAAAGAAACGTGAAAAGAGTCCACCATACAAATTTATTAGCGCAACATTATAGAAATTTCAACAAAGTTATCAAAACGACACTAACATACGAAATATTTCTTAATTGAGTTCTTCAAGGCGGGCAAGCTTTCGGTGCGTATCTATAACTATAGGTCCCGAACGGTTTCCCACAGGGACCAGTGCAGACACCCCCACAGGGCCCGCAAAACGGGGCAGGGTACGCCAGGCCAGCTACCTGGCAGTTGCAAGGAGTACTGCAGCTGTCACCTGGTCCACCTGGACAGTAGCCAGGGCAACCACAGAATCCACCAGCGCTGCAAGTACCGAGACACATAATTTTAGATTTCTAATTTGTAATTAAAGTTTTTATAGGTTAAATTTGATTTTGCTCTTTTTTGTTTTGTTACTTGTCAAATATTTAGATATGAATGGCGGATGACATGTGATACGTCTTTTTTCTTTTTATCATAAACAATAAATAATGTTTCTATGCTATCAGCTAGCATGTAAAAAGTTTTACCTTTCTTCTAAGATGCTTATATCCACTGCGTATTCGTCAAGGATACATGAAGGCGCCCGTCTTTTATACTTTTTCGTGCAAACGGTAAATATTTTTAGACGAAATTTGTATGATATAATTTCTGCACGAAACTGGCGCTTATATACGACACACGGTATGGTACGTGGTGTCATGAGAAATACACATTTTCTTGTCTTTGCTGCAGCAATTTTCTTTTTGGTGTGATGCCTAAGCATCGTTTAGGTATAAATGCCGGATTCTACATAATATTCACCGAGAGACACGTTGAAAGCAATGTCCTGATGAGCTCTTCCAATAATCCCACCTACTCCTTTCCTACACAGGACAACACGTGCAGGGCTTAGATGTCACCCGCATACAGTGCGAAATATTCAATCAAGAACCAAGCGGCTCGGTAAGTCTTCCCTCTGCCGCACCATTAAGTCTTGAAATTTCTTACCAGCTCATATGTTTCCTTCTTCCAGTCCCGAGTCCTTTAAGCGGGGCGTGAAAAAGCATGATCCGATGGTGGCCGTCAAGCTGAAGGCCACCATTGTAACAATCTACGGGTTTGTAATTCTGACTCTCTTTCCTGAGACTTTGCCTTAGGCTTACCATTACGCGGTATGAGGTCTAAATAATGTTCAAATTGATTTAAAAGGCTACCGTTCATCCCAAACTCCATCTCATTCGTTCTTGACCGTTAGCAATATCAGATTTCACGAGGTTTGAGTGGTTAGGTTCCATCCCTTTCTTATTTGTTTAAGAACTTTAAATACTAAAAATATGTAGTACGGCCTTAGTTTAGCATAAAAGTTTCACAAAATTCTCTATGACATAAAATAGTTTTTTTTAGACTTCAAACAAAATCAAAAAATAAATATTTGTGATTTCTAAACGTTTATTCATCAATGTGTATGATTTTAATATAAATTTTCACTTTTTAATCTTTTTGTATATTTTTAATATTGGTAAGAGATTTCATAAGACATATTCGTTTTATCGTTTGTAATAATACCTAATAAAGTAATATTTTTTGTAGGTTAAGTATGTCCGTGCGGCATTACTTCTTGGCATGTTTAGGCCCAAAGAGTCGTTTCAATTCCTTCTTCTTCCGCTCATTCTATGACGGTGGTAGGATAGACTGGACTAAGATTAGGGGGCTATACACGTATGATCGTGAGATAGTGTGGAGGGATCCTACGGTTGCAACCGTCACTGCTACATCGGCGGCTATACCTGCAACTTTTGCGACCCGTATCAGCGATTACCTGCTGAGTAAAATTCGAAGAAGAAATGACACTAAAGGGTCAGGAAATTTTTGGTTTTCCATTTGATTGTATAAGATTTTATTTTTGTATATATATTATACTTATACATACCTAGTTATTAATTTGGTTTTAATTTCACTGAATTGGGTCAGTTTGTTTGATCCGGGTGTCCGTCAGAATGGCTGGTTGCCTAGGTAGGCACCTACTCACCTATCAATTTCAGCCTTATAACTATATCAGTTGTGATTATTTATTTTAAAGTTCTACTGGACCGATTTCAATAATTCTTTCAACTATAAAAAGCTACAATATTTAGGAGTAACATAGGCTATATATCATCACGCTACCATCCAAGGGAGCGGAGCAATATTAGTAAATCTCAATAGATCTGATAGATTTCTATATATTGGCTCTAATATCGCTATTTCCGTTGTCATGACAGCAAGAGGTAGAGAGGCAAGTAGAGAATCCAGTAGAGTTGTACAACGCGATAATCGACATCCACGTGGGCGGAGCCACGGGCAATAGCTAGTGTTATATAAAATTAATAATGAGACGCCTTTGTCAAGATTTTCAATTAAAGCTACCAGAGCGACGTTAGCCATGTCAGTAAAGTTTCAGTGTGTCCGTTCCCAACGCGATCTGTGCCTTAGCACGGAAGTCTATAGAATTCGTAATGTAAATGTATCGAGTGAGCGGTGCATCGCAATTGGCGGCTTTCACACACATACGAGTAGGCTCACAGTAGGCAAGCTACCTGATCATAATGCTCCATTTCTTCGCATTTCGAATTTGATAAGTTTTCCGTGCCACAGGTATTAGGGTCTTATAGGTAGTCGATTAGAACGTGAATGCAAATAGAATCGCACGTGTATAATAACACCATTGATTAGCACATTTAAACCAACAAACTCTTCAGCTCCATTAGATATCTCCGGGATCTTTCTTTATCAAATAAGCACACCAACTGCTTCTTCCTAACTTATAAACAAATACGTATTAGAATAAAGAAAATAATTGTAAATCCGAAGGTAGTTTGGATGAGTTTGGGGATATACGAGGACAATGTGTAAAATCCACCATGATGATGATGATGATTGATTGCAGTCTGACGCAACTACGAACAACTGGAATTTTGTATGGAACGGAGCTACATTTTAATGTTGGCTATTTTGTTTTTTTTTTTTTTGTGTTTCTTGGCGATCTCAATGGCTATATTTATTTTGAAATGTCACTTGTCTGTCACTGATGTCTAATCGTTATTTTCAAAATATTTTTCTTTGAATATTATTAGTAAAATAATGTGAAAGAAGCTGAATTCTATCCTATCTATCCTTCAAGGACTTTCTCTAGAAAAGGCATTGTTTGTTAAAGTGGAATATGTCGTATAGAAAGTGTGAAATATGTGGATTAAAATCTGGAAGAAAGGACGGCAGAAAACGGTTTTTCATGGCCAGATTTCCTATTGATGAGCTTTGGTGAGTAGTGTATTATTCAATATTTCAATGTTTCATAGATTTTATGGGATAAAACAACGAAAATTATAATTTTATACATTAACTGGTAGGAGAATAGTGTGGTACCTAGTATGTTCGGAATTATATATCGATGTTTTATTTTTAGTTGTAAGGAATGGGTGAAGATAACAGGAAATGAAGATCTAGCATATATATACCCATAGAGAAACTCCACGAATTAAAATTTGTTTGCGGTAAACATTTTACTGAAAAAGATTTAAAGAAAAAAAGGACGCAGTTGAAGTTTGTTGTTCCATCAATAAGGTTGGTTTAAAGCCACACTAGTTGAAAAATAAATTAAAAATTAAAAAAATAGTACATGATCAGATTACCAACTAATTATATATCTTTTATATAAAAAATGTTTAATTTTATGAACTTTTCATTTGAAAACCCAAACTGAGCCTATACTCTGGTTTTTTAATTAAATGTACTGCCTCTGGGAAATTGAACGCTTATTCATTTTCAACATGTAACTTGTATGACGCAGTACTTTAGTTGAAAAATGGAGTATAGCATCCCTGTGAAAATATAAAAGTATTTTTAAAAAGCACACCCCCTGCATTTATCGATATCGATAAATAAAATAATATTAAGTGGCACATCTCTATTTTTCCTATATGTTGGCAACTCTGTATGTATTACAGTTGATAGGTTGGTTGTTCAATTAGCCATGATTTGACATTTCGTAAGATTATTTTGTGCTATGGAAGTCCCGACTCTTCTTACGTAGTATTGTATTCTCTTTGATTGATTGATTGAAGTCATGTTTCAAGTGCGTTCAAGTTACGAAGCGACTATAAAGCTTGGCGTACACCAGGCGGGTCAGGCCAAGTCGCCACACAATTTTTATCCACCTGCAACACATTATGTAGGCAGGCGGATTCCGTTCCGCCCCGCCTCATCAACGCAGGTGCAACACAGTTTTATACTAAATATAATATGGCAGGTGGATTTTGGCGTTGCGATGCCGCCCATTCGGTGAATGTTTACCTTTATACTACATAATTCTATACTAGGCCTAATACTTGTGCGAACTTTTGTTGAGACAATCGAAATTCAAATTTTGTCAGATATCTATCTATCATTTCGCTTTTCATTGCATACCATTTTATTATGGTATCTGTCTTCAAAATTTAAAAATCCTCAAAAATATTTTTTATTAAAAATTCGTAAGTTTATTTCTATCATTTTAAATTTCTTTTGTAATATATAGATATTCTTCTTTCCTCTCCTTTCTAGTATTCTTTTCTTTTCTTTTCTTTCTTCTTTATAGGTAAAAAATCACAATGACGGTCCGAAATTGTTGTCAATGCTGTCATGGCCAGTTATCTGGGCCCTGTAAGGGGGGTGCGTGTTCTAGAAGAATCGATGAAGGAACCGGGCCTTGCTGCGTGATGGAAGCGGGCTGTTGTTCTCCACCATGCAGCGGAATCAGCGGTACAAGTTGCTTACACGGGTTAGTAATCTGAAAAATATTTGTATATTGGTATATTTATTATTGGTACCTATATATTTGTAAATAACAATGTCATCAGCCATTCTGACGTCAGAATGACTGGTCAGCGCTTAGTTTAAGTAAACTAAACAGAGTTGAGCCATTGTTTTTGCTTCAATAATTGCTACCTACTCACCTATCAATTTCAGCCTTATAACTATGTATATTGAAAAGTTATGATTATTTATTTTCAACTTACGTATGGTTTGCTACGGTTGGTAAAAAAATATTACGAACCCTTATTAATTTATTACAGAACTTTATAAGTAGTAGCAATTAGGTAGCAATTTTTAATCGCTGGCTCAATGCTAGATGAGGCAGGCAACCAGCCATTCTGATGGACACCATGACCGAGCCATGACCAGACCAGTGCAAATTAGCCAAATTGTGCATGCATACAAATATTAGCACATTTCGCGGGTTAAGAACTAGAGAAGCGTAAGGGCAAAATGACAACTTTACAGGAGGGCCGAAAAACAACTCAAATTCACCAACCGTTATCTTAAACCTCTTGTAAGGCAAAATCTATAGTAGTTATCTGTGTGATTTTTACTTGTAATAATGCTTTATTTATCGGTTAAAGAATGGTGTAAAATTTTGGGCAATCAAAAAATGTTTTGGTTTTAATAATGTTTAATAATCAAAAAATAGTTGACATACGTCATTATGGCTGAAATAAATTTAATAATGTATGGAATGCAACGGGACTTCCGTTATAATGATCTTAAAATTAGTAAAGAAAATCTTTACAAATAATAATCTCTTGAGGCGGCTACTTAACAACTTATTAACAATGTACTCAATTAAAAATAATTATTTGTGTTCAACCTGTAAATGGTTATAAAAATCATGATATGTCGAAGGAATAACTCCAGATCGACACAGCTCTTGTAAATCGTTGTACTTATCTGCTGATATGGGTTTGGGACCACAGATTACCTTACAAAAGATTTTTTTAGAAGATGAGGTAGGAATATGACATAGCTTCCATGTCATATTCGGCGGAATAAAATTCATCATCCAGATCAAGTTTCTTAGAGTGTTATTATATGCAAAACATTCATGGCACATATCTTTACGTGGCTTATGGAATCCTCAATCACATTTCCCAATGGGGATCTGAGAACCTGATCGAGTTCAATGCCAAGACCTCCTTTCTTTCCTCCGCCCACTCTTCAGAGCACACCACTGCCATTACAGGATAACCTCAATATAATCGGTATGGACGTGCGCTGCAAACTGAACAACAAGAACTATATCGAGAGCATCATCAAAACTCGGAGTTCTGAACAGAGTGAGACGTTTTTTCACGCCGGAGCTGCGGTGTCTTCTTTATAAGACACAAATTCGCTCCTGCGTGGAATACTGCTCGCATCTCTGGGATGGCTCCGCAAAGTACTTATTAGATGCTCTCGACAGGTTGCAGCGAGGTGCGGTCCGCATTAGGTCCGCATTATTGGGAGTCCTGAGGTCACAAATTCCCTCGAGCCTTTGCAGATGCGTAGAGATTTTGCGTCCCTGGCAGTATTTTACCGTCTCTACCATTGGTGAATGTTCTGATGATCTCTTCCAATTAATCCCACCCTCCCCTTTCCTACACAGGACAACACGTACAGGGCTTAGGTGTCACTCGCATACGGTACAGAATATTCCATCAAGAACCAAGCGGTTCGGTGAGTCTTTTCTCTGCCGCACCATTAAGTCCTGGAATTCCTTGCCGGCGCAAGTGTTTCCTTCTACCTAGAGTCCCGGGTCCTTTAAGCGGGGCGTGAAAAAGCATCTGATGAGGCCGTCAAGCTGAGCGCCACCATTGTAGCACTGAACGTGTTTGCAATGGTGACCCTCTTTCATGAAACTTTGCCTTCAGCTCAACATCAGGCGAGGTGAAGTCAAATTGACGTGCCATAGATAAAAAAACAATATTAAAAATCTTTCTTTAAAATTTCACGGTACATGTTTATTTTGACAGGTGCTACCTCATCTTCCTTTAACTCATCAACGTTTTTCGTGACATTAAGTTCCCAAGAAACTAGGAGTGCTTAACAGGGCGAAGCAGTTCTTCACTGCGGGGCAAAACTCCTTCTCTATAAGGCACAGATTTGGCCCCACATGGAGTACTGCTGTCACCTCTTTACCGGGACGCCTGCATGCCAGATAGACCCCTTTGACTCGGTACAACGACGGGTCGACAATCTCATACTCCCAGGCGGTGTGGAACCTTTGAACATCAGGAGGGACTTTGCCTCACTGTGTGTGTTCTACCGCCTGTATAATGGCTTATGTTCAGAAGAATTGTTTGACATGATGCCCACACCTACTTTCTATTATCGCTCCGCTCGCCATAGAGGGGAGTTCATCATCACACACTACGATCGGAAACGGTGCGCACTGTGCGGTATGAAAGGAGTTTCATCCCGCGCACACTCAAGCTGTGGAATGAACTCCCTGCCATGGTTTTCCCAAGGGACTACAATATGGGATTCTTCAAGAAGGGCATTAGAAGGTTTCTATAGGGTAGGCAACACGAGTGTGACGCCCCTGGTGTTGCAAACGTCCATAGGCCATGGTGACTGCTTCCCATCAGGTGGGCCGTGTACTTGTCTGCCACCTAAGTGGTATAAAAAAAAGCTCTTAAACAAAAATAAGTTAAGTTATTAACAAAAGCGAGGGGCACCCCGCGTCGTGTTTTCATACGCAACCGGCTCGGTCTACCTCGGTTAAATTAACGTATGTTAGTATTAGACGGGAAAGTGAATCAGACCAACAGTGGTTTATTATGTGCTAAACGATCGTATATAGCCTTCACACTATAAACTGACTGCATTACTTTCATTAATTGGAACCAAAGTAGCGTATCACACCCTTACGTTTTTTTGGCAGGGCGAAATATCATTGAAGTATACTTAATACGAGGTCGCAAAAGCAGTAAAGGTATTTTACGTTAATTTGGCACGAAACAAACTTCACAACGAAACATCTTCGGTGTCATAATCGCGCCGTAAATCGAGTTTCGATCGTAGTGCACTCAATTTTTTTGACAAAATAATGTCAAGATTATTGTAAATAGGAACACGTCATTTCGGCAATAAACAGTAAATATTTTTTTTGATCCGTTATATTTGTACTAAGCAATGTACATACTTTATCGCTCCAGTTTTTTGGCACATAAAAAAATGGGGATTAAAAAAGCGAATGGTGAAAAAAAAATTTTTTTGAAAATTTGACCTTACGCTACTCTAGTTCTTAACCCGCGATTTTTTATGCGAAAAATCTCTACAAATATTTGCACTGAGCGCGTATCGAACCCGCTTACCAAAAGCAAATATGATCATCATTATCTTTTAGTTAGTTAGTCGTTAGTCACGCCCAATAAATAAATAATCGTATTTGCAGATCTCGAGCTGGAATGGTAGCGGGTTCATACTTCACCTGCGGCCACGGTTGCATCGGAGGCTGCACCAGCGGTTTGTGCAGGTCTTGCTGTGGCCCAGCCTGCGGCTAACTACAGTCACCAGAACCGATAAATAAACGTATTGTGATTGTGATCGAATTGGCTTTTTATTTGAACTTTAAACTAGAGCTAGTACCTACAGTGGCCATGAGGTTATCAATGACCACTTTCCTAAAATGACTACCTTCCCTTCATCCCTTCCGGCCACGTAGGATTCCATGTTGGGCGGATTCCATGTTGAATGCATTCAATTTCGGACAAGTTCCACAGTAGGCGGAAGTACCTGCACTTCCTGAATTCCCTCCGGACATTAGGATCCCATGATGCCGCTCCCATGGGAACCACAAATAATTTTTTCACCTCTTGACTCCCATGGGATCCTAAAATGTATAAAATGTCAATTTTTCTGAAATAACCACATACCCATAGAAGCACGCCGCGGCAGTATGCAACGTAGTGCCACATTCCGTTTACCGCTACGACACAGATGTCGTACCCGGCTATTGTTCATAGTTCACCTCGTCAGTTCACCTGGGTGGACCACGAACATAATTTTTTGTTAGTGGACCAACTAACTTTTTCAAAAAAAAAAATCTCAAATAATATGGTTCGTGGTTCACCTGCGAAAATTCTGGTAATAAATAAATAAATATTTTTCAACATATCACACAGCGCCATCTAGTCTAAATTACAATAGGTCTTTTATTTTTAATTGTAATTGATTAATTTAATAAGGTTGGTCTATCTACGTGTCACTATGGTTACCCATAAAGAGATGTTTTTAAATGCACAATATCTTTATTTTTTTCCAACTTAAAACTTAAACTTCAGTAAATAAAAAAGTAATGTAAAACCGGCTAACTTAATAAACAAGTGCATAGTACCTAAACTTAAAAGTGCACAGTACAATCTGTTGTCAACATTATCTGACCCACCCTAAAAACAAACGAATTTGGACCGTCTTCAACTAATATTAAGGTTTCTTCAACTTATATGAGCTTATCAGACAAATTATGCTTGTTTAAGAAATAGAATAATAAACACGCTTTGATCTCTAATACTTGACGATTAGGATGTTATAACTATTTGTGATAATTAGTGTCATTGCTACGTAGTAATACATTATTTCAATAAACTATTTCATGTAGTTCTGGTCTCGTGGCGTATGTATGGGACTGAGACGAAAAAGTAGCCAGATCTAATCCTGCGACAAACATTTGTTTCGCTTTCAATTAATATTTGTAGCAAATTTTTAACTCAACTTTTTTTAATTTTTAACTAGCAAATGGTCCATATTTGTTTCTTTTTAAAGTAGGTCAGATAATATTGACAACAGACTGTACAATCAAATATGTAACTATAGGTCAACGCAATTTTTCTAACGCCAAACCGACGGAAATATCATTAGTAATTAATTGTAGCTGTATATGACGTATATCGTCATCGTTGGCTATGTAAATATTTTGTCTTTTATGACAGAATGTTTTTTTTTCTATATCTTTTAAAGCCATACATAAGCGTAGTATATTAGTATTCTCTGGGTAAAAGTGGAAGCGCTGCTGTCAATCCAACTAATCTCTGTTCTGTTTTGCAAAAATACGTATGCAATTCATTAAGGAAAGAGGTCACATACACAATGAAGTGGACCACGAACACAAAATTGTGTTTGTGGTTCACCCAGGTGGACTAAGGTGATCCACTAACAAAAAATTATGTTCGTGGTCCACCCAGGTGAACGGACGAGGTGTACTATGAACAATAACCCGTCGTACCAACTTCGAATCCACGAAGAGTAAAACTGATGCTAGCAGCTGGGTTTTGCCACGGTGGCACTCCCTGACCCTCAGGCTGAGAACGACAACTTCCTAAAAAGACAACTTTCGAAAACGACAACTTCCTAAAACTGTGCCATGCCATGTCGTGCCGTGCCTGCAGTGGCCGCCGACCCTAACCTGTTGAGTACAATCTGTAAACTGAAGCGGGGGGAGCAGTGTGCCACCTGCATCGCACGCGGTCCCCGTTCTCGTCCACTCACGCACTCTGCAGGCGATGCCTCAGTTCAACCGGCCAGCCCACATATATCCGAAGATCAGCCGACAGTCAGTTCTTTCCAGGCTGTTAGATCTGATATCAAAATGTATTTATTTGTAAGTAGGTACGAGGGGATGGGTTGGTGTATTCTCTAGTGCAACAGCATGTTGTACTCGTGTTGGGGTATCTACATTTTAATACATTAAAACGGGACGAATAGGGATTCAGGGGTGAATAGCCAGATTTTCAAATAAGCATGTTATGAGATTGATGATTCTGTTATCATAATGAACTGAGTAGGCCAAAGTTTCGCTTCAAAGAAAATTACAGAATTTAGCTGAACATTTTATCCCTATTCTCCCCTGGATCCCTATTCACTCCGTTTTACTGTATAAGATCATTGGTTCATGCAGTTCACAATAAATACCATATATTTTTTAACAACAATTTATTCTATCACATTCACTGAATATCAAACAGAAACCGTAGGTAGCCGAAGCAGTCCTGAAGCACGGCTATCAAGGCTCGTTGTAAGTTCTAATAACCAGGCCCTGGGCCCATTCCGGTGCATGGCCCACCCATGGGGCAGCATGGCCCGGGAGTACAACCGCACAACTGAGCAGAAACATCCTCGCAGCAGCCAAGGCGAGGTAGACCGTTCTTGTCTCTGCAGACGGGAGGAGGAGGCTCCAAACGGGGTGGTGAAGGAGCACAGAAAGGAGGCATGCAACCACAAGGCATTTTCCTAAGTCACTGAACCTTTTTTATCAAGGTCTTTTGTAAAAAAAAAACTATTTTTTTCGATTATAATAATTTTAGAAGGATAGGATAGATTGTATACCGTCAAATTTAGAAAACGAAATGTGACATCTCTTTATTCTTATAAAAACTATTGATTGCTGTGTTGTTTCAACTGAGCAGTATTTTAGTAACAAAAAGAGGAGTTTAGTTTTGTCTTTGGTCAATAACTTTGCGTTATTATACTCCTCGTTTTCACCAAGAAAGTTGTAAACATAGTTTGATACAAAACTGATTGAAAATTTGTCAAAACCTTGAAGAATAATATCTGCAAGAACTCAATTTGTATTCGGTCTCAATGTCTGAATCAAACTAGTTGTAAACAAGTTCGAATACCTACTCTTTTGCGTTCAAACTGAAGTTTGCGACATATTACAACTTCAATACATGATTTAAGGACGACTCACTTTACACTTTGTCTGGTCCGAGCTGAACGTTGGCCGAGTGGCGATTGTTTCCGCGGGATATACCTAAAATAAGAATGCAGCTGGGTGTAGTCTGATTATGTTTATATAAAATCTATGACATAATTAGTTGACCATGCGTGGGGCGACACTCGACTCGGGCACGGCACAGTGTAGCGCGAGTCATCCTTTAAATGTTGGTGAAAACGAGGTGCAAGAGGTTCTAGGACTTATTTTTTTGAGCTTTTTCGTACTACGTCAGGACGTTACATATAGTACCTATAGAAATAAATCAGCTTCGTTTGACACCTAAAGATTGTCGTCGTGCGAATCAAATTTGCAGTGTAGTGCAAGTTATTTCACATGTGTAGTCAAAGTAATGTTAATCACCCTCTACCGCAGAAAACAAATAGGTACTTTATTTATTTTACAGTCGTTCATAGTTTTGACGACCTCCGTAGCGTGGCGGTAGTGAACGCGACTGCTACGCAGGAGGTGCGAATTCGATTCCCGCTCAGTGCAAATATTTGTGTATACGAAATATGAATATCTGCATTGGTCTGGGTGTTTCTATGTATAATAATATGTATGTATTTACAAAAAAAAAATGTATTTAAGTATGTTTATCCGCATTCTAGTACCTGTAACACAAGACTTTAAGCTATGCTTACCATGGGTCTAGGTGACGTTGTGTAGATTGTCCTAGAATATTTAATTTAACCTAGTTTTTTTTACCTACCTACCGACATAATAGTTTACAGCAAACTCAGTAGATATCATAGACTGCTATCGATCAAAGATGAATGAAAATTATGAAACCCGTCCTCAATATAGATTTATTACATTCAAGGATAGACTAACATATTTCAGACTTGAATATATAGCAAACAGACAAACAGAATAACTTTAACGTTGTTTGATTTTGGATTGATGTGGCCATTTATACTTCCACTATAAAAATCAATGGAATATTTACCATGTTTATTGGTTTCTTGGTGCAACTGATATTTAGGCACTTTTACAAGCGCCATGATCACAGTGTACTGACGACCGCCGAGCTAGTTCTTATTGGGCCAACCGTATTGGTCTACCTTCTTTCTCATTCATATCACGCGCGCTGCATCTACCACTGTCCACTTTCTCACGCTGTACTCGATCGCGACATATCGGTTGTACATGTATATAACGGCGCCGAAATATCGGTTACACCGAAAAACCAACAAATATGGTATTATATCACATTGATTTTGGTGGAACTTTAAAGTTATGTTTCAAAACAAAGGAGTGTAGGTAGAAGCAGCAATTGAAGCGCGCGGCAAATTGCCACGATTGCCCGTATCCGGCGCGCTTACGCAGAACCGTTGCTACACAACCTGCGCACTCACGCACCCAAATCGCCGGGGTTAACAACAATTTTTCGTTGTTCTACAGAACGATACGCTTATCATCGCACTCGATTATCACCACTATATTTTTGAAAATTTATAATTTTAACCGCCGTAATTTTAATCACCGCGGTAGCCTAGTGGTTTGGGTAATGGACTGCTGAGACGAGGTCTCGAGTTCGATCCCAGGTTTACCTTGGCACACACCAATGACTTTTCGATGCTTTTCAAAGTTATGTGTGTATTTATCGCAGGTTTATAAGTGCCCGGTTAATGGCAATTGGCTCGCCACCTATTACATTGGGAACTAAACATAAACTGGCGAAATGTGGGTGCTAGCACCTCTGCCTACCCCTTCGGGGATTTAGGCGTGAGTTTATGTATGTATGTATATGTATGTATACCCCCGACGCCGTGCCGATAGGAGAGGTACTTTTCAGTAAGGTCGACTTCTTCTGCAGCCTTTGCCTGCAGCTCTTAAAAGCAGCTGTGAAAAATAAAGAAGTAAATCAAATATACGTAGCACCAAATTAGTAGACCTTTCAAAAAATGTTGACGACCTCTGCAATAGCCAAGTCACATCCGTCGGTGCCTTCCCACGACAGGAGTAGGAAGTTTGCCCCAAATGTACGACAGTGACACGACATGTTGCCTTCTTTCAACTAAACGAGGGTGCCCACCGATCCGAATACGAAACAATTTGTAGAGGTACTCGGAATTCACTTCAAATTGGTTACGGTCATGACTGTTCAGGAAATGTTGACAACAACTGTCGTTAGATTGAGTAAACGAAACTGTTTATTGTTTGTTTCTGTAAATGTTCTAATATGGTTCTAATCATTATTATGTTGAGTGATCTTAATCGCCGTTACAACACCTCTGAGAAGAATTTTCGCTGGGACCTGTAATTCTTTTCGTGAGTAAACTCCCCCTGCACCCGCCCGTGGGTTGATAATGTCCGATTTGAACCAGCTAAAACCAGTCTTGGGTCTCAAATGCCGGGGTGTGAGGTGGCAGGTGGTGGTGGGTGGCAATAAACTCTCCGCTGTTGGTTCCGAATTGCTGTTATTCGATACAAACAGGATTACTTTGCAAGATTCAATTCGAATATTTTTACTATAATCATTCAGCACATAAATGAGTATACCCCAAAGATTTTTTTTTGTTAAGCAACCTGGTGCAAACTAGTATCCCAGCTGACAAACGAAACCCTGGAATAGACTTACGTAACAGAGCTCAACAGTCACTTCTTGAAGTCGAAGATAATTCAAACCATAACGATAGGATGAGCAGAAAAGAAGAGCGAACCGTGCTCCAAATCTCCGAGGGTGCCATCTTGAAACCGGCGATGACTATCAGTCAGCCGGGATGCGAGAATAATACTTTATGCAGCTACATCTAATATACCTATCGGCAGAGATCTTGGCAATAAGTCGCGAGGGAAAAGAGACCCTAGGGCGCGAAGTGTTTGTAATAATCTATGATTGGTATATTTGAACTTGTGCACCACCGTTGCGCCCCATGCTATCCTCAAAAGACAACCCAAAAATGTGTACTGCGCGTATAGAGCGACTTTTTCGTCTAGTAGACCAAATGCTAAGTTCACCAATTGCGACGAAAGGCGAATTTTGAGTACATTTGTGTCTACAACTCGTGGCTATTTCTCTACCACTATTCGCCTGACTATGACAGGACAACAAATTGCTGGTAATACGTTTACTTACAAGGTACGACTAATAACAAGTTTCTAGTTAGCAATTTCATGCCGAGAATCGCCAGTTATTTATTACACGAAGGGTGTTTAATGAACCGAACGAAATAACTTCGAATTATCGAGAAATGGTGTCGCCTCCGATCGTTTCTGAGAACATTTCGTGTACATAGAGATACTTATAAGTAATTACACTTGAGCTTCAAACGATAAATTAATGTAATATTTGGAAGGGAAATTATTGACACTGTCCGAAGGATGATAGCGGATTTAGTCATGTGAATTTATCGCACATAAAAAAGGTAGTGTACCTTTTTATATAATTTAGGTAGCAGACAAGAACATAGCTCATCTGATGGAAAGCAGTTAAGGCTACCTTCACATTAACGTTTATCCCGCGTAGGCGTTCGATGTTCGATGGCTCTATTCCACTCTAATCCACTTCTCAAATCCATGAATGGATTAGATTCCGCTTTTAAATATACTCTAATCAACTATGCTCAACGTGTGCGCAGCGCAGACGTCGCACGACGTACGCGTCTCTGCCGGAATATATGACCGTTTCCTCTGCAGTTAATTGAAGGCCCGATGCTAGTGCAGTGTTCTCATATGTTCCAACAGAGACACAACGTCTGCACTGCGCATCATCGAACGTCTACGCTACGCTATACGCTAATGTGAAGGCAGCCGTATCGTGGCGTATTGACAATTACAATACCAAGGACGTCATACTCTTGCTGCCGACCCGTAGAAGGGATAGGGCGGAGGATTGAAGGTTAAGTGCGATTCTGAGCCGTTAACGCAGAACACAATGTCGGGTTTCAAACCAATACATTGCAGTGTCAACTTAAGACCTCGGTCTTCCCACTGACCAGGCTGACGGCTAGAGAGCCACTGAGCTCTGGCTAACCTACTCAATAACACTTCACAAGGTTATTATTAACCGCGATATTCATATCCTACTTTACCTGCTAACAGGTGACGTTGCCTTAGCCTTAGCCCCAAAATCTTAATGAAGCTTCAGATACTGAAAGCTACATGAGAAGTGATACAAATGCTATGAAAATGTTCCACATAATAGGTCTATAACCTATGTTTCCCGCGCAGAGCTCCACATGGATACCCCCTCCCCCTTTGGAGAAGGCTCGAACCGACTAAAACCACATGGTTGTCGTCACCCAGTTACCGAAGGTGTGGTTTGGCATATCCCTCTGCGGCCCGGCTGACCTAAGGCTATCGAAGGCCCCCTCGCACGGGTACGTACGTAAGTACACTGTATTTATTTGTCAGCTTTGACCCAATTATCAGTATGACCAAATTCATGGAAATTGTCTTAAGAGGTTTTCAAATCGTAGTATTCTCTTTACTCTTGAGCTTAACGCAGTTATATGTCATGATCATCTCAAAATAAACTCACGAGACTCTTGAGCTTGCACGTAAGTTGTACTAAACCGATCGTCATTACAATATTACGAAGTAAAATATATGTACCTACTCGTAATTAAATAATTCAGGTACGACTATAGTTCTAGACTTTCTCTATCATATGTCTCATATTATAGCTTGCGATTAAATTGGCTAACTAACAGAAACAGGAGTCAAGAGTGCCTTTGGCAATACTTTCAGCACTCAATTCGCATACAGAAAAGCACTGTAGCTATACATATGTGACTGAAGTTATTTGTTTTCAGACCATCCATATGTTAAGGTACATATAAAAACGTAAACAATCTTAGCGTGCCTTTTTATGTGTTTTGTTTAAAAATCCAGTATAAAAACACTTTTCTACTAAGTAACGCATTTTGAAGACTAAAAACCTATGTCGAACCACTGGTCAGTTAGTGAGTTAGTCTAGTTTATTTGTTTAACATGTTGTGTTCTTATAAAAAGTTTCCACAAGATTGTTTACCTTTATTTAAGTACCTACCTAAACAAATGGAGTATGACATATTCCTTGTACACAATCTGACTCAGGGCCATCGCCAGTTTCGAGATGACTACCATGGATATGGCATCTACGGTGTCCCCACTTGCCATTGGAAAGGCGGGCCCTCAATACAATGATCTTTATGATAGGATCCACCTATGACACACGTCATAAATAAAAAAAACATACGCAAAACACACGCAAGCTAATTGCGTGCGTCGCAGTCGGCGCCAGGACGCTAAATAAAACAGTTAATTAATTTTCCAAGAAACGCTATTTATGTTTACAAGCGTCGCAAACATCACGCCGGTTTATTTGTGGTACAGCGCCCTTGGGATTCATATCATTTGAATGCCACGAATGTTATATCCAATTGATTAGATTACAATGGTCTACAATTCTACATACTCGTAGGTACTTACACTGTAAATATGTACTCGTACTTCACGCCGATGCGTGCGGTGTGCGTTACACTGGTCTTTTCACTCTGCCCATATTGCGCAGTCGCATTTGCTGAAGGACAGATGGCTGTAATAGGCGTCGTAGAGACTGCTGAGAGCTCAGACTGAGAGCAAAACACCTTTTTTTCCATGCGCGAAATCTCCATGGATCCCCTCCGGTGAGACCAATCTCACAGTGAGAGAGGTTATGTCGGACTCGAACCGATTAAAACGCACGTCGTTTTTGGGTCTTTAGTTGCCAGTTGAGATAGTAGCCTCGCACCTCGGCGGACCCGGGACCTCTCTTTCGAGTTGAACCCTTTCGGGTATGGGGACCACGTTGTCCCTGCTTCTGCTAGGGTGACAGGCGGAGTACAAAAATATTAATTTACCAGCCTATACATAAGACGGATATATATATAGATGCATAGAAATATTCTCGCTGAGTGGAAGTGTAACCCGTAGCGTAGGTAGGTAACTGTCGAAATCTTTACCGAAGTTATGGGACTCGTTCAGCTCGTCTCAGCTTTTAACCGACTAGTTGGTTATTGTTTTAAGTTCAATATATAAAACAATCTCATTATACAAATGTGTTTGAGTTGAAAAAATATTTAACTTTAAATATAACTACGCCATAATCAACATACAATGCCAGTATACCTGTTATTAGATACACAACGGTATTTCAAAATTCCCGTGAACCAGATCGGTAACATTTCTCGCAACTGTCACGCACAAAGGCTTTGTGGCTCAACACCCAGCTTGCCAGCTAGTCGGCCGTTACCAATATTCACGGTAAATAACGTTTCCATTGAACCCTAATTTTTGGGTAATATATATTTCCTTTGAAGAATTTACTAACTGAAGCGCTACATCACTTTATTGGGAATCGAGTACCTTTTCGAATACATGAAATGACTTTGTTTTATTTTTGAAAGTGAATACTGAAGACATCTACATCCACATGGAGAGTCTATGAACATATGTGACGTAAGTCTGACAAAAATATGCCTATCATTATTTTTTTTATCAAATAGTTTGTGGCGTCGGGGTGGTAATGAACGACGCTATAAGAAGGCGTGAGTTCGACTCCCAATTAGTGCATATATTATATACCGTCATGTCCTACCTCGATTAATGCCTTATGTTAACTTACATATATACGTACACTTACGTAACAGGCAGTGTGTTTCAACTCGACCGTGATTGGTGCTTGGATCAGGAAGATTATAAACACTGACTCTCCTCACTGGGAACCTGACTGGCCTAACTGGAACTGGTCTGAATATCTTCAAACTTTTTTTTGAAGTAGTTAAGAGACAGTTCACACGATTAAACTCACACGAAATGTGTGAAACTTTAAATATTTATTATTATAGTTAGTTCATTTGCGTGAGAGCACGAAGACAATACATTAATGTATAATAATGTGTGTGAACTGAGACCTGCTAAAATATAACTACGGAGGCTGGTTTGGTAGGTGCTTATTGTACTTCAGATATGAAAATAGTAACGAAATACTGTCACGCAGATACGATAATAAAATAAATAACATGCGTGCTTGGACATGCGTGCTAATGGCTGGACATCATAGTGCGAAGTAGAAAACAAAATCTCCCTCAGAGTCTCTGCGACCGGGACTAACGCAAGGATGATGATTACGTACTGAACTCGTGACTAATAACCCAGAAAGCAATAATTAGCCAGGTCAATCTTGAAATGTCACCCCATACCCAGGGGCTAGATAAGGACACCATAGTCCCCATCTGGCACCAAGGGAGGAGAAGAGGGTCAGCTCAACAGAGATGTCGCCGGGTCTGCCTGGGTGTGAGAGATATGTCTTGTATAATCTCACCTCCGGCAATCAAGGACCCATAGACGGCGTGCGTTTTGGTCGGTTCGAGTCCGACATAATCACCTCCACCGGTTTTGGTGGAGGTGGTATCCGTGGAGATTTTGCGCACGATAAAAAAAAGACAATCTTGAAATGGGAAACCATTTTAGACCTCTTTGCTACTCACTCCAGGTACCCATAAATGAATAGACATTCTTTCGGTACCTATTGGTTACCGGTCGTTGGAGCTTCCAAAAGACAAATATTGGTGTCTTATGTACCTACTACCACAGAATAAATAATCTATTAGAAAGAAATACTCTACAAGCTGGTCTAAAAACAGAACTTCGATATCACCTCTGATAGATAATGAATGCCGCCTCCTCCGGAACCCAGTAGGAGGGGTAGACCCAAGAGGCTTGACGTCGTGAAGGATTACATGCGTGCCAATGGAATTCCATCATGAATGCTAAATACAGTTGAAAGCTTCGGCCGAGACTAACGCTGGAATGATTATGGTCATCTATTTACATCATTTTGTAGGGCGAAACCTCGGGCTTGTCTAACAAAACACAAAAAAGAACAAGCTGAGTAGACTTCAAAACTAACCTGCGGATTCAAGGTAACTTAGTGTTCATCGTATACGCTGTAAAAACCTTAATACCAGGAAGGACGGGCAGTGTGGGCACATTGTGAGGCATGAGGTGGGTTCCGCGAAAGCACCGCGTGCCCAGCCTTTCTACGCCACAGTCCGCAGAGAAACCGCGCGCACGCCGCCATATTTGAATTGTTTCCTCCTTACTTCGGGGAATGAAATCTCTTTGTAATGCCGTTTTAGATGGTTGACGGCTAATTCAGCCAGTACTAGGTATCTAAAATCAATGTTTTTCATTATGGATTTACTAGCTTTATATTAGTTATTTATGATACGTCATTGTTCGAATGGCAATGATCGCTAGGCCTGTATTGAGGTTTGACGTTGGTAATTCATTGTTGTGCTCGGTCATGCACCTCTGACCTTTTCATGTTTGTTGTGGAGTAAATTGTAGTCATATTAATCATCATAATCAACTTAGAGTTAGTCCCGGCGCGGCGGCTCGGATGTCGCTTTCAGCTTGGGGCCCGCTTGGGCTTTGGTTCATCTATTTCACACGGTTTTAGGTAATCCTAGCAGTAAGACGGCACGCGTATCTCCAAAGGTGGCGTTACAAGCCTTGAACCTACTCTTTAGATAATCGTAAAAACGCGGCAAAAGACGCATGATCAGATATATTTGTTACCCACCGTTTTCTTTTTATTTAGGACACGTCAATTTGACTCCACCCCGCCTGATGGTAAGCTGAAGATAAAGTCTCAGGAACGAGGGTCACCATTACAAACACGTAAAGTGTTACAATGGTGGCACTCAGCTTGACGGCCTCGTCAGATGCTTTTTCACGCTCCGCCTAAAGGACCCGGGACTGTAGGAAGACCGTAGTCATCGTGGCAGAATGTGGCCGCACCAATGCATCCTACGCAGCATTTTCATCTCCGTTACACGCAGTTCATGCTTTTACTTACATAACCAAGGTAAGGCATCGCAGTCGTGAAAGAACATGTCCTTTCAACCTACCTCAACAAGTATTTAAAATTTGTTTTGGTTATGTTTTATAAAACGTTCTCTTTATCAGACAGCGCATTTCATCGTTTTGAAATTAAAAAAAAAATCTTTATTGCTTCTTGCACATCAGAAATTAAAACTTCATTCTCAGTTTGTTCTTAACATCACAACATCTCATGCCTATAGGTATCCCCGAAGGGGTAGGCACCCACATTTCGCCAGTTTATGTTTGGCTCCCAATGTAATAGGTGGCGAGCCTATTGCCATTAACAGGGCACTTATAAACCTGCGAATACACACATAACTTCGAAAAGCATCGAAAAGTCATTGGTGTGTGCCATGGTAAAACCTGGGATCGAACCCGATCATCTCAGCAGTCCATTACCCATACCACTAGGCTACCGCGGTAAATCTGCAAGGTGACCACTGATCAGTCCAACAGTGTCGTATATTATTGTCGTATATTAATTTCTATTTCTATATATAGATGCAAGTGTGTCAACGATTTCCAGTAGTGATTAAATAAATTAATAGAATCTAGCAGCTGTATTCACCTGTGTGCCCCATAGATCATTGCAGCATTAATAAATTCGTCAGAATCGTCAGTCAAGCAGGTCGTACGTGATGATTGGTCGGCCCAATACTAGGAATCATCGAGTAGTTTGCCAATGAGATGTAATGGAAACTTTAGTGGATATCATTTTATTACGCCGTCAAATATGATATCATTGCTCACGTGAAGAATTTAGTGTTTATTTTTTCGTGTTTTAAAATAAGAATACCCTGAGTCAAAACGGACTTCGCAAACATCAAATTAATATGCCGAATTAAGGGATATAGAATGATTCACTATGAAATTAATGCATTCAACCCAAATGTGCGATTTTTCAAATCTTTTAATCCTTTTTTCTCTGAATATAACAATTAGTATTCGAATTGAAAACATAAATACAAATTACAGGGACTACTATTTAGTTTGTTAATGATAGGTAAATTATGTTTGATTTTAGATTGACATGGTCGTTTACATATTCACCGTGATCATGGCGCTTGCAACGGCGCCGAAATATCGGTTACGAAATGAAACCAACAAACATGGTAAATATCCCGATCGTTTTAACAGTGAATAGGTAATTTATGACCGAATAAATTCAAGATAAGCAAATTTTTGTCATAATAAGTTTCTATTATTCTAATATTAATCCACTGTATGAGATTTGGACCTCAGACCAGAAGATTACAGAAGGTCGACTTCATTTAACGAGATGAAATGCACGCACACGTTGACACACATCTGTTTACGTGGATCTCACCATAGTGTAGACTCCCCCGCATTTTACATTTCCATTCATAGTATACGACAGTTATAGCACTCATGTTGTGATGAAATTTATTGTATATTTCTCAGAAAAAATGTTTTATTTTTTCTTTCATAATGTCGTCTTCATTCTTTATTATGATGTATATAAAAAAATAAGTCGCTGAAATGATTAAACTCAAAACTTGAGTTGTAGATGTTTTGTTGTAAGCACTTATTCGTAATTCCCAATTATATTTTATAGTAATTATTACATTTCTGTGATAATTATGGAAAAGTCGATCCTCTGCGTCGAGCATGAAGTAAGTATGGTTACTGTACATGTGTGAGACAGTATGAGTTTTCTCCAATATTCTATCATTTTGAATCTAAGTGGGTAGGTACCTACGATATTAGGAACCCTTTATTCTAATATATATAAAATTAAATAAATCTTTGTGAGATAGTATTCATATTATTTGCTGAATGAGACATCATTAATTTTTAAAACTGACAGACAAAAAGTAGTACTTGACGATAAGAATAATACCCTTTGTGAAATATTGCATTAGTTCACAAGTAAAAATCTGTTACTCAATGCTAAGAAAACAAAATGTGTAAAATTTACTATGCCCATTAGCCAGATAAATATGCATATTTCAATGAATGATGAATCTGTTGAAGTAGTCAATACCACAGTTTTTCTCGGAATAACTTCAGATAATACACAACAATGGGGTTCTCATATCACATCCTTAGCAGGAAGACTTAGCTCAGCTCCTTATGCGATTAGAAAGATAAGTTCACTGAGTGAAAATGGCACGAATAGTTTATTTTAGTTACTTTCAGTGCATTATGTCATATATGGTCTGCTGCTGTGGGGCTTCGCTGCCGATATAGAACTATTACAGAAACGAGCTATACCTACGAGCAAACTATTTATTTGTTCAAGTTCAGATACGCTTTAAAAGGTGAATAAATATGAAAATGCTCGGTATGGAGCCGCGGGCAACACAGCTAATATTTAATCAAACTGCTCAGGATTTGGTGGACCTGCCACTTAATAAGTTTACAATAAAAGTGAATTGATATTGAATGGAAAATTTATTACCTATTAGTAAATTAATATCTTAATGATAAAAATGCATGGTTAACCTCAATAAAGGTTAACGATAATCAACCAGAGTTTCTTGCCGGTCTTTTCTCAGTAGATAAAACATCTACCGAACCAGCGAAAGAATAATTTTCAAATGATTTAATTACTGTATTTAACTATCTTTGACAAAGTTATTTGTAAAATTGTGATATTCATATGTGCTATTTATATGCCTAAACAGAATAAACGAAATTGTTTCTGTGAGTTACGATACTTTATATGAAGCGCTGACAGCAAAATTCTCGCAATGATGTGAAAAATAAAAGACGTAACTTCATATTATGTCAGTTGACTACGCTAATGACATACTAATTTTGCTATATGACAACACTTTGTAGGTGTGTCAGAAGATTTGAATCATATACCTCGTGATGAGACTCTGTCAATTCTAGTTTTAGACACTATGTATGACAAAGTTCCATTCTGCTCGGCTAAAATTGAAAACTATGAGAACATCTGAGCAGTTTTAGCACTTTGTGCCCAATGATATAATTCTGCGCATTTCTAGCTGGTGTTTCAGAGTCAAATGTTGGCAAATGTTTGTACTAATCAAATTACAAATAGATGTTTACAGATTTCTTCAATGGATGTGTCTCGAGTCGTACCCTCACTCACTTAACTACGAGGAAGTGGTATGTTTCTTTTTTGTTATCGTTGAATTGTTCAAAAAATTTAACTTTCTGTTTGAAAAATTGTCATGAGATTTTTTATCGAATAGTTAGCGAGGCTTTAGCGCAGTCTTCCTTAACAGTGCTGGATTGCCTCACAGATTTAGCTCCCCGGGCTCCAAAGTACTAAGTAACGTTAGATTATTTATTTTTTTAGAATTAACGCTCAGACGAAGAAGATGACGCAACTAGCTCACTGCGGTTGCGTCAGTTATTTTCTAAACATTTTTATGAAGTAGGTTCACAAAGAAAGTATTTCTAAATTTAGAACACTAAATTTAAATTCGGTATGAATATGAATGGATATTGACTACTTTTTGCAACCTACAATGTCTCTTTCACATATGGATGATGCGAGCGGCTCTCTGTGACTGCTTCTCGTAGTCTCTTTCCATCATTAACGAAACTTTCAGAACTGTGATTGTGTCTATCATCTCCTAAATATTCCAATTGTAAAGTACAGAAATGTGAATCTAGTTTCCAAAGAAACTGGATTTTAATATTAGGAATATACCGAAATGACCTATGAAACTGGCCACTTTTAGCATCACGCAAGAAAAAGTATCGAAATAAGATTGATAACACAACCGACACACTGTTGTCTCTATTATTTTCTTCCCATTCACAAATAAAGTCTTCAAATTAAGAATATTAAATTGAAAACCACAGTGAACAAGAGTTTTTCTTCTTTATTCATAAAGAAGTCTCTTTGAAATTATGAATACGAAATCCGAATTTGGTTATTGAACCCTTATCGCAAGCCCTCCATACCTATTTGATAACGCAACCACAGTAGTTATGTTCTCCACATTTTAATAATGTACACAATATCTATACCAGGAAAGCATCATTTACCAGCATCTGGCTTAATGAATACTTAAATCTTGCAAATATATCCTTATTATCAGTAAGAAAATCTTTAGAAAACCGAATATACTTAGTTATGATTTCGTGTCCATTATATTCCATGTTTGTCGACGACCCATTAGCACCGACGTAATATAATATTAATGTAATATTTCCGTGAATAGAAAGTTGTTATACGTAGTAGGTAAAGTGATATATACCTGATTATTTGTTGACGTTTACTTCCTACTTACTAGACTTATTTAGAACGAAAATTGCGCCACAGTTTAGGGTTGCAGAAGTGAAAGTTATGTGTTGTATACAATTTTTTTAAAATTCTCGTTTCTTTGTTCGGGACAGACACAAATTTTGCAAATTTGAAAGACTACTTAGTACTAAAGGGACAAGCAAACAGCCCACCTGATGAAAAGTGGTTACTATCATGGACTGTGGATGTTTGCTACACCAAAGAGCATCACACTCCTATAACTGCCGACCGTACAGTTTCTGTGCCGTTAATGCAGAAAAAAGCAGAGCTTAAAACTGACACATTGCAGTTTCCAACTTAAGCCCTGGGTCTTTCACTAACAACACAATACCTCTCCAGTTAAAAGTTAATATAAGTGTTATTTTGCCGAAAAAGAGGAAATATTCGTTTCTGAAATGAAATATCCTTCGCGGATATGGCAGTTGGTTACATAAAGGGGCAATGCCCACACAGTTCGTAGAACCCACGCCAGCTAAGGCAAAACCCCGGATATCTATGGAAATACCATTGTATTGGAGATTAACTTGACATAATATTGTGCAAGTGAGATTACTTTTATACTTTCACACGATTTATGTAATGAAATAATGTATTTTGATGTTTCAATCAAATACCTACTGACTCAATTTCAGGAGATATTATTGATGAATAATATAATACCTAATAATAATAAATAAATATTCTAGGAAAATCTACACAAAAAAAAAAAAAAAAAAATTTATGTTACCAAACCATGTTAATTAGTATTAAGTGAATTTATAGTCCTGTTCCCACAGTCAAACCGTGGAAACGGTTTTGTGGGGCCATGTATAATATTAAGTTTTTATTTAATTTTATTTTAATAAAGATACATACATACATACATACATACCTAGACCCATGGTAAGCATAGCTTAATTAGCTTGTGTTACGGGTTCTAGAATGCGGATAAACATACATAGATATTTTTTTTTTGTAAATACATACATATTATCCATAGTAATACCCAGACTAATGCAAATATTCATATTCAAGCCCACAAATACTTGCACTGAGCGGGAATCGAACCCGCGCCTCCTGCGTGGCAGTCGCGTTCACTACCGCCACGCCACGGAGGTCGTCGATATATCATTATTTGAAAATCTTAATATATATAAACATGAAAAATGTCTCAATCTGGCGTAAAATTTCGTACTATGTACAGATTTATAGTTCCACAGGCTACTGAATCACACGTTGATCAGGGTTATCCCTCCACCCGCAATAGAGCCTCCCGCGTAGGGGTGATGTCCTGGTGTGTCTGGACATCGCTCAATCAGTAGTCGGGCCCGCACCACACCTTTGCGGGCTAGCGCTTGGGTGATTTGTTGATGAGAGCGTAGTGTTTCCGACGGTTCACTCACTAGGTCGCGGTGTATGGCACACGGCAGGTTGTTTTAGTGTGGTGAGAGCCCTACATACCCGCGTGGCTTCCCCGAGCCCGTGGAATGCGGAAGGTGCATGTCTTCCCGCCAGAAAAAAAATAAAAAAAGGATTCCATGCTATGTGCTTATCTAAGCTGCAACCTAATGGTTTTTGGCATAAAAATGAAACAAACTGACAAAATTACAATAGATAAATGTTGGCTATCCTTCTCTAGAATTCACTTTACAACTTTTAAATAACTAGCGAGGTGAAGTCAGTAATAATATGGAAATAGTAAGTCAACGCATCTTCGCTAGATGGCGTGAGGTGTAGTTACTTTAATGTATTACTAACACTCATTTACATTGAACATGTTTGTACATTTAATGGTATTAATAGAAGGAAATATAAATAATTTGACGAAATGTCCTATTATGGAACAATTTGGGTCAAGTTGACCTTCTCAGTTATTGAATAACTTGTGGTTGTCTTGTGATTAGTGCCCCGATTCTACTAATTGTCAACAATTCTCAAGACACTGAGATTACAATAAGTCAATTTAAATATGGACTCTACCCTTACACAGTTAAACTCGAAAATTAAATGGCATTGTGTACGGTGAATGACCATGTAATTAACTCTTTTTCATTTAACTTTAAATTGTAAACTCACGTATAAAACTGAAAGTTCCATAGCAGTTTTGTAATCTCAGTCTTGTGAGTATGGTTGACAATTAGTAGATTTGGGGCCCTGTTTTTGCGCTCGGCGAATATATCTAATTCATTCTAAGCAGTTAGTCAATTGACTACTGCATCACATCTTCTTAGCAAAGATCACTATTGTATTCAAAGTAATTTATTTATAAATTTTTAGGTATAAATAAATAACAGCATTTTGACCCTCTTGGCCAGACTAATTGTAAAATAATTTGGTCGGAAACTTCCAGACCAACTTTACTTATTTATAAAACACAATTTTAATTTTCCTCTTAATACCTACACCATATCGGTATTGCGTCATGTAATTATTACAAGGATAACACCAAGATACTTTAGTACGTCAATTTTCTCATCAACATCATCTATTTCTCGGGTAAAACCTACGGGAAAATTGATTTAATTTTTAAAATTCGTTATGCTCACGTTTCTCTCCTGGCCATTGTACTAATTCGTAACTCGATGCATTATTCGTAGTTCATTATCATAGTCATACAGCTGAGATCACAAAAACTGGCATGGCATTTTCGGCTTTATTTGCATAGTATTGATCTTAATATTCAAAATTAAATTAAAAAGAGTTTATTACATCGTGTAGCTTCATTCACTCTAAACAGTGTCATTTAATTTTGAACTTTAACTGAATTAGTGTAGAGTCGAAAATTAAATGTAATCTTTTGTAATCTCAGTTCCTTGACAATGGTTGACAATTAGTGGAAATGAGGCCCCATTTGTAAGTGATACTGGGATCGACGGTAGAGCACGCTTGCCTAGAAGTAACCTATTCACTCTAGTCTTGAAGACTCCCAAGTTATAGCTATCTGGAAACTCGTATTCGCGTAGGGCGTTCCACTGTGTGACTACATGCTTAATTAAATAAGTAGCATAATAAAAGTATAAGTGGGCTCTTTAAGCACTATGGTTTTCGGTAAGGTACTTACTAAGACCCAATTCAGACGACTAAATTGAGCTTATTAAGGAATTATTATAGTAATATGCTCATCCTCCGCCATGAATTACGTTACGTCACTAAATTGATTGATGATGAATTAGGAAACGTTTATAATGACATGTCCGTTGACCAAATGTTGATATTCTAAGAAACTTCGCTCAATTGTTGTCTATGTCTCACGGGTTTTATAAATTGCTAACTTTAGTGTTACCCGCGGCTCCGCCCGCGTGTTATGCCGTCGGTTATCGCGCAATGCAGCAGTTATCAATGAATGTAACTTTCCAATGGTGAAAGAATTTTTGAAATCGGCACAGTAGTTTTTCAGTTTATTCATTACAAACATACACACACAAAAAAATACAAATGTTTCCTTTTTATAATGCTAGTGTAGATTTCGGATTTAATACATGTATCCTGACGCTACAAATGATCTTTTCGTTGAATTAGGAAATGCCTATTTCCAGCAGTGAACTGCGTTAGGTAGATTGATTGATTGATATTATTTTTGTGCTCTTCAGAATATATTGGGGAATGGAAGGGAATCCACCACTTCAACGGTTCAACAATGCGAAACAATGACAATAGCAAAATATCACTAGGAATTGTCATGGAAAGTAACTGCAAACTTTTAGGATTCATTTTTAAGTTTCAAATTACTTTTATTATGTACTGTAAACGTGAAAACGCAACGCAAATTAAAATTAAAACCAAAATGGTTAGCATTTAGGAAGTACTGTTTTTAAGATCTAATTTAATTTATCAAGCGGCCAATAAATACAAAATTTAATACAGAGTTGTAAAATCATGAAATCAACTTCCAAACAAAATATAAATAACTAGCAAACCCGGCCCGTTTTGCTACCAGATGTGAAAAATGATTTTACCGTTTTTCTGTTGAAATTTTTCCTGAATTTTCTTTGCTGTAAACCTCACGGAGCCCGAGACCTTTCCAACGAATGCAAAACCGTGGAAATCGGTTCGTGCCTTCTGGAGTTATAGCGTCAGGAAGAAAAACCCGATTTATTTTTATATAAATAATGGCAATAGCTATAAAATTACAGGAATAACGAACTCATGAATCTGTAAGAAAATTTCGGCTATTTCATTTGTAAAGAACTATTATTTAATAATTTACCTGTAACAAAAGATGTAGCAGAGATTTATCCTTATAAAGTCAAAGCCTAATTTCCCACTTCTGATTGAAACGCAACTAATCAATTAGAGAAACCCACTCCGACGTTTGCGATGACTGTATATAATGATGTCACAAAACGAAGATGACAATTTCTTTACGTAGAATTACCTGATCTTTTTCCCTTTTGCGGTTAAGTAAATATTATGTGAATAGTCGTTTTCCTGTGTTTAGAACTGCCTCGACTGGATTCACATGACGACGTAATTTAAATATAACTGTTATTATGAATTAGTTGTTAGTTGGATTAGTTTCTCGTTTCCTCTTTGTATACTTGAACTTGACACAGCGACGACCTTCGTAGCGTGGTGGTAGTGCACGCGACTGTTGGAGGCACGCGGGTTAGATTCCCGCTCAGTGCAAATATTTGTGTGCATGAATATGAATATCTGTATTGGTATGGGTTTTTCTATGTATAATATGTATGTATTTACAAAAAAAAATGGATCTAAAGTATGTTTATCCGCATTCTAGAACCCGTAACACAAGTTAGTTAAGATATGCTTACCTTAGGTCTAGGTGACGTTGCGTAGATTGTTCTAGAATATTTATTTATTTAATAGACGTTTGCCGGGACTAGCTCACCGGTAATGAAGTACGATGACACTTCAGGGTTACAGATAGCGGCAAACATCTTGAACTAAATTCGGTGTAATGGAATATAGTACGCGCATGTGCACTACCTATGCCAACTATTCAATTATTATACGATCTAATCCACTCCACCTTTTTTTTTTTTTTTATCGTGCGCAAAATCCCCACGGATACCACCTCCACCTAACGTTTGACCACACCCACGTACGCACGCACACACACACACACACACACACACTTAATTATAAGCAGAACAATTATAGACTAATAACTACGAATTCATAAAATTTTAAAATTGTTTACGTCTTACCCTGTACTAAACACGATACACGAAGGTCATATATGATTGTACAACGTTTGAGCACTGACTGCCAAGATACAAGCTTCAGCTTAGTTTGGAAACCAGTGCCGTACTAACAAAAACTGTAAGACCAATAAACAATCTGATCAACCATTGACGTAGGCCCTTTAAGCCAATGATAGGCCAAATATACTTATTATCTTATTATACTGACGTGACAGCATTCTATTCACAAAATGAGGTTAAATTTCAAAATTAGTTCATCTCATATACGCCCAAACTGTTGAATGAAGTCCTTGCTTTGGTTTTCCCAAACGACTTTAATATAGGGTTCTTTAAGAAGGGCATCAGAAGGTTTCTACAGAGTCGGCAGGATGAAACTACGCCCCTGGTCGTGCACAAGTCCATAAGCCACGGTAAATACTTTCTATCAGGTGGGCCGTGTGCTTATTTGCCACCTAAGTGGTAAAAAAACTACGGAGATCACGTGACAGTTTTCTGACAATCAATTTTCCATAAAATATTGTTGGAACTTGATTATATCCAATAACCAATGATGACTACAGGAAATCTGATGAAATCATAAATGACGATCAACATTACTACGAACGTACAGCATCAATGTGTTGGTTTTTGGTAACCGCAGTTTCAGGGCGATGAATTTCCTGTGGATTCTACGAAATACTCAAAAAAGGTGATACATAAATTAGTTAATCTTTATATAATGAAACATCCTTAACTCAGAACTATGAGTCATCATCAGTGGTAATCCTAGTTGCAACCAAAGCTTGCAGTTTGGAACTCGGGGGTTGTCTTATGCTTATGTTGCTAGGCTTTTCTTGGCTGTCAGGCGAAAGGTTAATCCCTGGATCTGCCGGGGTGCGAGAGATATGTCTTGTATATAATCTCATCTCCGGCAATCAAGGACCCATGGACGGCGTGCGTTTTGGTCGGTTCGAGTCCGACATAATCATCTCCATCGGTTTTGGTGGAGGTGGTATCCGTGGGGATTTTGCGCACGATAAAAAAATGGGGAAAGGTTAATGGTATTAACCTTAAGAGGTAAAACCTGCGTCCGAATATTGTTACACAATTAGTAGGTGTCGATCAGTACAATAACTGTGTGATTTTGTAGCCTTAGAGTTTGTAGTGTGACGTGAGATTTTGTAGCCGCATGCTGCAGTCATACATACGACAATTGCAGTCGCATGGTTGCGTCGTATCGACAATGTGTCTATACGACGCAACCCCACATAGTCTGTTTTACTTCTCTGCAATTGTCGTATTTTCTTGTCTGTATCGATACGTCGCTGCATGTCAAAAATGTTGCCAGGTGTTTAACTAGTCATGACTAAGTGCTATTTTCGCTCAGGTGCTATTCGACTGGGTGCTCTAACTGAACTTCACCGAAAGTAGTTGAAATCTGTAAATTACCATCAAATAGACGGGCCTTATTAGCATTTGATAGCGCCCTGTAGCAATACCGTAACACAATTTGTAGACTATTATTAATTATTCTATTCTAATCAACCTGTTTCACCGGAGATGTGTTCCATGCAAAAACTTCCCATACACGTGTTTGTAAAAGCATAATGCATCCTTTACCTTCAAAATTCAACAACACAAACTTCCTTTTTCGTTGTAAATATATTCAAAACAATAACGGCGTGTAAATCATTACATTAATTATGTTTAATAACAATGATATAACAGTTCTTACATTCTGAGAACCACATAATGGAAAACATAATAACAATTATGTTATCATCAACATTGAGTCATTCTTATTTCGCGCGAAAATTATTTTCTTGTATGGAATTGTGCGCAGAGTGAAGTCTATAACTTACTTACTTACATATGAAAATTTCTTGTGAAATTCACCTAAATAGAACGCACATGATGAATTTAATATCCATAAAATTCAATTTAAGTATTTCATGTCTGCACACACAAAACAAAAATGACATAGGTATATTTGATGCTGACAAGTACCTAAGTACATTGGTACTGTTTACTTCTCCAAGAAATTTCTCCCAGCAGACCGGCGTGAGGAGATCGTGAAAACCAAGAAAAGAGGTATAAAATATAGATCTATATTATTAATTCGATATCTAAACACTTACGATATGAACTCAATCTGCAATTTTATTTCATCAATTGCGATAACACTGTTTAGTAATAGGGTACTGCCTTTTTTTAGCGTACTACCCCCACCGGTGCCGGTTGGGTAGTTTATGTCGGACTCAAACCGACTAAAACGCACCTCGTCTTTGTATCTTTAGTTGCCGGAGGTGAGATATATATCCCTCGCACCCCGTGAGACGCGGGGCCCTCACTTTCAAGATGACCCTCGTCGGATGTAAGGACCACGGTGTCCCCGGTAGCCCTGGGGTATGGGGAGGCGGCCTGCTAGGGTGACGGGCGGCCTCAGGCATGCTCCTTAGCGAGATTACAGGTATGGATTAGGTATAGATACAGTATTATTAAACCTAATAACATTTTTTATTCAAATTCTGTTGTTACTGATTGTGTTTGTCAAGAAACTTAGGCACTGTTCTTGTTTGTGCCTACAGTTCATACTTAGAAATAGCGGTCTCTAGCTTGCTAATATATACTCTAAGGAACGGCGTATCTTTAAACTATAGTAACTTTGCTACGTATTCTGTGCTACAAAGCCTAAAAAACAGTAAGAATTAAGTTTCAACAGCTTATTAAAATTCAAAAGTTTCATGGAAAACATATAGATGGAACAAATAGATAAATCCTATAATACCTTAAACTTGTTTTGTAGACAAAATGTTTGCAAACAATACCAGGAAAATAGTTGCGCCACATACTATTAAATTTAATCGCAGTAGAAACTACGCCGAATGTCTCTTCAGAAAAAAATACGATACAACCTCATTTATGATGAGTGTATGCTTGTCAGCATTTATCTTTAACCCACAGACGGTGAATTCATCCTTACACACTGTGAGTCTGTGACCAGGACCGGTACTGTAATTATTTTTTCCGTGCACAAAATCCCCACGGATACCAATCTCACCGGAGCTGGCGATAGTGGTTATGCCGTACTCGAACCGCCTAAAACACAATAGTAAGCAACATATTCCTCGAACCTGGCTGACCCAAGGCCTAAAGACATGGCTCTTTTCGGCTATGGGGATCACGGTGTCCTCATCTAGCCCCCGGGTATGTGGATAAAATGAACTTAATTCTATTCTCACTTTTTCATCTTCAGTCGAATCGACAGCATTAGGTTTTGCTCTTCGGGAAGGCTTACTACGTCCCCTGTGTCCAAGCTGTGGAATGAACTCTTCTTCGGGTTCTTAAAAAAGATGTTAGAAGGTACCTACAGGGAAGGTATCTATGAGTTTGACTCACCTGGTTACACTTCTTTTGGCCACGGTAACTACTTTTCTTTAGGCTGTGTGTCTGCAACCTAAGCGGTAAAAAAATTAAATACCGAGTAATGAATTTGACTACTACAATAATATTTGAATTTGAACTGTTTCGAATCTCTGACAATATATGAGACGTAATTCCTTTTTCAAAGTATGAAACTATGTTTTTTTTCGTTCACAACATCCCCTCGTGTAAAGTATGAAACTATGAGGCTCTAATAAAAGGATTAGTTGTCAAGTTAAAAAAATTAAATTTAAATTTTATAATGTTATTTCGTTTAGTGGCCTATAGGTCTGCTAATAGCGGATCCTCGCTCATTTCTTTTGAATACTGTATTTATTTCCATTAATTGACAAAAATAAATTGTTTAATTCCGAAAATAGTAACAAATCTTATCTTCAATCTAATGATTTATCATAAATAGAAATAATCTATACTATTATATAATTGTAAAGCGGTCGTGTCTGTACATTGGAGATATTTAAAAAAAAATACTTGGGATATGTTAAGTGAACGATACTGAACACGAAAATATTTTTTTTTCATTTCCTGTCTGTTTGTCTGTTTGTCTGTTTGTCTGTTTGTCCGCTATGGACGCAAAAACTACTGAACGGATTTTAATGCGGTTTTTTTTGTTAGAAGGGGCTTGGTCAGACTTAAAATCTTGCGTTTGTTTCATCGCAATCGGTTCAATAGAACCGGAGTTGTGAGCATTAATGATGTTAAACGAAATATGAGTAAAGATATAGGGGGCGCTGTTTTATTCTTATAGATGATATTTATGTCTTATTCCGTCCAGTCAAGTATGTGAATAAAAAAACATCATTTTTACGTACATATTTGTAAAAAAAAATACGTAATTAATTACGAAATTAAAATTTGTTATTCAATTATTTAGTACATGGCGCAATAATAGATGGCGTAGATCGATTTAAATTCAAGGTATGGTTTCGTTACATACGGGACTATATAAGATCTGTCAAATTTTTTTTTTAAATAGCTTTTAATTTGTGAATAGTGAAATAGATGCCGGTACTGTCTTTGACATCATTGTTCAACTAAACTGCCTACATTGATTACAGAATTTACAAGGAAAACGTTCAGGCGTAAATAAAGGCGCACGTAAAATTATCGTATCGTAACCAGTACCTCAAGTACTCAAAACATGACGTACCTGATTTCGTATAACTTTTTATACCAATTAGGTGGAATAAAGCACATGGCCCACCTGATAGAAAGTGGTTTACTGCGGCCTATTCTATCGTAGTTTTTATTTATTTATGCCACTTAAATTTGACTTCACCTCGCCTGATGGTAAGTTGAAGGCAAAGTCTCCGGAAAGAGGGTCACCATTACAAACACATAGAGTATTACAATAGTGGCGCTCACCTTGACGGCCTCATCAGATGCTTTTTTAAGCCCCACTTAAAGGAAGCGGGACTGTAGAAAGAAGGAAACACGTGCGCTGGTAATGAATTCCAAGACTTAATGGTGCGGCAGAGGGAAGACTCACCAAACCGCTCGGTTCTTGGTCACCGCACCGTATGCGGGTAACATCTAAGCCCTGCACGTGTTGTTCTGTGTAGGAAAGATGAAGGTAGGATCAACTGGGCGATCTCATCATAACATTCAATACCATATTGGTAGAGACGGTAAAACGTTTGAAACACCAGAGGTATCACACACGTGCTGCCGACCATGTGGAAAGGAAAGGAGGGTGAAAGTTAAGAGAGTTTCTGTGCTGTCAGTGTAGTGCATTATCATTGTATTCCTTATAATGGCAACTCAAAAATGCCGGCGATTCGATAGACGAAGATGCGGCTCGGCTTTGGAGAAGACTCCGGACACGCACAGTCTGCGAATGACCTGCGTCCCCTATGAGCCTGGAGGGTCACTCTAGCAGAAGCAAGCTGCGGTGGTTGCGTAAAGTGCGCCATACCTTACCCGGGGGCTAGACGAGGACACCGTAAACTCTACACCAGAAGATCGTCATCTCAAACTACAACAAAACGCCTTTGCGTGCATTACAATGCTAAAACTGCCACATCAAAAGGGACAAAACTTGCCAAAAAGTACATCGCGAGTAGGTACTGTATGCAACCGAGTACGCAGTCGTGTTATATTACGCGTTACACATTAGGTACTCACAGTAATTACCCAAGTCTACCTGCAACCTGCACACTTCTTCTGTGAAGTCGACTACGCTACGCACGGGGCACGAGTTCGATCCCCGCTCAGTGCAAAAAGTTGTATGCATGAATATGACTGTTTGCACTGGTCTGGTCGGAGAACACGTTAAGCCACGCCGACGGAGCAGCGGTGTCTTCTTTAAAAGACACAAATTCACTCCTGCGTAGAATACTACTCGCATCTTTGGGATGGTTTAGATGGATTAGATGCTCTCGACAGGTTGCAGCGACGTGCGGTCCGCATTATTGGGCGTCCAGTCCGAACCTTTGTAGATGCGTAGAGATGTTGGTCCCCGGCAGTATTTTACCGTCTCTACCATGGTTAATGTTCTGATGAGCTCTTCCAATTAATCCCGCCCTCTCCTTTCCTACACAGGACAGCACGTGCAGGGCTGAGATGTCACCCGCATATGGTGCAGAATACTCCATCAAGAACCAAGCGGTTCGGTGACTCTCTCCTCTGCCGCACTATTAAGTCTTGGAATTCCTTACCGGCACACGTGTTTCCTTCATCCTACAGTCCCGGGTCTTTTAAGCGGGGCGTAAAAAAGCATCTGATGAGGCCGTCAAGGTGAGCGCCACCATTGTAGCACTGTATGTACCTATGTGTTTGCAATGATGACTCTCTTTCATGAGACTTTGCCTTCAGCTTAACATCAGTCGAGGTGAAGTCAACTAGACGTGCCATAAATAAAAAAAAATAAACATCTATGGCAGTCGTTACTGATAGTTGGAGCCCTCAAAAGTCCAATCACTTTAACACTTTAATTTGGAACATCGAAATCGCCATTCGTCATTGGACTATTGTTTGTGGAGGTCATATGGCAGTCGCTTCACGGTAAATATCGAAGTTCAGCCGCATCACAGTTAGACTGGAAAACCGACCACAACAGAGTTGGGAAAAGGTTCAGAGAATGATAACTGTTGATGAAAGGGTAGACTAGACCTTGGGAAAGGACATAAATATGGTATGTTTGGTCGCGATAACCAACATCCACGCGGGCGAAGCCGCGGGCAACAGCTAGTATTATATAAATTTACTTCTATTAGCATAAAAAGCTGCTTATTCTACGACCTCATGAATAAAGTCAAATTCAGTATATTGAACTCGGGCAATTATGGCTTTATAGTATTGGTTGTCGCCTGCAACACCACCTGTGAAAAAAAAAATTAGAACGTTTTATTATTGCTATATATTAGCCTATTTTGATTTTTTTTTATTCAATTGTGTGAAATTCCATCAGGATCCGTTTTCAGCCCTTTTTTTTATTTCATACATCAATTTTTTTATTAACCTAGTTAAACGTGTGCGTGTACGTGTGTGAACGCGTGCGCGAGTGCGTGTGCGTGTGGGTGACATCATAATCGTAGCTCTCAAGCGGATATGACCCGATTTTGATGAAGTTCTTTTGTTGTAAAGGTGGAGAGGGGGGTACGAGAGAGATCTTAGTTATATTTGATTATAATCGATCCAAGATGGTCACCGTCAATTTCATATTGTGTCACAACTCCCTCAAAAAGGAAATTAATTGAAATAGAATAGTACAATACTATGTGACACTAGGACAGATTTAAAATCCAGGAGGGCCGCCACTACGAAATGACGCATTATTTTTTTATATCTTACTACTCCCTCGATATATCAAATGAAAGAGGTTGACTATTAGATTAATTTAAAGGGTAATATAAATGACATTTTTGAAGCACTAAATATGTATGTCTGTTCGAATCGATTTAAGATTTAACAGTTGTATGCCTAGACGGGATGAGAGACGGTTCAAGTCCGAGGTAAGAATCCCACAAAAATACATTGGAAAACTATAAAATACGCGTTGTCGTGTCGGGGGACTTTGCATCGTTCCGAAAACCTCTCTTACAGTAAGTGACCCCTGACAGGACACTTGAATTACCTAGTTATTTTTACTTTTTTATTTGTTTTTGTGTTGTGAGTTTTCTACATATTTGATTTATTTTTTATGAAAAAAAAATACCAACTTCTGTTAGGTACTTACTTATTGGCAATTTCGTTCTTTAAATGACAAACTTAATTAAGTTTCCCACAGTTAATCCTCGGAATAGAAAGTATTCTATATAATATGGTTTTAAGTTACAAACAAACAAACTTTCACATAGTATAAAGATATTATATTAATTTCCTTTGTCGTTAACCCACATCTTTTATTTAAATACCTAATCTAAAAGCAAGATTTCTACCAATCAGCAAATCGTTTACGATTTTTTTTTCACTAATACCGATATTGTTTTATCAATTTTTAGGTGTTATATTAAATGGATATTGACCGGATAATTATTATTATTCAGTATAAAAAATGCAGTTCTAGCAATAAATTGGTTTACAATATATATGTAGGTGTTTTCTAGCGGAAATACATTACAAGAAAATATATATTATACGCTCCTGAAGATGTCTCGAGAACTTGCGGAATATTGCACATACGAAAACATCATCTGTATATATCTGTCTGATGTTAAACCACCCTACCCTATTATGTCAATATACCTAGGTACTCATGTTTCATTTAGTGTGGACATTCGACCATATCTAAGTATAATTATTTCGAGTAGAATATATCGTATCGTATCGCATCAACGGAGGTAGGACACGACGGTATCTCCCGTCCGAAATGAGCTGTCCAACTGGGGAAGTACCTCCACCCTACAGAAGACCGCGGTCATAATAACCATCGTGTTGTGTTCCCACCGGTAAGTAGGGTAGCCAGAGCTCACTATACCTTTCCTTCCCCTCCCCTTCCTAGCCTCCCCACCCCTTCCCAGCTCTCCCCCTCCCCCTTTCCCTTCAGGGTGGGCAGCGCGTGTGTGACACCCTTAGTGTTGCACACGTTCATAGGCCACGGTGGCCGCTTTCCATCAGATGGGCCGTGTGCTTGTCTGCCACCTACGTAGTATCAAAAAAATAAAAACATGTATACAGGAATTCTGAAGAAACTTCCAAGAGGGTTTTAGAGGCTCCACCACCACATAATATATTTCAAGTTCATTTTTAATTCGTGTGACACTCCGAGGGTACTCTCCTTTCGGATCCGGAAGTCAAACATCGTCTCGTAGAGCTGTATGGTGCGAGACTTCTCCACCTTCTCTTTAAGGAGTGGTTGTTTATCGATCCTCAACTTTCACCGATGAGAAGTAGTTACGTTGTTATAGAGTTTTGTGAGGAAGCTCACACCACGGGGACATGGGGCACTGATCACCTTGCAAGCTTCGAAAGGGAACTCCATCGGGTTCGACAGATTTTCCCATTTTTCCAACTCTTATCCAAATCCAAACTTAATATTATAAATGCGAAAGTAACTCTGTCTGTCTGTCTGTCTGTCTGTCTGTCTGTCTTTGCTTCACGCCTAAACTACTGAACCGATTTGTGTGATATTTGGTACAGACATAGTTTGGAACTTGAGAAAGGACATAGGATAGTTTTTATTACAAACTAACTGACCCGCGCGACTTCGTCTGCGTCACGCTACTCAAAGAGCTGCTGAAACCGAAGAGATGGCTCGGGAGCGCCGGCTCTTAGACACCGAACGTCACGCTGCTCAAAGAGCTGCTGAGACAGAGGAGACGAGGCAGGAGCGACGGCTCTTAGATGCCGGCCGTCATGCAACTCAAAGAGCTGCTGAGACAGAAGAGATGGCTCAGGAGCGCCGACTCTTAGATGCTGGGCGTCATGCAACTCAAAGAGCTGCTGAGACAGAAGATATGGTTCAGGAGCGCTGACTCTTAGATGCTGGGCGTCATGCAACTCAAAGAGCTGCTGAGACAGAAGAGATGGCTCAGGAGCGCCGGCTCTTAGATGCTGGGCGTCATGCAACTCAAAGAGCTGTTGAGACAGAAGAGATGGCTCAGGAGCGCCGGCTCTTAGATGCTGGGAGTCATGCAACTCAAAGAGCTGCTGAGACAGAAGAGATGGCTCAGGAGCGCCGGCTCTTAGATGCTGGGCCTCATGCAACTCAAAGAGCTGCTGAGACAGAAGAGATGGCTCCGGAGCGCTGGCTCTTAGATGCTGGGCGTCATGCAACTCAAAGAGCTTCCGAAACTGTAGATCAAACTCGAGTACGTCGGCTTTTGGATGCTGAACGTCATGCGTCTCTGATTTCTGCAGAGTCACATGAAGAATCTCATAGACTACGTGTTCTATTAGCTGCACGGCAAGCACAAAGACAAAATATATTTACACGTAATACGTGGGAGGTATTTCATGATGCTGCTTTTGATTACGACCCTTTAATCGATTAGTGCTCTTAGGACGGATGGCTAAAAAGTGCATATATTGTATGGCACTAAAATGGAAAGAGGAAACTCCGGGCATGTGCTGTTCTGGAGGTAAAGTTTCCACATTTCATTTTTGAAGTGATCCCGCGAGATCGGGAACTATGTGGGTAAAACCAAAAATCTGCTGGAAGTCACTATTCCACGCGAACGAAGTCGCGGGCAAAAGCTAGTAAAACATATTTTCTAAATATACATTACTGAAAATATTTCGTAATTACATAAAATATATTAAACCTTCAGGCAATATTTGTGAATTCCGCGAATGTAATAAGTTCTTTGGAGTATTTGAGGCAATATTTAAGAAATTGAAAATGAAATGTGATTTCTTATTCTTATACCCGTTGTAATGGTATTTTTTTCCGTTAAATAACATGTGATCAGTCTCCGCCTAAACCGGACCCTAGTTAGACCCCAGAAGGTGGGTTAGACTCAAGAACCAAGCCAGCACGGCTTGGCGTCGTAGAGGATGACGTGCGTGCCAATGGGCTTACCATCATGAATGTGCAAGACCGTGCGAAGTGGAACAGAAAAAACCGGAAAGCGGACCCTGGATTCCGGGTTTCGGATTCCGGAGCGAAACTTCGGAAGCGACCGGGACTACGCAGGCATGATGATAATGAATATACGGTGATGAGCAAACGTGGTGGAATTCTGAAACTCAACAAATTAAGTGTCATTTATTCAACTATTTATTTAATTGAACATAGCAGGTAACCCATTGCCGCGGTAGCCTAGTGGTATGGGTAATGGACTGCTGAGACGAGGTCTCAAGTTTGATCCCAGGTTTACCATGGCACACACCAATGACTTTTCGATGCTTTTCGAAGTTAGGTGTGTATTTATCGCAGGTTTATAAGGGCCTCGGAGAGCACGTTAAGCCGTCGCGTCGGTCCCGGTTGCCATACAAATATCTATGGCAGTCGTTACGGGTAGTTGGAGCCCTCAAAAGTCCAACCAGCCAAACTTGGAACTTCGATATCGCCATTGGTCATTTGACCATTGGTTGTGGAGGTCAGATGGCAGTCGCTTCACGGAAAATATCGAAGTTCAGCCGCATCACAGTTAGACTGGAAAGCCGACCCCAACTGAGTTGGGAAAAAGTTTCAGGGAATGATGAGCACGTAACCCATTGATTTTCATTCGGTGTTATAATTTTTCTCCTTTCTTCTTCTAATTAATTAGGAAGCTATGCATTAGTTCGAAGAACTGCGCTCTTCATTCATTATTTTATTCGTTCATTGACAAAGTTTAGAACACAAACCAGTATAAGATAGGATCTTATATTCTCGTTTACTAGAGTTCCTGGTAAACTGTCGTGACCAAGATAATTTTGATGTTCTAATGGTGCCATAATGGTACTATATCTTCACTGATGTAATTCTCAAGATGTATAACAATATACAACATGATTTTTTAAGTGTTTGACATAATGGTTCACGTTTATACCGGTTTTTAAGATTTTTGTATTAAGTATAATGTTCTTGTAATTCTTTTCGATTATTTGTAGGTATGCATCTATGTATTTTAAAATACAGCAAAAGTGATCATCATCATCATCATCATTTCAACCATAATACGTCCACTTCTGAACATAGGCCTCCCCCATCGACCTCCAAGCCGACCGATTGGAGGCGGTTTGCATCCATTGGTCGACTTTGACTATGTCGTAAAATTTCAAAGGTCCGCCATATTGAATTTTTATAAACACCAATCTAACGACATTATTGTCGCAATTCCTCCAACTATTTGGCAGATATCCAGACAAAGATATTTAAAAACTTAGAATACAAAAAAATATAATCCATCCTTGGCAGTCCAGGTAAAAATAATTGAAAACAATAGGTTTACAAATATTTTCCCGCTCTTTTACACCCAGTTTCCGATAGGCTGATCAACGCTAAATTTAACTAATCAATTGTTAAAACTCTTGTCAAGTAGCAATTGGGTTGCTAGAAGCATGATTGAATAGTTTAATTATCTTAATAATAGTCTTATCACCCACCCACTCTCTTTCTTCTGCATATCAATGACATGCTGTCCACCGGCAGCATCCACTGCTATGCAGACGATAGCACTGTACACGGGAGCTACCACGGACATTCTGCGGCCAAGCAGTCCGATATAGCGGAAAAGAGGCGACTTCTTGTCACCGGGCTTGACCGGATCCTCAATCACGTTTCCCAATGGGGATCTGAGAACCTGGTCGAGTTCAATGCCAAGAAGACGCAGGCATGCGCGTTTTCAACAAAGACATCTCCTTTCCTTCCTCCTCCCACTCTTCAGAGCACACCACTGCCATTACAGGATAACCTTAATATACTCGGTATGGACGTGCGCTGCAAACTGAACAACAAGAACTATATCGAGAGCATCATCAAAACAGCTTCGCGTAAACTCGGAGTCCTGAACAGAGTTAGACGTTTTTTCACGCCGGAGCAGCGGTGTCTTCTTTATAAGACACAAATTCGCTCCTGCGTGGAATACTGCTCGCATCTCTGGGATGGCTCCGCAAAGTACTTATTAGATGCTCTCGACAGGTTGCAGCGACGTGCGGTCCGCATTATTGGGAGTCCTGAGGTCACAAAGTCCCTCGAGCCTTTGCAGATGCGTAGAGATGTTGCGTCCTTGGCAGTATTTTACCGTCTCTACCATGGTGAATGTTCTGATGAGCTCTTCCAACTAATCCCACCCTCCCCTTTCCTACACAGGACAACGCGTGCAGGGCTTAGGTGTCACTCGCATACGGTACAGAATATTCCATCAAGAACCAAGCGGTTCGGTGAATCTTTTCTCTGCCGTACCATTAAGTCCTGGAATTCCTTGCCGGCGCACGTGTTTCCTTCTTCCTACAGTCCCGGGTCCTTTAAGCGGGGCGTGAAAAAGCATCTGATGAGGCCGTCAAGCTGAGCGCCATCATTGTAGCACTGAACGTGTTTGCAATGGTGACCCTCTTTCATGGGACTTTGCCTTCAGCTTAACATCAGGCGAGGTAAAGTCAAATTGACGTGCCATAGATAAAAAAAAAAAAAAAAAAAAAAAATTTGCTCATCGTGTCAGTTAACATAGCAGCTGTCAAAGTGCGAACTTTTTGACTAACAGCCGACGTATTTGACTAGTGTCCGGTTAGTGTCACCTTACAAGTGACCAATCGTTATCTGGAATACCGACGATTACAGTGTGTCGTAAATGAGGTCAAGAACTCGTTATTATTTTCCTAGAACAAGCATATTCTTAGTATTCAAGTCATTAAAAGACTAGGCATCGATTATAATCATTCATTATGACTGGACAGGATGCAGTAATGCAGTCATATTTTGACACGGGCTATTATGTATCTAGGTACCTAGATATGGTTGCCGGCATATACCTTGACACCAGTCACGTCGTAAGAAGTATACCTATCGGCACGGATCATAGACCTAGGTCGCGACAATGTTTTGATATTCATGATTTAATGCGACCGAGACTAATGCAAGGATGATGATGAGACAGACAGCGAATAGAATTTTTATACTTACCTATGTTTAGGCGAATTCTAGATCCCATTAACACTATGTTTAAGTACCTACTTTAGGTCAAGAAAGCGCCGTATTATGTCGGAGAATATTTACTAATAGGTACCTATATGCATTATCTTATTTGAATTGCAAAATTTCTCATCACAATGATAATGTCAAACAAGTTAGATGATATCTTACCTTGTTTAACATTTTATAGTCTAGTCTAGACTTACCATATTAGGTTGGGTTTAAAAAAAAATATAAATATTATTTGTATATTTATATAGCCGCGGTAGCCTAGTGGTATGGGCAATGAACTGCTGTGCCGAGGTCTCGAGTTCGATCCCAGGTTTTATTATGGCACACTCCAATTACTTTTCGATGCTTTTCGAAGTTACTGTGTGTATTTATCGCAGGTTTAAGTGCCCGGTTAATGGCAATAGGCTCGCCACATATTGGGACCTAAACATAAACGGGCGAAATGTTGGGGGATATAAGCGTGAGTTTATGTTATGTTCTATTATTTATCCTTATTAGGCTAGATTAAAAATACTTTAAGGCTTCGAAAACCTGAAGTACTGCTACTGGTTTAGATTTTTAATGTCGATGACTAATATGGTTTTGATGATTCATCTCCTATTTTAGAATTTCAATTGCAATCTAACCACAACTTGGAATTGCATTTAAATTATGCAGATTCTTTAATGAGCCTGTCGACCTTCTAGTAGGTACCTAATGTACTTCCTCCCGAAACATTTCGATTTTATAAATATAAATGAATTGAATTTTATATAATAAAAAATGAGTCTCAAAATATGTTGCAAAGCGCAAAATTCGAAGACGGTTGGACCAATAATTCGAGTACTTATTTTATTAATCATGTCTTGAACTCTACGGAAGGTTTTTATGGAGGAGCGGGAAACCGATCAGAATACACGCGAGCGGAGTTGCGGGCAAGAGCTAGTGTAGAAAATCTCCGGGAGAATTGCGACAATTGCAATATTTGTGGCAGACAAGCACACGGCCCGTCCGATGGGATTGGTTACGACGGCCTTTGGACGTTTGCAACAACACAGCCTATGACCTTACACTCGTGATGCCGACCCTGTAGAGCGGAGGGGGGAGGAGGGAGAAGATTTGAAGATTAAGAGAGTTTGGGTTCTGTCAGTGCCGAAGACAAAGCAGGGTTTCATGCGTCAACTTAAGCTTTATGTGCTTTATGGTTGAGGTGGGACTTTCAAATTTAGAAAAGAGGCCCAGAAAGTAGAGACAGATTATCACTTCACAAATAAAGAAAAGAAGAGTAAGTTATGAATTCTGGCTTTTGACACTTACACACAAGCACAGTGCAACTGTTTGAAATGTCTTCTGTATGGCAAAGCTACGAAAATGTGCACATCTTTGGCGATACCAAATTTTTGATTTATATAGCTAGTCTCTTAGATACCTATGCTATATTTACACCTACATAGATATTTCAACGGAAATAAAATATGTGGACTCAAAAATCCCACAAGCTCGTCTGCGTCTGCTCGCTTGTAATCTATATTTTACCTACCTACCAATTTATTTGAAAACACGAGCCAATCCTTTGTGCAGACAGGCTGTCTGCCTACTGCAAAATAATGACTTCTGATAAAACCACAGGTCTAACCTACAACAATAAATAGTGATGCGAAGGTTTTATACCTGTTTTATTCGAGATTCAACTCTTCATAAATGGATTAATGCATATTTTTGATTTTCCCTAACTGCATCTTAACATTGTTCTTTTACTATAAATTTGAACAAGATCATTATCCTTATGATATAAAGATAAAATATTTTGTTTTTTTTTGTTAATGACATTATGACTTAATGGTTTACTTTTATCTAGAAATGATTAAGAAAAATGGTTATTGATTAAACACTAGTAAATTTATTAGAGTTCCATTATTTCCATTACTGAATTCACTTATTAAAAATAGTAGGTTACTATAAATGTTGTTTACCTTCCAGTGACATCTACATTCTTGATAAAAATTAACAGAAAAACAAAATATCGATACGGTAATTCCGTTGGAATTAACTGCGCATCACTATTTTAATTCGTTCAGGATAAACCATCCGATGGAAAATATTAAGTGGATCCCTTACAAATACATTGTAACAATTTCTTAAAAGGTCGTAGGTATCATATGTATTCTAAGTATAAAATACTTAAGGGTATATAGTAGAAGGTATGTAATAATTAGTAATAAAAAAACGCAACACAATAGGTATTTAAAAAAAAAAACAAGTCCACAGTATGGCGGTCATATTTTTAATTATCTGTTTCACAACGGTATGCTGTACCTAATATCAGACGAATTAAAAAAAATAAAGTCCACAAAAAGGCGGGAATGTTTTTAATTTATCTGTTTCACAACTGTATGCGGTAATTTCGAACGAGGCAAGTTCCATTTAAAGGGGAAAAAAGGTGGTATATAAAATGTTCCATGATTATTCACATTTCTCTGAAACGATAGCGAGCCCATACAAAACATTAATTCCAGTAGCTGACGGTTGGCGGTGCGATTTTGTTGCTATAATAATGATTTGCATACAATATTGGATACATAATAGTTAGGTTTGATTTTTTTGCATTCTATAGCGAAAATTTTACTGATTGTTACGAGCTACAACATTGTGTGTCGAACCTCTATGAGCACAGAACAAGTTTGGATAATAGTAGGTACCTACACCTCGTGGCATATATCTAGAACCTAAAATGTAGGTACCTATTCAAATTTGGGTGTCTATTGAAGATAGCACTTTCTCTGATTCTCTCATGAATTAGGTTCAAGATACATGGCCCAAGGTATAGATACCTACAGTTCGTTAGACAGTGTTTGTGATTTGTAGTCTACTTTTTTTTTTTTATTAGTTTGGCTACTTTTCGACCGCTTTTTCGGCTACTCCATTATTTCATTTTATTTTTGTTTTATGAGAGTATTATCAGATCCTAAGATCTTAGTTGGACCCCATAGTGTAGAAGTATTCTAAATAAAAAAATTGAACTAAAACTACGTATTCTTCAGCGGAAATTTTATTTTTGTGATGCATCAGTGACGCATGGACAATCTCTTCATTAAGTATATATTTAGTTTACAAATGAGGTCGATTATTATGAGTAACAATACGCAGAAATAATGTAGGGTGTAGTGGTGTAAAACCACTACTAATATTTTTTATCTGCATGCTATAATTAAACGCATATAAATTGTTGTCCAACGTAACACGTTTCGTAAATGCACATAGTTACAAATTAGTTCTCTCCTAGCATGTAATTAAAGTATTATTTCGTTACATTGTTTAATTAAACATTGTCAAGTTTGGTTGCGTTTCTGGTGTCATATTTGATAATTAAGTACAACCATTGTATTAGAATAATTTAGTAGCATAGTTAAAATGCTCAAAAGCCAAGGTTCCATACCGGCATCGAGCTGTCAATTGGCATGACACTGGAACGAGATTCACGATTTACACTTCGAGCGAGAGGCATCGTTTTGTGCCGGCTCTTGAAGCATCACCAAGAATCAAGATGGCTAAGTGAATCACGGGAACTCTGAACGCGATGAATCGCGGAGTTTCCCGGCCATCATCCCTCATCGTGACGTGGTAGGCGCAGCGACGTACCCCGACGATTGCTGGCGTGCTGTGGCGCGCTTATTTTCTGCGACGGCGTGGCTATCCTCGAGTCGACGTGTCCTCCGAAGGACTGGCACGTGGCTGTGTCAGTGCTGCACCTTTACGGCAAGGGTGCAGTGACGCCAAGGAGACACCTGGCCCATAACGCTCCTTACACTACGGTCCGGGAGCAGCCGCTGGTTGCAGAGCGACGGAGGCAGTGAAGACGGCGAGCGGCGCGCGATGCGTTGCTGGACAGGCATCAGATCACGATCGTTCGTGATACGAGGTATTTCACCACCAAGTTTCCTTATTACATGGCCATTCGTCCGCGTCGCGTGTGTTCGTTTGCCACCGAGGCTATATTTCGTGAGTGCTGTGCATCCCCGATGAGATGGACAATATATAGATTAACTAGACATAAGGTCCACCATTGTTAACAGTATTCGTTTAATAATATAAACTATATATACTTGTCAGTGATATCTTTCATTAACATTCCCGAGGTACCCATGGTCAGATTATACTTACAAACTTCTAAGAGGTCCTTGAACCAATGGTTCAGTGCTGACCTACCGAGAGTACTATCCGATAGCACTATTTTAAAACTTAGATTCATTGTAGCTTACTTATAAACTTTTATATTCTTTCAACTCCAAGAGTACTTATACCCCTTTTATACGCCACAATCGGCCACCCCTTTTTTATACGCTACAATTGGCGCCCGAATAATATATTTTTAATCTTAATTACTTTAAATTTAACCTTTGACTGACCATTGGTATATCTCGGTGAAATTTTTCTTTGTTATCAAGACTTTGTTTTGACAAAATCAAACAACTTAACTTTTGCTATAATTTACATAAAATGGTGTTCACTGTATCTGTACCTATATGAATATCTTAGTTTATCCATGTTAAACCATATATTTAACATATTTTATACTTTAAATACAGATATTTTGATGGTTTCTGTTTACATAAGTTCATTGAACATACTTAACCTAACTTTTTTACTTGTCAATTGTTTAGTGAACATTCATATACCTATTTGCTGATAACATTTGTTAGAATAAACACAGTATTTGTTCTATAACTATTTACAACTTCGGTTTGAATCACACCAACAAATAACTTTAATATTTTGTTGTTAACTTATATTTATGACTTCTTATAGTCTTATTGTTACTCATTGTTTTGAGAAACATACAAACTTAACATTAGTAACTTGAATACACTAAATTGTTTTGATATTGGTGATGCTTATTTAATTTTTGTGTTTCTTCACTATTTGATGGGGTGATTCTGCAATAATTTGTTTTTATTTTTCTGTTTTTGTGCTACACATATAAACTTTTGTGTACATTTTTTTGTTCATCATGGCTGATGAACCAACTGTTTCAAAGCCTTTGGCTGTTGATGATCAGCATCGTAATGTCACTCTTAGGAAACAACACCAAGATGTGTACGGAACGCCACCAGAACTTGATGATGGTACTAGCTGTAAATCACCTTTAACTACTCGTTGTGATAAAGTCATGCAGGTCGTGCGCGATGAAAATTTACGATCTTGGAACATTAAATATTCCGGTGACTCAGATGTAGCCGACTTTTTCTTGCGTATTGATGATTACATGCGTAGTAGAGACTTATCGGAGACTAAAGTGGTTAAATGTTTCGCGGATTTGTTAAGCGGTAATGCCTTGGATTACTATCGGTTAATCCGAGACTCAGTCACTTCTTTTGCAGATTTAGAATTTAAATTTAAAACTTTTTTCTTATCTTGTGATGGTAACTTCATTTTAGAAAAGAAAATTAGGGCACACACACAGTCTGCCAGTCAACCAGCTAATCTGTACGTCCTGGAGATGTTGACTATGAATTCTAGGCTTGCTAATCCGTTACCTATGAATACACTTATGGACATTATTACACACAATATGTTGCCAGCTTATGCCCAGCTTTTTGCTTTAAATGACATAGATAATACAGATAAATTACTTGCATTAGCTAAACGATATGAAGCTTATACTAATATTTCAACACATATTAGTTCTAATGCGAAATCGAGTAAACAGCATAAATCTGTTACGGTGGTGAAAACAAAACAATCATCATCATCTGATAGGAAACCCACTTGTTTAAAATGTAAGAAAATCGGTCATTTATATAAACAATGTAGAACTATACGGGGTATTGTTTGTTTTAATTGCGGCAACAAGGGTGTATTGACTTCCACTTGTTCTAAGTGTGAACCAAACATCAAAGCTAAATCATCTAAATCAGCTAAACAAAAAAACTAGTTGGCTCAGGAGTGTCTAGGCATAAACTAGCATCTCAACACTTTGGTACTGTCACTCCTGATATTTCAACCTTAGACGGTGACAACAGAATTTTTTTGAATTTTTCTATTCACAACCACACTTATCGTGGGTTGTTGGACACTGGAGCTAATCTTTCCATTATAGGTAATAATTACCATCATAATTTGTTACACTTGGGTTTCAAATTAGTTAAAACTGATATGGGAGCTACTTGTGCTAACGGTTCTAGGGTTAAGGTAATAGGCAGCATGTCTATACCAGTTAGTTTTAGAAACCATATCTCTCATATATCATTTTTGGTTGTCCCTGATATTACTAATGACTTTATTTTGGGCATGGATTTTGTTCATGATTTTAAACTTTTAAATTTAAATTTTGCTAATATTCTGTCATCCTATGGGACCAATGAATCTCAACAGGATAATGTCTGTGCTATTATTCCCATGAGTGAACTCTCACCTTTAGAATCGCTTGAATTAAACAAAATCATTAATAAATTCAAATCTATTTCTACTGAAGAGAAAGGTTTAGGTAAAACTAATATCATTGAACATAGGATCATAACAACAGGTCCACCTATTAAACAAAGGTACTATCCTTTGTCACCAGCTAAGCTGAAAGCTTTAAATGAAGAAGTGGACAGAATGCTTGCGCTGGATGTGATTGAACCTTCTAAATCACCATGGTCCAATCCTGTTGTTATGACACCTAAGAAAGATGGTTCACTCAGATTTTGTCTAGATGCTAGAAAATTAAATGATGTCACAGTTAAAGATTCTTATCCATTGCCTTATATTAGTTCTATCTTAGACAATCTTAAAGGAGCTCGTTATTTGACTTCCATTGATTTATCAGCTGCCTATTGGCAGATAGCTCTTTCTGATTCTGACAACATTGATGGTTACGGTACATCATGTCAGAAGACAGCTTTTGTTGTTCCAAACCGAGGACTGTTCCAGTTCAAAAGAATGTCCTTCGGATTGTCCAACGCTGGTAGCGAAATGCAGCGTCTTATTGACTCTTTATTCCATCACAAATACGGTGAGAAGATCTTTGGTTATTGTGATGATTTGTTAGTCGCTACTCATTCGTTCTCTGAACATTTATCTATTCTAGAAGAAGTATTTGAAGCATTGAAAAACGCTGGTTTGACTATTAATTATGGCAAATGTGAATTTTGTAAGTCACAGTTGCATTATTTAGGTTATGTTGTAGGTTCACAAGGTTTACAAACTGATGAAAGAAAGCTACAATGTGTAAGAGACTTTCCTACACCTGTTACAGCCCGTCAGCTTCGTGCATTTATTGGCTTATGCTCTTATTATCGTAGATTCGTCAAGAATTTTTCTACTATTGTCGCTCCTATGACAGCTTTAATAGGTAAAAAGAAGGGTAAAGAAGCGATCGTTTGGAGTGAGGAAGCTGAAAAGTCATTTTTAGCTCTTAAAGATGCCCTCACCCAAGCCCCAGTGCTTGCTTGTCCTGATTTTTCCTTACCTTTTCAATTACATACTGATGCTTCGTCAGTAGGTATTGGGAGTGTACTAACACAGGAAATAGACGGAATAGAGCATCCTATTGCCTTTCATTCACGACTCCTGTCGAAGACAGAGCGTAACTACAGCACTACTGAACGTGAGCTGTTAGCGGTCGTTGATTCTGTAAATCATTTTCGTCCTTACATTGAAGGCAGTCACTTTATTTTAGTTACAGATCATATGTGTCTTAAATGGTTAAAAACTTTAAACAACCCTTCTGGTCGTTTGGCTCGTTGGGCTATGCAATTAGCATGTTTTGATTTTGAGATTCGACATAGAAAAGGTAGCTTGCATGTTGTACCAGACGTCCTGTCTCGAGTAGAACTAAATGCAGTTTCATTCTCGGGGGGTAGCACTTCTAATGATGATTGGTATAATAAATTATTTAAAAATGTAACTTCCAATCCTGGTTTTCACAAAAACTATTTAATTAAAGACAACATTTTGTTTAGATATTCCAAACCATCATCTAGACTACATGAGGACACTTCATGGAAAATTGTCATTCCTCATGAGTTAGTACAGGACTGTATCAAAGAAAATCATGAAAATAAAGCTATACATCCTGGTACATTTAAAACACTGGCCAATATTAAAGCTAATTATTTTTGGAAAAATATGTATGCCGACATTAAAAACTATGTAGCTAATTGTGATAAATGCAAGTCCCATAAGCATTCAAATAACATACCACATGGCTACATGACCAATCAGAAAAAGGTTGACCGTCCCATGCATACATTGTCCATTGATACAATAGGTCCCTTAGCAAAATCCTATTCTGGTCATGTGTATATTCTATCTATAGTAGATGTTTTTACAAAATTTTGTTGGCTCCACCCTCTTCGTACTGCTACCACTAAAACAGTTACATCTTTTATTGAATCTGAAATTTTACTTAAAGAAGGCACACCTTGTGTAATCATTTGTGACAACGCTACTATATTCCAAAGTAAGGAATTCAAATCTTTTTGTACAAAACATTCCATACCTAAAATTTTTTATAATGCTTATTATGCTCCTCAATCCAATACAGTTGAGCGCTATAACCAAACCGTTCAAACCTGTCTCTCTCTTTTGGTTGAGGATGATCAGCGTAACTGGTCTAAATATATACCTCAAATACAGCTCTTCTTAAATACTTCTGTTAACATTGCTACTGGTTATACACCATACTTTTTGGCTAAAGGTCGAGAGATAGTCGCGGATGGTGCACCGCATACACTGCGTGGCAGCACACCTGATTCGTTAGACGATCTTCAACTCTCAAGTAGGCACTCTAAAGCTGAAGCCTTAAATGACCTTGCTGATATTTTCCAACGTGTGAGCACTGCTTTGACCAAGGCGTACAAACAGAACGCCCACAGGTATAATCTGCGCCGCCGAGAGCTCCGGTTAAGCGTAGGTGATATTGTGTGGAGGCGAAATTTTGTACAGTCAAACGCAGCCAAGTTCTTTTCGGCTAAGCTAGCACCGAGGTTTGTCAAATGTAAAGTTGTTGGCAAACCATCCGATGTGGTTTACCATTTAGAAGACCTCAGCACGGGGATTGTAGGGAAATATCATGTCAAGGACATAATTAAAACGCCAGGAGGTGTGTAACACTAGTGTGTGAGACTGTACATGTGTTGGTATGTTTGTATCTATTTTTGCCTAAACAATGTTGACCTTTTTGTCAATGTCATTTTACTTTTGGTACCTGCATATGTATAGCTTCGCATCAGCAATTTGTTTTTGTTTGTCTGTCTTTAACTCTTTTCTCAGTAATGGAAATGAAGTTTCAAAGATAGAAATTTTTTCAGACATGAAAATTTTTAATTTTCATTTTTGACTTTTTGGTATTTGCTTGTGTAAATACACTAGTCACAGATCCTAGATCTGCTTTTTTGATCATTTTTAGATCAGTACTTTGGCCAAAACAATTGAAATTAAGTTTCAATTTCTTTGTGATATCACACTTACTTGTACTACTGGTATAAGATTGTATGTTATGGAAGTGCACTCCATACATTAGGACTTCTCAGGATTTACTTATCTTAGTTTTTTACCATTCTAGGTTTCAAAACAATGAATGATAAGTTCTTCTTGCTTGGAATTTTTAAGACTCAGTCTTAAAATTATTTATGTGATTCTTATCACTTAAATATAGTTATTTCTAACAATTTCTTCATAGATTCTGTACTCGGACTAATCATATGGTCTGACAACACTTGTTTGATAGCTTTTCAACCATTACAGGTTCGAAAACAATTCAATATAAGTTTGTTTTTCCCAGTACAGTTTCTTAGACTCAGTCTATAGAAACTTGTTTCCTTGTTCTTCATATCAGTCTCGCTCTGATATGATTAACTCCTTCTGATATCAAGCAGTTCTGGACTTCGGATGGTCTGCTTGTTGTATATCCCAACAGATTCCGGACCTGTTGTGGACTTTTACATATAAGTTTAGTTTTAGTATATTCCATACTTCACTCACTGGATTAGCTACCCAGTGTTGTTGTTGTTGTTGTTGTTGTTTAGTACTTAATTCTTAGATTAGGTAATTGCTTTAGTCAAGTTAAATTGTTAAGCTAATCTTTAACACTTTTCAACTTAGATTTTTTTTATTATACCTTTGATCATGGCTAGGTAAGCTAAAAAAAAAAAAACTTTTCATTGACTTTCAAAGTTTTTTTTCCGGTTACCCCGGCTGCTTCGGATAAGGGGTTATCCTCTTTACTCCGAAGGGGGGTATTGTAGTGGTGTAAAACCACTACTAATATTTTTTATCTGCATGCTATAATTAAACGCATATAAATTGTTGTCCAACGTAACACGTTTCGTAAATGCACATAGTTACAAATTAGTTCTCTCCTAGCATGTAATTAAAGTATTATTTCGTTACATTGTTTAATTAAACATTGTCAAGTTTGGTTGCGTTTCTGGTGTCATATTTGATAATTAAGTACAACCATTGTATTAGAATAATTTAGTAGCATAGTTAAAATGCTCAAAAGCCAAGGTTCCATACCGGCATCGAGCTGTCAATTGGCATGACACTGGAACGAGATTCACGATTTACACTTCGAGCGAGAGGCATCGTTTTGTGCCGGCTCTTGAAGCATCACCAAGAATCAAGATGGCTAAGTGAATCACGGGAACTCTGAACGCGATGAATCGCGGAGTTTCCCGGCCATCATCCCTCATCGTGACGTGGTAGGCGCAGCGACGTACCCCGACGATTGCTGGCGTGCTGTGGCGCGCTTATTTTCTGCGACGGCGTGGCTATCCTCGAGTCGACGTGTCCTCCGAAGGACTGGCACGTGGCTGTGTCAGTGCTGCACCTTTACGGCAAGGGTGCAGTGACGCCAAGGAGACACCTGGCCCATAACGCTCCTTACACTACGGTCCGGGAGCAGCCGCTGGTTGCAGAGCGACGGAGGCAGTGAAGACGGCGAGCGGCGCGCGATGCGTTGCTGGACAGGCATCAGATCACGATCGTTCGTGATACGAGGTATTTCACCACCAAGTTTCCTTATTACATGGCCATTCGTCCGCGTCGCGTGTGTTCGTTTGCCACCGAGGCTATATTTCGTGAGTGCTGTGCATCCCCGATGAGATGGACAATATATAGATTAACTAGACATAAGGTCCACCATTGTTAACAGTATTCGTTTAATAATATAAACTATATATACTTGTCAGTGATATCTTTCATTAACATTCCCGAGGTACCCATGGTCAGATTATACTTACAAACTTCTAAGAGGTCCTTGAACCAATGGTTCAGTGCTGACCTACCGAGAGTACTATCCGATAGCACTATTTTAAAACTTAGATTCATTGTAGCTTACTTATAAACTTTTATATTCTTTCAACTCCAAGAGTACTTATACCCCTTTTATACGCCACAATCGGCCACCCCTTTTTTATACGCTACAAGGGTTATTTTCATATTGCCCAATTCATCATTGCTGCAAAAACAAAACGCTTTTTTAGGTTTTATTCCTTCAGTAATCTATTAACAGATTGCCAATTTTTATTATCTAGCGCAAAATCCCCACCGATACCACCTCTACCAAAAACGGTGGAGGTGATTATGTCGGACTCGAACCGACCAAAACGCACGCCATCCATGGGTCATTGATTGCCGGAGGTGAGATTATACAGCAGACCCGGGGACACTTTAGGACCATGGTCTCCCCATCTAACCCCTGGGTATGGGGTGCTAGGGTTCCAGGTGGCTCCACCCATCCCCCCCAGACCCGCACCCATGAGGGGTTGAGGTCATTCTGCGACCTCCGACGTTCGAGTCGCCTCCGTTCATCTCGGGCAGTGTATCAGGTTGCTAATTGAAAATCTCTGCAAAAACAAAACGGCCTTGAAGATTTTTTTTTTTTTAAATCTGCTGACTCTCGCTCCGGATCGTACCTGGTGCAAAGACTAGCCATTGCGAGCCAGCGCGGAAACACTGCCAGTGTTCTGGGCTCCTTCGCACCAGACACGACCCGGGGCGGGTTATTTGCATGACAAAGGCTTGGCTGGCTGATCGACATTCATGTACTTAATAGATGAAATGTGTTTATAAGATTTATTTAATAGAAATCTGTTATATTTTTTTAACATTGAGTAAGTATGTGACAATCAATTCATATCAGGTGGGCAGCGTGTCTGTCTGCCACTTAAGTGCTATAAAAAAGTTATGTACTACTACGAAATCATACTTTTAGTGTCATTGTGGTTTCTATACAAGAAGTTTGGAATTTGGCCCATTTAATCAGGAGAAATTAACCTACTGGTCTTTTTTAAATCGTCCTCGGTACCTATGATTGACATAAATACATCTAGATGGACACAACCGGGATACCCCTTCGTTTGAATATTAATCACTACATAGTATAAAATAAAGTCGCGTTTTCTGTCCCTATTTTTCTTGTCCCTTTGTAGGCTTAAATCTTTAGAACTAAGCAACGGATTTTGATGCGGTTTGTTTCATTAGATAGAATGGTTAAAGAGGAAGGTTTATATGTATATAACATCATGCTACGACTAACAGGTGCGGAGCAGGAATGAAAAATGTTGCAAAAACGGGGTGACGCAGACGAAGTCGCGCGGGTCAGCTAGTTAATGATAATTTGTAAATGATAGTATTCATCAACTTCTGACTTCGACTGTACTTCTCGATACAATATCAATTCCAATAATGCCGATATGAAATAACAATTGTACCTATACACTTAAATTAATTACTTCGACATTTTCAGTTCCATATTTCCTGGATATTATATCGATATGCCATTAAAACAATGAATAATTCTTGCATTATCCTGATTCCTGATTACGATTTTAAACGCTTTGTAAATATTTTATATAAACGTAAATTGTATAATTTGTCTGCCTATACAATAATTAAATAAATAAGTAATAAATAAATATTCTAGGACAATCTACACAACGCCACCTAGACCCATGGTAAGCATAGTTTAACTAGCTTGTGTTACGGGTTCTAGAATGCGGATAAACATACATAGATACATTTTTTTTTGTTAATACATATAACTTGGTTCATTAAAGAAAGGTTTTATAAATGGCGGACGTTATCACTTCCTCTCGCTCGCACACTAGTACTGTCTATACTCACTCACGCGCGTACCGTCAACACAAAAAAAATATTAAACTTTATTTTCTTCCACGCTCTGTGCTCTTGATGCGATGCATAAAAGAAAGGATTCTTAAATATGGGCTTGTACTTGCGTTGACAGATAGTACACCTAGCATACAAAATTTCATTTTTTTTTTCAGTTTAAAAAAAATATAAACAAGACCGTTGTTCATAATAATGTTAGTTCTTTATTTTAACCAACCTTATAGAATGTGATATACGTTCCTTTTTCAGGATGAAAGGACTAAATGTGCGTTTAAAAGGACTCTATGTGTAAAAGTAGGTACTGTTTCCGATGAAAACAAAAATAGATGCCGTCACGTGTCGCGGGCGAAGCCGCCGGCCGCAGCTAGTTGGAAATTATTACGACCCGGTCTTGTTTTTATTATTTTTCATATGAAAAGAAAAATATTTGAAATTTTACATGCTAGCTGTACTTTCCGTGCACCAGCTTATACATATTATACATAGAAAATTCGTTCCTACTTATCTCTGACGAGGACTATAAAGGTGACATAAACATAACATAACATAAACTCACGCCTATATCCCCGATGGGGTAGGCAGAGGTGCTCCCACATTTCACGTCAGCTTCGGTCGAAATTCCTTTTAATCAAAACTCTAGATAGAAAACCATCCTCAAAATACCTACCAATGCATGACAAGATAGAAATCTACAATCGTGTATTGTCACATTTCGAACTCAAAAGGAGTTAAGAATAATGGCTGGGTCATTAATCCGATAGGCGAAAATTATTTTTACTTTGTGTTCATCTTACATTTTTGAAATAATAAATGAATAGATCTTATCAAAAACAAGAATAATATGTGTCCGTTTAGTACCTATAAAAATATATTATCGTCCAAATTTAGATTTCTAAAATCGTAAATTAGTATTAAAAACATTTTTATCAGTACAAAAATCAAAAAAATATCCTGTAATACGACATTTACCAACGTACCTAAGTGGTAATAGGTATTAGATGTCACAAAAGTAGGCACTACACTGTGTGAGTGAATAAAATCAAATACCTATCACGTTATAGCATGTATTTTGTCAGTTAATTGATCATTATGTAAATTTACATAAGTAAAATCTATATAAAAATGAATTTTTCGATAGTCTCGCTAAAACTCGAGAACGCCTGGACCAATTTGGCTAATTTATGGTCTTGATTTTTTGTGGACGTCCAGAGAGAGTTTAAAAGGTGAATAAATATGAAAATGCTCGACAGCGGGAACGGGATCAGAAGTTCACGCAAGTGGAGCCGCGGGAAACAGCTAGTTAATATATAAAAATAATTCTTTCCTAAAAATACTAATAACATTTTCTTACGTTAATATTACACAATCATATGTTCACATAACTGTACTACTTTGGTTTTTATGCACATATACTACATCTCCCCTCGGGTAAGAAGTCTTTTTGCTTGCTTTGAGGGGTGCGGAGCGGTTGGAATTGTTAAACCGTGGGTGAGTGGTGGGTCCCCCCCCCCCCTCTACACATAATTTCTTGTAATGAATTTCCACCAGGTAACGCCTACATCTATATCGTATCTTGTGTGTGTGTGTTATCAGTAAGAAGACCAAGAAACCCTTCTTTGTCTTCTGCACCGAGAGCACAGATATTCTCTTAACATTCTCCTCTCCCCCCTTCTTCTCACCCTCTTCTCTGTATGCAAACGTCCATAAGCCACGGTAACCACTCATCATCCATCATCCACCATCATGCTTGTCTGCCGCCTAAGTGTTATAAAAAAAAACCTTAATGCATACACAAAGTACTATTAAAGCAAATTAGTAGCAATTAAATATATGTATGTATGTAATTGAAAGGTTCTCTAAAGGAAATGAATAGATTCCATAACATTTTCTTCGAGTTGCGTTTCTATGCAACAAAACCACAGGAAGTAATTTGTTGACCTGTAAGAGCGCGTCTACAAGACACTGCGCACCGCGAAAGGAACGCTACCCTACCGCACCGCTGTATAGTTTAGCGGTACTACAGCCGTAACCGTACCGTAGGAGTAACTATTCAATATACTGTGCCGTGGGCGCATCGCCACCGTACTGGCTCGCGCGGCGAGCTCTGCCTCGGCACCATCGCTTGATCTTGACTCATCACTGTACCTATTTATTGCCAAGGGACGAATAATACATACATTATACGTACAGTTAGCGTCAATAAATCTCTATGGTTATACAGATTGCAGATTTAACAATTTGAAAGAAAATTACTAAGTGGTCGTAACAGGTGACTACGGCGGTTGATGCGGTAGCAGTGCGTTTGCGGAGCGACTGCAATGTAGTGTGCAAGCTCTCTAAGTACCATTTTACTGGCCTACCGACCGGATGCTAATGTAGCAAGAATGCGGTGTCTTCCACGAACTTAGATTGGCCAATCATAAAGGATCCAAGTAATAAAAACAGGGTTTCGCCGAAACGAAATCCGATTTAACCATTGAAATTGTGTTTCATTTTAAAACTTGATGATTACTTCTCCGTATTCAAAATAGTTGGAAATTCTTCAGACTGTAAGAATTAAACTTAATTTTATTATTAAATGAAACCTTTTGTTTTTGTGATAGAACTGGTACACGGTAAACTATTAAAATATTAAAGTACAGCTATGTCTAAACTGAAAACTGTAACCAACAAGTTGTGAAATAACTCGAAGATTGTTGATGAAAGGAAGATGGCTTAATAATAATTAACAAACACCATGTTTTAAGGCGAGGTTGCAGTGAGACAAGTAGGTATTTTACGTCGCCTCAGTACCTCAGTCCCCGCAGCCGAATCGAGTGTAATCGACGCAACGAGCGGGCAGCGCGGGCGACGCGCAGGCGCGCGCCGTCGTATAGTATAACCCGGTACGCGAAAACTCGAGACTCGCGTTTGTTACAAAAACTAAGAAACTGGGATGGAGTCCAAAAGCTGACAAAGGGTGAAACCTTAGACCTGGACATATAAGTCATAGGCCACCGTGACCCTCTTCGCATCAGGTGGGCCGTATGCTTGTCTGCCACATAAGTGATATAAAAAAACATGTTGTTCTGGATGAAGGGAGGGTGGGATTGATTGTAAGAGTTCATCAGAATACTCACTATAGGCTATGTGTACCTTTTTCACTTATATGTGTATATACTGTGTAGCAACACTGTTTTTAATTATATAAAAAAAATAATGAAGTTGCGTGCGGGAGATTGTAGTGCTATTTTAGAGTACTCGTGTCTGTGACGTCACCAAACTATACTTTGTAAAATATAGCTTGGGTCCTATGACAGATGTCAAAATGAGGTTCATAGGGATGTCCGAAATTCGATGAAAATATCGATACTACTAGCTATTATTGATGCATGTTACATATAATTAGGTTTAATTTAATTGTATGTATGTATTTAATTGTAATGAGAACGGAATATACGTAGCATACAAGACGTCGGCACTCGTACTGATGAGAAAGAGTGGAGTGGATCAGTGGAAGTTCATATCAAACAAGATATTGGCGCGTGTATCTTATGCCTATATCATGGCCCAAGAGCCAACGCGGCGTGTCTTCTTACAAAATCCAAAAACAGGTTCAGGGCGTTGATGGATTGAATGTAGGATAATATTTACTCAATATAATTTAGGATCAAGTATATTGAAATATAAATATTATTATGATATGAAAATACCTAAGCAATAAGATTAAATTCTAATTATTTTTTTCTTATATTAATTTCAATTTTGAATTAAGTTTTATTCAAAATATGGATAGTTTATAGTATGTGGTCACGATGATTCATCGCCCATCACTAATCAGCTCGGTATGCCCATAAAATATGACATTAATAGCTACTACATTCACTATTAGAAAATTCAAGACTTCATGTGCGGGATTTCACTGACAGCTGTCATAGGACCCAAGCTACATTTTACAAAGTAGGTATAGGGTGTCACTACGCCACGGTCACGGTACGTATATCGTAAAAGCAGTAGGTTAGATTCGGGCACATAATGTATAGTTTTTCATTGTATAGTTAGAGAAAAAAATCACTTAAATTTAACATACATATTTTTGTATTTTCATTTCATTGGAACATATGAACATACAGAAAAAATAAAAGCGTCTTCAAAAAACAAAACCTATTGAAAAGTGAAACATAAATAAACACATTACCACTTCTTTGCGTCGCGCAGTCGGGTAAAAAAGACATTTTGTGCTGCCTACTGATCTGTTAGTAGATAGATAGTTAGTAGAAAATGCACGTCGTCACATGCAATCCTAAAATCAAGTCAAGTTTCTTTCAACTTAACTGGCATTTTAGGGTTTAGGTTTAGGGAGACGCCCAAGATCGTGTGAAGTGGAAGAGGAAGAGCCGGAAGGCGGACCCTGAGCTCCGAGTTCACCTTGGCCTTGGATGCAGTCAGGAAAATAAGTCTCTATGAGGATGGTGATGATGAAAACGCACAATTCAAAAATTTTCAAATATGATATTATACTCTCTGTTTGTAGCACTAAAGCCAGCTTCAACTAGATTGGATTGATGCTGATGTGAAGTGATCGAAGGAACATGGTTTTCGTTATTTTCTTTCTCTTCGTTCAAGACGATGCTTCTAATAGGCATACCACGGATATGCTTTGAATCAACTAACTCCGGTAGCAGACTATTCATATAAAACTGAATTATAAACCAACAAAAAACAAAAAATAACCATAAACCAAAAATACACATTTTGCACCCCGTCACATGCAACTGACCTTGAATTTGGTAAAACCAATTACTATTTTTATTTATGGTAAATTGTTAAGTTGGATTTTATTATTTTCTAGAGATTTTTCTAAACCATTTTTTGACGACAATTTTGTCATTTCCAACAAGACCATCTGGAGTGGCTTCAATAAAAGGGTATTTGCGGTCAATAAAAAGTCCACACTGATCTATTTTTATGTTTTTCTGTTGTTCCATTTGCTGTATGGAATGTTTTTCGTTTTCGATGCCGTGAGCTACTGAAACCACTTGGTTTAGATTTTATTATATAGGATTATTTTTTACTAATGGTGCACTATCTATTGTAACTTTTCGTTTACAAATGGGACCGAAGTTTGAAGCTGTTGTTATTTTTTTTTTAGTTCGAGCCATTTACTTGAATCCCTTTGTAAAATTGTTGATCGTTCAATACCGTCCTGTCTGCTGTAAGTTTCATCAGGTTTATGAAATAATTTTTTTCACCAGTTTTATAACATTCAAATATGTCACAGATTTTAGTAAAAGTACTGATAGTTACGTGGCAATTTGCAAACTAGAATTAGAAACGTCTACGGGCTGTTCAACACCAGCGGCTTTTCGCTTCTCATTGCAGCACTGTAACATAAAATATGTATAATTATACTCAGCTGCGGTAGCCTAGTGACTAAGGCAATCTATTCAATAAAAATACTAACTTCGACCAACTACTGACGTGAACCCACTTGTAATTTAGCTAAGAGTTAGGGGCTAAGAAGACTAGAGCAGTCATCAAGCATACCAAAATTTTTAGAGCCATAGATATAGACTAGTTATTGTACACCAAATTCAAATTTTTATATACCTACTGTACATTTTTTGTACAGTGGCACAAAAGGAAAAAAATAAATAGACATAAATTAAATTAAATTGACAGCACAATTGTGCGAGCGAGAGAAAGTGATAAGCTCCGCCATTTTAGAATTCTTCCTTTAATGAACCGAGTTATACCCATATTTTCAGCGAAACCGATTATACGTAATAAAGTGCGGGGGGGAAGCTCGCAGAAACAAACAGCACACGTCCTACCTTGAACACGCCTCGGCGGGTACTGACTCAACTGACTGACCGCTGCGAGTGCTCAAATGCAAAGATTTTCAGGTTTTATAAGTTTTTGAAAAATATAATAATTGCTTGATAAAAAATAATTTTACCAGTCGCTACATATTTTTATGCTCTTTCAAATGATATCAATCTCGGCATTATTTGATGATGGCGTCTTAGTGTAAAACGTGTTTGAAATATCGATTTGGAGCGTTTTAGACCCATGTTTGACGCTAATTTCTATCGAGGCAATTAACATGAATCGTGTTTCTGTTTTCACAGGACCCTAGAAGGTATAGTCTATTTTATGAATGTGCTTTTTATTTAGCTCAATTTGCTATATTACTTGATATCCAGACGTTTAAAAATTTTAAAAATTACTGCAACCTGGCCTTAAAGCTATAATATCGGCTGTATGAAATATAAATGGATCTCAGTCGTGTGACTATGATTAAAATTAATAGAATTCTAATCATGTAACAAACAACGCGCATCATGATGCACGTCAGCTTACAACATCGCGCATGTTGCGCAACATAGTCAAACTTGTTGAACGTCATATGCTGCACTTGGTAAGTTGTGCTCTGAGGCTTTCTGTGCTCTAAACTAAGCAACAGAGCTGGATATGGCGTTATGTTTCACTCACATAAAGGAGTCCATAAAGGCTGAGCGGTATCTTTTTGTTTATAAGCGAACCCGAATGTATAATGTGTCAATAGATTCGAAATATCCATATTATTTTAGCCTCAATCACTTTCAGCTGTGATGACCGGGTAAAACAGTCAGTATAACAGCTATGCTCATTCTTAATACTCGAACAGTAGAATGACGTATAAAATTTTGATAAGTTAGTATGTACTTATAGTATACCTTTGTAACCTTATAGTAGGTATGTAATTTGTATTTTGATTATTGTAGCTTAGGGTACGATGGAGCTGTCATGACTTTGTAAACTAAAAGCTCCTAAATAAATCTAGATTAAAAATAATACTCGAACAGTGAAATCCGTCTGTACTTCGGTGGGAGTACTTGTTAAGCCGTTGACTGTATAGAGTTTCTCGTCCTCGTTAGAGGTATTTGAAGTTCTAAAATGTTTGAGAAGTACTTAGTGCATTACAGACGTATTAACTTTGATATCGTCAGTACGTTAGGTTTTGGGTCAGTGGTAGTCACTTCTCAGAAAATGTCGAAGCGCGGCCACTCCGTACTACGAAGTGGTACTTCGTACTGAAACTTTGTCTTTGGCTTTCCCAAATGAGTTGGGAAAACATTTTCCCACAACGTTCACGTTCTGTGAAACGCGTTCATTGCTTACAAAGCCTGAATGCGGTTTATGAATATTATTTTAAGAAACTTACGCGAGACTTTAGTCACGTATTTTGGTAACTTAGCGTTATCGCAGCGACACAGGGGGCCTAGCCAAAATGCATTCGTTCCGAATGTACAGTCAGAGCTCAGAAGTGCAGTAGCACATCAAGGCTCAAAATGGTTTACCGTGCGACCGTCGCGCGTAGTTTTTACTTGTGTGCGAAATGCATATTATAGCGAAGAAGAGTACAACAATATATATAAAATGCCTACTAGACAAAGATAGAAGATAGACTAATCATAATAATACCTAATATGTCCGTTTTCATAACTGTGTTATTCTTTAAACCTGCTGTGAGTCATTAGATACTAATACAGTAATTTAACAGGCATAGTGAGTCAACGGATAGCTAAGTGGCTAATGCATGACACTATCGGAACGAAATGATTAGAGATGTTAGTGGTTCGATTCCAACTGATAATATTTTTTTATATTTATGTCAAATATTTAATTTTGAATAATTATAAATTATTTTTGCATGAAGTTGGCATTAATTGTTATTTATGTGATTAAAATTATCGGGTTATGAAAATAAATGATACAAAATGTTTGATAAGTAACTAAATATATTTCATCTTTACTATCTACCTGCCTACTCAATGTAAATTTTATTATAAGTATTCGTTTTCGCAAGGAAAAGAGGATTGAAACTTAACCTCAATCTTACAATCTTAAACTGACTTGTCCTATAGCCAGCACGTCCCCTTTTCACCAAATTCACAAAAACTACTTCTTCTTACTTAACTGGGTTATTGAATTTATTTTTTGTAATACATAGAAAGATCATTAAGTAGGTATAGTTTACTTACTTGTAAGTTATGTAACCAAAGTATTATTTTTTACAGTTTTGATATTTAGAACAACAAGACTAGTAGTACTTTTTTACAAACATCCAATTAAGTATAATTAGTATTGTAGAATTTCGATATCGCCAATTTGGTTGTGGAGGTCCGATGGCAGTCGCTTCACAGAAAATATTGAAGCTCAGCCGCATCTTAGTTAGACTAGAATGCCGACCCCAACTGAGTTGGGAATAGGCTTAGAGAGAATGATAGTAGGCGGGCAAAATATGAATAATTACTTAATAATAGTTTTTGTGCTAATAATTATTAATATTTTGTATGACCTCCATTGTTCTCAATACCGCAGAGTAGACGTCGGCGCATGGACCCCACAACATTCTGATAAATATCTGTCCTACGTAAATTGTCACATATTTGCATGCAATGTTGCTTTAATAATTTAGGACTTTATAAATCTTTTTACCATTACCGCATATATTTTCTAACGGGTTTGAATCATGGGATCGTGCTGGCCAAGAAATAACGTTGACCTCTGCATGTTCTCTAAGCCATTCGCGATCTATGACGAAAAGCACTACGCACTGTAACATTATATTATCTAAAAAGTCCACATAACTTCTGCTGTTCCGTGTTCCGTTAAAAACTGTTTTATTGCTGGCGTCCGGTGATGCAGGCCTTCGGCATGGAGTACGCGGCGAGCAGTCCTCAATGATGTTTCAAACTCATTGGCAAATCGTCGTGTTGGTATGAAACCATTGGTTTCATACTCTGCTACCATATAGCACCGCTGGTCGTGGTTAATCAGCGGTGGCCTTCTACTTCTTCAAACCTTCCGGCCTTCTTGTCCTCAAACCTCTTATCCCAGCGGCTCACAGTACTTCTCTAAAAAGAACGTTTTTACATTAATGTAAGCAAATAGATAGAATAGATTTTAATGAAACTTTACAGTAATATAGCTTATATACCACAGAATAACACATAGGCTATGTTTGGTCGCGATACTGGATATCCACGCGAGCGTTGTCGCGGACGACAGCTAGTATAATTTAAAAATAAAATGGTATATTATTATACTTACGGATATGCCAGTTTCATTTGCTATTTCACTTATACTGGGTGGTGCAAAAGTAAAGACCCTATTTGGTTCGGCTATAACATTTTTTCTAAATTAGAAAACTAGATTTAGGTTTTTTTAAATGTATATTTGTACCATTAAATTTCGTACCATTAGGATTTAAAGATGATGTCTTTTAAATGGTGACCTCCAGAGTTGATACACATTTGAGCCCTATTTATGACATTTTGCATAACTTGCCGTAACACTTCCTGCGATATGTTCGTTATTTCTTGACGAATGTTTTCTTTTAGAGCTGCGAGAGCCTGTGGCTTGTTCACATACACCCGAGATTTCAAAAAACCCCAAAGAAAGAAGTCTGGACTGGTCAGATCGGGTGATCTTGCAGGCCAAGGCAAATCGCCAAAACGAGAGATAACTCGGCCTGGAAAAGCGTCCCTCACTAAGTCCATAGTGTCGCGCGCTGTGTGTGCCGTAGCGCCGCGCCGTCTTGTTGAAACCAGATGTGCTCCAGCCCCAATTCGTCCAAACTGGGTATCAAAAACTCACGTAACATGGTTCTGTAGCGTTCTCCAGTGACAGTTATCGCAATGCCTCCAGCGTCTTCGAAAAAATAGGGTCCGATCACTCTGTCAACACAGATGCCACACCATACAGTAACTTTTAGTGGGTGTAGAGGTGTTTCTTGAATAATGCGCGGATTATCAGTGCCCCAGAACCGAGTATTCTGCTTATTGACATGCCCTGAGAGATGGAAATGCGCTTCGTCACTCATAACCAATTTTGAAGGAAAATCATCCTCTTCAAGGTTGAGGTTTATGACGCGCTAGCAGTAATCTAGACGAGCTCGGTGGTCAGCAGGCAGCAGATGATGAGTCATTTGAGTTTTATACGGGAACATCTTTAAGTTTTTCACCAAAATACGCTGCAGGGTCCGTCTGGAAATGCCCAATTGCGTCCCTCGTTGATGTTTCTGGACACTCTTCCACATCTTCGCGCACAGCATCGATATTTTCAGCTGAACGGCCTGTTCTTGGTCTCCCAGACTTAGGTCTATCCAATGTTGAGCCAGTTGCTTCAAGGCGTGTTGCAAAGCGTCGAATTGTGCGACCAATCGGTGCCGAACGGTGGGGAAATCGTCGACGAAATTCACGTTGTGTTCTTATCACTGATGAATTATTCCGTAAGAACATTGACACAATTATTCCACGTTCTTGGGGAGTAAAACGGTCCATGTTTATTTTCAGTGTATTTTACATTTGTTCACTACACAATTTTCAACAACAGAATGACAGAAAATGTCATATAAAAAAAATAAAGGTATTTTCTTTAGTGCCACTACTTTTGCGCCACCCAGTATTTAATCCATTCATATATAAAGCCACAATATTAGCATTGACTTCCATTCTTATATAACTTGTAGGCATGTTAAAATTAATATTGAATCGATTCACGACAATAACAAGCACGAAACAAGCAACTAAAAACCAACAAAGTCATTTTATTTTCTCCAAGTCAGTAATTATTCCATTTTATTTCAAATCTACCTTCATACTTTTTACATTTTATGTTGATCTTTGCTAAAGTTTAACTAATAATAAATTCTACTTTAGAATCATATTTTATTCATCAACCTGTTGTTAATTTATAAATAAAACACAAAAAGTGTTTTGATTGATCGTAGGATTTGAACCAACAACCTTACATTTTAGTAATCCTTATGCCAGAACCATTCGGCCACGGCCTACTTAGATGTTTGTAGCGAAATAATGTATAATATTCCTACAAAAGAACAATTTACATGTGTGCGTGAATTGTCTTAAAAGAAAAAGGTAACAAGTAGCGTTAGAATGTTGACGCTATAGTTGCGTAGGATTGCTACTGCACTTTTGAGTTCTACTGTACATTCGTCATCGCTCTGAAAATGTATAGGAGTGACATTTGTTGTCGAATGTCATGTGATCCGATTCCGCCAACAAAGTCTAGGCGTCCTGGGGGCCTAGACAAAATGCATTCGCTCGAAAGCTACGTTCGTCATCGCTCTGAAAATGTATGGGAGTGACATTTGCTGTCGGAATGTCATGTAATCCGATTTCCACAATAAATGTCATTCTCATACATTTTCAGAGCGATGGCGAATGTAGCTTCGGAGCGAATGCATTTTGTCTAGGCCCTCTGGTTCGCGACTCGCGTCGTCTGAAATAACCTAATGGACTATAATGTAAGATGAGAAATGGTTTATTCTCTTAACAAGGGTATACGTGCAGTAGGCTCCAAAAAGTCCTGGGCACCTTAAGATCCATAATCCTTTGACAGCCTAAGTCTAATTTAATCAAAAATTTTTATGTCAAATATCCATTTTAAGATTAATAACTGTGTTCAGATTGGATACAATAGCTATATTTACCTAGCTGCGTAACGGTTAGCTGCTGGAAAGACTTTCGCTTATTATACCATATCGGTATAATACGTTCGCTTAGGACCATATCGGCATAATACCTAAGTAGGTACATAATTACAAATAAAATCTTCAACTTTACCTAACATTAAGCACAGTGGGATTTAGAAGTTCCTGGACACCTTAACTTAAATAGTTTTTGAATTTTGAAACCTACTTTAGGTACACGTAGGTACTAAAATAATGAATTTTGATTCCAATCTTGAATTAAACCTAATCTTAAATACTTAAATAGAAACCTACTACATACACCCGCAATACACTGAAAGCGAGTATGTCTCGTATGACCGTATGACCCCCTGACTTTGCCCCTTTCCGGACTATTCTATAGTAATTAATTTGCACTACAGATGATTTGATTAACGACGCTGAGAGCAAGGCTTACTCAAAGCGAAACAATTACGTATTGCCTAATACCGTTGGAGTGGATCCAATCTCCCTTTGAGCGAAATTGCTCATTCATTAGTGGAATGAATAGCTGGTGATCAGAATCGATTATATAAGTCTTTATACTCTCGTTTTTCAGCCCGTTAGGGGTGAAAACTTGATAATTCAAATACGTCTATATATTTTACTGTACTGACTTTACTCCCAAGGAAATGTATTTGAGTTACATACTTCTAACTTTGAAAATATTAAATCGCCGAATTGCGAATAAAAAATTCTACGTTGATGTAGGAGTCAGGACATGTATACTAGAAAACCCAGCGAACTCCGTTTCGCCACCAGATGGTTTTCCCGCTTTTCTGTTGAAATTTTTCCTGAATTTCTTTGCTATAAACCTCACGGAGCCCAAGACCTTTCCAACAAATGCAAATCCGTGGAAATCGGTTCGTGCGTTCTGGAGTTATAGCGTCAGGAAGGAAAACCCGACTTATTTTTATATAGTAGATATATACTACACCTACATCGATAGCCGAACATAATGTTTTAATAGGCTTACACGAAGTCAGTCATCCGAACACCGAATACAAGAATTTACAATGAATAGGCACGTAACTAATTTACAATATTGCTTTTTTATTGTAATCATATTAGATTTCGTTATCAGCTCGTGAATCGTGATACGATCGAACCAGATTCTGGTATTTTTTATTTATTACTGGCCATTAAAGTTGTTCTTATCGAGTATAACATTCTTAATGTGCCTATTTAAAGCCTATTAATATTATAAAGGTTTGATATAAATAGTTTGGAAAGTGTGTCTTCGACTTATATAATTTACATTTACATGTACTGTGTAAAAGTTATAAATAAATAAATGAAAAATTTCGTGACTATATTTTAAAATTAATACTTCGTCTTATTATTATAGACGGCAACAGTTTTTTTTATGTAAAAGGGATCCCAAACTGAATTCCGACAAATCCTTCTACAACATATCATTTCGGAGTTGCATACTGTCGAAGTAAAATCTTGTCGTAGAAGGATTTGTCGGCATTCAGTTTGAGACCCATGTAAAAGATCATCTGTGTAACTATGTTTCACAATAAAGAATTTGAATTTAATTCTAATGGTACGGGTAGGGCAAAGAGAGGACAAGGACAATGATTATGGTAGCAGAAAAGATCACATTTACTGTTCGCACGGCGACATTTTAAGCGATCGGTTATTGAATTATCTACCATACCATTATACAGTTGAGTAATTTTATTCCAAGTAACACAATGTCGAAATTACTATGTTAATAAAAGCGAATATAAAGCGGCAAACCGATTGATTATCATTATCAAATTCACGAAATTAAGATAGTTTATCCCGCTGAGTAATTTTACTTTCTTCTTACGTACCTACTCCGAGTAACATAATATCGAATTAACTATGTTAATAGAAGCGAATAGCTTTTCCCCATATCTCATGAATGAAAATATCCAAGGGTAGAGGGTGCGGGCGGCAGCAAAAAAAACACACTTCCCGACTGTTTGCACAGCGACATTCCAAGCAGCAAATCAATCGGTTATCAAATTCACGGTATTAAGATAGTTTATCCAGTTGAGTAATTTCACTTTTTTCTTACATATTCCGAGTAATACAGTAATGAAGGGTCTTATTGCCCTGGTTCGTGGTACCGAGCGGTGCTTCTGTACTTCGCATAATTACTGGTCATTGGAATGGCATGTTTCGGCGAAGCGTTTGTATACGCTAAATTGCTATTACTTTGTACCAACGCACAAGTATTTGTGTGTTTGATGTGTTCTAATGATATATGATACCTACTTTCAATAATTAAAAGTTTATATGATGTCGGAATTTTCGCAAGTGCTATAAGTAACAAAAGATTTTTTTCCTTCTCCAATCAATTCTAGAATTTTGTGGCTATAATTGATTGTAGTGAAAAAAAAAACACATATCAGAATAAATATAAAAAGTTGATTTTTCATGTCAACATCCTCACAGACACACACAAAGACACCCGAACAAACAAGCAGGTACACAAATATCGATAAATATAGCAGCCTTTTAACCGCAAGTATTTGATAGTTAAATACAAAATATGTTTTCGATTTCAGAGGTTCAAGATCAAGAGTTCTTTGCCCTGCATTGTTATTAACAAGTCGGACAAAAAATCCGAATGACCTTGTCCTGCTCGTGATGACGCTTGTTGGTGAGTTGCGTGACTTATACACCCAATTGCATGTTCAGGCGTGCGTCTAAATGCTCTAATTACATCACCATACTATCGTCATTATTACCGCATACACCATTCAGATACAATACAGTGCAATTTTCCACAATATAACGTAATTGACACTAGTAGTTTTATCATGAAAATATGGTCCACGGTGAAAAATATAAAGTTGCATGTATTCCGAAAATAGGATCCGAAGTTACGGGCTGAAACGCATTTATCCCCTAAAGAGATTCGAGGACGGTACGTAAGTAACACTTCATTCACCCAATTCTTACCGAAATAAAATTGAAGTGCCTAACTGCATTGTGCCTATATCGTAACTAAATGAAGAAAAGTGTCTGTCGTTCGAGTTCCATGTGGGTTCAATCTTGAAATTTCGAAAGTAAGGGCCAACATAGGCTATAGGGCTAACTCTTTGAGATCTTCTAATCTAGTGTTATTTATTCATGAAAATAAACTACTGAATTTTGATAGTAAAAAGCGCATCAAAATACGTAGCGTACCTACCTTTATCAGAAGATCTACGCCACGTATTATGAATTTTGATACACAGTTAAGGTGGGAACAAATTATCGGACGCGTCCGTAAGCCGCGGCTGACGGACGCGGCTTAATAATGTGCACGACAGAGACAACACACAGACGCTCCCCGTTCACACCGTCCGCCGCGGAAGCAAAAATATCCGGCCAGATTCTTTTCGGACGTCCGTGCGCTCAAGGACGGCTCAAGGTCACGTCCGCGACTTATGACCGATAGTTTGCACAGTTTCGTTTATTTGTAGTACCCAGATAGCTTGTATCAGCCGCGGCTTACGGACGCGTCCGATGATTTGTGCCCACCTTTATAAGCATTTTTATTGTATAAGTAAGAAAAAACGATATATCACTTTTCTAAACACGAAAATACATTAAAATTTATAACATACTGAGCCCTTTTTTAGTGTAGGCAACTCAAAAGGATTTGACGTCTGAACAACCAATCAGCAGCTCTCAAAAAGTATCAACAAAATGGCGGAATCCGGAGATTGGTTAAAATTCTATTTGACGAACTCTAAGGCCTCATACACATTGTCCGGTTAGCCGGAGTGCGGACAGCCGTCCGGTTAACCGCAATCAAAAATATATACGCAAAAGTATTTTTTATTCGCACTGTGATGCGGCTGCCGCCCAACCGCTCCGGTCGCTCGGAGCGCTGCGGCCCGACTGACGGCTATCCGGACGGTCGCTGTACGCACTACGCGGATGCACTGCGGTTTGCTAGTTTACGGTTGCTCGCCATTGAAGCTAGCTAGCCACCACCCGGTTAACCGCAACTGCAACCGCAACCAACCTGCAAGCCGGACGGCTGTTCGCACTCCGGCTAACCGGATAATGCGTATGAGGCCTAACTCTAATTTCCTTCCAGTATTTAGCAATATAAGAACGGGCTAAGATTTCTGCAAAAAATCATAAGTTGTAAGTTCATGCTCAAGTATAACAAGTAAAGATAATAATTACTCAGTACAAGTCTAAATAAACAGTTACCATTTATCAAATAAATCTACTTATTTCTGATTGGATAACATTGAACCGTAATGAATAGTAAAGGTAAATTAATCTGCTTGCGGCAATATTTTGATAGGCAATCCGAATTCTAATTAAAATTTTGATGAAATCGTTTCGTGGAATCTACACAGGGTTCAGTATATGCCAGTCATTATGAAGCTGCTCGGGAACTGTAACACTCTTTTTCCCTATGCTATAAATAGACAAGCAGTATAGAGCAAAAAAAAAAGAATTTGAACTAGCGATGACTAATAAAATAACTCCCTGCGCGTAAGGAATCCAGTTTTGTTTTTTTTTATTTATGGCACACGTCAATTTGACTTCACCTCGCCTGATGTTAAGCTGAAGGCGAAGTCTCATAAAAGAGGGTCACCATTGCAAACACGTACAGTACTACAATGGTGGCGCTCAGCTTGATGGCCTCATCAGACGCTTAAAGGACCCTTGTAAACTAAAACGATGGGTCCTTCAAGCCGAATATGTAGAAGCATATGTATAAGTTCTGTACTAGGATAATAGTGATATTATAACACTCACAAACAATGTGGCTATCTATTGGTGAAATATTTTTTTAAATCGGTTCAGTAGATACAGAGATTACCCCCTCAGATCACATCACAATTCACCAACATTACTTAGATAATATGAAAATTGGTGTGTCCAACGCAAAATATACGCGACGAAATTTCCATCAAGCGAAGCGTAGACCTGCCTAGTAATTTCTTCACAGATATTGCGCCACCTGGGTCCGTCTGCGATTGGCTGATTCCGGGTTTAGAGCGCTGTACACCTACGTCAACGCACAGCAATAATCGTCGAATACATTTGGCATGATTCCATAATGCCATATCGATAGAACAATCGTTTTCTTAGAACCATCCTTTGTGTTGTTGAACATTGGAATCTTATTGTTATTTGTTCTCAATAGACATTTAGTATAAGTGCCTTAACACACGTCAGCTTAAGAAAATGTTGATGATAATGATGTTTGAATAACTACTATCATATTTTATAAAGTAAAATGTTAGCGTATACCTATGGGTTCCACAAGAAAGTTTAAGGTCATACAGCGATCTAAGGAAAGAGCTATTTGGAATTTCTCTACGAGATCGAATCAGAAATGAGGAGATTCGTAAACCGTCTACGAATCTCCTCATTTCTGATTTGATTTCGCAGAGAAAGTAGACGAACGAAAGCGACTGAGATAGCCCACCAATTTATGTATAGCAAGGAGAACAGATGGCCGTTGAAGCCGAAACGTTCCCACATCTCCATTCCACTATACCAGTACATGGAGCTCTTCACTACGTACTGGTAGACGAAGCGTAGGACGATCACCACATACCGTGATATAGACATGAGTCTATAACACGATATGCTGTACCATTCTGCTTAATTTGATCTGCGGTTGGCTACGGAAACCTTTACGCAAAAGCTTACATTTTGAATTTTCCGCGATTCCTTATAGAAAGGTCTTGATTAGACTAAAAAACTACCGTATGTTTGATTTCAATTGATTGAGTAGAATTGACAATATGAAAAGTCGCGATAACTAGGTAATAGCTACGAGAACGTACCCGCGCGTATTAGCTAGTATATGTACCATACCATACCAACATTATTTATCAACTCAGTTCCAAGAAATGTTACGATTATGTTTTATAATAGACTTAGGTACCCCTTTCTTAGAAAGTCGTACATACTTATTACAATCAAGTTAGAAAGTACTTAGGATCCTTTCAATATTAGTTGTATTGAACCTCCAATTTCTTCTATTTTCAGTAACTACAGTCATTATTGGATTTTCTGAGTAACGTATTTCAATGTCACGTTTTATTATTAATTACACAATTATATTGTTTAGGCGCGCTTTGTGTAATATCTTCGCATCAATATATCTGTTATTAAGAAGTTGGTAGCGTTGGCCATCATGACCTTTCATGCAACAGGAGCGCAAAATGGTTTGTGTGGTCTATCTCACCTCCGGCAACTAAAGACCTGAGTCCGATATTATAACCTCCCCAACCGGCTATGGCGGGCGGATATTATTGTGAATTTTTCGCACGATAAAACAAAAAGAAGAATGGTTCTCGCAACACGCATACATCAATGACATAATTCGATGGGCTTATAACATCACCGGTTGTTTTCATTTATATGTTACTTTTGATTAAATTTAGGCTGTCAAAGGATTATAGATCTTAAGGAGTCCGGGAATTTTGCAGCCCAGTGTACATTACTCCAGTATTACGTACCTAACTGTAGTTATACTAGTACTATATTAAGGCAATTTGTTCCCAGAAATTTCGGGGCTTGTGTGGCGATACCACATGTACCCAACGCCATCTAGCGACAGCAAGAGAAACTACTACGTCACTACGGATCCTGCATCGCGAAAATGAAGTTCTCGCGCTAGTACAACATATATACAACAACCCAACGACAACCGTTGGGCCGCGGCCCGCCAGGCGTTATCACCTTGCCTGGTCGGAGGATCCTCCCTTTGTGTTGGAGGGACATCACATCCCGTTCCTCCACAGTGGTGACCCCCGACGTGATCTAATCACGTAACCTTCGCTGAGTAATATCATCAGCATTCCCATCGCCACTATCCTACTCACTTCTTCCGCATGAGCGGTAATCAAGTCTTCGCCATCCAGCACTTCGGCCACTACAAGGCTACCATAGCATGCAGCGACCGCTGCAGCCTGGTTACCTTCGGCCACGCCTGCATCTAAGGCGCACAGTACACTGCTCTTACGGTCCACGTAAGTAGAGAATATCTCTCCCGTCTACATAGCAGTCAGTACCCACTGCACATACGGTCCAAGAAGAGGACACCTCTCCCGTTACGCAGCATTCGCCCCACTATATGGGGACTCACCTCGCTTCACTGAGGAATTCGCCCCGACACTGCCGAGGATTCACCTCAACTCACCGAGGAATCGCCTCGCCTCATCGGCGGCTCGCCGAGAACTCATCTCGACGCCTACTCAAGACTGGCTTTGGCACGCTCCTCAAGAGAGCTAAGACAGCTGACTCATCTCAATCAACCTCCGGTCTTGGAGGGGAGTGATGTGGCGATACCACATGTACCCAGCGCCATCTAGCGACAGCAAGAGAAACTACTACGTCACTACGGATCCTGCATCGCGAAAATGAAGTTCTCGCGCTAGTACAACATATATACAACAACCCAACGACAACCGTTGGGCCGCGGCCCGCCAGGCGTTATCACCTTGCCTGGTCGGAGGATCCTCCCTTTGTGTTGGAGGGACATCACATCCCGTTCCTCCACACTTGTAAAAGTCAAAGCAAAGTCAGACAGTATAACCCGCGGTTGATCGAATAAGCATTTAACCTTTATGTAGGTATATTTTTAATATTTTGGATATTGAGGCGACCACCAGGTACAACTACTATGTAATCTGTGGCCAGGCTACGTGGGTAACAAACAAATGCCCGTTATTTAATAATGGTTACAAAATGTAATCTGTGTGTTACAAGTTTACTGTGGTAGGAAACCGACGCAGAATGACCTCCATCACCCATGAGCGCGGGCCTGGGGGTGACTGGGGCTTTATGGGGACACCGTGGTCCTCACACCCGAAAGAGGGTATCTCTTAAGGACGGCGCTGGGTCAACCGGGGGCGAGGGATATGTTACCTACTATCTCACATCCGTCATCCATATGCGGCGTGCGTTTTAGTCGGTTCACGTCCGACATAACCACTCTCACCGACTCCGGTGGAGGTGGAATCAGTATGGAAATAGAAAAAAGTACCTACATAATTGTACAATTGTTGATACAATTTTACATATTCCGGTTCAATAATCATTTTCTCGTATAAGTTACATTACAAGTCTACATAAAATTGTTGGATGATGGTGATACTTGATGACATAACATAAAAACTTCTCAAATAGACTTTTTAATGTTTATAGAATATAACCATGGTCATGACATCTTCATCGGGGTCTGTAGGAGACGAAAAGTAGGTAAAGCATTTAGACATCCAAATATCTTTATAAACACTAGGAGGGGATGTGAAAATTTATAAAGATATTGAAATGTTTGTTACACAAGCACAACACGCACAAGAGCACACATACACACAGACACGCAGAAAAAAGAACAACATCCAGAATCAAAATCCGTTCAATAGTTTTTCAACAAAGCGTCATCCATTATTTGTTATGTAATGATTTCGTAAGTTTATGACACACAGACACACAGTCATGTAGATACACATACACACAGACGCAGATACACATACAGACACAGAGACACACATACACACAGTCAAACGTACAAGAATAATAAAAAAATCGTTTCGTGTTCCGTATTGTTAGTACCTATAACATAATTAACCCAAGGCTTTTAAAATATCTTCAATGTACAGCTTCAATGAATTCTCTAAGCGTAATCCCAACTCAGTTGGGGTCGGCTTTCTAGTCTAAATAAGATGTGGCTGAACTTCGATATTTTCGTGAAGTGACTGCCATCGGACCTCCACAACCAAATTGGCGAAGTTCTTTAGTTAGGCTAGTCGGACTTTTGAGAGCTCCAATAACCCGTAACGACTGCCATAGATGTTCGTATGTCAATCAGGACCGAAGGCTTATCGTGCTGTCTGAGGTACGACCAGGCCAGTGCAAATAACCACATTTTTGCATACCAATATTTGCACTCACCGAGGATCGAACCCGTCACGGAGCAGTCGCGTTCACTACCGCCATGCTACAGAGGATTTAATTAAATTGAAATTCTATCGGCAAATAAATGATTAATTTCCACTCGCTTTTAATAAACATTTATCAAACAAGGATATTGAGGAGCTCGCAACAAGAGCTCCTAAATAATTAACATGAAAGCCATGTTGTAGCTAAAATAATTACGCACACAATCTTGTTAGTCAGTTTTCTGTTAAATAAATAATGAAATTTCAAAATAAATTGTATTACTTGTGCTACTCAAATGTAAGTACCTACCTTTTTTTGATAAATATTCACAATTCGATGAAATTATAGTTACTTTTAGTATTATTTTCTTCACAAGTGTGTTGAAAGACGTCGTATGAGATGCGTATGTATTAATTATTAGTTTATTACCATTCTTGGTTCTCTTAGGACGTACGTACTATACGTACACCGGTACACGTGTATAAAACCTGGGATCGAACCCGAAACTTCATCTCAGCAGTCCATTACCCTAGGCTACCGCGGTCGTAAATATTGAACCCATTGAACTATTACTTTTTATATTATACAATAAAGAATATTTTTATCTCTCTCTTATCTAATCTTATCAGGACCCGCGTCTCTTTAGCATCTAACATGAAATTCGTGCGAACTGGTCAGAAAAATATTTAAGCTGCTGAGTGACTAGACCAGAAAATCAAACATTCGCGCTTCTTGAAGTTGTCAAGCATGGGAACCAAACATCTTTATGAACATTTTCATTAAAGAAGACTAAGAAATTCTTTCTAGAGATACGTAGGCACTAATTTTCACGGTGAATGCTTAGACGGAACACAAGCAACAAGTATTGCTTGGCCCCGAAAAAAAGTTGAAGTAGGAACATCGCTAGAACGTTCGCCAGAATGATCGCTAGATTACTCCTGTTAATTTATGGTCTTATTAAATATGAACCTGTTTAGAACGTAATCAATTGTTTTATTTAGTATTTCTGTTATTAACATCTGATCAAAAACATTACTAAGGTATACGATGATCAAGTTAAATATGTTAAAAAGTAGATAAACGTCCCGTTACATTTGAGCATTCATTTCTAATGGGCATTGTAGCGACTGTAAGCTAACAGTGGCAAGAATGTCCATTACAAATGAATGCTTAAGTGTATTGTCACCTTTATCTACATTTTTAATATGCTTAACGTATAGTTAACTTATTTATGTCCATTAATATATCCTAATAATATTTTATAGCCACTTTCTTCTTATCGCAAATAGTGACATGTTCATTCATCAATGCTTATCTTTTTTGTATAAATTTGATCAATAAGATTTAAAACGGTAAATCCATACTTTCCTGTCAGTAGGTAGGTCAGATGTAATTTTTCTTATTATTTTACTGTGAGCTTATACATACAGTAAATTGAAAATAATAATGTGCCCTCCGTAGCACGGAAGCGCTGGTCGTGCCTTGGAGAGCACATTAAGCCACTGATACCGGTTGATATACGAACATCTATGGCAGTCGTATAACTTCGGACAGCATCGAAAAGTCATTGGTGTGTGCCATAGTAAAACCTGGGATCGAACCCGAGACCTCGTCTCAGCAGTCCATTATCCATACAACTAGGCTACCGCGGTTTTTTAGCTTTAGATGCGCCCGGGATTAACGCGGGGGTGATGATGATGATGACAGCTGGCACTGGCTGTAACTTGATATCTGTCTGTGGTTTGTCTTTAGATCACCAAACCCTCATTCATACCAGACTTCATTCAGGTGGCCTATCATTCATCACCAAGTACGCATAAATAGATAACATCTACACTATTATATAATTGTAAAAAGTTTATGTTTGTCCGCGACGGATGCAAAAACCACTGAATAGATTTCGATGCAGTTTTGTTTGTTTGAAGGGGTTTAGTTCAACCTAAAATCTTACGTTTGTTTGATTACAATCGGTTAAGTAGAACCAGAGTTATGATTGGTAATATAGAATTTAAGTTGCACAGATGGCGCTTAAGTCGCGTTAACCGATAGCCACGCGGGCGGAGCCGCGGGCATAGGCTAGTATCTACATACGCATCGCAATATACGGGCATGACGTTATCTATGACTAAATTACACACGTCAGTGCACCGCTGACGTCAGTAAAACATGACGTAGGCGTGGTCTTACATGATCTTACGTCAGTATTAATAACCGTTTGAGCGTCTGTTTCATCGTTATTATTATCTAAGGTGGTTCCATTTTGTTAGGCTTTCACCTCGAGGATCAGGGTCCCTTACTCTTTGTCTTCTTTTAAATTTGGAATAAGAAAGCAACTATCGTTTGCGTCAGTCCATCTGCCACCTATGTGATATAATAGAACTAAATATTTGGATTTCGGGGGGCCGTTCTCAAACCGGAGATTGTCCTGGGTTAGTCAGGGTTGGGAGACCTTTATCAATCTTACTCCTACGGTATATGAAAATGCAAGGCACAATGTTTTTAGTCGGTTCGAATCGGTCATAATACCCGGTAGCTGGGGGTTCTATCCTCTCACCCTTCACCCTCTTAGCTCTAGGTATACTGCATTACATACCTACGGTTTAGTAGTTAGATAATTATAGTCGCAAACCTCCTAATTTTCAATCTTATACCTATTACATGCTTTAGCTGCCATCTTATAATAAGAAATTTTATTCAAAATGTTGCATTTCAAAAACTTCAATTGGAAGGTCCTTATCTTTTCGATATCTCAAGATAAAAATTGATGATCATGGATGTACTGATCACTATCATGGCGTTTGTAACAAAGCGACTAAAAGCGGGCGACTGTGCAGTTTTGGTCGGTTCGAGCCCGACATAACCCGACTCCCGCGAGGGGTATTCGTGCGGTTTTCCGCACGTATCTCGGAGCTAAGCTGCGAACAGATGGATATAGGTACTGAATCTACAAGAGTTCCGTGATTACAGAACCTTAAAACTGCGATAATCAAAGTTTCTAAAGGTTTTTATGGGTCCATATTGACTCACCTAAAGTTCTTTATCCGAAATTGTTCTTCCTAACGATTTGTAATCCGAATGATCACTCCTCCTAAAATTTTTCATCCTAAAGTTTTTATTCATACTATTTGTAGTGCTACCATCGATGTTCATAACACTCATGTTTCCGAAAATTGTTATCAATAAAATCGTTAACATACAATATTAAAGCTACTACTGTTTTTTATCCTAACGTTTTTATCCCTAAACATAATTACCATAATATTGTCACTCATACTTAGAAAGAAACATTTATCTACCAAATGTAATAAAAATATATGTCGGTAGAATTATATTTTATTTATAGTTTTAATAATTTTTTGGTTATTTGTTGTTACATACTTATTACTATTAAATTAGAAAACTGTTTAGAATGATTAAAGGTTGTTTCACTGATTTTTTGGCTTAAATGAATGAAAATCATAAAATGTGACTGATTTACGGTTATGTTTATGACCTTTTTCGTTTTCGATTCGTTTCTGGCACTTCGCCGGCCGCTACCGCGGCACGCTCGCTTCGCTCGCTCGGCTCGTGCGTTGTGTGGTCACAATTCTAACCTAACCTAAACCAACAACTATAAATATGACCGATTCGTTTCTGGAACTTGGCTGAATGACCGCAGCGAGATTGTACGTGTAAATAACTAAAGCTGTAAAAGTTACGCAGAATCAATGTAAATAATACTGATTATTATTAGGTAATAAAAATAAATCTAAACAAAAAAGGTATGACTTTCAATAATAGTGTAAAAGATGGTTATGTTGACAAAATATAGGAAAAGAAATAATAGTATAATAGATGTTTATTGCTACCGACATTATGAAGTTGAATGATTCGGAATTAAAACATTAGAGACAGAGTAGTTAGGAATTGTGATTGTTAGGATGAAAAATGTTAGGAAGAACATTTTCGGAGTTCCAATTTTCGGAGTTGAAAATTTAGGTGAACTTTGGCGCACCCGGTTTTTATCTTATTTATGGAACTTATAAAAAATAATTAATGACAGTAGCCGTATAACGATATCTGTTTTTACGACCAAAATCGACATCACAACGAACCCGGATGGCCATTCTTGTTAAGATGATATTCATTTCTGAGAACCCTTAATACTGTTAATATACTTACGTGTATTACCACTGCATGTAATTAAATAATGTACTACAATACAATATAATGCGTCTGTTCGTTTGTACGAGGAAAACCTGAAGGTATATTTATGTGGTTTTCTTCAATAGATATTAATGAACGAACTATTGCAATTTTTTTTATTTATGGCACGTCAATTCGACTTTACCTCGAATGTTCGTAAGATGAAGGCAAAGTGTCAGGAATGAGGGTTACTTTTACAAACACGTAAACTATTACAATGGTGGCGCTCAGCTTGACGGCTTCATCAGATGCTTTTTCACACCCCGCTTAAAGCACCCGGGACTGTAGGAAGAAGAAAACACGTGAGCTGATGAGAAATTCCAAGACTTAATGGTGCGGCAGAGGAAAGACTTACGGATCCTCATGGTTCTTGATGAAATATTCTGCACCGTATGCAGGTGACATCTAAGCCCTGGATGTGTTGTTTGTGTAGCAGAAGAAATGGGTGGGATTACTTACTTTTAAATGGCTACTTTTCAGCATTGCTCGCGAATTGACTAAGAATAGTATTTATGTAGTACACCCGAACTATGTTTAATTATATGTTGGTATTACTATTTACACAGAATGAGTTCATGGTGACCTTAAGTCTTGCTTCGCGTTTTCTTAGATTTACACAATGAGTTCCTTCTGCGTAAATAGTAACAGCAGTATGTAAGCAGCGCCCCCGGTGTTGCGAACGTCCATAAGCCACGGTCATCACTTTCCATCAGGTGGGCCGTGTGCTAGTCTGTCACCTGTGTGGTATAAAAAAATCATAAACACAAATATTAGCAATGCGTGTTCCTGTTCATTACCGCCAGGAATTAGAGTTCGTTCAGTATATCACGCGGACGTAGCCGCGGACAACAGCTAGTCCTAAGTTCTTAATATAATACTCGTATAAAGTTATTGTATGTACACATTATCTTATCGTTAAGTTCTCGGAATGGTCCATTCAATCACTTATTTAGTATTAATGTGATAATGGATTCGACGAAGTAAGAAATCTCAATAAACATGATTTAATAGGTTATCTTAAGTATTAACACTTCGAGTAAGGTAGGCATGTCTGTCTGTGACGATAACGGTGAATGCCTGTTATTTTTTTTAATAGATGACCTAATTGTATAGTTACTGGAATATACTTTGATTCGAAATTATTGTTGTTGTAATGGCAGTCTTCTTCTGTCGAATCGACGGCATCTTTGAGTTGCCATCGTGGTGTAGTAATTTGTTTCACGGCAGTCTACTCTAGGCTACTCACGGAGAGGGCCCGAGCATAGGTTTCGCTCTTCGGGAAGGCTTACTACGCGACGTGGCAGTAGGTATGCGTGTTTTGGGTGTCTTGTAAAGATAATACAGGGTGCTACGGCGGTGAAGGACCTTAAATCCACCAATCATAGGTAATTTCAAACCAATCCGTGTGAGATAGGGTTTCGTTTCTCTCGCGAGTTGGGGTCAAAATATATGCCGGAAATAAATAATAATATAGTATACCACCGGAATAATTAAAACCACCGAAAACAACACAAGGTTATTAGTAGCCGCGGGGTTCTGTAGGGTGGAGATACTTCCCCAGTCGGACTGCTCAATTAGGACGGGAGATACCGTCATGTCCTAATTCATCAAGGTCCAAGTGTACTGGTTTACAGGCGAGACTGGCTTGGGTCCCAAAGATCTTGGTGTACTTCCATATACTACGAGTGGCTTCATGCCGCTTCAACACTCTTTCCTCCTTTTCAATGGTTTATTTGTAGTTTACCCTCGGAATGTCCCTACGAGATCGAATCGGAAACGGGGAGATCCGTGGACGAAACAAAATTGCCGACATAGCAAGCTGAAGTTGCAGTGGGCGGAGCACAGAGCAAGAAGAACAGATGGCCGTCGGAGCCGAAAGGTTCTCAAATGGAGACCACAACCTCCTTTAGTCTACCCGCGACTGCTGTTAAAAAGCACCCGAAACGTCGGTATCAGTGTAAACGATTATAAAACGACACCAAATAGGCCATGAGAAAAAATGTTAATATACGTTTTTACTTATAAAATCAGGGTTAGTCGGGATTCCCCTAATTTTTTTTAAGTTGCTAATAAAATGCTATTTTACAACCGCTTTTTTGCGGGTTAGAACATAACATAACATAAACTCACGCCCCACCCACATTTACAATAGCACCCACATTTAGCCTGTTTATGTTTAGGTCCCAATGTAATAGGTGGCGAGTCTATTGCCATTAACCGGGCACTTATAAGCCTGCGATAAATACACACATAACTTCGAAAAACATCGAAAAGTCATTGGCGTGTGCCATGGTAAAACCGAACCTCGTCTCAGCAGTTCATTACCTTAGCATTAGAAGAGTGGGTATAATCGGGTCTTACCTAAAAAATCATTCAATAAAGTAAGTACACGGAGTGATTGGTAGAGCCGCTTGTCACCCCAGCAGAAGCAAAACATACCCCATACCCGGGCGGGGATTAGATGTGAACACCGTGGTCCCCACACCCGAAGGAGATCATCTCTCTAATTTAGAGATTACCCTGGGTCTACCGGGGTACGAAGTATATGTTACCTACTATGTACCTCACTTCCGGCAACCGAAGAACCGTAGACGATATGCATTTTATAGTTTGTTCGAGTTCGACATAACCACTTTCACAGTGGGATTTCGCACAAGAGAAAATAAAAACATACCGCTGTTAAACCCCAGATGGTTTGTGTAGTATGTACTATAGACATAATATATCATTGTTTGTGTTTTAGAAATAAAAAACTAAAAAAAGAATTCAAAAAATTACACTAATGAATAAAAGTTGTTGAGAAAAACGTGATAAAGTGTGATAACCCAAGTTCAGTTTAAATTGATCCCGGTTCACAAATTAACTATTTATATACGCTTATCTAAATGATAAACTATTCGGTAAAAAATAAAGGACATGGGTCAGAACGTACCCAGTTTGTAGCAAGTTGAAATTGGTACCATTCGAAAGGTCTTTGAAAACGTAGATATTTTTTGTATTGGAGCAACTTTGTAACTTATGTAGGAAAAAAGATATTTGATGTTGAAAATACCGAAAATCCTTAGTAAAATCGACCCACGCACGTTCGTTTTTTTGATTTTATCGATTAGGTGGGTAGTTCGAACTATTTTGTGCTAGCGTCGTTGTGTCGTCAGTAGTTAGTATCTGTTAGGAACTGATTTTGAGCGCTCGCGCATATCTTAGTTTATTTTATTCTTACTTTTATTTACAACTTCGGCTTTCACAACGGACTTCAGTGTATTACTTAACGATTGGATTATTATTATTACTCATCTGCTTCAAAAAAATGGAAGGTGAACGCCGTATACAGTGTGTTACATGTAGTACAAGATCAGTAATTCGTGACCGAAACCGGCATATACTGACGCGAACCTATTTGGAAGACAATCTAGGCTTCACAGAGTATGTGATGGCACGGATTAACATAAATGAGGTTAGTATAACAATAGCTTTTGATCATCGAGTACACGGTGTCTTTTTGTTCACTCTTTATTAAGTTATTGTTTTAGTGTAACTTGAGGATTTGGTTTTTCTTTTAGATGGCCCTCAATCAATTTCAGGCTATGTGTCATCGTTGGCACGTGTCGAATAAAATATATTACACATATATTTTAATCAAGGTTAATGTCCAGGGCAGAGAAGCCATCGAAGCGTATTATTGCTCCTGCATGACGGGTATGAGAACTCTAGGTGCTTGTGCCCATACTATTAGCTGTTGGTACTTAGGTGTTGGCAGGCACCTAGATAACTTCGTAGGTCCGGCAAGTGCCTGGGATGATATATTCATTGAAAGTAACAATACAATTTAATAAAACTGTGCTATTTAAGATTGATAGTTCTTATTTAATATTTTTTCTGGACCAAAAACCAACGATAGGAAGCTATATCGCTCTCTTAAGACAGAAAAAATGACTGGTTACCTATTTATTTAGTCCAAAAAGCAGAAAAAGTGCGATTATTGGCAATTAAAAATGTTACAAAGAAGTTATCATAACTTCGGTCTTTCATTCATTCATTCATTCGTTCACTTATTTTCGAGTTACTCAATTAGGCCTCTTCTAAATTACACCTAGTCTAAAATGCTACAAAGTGGGTACGGGTTCCATACAAAATTACCCATTGTTCAAGAGATAAAATATCTATATCTTTTTATTCATTTTTTTATTAATAATCGTTTTTACTTGACATCGAAAGGTCACATAGTATAAATAAAATTAAATAATTGACTAAACCAGTTTCCAGCACTACCATGAACTCTTAAAACAGGTCAGTAATTGAATGGAAGTCATACCTCCAACTGTAACTGTAACTTTGTAATTGTATATATTTATATGGGATTACAAAGTCATTTATGCAGTTAGTAGTATGGCAGCTGTTCAATTATTGACCCGTTTTAAAGTTTGTTACTCAATCACACTTAAACGGTTGATCAGAACCTTACAAGTGGCAATTTGTTGGTCGTTGTGTAGTAGACAATGTTCAATCCATAAAGTTATTATTGCTAGCTTAAATAGAGCAACAGTCCTCATTCCCGCACATAAAGTTATCCTTAGAGGAACAAAGTGTGCGATAGACATAGTATACGTATCTTTAGACAGAACCTAGGCGTGAGAAAGTGACAAAAACAACCGTGACTATTTTTTTTATAAACCATTATCAACTTTGACAGAAATAGATATCGCAGTGACGTCAATGTTTCTACAGTGTAACTCACTACCACTGACATTTAAATTCGGTAAAGCGTTAACGAAGGAACCAGTGAGTGTAGTTACGCTAGTAATATTAATGACTATGTTACCGAGTTACCGAATTTGTCAAAAATGAATTTAAATATGCACTTTTTATGACAGCCAAAATATTTGACAAGATGATAGGTTTATAAAAGAACGTTTCACAGTTTATATACTCTGTCTCTTCCTCACACCTAGGTTTTGTGTAAAAATATGTATGTCACTCGTACACTTTGTCCCTCTAAGTATTATTATTAACTTTATGGTTAAATCTATAGGAAAGAAATATAAACGTACGTCAATTTAATATTATATCATTCTATTCTATTCTAAAAACTTATTGTCACTTGTTTAGAGAGGCTGATCTGGCTAAAATTTGACACGTGCAGGGATACCAATTATATTTTGGAACACATGGCCTACTTTTTCCTGGATTAAGTTTCGGTAGGTTGTGAGTACAGTATAGAACGCTTTGCGAGCAAAGCCGCGAGTATGAGCTTGTTGGTTATAAAACGAATTAAAAATACATAATATCTAAATTACATCATGATAGGAATTCAACATTAATCATAAAAAGTCACCCGCTGTGTCGTGTGTCGTCACTCCACAGATTACTTAAATAGATGTTGGTCGTCGGTCTGTCTGAATAAACTAACCTTGACTAATATACCAGGTGGTGTTTTTTATCTCTGAAGTTGTATATGAAAAACTACTGCGTAATATATCGAATTTGAAATCGTATTGTAACCAAACGCTACATCACGCTCCGATGCCGCATGACGCCAAAAATGCTTATGGGGCCAATACACAGAACAGAAAAAAGTAGTAGAAATGTGACACTATAGTTTCAATAGCGGAACCGATATCATCAAACTCACATATTCAACTATTATTAACAGCGTGCATTACTAATTTAATAAATAATTGCTTTGAGTGGTGAATTGTACTACTACTTTTAATGCCATATTAGCTCAAATCACACGTACTCCAAAACGAAAACACAGTACCTAACCCTTTTTAAGGTTGTGGCAACTATACTGCCACCACCTTTTTTTCAACCGTTCAAAATAGTGATTACTTTGCTATAGATAAAAAGTATTTTTAGATAAAACAAACTTGAATATTTACGAAAAAGTATGTTTCTATAAAGAAAAATGTAAAAATTAATGTAAACTCTCCGTGTTCAAATAAGTTTTATGTTATCTTCTATGAACTCTTTGAAACCCCTACGTGATTTGGAGAGCACGTTAAGAGTGGTTGCCATATAAATATCTGTGGCATTCATTACGATTAGTTGGACCTCCTTGGACCTTTATATATTAAAAAGGAAATAAAGGATAACGATGATCTACTTGAGTTTCTTGCTGGTCTCTTCTGAGTAGATCTAACTACCGAACCAGCGAAAGAATTATTTCCAAATGATTTATTTACTATTTTATTTATTATAAATTATAATATTTTTGACAAATGTAATTGTAAAACTTTGACATTCATGTGCTCTTTATGTGCCTAAACTGTATAAACGAAATTGATTCTTTGATTCTTTGACCCCTAAAAGTTCAAAAACCTCAACTTCTATATACCCAGTGGTTTATAAACATCACATGGCAGTTGCTTCCCTGCACGCCCTTTCCGCTTTGAAAAATCTTACTTACTTAGTTAAGAAATCCGGCAAACTCTTTTGTTATGAAGCATGTTTAGATCTATCATCGGAACCGTCGTACTCACACAAATTATTTGTAATACACGTGTATATTGAGTTCTACGTACCCTATATTCTTGATAGGGATTCATCATCGTGAGTTGCAAGCCTCCACTTCTACTGTTTCCAATGAAACGCAATAACTTTTTACAAAGCCACCATTATTTTTCGATACTGAGAACCGATGGCATATTAGTTTGTTACGAAACGAACTAATAACTCGTATTAAAGTTCTTAGGAAAGAGACTATTCATAGATTGATTGATATATATATATATAAAAATCAGCTGTATAGTTGTATATAATTTACTAATTTATTAAAAAAACTAAGGGAAGTGGCGGGTCATTCCCAACACGAGTATCATTAGATCACTCACTGGGAAGACTCAGCATTGTTCTAGATATAAGTTTACTGAAATAAACAGATTGTTATTATTATTATTATGATTACCTAGATGGTTTGAAAATAAGTTATAACAAGCTATTGAGAATACTAGTAGTAAATTTTAGCACTCTCCACGATTTTCTACTTGCCTCTCTACTTGCCTTTTCACTCGGCTCACATACCTTTGTTCTATCATCAATAGTTTCTTCAGCGCATGCAACGGACTCTATTTTCCACTTTGGGTTACGTTACTTAAGTTTAAGTAAGGGTCCCTAATCTTTTCTAGCAATAACTATACCCTATGTGAATCTCAGAGTGAATATAGGTACCCAATGGGGAAAGAATTTAAGAAAACACACGCGTGTTACATACAAAAATACAAATTTATTTAGTAATCACTACATATTTATATCACTTCACTATCACTACATAGGATAAAATAAAGTCGCGTTCTCTTTCCCTATTTTTCTTGTCCCTTTGTATGCTTAAATCTTCAAAACTATGCAACGGATTTTGATGCGGTTTGTTTTAATAGATAGAATGGTTAAAGAGGAAGGTTTATATGTATATAACATCATGCTACAACAAACAGGTGCGGAGCAGGAATGAAAAATGTTGCAAAAACGGGGTGACGCAGACGAAGTTGCGCGGGTCAGCTAGTAAGTAATAAATTCGTAGCCAATGCTCAAAAAACAAGAAGTCAAATCATCTATCTATCTATCTGTACTATTATAAAATTGTAAAAAATTGTCAAAAACTATTGAACGAATTTCGATACGGTTTTTTTTGTTTGAAGGGTTTGGTCTTACATTTGTTTGATTGCTATCGGTTAAGTAGAACCAGAGTTATGATTAGCAATATAGAATTTAAGTTGCACAGATGGCGCATAGGTCGCAATAACCGATAACCAGGCGGAGCCGCAGGCATAGTAATTGTACTTATATCAATAGAATAATAATCGAAAATACAGAAATGGTACGGAATTAAAACGTAATGTCATCGTGTAACGCAAAATTGTTAGTGGCGTTAAAATTTGATTTCGGTAAACAATACGTTGTACCTATGACGACATCTGTAGGGTTTGGGGGGAACTTTTCATCGATCACCAATTCGGTATTGATGAATGGTTTCCCAATCTGACAACAGATGTCGCTAGTATGTTTACCTATTTCAAATAGAATTATAATATCGTGATAGGTTAAATTGTTTGTGATATTTTATTCAATCATATAGCTTAATGTATTTAATTTCAAATTGTCATAATCTAAATTCCTAGTTGCCCAAATTAATTAATCACGGCAAGAATGTCGATAGTTTATGCTTGTAGTTCTGTATAATCTGTGGTATGTTTTATTGTTCGCGATTCGATCAGATGAACGAATAACTCGTGATATCGGATTGATTTTACTAGAATATTCCATGAAAAATGATATAAATACACCCCTCCCGGTGGATGCGAACACCTCTGATAATTACTCTGAAGATTAAGCACGAAACTCTGTTCGTATTTCATTGATTTTTCTGATAAGTTGGAACTCTGAATTATATGTACCTACCTACATATAAATTAAATATCTTAGACTCTGTGCATCTTTCCCGGACTTCTCTGGTAAGATTTCTTAATTTATCTCTCTGTTCTTAGTCTTTATATCTGTGTCTTTCGTTTGCGTCAATGATATACTTAGGTCTTTTTGGTATTCTTGATGCAGGGTCCCAAGGTTAAGCGGACAATATTAGTGACCTATCTACATTGTTGTGATTCCGTTGTTGGAGTCCCTGTTCGGAACAGCTGTCCCTTCGTTTGGCTCGCGGCAGTGCGGGCGGTGGCTAGCAGCAGACCTGCCTACGCAAGCCGACAACCGACGCCAGGGGAACCATCCGAAGAGGAGTGCCAAAAGGTCACGTAATCTTAACTTGTACAATAACTGTAACTTCATATACCCGCTACCTTGAGTTGTAATTACGAGATCAGCTGTGTGCTACGAGGGAGGCGCATAAGCATCTTATATTGTATTTACATTTCTATATCTCTGTGCCTGTGATAATTCTACTGTATGTACAAGTGTGTACCCTATTGAATATATGCATGTATAAAATCTTAGTGTTGTTTCATTAAGGGTATCTGGAGCACGCACCCACTATCTCCACTCTGAGATAAAAGGCGCCCAAGAGTCTCTTTCGAAAGCTCTTGCCTGGGTTAGCCGGTGGAGTAGCTGGGGAGTTTCCCAGGTTACACAGTGGCGCGGCCAACGTACGGGCAGTTCAAGAATTCCAGTACCCACTGGATTTCTCTTGGTTCTGTGTGTGTGTGTGAAAGACGCCTTTAATGAATTCAAACCTACTATCCGTCTGATACTCTCCAAGACGTTAATTGGTTGTGCTTGTGCGGCTAAGCACGTAATTAATTTCCTTGCAATTTACACCGAATAGCAAGGAAACGGGTCAAAATTTTTTTTCTAAATTATAAATAGCTGCTACATTTTCGGTAAAATTCATATTTCGGCATACCTTCGTATTTTTTTCTTTTTTTTCTTTTTTCTTTTTTTACTGGTTGCTGGTTGGGTTGGATATATCATCTCAGTTTGTCCCGAATTTTAAATAAAATTAATATACATGCATATGTTCAACTTTGTGTTTTTTCTGAATTTAACTTTTAATTGTTATCGACATTTTCTATAAGTGCCGATATATGTAACTCTGTGTAAGGCGGTTTCCATTCGGAATTACCATTTTTTTTTCTTTTTAACCTTGGATCAGTATAGTAGCCGGTACTTATACTTGCTACCGTACATTTTGCTCTTAGCCTTTTAACTGTTTTTTAATTTTTTGTAATTTCATTTGTACCTATACGTACGGTACAATTTTTTTGTGTATATTTTTTCAATATTTTAGTAATTGTCTGCAGGGCGGTACATCTCGGGTACCTACCCGCTATTGGAGAATTATTCTCAATTGGAAATTTTTAAATAATTATATTATTAGGAATTGTCTGCAGGGCGGTACATTTTAGTTACCTACCCGCTAATGAAAATTGTTTTATGCTGAATTTTTTTATACCTATATTATTAACATAGAAGGGTACATTTACATACTGTCCGTTCAATTGAATACCCTCTTGGACTTATATCCATTTAAACTTTCGTTAAATAACGGAATTGTTAGTTAAATTTTATTTTATATTCTATTCACTTAAAGTTCATTTCTTATAAGATGGCAAAAATGCACCAGTATGTAAACTATTTAAGAAAAGATGAGCTGTCTAATGAGTTGTCTTACATGGGCATTTCAGCGGATCCTGAGGCTACGGTTGTCAGCTTGCGTAACGAATTGAGGACGGCATATCGGCTAGTTCGCCGTGGAAGTCTGAAGCCTAACACCACGAAGTCCACTGATGCTGCAACTGAACGCACTGTCTGCGAGCCAAAAGTGAAGGAACTCGAGGATTTGCTATCGTCAGGTGACTTTGATGCCGATAAAAATAGTCGCACTAGGGCTGCTGTTAGGGCTAATTATCTTTTGACTAGGCTAGCTCGTTGTGGGTTAGATTGTTCTGAACTTGTTAGTATTCGCAACAGATTAGTTAAGATTGTGTCAGTAGCTGAATCGAATAGTGACTCAGAATCTGAGGTGTCAGATAATGATGATCGCGCTTCTCGTGACCGAGTTGAATATACTTCACCTGCGATGAGAAATGAACGCTCGATGCGGGGTAGCTCGCAAAACATTAACTTAAATAATGATAATTTTATTTATAGGGAACGCCCTATTAATTTGAATAGTTTTAATTTAAAATATGATGGATCTACTTGTGTACGTGTTTTCATTGAGAGACTGGAAGAACTCCGGTGTGCTAGGGAAGTCTCCAAATCAAAGGTTCTCATGGCTTTCTCTGACCTATTGGACGGACCAGCTTTGTCTTGGTTCCGCACCAATAAAGCTAACTTTATGTCTTATGAAGACTTACTAATCGAATTAAGAGACACCTTTGATATTCCCGATTACGATTATCGTTTACGGAATGAGATTAGGCAACGTACCCAAGCCCGTACCGAGTCCTTGGTGAACTACATCTCCACAATGCAGGCCATGTTCTCTAGACTAACTTGTAAAATGCCCAGTGAAGAACAACTGGACATTCTTATGCATAACATTAGACCTGACTACATGAAGGAACTAGCCCTTCATGAAGTCAACACTATTGATGATCTAAGAAGGTTAGGAAAGCGTTTGGAACTTGCGCGTGCTAGGGCTGAGGCGTTCCACGAGCCAGTCTTGGACAAATTTGAGATCTCCTCTGACTTACATTCTCAGAAAGCAAAGGGCACACCAAAAGCTACCAAGCAGGTCTCTGCGGTGGACAGCTCGGCAGCCTCGCACGAACGCAAATGCTTTCGTTGCGGCGGCAGCGATCACACTGCGTATAACTGCTCACAATCAAGGGAGTTGGTGTGTTTCCGATGTGGTCTCAAAGGAGTCAAGTCACCCGACTGCCCCAAATGTACGTCGAAGTCAAAAAACGCGTAGGCCAGGGCCTTATTAAGACATTCTCAAGCTCTGTGTCTGAGTCTTCTTCTGATAAGGTCCTGTTTACTAAACGGGATAACGATGTTAGACCGTACTTAGTTGTTAGGGTTTTAAATTTAAATGTTCTTGGTCTTCTTGATTCCGGTGCCTCCTGCTCCGTGCTAGGAAAAGGTGCGCACCGTAGCTTCTTAGATTTAGGGTTTGAACTAGAAAGTGTCAACCCAAATTTTAAAATTACAACTGCAGACAGTACACATTTGAAATGTCTGGGTTCTATGTCCTTACCCTTAGAATACAACTCTGTTATCAGGGTACTTAAGTTTTATGTTGTACCAGAAATAACTACCTCAATGATATTTGGAGTAGACTTCTGGCAACAATTTCAATTAGGTGATAGATTAATTTCTCAAAAAATTAATATGAATAATTTTAGTGATAGCTGTCCTATTGAATCTTTGTCTCTTCACAGTGGTCTCGAGGATTACAACAACCTGACCGAGGATCAGCGGTGTGTAATGAACGGGATCATTGAAAAATTTGAGTCAATTAATACGGATAAGGTGGGCTTAGGTCGAACTACGCTTGTGCATCATGTCATAGACACGGGTGACAGCAAGCCGATCAAGCAGCGGTATTACCCTCTCTCACCTCTCAAACAGAAGGCTCTGGAGACGGAGTTGGACCGGATGTTGGAGATGGGAGTGGTGTCACCATCACAATCCGCGTGGAACTCACCCGTGGTTATGGTGGAAAAGGCGAACGGTGATCTAAGGCTGTGCCTAGATTCACGTAAGCTTAATGCTGTTTCCAAAAGTGATGCTTATCCCTTACCGTACATCAATCAAATTTTAGACCATCTTAATAATGCTAAATATTTGTCCTCTATTGATTTAAGTGCAGCGTATTGGCAAATCCCGTTCGACTCTGCCCAGTCTGCTGAGAAGACTGCGTTCACGGTGCCGAGGCGGGGTTTGTTCCAGTATAATGTAATGTGTTTTGGTCTTGTCGGAGCTTCAAGTACGATGCAACGACTGATGGACCGCTTATTCGGCCCGGAATTCGACAACAGAGTGTTTTGCTTCCAAGACGACATAATCTGTGTGGCCAACACCTTCGAGGAGCATGTGGATCTCTTAAATAGAATCTATCAGCGACTCAAGGATGCGGGCCTAACGATTAATATGAAGAAATCACACTTTTGTCGAAGTGAATTAAAGTACCTTGGTTACTATGTGGATAGGCATGGACTACGTACTGACCCCGGTAAAGTCGAGGTCATCCTCAACTATCCCACACCTTCTAACTCGAAGGATGTCAAACGTTTCCTAGGTATGGCCGGCTGGTATCGTCGTTTCATTAATAACTTTTCTAAAATTAGTAAACCTCTTTGTAAACTCACCTCTAAAAATGTAAATTTTATTTGGACATCTGAAGCTGAGGAGGCTTTTAACCTTCTCAAGTCAGCTTTGGTCTCTGCTCCTATATTGAAAATGCCTAACTACTCTTTACCGTTCCGTATACTAAGTGACGCGTCAGCTTACTCAGTTGCTGCTGTTCTGACCCAAACACACGATGGTGTGGAACACCCCATCGCCTATTGCAGTCGTTCTCTTAATAAGAACGAGGTGAACTACAGCACAACCGAGCGAGAGCTTCTGGCCGTGATTTTTGCGCTGGAACAGTTCAGACAGTATGTGGAGGGACAGAAGTGCACTGTTGTCACTGATCATGCCTCACTACTGTGGTTTCACAAGCTCAAAAATCCTACAGGTCGTTTAGCACGTTGGAGTATGCGACTCAGTCAGTTTGACTTCGACATAGAGCACCGTAAGGGAAAAGATCATGTAGTACCTGACGCTCTATCTCGCATAAAGATTGACTCCATCGATGCGAGCTCCACCAATGACCCGTGGTATCTTCACACCATGGAGTGCGTGCGTAGGAACCCAAGGCATTACCCTAACTTTAATATTCGTGAAAATTTGTTATATCGATTTTCTAAAAATAAATATTCTTTGACTTCAGATTTTGATTGGAAGTTAGTGGTACCTCAAGAGGACAGGCTAGCACTCCTCACCAAATACCACGATGACACGCTTAGTGCCCATGGTGGTGTTTGGAAAACACATAAGAGGTTGTCTTTGAATTACTACTGGCCAAAGATGTACAATAGTGTCAAAGACTACGTGGGAAATTGTGAGGTTTGTAAGATGTATAAACCCGTAAACACTTCGCGTCCTGGTCTAATGGGAAGTGCGAAGCGTGTATCTAAACCTTTTGAAGCTATTTCGTGTGATTTACTTGGACCTTTTCCAGTGTCAAGCAACAGAAATATTCATCTGATCGTTGTTTCGGACTACTTTAGCAAGTATGTCATGCTGTGTCCTATAAGGATTGCAACAGGCGCTGCAGTAGCGAGATTCATCGAGAAGAAAGTGTTTCTAGTTCATGGAGTTTGCAAGACTATCTATATTGATAACGGTCCTCAGTATGTGAGCAAGCAATTTAAGGATATGTTAGCTAAATATAATGTTCCAAACGTATACTATAGCCCGCGTTACCACGCTCAAACTAATCAAGCTGAACGAGCGATTCGAAATGTTGTTCAAGCCATCTCATGTTATGTGAAGACTCAGCACAAAAAGTGGGATGAACATCTTGTTGAGCTGCAGTGCGCTCTAAACACTGCAGTAAACGAGGCCACTCGATTCTCTCCCTATTTCTTAGTACACGGTAGGGAATTTATAGGTGATGGAGTTCTATATAGACAGTCTGACATAACCTGTCATCCGGACTTAGTCTCCATTGATGAGCCCTCAGCCTTCGGTGCCAAACTGAAAGAAATGCAACACATTTACGATCAGGTGAGGAAACATTTGATTTCGGCTCACCAGCGTAATGAGAAGTATTATAATTTCAGGAAAAGGCATGTCGAGCTGAAAGTTGGTCAAATTGTTTACAAACGGACTCATTATTTATCTAATAAAGCTAAACATTTTACCTCTAAACTCGCTCCTAAGTTTACTAAGTGTGTAGTGTCTGCTAAACGTTCCTCTTTAGTGTATAGGTTAGCAGATTTGGATGGTAAGGACTTAGGCGAGTATCACATCAAGGACATTTTAAAATACACTGATGAGAATCAATCTGCGGTACCTTCTCTGCCTAGCGTCAGCGCTATTTCATTTCCGTAGCACTGTCGATTTATACTTACTTTACCGCGACTCGATGAAGTATGACCTTGTTGCTGTAGCTTGGGTGTCCTCGTATGGGACATATTATTTGTTAGGTACACCTCATCGAGTTTTCGTTTCTCATCCTCCTCTTCTCTGTAGTTGTGTTGCATATGCGACCATCTGACTATAGCAGTTAAGGAGAGTTTTCTTTCTAGTGGTTTAGGGCATTTAGACTTAAAGTAAAAGAGTCTGTGTCAATATTTGCCTCTGGTTAGTTCTTAGTAGTTCTGTTTTGTACTTTGATCTGTTTTTTTTTTGTTCTATTTTTAACTTGTTAGACTTTTGACTTGTTTTATTCTGTTGTGTATTCCTTGCGTTACTTGTCTGTCCACACAAGTAATACTTTCAAGGGGGGGGATTGTGTAACGCAAAATTGTTAGTGGCGTTAAAATTTGATTTCGGTAAACAATACGTTGTACCTATGACGACATCTGTAGGGTTTGGGGGGAACTTTTCATCGATCACCAATTCGGTATTGATGAATGGTTTCCCAATCTGACAACAGATGTCGCTAGTATGTTTACCTATTTCAAGTAGAATTATAATATCGTGATAGGTTAAATTGTTTGTGATATTTTATTCAATCATATAGCTTAATGTATTTAATTTCAAATTGTCATAATCTAAATTCCTAGTTGCCCAAATTAATTAATCACGGCAAGAATGTCGATAGTTTATGCTTGTAGTTCTGTATAATCTGTGGTATGTTTTATTGTTCGCGATTCGATCAGATGAACGAATAACTCGTGATATCGGATTGATTTTACTAGAATATTCCATGAAAAATGATATAAATACACCCCTCCCGGTGGATGCGAACACCTCTGATAATTACTCTGAAGATTAAGCACGAAACTCTGTTCGTATTTCATTGATTTTTCTGATAAGTTGGAACTCTGAATTATATGTACCTACCTACATATAAATTAAATATCTTAGACTCTGTGCATCTTTCCCGGACTTCTCTGGTAAGATTTCTTAATTTATCTCTCTGTTCTTAGTCTTTATATCTGTGTCTTTCGTTTGCGTCAATGATATACTTAGGTCTTTTTGGTATTCTTGATGCAGGGTCCCAAGGTTAAGCGGACAATATTAGTGACCTATCTACATTGTTGTGATTCCGTTGTTGGAGTCCCTGTTCGGAACAGCTGTCCCTTCGTTTGGCTCGCGGCAGTGCGGGCGGTGGCTAGCAGCAGACCTGCCTACGCAAGCCGACAACCGACGCCAGGGGAACCATCCGAAGAGGAGTGCCAAAAGGTCACGTAATCTTAACTTGTACAATAACTGTAACTTCATATACCCGCTACCTTGAGTTGTAATTACGAGATCAGCTGTGTGCTACGAGGGAGGCGCATAAGCATCTTATATTGTATTTACATTTCTATATCTCTGTGCCTGTGATAATTCTACTGTATGTACAAGTGTGTACCCTATTGAATATATGCATGTATAAAATCTTAGTGTTGTTTCATTAAGGGTATCTGGAGCACGCACCCACTATCTCCACTCTGAGATAAAAGGCGCCCAAGAGTCTCTTTCGAAAGCTCTTGCCTGGGTTAGCCGGTGGAGTAGCTGGGGAGTTTCCCAGGTTACAATCTGTGAGAAAGTAACAAAAAGTTGCGCCATATTGGTGGTCCTATAGTGTAGAAGGTAATCTTTTACGATAGGTACCTACCAATTTTTGTTTTGCGATACGGTTAATTTTTTTATAATCTGATAATTATAAATGTCATTGTTCATAGTATTTTCAATTACATGAGAAGTAGCTGGCGCGTGGCGTTAGTATATCTACAGTACTTACGAGTACACGATAACACGTTATCATTACTACGAAGTAAATAGGAACACTAAGTTCCTAGTATTATCATATCAAAACATGTTCTATTATCAGATCAATGGTGCTCAAACTTTTTCTACCTTTTCAATTTCAAATTGTAATTTATTTATTTCTTGAAGAATAATTTAACCAAAGGAAACGAAATCTCAAATCATAAAATTCATACAAAATAGTACCTACATGTATATGCAAAAAATTCAAATTAGTTACCTATGGGAGTGTGAAACACCAGGGGCGCCACACTGGGGCGTTGCCAACCCCTTACATTCAAGCGAAATTACTTTTATTAGAAGTCGGTTCATGTCGATAGTGCACCTCATGGACAAATGAGATTCGAACAGCATCTGTGGCGTCGCGGATGTGAACGCGTCTCCTACGTAAGAGCAGCGGGTTCGATTCGCATTTGTATGCATGAATATGACTTTTTGCACAGGGTCATGCCTCGGAGAGTACCTTAAGCCGTCGTCGGTTCCGGTTGCCATACAAACATAACGTATATGGCATGGCAGTTGTTATACAGGATTACTGGTAAGTGGATGTATTCCTGTGCCTGAGACTGCCGTGCAATTTTGGTTGGTTCGATTCCGACATAACCACAGTTGCACAGATCATCAATAACAGACTTCGGATTTACGCACGAGAAAAAAAGGAACCATATGAGAACCTAAAATGCTAGAATTTGTCTCCCAAAATGTATGCCGAAAGTCAGGTTATGAGATGATTAAGTTTTTATGTTGTACCCAAATTATTGCGTTCAAGTGTAAATAAAAACAAAGTTCTTGCAGAGTGGGAAGTATTGTAATTTATTTTTGTAGGGTACTTTTTCTAACCTAAATCAGTAATAAAACTAATAAAAGCTAAAAAAAATTGAGCTGAAAAATTGTAGCAAGGTAAATAATTTACAATTTTTGACCTTGCTCTACAATTATTGCTTGATGATTCACACATTATTTTGTCAATTAATAAAACTTTGAGAATCGTTGCCGAAGATTGGATAAAAGCGAACTGATAGTACTCTCAGAATTCCAGTCAAGGCTGTTCCCGTCGACATTGACAGTTTGTTAACCGCTGTTTCTCAGAATCAACACATCGATCTCAGATTAAACTCGCTAAATATATTTCGGGGAAAATGTCCACAGAAGTGACATTTTCCCAACAAATACGTACGAGTTTAATGTGAACTAAGTCATATATAAATATCGACTATCATGAAATAATCTAGATGGGTGGGTGCCTGTCTGTCTGTTATTCGTGAAAAATATCGTGTTATCAATATTGCTTGTCTGCAAAATTTGGAATGTGGGAATGAATTTGTGTGATAGTCTAGGTCATGCAGATTTAAAAAAAACTTAAAGCAATTCTTTTTTTTACATTTTCACCCGACTACGGCGGCGGCAGGGTTATAATTTTAACAGGCTTAGGAAGTATATGTGGGTTCATCTGTTTCATTCATAGCTCTTCAATTACTTATTGGAACTGTACAAATGAGGTTTCGTTAGTAGCATTTTGATCAAGCGGGTTATATCGTGCGCGGATTGGTTTTTATAATCTATAGTTCGTATTCTAGAATGATAAAAGAACTGTCATTTAGAATCTGTCTTCCTTCATCTAGTTTTGAATCGAGATTAAAATTGATCAATTTACCACATGACATTGGCGAAATTGCGACGAATCTGCTTGCAAAAGAAGCCATCTTAAGAAGAAGAAGAAAAAGAGATTGGCGTTCTAGACCGGCCTATGATTGGCGGATTTGAGTACCTAAATACTTCGCCGTCGCAAATCTATACAAACCTCAAGAGCCAAAAAAATGGGTAATACGCTAGAATGTGTGGTTAAGATATAAATATGTCAATAATTATACCTTTATCAAATATCAGCAAAATCTTATTTCTTATATGTAAATACTAGAAATTTTTATCTTCATATCGAACTGTCAGACTGGTGTAATAAATAAAATATCTTATATTTTCGCTAGATAACAGTGTTCATTAAATTAAATTAAAATTAATTTAAGATTTATTCACGTTTAGTATCGGATAATAAACTCAGCAATAACCCGTTTCGTCCGTTTAGTATATGTATTACAATTTCTGCTGATAAGATTTTTATCTAAAATATATCACCATAGTGCTGTGCCATTATCCTTATATTATTTTTATTTATTACCACGTCAGATTTGACCTTACCTAATATATTATAATGATGGAAATTTATATCTCTGTTAATAGTTATTATTTCCCAGAACTCAAAACAAACAAAAAGGTATTTTATACCGTTATAACTAATAGGCAATTAGCATGTATAACCATGGAAAACAAAAAACAAATAGAAGTGTGAAGTAGGCGGGGTACGTATGTCATTGCTTTGCGTATTTACGCAACGAGGGACAAACTGGGCAAAATGAACCTTATGTAAGAAGTTAAAGTTTTAAATAACCTTCTTAAAAGTCACTGAAACACGTCTAAACTGTTTCGTAAATATTCATGCTTGTTCGATCCAAAGTCTTAAGTAAACGTCATAAATATGTTTTTATCTTTAGCAAAGTAACCTCTATATCGGACGATTAAAGTGTGTTCTTTGTAATACGTATGTTTTGAGCTCATCACCTGCGTCCTTAGCACGAAAAACTATCGAATTCGTAATGTAAAGGTATCGAGAGAACGGAGCATTGTGATTGGCGGGCTTCACGTACGCTCATGTTCACAGTAGGCAGGCTGCCAATCGCAATACCCTGTTCTCTCGATACCTTTACATTACGAATTCGATAGTATTTCGTGCTAAGGACACTGATTATCTGCGGTATTTTCAAAAATTTACAAAATGCAATTAATTCACGAATTGAATTGGAAAAAGTAAATGTTCAGATGAATGGGAATCCCCCTTTCACTTTTTGTTTAAAATTTCATCAAATAAATACACGTTTTATTAATTCTATTTATTATGCAGTTTTACCACATTACTTAATTAGAATTAAATATGTTTCATTTATACTGACGATTGGACTTCCCTGGAAAATGTTTAGTCTATGTTTAGTTAATATTGGGGACTGTCCAGTTATCGGTGTTGACTCAGTAACCCTTCAGAGATTATTTTAGTAAACATACCTACTTATATTCTTGATTTACAGAAGGCTGTGATGCAACAGAGGCATCGCATCACACAAATGATTTCTTCACAATGCCACCACCTGGGACCCTCTTACAAGTAATTCTATTTCAATCCTACACTACTTTCATAGTATGATTCAGACTCGGAAGGTTGTCGTCCATCGATATTTGTGTACTGTATCTTGTAAGTTCTATTTTTTCTTACAAATAAATGTACCCATGTATCTCAGAGATAATGTTTGACCCATTTTGTATTTTTCCCGGTACAGAACCGGAAACAATACTAAAATGAGGCTTTAAGTTTGGAATCTGGGGTCCGCTCACTCTTCTCTTCTTTATGGTTTTAAGAGGAAAACTTGTGCCAAAATCTCATCTGTGCATTAGCAAGTGCACTGACTTGCAAGTGAAGTTAGTTTGACCACAAAGTTTTTAGTCATACGCTATTAGCTAGCACCTTATTGTTTACAGTACCTGTACCTAAATAATAGGTGCTCTGTGAAATTACTTTTTAAGTTTTGTGATAACTAGTACAATTTATGATATCCTCTAGAACAGCGTGTCCCAAATAGTAAGTAGGGCGTGACCCGTCAGCCGGTCATGAATATATCTAAAATATTGGATCAATAACACCCGTTCAACATCAAGAAATGTGATATTTTTATGTCAAAGCGAACACTTTCTCTGCAGCTGTTTTACTACAAAATTTATACATTTACTACATTTACGTTAGAGTCTTTATAAACTTGCTTCTAAGGATGTGTAAAAAACCGGACTATTTCATGCAGGAAAGACATATCGGGCACATTATGAGAAATTTCGTGATGTGTGTGAAATCTATACTAATCGTAAAAACTTGTAATTGGCCTTCTAGTACATATTTTTAGATTTAATCTCACTGTAATAGCTATTAGTCTTTCCAAAAAGAATAAAATTAAAGTAAAATAAATTATTTCATAATTCAGGACAGGGTAAACCAAGAACCTACGCCAGCAGTGGTACAACAAAAGTACTTGCACTTTATTCAGAGCTGCTATATTCAAGGTTCAAATTACTGTGATGATTGCCACCCTACGTCAAGAAGATGGTACCCCATGACCAGAAGAAGAATTATTACAGACATTGAAATCCGTGAATTAGGAAAGTGGAGGTGCTATGAGGTGCTACGAATATCTTTGTATTCCAATCCTCAGTTTACCTCACGAGGATTGCTTCCTGTTCTTTCTCCTTGGCGTTGAGACAGACGATTGGAACGAATAAGATAGCTCAAGAAGTGGAGGTAGGTCAATGAAGTAACGTTGAAATTACTGGGCCAAGGCATAGTATAGTTTGGGAAACGCTTGCTGTAGGTAATGTTATACCTACATCGGCTACATCCGGACTTTAAAGTTTTAACTATTTAATTTGTATAGTTTTTGTCCTTATGTTGAGCAGAACCAGTTTGTCAGGTTACCTAGAAATAAATTTACAGTTTTATTTTCTTTATATCAATAGGAAATGGCGCCAAAATGGCGGTACACAGCATTTATTTATTACTTTGGCAAGAAGCGAGTGAGCTGCTACATAAAATTCAATTTGTAAAACGCTCTTAAAAATTGTAAAATAGAAGAAATGGTTTCCTCTGCATTTTATTGTTGTCTCCAAGTTCCTGCAATGTAAAGTGATTAAAACTTTTTGACACTAAATGGTTCATGTTTATGTTAGTGTGGTTCTTGAACAAGCTGAGCTCCGCTCGCGTATATGTCGGTAATCCTAACAGTAAATAGTTTACTATCGATTATCAGACTTATCACATATTCACAAAAATTTTCATGAGAATCGGTCCAACCGTTTCAGAGGAGTTTACAGACAAGCATTGATCGTATTTCAATTTCCATAAAAAATCATTATAATGTCTATCCCTTTATGGAAATTGGTAAGCTAACTGTTGCGAATCAATTATAATCGGAAAAAGCCAACGCGACGACGGGGCTCAAACCTGCGATCTTTCTCTTGAGCTGAGCACAGAGCTACCTTGCACACATCACCCTAAGTTGGTTGTATAGATGAATTTATAATGCTCAAGATGGCTCAGTGGTTGGAGCATTACCACAGTAAGAGAAAGATAACGGGTTCGAATTCCGTCGTAACATTCACTTTTTTTATCTAAATCGATGTTTACTATACTATAGCAACATTTCCTATTGTCATCTGCTGAGGCTCTTTCCGTACACTGTGCTTATTTTAAAAATACAAAATAAAAACAATAAATAACTAAAACAAAAAAAAGCAGAACAATTTTTCCCGACATATAAAGAAGTCGCTGCAGTTATTATATTCTACATACATCATGTGTAAGATCCATATTGACGTTTTATTCGTAGCATTTTACGTTATGTACAGTGAGCTCCAAAAGTTGCTGGACAATTTGAAATTAAAATTTAATAAAATTATGCCTCGACACAATTACTAGTCTTAGAAGCTACTGGATAGTTAATAATAGATCTACTTATTGATGTAATTAAGTTTAGGCTACTACTTGCATGAGTTTACTTATCTACATTAATATGTGAGTGTGTGTGTGTGTGTTTGTATGTGTGTGTGTGTGTGTGTGTGTTTGTATGTTTGTAATGAATTAACTCAAAAAGTACTGTACCGATTTCAAACATTCTTTCACCATTGTAAAGCTACGTCCACCCTGAGTGAGAGTTTTGTTTAAGTTATGTTAGACTGTCAAATGGTTATAGATCTTCAGGTGTTCAGCAACTTTTGGAACCCACTGTACCTACATATCGACCGTAGCAATTAACAAAGTTGGAACTACAAAAACACAACTTTTCAGTACGGCCAATTGAAGTTTTGAACTTGCACCAAATTCACAAATGCCCAGATATTGTTACCAAATTTCGCACAGTGCTATAGTTTTGAAAGATAATGAAGGTCGTGATGTGAATAATAAAAAATAATAATAGGAAACTCTAGAAAAGGCAGTTGTTACATTGTTGACCGGAACCGATACAGCAAATTTGTCGTAAGTGACATATCCTACAATGTTTCACGTACTACGAAAGTCGTAAGTGACATATCCTACATTGTTTTACGTACTATGGAAGTCGGAAGTGTCTCATCCAACAATTTTACTCGGTACGTATTATGTTGGATATGAGGGTGTTCACATGCATTGTGTATTAAAAAAGGCTTCAAAGCTTATAAATGGTTTTATTAAAGGCACATTTCAATTTGACAATTAACTTACTTAATAATCGAAGTAGAGGTTGGTACATTGAACAGATTTATTATTATTTTCTAGCTTTGGTCACAGTATCAGTCTCAGTCTTTGTCAACTACTAAATTACTCAATTATTGAAGAAAAATTTTAACTTGTATAACGTACGTACTATTCTGCCGTCATAAGAAAGAAGGCCGTAACTACCAGTACTTAAACGTTGATTTCGAGATAATTGAAGTTTTATGAAGACGAAGACGATATTATTAAATGAAGGCCCGCGATTTTGTGATTGATTTTGTTTAGTGGTTCTTGTTTTATAAAATGTTAAAAAATATAGGCTTTAATCTGAACTATAATTTATTTAAATTTGTACACAGGTATTTATTTTATTTAAATGTTTCCCTTTTGTTTAAGCAAAAAAAAATACTAATAAATTGAGAAATATTTCCTGAAAGGCCGTAATTGCGTAGAATGTAATTACGACTTTTCATAGCAGGAATTTGATCTTCTAAAGTCCAAGTATCTTACATGTAAGGCCTTTAATACGCATTTGCGCCTTTTTTTTAAATAAACGAAATTAGCATTAATTTGTAAAATAGGCTTAAAAGCCTTTGACATATTTTTTAATACTCGGAAACAAGACATAATTAATAATAAAACTAAGAATCTTTACTAAAATGGGTATTTTATTGAATCAATCAGTCTCATACGTTGAATTTTCAGTCGTAACTTAAAATAATTATATTTCGTACGTAACATACGTAACATTCGTATGTAATAACAAGTACTAGTTACTTCGTCACTAGGAAGAAGAAAATAATTTTTCAAGAAACGTCTTTACTAATCACAGTATTTACTTTTGCATCATCTATCTACTAAAATCACCAAAAATTACTAGTTACGAACAAAAAATATATCTTCTGACGTTAAAATAACACACAAAACAACCAATAATCTTTAAAACTGGTCTGGCGACTGACCAAAGCCATGCAAGCTAACTTCTGCCAGCCTTCGCTGCCCCCCTGCGTAACCCTGATGGATCCCTGGCCCATGAGCCGCAAGAGAAAGCAAATTTGCTGGTTAATCTCTTTGCGGCCACTCCCGAATCGACGACTGTGGTATGCAGCCTCCGACACTACCCAACAGTGGCCACGCAATGCCTGATATTCGTATCAGGCAACGCGATGTCCGAGCAGTACTGTAGTCACTCGATGTCCGGAAAGCCAGTGGTCCGGATGGTATACCAGCGGTGGTTCTTCAAAAATGTGCAGCGGAGTTGTCTCCAATGCTCACGCGGCTGTACCAACTCTCCTACATTTCGGGTACAGTGCTGACGGCGTGGAAAGAGGCGAATGTACAGCTGATTCCCAAGAAGGGAGATCGCTCAGACCCAGCCAACTATCGACCCATAGCCCTCACCTCAGTGCTGTGCAAGGTTTTCGAGCACCTTATCAACACACAGCTCATGCGTCACCTAGAGGATCACTCCCTAATTAATGACCGGCAATATGGTTTCAGGCCGAAACGGTCAACGGGTGATCTTCTGGCGTATGTAACCTATCTTTGGGGTGAGGCCATGGACAAGCATGGTGAGTCACTGGCTATTAGCCTAGACATCGCCAAAGCTTTCGATAGGGTCTGGCACAAATCGCTTCTTTCCAAACTACCAGCCTTCGGTCTGCCTCCTAGACTGTGCAATGGGGTTGCTAGTTTCCTGCAGGGGCGCCGTATTCGCGTTCTTTGTGATGGACGAGCTTCGGAGTTCCTGCAGGTAAATGGTGGTGTGCCGCATGGGTCCGTCTTATCACCCACTCTCTTTCTTCTGCATATCAATGACATGCTGTCCACCGGCAACATCCACTGCTATGCAGACGATAGCACTGTACACGGGAGTTACCACGGACATTCTGCGGCCAAGCAATCTGATATAGCGGAAAAAAGGCAACTTCTTGTCATAAGATCTTCTTGTAGGTTCTTCTTACCACTATTATTAAATACGTCATCGCCTAGCAGGTCTTGCAACCGAATAAGCTCATTCTCTATACCTTTAAGGAGTGGAGATTCTTCTCCTAGAATAAAAAAGATAAAATTGTCACTAGCTATCATTAATAATAGTAATTATGGGGAGTCAGAGTCCCTAGTTGCGAGATAAAGTAAATTTTAGATAGAAAACATAGACCTATAATTAAAACTATCACATGAGGCAATAGAAAAAGTCAATTCTACCTCGTTTTTGCAGTATATACTATATCCAACCTACATTGTACCTACGTACCTACATTATTATAAACGTTTTCGCATAATAAAGTCGATGCCTACTAACACATCCAACATCTAAATTTAGTGATGTACAATTAAAAATGTTGGTATTACCATATTTGACAAATACTTTCATTATAAGAAAGAATAACAAAGTCGGTAATACCTTTTCCGACAAAAAAGTTTAAGAGAGGAACGAGTAACAAAGTCGGTAATACCATATCCAACAAAACCTTGTAAGAAAGATACGACTAATAAAGTCGGTAGTACCATATCCTACAAAAGTGAACGAACTCAAAGCGCACAATAATGTAGAATGTGGTACATCCGACACAGGCAGTAATATAAAAATCCGTTAACAATGTAGGATTTGACACATATTACAATCTTAACCGTTTATTACGGAATATTACATTCATTAGCATTTTTTAAAGTATTTCGATTTATGTCTACAATAAAATACCTTTCTAATACAGTTTTACAGTAAACCAAATCTAAAAAGTAAATTTTGACTTACTTTTTTCTTTTTGGTTGGAACAATTTAAATCATCACTGGTAGTAATTTCTGATTTACCTTGAATTGTTTGGTTCGGGACAATTGTTTCTACTTAATTTAAAATACGCCTAGATCGAGGCATTATTATATATACTAAATACTGCTCTATTTACGTAAAACATTAATATAAAAATATGACACACGCACGCGCAGTCGCCCCGCTAACAATGAGCGAACTGGCAGATCCGCTCGATGCGCGCGCGCCTCCGCCCCTTCCTCGGCCCGCGAACTTTGTAGTAACATACCTACCTACATTATTATTCGTACGTTTCTGTAAGATCCGACTTTGTTAATCTAGAAATACTGTGATACACTATAGTTTGAAATTTGTAACTTTGCGAGGACATAGTTATAAACATTTAAAGACCTTAGGAGCAATAAAACGATAATCGGCAAAAATGTAGTTCCAACTTTGTTAATTGCTACGGTCGATATATATATTCTGAGGTGCCTAGTATACCTGTATATTTACAGTTAAAAGAAACACTAAGAATGCTTACAAGACCTACAATTATCTTACTTTCATACCTTCAACACGACCATCTGTTTACTGAATACAATGTTGTCTTGCAATATGTTTTAATAGCTACGTTCCTACTACTTTTTATTAGTTATCGGAAAACGATTTCTTTTGTGAGATGTGTGTAATAACTGGGTATAATATAACGTTTTCTAGAAAACGTTACGTTACGGTTTGTAGAGATTATTTACGAAGCTGTATGGAATATTAATGATCATCATCAACATAACTGGACCTCGATTGTACTATTCTTATTCTTAACCATAGTCTCAAAACTGAGATCACAAAAACTGGCAATGCATTTTCGGCTTAATTTTCGTTGGCTTCAAAATCTAATGACAAAGAGTTTATTACATAGTTGCAGCCACTTTACACAATGCCATTTAATTTTGAACTTTAAAGGCGTGAAAGTAAAGTCCATAATTCAATGGCAGTTTTTGTAATCTCAGTTCCTTGACAATGGTTGACAATTAGTAGAATCAAGGCCCTGGTTGCATTCAAAATACTTCTGTAACCACTACTTTACTTTGATATGAAAATTTTTGAGGTACAAGAAGAAGTTATCTGTCTATCTATCTGTCATTTTAGAGCCTGGGATTCGCTCTTCTACGCATACGAGTATCATGATTTTTTTGGGAATGACCCGTCTGAACGAACTAAGAACTCTGGGAAGAAAACCTATGCCAATTAATTTCAATCTACAGGTGTACATTTTGGCTTGCAGGTGAGGTTGTCTTGGACCCAAAGGTCTTGGAAAGAGGAGGCGGAGTGGCCTAGAGAGGCAGATCGCAGCGACGTCGATAAACGTAAGCGCCCAATGTTACGCCTCATGCAGCCCTAGTGTGGCCACGGGTAGATGAGTCGTGGTTAGCCGTCGAAATTAAAGCGGAATAAGTGAATGCTTTGACGGAATTAAAAACACCATCTTTCCTTTACAGGAGGAATTCCCCCATAAGGATTCCGATTTTTCGATATTCAATTTTCCGATTTACCCATTTTTCGATATCCCGATTTTCCGATTTTACATTTCAATTTGATTTGAAACAGCATACTAATTGCTTTAAAAATTTAATTACATCAAAACTTTAATTATTGATTAAGTACACTATTTTTACACATACTTAAATTATCCTCCATATCACTCGCATAACGTCCTTTTGAGATCATGTTCGTAACGTCACGTACGAAACATCAAGGAAAATATACCAACATTTATATAAAGGTCTCGATATTTTATTTCATAATTTTATTGTATTCTTATGAGATTTGTATTTTATAAGGGTCTTGGAAATACATGCCAATTTCGTGAGTTTTGCTATGTTAGCAGTTATTTCAGATTACTTTAGAATTAACAAAAGCATGTTGAGTTTATATTGCCGGAGTTTATTAGCATTCGACCTTAAACTGTTTCAAAACTTTATGTTATTACAATTTTATAGACAACGAACTGAAATTAGTTAAGCGGAATTTCACCAGTGGAAAAACATTCCGCTGTTGGATTTTACTGGTGAGAGTAATGCTGGAACGCGGATATACATCATCATCCCAGAATTTAAGACATCTCATCTCTGCACATTCTTTGTAGTAGGTACAAGGCGACTAAGGAATGGGACTGTTTAACATTAGGTCGTTACATATGAAATTGCCTTTTTATTTGAAGTATTGGAGGAAACCCAATTTTCAGTATTGCATTTTTGGATTAAGTAAACAGCAACTTTTATTACATTTTTGAAAAGTGAAAGCTGTAAAAATGTAATACGGTCTTCAAACATTTTTCTGGCTTGGGCTACGCTCGCCTCGTGGATCATGCCCACGATTGCTATAATGTTGTAACTCGCCCCCTTGAATATTAGATACCCCAAATCGACCCCGATTGTTAGTAAATTAAAAGTACTGTCAGCAATAAAGAGTTTCATATATTTTTGTTAAAACTTCAGTAGAGTATTCTAGGGATTTTATGGTGAAGATCGATATGTCTTCAAAGAACCTACTTAGATAACTATCTGTGATATTCGAAGAATCAAAGGTGCATCATCATTCTTAGAGCCTATTTCCAACTCAGTTGGGGGCTTACAGTCTAACTAAGATACGACTGAACTTCGATATTTTCCGTGAAATGACTGCCCTCGGACCTCCACAATCAAATTGGCGATATCGAAGTTCTATATTTAGGTTAGTCGGACTTTTGAGGACTGCAACTACCCGTAAGGACTGCCATCAAAGTTCATATGGCAACCGGGACCGACGGCTTAACGTGACACGACCAGACCAGTGCAAATAGCCATATTGATGCATACAAATATTTGCACTGAGCGGGAAACGATCCCGCGCCTCCTGCGTAGCAGTCGCATACACTAGCTCCACCCGACAGAGGCAGAAAGAATCAAAAGTACATATTTGAATTTAATCTTTGAAGAAACGTCGAATGTGAAATAAATAATATCCTTTCACAATTACCTATCACTTCTTCGCAGGAACCGCAGAACATTGACTATCTATTTCCTAGAATTATAATTATCTGCCGTTTTCTCGAATATCCTGCGACATATGCAATGTGTTTCATTTCGCACATGTCTTGCTCCGCGACTGCGACCCAATTGGAACGCTACCAGATCAAACATTGACGGTGGTTTAAGTGATTCTTGAGAAATTCACGAATAAACATACATTTAACAGATTTACTAACAGCGGTTCTGATAAACAATCTTACTAAACTGATTTATTTTAAGTTTTGGAGTAGGTAATCTTGCGAGTGCTTCGTTTTAAGTGGCCAATACTGGGGAGATTCGTTTATCGGTATGGCTTGAGATATGTATAGACATTTCTTCTTTTTGTGCGCTAAAACCCCACGGAATCCGATGAGAATCGCTCCTATCGGTGTCGGTGAGAGTGGTTATGTCGGACTCGAACCGACTAAAACGTACGCATTTTTCGGGTCTTCCGTTGCCGAAGGTGATATAGTAGGTAAGATATCTGTTACAACTGCTACTAGCGCTATAATCATTGCATTGCATTGCAACTCCGGGACAAGAGACGCCACACTTGAGTTGCAAAAGTCTAATAGGCCACAGTAACTAATTTCCATCAATGAGTAATGTGATTGTCTGCCACCTAAGTAGTACAAAAAAAGGTATCGTAGACCCTGTACAGAGGAGGGGGATGAACTAACTAACGAACAAACACACTGTTTAGCCTAAAAATATTAGTATAAATGTTTGACACCTCACGTAACGTATCCGACACTGCATGAAGACGGAATCACGTGTAAAATTGAACCAATTAAGTTTTCAACTAACGCAAACGCGCCATGTTTTAATAGCTGCGTAATACAAGTAAGGGTAAAAACTAGATTTATAGGTATTATATTACCGGAATTGGTTACGAAATAGACCGCATGGCGTGACGAACGAGATTCTCGGTAGATGTATAAGACCATCGTAGAATGACCAGCGGAAAATTATGAAATAGAATAATAACATTAATAACCCTTCCTAGTGTAATGCAATTGGTTCCGTAAACAGAGTGCCAAATAGTGGGGACAATTTGTCGCTCAGATGGTAATGAATAAATAAATAAATATTCTAGGACAATCTACACAACGTCACCTAGACCCATGGTAACCATAGTTTAACTAGCTTGTGTTATGAGTTCTAGAATGCGGATAAACATAAAAATAAAAAATAGATACATTTTTTTGTTACAATTCATACATATTTTACGTAGAAACACCCAGACTAATGCAGATATTCATATTCAAGCACACAAATATTTGCACTGAGCGGGAATCGAACCCGCACCACCTGCGTATCAGTCGCGTTCACTACCGCTATGCCACGAAGATCGTCAAAAGTCGTAATAAGTTGCTTCATCAGTCGTTTGCGCATCCAGGCTTGCGATCAGCGTCTAAGGTAGGTAGTTATATTCGTGAAATAATTGCATTCAACTTAAACTAAACTGTACAGTGAAATTCATCGAACAAAATATTACAACGCAATTAGTGAAACTTTTTATATCTTTTTCTATTTTGTTCAGTAATGTCGATGGGTAATAAACAGATATTATCTTTTCATTAATGAGCTAGGTAATAAATTTATTAATGATCGTTATATTATCTATCTACGAGTATTCATTAATGAGCTTAAGCCTACTGCCTACGTAAAAATTTACGATTTGATTGAGTTATTAAGTATAAATACTCAACGCAACGCTATCTGTATTAAATTGTCTACTCCTGGTAACATTAATAGGTATATCAGTTAACAGAATAAATAGGGCTAACATATGGTGAAATCCGCTGAAAATTACATGGCGGTTTGCTATCATATCATAATCATAGCGATTGAGTGTTCTGATGAGCTCTTCTAACTGATCCCACCCTGTTCTTTTTATTTTACGTGGTGGAATGCATTTACGCACTTGTGTGGGCGAGCTTTGTGTGGGACTCCTGACCTCTACCCGGGGACCAGACTACCCACTAAACCACCACGGTGTCCGTCATCATCGCATATCGACGATGGCGGGAACAACATCTTCCGCCATCGCCGTGCGAGTCGCCCGCCGCTATTCAGTGGCAGGCCCGTCTCTAGTGCGGCAGAAGAGCACTGATCCCACCCTCTGCTTTCCTATACAGGACAACGCGCGTAGGGCTTGGATGTCACTTACATACAGTATTAACAATTTCATCAAGAAACAACTTGTTCGGCGACTCTTTTCTTGACGCACCATCAAGTCCTGAAATTCTTTACCAGCTCACGTGTTTCCATCTTCCTACAGTTCTTTACGCGGAGTGTGAGTAAATATTTTTTGAGGCCGTCAACGTAGAGACCGCCGTTCCAGGGCATATGCTTTGAAATACCGCCTCCCTCACCATCATGAGCTGTTACAATCTATGACATGAAATCAAAATTAAAATTCATATAATTAAGAAAATGAAATTAATTTTAATATTTATTTCTATGATATTTATAATTAAATGAATTTTCACATGTATTGTGATGTCGCACGAAAAGGCATAAAAAAACGGAAAACGCATACCACTGCGTGAGAAGGAAAAATTTATAAATCCATGTACCAACCCATCTTGCCAGCTTGAAAACATTAGGCCTCTCAACATTGAGAGAGGTCTATTGGCTGTCTGCACATCTAAAAATGATTAGGATATTGGTCAAATTCGTAGACAGTGAAAATTCTCCACAACAAATTTGCATGATAAAGAACATTAAATCACGAAGTCCATTTTTTCCTAAGCACATATTTTAGCTATGTGAAGGCCAAACGGACTCATAAAAAAATTGGGGCACTCCCAAAAATAACGGCAACATAACTTTTAATAATAGCAATATATTTTTCCTCACTTTTTTTTTTACAAAGCGCCATTTTGTTGATTGATGTAAATAATACATCGCGCTGTGATAAAACTCTTTGGGTTTTCCATTGTAATAATATAACAATGTCTAAATATTTTTGTTAAATTGCCAAGAGAAAGTTAAATAAACTGTATCAAAGCCTACGTTTGATCATTTGTTATTGAAGGCTTCTAGGTACACAGTGAAATAAAATAAATATTTATTAAAGCAAAATAGAATTCAATAAATGATTTGATTTCTCTGCGAGAGATATATTTTTGTTCTATTATCGTTGTTTTAGTAAGAAATTTGTTGTATATTGTATAATTTGTTTCGGATGATAGAAAGCTAACATATACAGGCTACTAAGCATTCGCCCCCTATTGATTGGCAAGATTTTAATCGGTATTTCCCCAGTTAGAGCCGTTTGAAATTTGAATGGAAATTCCGCTATACTCATTGTGTCTAATCTGTAGATAGGAGCTATTTTTCCGTGTGGAAACACCCAGATAAGACCTCACCGAGAACACGGATGATGATGATATCGAAATCGAACTAACTAAAACTAACCGATGTTACCCAAATCTTCGGTATTGAGATATCTTCGAAGGAAAGAACTCACCAGTTCCCGACAGACCCTAGGTAACCGTCATCGGAGGCGACTGCGTTCATTTGCAGGGGTACCTCCTAAGTGCTTAGGTATATTAGGTTTTGAGAAGCATGCACCAGATACGAGCACTCCTCAGGTTAAAATATTAGAACGACCTCCTTCACGAGCACGGACCTGGGGGTAACGGGTGGAGCCGCTTGTCACCCTAACAGAAGCAGGCCGCGGCCTAGATAAGGACACCGTGAGGTGGACCGCACACCCTAAGAAGGACATTTCTTTCGGCCCTGGGTCGACCGCCGCGGTGCAAGGAATAATGTGGCTTACTATCTCACCTCCGGCAAGCGGAGATCCAAAGCCGGCGCGATAATATGGAATCATTGATATACAAAAAACCGACAAATTCGAATCCTACTTTAGTTTGAGACTGTATCTAGGGGTCTTTGTATTTGTATATTGTAATGTCTGGAATGGTTTTAATTCCAAATTATAAAATCTTAGTAATAAGTATTGGAATGTTTACACCCCAAGCACAGGATACTAAGAATGTTGTAAACAATAACTACAAATACTTCTAGCAACAAATTGAATCATTAGAAAACTAAAAACCGCATGTATCATGTCGTCACGTAACGCGCAAAAACCATGAGCGTAACGAAGCACAAAATACCCACGCGTCCATTGACGTTAGCTGTCAGTTGAGCACACGGCAATTTCGTTAACGCTATTTTAATCACCATGTAATTGTCCGCCATTGGGGACGGCTACATGGCAACACATGTTTCTGAGAATTTATTTAATAACACTTCGGTATAAACAGTTAATACTCGTACTTATATGTTTTCGATACGAGGTCGTACCTATAATAGGTGCTGTTGGAAGTCATTGCGGCGTATCGGATAATGTATTGTCACGAAAAAATATAACGCATTCATAGAAAATGTAATGTTTCAAAGAATGCATTAAACGTTATTACAAAAAAGTGTGATGTTTGTTAGATACGTGAAGCGGGAAATTGTTGGCATGCCATAGAGTTACTATTTTTTTTTAATTGAAATAGGTATCTGTTAATTGAAATAAAAGTAGGTGAGTAGTTGTTATCACATTGTTACAATCTTCAATTCGTTGAATAGGTAGGTTTGTAGGTAGATAATGAAGTTATTCTATTTCAAAGAACTACATTTGTAACTAGCGGCCCATGACCTGCCGACCGACTTCCTGCGAGAAAATATGGAAACCCTTTTTTCCCGTGGAAGTCCCCACGGATACCAATTTTTTCCGTGTGCAAAATCCCTACGAATACCGAAGGTAGAGGTGATTATACAAAGAATGTAGGTATCTAGATAATGAAGATAACTAGCCAAATCAAAAATTTTTTCATGTTTGGGGCTGATCTGAGGGCCTAATCAAAATGCATTCGTTCCGAATCTACATTCGTCATCGCTCTGAAAATGTATAGGAGTGGCATTTGTTGTCGGAATGTCATGTGATCCGATTCCGATAGCAAATGTCACTCCCATACATTTTCAAAGCGATAACGAATGTAGCTTCGGAGTGAATGCATTTTGTCTAGGCCCCCTGATCTTAAGGCCTTACATATGTATTCTATGTATTCTATGAATTTGTTAATGAATCAATCAATTTAATCTATCGCAGTTTACAGCTGGACATAGCTTTTCCCAATTTTGAGAGACGTATTGGTCTACTTTCTACTTTCCACGCTGGCCAGAGGTGTTGGTACAGTCAGTGTATTATCTTTAGTTTTCTTTCTCTTATTAATTTGTTAAAGTACATAATAATTGAATTGCTCCACCGAAATTATATAAGTTATATTATGTATTTTTGTCACTACATCCATACTATGTAAAGTATATATAATTTCTAATTAGGGTAATGGGGCGTCACAACACAAACTTATACCTAATACAACCGGGACTAACCCATTGATGATGATGATGATGATTTTTTTTTTTTTTCAATAAATATTCTAGGACCATCTAAACAACGACACCTAGACCCATGGTAAGCATAGTTTAACTAGCTTGTGTTATGGGTTCTAGAATGCGAATAAACATACTTAGATACTTTTTTTTGTGAATACATACATATTATAAATAGAAACACCCAGACCAATGCAGATATTCATATTTCGTACACACAAATATTTGCACTGAGCGGGAATCGAACCCGCACCTCCTGCGTAGCAGTCGCGTTCACTACCGCCACGCCACGGAGGTCGTCTATAGGATGATGATGACAAAAGTCATTATGAAATGTACCGATAGAAAAATCTTCATATCGTCGTAACGATCGCCAAGGTTGAGATATTATGATTAGAAATGCAATAAAAAAGAACAATGAATAGGAAATAATAGTACAAAATCGTTTTACTGCGGTAAAATTCTTGATAACACTTGCAAATAGTTCTATACTTCTATAGAAATGTTTTTATTACTTTACGCTGAATAATTTCTTCACAGTATTTGCACATAGGTACCAATTAACGGAAGCTAGGTCACTGTTAGTCACTGCTAGGACACTGAAGAAATGAGTTATCCAAAAAGGTTTCTATGACGTTGAAGAATTTTTCAACTATAAAAACCGCTGCTAAAATCATAGTATATAACATTGATTTTAGTAAAACAATTTATAGTAAGTATACGTATATAATAGTAAAACAAACAAAAACAAAAAGAAAACAACAAAAAATATGGTCGAAAAACTCTTCAACGTCATAGAAACCTTTTTGGATAAGTCATTTCTTCAGTGTCCTAAATAAAGTAACAATATAGTAAGTACGTAGGAAATGTGTATCATATAGTTTGTAAATCTAAATGTAATAATGTGTAATTTTAATGTATTAATTTTAAAAATATGTACATGTACTAAAGTACCTACCTACCTTTTTTGTGATCATGAAAAATTTGCATGCCTCCATACTGCGGCTGAACATGTTTATACTGTACTAATATACTACTAAGATCTTTGTCCTACAATGTTTAAATGCAACTAAATTCTTTCTTCTTCCTGCTCCAATCTATGTTCTATTTGGACACCATTCAAAAGGAAAAAGCACTGATGGTGCGCCGATCCCTAATAAATATAGGATAAAAGGGTAAGAGGATAACATATTATTCATCACTTGGTGAAGTGTGACGTGATTTTAAAAATATGTACATAATGGCGTTGTCTTAGTGTTCAATAATCAGAAACACATTTAAAGGATGTAGTCCAGTTTAGAGCATCCAGCTGAATAGTGATGCTTTTCTTTCAACCTTTTCCCGTTAGTGCACCTATCAATATTTTTGACAGATGCTATGCTATTGATGGATACAATTATATACTTTTACGATGTTATCCACGAAAAGTACCTACTAACCTGCAAGCTAACGTTAATGTGTTCTCCTGAATTTAGAGGGCGATGTTAAAACAAAGATTCTAGTTCGTAAATATCGTCGGTAGTTAACCAGAATTATAACTCGGGGCCTCGCATAAGGCCTACTCTCAACAGCTAAGCTATCTACGCTTCAATTATCTTAAACTAACTATAATACCGACTCAAATTAATTCCCTCGAGCCACAGGAACCTCGCTTTTTCGCTATTCTCGGAGAATATTCGGGATTAATATACCTAATAAATCCGAATAATTTCAAATTAGGTACTCTGCCGGTGTGTGAAGTTTCAGCGAAATACATTCAAAAGTTTTGGTGGATAGAGTAACAAACACGAACTATATTATGATATTAATCAGAATTGCTAACGGTTTCTGAATACAATTAAAAACTTCGAGGAATCAAATTTTATCAGCTCTGAGTGGTTAGGGAAAGTTACCGGCATGTTGTTGAAAATCTTAGAGGTTCTTGAAAATTGGGTTGTAATTAAATATCTAAACTTAGGACTGTGATTTTAATATTCACTCAATGACGCCCTTCGGTTCGCAGTAGGTACCGTCTAAGAACACTGTAAAATATATTTTTTAAAATGTATTTATTTGTAATAAGAGTACAAAGTTGCTTATTAAATGTGTGCTCAATTTTGATGTCCGAGCAAACGAAGGATTCTAAAATTTGAATCCTGAGCGTTAGCGTGTGGAGTCCCACGTAAGGATCGCGTGAGAAACTCTCTCATCCGAGACAGCCTCCATGTCTGTGACATTGCAGATAAAAAGCAGGAGAGTCGCCTTCACTGGTGCGGCCATGCTCAGCGGCGACCACCCGGCTACGTGGGCAACAAATGTATGGCCATGCCGTCTCCCTCCTAGGCCCAATGCCTATGTTGGCTACTATCTAACTACTAACTAAGACCTAAAGACCGGCGTGCGTTTCAGTCGGTTCGAGTCCGACGTAACCTACCCAACCGTCTCCGGTGAGGGTAGGAATTTTTCGTGTGCCGGCTTGCTAGTGTGCTGATATACTAGCGCGCCGGCTAGCTAGTGCACGAGCTTGCTAGTGTACCGGCTTGCTAGTGAAGTTTGTTTGTCACCATGGGTACTTATGTTATGTACCTCCAAATTGCCCGAGCGTGTCTATGCTCGCGCAGCTAGTTAACCCAAATAATTGTGAAGAAGAAGTTTATAAATATATTAATCATGTGGATTGATATTTTAATAAACTTATTTTCATTTATAGTATTTAATATTAGTTAAAAAAATTACAATAGGTATCTTTAAATTTGCCTAAATACCTAATCGTCTGGACATAACACACTCCACCTTATATTTTTAAATAATTAATAACTAACATAGGTAATAAAATATTTGTCAAAGTCAAATAACAGAAGAGTTTGTATAATATTTCTTTCACCGGATGTCGAGCTATAAAGAATACATCTAAATATACATAATTGCTTCAGACGCCCACTTGGAACACGAAAATAATTTGTATTATTTATGTCGTTTTATTATTATCGGTCTGTTTTATTATTAAACTAAACACGTATAATGTATTTTCACTAAGTAGGTTAGAGTTGTGACATAATGACAAACTTGATGCTGTTTATATATAAATTACAAGTAGTTGTGGGATTTATAATAAAGACAAACGGTTGTGAACTCGAATAATAATAAATTAGTCACTCACTCGAAGACTATTTCATAATAATATAAACTCATAATTTGTCATAAATAAACACTGTCACGAGTACGGTCACAACGAAAAGTGAATAATATTTATTTAAAAGCATTGTTTTATTTTGAGTGAGGACTGGAAGCTCATGATGAGGGCACTACAAGATGCGGGCGTGGATAATAAAGAAACACACATACATATAATTAATTCCCTTGTGGTTTACCGTCAGGTAAGATAGTGGTCAAACGTAAGCCTTTCCTCAATAAAAAAACACCTCTGCCTTCCCCTTATTACGGGCGTGAGCATACGTATGCATGTATTATCAACTTTGACAGAAATAGATATTGTAGTCATGTCAATGTTTTTACACTAAAAGTCAGACACTTCCACTGACATATCAAATTCGTTAACGCGGTACTAAAAGAGAGAGAGGAGATTATTTACGCTAGTAATATTAATGACTATGTGCATAACCTTACTCACAATATTGGGTTAAAGTTTTTTTGCTGACTGTACCTTCAAATGCCAACATGTCAAAATATCAATGTCAGTTTCTTTTAACCTTTAAAAAACGGATATATACGGCAACACCTGGCTCAATAAATTGCAATAAAACGGCACTTAGGTATTAGTTACCACCCCGACAACGACGGTTAATAACTTTTTTATAAATTACAATTTATAAACAGGACAAATTACTTCACCCTGTCTTGTAAAACCAATTACTTACAATGTAAGAACTAACCTTTAATTAACAAACAATTTATATGTTTTACATTACTAACTGTTTTTGTATAAATGCCGACAATAAGCACTATTGAACTGTAACACTAGCATGAACTCCTATCGAATTCGTAATGTAAAGGTTTCGATAGAACGGAGCATTGTGATTGGCAGTCTGCCTCTTGTGAACCTGTGTGCGTGTATAGCCCGCCAATCACAATGCTCCGTTCTGTCGATACCTTTACATTACGAATTCGATAGTATTTCTTACTAAGGCTACTGGTCGTACAGTGAGATATCATGAAATACCAGTAGCAACGAAGCGTAGTTTTTTTTGCTATTATACAGGTAACAAAAAGGTCGTTATATCTACTCAAATTATATAACTATACTATTATACACAATACTGTCGTCACCGTCCCTTCAATATTATCAAAGCATGCTGAAATCATAAAGTTATTCTTAGAGGAATAAAGTGTGAGAGTGACATAGGTAGGTACCTACTTATTTTTACTTAAAACTTATGCATGATAAAGTGACAGAATATATTATCCGAGAAGATATTATCTCCTTCTTATTAAGATGGCATCTTTTGCACGCAGATTTGCCACAATTTCGTCAATGTCAAGGGGTAAATGTAATATAAAATTACTATGTAATGGCGAGACGCCAATGTCAAGTTTAGGAAAAGAGAATCAGCACTGTATATTATACGAACTGTGAAATGTTTTTCTATAAACCATTATCAACTTTGACAGAAATAGATATTGCAGTGACATAAATGTTACTGACTACACTAAAAATTACAAGACCGACATTTTCGGGAACATGGTAAGTAAGTACCTAATAAAGGAATCTGTAGGTCTACTTACACCTCAGACTTACGCTAGTAGTATTAATTTCTATGGCTAAATAGTCTTGTAATTTGCAATAATACATAAAATAGTATGTATTAGACAGTGACAGCCGTAGTTCCAAATTGTAGTCATTCACGGAATTGATAGCTGTCATCTTTGTGTTAATTCTCTAATTTCTGCTTCCCGCCACAACCCGTTCCAAATTCGAAATTCTAAATTCATTCCACCTCACTCAGGAACCGTGCTACAGTTTTTGTTCAAAATTAAAATAATTTGTCTAGTATACAATAGGAGTGGATACACTAATAATGGGTGGAGTGAAGTTGGAATCTACTATTCTTTAATACAAATCCAACGCGATTGCGTCTTATACTCTTTATATTGCAAAGAAAATCAATAATCACATCCCACCCACCAATAGCAAACCCCCGGGACCACCCTCTACAGTTGAGTTGTCCTAGTTTTTGGGAAGGTTGGTCAATAAGTGTTGCAGACGTTTTATTTTTTCTGCCAGAACACGATTCGTACTTAGGTATATTTTTGTGGATTTATTCTACTACACGTTAAGTATTTTGATGAATTGATAAATGCCAATTTAGTTTTTACATCACTAAACTAAATTGTCTATAAAATATTTTTATTTTATGTAATCTTTAAATAGAGAATAATTAATAGGTCCGAATACAAAATAAATGTAAGTATACTTACCTTTAATAAAAAGAAGTGACATTTTTGACTTTGTGAGGTTTGCAATCTCTGGAGCTACTGAACCGATTTTTAAAGTTCTTCCACCAATATGAAGCCACTTTATTTTTATGTGTTATAGATTTTATATCATCGCGTTATCGGGGAGGATCAAATGGGAACTGGGTAAGAAGTAAACGAGGGCGGAGCCGTAGACAACAGCTAGTATGTTTTATAATATCTAATAGTTGATATAGATGTAATAGGAAGTGACAAAACCAGAAACGATTACATAAATTATGTTATTTTTTGTTCTCGTTACGAGGACGACTATTTACGAATATATCTGATGCGTGCTATTCCGCATAAATATTATATGAATGCTTAATATTATATTGTTTATCAGAGTAACATATTACACTTCCGCAATAAGCACAGATAATATAATCTTTATTAAAATACTCATGTCACAGATGCGCTAATTTACAGTTATAGGTACAGATTATATATAAAGATAGACTACTGTTTCCCGCGTAAAATAAAAATATAAAGAGCCTTATCTTTTCCTGCTAGTAGCGAACGCGTTTATTGATTCCGAATTCATGGAAGCGATAATATAAATAGTTATATAGTATTCGTGTTACGATGTAATTAGTGAAAGAACTGAATTATCTAATCTAAAGACCCATTTGCATGCTAATGAACTAGTTTTAAGGAGGTCTGCTGTTACGTCTTAGTTACGTACAGTGGACAAAGGAAATAAGTACCAATAGACATTATCACTATCCATGCGTGAATCCCAGTCGCATGCAAACTTGTCAGCTCGGGGACCTGGTCCGCTTTTTTCAGTTGGCTGAACTTCGATATTTTCCGTGAAATGGCGAAAATAGGAATTACGGTTTTCACTGACCAATGCGTACCTTATTTTATTACACATCAAAAATAGGTACTATTTAGCACGATTAAATAAAAAATCCTATTTAATACGATAAAGTAAAATAAAATAAATACTATTTAATACGATAAAATGGTGGGCTCTGGATCAAATTGACCGTTTACTATTAAAGTGTAAGGAATAAAATAATATTGGTTTTCCTTGAGTCGTTTTTATTTATTTTCAAGAGCGAATTTATCTTGCGAAATTGCTGTTCATTAGTCTCGCTAAAACTCGAGAACGTCTGGACCGATTTGGCTACTTATGGTCTTGAATTATTTGTGAAAGACCAGAGAAGGTTAAAAAGGTGAATAAATATGAAAATGCTCGACAGCAGGAACGGGGATCAGAAGTTCACGCGGGCGGACCCGCGGGCAACAGCTAGTGTTTATATAAATTTATAATTGATCTAATTTATATCGAATTATAATCTGTGATATAATCGCGAACAAACATTCATTATCTAGACTTCGCGGTAAACTCCCGAACGGCGACAATTTTGGTAATGAAAACTTCTTCAGGTGCTATGTGCAGTTTTCATAGAAAATTTTGAATGAGGGAAAACTTTCGAACTGGCATCATGAACTAAAGTCACGCTGACGCACGTATCCGTGGCGGATACTACACCACGATAAAAATATACCAACTATAGTCTACCGAATATTATATTATTCTATACTATATTCTAACTATATTCTAACTATTCAATTATATGTATATGGCCAGTAGGTACCTATATAATTGTAATAAGTCACAAGTGAAAACTCCTATAGTTTCTTTAAACACATCTTTGTGAAGTAAACACTTTCCTTCTAATAACCATAGACAGTTTTCCCTTTAGTCGATGCAGTCGCTGAACTTTTTTAAATGACTAGAAACTGCTAGGCTCGTCTTATACGTAAGAGTCCTTATCTGTGAAGTTAATAGCCAAGTAATACCTCTATCATTAATTTCATGCCAGTAACATTGTATTACTGGAGCGTATTTTTTTTTTTACTTAAAATTTATTTATTTTCAGACCATCGATCCATGTAAAGCTTAAGACATCTCTATTCTCTTTTCCATTCAAACGGTACCTAAAACGAATGCTATTTTGAAACCTCACGTGGCTCGAGCTATTTATTATCTTATATTCACTTATTATCAGAAGGATTCAGCCAGGTTTGGCAGTATTTTGCGAATTTCGTAGAGTTTTCTCATCTCGCCTTCCGCAAGGCCTTAAAACGAAGGTCTTCGACCAATGCGACCTGCCAGTTATGACCTACGGTGCCGACACGTGGGCCATGAAGTGAGTTAATATGCTTGAGTGTTGGAGTTTCTTTGAAGGATAAAAATCGCAATGAGGTCATCAGGCAAAGAACTAAAGTCACCGACGTAGCTTGCAGAATAAGTAAACTGAAGTTGTAGTGGGCTGGTCACATCTGTCGAAGGCCCGATGGCTGTTGGAGCAAACGAGTAAACGGAAGGTGGGACGCTCCCCAGCCAGATGGACTGACAACGAGTTTTCCTTCTGTCAATCGGGAAGAGGGCTTCAAACTATCATCGACATGGAATCCGGTGATTCAAAAATCTTTGCCTAGTGTTGTTTCGCGGTTCGTAATGATGGCAAATAAGGACACGGTCAGTGCAGTGTGTCGTAACATGTGTGTGGGGGTAGTTGAAGAAGAAAATTCACCCTCCCCGCAGCCAACAAAGTCGTGACACACACAATTTTCTAAGCATACATCGTCAACGAACTCGACGACGAGCAGAACCTAGAACTGACGCTAGCAGCCTAGAAACTGCAGCAATGCAATTCTCTAAACATACAGCGTTGAGCTCTACGACACACTTGTCGTAGAGCACAGCCTAGGACTGAAGTGCAATTCACTAAGCGTTAGTTCTAGGTTGCTCTCTACGTCGAGTTCGTCGATGAGCTCCAAGATGTATGCTTAGAGGATTGCAATGCTGGAGTAGTTAGTGACCACGGCTAGTGCAACCTGGCCGTAACGTCAAGCAAATCAAATGGTAAAGTGTTGTATTTACCATATGATCACGTTAATACCCGGGTTTAACTAACCATGATCGTAATCAAATAAAGATATAATGTAATAATGTTTTTATTGCGATCATTGATAACCAATCACCGCTATCACCGCCCGGCGCCGAGCTTTACACGAAATCATGCGATACGATTAATGATTTCGCCGTACTATGATAACACTTTCCCGTAAGCACATCCATCTATTCACTTAATAGATTTTCACAGAATGATTAAGTACCATAGATAGTATCTAATTCTGAAGATAAGCTATTTGCGTCAGAGTCTCTTGGTAAGGGTAGCCACACACCAAAGCAGCAAGCACGAATTATAATGAAATTTTAAAGCAATTAGTATGCTAATTATTCAAATCTCTTAGATTATACAGAGTGTTAGGGAATTGCTCCTGAAAATGAAAATTTGTTGGTAGGTAGGTACCATGATTATTAAAGCCTTTAAGTAGCATTATTGCATAAATTATGCTAATAAAATGGTATAAAAATCATGGTATCATCATTCTCTGAACCTTTTTCCAACTCAGTTGGGGTCAGCTTTCCAGTCTAACTGTGATGCGGCTGAACTTCGATATTTTCCGTGAAGTTATTGCCATCTGACCTCCACAACCAATGGTCTAATGACCAATGGCGATATCGAAGTTCCAAGTTAGACTAGTTGGACTTTTGAGGGCTCCAACTACCCGTAACGACTGCCATAGATGTTTGTATAGCTAACGGGACCGACGCGACGGCTTAACGTGCTCGCCGAGGCACGACCAGACCAGTGCAAACAGCCATATTCATGCATACAACTTTTTGCACTGAGCGGGGATCGAACCCGCGCCCCGTGCGTAGCAGTCGCTTGCACTACCGCCACGCCACGGAGGCTGTCGGTATAAAAATCATGGTACCTATCAAAAAATGAATAAGAATACATCATCATCATCCTTGCGTTAGTCCCGGTCGCATCCGAAGCTTTTATCTTGGAGTCCCGGGGTCCGCTTTCCAGCTTTTTCTCTTCTACTTCGTACGGTCCTGCGCATAGTTCAATTGTAAATCACATGAGGTATCGGTAACAGTGAACGTTGTCGTGAGTTAAATGGGTTTTGCCCATCTCAAAAAACGCGTGTCAAGAAGCTTTTTCTGCAATAAAGTATTGTAAAAAAAAAGATAACTCATTTTGGTTATATATGCCTAGTTTAGTTGAATGCCCTATTTATTATTATCTACACATCGTTGATAATAATAAATATTCTGGAAGAAACGTTGGAATGCGAAATACCAACACTTTTTCCCAAAACGCATTTCCTAAGCGCTGAATTTTCTGTGTAGCTAAACCTGTAAAAATTCAATAACTAAACAACGGGTAGATTGGAATTAACGCTCATATGTTTCAAGAAATACCATTTAAGTAGAGTTTAAAAGTAAATAAAAACAAGTTTTACTGACACTACATTCAGGTACACTGATGCGCAAGCGTTTGGGCGGCGTTGCCTTCTTCTGCGAGCAAGTAATGCTCGAGAAGGAGATAGCGGATCGAGTTCGTATAAGAGTCCGGAAACGCACAACCTGTGAAGAGCGAAGTCGACTTGAACGTCGGATTCGCAGAATGACCTCCGTCCCCCATGAGCGCGGGCCTAGGAGTGACGTGTGAAGCCGCCTGCCACCCTAGCGGTAGCAGACCGCGGCGGCGGCGCAGAGAGCACCAGGCTGGATGGGGACACCGTGGTCCCTACACCCGAAGGTGGTCATCTCTAAAGAGAGAGGGCCCCAAGTCTGCCAGGGTACGAGTGATATGTTCTAAAGACGGCGTGCGTTTTAGTCGGTTTGAGTCCGACATAACCTCCTTCACCGGCTCCGGTGGGATTCGCCAATTTCGTAAAAAGCAACAACCCTCGCACTCAGACTAAAGAATAACGTCTAAGCCCTCGCACCATAGATTCTAGAACACGGAAAATCATACTTTACTTTTATAGTGTGTTTCGGGCCGTTGTCTTCTGTCGATATTTTTGTAGTGTATTTTGCAAGACAGCTGTAAATTCAAACAATTAAACAAATAAATGTATATAAGATACTTTTTTGACCTATTTTAATCACATAACCTGTGTATCCTGACGCTGACGGACGCTGACAGTCCGAATCTCACTATGGAAGTAAAGTAAGATTGAAATAATATTTTTTATGTCACGTCAATTTGACTTCACCAAGCTTGATGGTAAACTGAAGGCAAAATGTCAGAAAAGAATGTCATCATTAGTATCCAGTATGCAGTATTAAAATGGTATTACTTTTAGGAGGTGGTGGTAAGGCCCCAGAGTCAAAGTAGAATATATATTAGGTATAATAATACCTAATATATATTCTATCCTCCGTGCCTACAACTTGCTCTAGCTCGCCACAATGTTTGTAAATGTAACTAGGTACCACTAAAATTTACGATATCATATCGCTCTCGGCATAATCTAAATACCAAAGGATTTAGATAATACTACGGCGTCTACATGAATTTCAGTTGTAAAATGATTGTTTGAAACATGAAAAACACTTCACTTCAAAACATTTCTGAGAAAACCTCAAACTTTCGGGTTTTCACATCGACAAAGTTGCTCAAATACGCTTTTACGTCCTCAGACGTTTATTAGCAGCATGATTGCGAGAAAACCATGTTTTTGTTTACGCCAACCGCTTCGCTAATTTTATCTCCGTGCTTCGCTAGAAAGAAAGATGAAAGTATGAGTTTTTGAACGGGCGGTTTTTCGTGGAAAATTGCGTTGGTAGTAAACTGACCTGGTTTGACTTCTAGTTATCTTTGACTAACCACCTGGCTACTGGCTGTGCGATTTGTGTTGTATTCTCAATAGCTGTTACTGTTATGATGACAACACCATGTGTAAGAAAGAGTTTTAATGGGATGTTCAAGTTCAATTTTAATGTTTATTCATTTATTTATTTTATTTATTTAAAATCGTGCATGGTTTTCACAGACTTCGTCGAAAACAACAATGCAGTATTTATATACTTACCATAATTATTTTTAATGTTAATTATATTTTACCGAAGTACCGAAGAGTCCCGTCAGTCGGTCCCGGTTGCCATATGAACAAAACAAACAACTGTGGCAGTCGTTACGGGAGACTTAAAAAATGGAACAGCTGGTATGACAACAGAATTTGAATATCGCCAGGTGGTTGTGGAGCTCAAATGATTGCAGTTTTATGGAAATTACCAAAGTTCAGGCACTTCGCAGTTAAAGTAGAAAGACATCAATGTATCAGAGTATTATCACGGGAGCAGGAAAAGGACTTGTGAAAAAAATTAAGTGTTTACTTAAAAAAACAGCAATCTAAAAACGGTTTTTACCCAAAAAGTGTTCAACGAGACTAAGAGTTATTTCGACGCGCGTGCCGTCTGTCGTCGTCATCGTGACGGTTGGTGACAATAACGCGAGTTCCATCATTTTTGTTCATCCAAAATCTGCGTGTAGATCATGTAAATGTTATTTTAAGTAAAAAGATTTAAGAAAAATTTAGGTTTCAATGTTTCTATTCAAATCGTCTAAAATAATACACCTTTCAAAATGAAGGTAGGTGTAAATACGTATATGAAAATACCAAAACACAATAAGTAAAAGATTTTTTCGTAGGCATTTTCTTTAATAAAACGGTGGCTTTATTAAACAGAATGCCTACGAAAAAAATTCAATTTGTGAGAGAGCTCAGAGGCGGGCTGCGGCGGTCTGGCGCGGACATGGCTTCGGGCCGACATCAAACAAGTTTTAATGAAAATACGAGAGGGAATCTAAATATCACGTTGAAAAGCCTCGACGAGAAAAATCTTTCCTTTTACAAAATTCGGATTTTATTTTCCCTCAAATCTTATAAAGCCGGATTTCCACCGCAAGCGTCGGACTGGATACGGCCTCCTTTTATTTACAAAAATAGCTTTTGCCCGCGGCTCCGTCCGCGTGAACTTTTAATCGCGCCCGCTGTCGAGCATTTTCATATTTATTCACCTTTTAAACCTTCTCTGGACTTCCACAAATAATTCAAGACCATAATTAGCCAAATCGGTCCAGACCAGAGAAGCAGAGAGTTTTACCGAGACTAACGAACAGCAATTCATTTTTATATCATATTGATAACTATAAGTTTCAAATGAGAAGATTACCGCGATCGTGGCAACTACACTCGGTACTTGTCAAAAGTCTATAGCAAACAACAAAATTCCCATATCGGATATGTTGGTAACAACGACTTACACCCAATTTCCGAAAGGCTGATAAACGCTAAAATTAACTAATCAGCTGTTAAATCTCTTGTCAAGTGGCAATTGGGTTGCTAGAAGCATGTTTAAATAGTTTAATAAATTTGCCAGCTATGTTAACTGACACGATGATCAAATTAACTGTTTGGTTTCCCTACTCAGTCGGTGCGGAGGCAAAAAGCAATAATAACCACTTCAGTATCATGTTATCTGTGGAACCATTAAACCTGTACTTAATTAATTGAGTTTTACACCCGTATTCTTAAACATCGCTTGAGATTTCACTCCCCTCGACTCGGCCACATTTGAGCTATTTGGTAGTTATAGTTGTGTAAACTCCCTCAACTCCGTGTTCACTCACCAAATTCACTCGTGTGAGGTGAACAACGTAAGCGTCATCTCAAGTAAGCGCACGACCCTACTTTGAAATTCACTCGGGACTGCGATCTATCGTAAAATTATAGAAATCTCGTTGGAAAACAGTTCTGGAGATTTTATAAATTATAATATTTGAAGATATAGCCTCATAATTACTCATCAAAGAAGTAAAATAGATAATAATATGAGGGATGCAAGCAAACGCTATTGTTTCAATAAGGACACAGTAGTTAATTATACTAGTTCATTTGTTATCAATAAATAACATGACCAACACCCAAGGATTACCTTTGCCATCAATTAGAGATTTATTTGTTTATAGTATTTTTGTCTGGAAGTTATGTTAAATGTTTACTATGTAAGATCAATTATATCCTACCTGTAATAAATATTATTCAAATTATACCACATGTATACATTATAAAATTTGAACGTTTGAATAGAATTTCAATTTTGTTCGAAACATGTCTGCCAGATGTTTAGCTCTCTCTAATTGCAATTTTATCAAAAAAAGTAAAAAAAAATGCATTCTCTTTGTCCTTCGAAAATGTGTTCGTCCTTCATAAAAAACACAATCGGCGTCTTAACTGTTGTTAACTTGTTAGGTAGACACTGTAATTGTCGTTATTTAATAAAAATTAAACTACTTCTGTTTACTTTTTAACCTTAGGTTAAAACAATAACGTAATTCTACACATCTAGACCCAAAATAGACATAGGTTAACTAGATTTTGTTTTAAAATGGCGAACGCGCACATTTCTTGTGTATTCATAGAAACATACATACTAATACACAGTTACATAGAAACACTCACATTAATTATATATACATATTCATGCACACAAATATTTGCACCTATCATAAATGGAACCCGCACTCCCTACATAACAGTCGAACACACTACCACTACACCACTGTGGCCGTAAATTACGTCATCAATATGTGTAAACTACACAAACTGATGACGTATTTACTCCACTCCGTCAGGAGTAGAACCAAGTTAAGCTCACGTCGAGTTGAGCTGAGTGAAGAATGAAAACTCCAAAAAAATGACTAAAACTACCGGACTTGAGGGAGATTTGAAGCAACGCTCGAAGCTTTCTCAGCTGAGTTTGAGTAGAGTGGAATTCGCGGTAACGTTTAAGAATATGGGTGTTAATAAAACTCCACTCAAAATAAGCCAATTTATTTTCAAATACTTATTTAACTCGTGACTAATTAAAAATGTAACTAATAAAGATAAATAATTTTATTTAGGCCACTTGGTATACGCAATCTGAATAAAATTGTTCCTCTTTGGTACGAAACTTTTTATTGAAATATTTGAATTTCGAAAGAGGAATTATTTAGAGTAGCTACGTGGTGGTGTACGCCGTACAGTGCGAACCTTTTAATAAAATATTTGAAATACGAAAGAGGTACGTAGTGTACTTACGGTGCGAAACTTCTTATTTAAATATTTGAATTTCCAAAACCGTATTACGTATTATATTTTGTTAATTTATAACTACTAACAGGATTTGCTCCGTAGTCGTAGCTAATATTGACTAATATAGTTGGTTACGAATTTGTAACTGACTGAAGATTAAAATAAAACATGTAATTAATTTCATAGAAAAAAACAATGAGTATCTAGTTTATCCTACACTAGTATAAAATATACGTAGATATGCCGCCATGGCACGAGTTGTGAACTTAAAATGTGCTCAAAATGCGCTCTACGCGTTTCCAGGCTGTCTTTTGAAGATAAAACGGGATACTACTTCGATGGACTAGCTTAAATCAACCAATCATGAATTATAATTTGATTTAATTTAATTAAGAAATTATTATAGTTATATAACAAAGCGATCGTTTCTCTCGCGACTTAGGTCCAAGATTTGTGCCGATAGTAATACAATGGGTGGTATATTATAATACTAGCTGAACGCTACGGCTCGACCCGAGTGTATATCGGCTATTTATCGCAGTCAATATGTTGGTAAGGTACCAGACCTATTCTGAAACAATTAAAACAGTAATAGAAAATTTTCAGGTGAATGTAAATAAAATTCGAAATACGAGTCAAAAAGTATTTTCTTTGAAAACAATTTTGATGGCGCCATCTTCTAAATGAACCTAAAAATCAATAAAACATGACGTATAAAGCTCTCAACTTTTACGACCCGAGTCGTTCGTTATTGACGAAATATGGCCACGTTGTACAATCACACGTGTACAACATCTGGCAGGCAGGGGACAGTCGGTTACAAAAGTGTAATTACAAAAGTGGGTCGGTTGGCGGTCACGCACGATCCACGCACACCGTGCAGTGACATGCATGAATGAATTACGTAACCGAATAAAAACACGGTCATTGCATGTACGGGATGTACAATGTACATGCAATGACCGCGTTTTGTGGTTTTGTTCAAAAATAAATAAGGCCTATTGTAATGCTAATATTGATATCTGATATTGCCAGAATGAAAATTGATTATTCTCCGATTTGATTTAATGTTCAACAACAACAATTAATGAATTAAAGAATTACTTAACATACGAGAAACAACCACAATTAAAGAATTACTTAACAGACGAGAAACAACCACAATTAAAGAATTACTTAACAGACGAGAACAGTATTCTTGGACTGGGAAAAAACTTTACAAGTAAATCAGCTCCTAAGATAGTCTTATATTAATTAAACAGTTATATAAATAACACGTACTTGATATTGTAAGCGATTTAACATAATAAAAGAAACTAAAGACATTAACAACTTACAATAGCAGATACCACCGACTTTCTTTAGTCCCACCTGGAGCCCTTGGCCAGGTGCTACAATATTAATATGGGTCGCCATCTCATGAATATTTTAATAACACAAGCCGGTGAAGGAACCACTCATTACTCACACGCGCCGTATCATGACAAAAAGTCCAATTGTTTTTAATCTAATTGGAAATGCAACACTTTTTACCAGCTTTGTTCTCACACACGCACACATACACGCTTTATAAGAGTAAACTGAATGAAATATCAGGTTTTGGGTGCGGGTCAATTGTGGGATAATAACGATCGAGAGGTCTCTGGTTCGAATTCTGTCCACTGGATACTACCCACATCTCCTAATCTAACTCAAGCTATTTTAGGGTTACTGGGAATTTTAGTAATTTAAGTTGCAAATGTTTTGAAAATCGTCTCCATTGTACCTACACTACCTATCCAATCTACGAATCGTCCAAAAATCGATACGCAACCGAACGTAGGAATGATAACATTCAAGAGACAAGGTTCAAAGACGTGGCAAGTATCAAAATATAATCCTTCTGGAAACCCAACTCAAATAGCATATCGAAATCCCAAGTCAGTTCAGTCAATCGTGTCCCAATAGTAATAACATTCATATAAGATATTACTTCAATCACTCTCCAAATCTCCAAATATTGGAGCTAATTTCGAATTCTCTTTGTATCGAGCTAATACTACCACATGTTACTCAATATTGAACCATCGCCCCTTCATGTTATAGTTTTATTTCTTAAACCATAATTTAGCCTTATAGAAAAGTAAACAGTTTACTTATTCCTTAAGCCAGTAAGTATATCTTATTGTATATTCTCGTCCTGTATTATTACCGGATAAGGACTGGGTGTCTCTTTAATGTGAGATCAATATTTGATATGCCAATCTCAACTAATGCTGGTTCGTGTTGCCGTGTCGTGGTAATGGTTTGACTATTTTTAGACCACGCCCTCATAAGTTATCAACATATTTCTATTTTAGTTAATTGAGTCTTTTCTATTATATCTATTCATTTTTACGGCACTTCTTTTTACACCTTGGGTTACGTTGTTTAAGGTTCAGTAAGAGTTACTTAGAGTGAATGTAGATTTCCAATGGATATAGAATTTTTTTGACACACGCCCTTTAATTAATTATAATGCTCTCCTCAATAATTATTTTCGAGTACTGAGCTACAATCGAGTATCGCCTAATGCATGCACGGATATCAATGCATGCATGCAGGGCAAAGAAAGTAGCTACGTATTTCTTGCTAAAGGACTACCGAGGAGGTACGCGGTAATTCAAATAAATTCAATTTCAGTATTGAATTTACGTGCGCGTCTATCTAATTTAGTAAAGAGCACATTGGACTTATTTTTATGACCTTTTTCACAAATTACTCGCCACTTTATTGAATGTATGTTACTAGATAGTAGTAGATAGTTATGTACTACTTACCTTGTAATTTAGTATGCGTGTTGCGTTTACATTATGATCATCATCTGCCTGCCCTTGTCCCAACTACTTGTCGAGTATGTAATTTACTCAATCACTCCTTTCATCGCTATATCGTCTTTCACACAATACGTTCATCTTTTTTTTGCCCACCTCTGCTCCTAAAGCTCTCACTACATTCATACTTTAGACCTCTTTTTATCTTTTTTTTCTTTTTTCTTTTTTCTTTATCTATCATATATTCTCATAGTACGTTCATACCACGACAGATGGCCACTTCTCAATTTTTCATTTAGGTACTGGTACATACTGGTGCCACTTTCAATTTGATTGCGTTTACATATTTATGTATAAATTGTATAATATATACATGTAAGTATGTATTTATAATTAAGTATGTATAAAAATTAACAAATTTATTTCTGGAATATTAAAACTAACATTGCTCTATGTCGTCGACAGTACATACTCCGAGAAGTACTCTTTCCTAGAAGCGTGGAGCATGTCACACGCGTTGTCTTTCAAAGAAGTATCAATTATCTATAGAGTTATTGATTATTTCTCGATTCTGAAAACGAGAAGACCTATAATTGTTTATTACAGTCTAATAATAAGTACAAGTTTATTTCGTACTAACATTTGAACGTGTATGTATCTCTGGAACTCTGGATACTCTCTACAACTGCGTGGTCTGCCACAATAAATTTTATTGATACCTCTTTGAAAGTTAAATGTTATTATTATTTTTTTATTGTATAATAGGTAGGTACCCTAGCAGATTATGTACAGTGAGCTCAAGAAGTTCCTGGACAATTTGAAACTAAAGTTGAAACGATACCACAACACAACTACTAGTCTTAGAAGCTATTGGATAATAGATAATACTTATTAATTGAATTAAGTTTAGGATACTATTTGCATGACTTTACTTATTGTCTTATAAAGAAACGATTTATTAATGCTATCTATGTTACCATTAGTTAAATTAGGCAGGCTGTCAAAAAATTCCTTTGATAGCCTGTCGAATTAAAGATAATTAACACTGAGTGATGTACAGTGGGCTAGAAAAGTTCCTGAACACTTGAGTGATTTACAGTGGGCTCCAAAAACTCAACGTTACCAGGTAGACGGGATATCTTGATTTTTATATGTCCCACTTTTCGAGGAAATTAGTTTTCTGTTATTTGGGATAGATAACTCATTTATGAACCAGAAAATAAATTGAGTAGGTAATAGTTCTTTTTCATCATAGCGTTAATTCCGATCGTGTCCAAAACTTTGCACCTTGGATTTCGAGATACCCTTTTTCAGTCTAAATGCAGGTTTGGCTGAACTTCGACAATCTCCGTGAAGCTACTGCCATCTGCTCCATAGGCCATTGATATTAATGTGTTGTAGTTTAACTTTTTAGGGGTGTAACTACCCGTAACGACTGCCATAGATATTCGAATAGGAATCGACAATTTTGAAATCCTACCTGTAGAAACGAGGTGAGACGTTTCGTCGCACAAACAAGGTGATCAGATCTGACGATGGCAGGCCTCTTTTCGTTGTCGTTGGTATTTTGTATACTCTATATTATCATATGGATATTGACGTTGTTTTCAATAACAATCATGGCGTTAGCGTTCTTTTCGCGCAAAACATTGTTTTTTTTCTATTGTTTATTTATGTTTTCTGAATTAACTTTATATCATATTCTATCTGGAAGTGTGTAGTAATCAATATCTTATTGAACTATATATTAATGGCACTCGATGGAACTTGCTTGGTGTTTAAAATTACATTTTTATACTGTTATATGATGTGTGATTTATTTTCGTGCAATTGTCTCGCGGCCCATTTTACATATTAGGTTATTAGCACACTGTTATGTAAAAGTGATAGACGGAGTAGAGATAGAGTCTACAGAAAAGTATGGAAGGCATGATGCGCCATCTTTGGGGCGATGTTCGAAGAACGGGCAGTTGATGTAATTTTTTTGATATCGCAACCAATATCTGTACAAAAAACGAAAGTTCCAATTGGTAAAGCGTGTTCCAATTAGTATACACAATTGATGCAAAAGCATTCATTTTAGTCAATCGTTTAACTAACGACTAATGAATAGTTTAATATATATACAACACACTTGCCCAATTTCAACTTTCTTTGGAAATTTTCATTGGGTGTGTGACTACTTCGGTACTAAATCATACTTAAAAGGTCAACAAAATGATTTTATGTTGTCTTGGACAAGAAACTTAGTAAGATACAAAAATAAATTAAGTGTATTATAATGATGCGAATAATTTGTCTCCTCTCATCCGATTTCTCTTAGTCACCTGTTGAATTAATGGACGAAAACGGTACTCGTACTTCTGATGTCATATTTTTATAAATAGCCAGTTGTATTCTTGTATCCACTTTTAATTGCCATCTGCTTCTGTGAATGTATCTGGCAATAACTTTAGGTGTTTTGTTTTAATTTCTCATCCATTTCTCCAGAAGGTGTAAGATTTTTAGAAGAAGTGTTGTCTGTTTTCTTACTTTACTTCCATAGTTTGATTCGGACTCGGGCCGTTGTTATCCATCGATATTTTATGTACTGTATCATATAAGACAAGTGCAAAACCTAACAAATTAAGCAAATAAATGTATCCACTGCAGTAAGAGATACTTTGACACAGTTTAACCATATACCTAACACTTGTCTTCCGACGGACGCTGACGGTCCGAATCTCACTATGGAAGTAATGTAAGGTTGAAATAATATTATCTTTTGGTGGTAATGTGCAATATGCATTAAGAATCCTACGTACTGTTATATATCGTCACTTACTATAATAGAACTAGAGTTTACATCAATTCCATTTTATTTTACACTTATAATACCTGTATTGAAGTAGGCACATGGGTGTGTTCGTCGACAAAAAATAGACCAAGAGGTGAATGAACTTTCTAACGTTTAGATATTGCCTCCACGTCTGGTGGAGGCAGGGGGCCGCGCTCGAGTTGATTGATGGAGAGATAAATATTACAAGTTACCTAATTCAACGTCGCGGGTCGGTCATCGGGGTCAGATATACCCGGGGCACGTTTTAATGTCACAGTCACGAGCATCTATGGCGGAGACCGGTGGCGTACTCGCGAGCCTTGGACGGAAGACCATAAGTTTTATAAATTAGTGACAATGCATTGAGTTATTTCGTGGAAGTGCCAAGGTTGGTAGTTCTAAGAAGTGGCTCGCCGGTAAGTACGCTCGAAGCGCGGCCTGCCGGCTCGGTCTCAGTCGCACATTCATATGCCGGTCTCCGGAGCCCCCCGCCGCGCGCCGACTGCGCTCACCGCCCGCCACGCGTGTTTACCTCACTCGCAACGCCGCGCGAGGCGCGCTGGCTCTGCGCTCGCTAACTACTCAGTACGATTTTGTACACGAAAGGGGATTGTCATGCTGAAGCGACCCACCTCGACGAACTTTCACCTCCCGTCGCGATATCGTTATCTGTGATAAACACCGACCGTTAAGTGAAATTGAATGTGCGCGTACTTAGAAAGCGTTTCTGTCGAGGCACGCGGACGGACCGCTGTCGGCGAAGTCGATTTCTGCAAATTAATTTCTCCAGTGTAGTCGGCTTCTACGAAACTGCTTATAAAGAGTTTTACTGAGAAGCAAGCAGTCGTAAAGTGGATTTGAGGAAATATAAGTAATTATAAGTGGGCCTTTGTGTTTCCGTGTTTTGTTGTCAGCCAAGGCGTTTACATTGGATCCCAAGCGTCCACGCTCACCTCCAATGGTGGTTAAACTACCAGGTGAGAATTCAAAACATGTTAATTGCTGTTGTTAACCTTGCGCACTGTGTTCGAACCGCAGACTTTCCTTCTGTGGTTGGCTTGGCACTATATAACTGTGTATTTTGCGATTGTTATTCATAATGTTTATCTTTGCTGTGGTTATCTTCCGCATATTCTTGGTCTACGTCATAGTGACAAAATTAATTTTGTTTATGTCTCCACCACGTGTAGACCAAGCAAAAATATAGACGGCGCCAGTTGTTATCATTACACTCGGGCTTTGGGGTCAATGGGATCTTAGTGATAACGGCCATAGATTATGTTCAATGACGTAGGTAGTTAATTAAAGTAATTATAAAACGTTTACAGGACTATAAAGCATTCACAGATAGGCATGTACCTATGTAATAAAATTTATCACACCAAACTAAATTTAACTTGTATCATTCATGAAGGTCAGCATCAGCATGTAAACTTCATTATGAACTAGATGCTGCAACTGCAAACGAGCGTGGTTTTGCCGGATAGAAGTGGAAATGACTATCTTTATACCAAGCTTCTGTTATGATCACAATTCAATGTCAATCTAATCTCAATCTCACAAATGTCAAAAACGATCACGGTTTCTATGAAAATTGTGTTATCGACCTATTTTCTCACTCACGATAAACCCTATATCGTATCGTACGTATCACATAAACCTCAATAATCTTCATTAATTCTTGAGAGTTAAGTTGAATTCAAACATATTTATTTTCGCTAGTGAAAAATTACCTGTAAATTTTTATAGAATTCATCTACTATATAAAATAAGTCGGGTTTTCCTTCCTGACGCTATAACTCCAGAACGCACGAACCGATTTCCACGGTTTTGCATTCGTCGCAAGGTCTCGGGCTCCGTGAGATTTATAGCAAAGAAAATTCAAGAAAATGTTCAACAGAAAAGCGGGAAAATCATTTTTCACATAGCGAAACGGAGTTCGCCGGGTTTGCTAGTATTGTATAGATACGTTGTTATGAAAGAAGCTGTAGGTATCGTAATATTGAAGCCATTGAACTATAATTATAAGAAGCCTAGGGATGCCAGAACGTAATGTATTGTAATACTTACATAGTAGATATATCTACCTTTAACATAGAAACTCAAGGCTCTACATTTCGCTTACGTTATTATTCGACTAAGGAAGGAAGGGATAAGCTGGACGGAACGACAAACGTAGAGGTACTACACAAGGTACAGGAGAGAAGGTCTCTATTGGAAATTATCGAAAGCAGAAGAGGAAAGATGATGGGTCACCTGATGGGACACGACTTGTTTCTAACAAAGATCATAGAAGGGAAAGTAGAAGGAAAGAGAGGCAGGGGCAGGCCAAGTGGAACATTTATGGCACAGATAAAAGAAAGGATACAAGTTGTGTCGTATCAGGAGGTCAAGGAGTTGGGAGGGGACAGAGTGGAGTGGCGATTACTCCACCGACAAGAGCATAGCTCTTAAGTTTAGAGAGAGATTATTCGAATACTACGGTAGAGTCGAATAATATTTAGCTATGGCCAAATTTGCCTTATCAGTATTTATATCATTGGTGGTTCCCGGCAGAGTAGACTTTAAGTCGCCCCAGCTAATTCCCAGGCGGTGTTACAAGGTGACAGACATAGGGCTGTTTAACATCAGACATATCAGCCCAGGCTTGCCATACTTTCTTGAACTTAATAATTGTTAACAAGATTAACGAGAATACCTACCTACCATCAGGTAAGGCATAGATATCTATATAGATATATTTATTCTGTGTGTAGAATTCATAAAGTTATCCTTAGAGAAACAGAGTGTGCGAGTGGCATAAGTATCTTTACACAAAAACTTGGTGTGAGAAAGTGACATAATATAATATATGAACCATAAAATATTTTTTTAACCATTATCAACTTTGAGCGAAACACAGTGACGTCAATATTTCTACACTAAACACCACAAGTCACTGCCACTGACATTTAAAATTCGTTAACGAAGGAGTCTACTTAGTCCAAGGGTCTATTAATACCATAGACCAAGGACTAGTAACTATCGTTATTAATACTAATAATATGAATGTCTATGGTTATACCGCAGCTTTCTGAATACACACAAGCGGATATCAACAAAACCGTTAGATAAAAATATCTGTTTTATACACGCAATCTTACCTTACTAAGTTAATTAATTCAGTCGAATAACATAACCGCAGTAGATGAATATTACTCATGCAACGTAATCAACTAAGGAATGATATGAAAAAGGTTGGTGTTTTAAAAAAAAACGTGTTTGTTGTTTGTGGTGATGACACCTCGCTATTGACTGAGAACTTCATTAGAAAACAATTAACGAGCTAACAAGCCATTAAACTATCGTTTCCTTAGAACAAACTATTGATTGGCAACCGTTTTTGCTCAATTAGTAGCTTCCCGACCGCGGGTAAGCCCGCGTAGATGTCAATTTTCGTTTTTTGATCATATCTCTGGTTCTACTCAACCGATAGCGATAAAACATATGTAAAATTATAAGTTTGTACAAGGCGTTTCCAACAAAAAAAATGCATCAAAATTAAGTCCAATAACTTGCGTCAATAACTGGTTGCGATAAAAGAATAAACATACTCCTACCGCAACTAGATACGAATCACAGTTGCGAATACGGCCGGAGGGAAATCTTGATAGGATAAAACTTGATACCACCCCAATGGCGAATTGGAAATCGCTCAAACCCAGTAGAATTAATCAAATCCACTTATGCTGAATTATTGTCTTAGTCTAGGCGTCAAATAGAACACCTCTATCACAATTACAAAATATTTAAAGCTATTCCACGAATCATGTAATCCATCCTTGCGAACATGTAATTTAAACATAGATCAAATTACTTCGAGGAATTGTATTTTTTCTGTTAATAATTATTGGTAATTTTAATTTGTAAGTTGAATTCGCTAATCGTTTTCGCAGAAGTAAATTATGTACTAGTAAAACACACTTTTTATATCTACTGTCAGTTTATAACTAATTACGTGTATTTAAATAAATCTACTTATAACGGATTTTATCACGATTAATTTAGTATTATTTGATTAGTTCATCATTTTTATAATTTCCTTGAAACCACGGCTTGAAAACAAACCAAAACGTCGTGATGTAAATAGTAAAATAACAATTTAAATCACACACATGAAATTCGTCAATAACAAAATATTTCAATATTTCTGTAAAATTTACAGTTCAGAAATCATATTAACTACATATTCAGTTAAATACATATATCTTTAGATGCTTACCTTATTTAGACTCGTACTACAGAGTCAAGCATTTACACAGATTTTTAGATAATATGGCAAGTGAAGTCGATAGATTATCATCACATTTCATAATACGAAATTATGACATGCGATGATAATCATCTATAACTTATTTTTAAGTACAAAGTACTCAATATTGCTATATCATAGTGATAATGTTAAGATAACGTAACCAAAAAATAACTAAAAATACATTTTCACCACAGCAGCTCAAACAAGTGAGTTTTGCTGCGTAAAAACAGTGTGCAAAATGCGATTTTGCTCACTCAGTGAGATAAAGTAGCTTTTTAATTTTTTTTTTTAATTTTCAATAAAGAGTGCCAACCATAGATTCAAAAAGAATTGTTCCGCGAATAACTTTCGAATTACATACACTGCACTCTGTCTCTTGGCCGTCCATAAAAAAGTTCGAGTGACAAACACAAGTATTTTGAAAGTTTTTTTTTAATTTATGGCACGTCAAAGGTCAAATAAATTTGAAAGATATTTGTAAAAGATTAACCATGTATTTTATTTACATTATTTAATAATTATGTAATGTTATTGAATACCAAAATAAGTACCTAATGCATACGTATTTATAATGACTACTATTATCAACATTTGAAAAATAAAATGTCACGTACGCTGTTTCTGAACACACCTTCAAAATAACGGGTATAAAATTTAACTTTTAACTTTCAACTTTAAATTTGCAGAACAGCAATAAGTAATTAGATTATTTATTAACTTTTAAAATTTTCAGCATTAGGTATTTTAATTAATAATAGGTGTTCTGTTCTGTTAATAAGTGTTGCATTTTCTTCTAGGTAATATTTCTTATGTGTTCTCGCTGCTGAAGTGAAAAGTAATGTGTGCCACACGAGAGCAAAATTATTTGCATCTCGTGCATTTGAATCCCTCACTACGCTCGGGATTCTACATTAGAATCACTCGCTACGCTCGTGATTCAATCCTAGAATCCCTCGCTTGCTCAGGATTCAAAATCAGCACTCGCAGCAAAAAACAGTTTTGCTCTCTTGTTGCACAAATAACTATTTCACCACAGCAGCTCAAACAAGTGAGTTTTGCTGCGTAAAAACAGTGTGCAAAATGCGATTTTGCTCACTCAGTGAGACAAAGTAGCTTTTTAATTATTTTTTTTTAATTTTCAATAAAGAGTGCCAACCATAGATTCAAAAAGAATTGTTCCGCGAATAACTTTCGAACTACATACACTGCACTCTGTCTCTTGGCCGTCCATAAAAAAAGTTCGAGTGACAAAACAAGTATTTTGAAGGTTTTTTTTTTAATTTATGGCACGTCAAAGGTCCTATTTCGAAATTCTAAATTTGAAAGATATTGGTAAAAGAATAACCATGTATTTTATTTACATTATTTAATAATTATGTAATGTTATTGAATACCAAAATAAGTAATGCATATTGATTTATAATGATTACTATTAACAACATTTGAAAAATAAAATGTCACGTACGCTGTTTCTGAACACACCTTAAAAATAACGGGTATAAAATTTAACTTTTAACTTTCAACTTTAAATTTGCAGTACAGCAATAAGTAATTAAGATTAATTATTAACTTTTAAAATTTTCAGCATTATTTTAATTAGTAATAGGTGTTCTGTTCTGTTAATAAGTGTTACATTATCTTCTAAGTAATATTTCTTATGTGTTCTCGCTGCTGAAGTGAAAAGTAATGTGTGCCACACGAGAGCAAAATTATTTGCATCTCGTGCATTTGAATCCCTCACTACGCTCAGGATTCTACAGTAGAATCACTCGCTACGCTCGTGATTCAATCCTAGAATCCCTCGCTTGCTCAGGATTCAAAATATGCACTCGCAGCAAAAAACAGTTTTGCTCTCTTGTTGCACAAATAACTATTTAATCTATTCTGTGACATCACATAACATGACTTTGAAAAACATGCCATGATTTATGTTGAAATACAACGATGGCTTGTTAGTAATGACAACAATGTTGCAATGGCGGATAACTTCAAGTTTATAAAAAATAATTGTTTTTGCTTTACGTTTCAAGGATATCTACCTAACTCAATGGAGAAAATAAATTTCCTAAGACTTAATTATTTCTTACCGAAATGGCAGCGGGTTTCACGGAAAGGTTGTTAAGTGGTTTCAGAGTCAACCTTTTACAGCTAAAGAACTGTAAAGTAATAAGATCCTGGATAAGAGAGGTTAAAAGAATCACCCGATAAAATAACTAAAGTTGTAGTATAACACTGATTTTAATTTTTCAAAAAAATGCTTGAAGAAATACGCGATAAAATAACACTAAAGTCATATATTAACACTGAAGCTGTATCACATTAAATTAGTGTTATTCTTTCTCAAAATTAATGTTGCCTTTGCCTTTTCAAAAAAATTACGCTTAAAGAATAAAGCGATATAGTAACACTGAAGCTGTATATTACACTAATAATATTACTTCCGTTCGCGTTAACTGCCGTTAACTATCGATATTTCGACACTGTTACAAGCGTCATAATTACCAATCTCTAAAATCATCCTTTTTTTTTCATTCGAACATACACCGATCCTCACAAACATTAGTAGGTAGTAGAGCAACCTTCACAGTATGCACAAATATCACAATCCACATACTTCAGAAACAAACTCGACATGGGCAGTCCGTTGACAACACTTAATCGGAATCAAAATGATCGTCGCCGACAGCATTGTCTTCATTATACCGGGAATATAATACTGTAATTCATTTACAGGAATCGCGGTTGCCTTTGTTTATTCTTATAGGGAAACAAGGTCTTTTTTTGCTTTACTTTAACACTTAAGGGGCAGTCTATTGTTACGCCAAGCGTACTATGACGACACTTCGCAGAAACACTTGAAGTGTTATAATTGAGGGTCGTGAAATCGCTGAATGGATTTTCATTCGCTACATTAAGCTGTATGAGAATCAAATCTTGATACTTTATTGAAAATTTTAGCAGTTTCATATGTATTTTAAACAGTTATTAAGGCTATACGAAGGTCCTTGAAGCTCAAACCAACCTTATCTGCTAAACAATGGATGAGAGCTATCCTCTCTGGAACGATAGGTCAGACGGTAGTCATTCCTGGAAAAGCCGACGACATACGGTATACCAAAAAAAAATGGACGTCGGGTTTCAAAGTGCAAACTTTAGAAGTTTAGATGTAGGTAATAAAGAAATTGCTAAGAGATGATGACAGTATTACATCAAAAGTATAAGATATAAGAAATTAATCAATATAAAACTGTTTTACTCAATTTCATTGACTTGAGATTATCAAAATGTCAGTAGCGAAATCCGTCTATAATTTCGTACTTACATTGTAGCGTTTAATGGAACATAAAAAAATGTGCTTGAATTTTATCCCCTCATGCACAACTTAAATGTGCACGAGGATGAGGGGATAACATTGAATACAAAAATCAATAAAATCTATTGTTACAGAACTGTATTATAATTCGGTACTGCCAGCTGCCAGTATGGGTATTGTCAAGTTTTATACTCTGTAAACACCAGAGTGAAATCTTAAATTATATTTTTTTTTTCGTAGAGAATAAACTTCTACAACCATAAACGTGCTCAGGTAGTCTTAACAAAATTTAATATTATCAAACCACTATATATAAGTCATAGATAAAAAACGTAATCGATACCAAATAATAAATAGTAAATACCTAGTATTTGTATATGCGATATGATAATGAACACTCAAATCAGACTATACAATTTCTTAAAGAAAAGTCCAAACCAAACATAATGTATTGTTAGTTTCTTAGAACTTATCAATATTAAATAGTGTACTTAAGTCTGATTTCTCAAATACGATAACAAATATACAATTCTATTTGTAGCTTTGCAAAATGCTTGGAATACGGAATAATAAATATTAATATCAGAAAATAATAGTTCCAACTGATAAATATTAAGTATACACCACTAAGTATATATTTGTTATAGTCGGACTGAGTTTTTGGCGGGAACGCGAAAAGTGTCACAACGCTCCTGTGTTTCATTTTCTAATATTGGTGTAAAATCGAGTTTTTATGTGTAAAAATGGTGGAGTTTTAGACATAACGGCTTAGACAAAGTGCACAAGTGTACGAAAGTGGAATATTGTAGTGAATTGTGATTTTTCGTGTTGGTGTCAAATCTCCCTTAGGAAAGCTTCTAGTAAAGTCTCCACTACTTTACTGGGGCAACTATCATCCGTCATCGTCATCACCATCATCAAGAATCATTCCAACTAGATTAGTGAATAAAGTGTTATAAAATAAAATAAGACTTGACATAAAGGTCCTAGTTACCATGTCATAAAATCACTTAAAAAAATAAAAAAAAATTATAGTCGGACTAATATTCTAAATGTGAGTTTATGAATTTTTTGTTCTGATCTGATAGAACGGATAATAATATATTTTAAACTTTATCTAACTTCAGTAAAACATGATCAGAGAAAGAGATAGAGTTGCTTGTAGCTTTAAGAAGAAAAGAATATGGAGTTACTATTAGCTACTTATAGGAAGAAGGAAACACGTGTATTGGTAAAAAAATGTGATAACGGCGGCGTGATGGTAAAAACCTCAAAAGAAGCCTCCGAAGCTCCAAGTGTACTAGTACTAGGTACGTCAAGCCAGATGCTACATTTTACATGATATGAAAAAGAAAAATAGTTTTACTTGAGAGAGTAAGTACTAGGAAAATGTGAGTTCTCTCGAATTGGCGGGCGGACGGAACAAGGTGGGATGGCTGCGCGAGCGCAGGTATGCGAGTTCTTAGAACGAGCCGCGTCCGTTTTTGCTCCTTTTTCGATTCGAGTTTACCGAGAATCGAATGGCCCGGTGGCGGCTCTACTCGGAACTCGTAATTAATCCTTGGAAGCCTCCGACCCAAGGGTTGTTATGAGAAATCGCCAACATTATGACTTTATTTTTTTTGCATTGTCTCATTTTGTAAATTGTATACGGGTTATTGTTCGCAGAAGGGCCGACAATACCATACAGTGGATTATGCATGGCTATTAAATTTTATGCATCGCCTCTGACCTCGTGCTCTTAGAAAATTTAACTTACTAATGCGCTTCTTAGAATAATTTCTTTGCATCATAATATATTACGATAAGTTGTTCGAATAATGCAAGAGTCAATTGAAAGGAAACTTAATTATGCATACATGTGAAGTCATACTTCATTTACTTTTTCATTTATTTAAAATGCAGCAGTTGTATCCATATTCATGAATTTCATTTGAATGTAGAATCTCTCGGAATGAAAATTTCAGCTCTAAAGTAATAGGGCACGGACTTCATCTGACTTTGATGGCAAGCTAAAGGTGTAGGTAATGTCAGAAAGCAATAATGGTACAAGAATGACTGTTAGCTTTAGACAGAAGAAAAAACGTGTCCTGGAAAAAAAAGCGCCAACAATGCTATCTATTCTTGAAATCGAGTACCGGAAACTACCATAAACACATTCTTATAAGAATGCAACCATAAAAACTCTTTTAACGATATTGCTATGAAAGTAATCAAATGGAACTACATGCGATCATCAGATTTGGAACTAAACCCAGTTTACTTTAATCTGAACGCAGTTATTTTACTGGCTTCATTCTCAAAGCTGCAAAAATTTAAATTTCGAAATGGTTTTGCCTGTACTAAAATCAGTAATTAAGATTTACTGAACTTTAAGATCTTCTTTGATTGTTCTATATTCAAGTTTTTTAATTTTAATTTAGAAGACTTTTGTTAAATGCATTTTCACTAGTGTAATCCTTTCTAAACATCGCCTTTCTTTGCTGTTTGAACAAAGAAAAAAATACATCGTATCCAACAAACTATACTAGTGAGTTTAAATTACTCGGTTTTGTGGACATCTCTCGTTTTGTTGGGCTAGGACAGGACAAAGTAAAACAAGGAAAAAGATACCGTCACCTCGCTTTCCCAGAAGAACGACTAGTTTAAATTTCAATGGCAGGCTACTGCGAATGCTCGACAGTTTCGTCTAACGAACTGATTGAAATACTGCTTTGATCTTCAATATTGCCAAGCAAAATCAACCTTTATATTTTAGTAGCTTTAGCTTCAATTTCATTTCATCGGAGCATGCGATTTAAATTGCTCCTTTGTGATGAAATTCGTTCGTCCTTGTATGCGACTTTTTAGAGAATAGGGCGATCTTTTTTAAATCGTAAAGACATTTTCAACGATCAATAGTCTCTATAGGACTTGAAGCTGAGCCCTATAAAAAAGTTGAGTTAACAAATAAAAAGTGATGTCTAAGAAATCCAGAATTTTTATTACGGAAGGCGTCATCACTCATTGAAGGGCGGTTTTAATACCTCCTTGTAGGTATTACAATGCCTGTGCTTTGAATGAAATGAATTCAAAGATTTTTTTTTATAAAGATTTCTTTTGTGTAGGTATAAATAATATTGACTGCTTGACGTGATTTTGACGATAAACTAACTGGCCTGTAGTTTAAACATGTACACTGAAAAGGCAGACAATTATCTATCTTTTTTATATAAGTCATAAAATTGTAAGTTTTTTTTTTAAAGACTAAGTCAATATGTCTGTTTTGCTAACGAGATAAGTAAGGATTAGCAGATAATTCTTTACGTACACTAAATATGGATAAGTACATATTATAGAATCTAAGAAGGTGGAATTTGATCCTGTTGAATGTAAATACAATGGGAGGCCTATCGCTCAAATGAATAGAATGGCTTAGGATGAAAAGGAACGTACGGAAAAGACAAAAGGAAGAACATAACAACGACATTACAGTCCTAATATGAAAGGTAAACGTTTTACAATGAGTACAAAACTACAGGTAACTTTTACCATTTTTTAAATTTTGGTATGCATTCCATAAGCGACATGCTTAACAGTAAATGATTCGTCAGCATATTAATGGAATGCATGAGCATTTTTAGTCTCGATTATGACTAGTGAAGTGATTAGTTATGGTTTGTTACTGTATCTGAATAAATATGAATAGATGAAGACTAAGAAGAACTTTACAATCGTATAATTCTAGGAAGATATACTTGCTGGCATTGGGCGGTGTTAGTTGCGACGACATACTGTTGTAATGGTAGTTGTACACGTGAGGTCAACATAAAGCAATATTCGCTTATATTTGTTTAAATATATATTATATTATATTAAGAACATTAAAATAAGTACCATCAGTTGCGTGTGTCTGGCAAACAAAACGAAAACTTACATCATTTATTTGATTTTGATGCTATTATAAAACATGACAACACTGCGTAAATAGAGAGTATATATTGTTATTCTTAAATTCACGTATCATCTCGCTACAGACATTTAATTGCCTTGAGACGTTCATAGTAACTGATAAGTGCATATGTCGATAAACTGTTGTAAAAAGGTGAAGGCAAACGATTAGGTCACCTCTATAGTTTATGCTAATTCTATTTGTTGTTGTGTTCATGCTGGTTTCAGAACGAACGCTGTAACGTCAACAACATACCTGCTATATTAATATTTAATAAAGGACAATGCTCTATGTTAATTGAAAAGAGGTAGATACACAAACTTAAGAGTGCTTAAAAATATTTATTAAAAATAAATGAAGTCTACATCAACCATTGCACTAGGCAGTGCAAGGAACATGTCCTAATGAGTGCGAAGGAGAACAAAGTATGACTACTAACTGTGCTTTTATCATAACGGGGAGCATAGTGAATGTTGCAATAGAACTGAGTTAATTTGTACTAATATACCAATATTTTATATTACCTAGAAAATTAACATTTCATAGTTGTATAAATCATAATTTTCTTGTATAATAAATAAAAAAGAAAACTAAATATTACTTACAAACCTCTTTAATTGAAAACAATAATTGGCACAGGAATCAAAGGATGATATTTTGGTCCCTTTAAAAAATTAAACGACATGAAATGTAGAGGGAAGAAAGTTAATAACACTATAAACCTGTTTCACAAGTTCACAGTAGGAAACCCCTTTCACTCAGAAACGAGTCTGGGCTCTGGATAAAAATAGACTCTTATTTACAGATTACACAGCGTTTAATTGACTGGCCATAAATCGAATCGCCTCTATATTAGAGCACGTATAACGGAACGCGTCTATTTTAAAAATCGAAACTACCACGGGTCGTCGTGCGACGCGACTTTCTGGGAAACCGCAGCACAGCGTCGACCGTCGACCGGTCGACTGTTTCCGAGAACACGCGAAGGTTGTTCAGTAAACTTACATTGAATCCGAACAGTTATTGCCAAAGACCTTTATTGCATTGTCGAAAGTATCAGTGATGTATTTATATAGCGTTTATAACCATCAATCGTGAGATTAAGGCCGCTTGAACATTACGTAGGAGGTTGCAATCGCTGGCATTCATCAAAAAAGTATAATGCACGTTTCGGTTTATCTGGCATCGTTGTGACTTTCTACAGTGTCATTAAGGAATTCCTCGAGAGTTGACTAAAGCCGTGAGATGGAGATCAGCTGGCTTGTTCCGGCACGGCGCCGCACTGCGACTGCGCAGTGTGCTCGTCTCGATGTCAAAGGCCACTGGCGGGGAAATGATCGTTTTATCGTTTCTCCGCACCCTTTTATGGTGTTTGCTTCATAACAAAGATTAATCAGGTAGTGGAAATAACTCTTTAATGTGTTTTATATGGCGGTAGTGTACTGACTGTCGCCGCTAGTTTACTACCGACCGACGACTTGAATATACCCCTCGATCAATTTTCTAGCAATAGCAATGAGAGAGGAGGTTTTAATTCGAATACATTTTCAAATTAATTTTAGACTAGGTATGTACATTGTAAGTCATTTATATAAAAGTGTCGTCTTTAGATAGTAGTTATTTTTTCTGCTAAATATTTTTCCCCACAACTCTCTTAAAAAATCCTCCCACTTTCAGTTCATTAGCGCATCTACGGAGACAGGATGCTAGACATTTTCTAATCCCATACGGAGTTTTATCCTGAAATAAACAGAAAAATATATTGCATAAGAAAATCATAAAAAGAATTATCGTGACAAATTCTTGAAATGAAATAAATATTTTGTTGCCATGAAACAAAATTATAAGGATATTTTCAACCAGGTAACCCGAAAGCCGTTTTCCTTATAATGTAAACGAAGATCGTCCATGTCTTTCCTCGGTTGCACTTAAGCCGTTCTCAATATCAGCTGTACACAATATATGTGTTATACTGGTAGAATTTATTTATAGCAGACAGTACTCACTTCCGAGAACGCTGAGTGCGAACTGAGTCGAGTCGACTATACTAATGTAGGCATGTATGACGAGGAAAGCATCTCATATTGTAAAGAGACATGCATGAGCATTGAGCAGTTTTTTGATACCTTGTTTTTTTTATAAAAAAAAAATGACGCTTTTTCGATTCATAGGTATTTCATTCATTTGTTTGTTTTAAATTCACCATGTTACCAAAGGCCGAGACGAAAATACATTTTTTTTTCAATTCTCAAGTGTAATAATGACAGAAAAACTTAATAACATGAATAGATAGGTAGATTAGTGTAGATATAAGTCTTAAGACGAATTTTTTTTTATTCATCTAAGACATAAGCAGGTAATAAAATGTATAACTTGAGCGAACTCCTACAAAGTGCAGCACCAGTTTGGTGAAGAAAATGTATAGATGAGTACCTTTGTATTTACGAAAAAAAAATCGAATAAAGGATTGCTCTGGTACTGGCTTTCCTCCTGGGGTTAGACCAATGGGCAATCACTGCCTCCCAAACGAGATAAGACCCTCCCAAACGTTTGTAATGTATGCCTAGCAACTGATTCTCAGTCTATCCCAGGCACCTTTTTCAGGTCTTCGGTCGGTCTTGCTGGTCTGCCGATACCTGTGACAAAAGTAAAATTAAAAATATATAGGAACTGAGATATGTCTATGGTTTTACTATAGATGTCTTAGATAAACGAACCTTATTAGTAAATGCGAAACCAGCCTATAAGGTAGAATATAAGGTCAGCCAATTATAAAATAACAGTCACAATTTCGTTCTCCCTATTATTAATAAGTAAACATACCTATATATTGCGAAGTCATAAATTGAAGTAATAAATAGTCATTTTACCGTTACAGCTATAGAAATACAAACTAAAATCGGACGCTCGTTTAACAGAATCGATTAGCAGTAAATAATGTTGGCTTTGACGGCTAGAGTAGCAAGATCCAGTTGTAATTAGGTAGCTTATATAGATGAGAATCGCGATCGATAACAATCTAGAATTCTGCTTAATTAATGATTGTTACTTGCGATAAAATCCTTTGAACACTGTACTTTATGTGACATTTACAGTATTTTTTTACTTTTTTTAAACTGGAGAAAAAGAAAATACATATTGCGAAAATGTACCTAATTAAGTATGGGAACAATCCATTTTAGATATTGCAATAATTTTGAGGTTCCAGGGTCTGGCGGGAATGAATTTCGAATGTAGAACGGGACGTAGGTACAACAGATCCATTTGAAATGCATTGATTTCATTTTTTAACATTTGAATTTCTAAACTTGAGTTTGGAACAAAAATGGCGAATTTTGATCCGCTTCGAAATATATTATTTCGAAACCGGTATACTTCCTAAATGTTTCATTCCAACTGCCTTTCAAGTGGTTCATAATTCTCAATAGTCTTCAATCAGCCAGACGGTAAAAGCAATGCGCCTTCCATTCTTGGAAGTTAAGCCTTGTTTTGTATCCAGAAACAATTAGGTAGATATAAACTATAAAATATCCTTATGAACATCACGTCGTTTATGAAAATAAAGAATAGAATAGAGGAAAAAGGGAACGGATAAATATGGATTTGGTAAGAGGAAAGTACTATGGCGAGTCCCAGGTCGAGTCGACCTATTCTGACTGGAGAAAATAGAGCCCTACCAATTTTACCCTTGCGAACAAGGAGCGGTCGGCTCGACCGTTGCCATTGTTCTTTGTACAATAGTTAATTACTTTACTAATTGAGTACAATATTATAAGAAGTTCCATATGAATAGTGGTTATCCTGCGTCTACAAAACGCTCTTTGTGCTAAGTTTTAACGATATGGGTTGTGAACTTGAAAATAATTACAATAGGTACATACATTGGTTTCGTATTGTTAATTCCATTTTATATCCAGTATAATGTACTGCTCCGGAGGGCCGTAGACCGTATTGTAACTTTAATCTTAATAATATAATATAAATAATAATTATATAATTTGTTCTACAATTACGCCTCTATCTAGAGCCCATGCTCTATTCTATATTATAGAATGACAATGAATTATTGGCATTGTATTTACTTTATCTTATTTATTACTGAAATGCTTTATTGCTTATAGTGGGTATTTAACAATACTATTTTTACTCAACAATGGGAACTAGTGAAACTAGTAACAAAAATCGTAGTAAAACGATTTTTTTTTAAACGCAGTAGACCTTTTTACTTAAAAAAAGATTTTAAAAAGTTTAGGTTGGATGCATACCTACACTAAACGGTTAGATGTATGTACCACATTCGAATTTCGAATTATCAATCCACTCACTCCTTCGAAGACATTGTATTATTTTGCAGTTTCTAATTTTTGGCCATCTTTTGGCGCTCCCAGTTCCAGACCACGAGCCGGCACTGTGAATTCAAAAATAATTAGAACGTAATGTTAACGTTCTAAAAATAATTCTATGCGTAGTTTGGTATTTATGACAACTGAACAACAATCGCGGCATCGTTAGTCGGCGCAATATAAAATAATAACACGAACATGCCTAAATCTACATGATTCTGTTGAGTTCTGAGAAAGTATTTATACTTTATTTTGTATTTATTAAACACAAGGTCAAAGTAAAAATAAATCAATGAAGAGCGCTGGTGCCAACCTTACCTCGGTAATGGCCGATGACTCAGTTTTACCTTTATACGGTTTAGGGCTAGGTTATTTCAATAGAACGGACGGTAATTTTTACGTTATGACACACGTATTCAGTATTTTTATACAATTCCGACTAATATCAACACGTTAAAGACCAAAATTTCGATGACTAGTCTCTATTTCCAAACTTACAACGTTCTTGTCAATGTTCATTCTCGAAAATTATGTTACAATTTTATTATACCGCAACGGAGCGGGTGAGAGTGGTTATATCGGACTCGAATCGACTAAATCGCACGCCGTACGCCATACTACGAGAATACTATATACTACGAGAATATTAAACTCTTTGGAGAATACCCGTTTTTCTCATTAATTTTGACAGATCGAGACTGAATTTTGAAAATATTTTTATTATGAGAATTCTGATCTTTCTAGTCGACTCTTATAATATAAGAAGGTAGGATATATAGGTGGAGGCTTCGTGCATATTCAGGTAACTCTGTTGAATTATTTAACGAGGATACCACGACGAAACAAACAATTAGCACTTTCATTTCATGTAAGTGAGAAGAAGGTCGTTTCGCAGCTGTCTTATGCGTCTCGCGTTCTGACAACCCCGTTAATATTTATGTGTTTCCTTTTTTGTGTTAAACAACCGCCAAAACGGAGTTCCTGCTATTCCTCTTATTAATTATTCATTGTTCCACAAAAGAGAATACAACCGGGGTCCTTGATTTATGTCAGAATTTAACTTAAGTGTGCCTAAATTATTGACTAAATTAAATTGACGTTGTTTTATGCCTAAATTTAACTTATATAACGATGTACTTACCTAATTACTCTTTTACTTCCGTTTACGTTGATTGTCGTTTTGTAGAATGGTATTAAAGAATGTTCAATGTATGGGATTGGTACGTATTTTTACTATTACTACAAACGAGGACGAATCCCATACATACATTTTATTCTATACTACGACACGACGATCAACGTAAACAAAGGACAGTCTAAACCAGGGAAAACAAAAATTTGTGTGTGTTTGTTTTGTTTTGTAGTACGTATGATTTGAGCTAATATGGCATTAAAAGTAGTAGTAAATTCCACCACTCAAAGACATTACTTACTTACTAGTAATGCACGGTATTATTAACGGTTGTGTGTGTAAGTTTGGCGACATCGGTTCCGCTACTGAAACTTATCGTGTCGCAATTCTACAAGTTTTTTCTGTTCTGTGAATACCCCAATCTCTGTCGTTTCATTTTGCTTACGCTTGAAAACTAAATTGAGATAGAATACTTAACTTCATAGTTTTCATACGTCAACAAACAAAGTATCACAAGGCCGCTGATTCATTTAAAAACGTAATTTAAAATTTATAGCGCCCATTTGTTTATATTAGCTCTTCTTTATACTGATCATCAACGCAATTCACCATATTACGTAGTCACGTTTTTATTACAATTGATCTGTTGTATTGACGAGCCGGCGCGGGCGTACAAATAAATGCACGAATTAATAAGTATATGTTTATTACACTTGGTATAAGTAGAAACTGCGTCATAATGAACTGATGGTGTAGGTATAAAACAAATGAGATGCATTCTTAAACTAATACATGATATTAATACCAGTCAGGTAGGTACAATCGGCACAGGGCTGCCAACTTTTCAGGAGAAATAGAAATTTCAAACGGAATAAAAAAGTACAGACTTTAAAAAAAGAATAGGTAGGTACCTACATTTATATTATTATTTATTCTGTATAAACATAGTCGGTCCTATTTATTTATTCTATGATGTCTCCGTACTTATATAAAGGACAAAATTAATTATATTTCATGGACTTGGACTTAACATTTGTATACCTACCTACCTATTTACCTACCTTAGATCTTAGATCTGAAACGCGCGCGGATTGTATTAATTAATGTATGATTGATAGATCCCCGTGCTATTCTCAAAAACAGCCTAAAAATTATATTTCTTAGTACTTCACGTACGAGTATAGAGTGTATTTGAAACTAACTTTAGGTTCAGAAACCTCAGAATACAGAGCCGTACTTATTCTGAGGACTATAGGGGAAACTGGGGACACTGGATCCCTATGGGAGACAAGGTACACCAATATTTTTTGAATTAGTAAGCGTATTAGAGTATTTTTTAGTGTGGTAACACTAAGTAAACATTATTACCCTTAGTGATACCACATTAAAAATAGTCTAATACGCTTAGTAATTCCAAAAATATTGGTGTACCTTGTCTCCCATAGGGATCAAGTGTCCCCAGTTTCCCTTATACCTGCATATTATTTTATTTGTGTTTCTACAAAGGATCTTCCAAGAATTCTTAAAAATGCAAACAAACGGATACATTTCCATTTTAAATTGAATACAAAACCTGTTTTATTATAATAATACGCTAAGCTTTGATGTAGACAAAACATCGCCATTATCGCTTTGTAGGTGATAATGATATTCCGCGGTTAAATAAACAGTCAAAATCAATGGTCTTTTAATAAAACTTGCTATGGTCAACGATTTCACTTGTTTCTAACACTGGGTTTGACAGAGAAGCATGATCTATAAGTTGTTGACGACCTAGCCAAAATGCATTCACTCCGTAGCTACCTGAAGCGTATGGGAGTGACATTTGTTGTCGGCCGACAACAAATGTCACTCCCATACATTTTCAGAGCGATGACGAATGTAGATTCGGAACGAATGCATTTTGGCTAGAGCCCCAGTCGAATGCATTTTGGCTAGAGCCCCTGGACAATGCCGTCGTCTTTACCATAGAGTCGCTTGGGGCACGTGCTCAGGGCCCACCGTTCCAGGGGGGCCCACCGAAGGAGCGACCATTTCTCGCACATCAACTTAAGAACACTTTTCTCACAGAAAAAGTGACTGGAGAGTTGTTTTTGTTTTATTATTTTGAAGATAAATTTGTCGGTGGTTTACACCCTCGGTGATACAAACGAACATAGGCCATAGTAACCGATTGGCTATCAGGTGGGCCGCCGCCGTGAGCTTGTCTACCACCTTAACGGTATAAAAAAAACAAAAGGGGCCCCCAAATTATATGAACTGTATGTTGTTTTATAAACCTATTAACTTATCAGATATAGCCGTGTGTCATAAAAAGTACATATATAAATTCATCTCACATTTTAAATTCGGTAACGCCATAATGAGGAGACTGTTGCTCTATTTACGCTAATAATGAGAACTTTATGCGTTAAATTGTGTTGAAACACAGATATTACAATATATTATTAAACAGACACTGTATATACTTAGGTGCTACGTATCTATCTTAAATCTATAGTTACATCAACATTCGCAGAAACTCGAGAAATATGTTAATGTGGTATTAAGAATTCATGATTATATGTGAAAATATTATGTATAATACGATGATAAACATTTTTCCACTATTTTTCTGTTTTATCTGTTGGTTTGTTATTTAACCTTTAACTTCACATGTAGATACACGCAGCAATAATATTTTCATTTTAGTAAATTACGATACTGTAAGCTACAGTTACATAATATTGCCATTATAATATTGTGAACCTAGCCAACCCACCAATATTAATTGACGTATTATAAATAATTTTAAAAAGTCTAGACAGTTAAGTTAATTATTTTTATTGTTTACAAAATAAACACACGAATCTAAAAACCACATTCGACACTGGCAGAAGTTGTCGATACAATATTTTTTTTTATTGGTTGGCATACCTAAAAATAAAATAGAATAGAATAGAAGTTAATTACTTCATACTTTGTTTGTACATAAATATTTAATTTCTAAATTGATAAACGGACAAGAGTTCATAACGTAGTGTCACCAACTTAATGCCATTTAATTTCAAACTGATTAATTTCAGCAATACAGCAAATTCTAGAATCCAATGGCATTTCTAATAATCTTAGTGTATACCTTGATTAAATATTTGTTCCACTCTTCTAGCAGTTCGTAGTAGCCTACCTAATCAGTCATGAGTTCCTAAGAACAATTCATTACGTAAAGTTACAACTAAACGAAGACATTCATAACCAAAGCTGGGGGCATCGTACAAATGAATCATTGGAGTTAGGTATAACATTAATCATTGTCGTTTCACTAGAACAACAGATAAAGATTATTAGTACTTTACATTTACACAACCTAAACACGGCTCGAACACACCCACTGTTCTGATACAAGGTGTTCTTAGAAAGATATCGCCATAGAAATGAAATGAAAATTAAAAAAAAAGTCTTATAATCTGTATCTGAAACAATCGTTAGCAGTCGGTAGTTGTAATACCTACTTGTAGAGCATAAAATACCACTACCAATGCAATACTTAGTGCGTAAGGCGCTAAGGCTGCGTGTTCATTAATTCTTTTAAATTCATTCATGACACGAGGCCTCAAATGGCGGTTCAGAATTAACTACCATTACATAATAGCATTAATAGCCTTATAGCAGTTGTGGACCCAAAATGTGCTCAAAATACGCTCTATACGTGTAAACATAGGACGTGGTGCAACAGTGGTGAAGAGATCAAATCTACCAAACCAACCATAGATTATATCTAAACAATTTGGGCTTGGACGTGCCAGGGTCTTTTTCTCGTGACTTAGGCACAGGTATTACTTAGGTCCAAGATTCGTGCCGATAGGTATAACTACAAAAGTTTAGTTTATACCAACATAAAAATCATTGATAAGCATTTATATGCTTGAGCTAAAGCATTGAAGATTTAGGTCAATGAGTAATATTTATTTAGATCAAAATTGTAACTATTTGACTATCTAGTCAAATTAAATTTTATTACAAAACGTAAACTTCAAGGCCAACACTCAAGATAGTAAGTTACATAAATTGAAACGTAGGCATGACGTCATATTTCCTAATTGTCAAATTATTTTACCACCATAACCATTATTGGTTGGGTGAATAAAAAATATTTAAAAACGATAAAATTAAAATGGACATAATTTTATCGCCCTTTCGCCTATTTTTAATTTAATGTTTAAGAAGTTGGGTTATAAAGAAATTTATTTTAAACATAGGAATGTAGAATGTACCCTTAACACAGAATAAAAATAATAGTACGCTTTTTTTTTGGGATTTTATGACCTGGTATCTAGGTCCTTTAGTTTTCAAGTAATAGAGGGGTGCACACGCGCTTGGGATGAATATTTTAATACTTACCTAATACTGTAACTGTTACTTGTGGTGTTTTTAATTGTAACAATATGGTTGTTGTTGACAGCAGTTATACCGAATAACGTATATTTAAATTAACGTATTATTAATAACGGCATGTTTAATATTCCTATAAATTTAGTACGAATTAATAGTATGGTGTGTTTTTGTTCTATGGGATATTTATGGTCAAATACATACCTCTTCAATTATTAGCTATCAAATGAATACAACAATTGTGATAAGCAGACATGCGTAAAAAATATATATTTTAATACACTTTTGAAGTTATTATTTTCTTGATGTCTTTATTCATAGTATTTATTCATTATAATTAATACAAGAGATATATTTATATCAAAAGAAGTGATCATTTAAATTATTAAATGATCACCTTTACGGTAACAGTAATTATTGTCCCGAAAGTATACCTACATAGAATTCCAGGAAGTGAATATCACGTGGAAATAAAACGATGATTCGTTATTTCACGTTAATACATGTTTTAAAAGCAAATTACTGTAGACTATCATATTCAATGACCATTGTGCATTGTTTTTTCAACACTCAAAATAAATTAAGGTATATACATATATATTTTTTTCTAATTCAAAGAAATTGTTTATAGTTCTATAACTTTTAACTTACTACTTGTATTTATGTATTTTATAGATAGTAATAACGATATAATTGTCGCTTCTAGTAGTTAAAGTCACGAAACACAGAACATGGCACACGGCGACGTTGATCATAATATATTATATTGTTTTCAATTCCTAGAAAATAACAATTACCTTCCAAAATAACCATAAAATCAAGTATATTACTGCGTTGGCATAGTCTTGCTCTCGTGTTATTTTAAAATTTCCTAACATCTACTCTCGAAATGCTGCGCCATTTACATTTTTATCGTTGTTAACATTTGATTACGTAAGTGACTGCATTATTAATGAAATGGAATGCAAAAAGACTCGCTCGAGTTATTTGTGTAAGAGCCATAAATAACAAGGACATATACTGCGTTGGTAAAAGTACTTCAGCAAATATTAGAGAATATTTTACTAACCGTTCTATTCAATATAATACCTACTACAAATATTATACCCAATATCCCTAACTTTTATAATTTCTAAAATGTTGCAACATTTCGTGTGATTTCTATACAGCTGAAGTATACAAAAAGTGAATGAGTTGTAGATTTCATCGTATGTTTTCATTTAACATCACATTTAGTACCATTTTAACGTATCAAACAGTTATTTTACCCAATAATTTTTTTTTTCATTATTCTACATGATCTTCTGTAATTTGATTCTAGGCAATTATCTGTGTTTATTTTAGAAGTGATGTGAACGGTGATTGTCCAATAACTACAGTTATTTCTGGTGGTTATGTGTGTATTGTTCAATAAATCACCTAGCACTACACACAAACGATAAAGCATTATCGGTACGAATTCTGCGAACACGTTTATTTGGGTTCAAGACTTCGCATCTAATAAAGAAGTACCGAGAACAACGGTATTCTCGGTGAAATTGAAATTGGAGTGTGCCAGTATATTCTACGAAATACTGTGACCTCCCAAAATAATTACTTAGTTATACGATAATTTTCTGTTTTACGTAGTTACCTAATATACTGTGTACTTCTAATACAGCTAGATAACTAATTCATTATATTAATAATACTATCGTCTATACCGAATCTCCCATAGTACTTATAGTTTTAATAGCACATAATGTATGACATAATATAATTGTATAAAATTACCAGCTGTCTGTATCCACTCTATCACTATCCTAATCCTAGGGGTACATTGTGTAAAGCCATCAAATTACGATGAATTCCTATAAAATAAATCATGTCTATCACTGGGGGACTTACGCTTATTCAATAGGCAGCAGCTGCGTGGTTGCGATACGAGTGTGCATCGCGCCAATGACAGCCGGCAGATAGTTGTGAAAGCTGCGCTGGCGCAGGTAAGGGATTCTGAGAACGCCGAATATAATCGCACTACGAGGAACTCGCTCTCTATGGCACGCTCAAACGCAAATCGAACACCTGCGCGGCATACATAGGCCTTTATTCGTAATGGTTTTTACAACCGGCTGTAAGAATATGCTAATTCTTGGTGTTGTACGTACGTTCCATTTTCACAGGTCAAAAGTTCATAAACTAATTTAGCGGTGCCTTTAAAAACTATTTAGTAGCCAATCACAGCCGTTCTTTTAGATTTGCAGCAGTGGCTTCTAAAATTTAATTTAATTTCCTATGCAAATTTTAATTTTATCCACCTTCTTTCTTAATAGTTTTTTCAAGAGGACGTGATGAAACTCATCTCAGTTCATAATAGCCAAAAAAAGTTACCTGCATTTAGGTTACTTTATTATATTAATAATCACTAGTACGTGTAAGTTAGTCACCAATGAATCACTTAGGTATAACAGATTAAATGAACTGACTGTTGAATTAACAGATAGGTGTAAATGGCTGAATATTATATCTTATCATTTTATCGAAACGGGAGCTGTTTCACAATGTGTCATTGTTCTCTGAACGTATTTCGAATGAAAGATGTATAGAAAAATTTTGTCAAAGAAACGGAGCAAAAGGCGTTAAGATTTATACAATGTCTGATACTAAATATACACATTGGTGTCTTCTTCTGAATTCTGTGTACTGTTAATAAACATCTACATTTGTAGTATATTATCTACAATAATTATTTTTTACTGATAACGTGATAGTTCTTATTCAACGTAATTCTAATAATATCACATTTATCTGGAATACTGAAATGAATGGTCTAGAATTTATGTCTTTACTTAGACACAAACAACACAGTATTATGGGAAGCATTTCGCAGAAATGGAGATCGTGCCGCGTTGTAAAAGGTAAAGCCATTCAACACTACAGTACACAAAGACTTTCCATACCGGCTACGACCACCATACGCGACAGAAATTACTAATGGCAGGGTTCACGATGTGTAAAATGGTATTATCATTGTTAATATATAACTATGGTGAACTATGCCATATAAGAGTTTTGAAACTAGTTTTCTGTTCTTTTAATAACAGTTACAAAAATGACTCATACTTACGTAATTTTAGAACTGGTACCACCTACATACTTGGTTTGAGGCCTAATTGTAATCCAAAACAAAAAAATAATATAGGCAGGTATTTACTTACATAAAATGGACGTTTAATTGTATAAATATAAAGTACGTATGTATATGCGTTTAGGCATTTTTCATGGGGAAAATCTGGAAAAAGAAACTATAGTACACGTTATACATTTTCAGTCAATTTCAATAGTTAGATAAATGAAACGAACATGCATTATACTCATAATTATGGCATACTAATTATGATTAGCAATAGCCTCTCGGTTTTTAATGGTAACGATTATTTTGGTTTACCATAATACATGTAACACAGAATTTTTAAATCACTTGTTGCATAATATATTGTATATTATATTATATTTTCATACATTTATAAGTTTAGCTAGATTATCTACTTTCATTTACATAACGTTCATCGAAAGCTATAGCATCTGAGTTAGCAAAAGGAAAAAGAAGCTCAGAGGAAGATGACGACGATATAGTCTAGTGATTAGTGTTTAATTAGTACAGTACCTATTTACTTATTTGAATTTATAGTATGGAACATTGTAAAACAAAATTTAAACTCAGATTAAGTAATTAAGATTAATTTTCATTGTAAAACAATGTTTACCCTCAGATTATGTAATTAAATAACATATGCCTATGTTTTCGGCAAGTATATTAGTCTAATATAGTTTTAAATCATGAAAATGAAAATATATTAAAACATGAAGCCACACATTACAGAATACCATATAATAAATACCAGATAGTAAATGGCTAGATAACTAGTAATTATTATTGTCGGTGAATGAATTCTCGGAAGGCAAGGCAGTGAACGTTCGCGTTTCGTATCAGTCTCTGTTGCTCAGCCTCGCCGACCAATTCCCCCTCCAGTCAGTTATGCCGTCGCGCTAAGCAGAGTAGCACTAGCGTCGCTACGGTCCGGTTGTAACACGAACGATTCTCATTCATTCTCATTGTCATAGACGATACAATATAATAAGGTATTTCATTACTGTGTTAGCAGCGCTTGGAGAAGTTGCCTGCGTTCCAATAGTGTTAAATTAATTAAAAAAAGTATTAGTTTCAATATTAGCCACACCACTATTCGGAACAACTGTGAACTGTGACTTTAAAAATATAGTTTCAAGTTTGTGTTCTGTCAAAAGTGAAGTGACATTACATGAATGCAAATGCATTGCACGTATTAATATTATTTAGTTAACAAAAACAGGAGTTATTTATGTGACAAGGAAGTGACGGACGCCGTTATAAAGTGATAATATTTATACTGAATTAGTGATGGTCACAATATTTTCATGGACTTTTATAAAGTGTTGCGTTACTGAGTAAACCGTGGCCTCTGGGCATCGGGTGGGTGGTTCACACGTTAGGCCACCGTACAGTGAACAAATGTGTTTGATTGAAAGGCGAGAAGCAACAATTTGTCCTTTAAACATGACGTTAACAGCAAGGTTATCTCCTCAAAGTAAGTTTTTAGTTAACAACTACAATATACCGACAACTCTCGTTGGCTTGTTCAATTTTAGTGAAAATTTGGTTATTTGTCTGTTGTTTGTTTGAATAATAAGATCCAATTTTCTAGATAGAAGTGAATAAATATATAAAACAAATACTCTATAATAAATTAATAATTTATATTATCTACAAATTTATATAAAGTGATCCTTCTAGATAAAGAAGGTGTTTTAAAATAACTTAGCAATCTTTTATGAATAAAGTACATGCTTAGTGCATCTGTAACAGTCACCAGTCATTGATTAAGTATTAACAATTAGTAGATAATGTCAATAAATAGATAAATAAGTAGAACGGAGGGAATTAACTCTCTAATCTCCTTAGTTCATTGTTATGGACTTGAAAAGAGCTATTAAAACCAAAATTGTTCGTAGTCTATATGAGTATGTACCTATGCATTAACTGAGTACATTAAGTAAAAATAAAAAACAAATTTTAACAATTAGCAATTTTAATAGAAAGCAATAGTACAAATTTTTCACAAAAAAGAAGTCAATAGACTCAGAAAGTTTCTTTCATGGGTTCATATAAAATTTCATGTGGCATATCTATATATATCATAGTCTAACAATATTGTATGATAATAATTTAGCAGAATTTATAACATTTCTTGAGTTATTTGATGAAAATCTTCAATAGGTTATAATATAACATTGAAATTAAGACTGCAATTTTTTATGGGACAACCTTTTTTGATTATCTGTGCTTGAACAAATACTTTTATGAAACAAATTTCCTATTTTTTTTTTTTGTATAGGTTAAGGTCAACATGGTATTTTTTTTATATATGTATTTATAAAAACATTACACAACATTTAAAATTTAATTGCCATACAGATAATTTAGTCTCTTGTTGAAGAATGAAATTATTACTAATGATTTAATCAAATGTCATTGATATCAGTGTTTAGTCATTGAATGTAATCAGCTAGATCATTATCATTTGTTCATTGACCTCGTCATATTTCTATTACGTGTTAATGCCTTCATAGATTATTAGGTCATAGGTAAAGCTGCAAAACCTCATTTTGTAACCACAGCAAATCCATGAAAATAAACCCTTAGTTATAAACCATAAAATAAATGTAACGCCATTTTAACCAATTTTTTCTATCTTTCCAGATGCTTGTGTAGAAGTAGGGGTGCCACTAGGCAGCTGGTCAGCTGGAGTAGCATGCTGTCCCAATTGCAGGCACGAACTGAGGGTCTCACTCACCCCAAGTGCTGGCAAATGCACTGGCCCACACACCCCTTCACCATTCACGTTCCAGCCTACATTCTTGCCCCAAACCCCAATATATGCCACACCATCAACAACCCTAATACAGTCACCATACAACGATGAGTTGAAAAGGCTAGCAGACACCCTGAGGGCTTTACGGCTCTCGGGCTGGTATTATGGCAGTTTGGATTGGCAGGTCAGTATTTTATTACAACGCCATCTGTTTGAGTTTGTGTGAACTAATATAAATCCAAGCATTCTGTTTACATTTTGATTTAAATGGTTCTGGAACTAGTATATAGGTAGCGCTGTTTAGCATATCCTATTTTTAGAATTATATTGTTTGAATAATTTGTTTAGGTAATTATAATAATTCTAATTTTGAATTAAATATTTTGATATTGTTACATGACAGCATAATGTTGAAAAGTTTTTTTAAAAGATCTTTACTCCCATCCTTTGTGTGAAATTCATTCTTAAAGCTTCTTATAATGTATTAATTTTCTTTTTAATTACTTACAGGCAGCGAGAACACTCCTGAAGGACGCGAGCGTCGGGGCCTTCGTCATCAGAGACTCCGGCGATAGGAACTTCATATTTTCACTATCAGTGCAGACTGAACGAGGCCCCACTTCAGTGAGGCTGCATTACGAAGAAGGATTCTTTAGGTAAATACTCTTGTATATTCTTGAAGACGTAGGCAGCGCTCTCGTGTTGCGGTTCCATTTAATGTTTTCGATACAACAAAGCCAGGAGTTGTTGAAGATGACGGCTCCTATCGCGTCCTGTTCCCACGACCCATAGGAGCTTATTCCTAGAACTAAAACAGCCTATATGTTAATCTAGGCTCAATCTATCTGTATACCAAACTGCTTCCAAATCTGTTAAGCTGCTTTTGTGTTAACGAGGGACAAATTTCATCTATAATATTGATAATAATAATGGGACACCATTACCAAAACCTTTAATAAATTAGTCGTAGACGCGGCACGGCTACATATACGTGACATTTTACCGTGACCGTGTCAGAAGTGCGTGTCTGTCGCGTTTTCTGCTACGTTAAAAGCTGATCTTAAATAAAACTATCGATGGTCTGGTGGCCGTGTCAGCACAACTCTAGTTTGTGTGCCCAAACTCATCGCCATGTCTTGATGCCCACGTTGTCCGGTCCGCTGTTCATCACACAAATCTGGCCGCACCTTTACTTGTGTAATGAAAACAAAGCAAACGTAAAAATAATTTCGATTCCGGTCAAGCGGTAAGCAGAACGGATTTCTATAAAAACTGTGACAAAACCTACTTAATTCTATTTAGAGATTGAGGAAAACCGCGAAAAATTTTGAGTCAATATTCAACGGTAGCTGGCAACACCCGAATTACTCCGAACTTGTGGCGTAACGCTTGTAACACTGACGTAATAATACAATGTTAGAATACAAGGATATACTTTTGTATTAGTCATTTATTCAATAGGTATTATCAAATGTAGTTGTGACTTTAAATCAACAGCATTACCTCAGCGGTGAGCCCGGTTGCGACGCTTTCAACTTAGGGTCTAGGGCTAATCCTCCTCGTTTGGTAATGGTTTATAAAACTTTTAAGGGAGTGACTGCCGTCTCCCAAACACAGGAGGAAAACTTGCGCCTAAGCCTTTTCCATTAGTTAACAGGTGTGCCAGTAGGTGATTGGCTTACAAGACCCTGGGGCGCTATACCAGTGACACAGGGTTATGTTTTCAAAAAGGAAGCCGGTTGAAATAACTTTCCTCGTCATGGGTCCTGATTCTACAAATTGTCCACCATTGAGAAAGTACGGACTTTACGAAAAATGCCATTGAATTTAGGCTTCTGTTGTACTGTTAAAGTCGAAAATTGAAAGACATCTTGTAGAACGATAAAATGAACTCCTTTTTGTTTAATTTTAAACTTGAAGTCTGTGTTGATAAAGTCGAAAATTCATTGGCAATTTTTGTGAGCCCTATCCACAGTTTTATTCAAACTCCTTTAATACTAAGCTATAACATGTTTATTCTTTGTTCCAGGTTGGACTGTGACCGACCTCTAGCGAGGTACATGCCTCGGTTTCGTTGCGTAGTCGAACTCATATTTCACTACACACGCGTCGGAGAACGAAGCGCCGCCGGCACCGTATGGGTAGACCGCGAAGGCTGTCCACACTCCCCTGTACTCCTCAAGACCCCCCTGAGACAAAGTCCACCGTCTCTCCTCCATAGCGCGCGGCTTGCCGTCCACAGGACATTGGACTCGAACCCACTATCCCCTAAACTATGGTCCGCGCCCAAACACAGGCTCCTACCTCTACCTTCCACTTTAATAGATTATTTGGGTGAATATCCTTACTCAATCTAACGCTCAGAACTTTGTATAGTAATTATTTATTTAGTTTAATCCCGAGCGATGCCTAGTGATGATATAATTGTTTAGTAGAAATGTTTGCGAATGATATACGCTCTTACTGTTTAATGAAATTTTGAAACAGTATGCTAACTTTTCTTATGAATTTGTATAGGAGAATTTCTAATATCCAGGAGGGTTCAAATCCCTTGGATATTAACTTTTTCTTAATTAAATTTATAAGAAACGTTTTCTACTATAGTCGCATCCCTACGAATGGATGGTAAGAGGTCAGAAACTATTAAGGAATTTAAAATCAATAGGAGATGTTATAACCTCATTAGACAATTTTATCAAAAAATAGAATTCGAATTTCAAATAAAATAATTGAGAATTTAAAAAAAACCTGAAACTGAAATTGACAATGACGTCACAATATTGATGTGATTAATTATAACTTTGAAAATAGAACAAGCCATGTTGATCATCTTTACATTGTAAAAACGTGAGACATTTCCTATTGATTTAAGTTTATGGACCGAATAGTTTCCTGAGGTGGACTTGGTGTTTGCATTATCATAATATCATAATCTTATTTGTACAAATTAATATGCAACTTAATATATCTAGTACAGGATGCTAGAGAGGGCCGGATCCTTAAAATATCGAACTAACAAATTATAATTTATAAATAGTTGAATTAATAATTATTAATTATTGTATTAATTTGTAAGTATTGAATATGGGACTCAACTATGGTATTTAGTGAAATGTTTTTGAGCAGATTATTATTTTTTATTAAACCAATTGGAATATAACTCAAGACTGATTCCTTGAATGTTTTCTTCGTATAAATAAACGCCTGTATACTTTTCTGTTAAATGTACGTAACTGATTATATTAGCAAATATCTAGCATCTAACGTAGACGGACTGCGAAGTCTTAGTGAAGGTCGGCAATTTGCAGTTGTAAATATTAGCCTAGTTGACTATACGCATAAACCGTTCCATTCTACGTTTAATATTAGATATTTGTAATGCATTTCTCGTCTGTGGTATTTTCTCTTTTTCACAAATTCTGATGTTACACCTTCCAAATCCATACGATGGTTGAAACGCAAAAGGGTGCAAAACTTTAAACTGGGTTTTTCGTGAAGTTTTGTAAATAATGTTTTTGTATTCAAAGAAAAAAATATTCCAAACCAAAATAATATATGCATGTGATTTTATAGTATACTATTTACCCTATAGCTTCTCAACTTTCGTGCGATTCCCAAAGTAATAGATGTAACATCAAAATGTGAGAAAGAGTTATATACCCTGAACCCTTGCTGATATTACTATTATAGCTAATTATTCACTAAAGCCTAATCTTGTCCATCGTCTTAAGAAGTCATCACATTATGTAATAGAGCTATATTTTATTTATTTATTTCTCGGTTAAGGTATAAGATTTGATTTGAAATCAAACATTAATTCTTCTTTGTTCCTAAAACGGTTGATTATATAACTGCCTACGCCACTATACCTGTATCTCACTCCTATAGACCATAGCAATAAAGTGCCATCATCTTAGACAACCATACCTACATTCTGCATACTTCATTTAATAGAAGTTTTGAGGCTGAACATGTAAATATTCTTGTTTTTGTTTTCTATTTATTTTCTTATTGTAAGTATTGAAAAATTGGAATATATAAATGATTGGTGTACCATTTAATGGTTCGGTGTATCATAAACTGTTGTTACACCATGTATACATCATAATATGTATATCTTTCGGTTGCCATCACACCAAACATACATATTATGTATGTTTGGTGTGATGGCAACCGAAAGATGTGTCTGACTGGTTTCATGGACAATATTCGCGGTGAGAGTGACTTTCGTCTTGAGTGACATTCACGATGAGTGTGATATTCACCGTGAGTGACTTCACGATGAGTGTGATATTCACCATGAGTATGATATTCACCGTGAGTGTGACATTCACCGTGAGTGACATTCACGATGAGTGTGATATTCACCATGCGTGACATTCACGATGAGTGTGACATTCATCATGAGTGTGACATTCACTGTGAGTGATATTCACCATGAGTGTGACATTCACATGTTACGTTACGTACCGAAAATCCATGTACCAGTACATGGAGCTGTTCACTGCTCGCTCAGTAATAATTATATCATATTACGCTCCGTAACGCCAGTCATTACACACTTTAACATATCTTATTTACGCGGAATCAAAAACATTTTTTTTTTCGAGTAATATAAGCAAATGTAGTGTACGGTGGAAGGTTCGGCTAGTGAGGTTCACTTATATAATATAGGTCCTATATGTACCTTGGATAATCTCAATTAGTGTAATTTAGGCTTCACATTCTATGTATAAATATGTTTTATAGGTATTTAAATTATCATGATCACTATTATTGGTATTGGATTAACGAGACCATGATGCTTGTAACAGTGCCGAAATATCAGATACAACAGGAAATATTCCGTTAATTCTATTACTAAAAAATGTTTTATTAGCAAAATAAATGTATTATTATTTAATTTACTGAACGTTAATGAGCCTCAAAATTATTATAATATATAGTAAAGTTGTCTATAGTCTCGTGTTGAGTATAACCAGTCGTTTACTTTGAAAGGGAGTTATTTTTATACCATTTTGTAAAGGGAAAACACCAATTAAATAAGTGTGACATAATAGAAAATACTTGTGTTTAAACGTTTGTAGACATGTATTGAAAGAACTGCAAATAATTTATATAGAAAAAACAAAATATACATTCTGCCTATAATATTGTATTTCATTTCTGATGGAGCCTTGCGACAACATTACATTGCAAGAATTTCTCTTGATTTCTTCCAAATCCCATCATCGGATCCTGATCCCGGGTATGAAGAGGTATCCTCTTTCCAGCAAAAAAAAAGAATCGTAAAAATTCATTCAAATTTGGCGGGTGTAATCATGTAACTAAAACAAAATACAGGCTGAATTGTATTTAGTCGGAAGTCGGGATCTATGGTCGGGATATTAAACGAAAATCATAAATTATCTCGATTATCTGGCAACCTAGGGTTGCCACCACCACCAAAAAGTCATAAATAAGTTTTCTGCGCGCATCTATATTGTGAAAGAATTGTTCAAGAAAGTCATGATTTTTTTTGAGCCACCCTCAATAAATTTTTGATAAGGTTTACGGTTAACCTCGCAAAACATTTAACATGTCAGTTAATTTAAGTAAGTGAAAACAGGTACATTCTTTTATTTTAATAAAAAAAAAATTATGAACATACACGAAAAACATATACAAAACAAGGAATTGACAGCTTACTTCTTCACAGTTTGCCAGCGGTTCAGTGTGGTAAGTGCAAGGAAAAATATTAATAGTCCTGTACTTTAACTTTATACAATACCTAAGTTATATGCCCCATTACTTCTTGAGCATACCGAACAAGTAGGTACGGATTAGGTGCCTAAGTAGATCTTGGGCGTTTATGGTAGTGAGACAAAGAGATAAGGTTCAATCTAGCAATAATTATGCTGCTTTTAGGTATCTATGAGGCGGCAAGCGGCAATGGCGTTAGTGTTGTAAAATGTAAAAATCCAGTGAGTCTTTCCTTTGCCGTATACCCACCATTTATGTCTTGGAATGCCCTACCAGCTCACAGGTTTCCTGCTTCCTATAGTCCCGGGTCCTTTATGCGGAGCGTGAAAAAGCATCTGATGAGGCCGTCAAGCTTAGCTGATGATCCTCTTTGTCCTTGAGTCTGGAGACTTTGCCTACAGCTTACCATCAGGTGAGAAGAAGTCAAGTTGATGAGTCGTAGATAAAAAAATACTAAGAAAACCAATGTTCATATTTGGTAGGTTTAAGTAATTTACTGAACTGTAATAAGTTCTGACATGTCTAACTTTAACAATTACTTAATCTAAGGGTTTAACTTACGGAATAAAATATACTTAATAATTTCTATTTACTTCATCGTTATGTAGTTTATATTATACCTTCAAGATCTATGGGCTTAACCCATTGATTTAGAAAGGTCGGCCAAAAATGTATTGTTTTAAGACTCTGGCAGCACTGTCGAATAGGACAAAATAAACTGCATCTGTCAGGGACAGTGTTACCAACGTAGGTGATTTTTCGCCATTTAGGTTACTCCATGGGTTACTAGGAATCAGAATTGGCGTCAAAAACTCTGGTCGCCTGTTAGGCTACTTCCGGGAGTTCTGGGATGAGGTATATAAATAAATCGAATATACCTAAGAATACGTTTAGTACAATATTTTACATAAATGAGTATGTGCATATATATCATAGGTACAATTTGATTTTGTGCTGACTAAATACTCAGTACAAAATCAAATTGTGTCAGAAATGCCGACTATTTTTCGAATCTATACAGCTTCTCTCTTCTGAGTGCGATTATTGTGTTATGTCACCTACTTGTTTTGTATATATTAACTTTTTATGTGCATATATGGAAAATTAAAAAGGACAATTAAACACTGTAAGCAGACGACGAATCAGAATCATCTTAATCGTTGATTTGTTCATTAAGTTTCAATCTAATAACATAACTGATTACCTATGTCATTTAAGTATTTAGGGAAAAAAGTGTAAGTATAAGTATAAAGTATAAAAGTTTTTTATTCCAAAGTTACAATCTAATGAACACATTACAATACAATTTCTTGATAGTTTAACAACATAGTTTAATGAAGTCCGGTACAGTGTTGTAATACAGATACTAATTATTAGATAAATTAATTAATTAACGAAAGTGCCTATTTTATTTTATTAATATTGATATTCTGGCGTTTTACTTTTAAGTACTTACCATTGATATAATGTTGATGTTCGGCTATATTAGGCTATTTTATTTATGTATGAGAAACGGCGATATTAGGTCAAGCGGTGTTGGCAACACCCCTGACTCAGGGAAGGACGGGGAATTAGGGGAGGAAGAGACAGGGAGGGAAGGGAACATTTAGTACGAATTTTATTCCGGCCTATTGTTTATTGATTATTTTGTTTGAGTCTTATAATAAATGAAGACAATGTGATAAGTATTGTGTTCTTACGCCATGTCAGCTAATGGGAACGGTGGTGAATATGCACCGCTAAAACAAATTCTCTCCGATTCGGATTCCGACGATGAACTGAAGCTCGAAGATGCACACATCAAAACTTCAGATAGTTGTAATAACCTAGACTTCAATAGCGGTCTTCAGTCATCTAAAAACTACAGTATAAGCGACATGGACGAGTTTAACACCAACGTAAATACTGTTGAGAGTACAATGGATAATGTCAGCTTTCTTCAGTCGGATATATCGAATAAGATGTCATTTCCTCGCCGGTGCGCCTTCATTGCCTCAATACTCTTGTGCGTATTCACCGTAGTGATATTTCTTTGGGGTATTCCGTGCTCGGACGTCGGGAGCTGCGCTAGTGAGTTCTTTGATAGAACTATGAGTTGGGAACACCCGTATAATGAAATGGAGCTATCAGGCGCCGTCCAAGTGGTCGATGGAGCTTTACCAAATACCAAAAACTTGATATTCATATACAGAGGTAATCACATGCGACAGCAAACTACAACCAGCTATGATAATATAAATGGTGTTATCTTAATAGTTGGGAATACTGGGAAGGTGGGTTGGTTCACAAAGGAGAGTAGAATACCAACTGAAATTAACTGTCATCTTCTGGATGTTAATAGGGATAGACAGAAAGATTGTATAGTTTCTGGTACCGATGGCCTATTAGCTGCCTTAGATTCAATTTCGGGAACTTATTATTGGCATATTCACAAACAAGGCAAGGTCTTCAATATTGCACTAATTGACTTTCCTGTTCTAATAAAAGATATGAACGACGATAGAGTGAGTGAACTCCTGACAGTTGCCACCGTGTACCCTAGCACACATCACAACACATTGATAATGGTTTCTGGTGCAACAGGAAATATCATGGCTGATCCTATACCAATAGATGATTGCTTGTCAGTAGAACAGCTCTCTGTAACAGATACAATCACGTATATATGCAAAAACGATGTCACTAAAGCTGTAAGAAGCATATCTTATTCGGTATTGAAAAAATTGTTGAAAAGGGAACAACCGACTCCCCATATTCAGTCGACGTCAACACCAAAGAAAATGAACAATAGTATGAAGAAAAATCCTGAAAGAACTAGAGAGATATTTGTTAACGGGCGTGGGAAATTAGAAGTAGTCAATGTGGGTGAGTGCCCTAAGACTTGCCGGGTATCTCTGTCATTAATCTTAGAGAAGAACGGTACAAGCAACGTTACTTGGGAGTATACAGGTTACAATGTTTACGCAATGAGGCCTAGTTCGTTTGCTTTTGCAAACTCTATGCGTGGGTTCGTGCTAAAATTATGACAGTGGAATAGTGCACACTTGGCAAAGGGTGCACAGAAGATTGATGAAATCAAATATAACATTCAGAATGAAAGTCCAAAGAATTTAAATGATATGTTTTACCGTTCCAATATTGATGTCGCTTCTATATCAGCATTCATAAAATATCCCAACTTTACAGTACATGATATTTCTGAGAGAATAGTTCTGGTGGTGTTTGATAAGTTGACGGGCTACAGTATAAACATCAGTCAGACGGACATGGTCCAAATATGTGTTAGAGGTCCTATTGAAAGTCAAACCCCCGTGCCACAGTGTCAACCAGACTTGGATTACCAAGAAAAATCTATGATGATTGCGGATTTAGATGGAGATTCGTCACATGAAGTGATATCATATTATAGCACATTTGTTGCACCAGAGCAGTACTCAGCAAAAAATCCTAGTCTTGATAATTGGAAGTTAACATCTCTAGTTAGAGTGATTCGTTTGGAGTCACAATTACCAAATCTGTTTACTAATACCTAAATCATTATAATCTCATTGTAATCTGCTATTGTGGTTTAGATTTGCCAAATTTTAAGCCTATTCACTGTAGTTGGCTTGTGTATAGCATAAGGTCAATGGCTTCTGAGTATACTAGACAAGTTGTTTAGAACAAAAAACAGTACAGTCAACAAAAGAGAAATGCGGTACCACATTATATGAAAAATTGGTAACATATCTCCTATGTCGACTGTAGATGTGGAAATGAATTGTGAATTTGAAATGGAACACAGAAACCAGATAAACAATTTAATGAATTTAGACATCATGAATTGAATTGGATTCATATCTAGATGTATATTATTATACTTTTCTGTTCCCCGTGCGGAAATCCTCACGGAAATACCCTCGCCGAAGCAGCACGGCCGTCTCGGGTCATCAGTTACCGAGGATGAGGCAGCTTATGGCATACCCATCACGGATTTCATCTAAAATTATACTGTTAAAAACGTTCGTGGTCAGATTGTGGTCTTGAATCATCACATCGTTTTTTTTGTTCTGTACAGCTAGTCTAGTAGTATATTTGAAGTCATTGCATAAGATATCTAGTCATTTAAAATGCGAATGCCATTTTGTCAGAATATTTTACAAAAATCAATTCTCTGACAAAATGGAAAGCAATCATAATCATAATGTATTTAAACCATTTACGCATGTAGTTATAAAATCGTTTTTGCCTGGAGTGTTCAATGTTTAATATACCATTTATTATAAAAATATATGTATCTTATATTATTATGAATGTAAGGACTCATTTTTCTAGGTTTAAATGTAGACAGTATTGTATTGTAAGTGAATGTGTACCAAATAGATCTTTTGTGATTAATATAATCTATCATATTGAGTTGGATGGAAGCCAGTCAACCTTTGTGGCGTGGCGGTAGTGAACGCGACTGTTACGCATGAGGCGTAGGTTTGATCTCAGTGCAAATATTTGTATGCATGACTATTTGCATTGGTCTGGTCGTGCCTCGGTGAGCACGTTAAGCCGTCGGTCCCGGTTGTCATACGAACAACCACAGCGGTTACGGGTAGTTGAAACCCTAAAAAGTTCAAAAAACCAGTCTAACTACAGTACTTGGATACCGCCTACAGGTTGTGGAGGCTAGATGGTAGTCGCTTCACGGAAAATATCGAAGTTCAGCCACAACGTTGACTGGAAAAAACCATGTCGGAGGTGACAGCTTCGGATAGGACCGGGATTACGGAAAGGACGATCATGATTGAATTCAATGGGAGCCCCTATTAGTAAAGTTTCTCAAGGTAGAGCTAGTAAAATGGATACATTTCTCATTGTATACTTACCATCCGCTTAAATTAAAAAAACTAAAAGAAAAAAAGGAGTCATGGTCAGTGGTTAAAATGTCGGTCTTCGATCGAGAGTTCTCAGGTTCAAATTGCCAATGTGCCCCCCTCCTATTACAAACAATTTAGCTTAGCTTGGGGGTTAGGGAAATATTGGTAATTTAGGTTACTACTTAGTATTATATTTCAAATTCAAAAAACAAGTTTTATACTAAAAATTTTCAATACTTGTCTCAAACACAATTTGTTTTTTATATAATGTACACTCAGACTAAAATAAAATAGACAGAACGTATAGAACTGGCGAGTGAAGCCACTTAAAGTAAAACAAACGAAGCATGGGGCGATGACAGTGCGAGCGAAATACTTCTATTTACGCTGGTCATAACTTTATGACCAGCGTAAATAGAGCAAAAATCATTACCTCGATACAAAAATTAAAATTCCATAATATGCACTTTTTATCAATTTATCAGAAATATTACCCGGTAAAACTTATTAGCCGGTTATTTCTGATAAGTTGATAAGTTTATAAAATACGTTTCGCGGTAAATGTACCTACTGTCACTTTCTTACACATAGGATTTGTGTAAAGATATGTATGTCACTCCTTCACTTTGTCCCTCCTAAGTATACCTACTATGTACTAATAACTTTTTTTCTCGAGTATTAACGATACACAGGTTAATTCTGTACCTTCTATCTTATTCTTTTAGTCTGAGAATGTACAATAGACTTGTATTTCACAAATGTGTAAAACAAGTAGTATCTAATTAGAGATTATTTAAAAAATAGAAACAACTTTTGTATGTATTGAACAGAATGTGAAGAAGCTGTCTTCAAACCCATATTGACTGGCGTAGTTTGATCTGAAACGGCACAATTTGTTTTTGTGGTTTATAATATAGGTCTAGTCTATTTATTTATATGAAATACGCGGTGTAAGTGCCTTAAGATGGGGGCTGTGGGTCGATTCTGTTGCGTCGGTTAGTGTTTATAGTGAATAAATCTTTTGAAGTATTTGCAATCTTTCTATTTTCCTGTGTTGTGTAGTTATTTCTGCTATGAAATTCTCAGTAGCAGTTTGGAGTCGGGTCAATAGGGCCGCGTCTCTTAGCGTTTGAAAAGGCAATTAGCGAAATTTCGATGTGCTGTTAATATGAAGTGGAAAGAATTGTGGAATGTATGTCAGTCATATCAGGTGGCCACTGGGAATTTTATATCAGGTGGCCACTGGGAATTTTATCTATGTTGGCAATAGCGTTGGCGATTACATATACATAACGATCATAATTCCAATATTGACTTACAAATCAAACGAATATTTTTTAAAAAAGCTTTTATTCAATACAAAAAATCATACAACAGCTAATAGGTATCTTTAGCTAACAAACTTAAAAATAGTGATTTCTCTTAACAATAATATCACTTAGGTACATAGGAATTTATCTCTTCATTTTCTATCCATTTAATCTATAACAAGTAAAACGGACAGACAGATCTATGGTCATTAACAACAGATATATTTTTTTAGTGTGTCAACATTACTCCTAAGCTTAATATCATAGCTTGCTTTCACTTTATTCACGTATTATGTATACATTTAAAAATATAAAAGACTAACTGTTGCCCGCGGCTCCGCTCGCGTTGATTTCGGTTATCACACATTGAAATATATCCCATGTTACTCAAGATAAATGTAACTTTCCAATGGTGAAATACTTATTTGAAATCGGCACAGCAGTTTTTGAGATTATTCATTACAAAACATACACACACACACACAAAAATACAAATTTTTCCTTTTTATAATATTAGTGTAGATAAATGTCATCGTTGCATATCGTGGTGAATTGTCTAATTTACCCACTCGTCATGGTCAATTTTATGGCTTCAAATATTTTCCTGCTTTCTCTATGTAATCGTTACGAGATAGCGACCAAATTATTTCTGAACCCCAAGTCTAGGTACTAATTGTTGCTTTGTCAAAGCACTCTGATTCTCTGATAAAGCTTCCATTGAATTTCCTTTATCATCATAGACTTAACTTAATTAAATTAAAAATAGTAAATTAAATCGTTCTATTCTCTTTATACGACGCTATTTAATTTTAAACTTTGACAGCATAGAGAAGTAGTCTAAAAATATATCATGTTTGTTGTAATCTCAGTGATTTTACAAGAAACCCTCGCGGACTTCGGCGGGGGTATTCGTGGAGATTTCCGCACGGGGGAAAAGTGATTTTACAATTATGCTACCTCGTAACGATACACGTCGAGACTAACACTTTTCATACTATATTGCTCGCTATTAAACGCATACCGATGCATGTTTGTTACAGTTTACTAATTGGTTCGGGAAAAAGAGTGAGAATTTCTTCGTTTTGCAAAGCGTTGTCTCTAGCATTGTCTACAACTAGTTACCTTTATAGAATAGTTGAGACCTGCATTTCAGTTCCATTATTTTATAAACACATTAGGTTTTACCCACTCTATGAAGGTACTAAGCGGTTTTTGGTATGTATTATAGAGAACGCGCTTAAAAAAGGATGGTCTTCTTGCCAACGGGAAAATCAAATACTGTATAATTATTTATATATATCATTACAAAGTAATACTGACCTAGTACAAGATCTCAATGTATTATTACTAATATATTTAAAGTGTATAAAAATCATATAAGCTCTAACGAGTTGGAGGGGACGTAGTAACCCATCCTGAAGAGATAAACCTAAGCTCAGGCCCTCTCCGTGAGTAGTGGCGCTGCCGTGAAACAAGTTGCTACACCACAAAGCCAACTAATTCTCGTCTTGGTAGCAAATGTATATCTATGAATGAGCCTAGCTTATACAAAGATGTTGAAGTATGTTGGCAGGTAATATAAATTAAATAAACTTGAAGAATTAAGGTAATCTTTGTACTATTTCGGGGCCCGTATAGCTTTCACAGCACTTTAAATGTCGTCAGTAGCAGCGTTCGGAGGCAAAAGCAGTGACATCTATGGTACTACTATACAGGCTGTTAAGAAAAAAAAACAACGATGGCAGTTTAAAATCGATCTTGTCTCTCTGATAATCCATCTCTGAACACGGGGTAACAGAATCTGAGTTCTGGCCGGAGTCTTTACGTTTCGAACCCGTGTGATTGAAAACAAATTTTATTATTTTTATGTTTGACGTTTTGTATGTCGTTTTAATTCGAATCGAATATTTTTGGTGATCAAACAGCGGTATTAAATATATCAGAATGTACGCAAAAACCACACCATCATTTGCGAGTTGCAGAAATCAGCCCGTCATACTAACCATAGATCAGATTTTTTTTTCCATACAGCCGTAGTACATTGGTGTCATTGGTGTCATTGGATAAAAGTTATAGAATTACTTTTTTAATAAAAATCATTCCGTCTAGGTAATGATCCCTGTGTCGCTAGGGACTTTACAAACATAAAATACATGGACATAAAGAACACCTACTCGGAATATTAGCGATCACAGAAATATCTGTACGGGAATCGAATCCACAACACTCGGCGCAGTGGAGTGAGAGAATCAATTGGAGTGACAAAAGTCGAGTATTCTTAGAGGTAAGTCCGCCAAAGAGGAGTGAAGTGGGGCTTATAACTAGTATAATACTTGGTTTGTCGCGTACACAGGCTCTGGTTTGACATCGGCTATCGCATTTCGGGGTCCCGGCGAATTGGAAATTATAGTCATTTGTTTAGGTACTTAAAAAAAACGAAACTTATCGTGTCTTTTTAATATTTTTGTTTAAAAATTTAGTATAAAAATACTTTTCTACTTAGTAACGCATTATGAAGACTAAAAACCCGAGTCGAACCATTGGTTAATCAGTTAATTAGCCTAGTTTATTTATTTAACATGTATTTTTTATAAAGTTGCCACAAGATTGTTTACCTTTTTTTAAGTACCTAAACAAATGGAGTATAGGGATGCATATTATGATACGATTCAGATTGGAAAAAGGGAATGCTTAGACGGGGCTCGAATGGTACGTGACGTGGAAGCAAAGACTTATAGGACATAGCCCAGTTGCTCAGTGATCAGAGTATTCCCTCTGTCAAGGGATTGGCTGCGAGTTCGAGTCCCATCTAAACATGCACTTTTTCCGATCTCTGGAATTTTTTAAATCGATTAATTTCTTTCTAATGAATCGATTTAACAGTACCACCCTCGTATCATTCAGATAGTATTTTAATGTGTACAATTTATGCATAATAATGTAATCAGTATCATAATTATTTAATTAAATGAAACAAAATAGATAACAGACTTGCCGACAGATTGTCGAAGCGGAATTATATACTTATAATACTGGGCCCACACAAGATGTTGGGGCCCAACGAGTCAATTTCGCCTGCCAACTTGTTTGTATACACGGCCAACAAAATAAGTAGGTACTCAGTTACTTATTCATTCTCTGAACCTTTTCCTAACTCAGTTGGGGTCGGCTTTCCATTTTGACTGTGATGCGGCTGAACTTCGATATTTTCCAGGAAGCGACTACCATCTGACCTCCACAACCAATAGTCCAATGACCAATGGCGATATCGAAGTTCCAAGTTAGTTATATGAGTATAATAAAAGTGTATTACTTTTTTCTTCAGCCATGTTTACACCTACAGATTGTCGGACATGGTTCAAGGGCAGGCTTTCACATCAAGCTTGGGGATCAGCCAGCAAAATAAATCAAATAATGGAGTAATAGAAGACCGCAGACTAGGGTCTCGATTCTACTAATTGTCAACCATTGCCAAACCGCTGAGATAACAAAAATGCCATTTAAATTTGGAACTCGCTGTTCCACAATTAAAATTCAAAATTAAACGGCATTGTGTTGAGTGAATGCAACGATGTAATGAACTCTTTTTCACTTAATTTTGAACTTTAGGATGTGAATAAAGTAGAATATTCCAGAGCAGTTTTTTTATTTTCAGTCATGTGACTATGGTTAATAAGGTTAACAATTAGTAGCCCGATCCTACTACGAAACAAACCGCTGAAATTACGAAAACAACCATTAAATTTTACGCTTTATGATCATAGATTGAAAGATCAAAAGTAAAAGAAAAAGAGTTCATTACATCGTTGCATTCACTTTACACGATGCCATTTTATTTTAAACTTTAGTAGCATACCAGTAAAATCAAAATTTCTATGGCATTTTTTAATCTCAGCGGTTTGACAATTGTTGACTATTAGTAGAATCGGGTTCATAATCATCATCATTTCAGCCACAAGACGTCCACTGCTGAACATAGGCCTCCCCCATCGACCTCCAATCCGACCGGTTGGAGGCGGTCTGCATCCAATGGGTACCCGCGACTTTGACTATGTCGTCCGCCCATCTCGCAGGAGGCCGTCCCACGCTTCGTCTACCGGTACGCGGTCTCCATTCAAGAACCTTTTGGCTCCAACGGCCATCTGTTCTTCTTGCTACGTGCCCCGCCCATTGCCACTTCAGCTTGCTAACCCTGTAGGCTATGTCGACCACTTTCGTTCGTCTGCGGATCTCCTCAATTCTAATTCGATCTAGCAGAGAGATTCCGAGCATAGCCCTTTCCATAGCTCGCTGTGCGACCTTGAGCTTTCTTATGAGGCCCATAGTGAGGGTCCACGTCTCGGCGCCATAGGTCATCACTGGCAACACGCACTGATTAAAGACTTTGGGACTTTGGGTTCATAATGCAGGCTTTGAATGCATCCGGGATTGGAAATCGTATAATAAATATATAATAGCGATAGATAATAATATTTGAATTATTATTAATGTATTTAACAATATAAAATACATGTCATTTGAAATATATAGTTTTGTATACCTTTAGGTAAATTATACTACTTATAAGACAAGTACACGGGCCTTACCACTATCTCTTAAAAGTATGTAATTATTTCAATCTTACTTTACTTCCATAGTGTGATGCGGGCTCGGACCGATGACGTCCATCGATATGTGTGTACTGTATCTTTTAAGACAAGTGTATATTATAACAAACTAGCTGACCCGCGCGACTTCGTCTGCGTCACCCCGTTTTTGCAACATTTTTCATTTCTGCTCCGCACCTGTTAGTCGTAGCATGATGTTATATACATATAAACCTTCCTCTTTAACCATTCTATCTAATGAAACAACCGCATCAAAATCCGTTGCGTAGTTCTAAAGATTTAAGCATACAAAGGGACAAGAAAAATAGGGACAGAAAACGCGACTTTATTTTATACTATGTAGTGATAGTGATAGTGATTAAACAAATAAATGTATCCATTACTGTACGTGTTTGCAATGGTGACCCTCGTATTAGGCCACCTTTTTCCGCACCTAGCCTCCCTTTTTGGGCCATTGTGCGATGTGTCCATTACAGTAAGATACTGGTTGGACCCATTTTAACCATATAACACTAGTATCCTGACGGACGCTAACGGTACGAATCTCACTATGAACGTATGTAAAGTAACATTCATTATCTGAACCTGTTCCCAAATCAGTTGGGGTCGGCTCCAGTCCAACTGTGATGCGGCTGAACTTCGATATTTTACGTGAAGCGACTGCCATCTGACTTCCATAACCAATGCTCCAAGGACCAATGGCGATATCGAAGTTACAAGTTAGACTGGTTGGACTTTTGAAGGCTCCCACTACCCGTAACGACTGCCATAGATGTTAGTATGGCAACCGGGACCGACGGCTTAACGTGCTCTCCGAGGCACGTATGTAAAGTAACATTGAAATAATATTACATTTAATAGGTGACGGTAGGGGCCCAGATTCTATTCTAAGAGTAGTAAACTAAAACTAAATCGTGAAATATATGTATTTCTTTATTAGAAATTGCGTTTTTACACTTTGTGTATTTGTGCCCTGCTATTAAACCTCACAGGTACAGTCTTTAGGCTATAGAGTAAAAAAAAATACACCTAATTCGACTTTAGCTGTGTACGGCTCCGACGTTAGGGTTTACTAAAATGCCTAACGTCGGAGCCGTACACCTAGGCCCTGAATCTACTAATTGTCAACCATTCTCATGTAACCATTTTATAATCTCACAGAACATAGAACACTATTTCAATTACTATTATTTAAATTTTAAGTGTATTTGACTAAGCCGAATATTTAATGGCAGTTTTTGTAATCTGACTGGTTTGACAATAGTTAAAAATTATTAGAATCGGGGTACTGGAATATGTGGAAATATGTTATTTGCCGCCTCCGCTGGGCCTCGATAGGCCATAGGCCTACAGCATATTAGTAGTGACGTGCATAGATTTTTTTTCATGAGTGTATGCGGTCCCACCAAAACTCATATGGGTTAAGGTTTTTTTACACTATGGAATGCACGCTCATGCATTATTGCACCATAGTATTTATACTATTAGAATTAGTACATAACTAATTGCGTACTATATTGCGTAAATCGACTCGCGGGCAACTCCAGTTTCAAATGTCGGATATCGCGTTTTCGTTTTTAAAATAGTTGCAGAAACACCGGTTGCTTGGTATACGAGTCGCCAAATAAATGTGCGAAACTCTACTTCCGAAGTTTCGTTTGAGTTGCTTAAAGTAACAAGGGCTTATATGATATGCTATTATATAAAAATATTTTCAATTATATACATACGTATTCATATAATATGTATATGGGTTTTTATACTTATTATTAAATCACATACCGGGTGACTTTTTAGGTCATTTTTGAAACTAAATGTTTTGGGTACAGTTTCGATAGCAAAATAATCTACAAACAAGTATTTATTAAAAAAATAAAATATTTACAATAATTCGAACAAGTGCGGTTCAGTTGTTCGGAATAATGTATGTAGTAATTTTTAAATGTATAATTCCAGACGATTCCTATCAAAACTGTGCCCAAAAGTTACGTTTTAAAATGACTATAAAATCACCCAGTATATACCTAAACGTATATCATTGATATATCGAGGTTTTTCTGGTACCTCAGTAGCCTCGGCTGGGTGCTATGCTAGGGAACCGCGACCTTATGTGTGACTGCGGTGTCGTCCACCATGCTGTACTCTACAATCTCCACCATGTTGATGGCTGCGAGCTGTTCCGCTATACTGTAGCCGTCGTCGTCAATCAGCTCCACTGTAACCTCGTCGTAGTCACGAGCGCTAGAAATATTAATACAGTTATGATGAATATTTGGGTATTTTTTGCACGTTTTACGAAACTATAGCGTGGGGTGATAATAAAGTCTTTCTTTTTTCAAAATCAATGGGTTGGAATCCTGGATTAGTCAGCTGGTTTTTCACTGAAAATCTATTATGGGCGCGATTAGGTACCTAACACTCACCCATAGTTTAACAATTCGCACTAATTTTGAGTTTTCATCAAAGTCGGATCCGATATTCCTTTAGTATTTTTAGTTATTCGTCATAGTTGAGGATTTGACCATTTTCTACCATCAATCAATAAGCCTATCGCAGTTCACTGCTCGACGTAGGTCTCTTCCAATATCGAGAGACTTTAGTCTACCGGTTCCACGCTAGCCAGACGGGTGGGTACACGTTATTATTTCGAGTTTTCCTTCTCTCGCAATGATATCGTCTGCTTATTTTAACGTGTATCGTTTTTTTTTTTTTTTTTTTTTTTTTTTTTTTTTTTTTTTTATCTATGGCACGTCAATTTGACTTCACCTCGCCTGATGTTAAGCTGAAGGCAAAGTCCCATGAAAGAGGGTCACCATTGCAAACACGTTCAGTGCTACAATGGTGGCGCTCAGCTTGACGGCCTCATCAGATGCTTTTTCACGCCCCGCTTAAAGGACCCGGGACTGTAGGAAGAAGGAAACACGTGCGCCGGCAAGGAATTCCAGGACTTAATGGTACGGCAGAGAAAAGACTCACCGAACCGCTTGGTTCTTGATGGAATATTCTGTACCGTATGCGAGTGACACCTAAGCCCTGCACGCGTTGTCCTGTGTAGGAAAGGGGAGGGTGGGATTAGTTGGAAGAGCTCATCAGAACATTCACCATGGTAGAGACGGTAAAATACTGACAAGGACGCAACATCTCTACGCATCTGCAAAGGCTCGAGGGACTCTGTGACCTCGGGACTCCCAATAATGCGGACCGCACGTCGCTGCAACCTGTCGAGAGCATCTAATAAGTACTTTGCGGAGCCATCCCAGAGATGCGAGCAGTATTCCACGCAGGAGCGAATTTGTGTCTTATAAAGAAGACACCGCTGCTCCGGCGTGAAAAAACGTCTCACTCTGTTCAGGACTCCGAGTTTACGCGAAGCTGTTTTGATGATGCTCTCGATATAGTTCTTGTTGTTCAGTTTGCAGCGCACGTCCATACCGAGTATATTGAGGTTATCCTGTAATGGCAGTGGTGTGCTCTGAAGAGTGGGAGGAGGAAGGAAAGGAGATGTCTTTGCTGAAAACGCGCATGCCTGCGTCTTCTTGGCATTGAACTCGACCAGGTTCTCAGATCCCCATTGGGAAACGTGATTGAGGATCCGGTCAAGCCCAGTGACAAGAAGTCGCCTCTTTTCCGCTATATCGGACTGCTTGGCCGCAGAATGTCCGTGGTAGCTCCCGTGTACAGTGCTATCGTCTGCATAGCAGTGGATGCTGCCGGTGGACAGCATGTCATTGATATGCAGAAGAAAGAGAGTGGGTGATAAGACGGACCCCTGCGGCACACCAGCATTTACCTGCAGGAAGCTAGCAACCCAATTGCACAGTCTAAGAGGCAGACCGAAGGCTGGTAGTTTGGAAAGAAGCGATTTGTGCCAGACTCTATCGAACGCTTTGGCGATGTCTAGGCTAATAGCCAGTGACTCACCATGCTTGTCCATAGCCTCACCCCAAAGATGGGTAACATACGCCAGAAGATCACCCGTTGACCGTTTCGGCCTGAAACCATATTGTCGGTCATTAATTAGGGAGTGATCCTCTAGGTGGCGCATGAGCTGTGTGTTGATAAGGTGCTCGAAGACCTTGCACAGCACTGAGGTGACGGCTATGGGCCGATAGTTGGCTGGGTCTGAGCGATCTCCCTTCTTGGGAATCGGCTGTACATTCTCCTCTTTCCACGCCGTCGGCACTGTACCCGAAATGTAGGAAAGTCGGTACAGCCGCGTGAGTATTGGAGACAACTCCGCTGCACATTTTTGAAGAACCACCGCTGGTATACCATCCGGACCACTGGCTTTCCGGACATCGAGTGACTGCAGTACTGCGCGGACATCGCGTTGCCTGATACGAATATCAGGCATTGCGTGGTCACTATTGGGTAGAGTCGGTGGCTGCATACCACAGTCGTCGATTCGGGAGTTGGCCGCAAAGAGATTAACCAGCAAATTTGCTTTCTCTTGCGGCTCATGTGCCAGGGATCCATCAGGGTTACGCAGGGGGGGCAGCGAAGGCTGGCAGAAGTTAGCTTGCACGGCTTTGGCCAGTCGCCAGTAGCCACGGCTGCCCGTGGGATGCGCTACTAGTTCTTGACCAACCCGTGCTATGCGCTGAGCATCTGCTCTGACAAAAGCCCTCTTGCAGACCCTAGTGGCTTTGTTGTACGCTGCCTTAAAGTACCCGATGTTGGAATCGTGCGTAGCGCGCGCCCTTACCCAAGCGCGATACGCAGACTGTTTATGCTGAACAGCCTCTGCGCATTCGCGCCCAAACCAAGGGCGCACTCCGCGGGCACCGGTGACATCAGTGTATGGGATATAGTACTCCATACCCAGACTGATCTCACCGACGACAGCAGTTGCACTATCCGATGGGTCCTTACCTTCAAAGCAGCGCTCAACCCACGGGATGGACGCAAAATAGTCACGCAGTCCATCCCAGTCAGCTGACGAGTAGTGCCAGAGACGCCGTTTTCCCTGCACTGGTCGTGAGGGCGCTATGATAGGCACCTTGGAACAGACCAGACAATGGTCGGAGTTGCCCAAAGCGGCTCGCACCGAGACATTGTACTGGTCTGGGTGGCTCGTCAGCTGAAGGTCTAGCAGGGAGGGTGCTAGGCCCGGCCCCCTTGGTATCCTAGTGACCTCGTGTACCAGTTGGGTCAGGCCGTGAGCCAGAGCAAACGCATGGGCGGCTCTTCCCGCATGGTCTGTTTTGGAGGAGCCCAACCAGATTTCATGGTGGGCGTTAAAGTCCCCCAAAAATACCATTTCAGCGTTTGGAAACCGCTCCTGCGCATCATCTGCCGCCTGACTCAGATATTCAAAGAGTCGGGTTGTCTCGGCATCTCCAGTATGGGAACGGTAAAGGCACACATAGATTTGACTAGTACAGCCATGGTCTACGTGTACCCACAGGACAGAAAAGGATGGGTCCTCAAGGCAGCGCAAACGGCGACAACAAACATCCGCCCTAACAAACACGCATACCCCGGCTTTGGCACGGAAATTTTCCTCTAGAACATAGCCGGGGTAGAGCAGGTAGGTCGTGTCGTCAGGGCGGCATATTTGTGTCTCCGTCAGAAAGAGCATGGCTGGTTTCGCCGTCTCAAGATGTTGGTGGACGGCGTTGAGGTTTGCATGGAGCCCACAGATGTTAGTGGACTCCACCTCAAAAAGCGAGCTAGTGGGAACATGAAGAGCCGCTGTGTTGCCATAATCTCTAATATGCACTGCCATGGTAGAGGGTAAGAGAAGGCGTGAAAAAAGAGGTGATTGTCGTCGCAGCACCGCGTGACAAAGCGCGGGAGATTGGTTTTATCTGTGATTGTGAGGCATGGTGAGAGCCGATGCGCCGAACGGAAGGGCCCCCGTACCCCCCCGAATATGGTCGCCGGGGTCCCGTCCGGTCACCAACCGGCACGACGAACCATATCGGGATTATGCGCGGCCTGGTGAGGCAGCCTCCCAGGGTGGTTAGCCCCAGTTGGGCCCCTGTACTATGCCGCGGGCGGCCAGCGGCACCACCGTTTCTACGGGTCTCCCTGCTCGGCGGGTCGCCCCGCGCCATACCCACCAGACTACGCCAAGACCCACTGGTCCCACTAATGCTGCGACTACCACCACCTCTGCCCGGCTATGCACTTGCTGACCCCTGAACGCAATCCAACCGAGGTTGGATTACTATGGAGGGTTTTCCGAAAATCCGAAATTCCGAAAATCGTCTCTTACACACACACCCTTCGGATGAATTCTTTCACTGTCACTACACGGATCATGGGAGTTTTTTAAATAGTCAACCATCTTCATTGCTGCGAGTGGCGCACGCAGCTATATACAGTGAGTGGGTGGTACGTACACAACGTGCGCGTCGAGCGTCTTGTCCTGCACCATGTCGGCGAGCGCGCGCTTGGCCTGCGCCCACTGCTGCGAGTGGCGCACGCAGCTATATACAGTGAGTGGGCGGTACGTACACAACGTGCGCGTCGAGCGTCTTGTCCTGCACCATGTCGGCGAGCGCGCGCTTGGCCTGCGCCCACTGCTGCGAGTGGCGCACGCAGCTATATACAGTGAGTGGGCGGTACGTACACAACGTGCGCGTCGAGCGTCTTGTCCTGCACCATGTCGGCGAGCGCGCGCTTGGCCTGCGCCCACTGCTGCGAGTGGCGCACGCAGCTATATACAGTGAGTGGGCGGTACGTACACAACGTGCGCGTCGAGCGTCTTGTCCTGCACCATGTCGGCGAGCGCGCGCTTGGCCTGCGCCCACTGCTGCGAGTGGCGCACGCAGCTATATACAGTGAGTGGGCGGTACGTACACAACGTGCGCGTCGAGCGTCTTGTCCTGCACCATGTCGGCGAGCGCGCGCTTGGCCTGCGCCCACTGCTGCGAGTGGCGCGAGCGCGCGCGCACGCCGGCGAGCACGCAGCGCACGGCCTGCGTGGGCAGCGCCGCGTAGCGCGCCTCCAGCACGCGCAGCTGGTCCTCCTTCACCCACAGCACGGTGCCGTAGTCCACGTACATCACCTGACATACCAATACAAAAAAAGATTTAGCTTCTTGTAATAAACAAGTAAAACTGGAGTTGAGTTTTATGGCTCGGACTGGAGTTTACTCAATTTCTTATAGAAATTGATTTTTGACTAATCCGCAGCATTAGCCATCATGCTGATACTTTTTAAAAGTTGCCAATGGTTGTTGAGACATAAAACTAGAGTGGCGGGCAACTCCAGTTTCTCATATTAGTTAGATCCTTAGTTATGCCCTTCTTACATTAAGTAACTCAAACGAAACTCCAGTTGTCGATTGGTATCGCTGCGATTCGAAATTAAAGTTTCGCACAAACATTCGAATGTCGTGACTAGGCAACCGTAGTCACGAGTTATTGTTTAAATATAATAGTTTAAACGTTGGAATTTCCCGCAACCCGAGATTTGCGTCTGAACACCAATCAGAAGCTCAGAATCTATTTTAGCTGTATAATGTTACATCTTACCGACCTCGAACCGTTTCTGTGAGAGAATAACCACCTCTATCTACCCATAACTACTACACTTAACTTTGACTCTGTTATATTACCTCTACGCTTTGGTCTGCTCGTGTGATAGTCATAACCCTGGCGCGATACCAGTTCTCATCTGGGGGATACAGGGCCGCTACTAGCTCTCCGAGGGCAGGCGTTACCTAGAAAAAAAAACAAAAAAATTGTACTCGTAATTGATTGTTTTATTTCAAAAATAAAAATTAAACAATGTTATAAACGGAATTTTGAAAGTTTGTATTAATTAATGTCCAAAAATATTAATGCCTAAAAAGAATAATGTCCAATGTCCAAAAGGTAAACTATTTATTTCAGGCAGCAACTATATATTTTTAATTTATGACAACCTTCCATGCTGGCATGGGAGCAAAAGAAAAACTATATAGAATATGGGGCATTTTTATCTTTGTACTAGACATTATTCTTATTGGAAATTTTTATTTTTGGACTTTATTAGTATTTAGACATTTTAAATTTATAACATAAATACAACCCATTTTGAAGAACACATCCTTTTTGCTACGTTATATTTATCATGCCATGTATATTTATTACCGTAAGCGGTTTATATGCGATCCTTGCGGCGGGGCTATTCATGTCTTGAACGAGTGAGGACAGGGTAGTCGGCGGCAGAACCAAGCCGAAGCGTGGCGGCGGATCCCCTACGAATATTACAACACAGAATTATCATTTGCATACACAGATCACAACTTGCAAGGTTAATTGGAATACCTAAAATAATTATATTTGCAATACACAATGAAATATGTATGGTACTCAGGTACTGAAAATATTTTTTTTTTTAAGGGATTTTATGACATGGTAACTAGGACCTTTATGTCAAGTCTTATTTTATTTTATAACACTTTATTCACTAATCTAGTTAGAATGATTCTTGATGATGGTGATGACGATGACGGATGATAGTTGCCCCAGTAAAGTAGTGGAGATTTTACTAGAAGCTTTCCTAAGGGAGTATTGACACCAACACGAAAAATCACAATTCACTACAATATTCCACTTTCGTACACTTGTGCGCTTTGTCTAAGCCGTTATGTCTAAAACTCCACCATTTTTACACATAAAAACTCGAATTTACACCAATATTAGAAAATGAAACACAGGAGCGATATGACACTTTTCGCGTTCCCGCCAAAACTCTACTGAAAATAAAGAGCGCGAATTACCTCTCTTCTTCTTCTTCTTTTTCTTAGATGGCAACATATCAACCCAATTTAGGGGACAATCTTGCCAGTGTCGAGTTGGGAATTCCTGTTTATTTTGTGATAAGTATAGTTGGAATGATTGTTGATGATGATGATAATTATGATGATGATGATTATGATGATGATTATGATGATGACGGATGATAGTTGGGCTAGTAAAGTAGTGGAGACTTTACTAGAAGCTTTTCTTAGGGATTTTGACACCAACACGAAAAATCACAATTCACTACAATATTCCACTCTCCTACAGTTGTGTGCTTTGTCCAAGCCGTTATGTCTAAAACTCTACCATTTTTACACATAAAAACTCGAATGCACACCAAATTTAGAAAATGAAACACTGCAGCGCTATGACACTTTTCGCGTTCCCGCCAAAATTCCAATTACCTCTCTGTTCTTGTACAAATTTGTACAGAGAGGTAATTAGCGCTCTTTATTTTTTTTAGGAATTAGCACAGGTCACTGCGCTGCTGTGCAGCCAAATCGTACCAGCCAGTAATCCAAACAACTTGTGTTCGATTTTTATGAATGTTATAACGTTCCAAATTCAAATCACTTTACCGCCCGCTACAAAGCTCTTAACAGAAAAGAGCGGTGTGGTTTCATTTGATTGCACCATTGGCCAGCACCATCAACGGTGCAAAAGTAACTGATACGTTGTACCGTTTGCACCATTGAAAAATATACAAGATTTTCCTACAGATATTCTTATTAGCTATCATTTTAATAAAACCACGCCTTAGTCGATAATAAATAAAAATATAATGGTTCCGACAATGATGGTGGAAGACGGGTAATAATAGTAGGGGTGGTGAAGTTGATAGATGGTGGTGGAAAAAGGTGCGAGATGGTGCGATTTGGTGGGAGATGAGTGCGATTGGTAGGAGAATGTGGAAGATGGGTGGAAATGGAGAAGTTGAGGGATGGTGGGAGAAGTTGAGTGATGGTGAGAGATGGGTGTATGAAATGTGGATATGGGGATACTAAAATTATTTTCACATCGGCAACACACAACATCCGATGTTTCATCGAACGGTGGGGGTAGCGATGAAATAATATAAAAGCGCCAGACACCCGCAGCTCGGCTCATTTGCTTGAGTGCTCCTGAAGATGCCTCATGTAGAGGCGAAACACGTGTCGAAGTTTAAGTCCTTCGCATTAGCGGAATACTGCATGGTAAAACATCTCCTCTTTGGTAAGATTTTTTGTTTTTCTTACTTTGAAGAGGGTGGTTTGACATTCCAATATATATTGTTGGAGTGTTGAACCGCGGGTGAGCGGTGGGCCCTCCTCCCTCCCCCAATATAAACCATTAATATAATAAACAAGTGGACAAGTGCAAGTGTCTTTTTAATACTACTGACTAATGCCTACCTTTCTCTTTCTCATTCAGGAAATGCACGTAGACCCGGTCATAGTGACACACATAAGTGACTGTCACTTTGTGCCAAGTGCCGGGTGCGGGCAAAGGCACTGATTTGCATTTAGCGGCCACATCTAGTCGATCCCGTGTCCAGCCATCTTTGAATTTTAAAAAAAACACGGTTATAGTACCTGGTGGTGTAGAATAGGGCCACCAAATCTCGTCCCGCGGGTGTCGTAGAATTTATCCATTACTAAGTGCCCGCTGGACGGTAATAGGGTCGCCTGAGAGTGTTTTTGTGACCAGACCGAAGTTTTTAGGGTCCCGAACCAACTTTACATGCAATGTCACCGTTAGATTTATTATATTGGGAAACAATTATGGAATACTGAATTTTTTGGTCATTATTTCAGGATCTGAATTCATGTTAAGTTCAATTCGATGTATTGAAAGTAAAATGTCAAAACAGATATTAGTTAGACCGTAAGACATGTCATACGTAAATGAAACTCGACATTTTTACACAAATGGGCAGTGGTGAAGGGTCACTACACATAACACGATTCCTGCCAGCTTACCAATAGCTTGCATGGTGCATGAGAACCAACAGCTTTCTTTTTGAAAATAATCACAATTCACTGCCGGTGAAGGGTGTCATTTCAGTTTAGATGAGATTTCTTTTTATACCACTTAGGTGGCAGACGCGCACACGACCCACCTAATGGAAAGTGGTTACCGTAGTCATGAAAATTCTGACTCACCAGGATGCTTGACGATGTGTTTCTTGGTACATTTGTTTCCTTTGAAACACGTTTTCTCCGGACCTCCTTTATAGTGTTTGCAGATATCCGCATCGTCACGGCTGCGGTAACCCTGGATGCACGGAGAAAATGACAAATCATGAAGAGGCTGTTGAAGTAAATTAACATTGATTACATGCAATATAAACTAAGGAGGCAGAGTTCCAAATTACTGTATGTGTTACTATTATAATTATAGATATTGGCCAACATCTTGAACAAAAAGTCGCCATAGTGGGGGAATGATCGGCCTAGTACACTGTCGACCAAAAAAAGACGGACCAACTAGTAACGCGAGGTCTGCCAAAGTCTCCGACAACGGCTAACATATTAACATTACATAAATTGCCATTGTATTTTGAGTTTCACTACATAGTATAAAACAAAGTCGCTTTCTCTATCCCTATATCCTTACCTATGTATGCTTAAATCTGTAAAACTACGCAACGGATTTAACGGGATAGCAAAGTCTGAAATTCGATAGCATTTTTTGTAATCTCAGTGGTTTGACAATGGTTAACAATTAGTAGAACCGGGATCAGATCCTCGTACTGGGAATACTCCTACAATTCGTGATCGCTGTCGTCGGAGTGTGGGGATAACGCGGAACAACCACGATCATCTGTTGTGCTGGCAATACTGAGAGATTATTTGTTGTTAGAAGTGACAGACGGACGGCTAACATACCGTGACCGCTTCCACCGGATCGTCGTACTCGGGGCACTCCGCCAGTTCGTGGTCGCTGTCTGAGGGTGGGGGCGGCGCGGAACGTCCACGAGCGTGCCGAGGCTCCGGCGAGACTGACTGCTTATCTACTGTCATTAAAAAAATTGTTAGTTTTCAAAAACTTCTGTCATAGGCATAAGTTGGAGTACCAAGTAATTCATCATCATAGAAAAAAAACTTCATGAGTGAGGGAGTGAAGGGCAGTGTTGCCATTGCAAATTTTATTTTATTTTTATTTTATAAGGTATTTAGTTTCCATAGGGTTTTTGGTTTATGATTTCTTGTGTTATGTGCTGCAGCTGATTAAAAATAAACGCATTTTTCTTTCTTTCTTTCTTTTCATTTCAGCCATAGAACGTGTACTGCTGAACATAGGTCTTCTAATAGGGGAGGGGAGGTGTTGGGCGTTGTCACTACTCGCCACGCTAGTCCAATGGTATAATGCGAGTTGGAGGGCCAGTAGCCAGAGCCTCGTTCGCTGATCGAGAAGGTCACACGGGCAGGTGAGTTGGCTTGGATCCTGAAGATGGTGGTTGGGACCGCTTAGCCTCCACCGAGTAAATAGTCAAATTTAACTAACTAAATTACTACATGACGTTAGACGTCTGGTTAGATATTCTTTTGGCTTTGTTTTTCAGTATTTGATGTAGATGTCGGCATTTAATTAATATAGGCGTAGTATAATGATTGGAACTGGACTTGTATTTTGAGAAATTGGTCCACGTGACGTGTCAGCTACATAACATGCAACAACTTCTATTAATTGCAGGTATTTTAAATATTTAGTAGTTCTTAAGAAAAATATGTTAACTTACTTGATAGAGCTAGTTTTTGTTTCACAATTATGCTGTTGAGGGTCTCACCAGTAGATGGGAGTATTACGTACACGCCCATAGATTCCGAAGTACTGTAAATGATTCGATAGTAAGTAAATATAATAAATAAATAATAACCTAATGACCGGTAGCCAGATCCGCGGTTGCCTAGTGGTATGGGTAATGGACTGCTGAGAAGAGGTCTCGAGTTCGATTCCAGTTTTTACCAATGACTTTTCGATGCTTTTCGAAGTTATGTGTGTATTTATCGTAGGTTTATAAGTGCTCGGTTAATGGCAATAGGCTCGTCACCTATTACATTGGGACTTAAACATAGACTGGCGAAATGTGGGTGCTAGCACCTGTGCCTATCCTTTCGGGGCTACAGGCGTGAGTTTATAAAGTATAAAATAACTTAATGACTGTATGAAATCTTCGAATCAATTAAGGAAGGTAAGGAGGGACATATGATATAGAAGATATAAATAAAATAATAAAATAGAAATAGTATTCGTACAATACTGACTTGTCATCGACTTCAATGGTGCATCGCGTGCCGACGAAACTTCTCATAAAATCTTCTTGCTGCTCCATGAGATCCTTGTTGTGGTAGCTCATGAGGTCCACCTGTAACCGAACCGAGCCGTTACTTAGCAATTACTACAGTACAAACAATGACATGACTATTATAGATTTATGCTTTACTGTCTATTTTTGGTGACTCCACCCGCATGACATAGTAGCTAGACGTAGGAAAAGATTTAAAGTGTCTTTTCATCACAATTACGGGTCAAGTGGAATCAGCTTCCATAACTATTTGCTGGATGGATGCGCTCAATATTTAGACAGACAAATATAATCGCATCTCCTGGCAGCATTAGGTCGGCTGTAGTATCTCGGGGACGGCTGGACGGCCGACCTATTGATTAAATTCTGGAAAGAGGGAATTGGAAATGTGCTGAAATATTTTCCAAGTTATACGTAGAGAAGTAACTAGATATCACAATGAGAGTAATGATTAATTATAAAAGACTTTTTGATCTTTATCCAGTACTAACTGAAGTCTCTCTCTGTCCTCCATGAGCGCTGGACGGGACTCGAACTCGCGATCTTTCCATTGCAAGTCGAATACTCTACTCTAACTACTGAGTCACGGAGCCAACTCTTGTGCATGTTTTGAAATAGTTAGCATAATAATGTTATAACATTTTTTTAAATAACCAAAGAAATTAAAACATGAAGTTGAAATAATTCAAAAAAAGAGAGCAACTGTCGCTATACTCACCCCCGCTAGATGGCAGCAGCGTGCATAGGGCGGTTTGACACAGAATCTTGGATACAGCGGCTGCACGCACTCTATGGGCGCAGACCGCATCTCACCCGTGTCTACTACGTACATCTCCGCCACACCGTTGTCGCCCTGGTACATTTATATCTTGTCAATATCCAATTAGCTAGACTTTGTGTAGAAGAAAATGTAATTGATGAGTTTATACATAACTTCTCGTTTTCACCAAGGTTTAAAACATGTATTTGACAAGTTGCAACATGTTACAGACTTTATTGTGAATGCAAATGTGTTTTAAACTCGTGTACAACTTGTTGGAGACAGTCTTATTGAGACTGTTCCCAACAAGTATAAAATAACTATTTGTGATCTGATAAGTTTTTGACAAGTCCTTAATTAAACATGTTCGATAATAAATAAGCTGTAATCATGTATCAAATATGTAATCAAACGCGGTAGCCTAGTGGTATGGGTAATGGACTGCTGAGACGAGGTCTCGGTTTCGATCCCAGGTTCCACACCAATGACTTTCGATGCTTTTCGAAGTTATATGTGTATTTTTCACAAGTTTATAAGTGACCGGTTAATGGCAATAGGCTCGCCGCGTATTACATTGGGACCTAATCACAAACTGGCTGCCTACCCCGTCGGGGATATAGGCGTAAGTTTATGTTATGTTATGTTACAACTTATTTCTACATGAAAACGAGAGGTAATACGTCTGGTGCACATCAGGCGTTCAGAAAAAAATAAACAATTAAGAATATGTACCTCACTGAGTTTCAAAAATAGTCCTCTATAAAAACATTCGCTTTCTTCATCGTAGAACGCACAGCACGTCAGTGCCTTTACTTCCTTCGGGCTTATCGGTTTGTGGTTTTCAGTGTAGAACTTTGTCATTTCCATCATTAAACTGAAATAAAATAGAAATTAAATATATATTTAGATAGATATATTCTATTACCTAATTCTATTAATTTCTATTAACTAATATTATAATGTAAAGTTTATGAAAATGCTTCTTATTCAGCATATTCCCAATTGAGCAGTTCGACTGGGGAAGTACCTCCATCCTACATAAAACCACGGCTAATAATAACCTTGTGTTGGGTTTCCAGTGGTGAGTAGGGTAGCCAGAGCTCATTGCAGAGATTTTGTGTTGTCAGTGGGAAGACATATTGGTCTCCTGCGCTGGCAGTATAGAAGCTTTTAACCTTCATACCACCTCCCCTCCATCACAACCTCTTCAAGAAGAGCATTTGAAAGTTTCTAAAGGGTCGGCAGCACGAGTGCGCCTATGTCCAGCAATGGACTGTGATGGGTTAATTGATTGAGCCATGCACAGCTTATGTTACTAGTTTCATTACAAATAATATGGTGTACTTACTTCTGCACTTCATCTGGATCTTCAGTGATGACCCAGAAAAATGCTCCGTCAATGTGCATAATCGTAGCTGAATACGCTTGGTCTGTCTCCAACATGGATTGAGCTGGCAGGTTGCTGCTGCCTTCTGTAACAAATTCAAATTCAAATTCAATTTATTGCTTGAAACATGGTCGGGTGTACAAGTGTAATAAAATATAATGTTCAACACGTTTTACAAATTCACTGCAAGCAAAATATTTTAGGCACATACAAGTGATACAAGATTCAAAGACTTGTCTACTTGAATGGTTATGACAAAAAATATGTAGGCATAAATGATGGCGAGGTGCTTGGTCGAAATAAGTCACCCTAGCAGGAGCAGACCGCGGCGGGTCCGTGATGCGCGGTCATTCCTATCCGGGGTAAGATGTGGACTTCATAGTCCCACAATCGAGAGGGCCTTGCCTGGTCCTGGGTCAGCCGGGACGTTAGGGATATGCCAGAGGCTATCTCACTCTCGGCAACTGATGGCCCAAGACGGCCGTGTGGTTTTGGTCGGTTCTAATCTGACATAACCACCCACGCTGACTTCGGTGTGGTATTGGGACTCCTTTTTCCGCACCTAGTCTATCTTTATGGGCCATTGTGCGTGCAGGGTTAGTGCCAGCCCAGCTCCGCCCAGAAACGCAGAAGCTTACTGGGGGCTTCACAGGCTTCGTGGAGCGACCTCACTGTGCCGAGGATTTGTGATCGTTGGGGGGCTACTGCATTCCAGTATTACGTGGGCGGCCGTTTCCTCGGCAACGAAGCAACCCCTGCAGAGGGGGCTTTCTGTTAGACCGATGGTATGTAGGTGTTTGTTGAGGGGGCAGTGGCCCGTTATTGTCCCCATAACAATTTTTAGACTTATTCTGTGTGGTGTATCCGTGAGGATTTTCGCACGAAGAAAAAAAAAAGGTGCATGGTCGAGGAAACACCATGCGGTGCACTTCGGGCAATGGAAACGGTACATACCTTCAATTTTAACATTCCTGAGCTCATCTCCCAACTCACACTGCACTTCTTTTACGGCAACATCACTTTTCGCTTGCGTCATCATGGTTTCCTCCGAAGAGCTTGTAGAAAAAATAATCAGGGGTTGGTCTTTGGGGGTCTTTACTCTTTTTGGTTTTTCTGGGGGGCAGTGGTTGGGACAGGCGGTCGATGTCGAGGGCGCAGGCTCGCTGAGTGCGTCAATAAGGTTGAATGGCTCCGGGTGAGTTGGCACTGGCAGAATGCGAATTGGCGTATCATGGACTGGTGTATACTCGATCTGTCCATTTTCATCTGTAAAAAGTAATTTACATAATATTGAAAGTTTACACAAATACATGTGACACATTGAAATAATAAGTTAAACCATAGTTATTTGAAATACTTAGAGGGATATACATATCTTTACACAAAACTTAGGTGTGAGGAAGTTATGGAGTATATGAACAGTGAATCGTTTTTTAAATTCGGTAACGAAGGGAATGTTGCTCTATTTACGCCAGTAATAATAACTATATGAGTCAAACACGGTTTAATTACGGGCATCTACCAGTCACCCATGGTTTGACAATAAAATATTACTAATTAAATTGTCATAAAAATGAATGCTTCTACATGTTTAGAAACGTTACAGAGATATTACAAATGGATTTCCGCGTTGTAACGTCTACTTCATCACTACATAGTATAAAATAAAGTCGCGTTTTCTGTCCCTATTTTTCTTGTCCCTTTGTATGCTTTAATCTTTAGAACTACGCAACGGATTTTGATGCGGTTTGTTTCACTAGATAGAATGGTTAAAGAGGAAGGTTTATATGTATATAACATCATGCTACGACTAACAGGTGCGGAGCAGGAATGAAAAATGTTGCAAAAACGGGGTGACGCAGACGAAGTCGCGCGGGTCAGCTAGTATCTTATACTAATAGGTTCTTGATTAATTTTCAGTATATTACTTTTCAACTCACCAATTTTCGAAATCGCAAGGTTAAAGTCCGTTATCAGATACATGTACTCGTCAAGTTGCTTCATGCAGTTCAGGAAACGATCTTTAAGCTCTGTTGGGTCACAATTCAGCTGCAGAACAAAGCCCTGGGTCTGGAAAGAAAGAGATAAATCCATTAATGACTCGATCTGATGGTGTTTACTTGCGTACACGTCTGTACGACCACAGAACAAATAAAAGCTAGTAGAAATGTCACACGACACATTTAGTAGCCGAACCTATGTCGCCAAACTGACACATACAACCATTAATAATACGTCACATTACTATTAAACTATTGTTTAGATTGGTCGCTTTTATATAATAACTTCAATGCCAAATTAGCTCAAATCATATGTACTACAAAACGAACACACCTTAACCGTTCAAAATAGAAATGATTTTGCTATAGATAAAAGTAATTATGACGGTTCATACTTTGAATCTTAGTTTAGACGTATGTCAGTGAATTGTAAGAAAGTTATTTAAAGTATTAACGAATTTGCCATTTATTGCGTAAAAACACCCAGTAATGACACGCGTACCTTGCTAACATGACACTTCCACTTGTTTTTTCTTTTCCATGACCTACACAGTACTTCAGTTTTAAAAATCATTTAGATATCGAGGAGGCCCGAACTTCGAGGTTGCACCTTTACTAGTATGCCATACCTTGAGGCTAGGTATATTACAAAGGTACGCAAATTTATAGAGGTTGGGATCGCGGTTTGGATGTCCGCTCATTGTAAATTATGTATGGTAATTTGCATTGGTCTGGGTGTTTCGCCATTTTAGTTCGAACACCACGTCAGTCACATTTCGGCAATTATGAAGCATTCGCAAAGTTTAAACTAATCAGAAAAAGCCATTAGTCATAACATAGTAAAATTAAGAAGTATAGTCATGTCTATGGTAAACTACGCGGTTATATAGTTTTCCTGAAAATTCGCGATTTTTTACTTAGGTACGCGGTTTTAGAACTTAAACGACGTTATGTATTTGATTCTAGATGGCGCTGTGTCATATGAGCAAGACAATTTATTTATTATTTATTATTTATTTATTTCTATATATTGTCTACGTACTCAAAGATAATGGAGGACGAGTAGTACACGGAAAGCTCATTTAGTTCATGCATTGAAGGAAGTCGCAAATTGTTCTGCATATCACTAGAAGGCCGAGTCAGTTGAGTACTTAGCTTGCTCAACAGTGACGCAACACACATAGGTAGATGCGTATGCGTGTGCCTGTGAACGGGGTCACACACACAGACACACAGTAGGTATTAAATTTTTTCGCGAAATTCTACCGTAATAGTAAATTCTAGAAATTTCGACTACGGTATCTATGTGTCTGGATCTTAAGTTATTTCAAGCATTGACGATGCTATACTAACTTTGAAACATTCGCCATGTAGGTACAATAATGTTGGCGGGAATTAAAGCGATTATGGTATAGGTAGGTACAGTGGGCTCTTGAAGTGCATGGACTAGCCTATTTTTTTCCATGCATGTGATCCCCGCGGATACCAATCTCGTCGGAGCCGGTGAGTGAGGTTATGTCGGACTCGAACCGACTAAAACGCACGCTGTCCAAAGTCTTTAGTTGCCGGAGCAGCAAACATATCCCTTGCACCCCATCAGACCCCGGGACTTCTTTCGAGATGACCCCCTTCGGTGCCTGGACTATCCTGGACAATTTGAAACTAAAATAGTATGAAGTTACGTCGAGTGTATACGTACAAAAATACTAACATACGTTATTAAATAAATAAATAAATACATAATGTAGAAACATTAACACGACGACACCTAGACCCATGGTAAGCATAGTTTAACTAGCTTGTGTTATGGGCTCTAGAATGAGTATAAACATACTTAGATACTTTTTTTTGTAAATACATACATTAAATAGTAGATAAATAAATTAGAAGACTTAAGCTAACAATTTGAAACTGAAATTGGTATGAAGTGACCACTACAATTATAAGCCTTAGAAGCTACTGGACAATAGATCTACTTAATCATGTTTGGGCTACTACTTGCACGAGTTCACTTATTTTCTTATAAGATTCAAGACATCGATCTTAATTTACTTTATTAACGCTATCTATGTTACTTTTGGTTAATTTATACATATAAATTTATAAACAAACACTTGAATACTTATCTCATAAAAAAACGCATCAAAATTTGTTTAAGCATACGTAGGATAAATGGACATACAGCGGGAAGGGACTTTATTTTAATGACTATTCAGTGATTTTTAATCAAAATATTCAAAACGCATATTTTCAAGAAGACCGCGGAACACCTAGCGCGTTCCGACCTTAGATTCAACAAAACGTTTATTTTTGAAACATAGGTATGGACAAAAATAAAACAATATGCAAAAATCAAACGATAAATAGTACATTCACCATCATCGGTGTTATAAAAAAAAACAAATATCAAGAGGCTTCGTAGACGCCTCCAAACTGGGCTGACGTCGAAGGTACGAGAGAAACCAGGCGAGTGGTTTGTTGTGATAAATAATCCATATTTGAGCAAGTCCACCACCGTTGTTGCACCCTGTGCTATCCCCAAAAATGTGTACAGCGCCTTTTTAGCACATTTTGGATTCACAAATATAAATCAGTCCACCTAGCTAAGGGGCCTTATGTTTGCCTTCTCGCGATCTGCAACAAGGACTCGTTTGCTCCAGCGGCCATCGGTCCTTCGACAGATGTGGTCACCCCACTGCCACTTCAGTTTGGTTATTTTGCGAGCTATGTCGCTGTTTTACTGTTCTAATGTTTACATACAATGTAAACCAGTTGTCATAGGAGTTGCAGTTGCAACTCCCACTACTTGTCTTTGCTGTACCTGTGTTCTATCTATCTATCTAATAAAGAGGTATCCAGCTATATAACCAATGGCACCAGTTAAATTTTCATTCCTCTTTGAAAAACGAAACCGTGACCGCTCATTATTCAATAACAAAATGAACACAATAAAACAATCACATTCCATTGAGGCTAGTCATATATGATTTTATAGGTAATGTATTACTTATGATCATGGATTTATGGTTCAACTAGCTAATGCCGGTGGCCCCACCCGCGTGAGGTACTGATCCCATGCCTGCAAGCCCCAAGGGGACTTCCTGGATAAATAGCCTACGTGTTTTTTTGCATTATAATCTATTGGTGTTCAATTTCATAACGTTCCGTTCTCAATCTGAAAGTTACAAATATCACAAATTTCTAGAAGATTCTGGAATCAAATTAGGCAGTTACGTTAAGCCTAACGGACCCACTGGGTTTTAGAGAACTGTCAAAAAACTCGGACACATTTTGCAAATAAACAAAGGTAGTTCTCACCTATTGTTTCGTTTTAAGCATTACATTCACTAGGAGCATTCGCATCGCGGTATGCGAACGTTCTTAAGCAAAAAAAATTATCACCGCAATTTTTCTAACTATCCCGTAAAATGAAAGTAAACATCCAATTAATAAGTTTCAGTGCAGATTGACTAAGTGCACCATAGTGCCCAAACTACTTCCAGTGGGGGACGCCGGACGGGTGATCAGTCCTTCTTTGCATATTGAACATTTTGATTGTAGTGCTCATTTTGCTTTTTGGTCATTACGCTCTGAAGGTCTTCTGTATGGGCCATTTCCCCTGTAACTACTGCACTAGACGTTCCTATGACAACCGGGACCGATGGCTTAACGTGGTCTCCAAGGCACGACTAGATCAGTGCAAATATTGATATTCCTGGCCATACATATTTGCATTGAACGGGCGTCGAACCCGCGTTTCTTGTGTAGCAGTCGCGTTCACTACGAAGGTCGTCAAATATAAAGAAATATTTTACTATACTCGTATCTCCGGTGGCTACTTGGAAGTCATTAAATCGCCTATGGACCCAAGTTGGCCGCAATGTGGCTATATTTGGCGGTCACAAGAGTCCTGCGATTGCGAGACCCAACCTCAGTGCGATATGTATTTGCTTTGCTCCCTTGCTCATTGCGCCCCTACACTTGTACCACCGAGGACCGAAGACTGTTGCTGTAGCTAACTATTGGGCTAACAAGAATTGCAAAAAAAAAACTTAGGTATTTGTTATATATGCCAGATTTACCCGCACCATTGATTCGAAGAAGAATAAGAATGAACAGTAATGTAATTTTATATGTGATGCACTTTGCGTTCTAAAACTCAATCGAATCAATCTGCCGTCGTAATTAGAAAGGGCACAACTAACATTTTGTAAATATTGAGAAAATCGAGATTGAAAAGTTTTTTTGTTTTTGTTGAAAAAAACCCTACTAAACTAAGTTTTCAATAATTCTGTGAATCGTAATACTTGCATTTGTATAGTACGTATAAGACCATAGCAATTTTTTGATTTAATTTTAATGCATATAATTAATAATTAGCATAATTTGTTTCATCTTAACATAAAAAATAAGATAAAATCAATCATGTTAGGTTTAAAAGGCATATACTACCAAATATGCCTTTTCAATGTAAAATTTTGAGTACCATTTTTTTATTTTACAATGAAAAGGCACTTTTATGCAATTGTGTCTTTTCATCGTAATATTATCGGTTACAAGAAAGGTAAAATATTTAAAATATTCTCTATGAATAAAATAAAGTAGTTATAAGAAAATCAGATGTATTTATTTAAAAAAAGTTTACAAAAATAACATATCTTCATTACTTAATTTTAAGGTGTGGGTTAAATAGTAAAGGCATAACTGCCAGTTGTGCCTTTTCTTGCTACGGTGTTGGTAAAAAAATTTAGCACAATTGCCACATAAGCTCTTTCTATTTGAAATGTGCCGATTATGCCTTCTCAATTAGAAATGTTGAAACCATAAATGTGAAATGGAAAACATATGTCACAATGTGCCCTTTTCTTTACAAAAACTTAAAAAATGGTGCATTTGTGCCATGCTATCTCTGTTGATTTTGTTGCTAAAAATACACAAAAAATTAGGCAGATAGGCCTTTTTTTCCTGATTCCGAATATGTATATAACTCAATTTGGCAAAAAATGTTAGTTGTGCCCTTTTTTCTTACGACGGCAGCAATGCTCCTAGTGAGTACGAGCCTTTAGACATAATAAAATAATATGAAATAAAACCTGTAATTAACTTCATTAACTCTTTCACGTGTGGTCGTTATAACCGTAATTGTAATTAAATTCTACAGTTTATTCTTTTTTTGACGATATAAATTCTATTAGAACATTTTTAAAACAGTTTCGTAAAGTCAAGCACACCTTGCTTTTACTTACATAACAGTGTACTTTATCGTTTTATTTTTGTTTAATTTCACTTTTTATACGTAAATTTACTGTAAACAAGATGCGGTCATTGAACACCTTATCGCTAGATAAATGGTGCACTCCATCCTTATCTATTAGAATTAGATGGTATACTTTTTAATGGACGACAGTGTGTTTTATAATTCAGTCTATCAATATACTACATCGCTGACGGTTATACAGATACGGGTATTTTAGAATTGATAACATCCGCGACAATATCCAGACAGCAGTGGCGAGAAGTTCCTATAACCCAATTCCAAGTTTTCCACCGTTTCCCTTTTGAATTCTTTATCCTTCGCTACTGCCAGATTTATACTATCGATCCTAAAACGGGTGCCTAACTTGCTCGCCTATTCATAGCCGGTTTAAACAACCTAGTATTCTCAGAAGTGAGGAACAGAGCATGTGAGTATTGTATGACAGACAAAGGATGCATCGAACCGCTCGGTTCGATACGGTACGTAGGTGACACCGCGGTCCAGCCAGTGTTGCTAGAGATAGGCAGGGAGATAGTGGAATTCGTTGAAATAGCGGTTTTCGGCGGTAAAATACACTCAGAAATTCAAAGTCATTGCACAACTACAGAGGATGTTGTAATCTTAAAAAAATAGAGAAAAAAAAGGACACGCTAATGACGCGAATAGTCCTATTATCGGATCAATTTTCTGAGAGCGGTATAAATTAATCTTTATTTATTTATAGTACAATTCAAAACTATAGTTTAATGTTGTTTGTTTAAAAATCTTTTCAGAATGTCACGTTATGTCATCTGTGAAGGCATGATGTCCACTGTGTTCAGCCGTGAATCCTGCGTACATTTTACAGAACGCTGAGGTTGCGTGAGGTTGTCTTAATGCTGCTCTCGATGTAGTTTTTATTGTTCATTAGTCTTATTTAGTTGGCCGGAACTTGCGACCTAGACTAGATATGAGTACAATATTCTTATGGAATAGGAAATTTCATTTATTATATTTGTAAGCGTTCTCAAGCCGTTATGATAAACTTTCATTTTTGAAACCACTTTATGGTAATAAGAAATTATATCTTGAAAGAAATAGAACGGTGAAGTTCAGAACAGCCATTATCAAGTTTTAACGCGTTGTTCCTATACTATATACTTTTTTGATGCTGGATGACTAAAGAACCTCGCGGTAACAATGCGCCGTCATCCATCTACTACATATTTGGTTATGCTACTACGCCAGACTACTTGATTTATGCTAGGGTGATGGTTAGCCCCATCCGTCACCACCAAGCTTGCGCTCATCGTTCACGATCGTTCCAGGATCTTCGCCTTCTGTATAATTGTGTATCTGTATAATTCTGTATAGTGCGCCTTCTGTATAATTTCCATTCAGCAGAAACGAGACCGACCAAGTGCCAAACCTTTACAGTTTCTTTAGCGTGTATCAAGGCTTTGCAAAAGAAGGCAGTGGGAATGCAGCCACCTTAATTCCCGAGACACTTACTGCTAACCATAACTAAAGCTCGCACCAGAGTCTCCAGCGTAAAGCTTCCTCATTCCACGGCTGTTACGAGGACACACTGCTGCATTGCCTACATTGGGCGTTCAGAAGTAGAAAAACGGAACTGCCTAATCAGCTCTTGGGCTCTTTAAACGTGTTAAAATCTGAGTAGTATCAAAACTACAAAGAGAACAAAATATCCTTACCTGTCAAAATGTTTGATACAACTCATATAACAATTTAATTTTTAAATCAACCTTAAAATAGAACTTCAATTGTTTATTCAAACTGTTCAGTAATGGTGAGGTCAGTGTAATTAAAAGAGGTTAACTTAGATAATTAATATTTTTATTGAGCTCAGGAAGGAAGCTCAGATAGTAGGTACCAAACTACTTTTAATGAAGAGAAAATTAACTTGAAAAGAAAGATAGTAATTTGTTAGAAGAATGAGTAGGTAGGTAATTAAAATTGTTGTTTATAAAAACCTGAATCACTACATAGTATAAAACAAAGTCGCGTTTTCTGTCCATATGTCCCTTTGCTTAAATCTTTAAAACTACGTAACGGATTTTGATGCGGTTTGTTTAATAGATAGAATGGTTAAAGAGGAAGGTTTATATGTTTATAACATCATGCTACGACCAACAGGTGCGGAGCAGGAATGAAAAATGTTGCAAAAACGGGATGACGCAGACGAAGTTGCGCGGGTCAGCTAGTAAGTCATAAATATAAGTGCTATTCTGAGCAGCAATGATTTTATAAAAGATGTAGATATGGTGATAAAACGTCACTGATGTGGTTCTAGACAACCTCACCTGGTACCAAATCCAATTGTATGGCTGGCTTTTCTCTCGGAGTTGGAGTTATCAGATGGCAGTAACTCCCGCAAAAGTCAACAAAACCAAATAATACTCAGGAATGTACTTTAATTGGCACTAGAATGAAGAAGGTTCTACTAAAGTTATCTTTAGAGGTATAAAGTGTGCGAGTGACATATTTTTGCACAAACCTAGCCGTGAGAAAGTGACAGAGTATATGAACTACCTATGAAATGTTTTTTTCTAAACCATGATCAACTTCATAAAAATAGATATTTCGATGATGTCAATGTTTTTACAATAAGTCACAAATAACTACCACTGACATTTTAAATTCAATAACGAAATAATGGGAGAATATTCCTCTATTTACGTCAGTAATATAAACTTTCTGTTCTACACATTCAGAATTTGACTCAAACCCGCTGAGCTTTCACAATGGTGACAAACAAACATATTATACATAAATCTTTCATATTATATAAGTTTCATTAACTTCTCATGAAATAGAAAGTTTAAAGCAATTCATTGTGAATAATCAAGTGTAAAAAATTTGTCTAGCAATCAGAACTTATTGTCATTAAATGTAACGTTAAGAAACCCATACATATTGTTATTTTTCACACACATGCACACATACATACACATTTTCTTGAGAAATGATTAGTGTATTGTTACATTACACTGCTGTTTCATATAAAAAGTTCTATACAATAGTATGTTAGTTGTGTCTGTATATACAATAATGTTATAAAGAGGAAAAATTTGTACTGTGTTTGTGTGTGTGTATGTGTGTGTGTGTGTATGTTTGTCATGAATAAACTCAAAAATTACTGTGCCTATTTCCAAAATTCTTTCACCATTGGAAAACTACATTCACCCTGAGTAACATAGGCTATATTGCATTGTGTGATAACGTTTAAGTTCTAACACCATAATGGAAAAAAAGCAACACATTTGTGCCTAAATTTATAAACAAATGGGAGTGAATGCATTGCGAATAATTTTTACATAAGTAGTGTTGAAACTTAAGTCATGATATAGTGTAATGTTGTTATTCAATGTTATGATAAAGAACAATTTATAACAGCACTGTGGCAGCGTCATTTTATGCAACGGTGAACATTGCACGGCTGATATAATCTATGATGGTTATAATGAGACATGATTTAAATATGATTAAATACAAAGGCCAAGGACATTCAGTCTTAATTTTTTGACAATGAATACAAATATTGAATAAGGGCCAGCACAGACAGAGAGGAGCGCAGAGGATGTTTTAAGGCATTCAAAAATCACCTTTAAAGCAATTGAAATAAAGTGCATATATATGCTTGAACTACTCAAAGATATGCAAGCTTTATTTCAATAGTTTTGAAGTTGATTTGAGAGTGTCTTCATAAAATGCTGTGCGATGAGCTTGTTTCTGTTTGTGCTGACCCTAAGCTGTGATCTGGAATACCCTATTCGAAAAAGTAGGATAAGGAGTACCACTTGACATATTATTTGAACTAATTATTAGCTAAAATGACAAATTGTAAACAGTAATGTAACATATCATACTTATTGGAATATAAATGGAAATTTTATCATCTCATTAAAACTTAATTAAGTAAAATTTAAATTGAACAAAGAAACTAGTTTAGTGTACTTATAATAATCATGAATTTTTTGTAGTGTAAATAAACATTTTGGAAAAAAATTCTACTTTGTAATTTTTTATGTGACAAAATTAAATAAACAAATCGAATACTTCGAGCAACCAAAAAAATTCAAACAAATATATTTTATAATGTTTCTACATGTTTTATAATTGGTACATATGCGTTCTATCTGTGTCGGTGTTTGCAATAGCATCGTAAGCACAATGTTGTAGTACACAGCAGTTTCTAAATTATATAAAACATTGACCTAACAATTAATTTTTAACGACTTACCTTCATTTGCAATTTTTTTATGTCGTCAACAGCGCGATCGCATTTTTCATTAAATATATTTAATCTAGCCTCTAGCTCATTTCGTCGATGCAAAGTGAGCGTTGCCAGATCCACAATACTCCTAAAACAAATATAAATAAAAATTTTAATTCGGAGATAGTATAAAAGTGAAACAATATTTAGAAAGGCAAGTTTATGAATACTAACATTTTAGATGCTTGTTGTCTTTTTCAACTTACACTTACACTAATCACGGTTCAAGGTAATTTAACAAGAATCATTTAGTATTTGGAATATATATTTTTTTGTTTAAAATAGTTTGTTGAAACTTTGTCTCGAATACAAATTCAACTCACATTTTCACGTTCAACTGACAGACAAAACAAAACGTCAAGCTAGTCCTGACTAAAGTAGGCTGACTCGTTTGAAAATATAGATTAAAAAAAACAATAATGACCGAATGAAATAAACAATTCACAGTTTTTGTTAACCTTCAATAAATTCATTTACTGCTATTAGTGACATCTATTTACTATTACTGTATAACTTCATATTATAACGTGATGTTATACTAGTCATTTTATTCGACACAAGATGGCGCTCATTAATATGCAATTACTATATCTATTCCCTAATAGATGGCACTACCAGTAAGCAGCATGGTCAGTGAATTTTAATAAGTGGATAATATCAACTGCAAACACAAAATTAATTTATCTGAAACTGAAAACAGAACTGAGCTTATTTGAAATATTTCTTTGAAAAGGTATTAAAATAAAACTCTACAAAAATTATTGTAAATAGGTATTTTTAGTGATTGTGTGGGTATTTAAAAAAAATATACCTACATTTAAGAATAAAACAATGAAACTAAATAATTACACATACTAGTTAAATAATATAATAATAATACCAAATTAACAACCATATATACCTACCTATCTCTTAGGAAAATTTGTGTCATTGATTCTTCTTCTTGATAAACCTACTTAGGTACTTCCTTTTTCTTATATCTACCTACATTTTCCCTATTAATGTAGTACCTATAATAAAATGAACTGGCTACCACCTACTTATTCCATCAAGTTTAGTATTTCCGTACAATAAAATTCGCCAAACAGTCATATTCATTAGATCAGTTTACGCAGTACGTTTCAATTAAAAAGGATAGAAACTAAACAAGAGTGGCCTAATAAATTCAGTGTACCCCGCGTTCGCTCACCACTAATTGGATTCAGAGGCTCAAGCAACCAATTAGAGCGACAGAGACGGCAAATAAGGGTGTTACTGGCCAAGTGGGGAGGGAAATAAGAGGTGCTGATGCGATATTCTAAAATTTGCGAATATAATCACACACGGGGCAGTTTGTGAAGTTGGTTTTTCACCTGGTACCTACACTGTATATTGGCATAAAAAAAATACAATTCAGAAATTTCGAATATTACTTTAAAAATGTTTTATACTGTTTTTTATTTAATTATTGCAATTATGAGTAATAAATAATAAAAACTGCCAATACGTAATTATGCCAATATACAGTGTACCAGGAGTTCTACCAGAGACCTTCAGCTTCGGGAGTATTTCCCATACACCCTGTATTGAAGCCTGTAAATATCCAGAAGCCTACCCACATTTCGTTAACTAAAATTTTCGGTCTATTTCCGTGCAGCGGGCACTTTGTAATGGGTACCTATACGTTTACTGTCGGATGATGATGTTTCAACAGTGGCTATTCATTTTTTTACGTAGGCCACGTCTATATCATCTCTATCACTACATAGTATAAAATAAAGTCGCGTTTTCTGTCCCTATTTTTCTTGTCCCTTTGTATGCTTAAATCTTTAGAACTACGCAACGGATTTTGATGCGGTTTGTTTCAATAGATAGAATGGTTAAAGAGGAAGGTTTATATGTATATAACATCATGCTACGACTGACAGGTGCGGAGCAGGAATGAATAATGTTGCAAAAACGGGGTGACGCAGACGAAGTCGCGCGGGTCAGCTTGTTACGTATATATGAATACTAAGCTAAATGAGAATCTCAGAAATTAGTAAACGATCTACACTCATTTTTCGCAGTCATTTCATATCTTGAGCCACGTTTTATGACTCCATCTCGCTTGATGGTAAAGGGGGAATGCTAGGAACGAGGCTCCTATAAGCAGATACAAATATTGCTGCAATGGCACCCTCGGCTAGACGGATAGATGCTTTTGGAAGAAGGAAATAGCACCGCGGCGAGGTATTCCCTCGCCATATACAAAATCGACTTAAATCATGTACAAACTCTATATTACGTGGGTCTTGCTGTGACAGCCTGCTTCTGTGGCGGTGTGGTAATATATTCAACTGCTAAACATCACATATCTGTCTCAGGAAAAGTTGATAATGGTTTATAAAAAACGTTTCACGGTTCGTATGTTCTGTCACTTTCCCACGCCAAGGTTTTGTGTAAAGATTTCGTATGTCACTCGCTCACTTTGTTTCTTTAAGTATAACTTTATGGAGATAACACATTTATTATGCTCTTATAAACTCACTAACCAAGCTCTTATAAACCAAACTGATAAAACTCACTAACCAAGGCTTACTAAGATCACCAGAATTATCCCGCTTTATCAAGGTGTTTGCTAGTTCAAATCAAACACATCACAATACAAATAACATTGCTGATATCAATCCAATGAAACGTGACCACTACCGAACCCTCTAGAGACATTACAAAAAATTAAACCGCAACTGCTTCATACAACCCAATCAGACATGTCAAACAGTTATCATTATCGTGTTATGCCATGTCCACTAGCGGTACAATTTGCCGTCGCTTCGGGAGCTGAGGTCTGTCAGACCTAACACTTCGGCTGCTACAGCCGCACGAAGCTGTGATTACCAGGCGTTTAACACATTTTGCTGTAATCGTCCACGACAGATATTCCCTTGATCGATGTTATAACCTTTTATTGATAATGCTAGATGTTATTCGTTTACTGGCAGGTGACGGTTGTTAGCTGCAGTAAATTGTGTTAATGTTGCTAGGTTTAAGTTGTGAATTTGCTGAAATTTTATTTTAAACTTAAATGTTTTTTTTCGTGCAGAAATTCGAACGGATACCCTCCGGACGGAGTCAGCGAGTGTAGTTATATCGGACCTGAACCGACTAAAACCGCACGGCCGTCTTGAGCTACCAGTCGGTGTTAGACTTTTAGTCTTACGATCGTATCTGCCATCAACTTTATGTTAAGTTATAAAAAAATTGTCTCCTTCCGAGATCTCTAATAAACAAGACAAGACATTAATGCAGGCATTATTTCAAGGGGTCAGACGGCAGTCGCGCCCGTAGAACCTAACTTTTTTTGGGTTCATTTATTGAGATGTATAGGTACAAAGATGTTACAAGTAATAAATATGGGCTCCAGCATGCATTAATGTCACTTAATATGGCAACAATTAACAAGAATTAATATTACTAATTTACCTAATCAAATTAGAAGAGAAGTAGGCAAACTCTAGGATTTTGGTGTTGGGATGAAGATAGAATTGTTTATGCTAGTTTCTAGTTTTATTTAATAGTACCTACCAATTTACTTTTGGAGCAACACGAAGATAAATTAAAGTATTTATCGATACTCCTGACAAATGAGTTGGTCATTTACAAAAATTACCCTGGATCTCTGGAAAAATGCTTTAACATTTCCCAACCTCCCTCAAATTGCCGCTCGCCGTACGGTGTGAGTTATTCGATAATTCATAAACGGAGCTGAGGTCTATTATGCAGTTTAGCTATCCATTTAACAGTGTTTTCACTCGTTATGCCGCCATGCCGCGGCCGTGGGTGTGGCGGACGGTGGGTTAGAATATCGAACTCAATAATATAATTTAGACGTTTCATGTACGTTCGTGGTGCATAAATTGGCGCTTCGCCCGATTGTAGCTTTGTAAGGAAATTGCTATTTAGTAATTGTTGCGTGTCAAGTTATAGAAAATGGAGGTGTTTTGAGTTATTTATGTGGGTCTAGTTACCGGTATACATTTTGACCCCAAGTCGCGAAGGAAAGGAGGCCTTTCTGCGCGCGCATTGGTTTGATAATCTATGATTGGTGGATTTGAGCTCCTCCGTTATAGCACTGTGTGTTATCCGCAAAAGGCAGTCAAAAATGCATATTGCGCATAGAGGGTAGGTACATTGTGCGATGCGTTTGGTTAAAAGATATGGGCTCAGAACTACCGGGATAGGGGCCTTGGGCTCACCAGAATTTGGAGGCCCTTTTGGATAGTTTAGGGTTTTAGATTTTTCTTAAGTTGATGTGCGAGAAATTGAGGCGGTGCCGCGATTGCCCCTCATTTGATAGAGACGGTATGCTTAGCAGTGAAGTGACATTTTTGTAGCCATATTCACGGCAACCACGGGGTATACACGGGGTAGAATGACATCGGCAGGGTTCTTCTATTAACTTGAGAAAGGAGGTTGAGAAAGACTAACTGAAGGCGAAGAAGCTGGGTGCAATGACGCGCATTGGGAGAAGCTCATGGGACTTCGAAATCCATAGGTCAATTGCTTAAATGACCTTCGAGCTTTCATTGGTGTGGAATTCTTGGGTTTTGTAGTTTGGGGTCCACATCGACCTGACCTGCAGGTGGTACATTTGCAAATTGACGTATAAGGCTAGTAGTAAGTTGAAAGTCACTTATAAAAAAGTCAACCAAACCAATTTTTTGGAAGTGAGATTTGCGTTCAGATGAAAATATAATATCATCTTAATAAATATTAAATTTACCTTCACTTAGATAAATATGATACTCGAAACATTTTCCATCATCACTAGTCATCACTACATAGTATAAAATAAAGTCGCGTTTTCTGTCCCTATTTTTCTTGTCCCTTTGTATGCTTAAATCTTTAAAACTACGCAACGGATTTCGATGCGGTTTGTTTCAATAGATAGAATGGTTAAAGAGGAAGGTTTATATGTATATAATATCATGCTACGACTAACAGGTGCGGAGCAGGAAAGAAAAATGTTGCAAAAACGGGGTGACGCAGACGAAGTCGCGCGGGTCAGCTGAGTGATAGTGAAGTACTATTAAAAAGATGTAAAAAGAAATGAATGTAGTTGATAAGGTCTGTAAGTCTGTGAGACCTACACCGTTAATACAGCTATTAGATATAATATCATATAAAAATATAATACAAAAAGCGCGTGATATAAAGACGGACAAAATTTATACACAATTTATAATGAATGTAAAAATGGCGCTTACCCGGTTAAACCTATTCCCATAAGGAAAGAATCGCTAAGAATCGCGATCTTTCGCTATATAATTTTTTTTCTTTGGTCTAGTTTAGTAACATTCTAAACTGTCACCAAAGAAAGTCCATATCCAGCTACGAAAATGACAGATGCTATCATATTTTATTCGGACTGAACTCTACAGAGATTTGATATCTGTCCGATATTAATTCTTGGAACACGAAAGGATACATTAATTAGTTTATAATCCAACGTGTTACGTTTCCCGCTATTTAATGAGTAATTAAGAAGGCTTGAACATCACTGCGGGGCTCATTTTGCCTTTAATTACGATTACAACTCAACCAGGAATCGTAAGCGTTGTACGGCGGAGGCGTCAATACGCCCCCTGTTATGCTCCGTTTACATGAGGTAAGTTGCTAACGGACTTGCCTTTATACTTGCATGCGTTCTTTGTTACTGTTAATAATAGAACATAAGAAGAAAATTAAGATAAAATGTTCCACACGTCTATAGGCCACGTTTACCGATTCCCATTAGGTAGGACGGGTGTTTGTCTACCGCCTAAGTGGTATAAAAAGGGAATTGACAGTCAAATTGAGTATCCGTTGCAAGTATCCTTTGCAGTTTAATAAAAATACTTCCATATTATTTCACAACAACTTTGTTGGGAACTATCAGGCATCAAAGCACTATCTTGAAATGTATAAAAATAGATACAGACACTCACGCCTTTATTCCCAAAGGAGTTGGCAGAGTCACATCATAAGTACTATAGGTTCCCTCAGTTGGTCAGTCACATCCAGTTTCACGTGATAGGGTTTGAATTCGATTTGATTTTTATTTCCATAAACAATTTACATTGTGTTTGATAATCTGATGATACAATTAATAACAATAAGACAAAATTTTAAAAAAGAATTAAAATACAAATTATTAAAACTGTATACAAGAAAATTTCATGCAAATTTATCAAATGTATCAGTAAGCTCAAATTGTCTTCAAATCAAGTTTAGTTGTTAGTAGTAAAGGTAGAGCTACCCCACATAGATGGTACCCCATTAATAAAAATAATCTTTTTTATTTAAGACAACAAGGCCCATATCTTTTAGTATTACATTGAAGAAACACAATTAGGTTAATTAGCCTCGGTATGTCCCACAGTCCAAATTCACAACTTGCCCGGAAAATATTACTGAAAAATAAATACGTTTTTATAAATATCTATAAAATAGCATTAGAGCTGTATATACCTAATATCAAGCAGTTATCGTAACTCATGAGGAAAAGAGGATAACGAGAAGTAGGTGAGATATGCGAGTTAGTTCTCTCATAAATTGTACTATCACTTAATGTCGAATATAGGAACAGAATACAAAAAGAGCATCAGACTAAGTTGCCAAAACACTATCCTACACATGACCACCCGATGTAAACGAGGCACAGTCGGCGTGGTCCCTATAATTATTATTAACATTCAGCCGTTTCGCCCGTGGCCCGTAATTAAAACATACTTAGGCTGAACAAGCTCTCGCCTATGCCAGATTAATGTCTAATAGAAATGTAGCACATGATTACATTAATAAAAAAGTACATTATATTATCGCGTTTTTACTTCACGTATGATTGATTGCGAGTAGATGATACTCATTTCACTGGAACGCGGTACATATTTATGTAGTCAAGTGAGATGTAATGTGAACGAGGCATGTGGAGAAAAAATGTGGCAATGGAGATAGTTTGATGTAGTGTTGTTGTATTAATAATAATAATATAATAAATATTCAAGGACAATCTACACAACGCCACCTAGACCCATGGTACGCATAGTTTAACTAGCTTGTGTTACGGGTTCTAGAATGCGGATAAACATACATAGATACTTTTTTTGTAAATAAATACATATTATACATAGAAACACCCAGATCAATGCAAGTATTCATATTCATGCGCACAAATATTTGTACTGAGCGGGAATCGAACCCAGGCCTTCTGCGTGGCAGTCGCGTTCACTACCGCCACGTCACGGAGGTCGTCAAAGTGCCGTGAAGTAGCAGGACTGGCTGGATCTGGAGCAATGTGCCATGGAGAGTATGAGTACAGAAAGTATTACATCTCAATTGGTGTGTACCGAGTGTATAACCTTTTTTTTATCGAACCTTCCCTGGAGCCGGTTGGGGTGGTTATGTCGGACTCAAACCCGTCGCCATCTTTGGGTCTTTAGTTGCCGGAGATGAGATAGTAGACAATATATTTCTCGCACCACGACAGTCCCTGGGCTCTCTGTTTCGAGATGACCCCCTTCGGGACCGTGGGTACAACCTAAAAACGATATCAATCTCAAAGAAAACGATGGTCATGCATAGATAGACAATGGACTGGCCAGCAGGACGTACGACTTTTATACTACTTAGGTGGCAGACAAGCACACGGCCCACCTGATGGACAGCGGTCACCGTGGCCTATGGACGTTTGCAATACTAGGGCTATTACACTCGTTCTGCCTATACTGTAGAAACTTTCTAATGCGATTCTTGAAGAACGCCATATTGTAGTCGCTTGGGAAAACCAGGGAGTTCATTCCACAGCTTGAGCGTGCGCGGGATGAAACTATATACAAGTGTAAGGGAAACCCTGTTTGTTTATTCAGCTTTACGAACACGATGGAGAGTGAATAACGCAAGTTAAACGGTTTAAAAAAAATAAAAAATATATAATTGCGCTGCCGTAATTTTTTTTTGTGCCAAATATGTTGTGTACCATGAGTACTACCGAGGGCGTTCGGCTTCGGAAGTGTTCCCCTTACACCTTACACCCTGTATCACAGATTACCTAATAATTGCCGGTATTGCGGGATAACTTAGTTTAGCTGGAGGGATTTCAAGAATATTACTACAGGAAAGTTGAAGATACTATTTGTAGACTCGAGCCACACATCTGAGGCTGAGTCTGGGCTGTATATATCTGTCTGATGTTAAGTCTTGGAATTCCTTACCGGCGCACGTGTTTCCTTCTTCCTGCAGTCCCGGGTCCTTTAAGCGGAGCGTGAAAAAGCATCTGATGAGGCCGTCGAGCTGAGTGCTACAATTGTAGCACTGTACGTGTTTGCAATGGTGACTCGCTTTCATGAGACTTTGCCTTCAGCTTACTATCAGGCAAGGGGCCACCTCAAATTGAAGTGCCATAAATAAAAAAATAACATAAAATATAAACAGCCCTATATCTTAGACGCCTGACACGAAACCGAATAGGATGAGATGAGGTGGCCTACATTCTACTCTGCCGCTAACCACTGGCACTGCGGCCATCTACTACTAATAAATTATCAATTTCCTCCACATTGAAGATGATACAGACCTTTATAATAAAATTATATAGCAACACATAGTTTGCCTAATTTATAAATGTTAAAACACACATCATCTAACCCTTTTTTTCGTGCACAAAATGCCCACGGATACCGCCTCCACCAAAGTTGGTGGAGGTGATTATGTCGGACTCGAACCGACTAAAACGCACGCTGTCTATGGGTCTTTGATTGCCTGAGGTGAGATTATACAAGACATATCTCTCGCACCCTGACAGGCCCGGAGACATCTCTTTGAGATGACCCCCTTTCCCTACCTCATTAATATCTGAAATTTTATTTCGAGCGCTAAAATATTATAATTTATTTTAGCATTTGAATTTGTGCTTTCATGAAATCTCATCTAGCTTTCTTAACAAAGCCTCCTGCGAAAGACCACAGACTATTATCATGCTTTTAAAGTGTCTGGAATGGGCTTATTGGTGTGGGCGGTGCCTCGCTTCAAAGACTATATTAACATGTCAATGTGACAAAGATAGCACCATAAACATCTTGGTTGTTCGAAAGAGATAGCTGCAAACGCGGCTGAGCTTTTATGCGCTTGCGCACCACAAACGACGTATTGTTTTGAATATGTTAACGCCCGTTGTGTCTAGTTATTGATGTGGAAGTATTTGTTTATGCTTGTATTGTCTATGTTTGGCTACCGTGTTGGTTATTATTAGTTATTTAAACGGAAAATACTAATGTATTCATAACTCTGTTCTATCTAAGTAAATGTATACCTATGAGGATTGTGAACGGGGAGTTTGTAAGTTTATATGAGTAATGAAGGTGAACGATTTATGATTCATTTCTTATGAAGTCAGATATGACTTGATAATTGATTTTATTTTGCGTTTATCTAATTAAGCCCCTGTATGATTTTTAACATAACATACATAACAGAAACTCACGCCTTTATCCCCGAAGGGGTAGACAGAGGTGCTAGTACCCACATTTCGCCAGTTTATGTTTATACCCAATGTAATAAGATGGCGAGCATATTGTCATGAACCGGGCACTTATAAACCTGCGATAAATACACACATAATTTCGAAAAGCATCGAAAAGCCATTAGCGTGTGCCATGATTGAACCTGGGATCGAACTCAAGACCTCGTTTCAGCCGTCCGTCACCCATACCACTAGGCTACCGTGGTGACCGATAGTGGGTAACATACCTATATACCCTCGCACTCCGGCCGTAACTTCTTTTCGACCTCCCAACCCTGAGAGAAACGTTCCACGCTGGCCAGATGGGTTAGTACGGATTTTAATTCGAGTTTTCCTTCTCTCGCAGTGATATCGTCTGCATCATAAAACTCCTTTCAGTTGAGACGGGGCACATAAAATTTATTGTAGACAAACAATTTACCTAAATGTTTGTGATATTTTTTAGGTTCGCCATTTTTCTAACACACTTTCCCACAATAATGAACCTCAATAAAACAGTTACAATATCTATTCCAAATTCAAATTAAAAGAGAAGACAATGCGACCAAAAGTCCCCAATATCACTTGTCCCTCACAAAGGAGTTGTAATGGCGTTCCTTGCGACAAATCGGAACACATTACCAACTGTCACTGCGACACAAACTGTGAATTAATATGGGAACAGGATTGACACTTGGAAGAACATAGTGTGTACATCAGTTTTGAGAATTGGAGACATTATATTTTTTTTGGAAAAAAAACTTCTTCGAAATTTTTTTCAAAACATACCTAGCAGTTTTTTTTTAAATAGTCTTACCTTCTCCTACTATCTCAACGTAAACCTTTAGAACTGAAGATTGTGTCAAACACGGAAACGGCAACACAGATGCTAGACCGACCTAGTCATTTATCACATCGTTGAATGTTGTAACGACCAAAAATAAAACAAAACTAGGTGCAGATTTGGGTGTTAACTAATTATATCAACAACAAAAAATCAAGGAAAACATATGGATGTCAATTACTATGTATTGTGTTTAAATACTTCAGTAAGGTTATAAAAAAATAGAAGTTGGCACATTTAGATGAGCGGTAAATCGCCAGCTGTTACTGATAAAATTATACGTCACTAATATTTTTGCAAAATGGCGGGCTGTTCTCTCTGCCTACCCCGCAGGTAAATTAGCGTGAGTGTATGTATGTTAATGTAAGGTAAAGTTAAAAATATCTCGATCCCAAAATATGCTCTGTACCAGCACTCTTATGGTATATATATGTGTCCCTATATACAGTTCTTGGGTGAGGAGTATTGGGTTTACCTGTTTAGCAAGAAATCTAGGCAAGTACCGTTAGATTTATCGCCTGCTGAGATTATAAAAGATATCTTCTACTGAAGACTGATTGTGCAGTTTTATCAAATGAACCTTGAAACGTTGCACTTCATAAAACTGATATTAATAAGAGTCTTTAGTATTTTCTCTCATAAAAAAAGAAAAACATTTTTACTTGCAGCAAGGTTGATGGAACACTTGGTTCCACAACAATAAAGAATTTTAACGACATCAAATAAAATAAAAAGAAACTGAAAATCTTAAAGCTTTATAGAATTATGTTTTGCCCAAAAGGTTTATAAAATATCATCTTTCTATTATAGCGCAATAATAGTACATTATGGTTGAAATGTGTAATGTTTGTGTGTGTATTGAGACCCGAGTCGTTAAGTGATGTTCTTAAGAGAGCCGAAGAAGGGAATCGTCAATACATATCGTCGTGTTCATATGACTTGTTTACAACACACTTGTGAAGAAAATAATATCAAAAATACCAATAATTTCAATAGCAAATCTGAGCTTTGAATAATTTTTCGCAAAGGTGAAAAAAAATAGTAGTAGTTGCGCGCGCATCCTACAATGGCGATCGGCCATTGCCTAAAAGAATGAGGTTTATTTTTTTTGATTTTCGCGAATAGTATTATAGCTACAATGGGTAAAAAGGGAGAATTTAAAGTTTTTAGAGAAAACAATTGTTATTTTTGAATGAAAATTGTGTTTATTAAATTTTAAACAAGTAAATATTAAATATAAAAAATATATTTAAAATAAATTTAATTAAATTTTTTAAAGTTACAAATAAAATTAAATTTTTTAAAGTTAAAAATATGTCTAATTAAATAAAAAAAAAAATATTAATTCATTAGTACTATTGAATACGATTTTTTTGTATCCAAACTTTTTTAGGAACAAAGCAACCAAAAACATTGTAAAACATATTTATGACTAACTTGTGAATAGTGTGTGACTTACAATGAAAAAGTCACAGTTTGATTACACAGTGATATTAGAACCATTTCATAAGCAAGTGTGGTGAAAAGATCTTTTATTACTAAAAAAAAGTGCCAAAGACAAACACTATTATTTGGTATTTATCCTGTCACTGATGAATTTCTATACACCCTATTAGCAGGTCGTGAACGAACGACTGAGTGAGCGGTGGAGAGCGGTTCTCACGCTGAACGACTAACACAGATAACTTTAATTCAACTTTAATGATCTCTTCGCGTGAACTAAATTGATTTGGTTCTGTTATGACTCCAAGTTATGGGTCTTTAGGAAATTGTCAAACATCATCGAGACATGAAGACATTATAAGCAGCGGGTCACAACCGCATCAGAGTTTTTATATTGATATTTTGGTTTTGTCATTTTTAGTTTATTATTTTACGAAGGTTCTAAACAGATACGTGGATCGATATTGAGCGGTTTCCGTGGAATATGAAATCTTAGAAGTACGGAATTTATATTTTTATTCATATGTCAGAGTATAGAAAAATATAAATTCCATGAGTAGCGGCACTGCCGTGAAATAAATTACTACACCACGATGACAACTCAAGGAAAAGTCATCGACTCGACAGAAGAAGATATCATGAGAAAAGCACTATTAGTAGCACTATTAGTTTATTTAAATATAGTGTTCCTTTAATATATAAATAAACCATAGTAGATATTTGACAAATAAAATCATGTGCAATATATAAAGAAATATACAAACTTATTAGAATTCTAAATAAAAATAGATATCATTTACATAGTTTCGTAGGTTTATTCGATCAGATTCAGTCAATTTGATGAGCCCTACAAATATGAATAAAAAATACCTTGTTTATAGAAATAATCACAAATTCAACTTACCTTGTATAGTCGAAGTCAATGAATTCATTTCACCTTGTAATGTCGAAGTCAATGAATTCAACTTATTCGAAGGCTGATCAAAGCCTCTCAAAAAGAACAAATCTTTTCGTAGAACTTTAAAACGAAACATTTGTTGGAGTGACAAATCACTTAATAACTCAATCTTGTAGCAGGTGACCGAGCTGTGCAATTATGGGCGCGCAGGCGCACGTGTCGGTTGTGATTAAAATCACATTTGTACCAACCTGAGAAAGGTACCTTTATTTTGTACACTATTTTAGTACTGTTTTTAAACTATATTGAGGAAAATGAAGTACCTACTTATTGGTGGAATGAGAATTGACCTTTACCTGTAAATCGTGCATAAAAGAAAATGCTGCTGACGTAGGTACATATTTGAGGTTAGCTTTGACAATTGCACGCCGAAGATCTTGGTGTGGGATCATCAAGATTCATCATATACCCACTTTTTGTACCACATTGTAAGTATTGTATTTTTTACAGACAGCGAAGGAGTTCTGTTCTTCCTTTCTTTGTTGAACAAAAATAATAAATATATTAAATAAAAAATACAAAAATATAAATATAACCGCCATCTGCACTTTGTATGAGCAAGTCATACTTAGTAAGGTAGCGGTCTAGTGCAGCTGTATCCTCTGACTTGAGTTATTGTTCCGGTCTACAACAATTTTTTTTTGACCTTTGAATAAAAAACTTTTATACCTATTATCAATTATTTTAGGTATATTACATAATACACACGTATATTTTACATACATCTTTATAAAGTTGAGTATTCTTCCAGGAAACCCTACAGTGATAGAGCTGATGGGGAAAAAATAATATACTCATAAAAAGATTCACCAAATTGCAGAAGATTCGAGTTCTATAATCAATTTGTACACAAGTTTAGTTTATTATAACTATCTCTGCTGCCATAACTTTTAAAGAAGTGAATAAAAGCTGTTTACAATATTAATATAGAACGTTATAAAGCGATAAATTAAAATATCTACTTCCCGTATGGCCGACAAAATGTTATAGTTTAATCGTAACAGCCGTATAATAAAATTAGGATAAAACTCATTGGTTCAAACGCGAGCTTCGAATTTTCAAATTTGGAACGAGCGCGGCCATCTTCCAAATTGCTACCATAAACGCGATAATTGGATCAGCTCATTGGCCAGTAGCTAACTGAAACCAATTTTAATGGCGACTTTTTATTGTTTGAATGTTTAACATTGAAAAAAAAAAGTTTTTGTAACTTGTAAGGAATAGTTGAATATATCAGTGCCAATTTGTGATCTTTTTACATTTATTTATTTAAGAAGGAGTGCTCAAGTTCATTTTGTAATAGAAGAGAATTAGTAAAATGATTAAGGTCCTAAACCAGCCTTAGTTGAATTCTCAAAGTAATTAATTAGGTACGCATAGTTCATCATATAATCTATTTAGTTCTAGAAATAGATTATTCTATGCAATGGATTACGTTATTAATATCACCTATCTAAAAAAGTAACAAGACAAACGACAGCGTAAACAACAAATTCTATTCTCAATACAAAAGCGACAATAAATTATAACACTGCCCGCGAGCTCATTTCGTTGGTGAAGCCAAAAAAGCTAGAAAAAAATGAAGCGTTCGAAATTTAATTTATTCAAAATTGAAACGTCACGCCACACAAAGGCGAGCGACGCACAATGGCCGCGCACCACGCCGCACTGTTAACACGAAAATTAAATGTTGATATCACAATTAATCAAGGGCCCATATTAATAATTGGCTATTCACTACGCCGTGAGGTGTCAAATTATATTGCTCAATTAACCGCTCGTAGAATAGAATAGGGCGTGTTTGGCTGTTTGTAAAACACGGAACTTGGTGCTTTGTTGCTCCTGCTATCGGTGGTGGCTATTTTATAAACATAAATTGTTTATGGTGTCTATACTTTTAATAACAGTGAAAAGGTTTGTTGCAGTTGTTTAGTGAACAAATGTTATACAATTTGTCTTTTTTGATCTACAGACACGACAGGATAGAGATAAATGAGTTGGTTTCTAACCCCTCTTTTTCACCCAGAGACAAGACTTGTTGAAAACTGGTCAAATCCAATTTATGTGTTCTATACATGTCTCAAACACTTTTTCCTTCACACAGTATGTATAGCCAGCAAAGTGTATATAAGTTTAAAACATATTTGCGTTCACACTGAAGTTTCTGACATGTTTTAAATCTACCTGACAAATATATGTTTTAAACCTTGTAAACAACTCAGGCATAATTGGTTCTTTTTGTTCGCCGAACTTTTGAACATATCATACTAAACTATGGTCAACTTTTCAGCGTCCTAAGAGTGATATATTCTTTTAATCCACTATAAGTGATCACTGATCAGTCCAAAGCGATACAAAGTTGGTGCCTTGTTAAGTTTCATGGTATGCCCATAGTATTACAGGTCTATTTGGGAAGGCCTATTTTCTAGCAATAATATAGTACCTACCTTCCTATAAAAAGAAACATTGCGAATTTTTTCCGTTTTGGAAGTGACATAAGTAAATGAAAAGCAGACAGCCGTTTTGAATAATAAGCACCAGTGAAAATAAAATATTTCAACTATTTTTTTTATAACGAGAAAGTGACCTTGTTAAGCGCAGAGGTATATATTTTATTTGAACAAAATGTTAACATAAAATATATCCTACGGTACATTTTAATCCATACAAATGTTACGTATGTTCGAAAGCCCGTTAGGGACGTGCATTTATAATTTTTCTGGTATCGATATGTAAGTGCTAGTACCTCTGCCTACCCCTTCGGGGATTTAAGCGTGATACTATACTATACTATACTATATGGAAGTCTGTAATAGAACTGATGTCGGAGATATTCTTCTTTTTTATAGAAGAATATTGTTGGAGGTTGTTGAAGATTGTTCTTCTTTCTAGAAGATTATCAAGATATATAGAGCATCATGAGTTTTTGACGACCATTAGAGATGCAAAAATGTTATTAAATAGAAATAAATGTTTGTAAATGTTAAATATTTACTTTTCTAAGCACTGATAGGCTCTCGGTTAGGGAAGTGCCATCTTCTCATGAAGATAAAGATGAAGTATCATACCTTATGAAAATTTATAAGAATGCCAATCTATCTCTTTGCCAAATTTTATCCAGATACGTTATGCCATTCTAGTGTAATTGGGGAAAGAGCATTTGTCCGTCTACTTATTCAGATTTACTTATAGTAAGATAATAATAAAAAAACCTATATTTTCTCGATGTCTCCAGTTAATTTAGGTATTTTCAGTTTTATTAGTGGCGTATCAAAAACAGCGTTAGTACACACAATTTTAAAAATCCAACAGATGTTTCTCGACACGGTCCCATCACTATAATAGGGTTTAGACAGGCGGCAATACGAACGATTATTTACGGACGATATATTTTTAGGATTAGTGAGGAAATTATTTCATTTCTAGATCGCATTAACGTGCCGCTATGATGAGGCAAAGGAAACACCTCGAGACGGCCATTTATATTCTTTTATACGTGTCAAACAAGAAAAGCTACCGTTACGGGATATTAGGAATATTTAAAATTTTATAACTCTAGACGCGATCTTTAATGGAATTATACTTTTATGGGTTTACTTAAAACATCTTCATACGAAACTATTTCAATTTGAACGGCCATTTTGTGGCCGTTAAAAAGTTTGATAGTTTCGGGTGTGGAGTTCGACTGGTAATTAAATAACAATATTGTACGGGTTTCATATTTTCTAGTAAGTTCCGATGATTATTTTTTAAATGTATTGAAGTGAAACTTTATAAGAATTGTAGCATGTTCTGCACCCGTTTACAATTTTCTTCATATACAAATAGACAAAGGATGTATGTTTCATTTAGGTATATACTATAGTTGCGGAACGCTATGATAGCCGTTTTGACACGACTGGTTATGCTCGTTTTCTTTTTTTAATATGTGAAGTTTATTTTCTTATGTGCCAGTCTCGCCATATTTTTTTTTAACAATTCTTCTAATAGTTCGTTGTCCAATATTAAGCGCACCAAAAAAAAGAAATTGAGCAAAACCAGTCGTGTCAAAACTATAGTATACTTACTTCATTTATTCCATAGGTTAATGTCACACGAAGAAAGCGTAATCAAAAGCACGAACAATTCTATTAAAACAGTACCATCTCTTGTAATTAAGATAAGATCTGTCACAGACGCGCGGCACGACATTTTTTTAATGTCTCTATACTGTTTTACGAATAGATTAGAATTTGCTTTATTGCTCGTTCGCGTGTTTGTAGGCAGCCATATTTTATTTCATATATTCCTGACGTGTCTATTTAAGGCGCAGTTGTAACTGCTATTTTGATTCGTAAATTGATTCGGGGGATAATAACAGCCTGCGATTCTTTGATATGCGATAATTGTTAGGTTTCGGAAATCGAATGTATACCAGTTAGAATATATTAGGCTGCGTTATGATATTTTGTATTTTTTTTGTGTTAGTGTATTTTATGAATGATTATGCTTTTGTATTATTGAACATTACGTTTTGACCGATTTTATGCGCCCGCGTGGACTTCTGATTCCGTTCCCGCTGCACCATAAAACCTTCCATAGAATTCAAACAAATAAAAAAAGAACTACTCGAATTGGTCCAGCCGTCTTCGACTTTTGAGATTAGGAACATATTTCGCTAATAATTTTTAACTATAAGATAGATTTCGTTTTTTACAATATATTTATGAACTTACAAGTACCAATATTTAAAAAAAAATCGTATTTGTAAGGATTTAAAAACTAATATTTTTTTTATTTAATTTATTAATTTATGAATGGTTTCATCGATGATCTGTTGTGTTTAGCCACTTCTGTTGCCGACTGTACATGTCTAAACATAGTTGAACAAGTTTTTAAGTCGTATATACACACCAACGAAGGTTCTGCTATCGTCGTCCCAAACGAGTTAATTAAATCGGCGTTAACTTATTACATTAATTTAAATATTTCAATTAATTTCTCGTAAACTTTCCAATTAGTTGATAATCATATTCTGTTTTTTTTTAAATAGTTAAGTGTCTTGGAGAAAACGTGTTCATAGTTGTTACTGATATTGTTAATATAAAATATATTATTTATCAACTATTCGGTTTTGTGGGTAGGGTTACTTAGGGACATTAACATTAATGGATACAGGAGGGTTACATCCGAGGCTTCCATTTTGGCACCCGGAGTTCACTTTACCCTTATTTTTCTCGATTCCCTGTTTTGGTAGCTTTTCATGGCGATGGTCACGGGGAGACAGGAAGACAACCGATAAGTCGGATTCAGTGTAAATATTATGACAATAGGTACATAATAACCAATCAGTTGAGATACAATACGTTAAAAGAGTAATATTTCGATTTAGATAGATAGTAGTGAATCCCCACGGATACCCCCCCACCGAAGCCGGTTGGGTAGGTTATGTTGGCCTCGAACCGACTAAAACTAAAACGCACGCCATCTTTGGGTCTTCAGTTGTCGGAGGTGAGGTAGTAGCCAACATACCCTCACACCCCGGCAGACCCGGGGCCTTCTCTTCGAGATGACATGACTTAAGCCTCTGAGCAGTTACTGCTCTATGTATTCATTTCTTCATACATTATTTCCTTAAAAATAGGTACCTACTAGTTGCAGTAATATGTGCAGGGATTTGTTAGTAAATATTATATCGTGATCTTTGGGATCCTGTCAATATATATGGACATTATTGGTGTGCAGCGGATCCCGAACTCTGGGGATGCGACCGTGATGCACACAAGTATTTTATTATTTATGTGTATCATGTACATACATACATATGCTCACGCCTGTGATCCCCGAAGGGGTAGGTAGAGGTATTAAGCACCCACATCTCACCAACTATGATTTTCGGTTCTACGTAATATGGAGCGAGCTTATTGCCGCCAATCGGGCACTTTGAAAAGAAAATGGGTAGGTATGACGTAAATAATATACTAAACAAACTTGTTGCAGCTAAATAAATTTTAAGTTTGTTTTTATATTTAGATTGACAAATTGACTGCACCCCGCCTGATGGTAAGCTGCGGTGCTTTATCACAAACACAGCTTTGTGTCCCTTTTGCATCTGAACCCTTAACCACGGAGCGTGGGGTCCATATTATGGTTTTACCTACGCCATTTCAAACGGTCTTTGGTATATGAGACCTTCACACGTGTTATCTTCAATAACTTCAAGCCAGCATTTCTTTTTTACTTTGTAGTGCAACAAATATCCGAAGGAATTTCTTAGTTATTTCAATCCATGATTTCAGAAGGCTCTTAATTATTATACATTACCATAAATGTATACATAAATACCAGCACTTAGTACCTTTTGACCGAATGTTGCAGTAACTTCTTCAATTTAGGGTTGCCACTTTAAAGATTTATACGTGTGACGTAGCCATAGTATAACGTTCAGCTGCTACATCTTTCTTTACCAGCGCACGTGTTTCCTTCTTACTACAGTTCCAGGCTCTATAAGCGGGCGTGAAAAAGCACCTGATGAGGCCGTCAAGCTGAGCGTGTTATGTCTAACATGTATCTTTATACAGTATTTGAAGTCACTTCCACTGTCGGTTCACTTAAATATTTTAAATTACTCAACGAATTTTAATACACTTTTCACCTATTGATAGAGTAAATCAAGAGGAAGGTTTAGATGATAATACATAACATGGGTTGCGGGAAGTGGATTAAAAATCCACGTGGCCGGGTCCGCGGGCAGCAGCTGGTAAATAAAATCGAATATCACTCATAATATTGGAAATATTGCATCGCATTCAAACTGTCTGTGTAACAGCCCTATTATATCTGAATATCGATTACGTTTTAACGTTATTAATTAATTGAATATTCGATGTTCTCATTATGAATTTTAACGTGGCGCGGTAATGAGGACCAACACGTAACGATTTGTCTTCGTTATTTGACATCCACGCTTAGATGCCCACGTATTTAATTAAAAATGAATAAATTAACCCGTGATTTACTGTTAATTAAGCTGGCCAGTACAAAAAGTTCTTGATTCAAATTTTATCTTCTTTTTTTTAAAGTTTATTTACTAGGAATGTTGTTGAAATCGTTTATTGATAATTTAGAAGCGTGTTATTTTTGATGTTATAGTAATTAGTTGCGCGAGAAGTTATGATTGAAATAATTTATATAAAAACCAGATGAATATAGAATGAAAATACAAATTATATAGACAGAATTATTTATATTATATAGCATTTATCTATTTTAGCACAATATTAATAGTATTAGTTGATTGTAATAAAAACATATATGTAGTATTATACAGCTACGTCTGTTAATATGAATTCATAGTGAGATTTTTATTAGAATCTAATGGTTTGACTTGGTCTGACTGATACGGAGATCGCAAAAGGAGTTACAGTGGGCTACAAAAGTTCCTAGACACCTTAAGATCTATAATCCATTGACAGCCGAAGTCTAATTTAACCAAAAGTAACATAGATGGCGTTAATAAAATAAACTTGATCGATGTCTCGTATATTTATAAGAAAACAAGTAAATTCGTGCAAGTAGTAGCTTAAACTTAATTACATTAATAAGTAGATTTATTACTTAGTACCTATTAACATTATAGTTGTGTAGTGGCATCACTTCATGCAATTTTATGTTTCAAACTGTCCACTGTCCAGGCACTTTTAGAGCCCACTGTACCTATTCAGATACTACCATCTATCTTTATAATAAAATACCAATAAACTGATTTTTCTAACAATCAATTAACCTATTTCGCTCACTGCTGGACATTGCTCCCAATCCTCCGCTCTTTGCACCCAATCCGTCTAATTCCACATTGACATTGAAGTCCGTGTCCGTCACGTTTTCACTTCACAAATCAGGACGCACCTTAACAGGGCCCTTACAACACTGAATTTCAACAAGTAGGTACATTTACTACTCGTATTAAAGCATTATTCAAACTTCATTTTCTTTTACTTACCCATAATAATAGTCGTACATATATTATCTAAGATTATATAAATAACATATCTAAGTGTTAATAGGGTCACAACGGTAAAACACGGAGTATAAAAATAATAATAAATGGCGAAGACAGCTTATATTTTAATGAGTAATGATTCCTCATTTTTATATCGGCTACACGGAAAGGAACAAAATGACAATTCGTTTAGTAATCAGCCTGTCCACGGTTGGGACCGTATACGATTAATATTTTTGACACTTTAGTAGTCACTTTTGTATAATTTGAGGTGTTTATATCATACTGTTTACAATAAAAAGAAGCCTTTGATCGGGTGATGCAATCACGATCTTTGTTATTTAGTTTTATTTATTATTTTTGTCTTTGAGATTTTAAACGATTTGATATTGTTTTTCAAGAACTTTAAGTTATCTTGCAGTGTTTGTATGTAAGTTACTTTGCTTGAGAAGGTCTTGTAACCTTAATGTACTGAATCATTTTTCATATTGATTCACTTCAGCTTCACTGCATAATAAAATACGAAATAGTTTTTAAAAGCTTGATGATCGAGCAAAGTCTGCTAATTTGGAATTCGGCAAGAATTGATTACTGCGGCTTATTTTTAGGTTCCATCGTTTAACTTCAAATTTGAAAAAAGAATTTGCTGAAGAATTGAGGATATTTATATATTTTTTTATCGTTCAAAAACGTGTTATATGTTAATGTAACGTCGTACGTCGACAAAAATAAGTGTTCAAAAATATATCGCGTGAAGTCCCGAAATTCATAAACACTATAAGTGTTATATGTTCTTAGCTTAAGATAATGAAGTACTATTTTTTTAATTGCAATTCTCCCGTCCGTAAAATCTGACAACACTATTAATTATATACAACCGAAGGCAATAAAATACTCAATCGAAGTGTTAACTTCATTTGTAAACGTAACATATATCATGTGTCATTTGAATAGATTTTCTATATGTATAAATATTAATTTTAAATTTTTAAACGTATAGCGGGCCCAATTTCGTTCGGAATCTATAAATCATTTTTACTTGTCCAATGTCATTTTGAACGAGACTAGATGTAATTTAAAGGCTTTGAAATTAACATATTTTAACACTTATTGGTTGCAACTTTATTTGTTTTTAGATTTATAAGCACGAATTAAAGATGTAATAGGATGAGTAGATATGTGTTTTAATATGCTCATATTTATTTTTCTTGATTGATTTGTTAGTTATGGGACGTTTTAAGAACAGCCTATTGACAATCGGCAGCAATGCCAAAGATAAAAGAAACATATTGTAGGGACTTCATACCCCTGAAAACATTACATTACTTTTTATACAGTCGAGTAATAAGTAATCAAGCGAGATCTATATCGATAAACGTATAACGACATCGAAATTTGGCATTGCTGGCGATAAATCACGTAACGTATTTCGTTGATGAATAGCTTCCAGGCGAGGAGCCGCCAAAACTGTAACATGACAACTTTTTAAATTACAGATAGGTGTGGCACTATTCGTATGAATTAATATTGTATTTGAATTTTACCGGAGATATTTGCTCAAAAAATATTATTATTTAACTAATATTGATTACCAAATAATTATTCTATTGTTCACAGTGATTTATCAGTATACAGTATTTTAGTATCTTTCTCAAATTCCCTAATTCTCCCTACAGGCCCGGGTCCTTTAAGCGGGGTGTGAAATAGAAAAATGATTTTTTTTATCTCGTTTTTGATACACTCGACACTTGGAACTACTTGTTCACGGCTTTCAGACCTTACCCTTTAGTTGTTTTCGACCGAAAGGGGCTATTCTATTGATGGAATCGTGACGAAGTGAACCGTTTTAAATTTGTTATCTGTGGTTTACTTGACACTGTAGTGATTTTAATAATAAAACTATGTGGAATGAAACATTTTTATTAAAAAAATTCAAATTACATAAATGACATAAATCTGTAATATGACTACAAAAATTTTACATATTACAGATTTACGTTAATCCCATACTTAACTGAGTGATTACTTCGGCGTTTTCACCAATAGAATGTCAGTTTGTCCAGAGCCCAAGGTTCCTATAGGTTCTGAATACATTTTTATATTACATAAGACCTTTGCCATATAATTTAATTACAAAAAACATTACATACCGTAAAACGGGGTGAATAGAGATTCAGGGGTGGATAGAAATAAAATGGTCAATGGAATATTTTAAAGAATTTCTTTCACAAGATTATAATTAGGCTTATTACCAGATATTATAATTTTTGTTTGCCTACAAAACAGCTGTTCCTTTAAAACCAATTTCTGCCGGTTTCCTATATACCTAAAAACATCTGAAGCTTTCATTTAGTCATTAATATTAAATGAAATTTCTCTATCAGTTACCCCAAGACTAAAAGTAGGTACTAGGACGGCATAAAATTGAAGGACGTGGTTCGTGTCATTACTCACCCACTATTACTTATGAACAGCACCTACGTGAGCCTATTCTTATATTTATAAAGCTGTCAATTCCGAAGGCATTTCGGGTTAAAGTGGAAAGAAGCGCAGATGCGTTTGGTCGTAACTCAGAAAAAAAACGTTGGTGAATACCACAGACACCGTCGATATAGACTAGAAAACATATTATTGATAAATATTTTAATAGTTTTTGATTTGAATTATAAGTGATCATTTGGTTTTCAATCTTTTAGATGAAACCAATAGAATCAATGTATACAGTTTTTAAGATTTTGATTCGTTTGGCAGGTGGTAACTACTTTTAAATAATTTTAAGTTAGAAAATTAAATTAAAATAAAACCATGAATATTTAATTAGGTACATGCTATATATAGTATATCAGTCAATGGCTTGATTTTTAGTTAAATAGAGGTACAATGCGCTGTGTGCCTGCACCACTGCGCGGATAGCATCACGTTGAAAGGCTGCCAATGTTGCCATTGCTCTATGTTTTATTTTCAATGTTGCATTTTTCTTGTTTTATATTGTTGTATTGTGTAGCATAAAAAAACAGATAAGAACTATAGTATCACTTCGCATGTGTTTATATGTCACCAATAATTTTATAGATATAAAATGAGAACAGATAGTCTTCACAAGAAGTTCATTGAAGAAGCGTTTTCAATTATTTATTCACTTAATTTTATTTTAATAATTTTGACCAATTAAATTGTAAAATTTTGACATTCATATGTGCTTAAATTGAATAAACGAAATTGATTCTTGATTCTTCATCTATGTGAAATACATCTACGTCCGGCACAGGTCGGCGCGGCGCGGGAAAGGCATGGTCCGCATTAAATTATTATGATTTATGTGTTTTAGCGAGCCAAGAGCCTCCTTAATTATATGTGAAGGTTTAACGAACAAAGCGGCGTCGGTTGGTGCCTTGGTCTCTCGGCGTTCAGTCGCTCCTCCTGACGGTTCTATTGTGGTTTGTTTTGAAATCGTGTTTGACAAATATTTAACACGTACTTATCTATAAATATTTACTAGATAACTTTAGTTTTTTTAATGATTCTTCAATTGGTTGTTGAGGGCAAATGGCGGTTGCTACACGGAAAATATTGAAGTCTAGTCGCGTCACATTTAGACTGGAAAGTCGACCCTAGCTGGGTTTCGAAAAACCGCTATTTAGTTGGTATAGCGCCAGCTTTCCTCTTGAAGTTTTCAAGAGGAAGAAACTTTAAGAAGACATAGGAAAGGTAAACTTCGGGCTTCAAAGTACAATTCTTGGATATATTTAACCAATACCACTGTTCCACTAATTGTCTAATAACCACAGATACTGAAAAAATGCATAAATACAATATCTTGCAAAGGTATGAAAGAATATCATGAAATCTATTTCATTGATTATCGGAATTTGTAGCCGCGGTAGCCTAGTGGTATGGGTAATGGTCTGCTGAGACGAGGTCTCGGGTTCGATCCCAGGTTTTACCATGGCACATACCAATGACTTTTCGATGCTTTTCGAAGATATGTGTGTATTTATCGCAGGTTTATAAGTGCCCGGTTAATGGCAATAGGCTCGCCACCTATTACATTGGGACCTAAACATAAACTATCCCTTCGAGGATATAGGCGTGATATTATAAAAAAAAGAACCCATTACACAAGCTAGTTAAGCTATGCTTACCGTGAATCTCGGTGGCGTTGCGCTCGTTCCACTAGGATCCCCCAAGTCAGTACCCCAGGGGACTGTACAACACTCGCTATTCCACTTCGATCCCTCAGGGGATTGTACAGCACTCACTATTCCACTTTGATCCTAGTGGAACGAGCGGTGGCGTTGTGTAGATTGTCCTGGAATATTTAATTTAATTAAATTATTGTTAACAGATTCTTCCGCAATTTATTCAGCTTACATAATATTATCACTATGTTTCGGTTGATTTTCAGTAGACGCAGGCCACCGCTTTGAAGAGACAAACAGTTGTATCATAGTATGAAGTGTAAGCTATCTTTCACACTACCCTGAAAGTTAAAAAACTTAATGCTTTAATTACAAAAATACCTGTAGATAAAACACTAGAAAAGCCCAACGCAGTTCACTTAAAGTTAATGTGATCAAATACAGTTAACTCAGTACAGTGCACGGCATCTAACTTGGCAAGGTTTTGGAGTTGTTGGGGTAAGTTCGCACATCGTACACTTAGAGGCACAAAAAGTGCTTGTTTGATCATTGAATGCCATCATTTATTTTGAATCATGTCTGCTTTTCCCCAAAAGGGACCCAAAAATCGTACGGTTCTTGCCAAGTTACGTGCCGATTTCTGTACTTAAAAATGTTTCAACACTAATAAGTCTTAACCATAAATTTAAATATTACGGCTTAAATAGACCTACAGACTCCTTCATTACCGCGTTACCGAATCGTAAACTGTCCGCGACTTGTGACTTTTAGTGTAGAAACATTGACGGTACTGCAATATCTATTTTTTGTCAAAGTTGATAATGGTTTATCAAAAAACGTTTCACGGTTCGTATATTCTGCCACTTTCTTACACCTAGGTTTTGTGTAAAGATACGCATGATACTAGAATACCTACTTCATTCCTCTATGGATAAATTATGGTATTAACTGTTTACTTAATGTGCTGCTGAATTAACTAGCGCACAAAAACCAAAACGTACCAACCATTAATACTATTAAATAAATGTCATTCTTGCACGGAACTATAAAGTCTATTATTATTTAACTAGTTTATATTAGAACGAACTAAACATTTCCACAAATTACCCCACGTTATATGTAAATGCATATACTCTAAGTAAAATGTGATAATAATAACCTTCTTAGTTGTCAATCTGATTCGCCACGCCACGAGCAAGTGGAAATTCTGTGAGCTCTTCACAACTTGCCTGAATTCTCACATGCAAAATTGAACTCTAAAATGACATTATTTAAATGTGATATTAGACTGAAATCTTTACTTTACACGTACCAAATATTTTGAGATCTATTTCAGTTGCAATAAGATTGAAATTAGATTGTGGGGTTCAACATATGTATAACCAGATAGAAATCTCTCGCGAGCCGCTGACCGCGCAATATAATGACGATGTCGGCAAAGAAGTCATTATTCATTTTTTTAATACAGTGTTTTGTTGAAATGACATTTTCACTAGAGCGTAATCACGTTTTGTACAGGCAATATATCAAGGTAATAAAAGCTACATTATTAGTGTTGGTAACTGTTGATGGTTTTCAATTTGATGTGTTCATCGGCACGTTGTTTTATGCGATATCTCAATCAGTGAGTAAATTAAAGTTGATGTTATTGGTGCAAATGAGGGCCAGTTGATCGACATTTTTTTTGACTAGAGTGTGTAAAGCAACATGTTTTAATGTCGGTCGGTTAAACATATGGTGAGATGATGGTGACGGTTTTGTTGAATCGGTATAAATTATTTTCTGATGGTTTTGTATTGGATCGTGTATGGAGTAGTATGGCAATTTTATGATATCACCTCGATCATTTGGTTCGAATAATCGTGAGGTTTTAAACATTGATAATGTTATGGATTGGATGACCTCTTCCTGATACTACAATTGCTTCACCGCTTGTGTCACCATATTGGAAAAATAGCAACTAAAAACTTTTTGCAGAAATCTCGTTTCCTATGGGTTAGCGATCTATTTGTATAATAATCAATATTGTAGAGGGTTGAATTCCTTACAACTTGTGTTTAAAATGTTTTTTATTACCAGAATGTTTAGTTACTTGAGATAGAGGCCGGAGAACGCACGGTTATGTCATCATTTTAGCCGGGAGATTTTAGGAACAACGGCACAAATACTTTTAAAGTTTTAATTTGTTTTTTTTTCTTTTTAAATATAAAAAAAACATAATACGAGCGTAATTAGTTCGTATCGCATATAGGTTCTTGAATGAGGATGAACATAGACTTTTTTTTTAAATACATCAAATAAATATCATGCATAGAAATGTGGAGACCAATGTATTCATTTACATATTCATACATACAAATATAATTTAACTACTGTAACTTTTCTTTTGACACGTATGTACGTATTCACCTCAGCCAATTCAGTAGCCGGCATAGATTGCCACTATATAATAGCAGAGAGTCGACGGCCTACCGTTTGGCGGACGACTCTATTTTATGAGGTAGGTATATAGTACAGGTAATGACAAAAGCAGCTTAGTAAATACTAATATAATTGTCTCCATAGCTCTTAAATCTGCAAGAAAGCTCATTGTGACACAGCGAGGTATGAAAAGGGTTATGTTCGGGGTTTTTCTACGAGATTGAATCAAAAATAAGGAAATCCGTACGAACTATGTTGTCCACATAGTCTACTGGATTAGTAAGCTGAAGCGAGGCACGTTAATCGAAGAACAGATGGCTACGTATTGGTAGATGAGGCGTAGGACCCACCCCGCAAGTGGATGGACACAGAGTCAGAGTCGCAGGCACTCATTGCAGGCAGGCCGCCTCCAACCCTGTCGGATTGGCGGTTGAAGAGGAAGGCTTATGTTCAGCAGTCGATGTCGTTTTGCTGATAATAAAGTGATAATTTCCATCCTTAGTTACTCCGCGAACATGGCTGCTGAAAAGTAACCGGAACATCGGACGAAAAGTAAATACCTACTACTGAATATATGGCGATAGAATCAGTAAAAAGTGATTTCACTCTAAAATAATATTGGAAACGTACTATCACGTTTACAATTTTTTTTTTGAATAAGGTACTTTTTATGTACTCTATTATTATAAATTAATGAATAAAAATAACGTATAATGTTAAACGTATTTATACGTTTACAATATTATATATAGGTATTATTTATAATATTATTTTAATAACTCTGTCTGTCTGTTACGCATTCAGAGTTAAACCGTAGCCTATTTTGGTCAAATTTGGTACAGAGCTAGAATTTGATGAGAACTTTAGGATGACACATGCTATATTTGGGCGCAATAATCAATATCTACGAGAGCGGATTGTTTATAAAGGTCTTATGAAATTAGATTTTTATTGAACAAATGGAATATAAATTAACCTTATTTTCAGGAGATTACTAAAATATAAACGATGACATGTCAAGCCAATAGCAAAAATATATAATTTGTAAATATTTTTGTGTTAAGCTACTTTTGTCGTTAACTGTACCTAGCCTTGGTTAGAAGTTATGATGTGTTGATGCATGCGGAAGGCGTATCTTCACCTTTTGTGTAGCTTTTAGAACTGACTAGTGATTTGTAGGTGTTTCTGTTATGTAATATTATGCTCGCTTCTATTTTGCTCCGAGGTAGGCAGAGACAACAGTACGTCATTTGCTTTGCTCATATATTTCTCGAGCTTCCTCTACTGTTTTAAAACTTCCATACAAACCCATCAAACTTGCATTAATATGTATTGATTTGGAGTCGAAGCGTGGGGTCATGGGATATTTTGCACCAGGCTCTGCTGAATTTGGATCTAAATGGCACTACTCTGGAATCTCTTTCTCATCCGAGGACCAATTTTGATTTAGTATGAAATCGGGATTGCTGCATGGCTGATAAAGAGATTCTAGGACTGTGCTCGCACTTGTCTGAATCCTATCCGCGAACTTTACCTGGTCTAGTCATAGTTTTAGTAGACCAGTTCATCGGGAGTACTCAGTGTGAACTCTATTAACTAAAAGTCTAAGTTGCAAAATAATCTACAGTCCTGTTTCATGGCTTCGTTTTTGTATACAGGGTGTAAGGGAAACAAGGTAAAACTCCGGGTATACCACTTGTTGGCATAAAAATTACGATTCGGCGATTTTTTTATGCCAATATGTAGTATACCAAAAACATATGGCAATATACCCAGAGTACTACCATATGTTTTCGGCTTCGATAGAGTTTCCCTTACACCATGAATAACCCACTTCATTATATTCACCTCCCTGAAAATAAGGTAAAGGAAAAGTGGTAATACTAGCTTGATGTCCTCATCCAAAAACATTGCAATTCGAATGAAGTGGAGGAAGAAAACTCCGAGGCCGGGCTCCTGGCTCCGAGATGCAGAGGACGCAGCATGCTTTCGGAAGCTATCAGGCTACAATAAACATGATGATGGAAAACAAAAAATAATTGTATTCGGTCCCACGTAAATGGGGGTGGGCCTATTACCGTATAGTTGGTATTAACAGTTGAGTCGGGCCTTTAATGTGAGGCTGAATCTGGGCTGTATATATGTATCTAAAGTTAAGTAGGCCTATATCTTAGTCTTAGCCTAAACGACACTGCATGGGAAGAGATGGGATGAACCATATACTACTCGGCCGGGACATTATTTATATTTTTTTTTTTAATTCAAAACATTTAGCCTGGGTTGCACGATCGTACTTTGACATTAACAATGCAGTTAAAGTACCGTAAAGAATAAAACAGGTTGCACCATTTGACAATTGTTAAAATCACGTCATAACTTGACGCTAACTGTAACCGGCAACGCTCAAACGTCAAATTCTATCAAAAAGATAATTATAACAGAGCTACTAAATACACTAGTGCATCACATTTAGCCAAACGATTAGAATCAATGTTACTGTTACCTACTGTTAAATTTGACAGAAACCTTAACTTTAACTGGTAGTTGGAGCAACTAAGCCTTACCTTTTGGTTTAGTACTGTTAGACACTACAGAAAGTACAGAAACCCATACAATAGAATTGAAAACGTTCCGTAGAATATCATATTAACACATCCGAACATTGCAACCATAACCCAAAAGCAATAATATATTTACATAAATATTTCAAAATGCATTTAAACAGTCGAACGTTCACAATAGCGACAGATACATTGCGGGTGCAATACTATTACTTTCTCATTTCATAAGCGGAAAGCTGTAAGCCTTAACTCACAAATACAATGTAAGGAACCACAACAAATAATAGTTTCCGACTGTACATCTGAGTTACGACAGCATACTTCAGTCGTACCAACTTACTTTTGCAGCTAACTTTGAAATCTACAATCAAAATTCAACTTTATCGCAACATAATAAGGTGTATAATTTTTTTGTTGAATAGTAAATTTATGTTGGTGTCGTGCGTAAACCTGCTGAAATAACCTTAGTGATGACTCAATCATTGGAGAACGACTGCGGGTATGTTAGACATGTCGTCAGTAAAACAATTTCGTTTTACAATGTACGTGGTGGTGGAATGCCTGCTTTTTGCAGAATACACTTTTTGTTCCGGTTTTATGAGTATCTTGTACAATGATGGGTGAAATAACTTGTTTAAGATAGTTTCAGTCTTTTTGACGTTTTAATTTTAGTTTTGACAGTTTTTTTTTGTTTCATACGAGCCTGAGCTGCCTTGCCACACACCAAATGAAAGCAAACACACAGCAATTTCCTGCTTCTTCTTCTCAAGATGGCTTCTTCTGAAAGCAGATTCGCCGCAATTTCGCCAATCTCAAATGGTAAATGTTATACAAAATTATTAATAGCGAGACGCCAATGTCAAGTTTTTAAAGAAACTCTTCCAGAGACACGTTAGCCGCGCCAGTAAATTTGTTTCCGTGTGTCCACCCCCCACGAGATCAGGCAGTCAATCAGGACGTGTGGTTGGATTTTAGGGGCAGCACTTTCCTTACATATTTATGCAGCAAATTGTTTTGACATCTCTTGTCAAATGTCAAAAGCAAGGGCAAATTTCATTGTGCTTACTGGTTTTTTATACCACTTAGGTGGCACACTAACTTACGACCCACCTTATGGAAAGTGGTTACCGTGACTGGTGGAAGTTTGCAACACCAAGGGCGCCACACTTGTGCAGGCGATCTTACAGATACCTTCTAAAATTCTTTGTTGTATCTAAATTATGTCACTCAATACCTTGCAGCCTTTGGAATGGTACAATTTGGAAGCTGGAATTCACTTTAATAATGTTATCTGACCCTTCAACCACAGCCCCCGCTAGAGCCTCGTCCATTAATCACCAGATGTAACGGCTAGGATCTTAGTGAGTTGTTACCATGACTCCATCCGCGTGAAATTATGATTTCGTTCCTCAATCCACAATCAGGATAACAACAACCTTGAGATATATACCAGAGGCTTTGATTATATCTCAAGGTTGCCCTCGGCAATTGCCAATTGCCCTCGGCTATTGATGGCGGTAGACGGCTGTGCAGTTTTAAATCGAGTGCGACGTAACCACCACCACCCTTGCTGACTTCGAGGGGATCTGATCTGAGGGGAATTCTTCTGCTCGGGGAAAAAACAGGATCAAAGCAGCTTATGTCAAATTGCATCCAGATTTGTTCAACCCTTTTGTGTGAAAGAGTTACAAACATTCACACATCCATACAAACTTACGCGTTCTTAGTACTAATTTGGTAAAAATCTCAACGATCTATAGAATCTATCTATATAGATTTTGAATGTTAAATAACGCCTACATATAGTGTTCGAGTTCGTATCGTGGTCACAACAAGCTGCGTAGAGATCGTTAATCAAATCGCGTAGAGTGGAGCGTGTGGCTGCGCCCGCGCCGGCCCATCATGTGATTATAGTTAATAGAGACCGACGGCCCAGATATCTTACTCAGGTGTAGGGTGAGAGGTCGTGTTCACGGCTGTGTGAGAAAATGTGAAAAAAAATCGATAAAATGAAACATATTTGTATGATTTCCATACTGTGAATACTGTATTATGACTGAAAATTATCTACAGTAACATTATGCAGATGTATAATATATATGTTAGTCTGTATGTAAGGGTAGTCTTTGAAACAACTGATTTTACGAATATTTTAGGATTATTTGAGTGGAGATTTAGTTCCTTTTGACCTGCAATTTTTTTCAGTGCTATATGGCCGCTGTGTTTGATATCTATTAAGTATAAAGTATGCCATATTCATGCTTTTCTTCATTTCTGTATACCATAAAGTTGCCTGAATCATATAGATTCTACTAATAAAACGCACTGTGCGTTTAACTGGCAATCTTCCATATATCTATGTGCAATATTCAAGATGTGTGTAGTGTCTTTCTATCTAAACACTATAATGTTTTCATTTACAATTTAATTCTCCAACTAATACCCCACGACCGACAACCGCGACTGCCGCCCCAACATTCCCGTCCCAGCGGGGAGCGATCGCGACGGGGCGCCTCGTTATTAGCACCTCGCGGTTCAAAGCGCGCCGCACCACAGCCCTCCGCACCCCTCATAACCCCCACACGCATGTCTGTCAGACAATAGTAGATAAGTGAAATAATTTTTATATTTATATTCTTGATAAAGTTCTACCAGCGGCAGGAATAGTAAAGCGGTTATTCTTCGTAAAATTACGTAGGTATGTTCAGACAACTACCAGTCAACGAGCATTGGACTAGCGTGGCGGGGACATGGACCAAACTCCCCCTAAGAGTCCGCCTCCAACCGGTTGGATTTGTCGAGGAGGGAGGCCTATATTTAGCAGTGGATGTTCTGCGACCGAATTGATGATATCCAGACAAGGTGGCTTTTTACCACTGTGTTTTTTTTTCCATTAGACCCTTTACTTTGTAATGTATGGCGAATTCATTAAGATTAGGTGCCAAACAAGTACATGACCCACTTGATGGTAAGTGGTTACGGCATATGTACAAGTACTACATCAGGGTCATGACATTCGCGCTGTTGACCTTGTAGGAACCTTCTGAAACTAATTTTAATGTAACATAACTGATTATTGCAATATAATCGGATTATTATACACGGTCTACGTACCATACACAGGTTGTAGTTCAGTGGGGAAAGGTTAAGACTTTCCAGATCGAAGCCACTATAAAAACAAATTTACTTTGACCAGTTTGTCATGTACTATGGAACCAGTTGGAAGGTCAGCAGTAATCGTGTTATTGGGACCTCTCGCTATCGGAGTAAGTAGTCAATTGAGGAGTTAAAGTAAAAAAAAAGAATTGTGGCGCTCAGGGAATTGTGACAGCCCACGGCCACAGACAGATGTTCGTGCCAAGCTAGGCGTCAACGTGCTCTCCAACAATGCTTTTAACACGCACACACACACATACACACACATACACACACACACATTATAAAAGTCATGATAAAAAATAACCTAGATAAAATTGATCTCCAACAATAAAACTACCCTCATTAAACATTAATTGCATAAATAGAATCATACCGCTATCCTTTTATAGATTCAACCATTTTTATGTTTTTTTATTTTTGCAATTCACTTAAATCCAATTACGGTTGGAGCCGTAAAACGTGTAATTGCATATAATAAAATAATAGTTGGTACTTGATGTGATGGGCATCGCGTGCATTGCGCTCGCGCATTCCACCGATTGGCCAGTTGTAGTGAACCCGCCCAGTTCACACGACCTGGCGGGTTATTCTACTTGACAATGAGTTTGAAATGTGGTGGTAACTGAGTAGACGGCGAATTTCACTTGATTAACATAGAAGATAGCCTTGGGGTTAAAATTAATCAACTTAATTGTGTTAGTTAATAAGAACGCGCGTAGTTAGGTTATTGTTGGTCAAGCCTAATAAGGACAGTTTATTTTTATTAAAGCTATCTATACATGGACAACACTTGATAGATCAGTTCTACATAACACAACATAACATAAACTCACGCCTATATCCTATATCCCGGAAGGCGTAGGCAGAGGTGCTAGCTCCCACATTTCACCAGTTTATGTTTTAGGTCCCAATGTAATAGGTGGCGAGCCTATTGCCATTAACCGGGCACTTATAAACCTGCGATAAATAAACATATAACTTCGAAAAGCATCGAAAAGTCATTGGTGTGTGCCATGGTAGAACTTGGGATTGAACTCGAGATCTCGTCTCCCCATACCACAAGGCTACCACAGTTTTTTTTCTTTTTTTTCAGTCAGGTCAGTTCTATAAAGGAAATTTTTCTCAGTTAATCTTGGAGGGGGGGATTTGAACCATGTGTCCTTCACGCTGGTCCATTGCGAGTTGGTGGGTAGCCACGTCCTAGTTCGTTCATTGGTAGGGGGCATCACTAGCAGGTGAAGGCTTGAGTCCTGAAGATGGACGTCGTGACCCCTTACAGCCTAAGCGATATATAAAAAAACCACACAATATTTGTAAGTTTATTCCTGATCCCGTCGTTTCTGTAAAAAATGATCAGTAGGTAGTAACTTCATTTAACTTGTGCAAGTGTACAACGAGCCTAACATCACACCACCATAGCGAATTGTACGGCAATAGTTAAAATTATAGCACCAAATTACCAGCAGTTTCGGTTCTAATTGTAAAGTGAGTGGTTATTACGCGTATGCGCAATTCTCGAGTGATGTATAATTACGGTTGTCATTGTTTGCGGGTGAAACTCATATGAATTAATTCTGATTGCTAATTTCATACAATTTTTGTTTTAGAAAGTAAAAATTGTATGAAATTAACAAATGGAATATTAATCAAAATCTCAATTATGTTGTATTATTGTGCAATTTTGCGTTTCATCATTGTACGAGCGTCAATTATTTATTTATTTTATTTCCTTAGATACTCATACATCGCCCTTACAGTATAGAACCAATGCAAATTTTGATACCAATAGCCTCAGCACGAAATACTATCGAATTTGTAATGTAAAGGTATCGACAGAACAGAGCATTGCGATTGACGGGCACACAGGTTCACAAGAGGCAGACTGAAAATCACAATGCTCCGTTCTCTCGAAACCTTTACATTACGAATTCGATAGGAGTTCATGCTTGTGCTAATGTGGTAAACACCGTGTTATAATCATTATTGTCATTTTTTATACCACTTGAGTGGCAAGCACGCGGCCCATCTGATGGAAAGTGGTTACCGTGGCCTATGCGTCCATTATGTAACATCAGGGGCGTCATATTCGTGCTGCCGATCATATAGAGAAGAGGGGGGAAGGAAAAAGGGTAGAAGGTTAAGAGATTCTCTGTGCTGTCAGTGCAGAAGACAAAGAAGGATTTCTCGGTCCTCCCCCTGCCAATACAAAACGTCTCTAGTGAGCAGTGTCATGTTGTTTGTTTATCCAATGAAGGCTATAAAGAAGCACCAGTGTTTGTATCACGATTTCACACCTTGCAGATGATTTTGCCTTGCCACCACACACCCATTAAGTACTTTAAAGGTTTGTGCTATATACCTATCTACATTATACCAGTATTATGCATTTAGACTGTTATTATTATGAGGAAAGATTTCGTACATTATTTTAAGCTGATCGAACTGAAGCTCGTTGATGTCTAACGTTACAGTGAGGCGAAGTGTTACAAATATTTTTATGATACATACATATTTGTGGTAGTGAGATACATATTAAAAATATTTAATAACCGTGGTAGAGTAGGTGTATAATATACACTATAGTTTACTTATTCAGCAATAAATAAGTGTTTATTATATATTTTTTCCATGTATTCCAAAGAGTATCTTAACAGGCGGCTAACGGTAACTATGCAGATATAATCACTGATGGAAGGAAAACTAGGTGCCTGCCTGTCTGACCAGCGTGGGTTTAATAGGCCAACAGCCTTTTTTGTGCGGAATTCACTGCGGATACACCGCACGGTCGACACGGTTATCAGTTGCCAGTTGGTGAGGTAACCTTACCCACTGGCAAATCGAATCCATGGGCATTTTTTGGTTTGCCAACGTGGTGTAGTAATTTGTTTGACGACAGCGCCGCACTAATGTGCGTTTTCAGCACGAGAGGCTCCCCTCGTGCTGAAAACGCACATTAGTAGAGGTCTATGTCCAGCGTTGGAATAGGCTAATTGATTGATGCCCAGTAATACAGACATGTGTAATAAACTTAATGGTCTTTCATGTTAACTGGCGGTGTTAACATTCTAACCTATTACTGCTGGTAGGAACCCTTATCAATTAATTTCGATCTAACATAAACTACAGAACATATCAATAAATGACTAGGAAAGATAAAAATAGCAACAAGATAACTGTACACGCCCACAAACAATTATCAACCCCAATTAAATAAATATATAGTGCAGGCAAACACACACATACAACAAAATGTGTAGGTATAGTTATATATCCGACGCACACATTTAATAAATAACTGCACGCAAGCACACACGCGCACATAGATAGGTACTTGTATGTATAAAACATTAGGCAACACACACATACATAACATAACTGCAATCAAACACACACGCTCATGAACATATCTTATACATGTAGATATAAAACATTGGCCAACGCACACATACAAACAAAATAACCCCGCCGCGTACAACTTATTAACACATCAAGCCGGTGCAACGGGACTTGGAGAATTATTATTTAGCCGGTTAATAATGGAGTCATCATTTCGCCCATGACAGCTTCACACCTTGAGACGTAAAGCGAATTGACTCTCTTTATTATTCTCTCGGGCTGTTTTTGTTTTTTTTTTCTCACTCCATGTTGGGTTTACGATCGGCTTTGTATGCGCCTGCGCCGCCGACGTATCGTGAGAGGTGTTAAACAGGCTCAGATGTAAGAAGATAATCTAAATTGTTATATAGCTTTAATGAATTGAACGTGAAAATAATTAAGATAATGAACTGACTTTAACGATTTGTTAAGAATGGACGACAAGTTTAGAGATAATAATTTGATGTAAGTATAAAGCCATTGTTGTTATTGATTTCGGATTGAGATTTCGATATCTGCTTTAAATGGTTTCTCTGTATTGTAACTTTTTTGTGGTTTAAATGTAATTTGTTGCGGTTGTTCGGGGATGGTATACTGCATCTTATAATAAAAAAAATCTGATATACTTTAAAATCACTTTTTTGCAAGCTTTTTCCAATCTAAATTTGATTTGACTCTTCTTTTCTTCTAATCTCAGTCGCATCCATCTTCACCGCTGATCCGGGGGTATGTTTTTCCAGTCTAACTGCGAGTTTGGCTGAATTTGAAATTTTTAATGAAGCGACAGCCATGTAACCTCCATAATTTAGACTAGTTGTTGAACTTTTCAGGGCTTCAACTACCTGCCATAGAAATTGTATGACAACCGAAAACTTTTCGACGCGCAAACAGAATACAAATAGCTATATCATGAATACAAATATTTACACTGTGCGGGGATCAAACGCACGGAGGCTTTTTTTTTAATACCACTTAGATGGCAGACAAGCACACGGCCCACTTGATGGGCAGCCGTCACCGTGGCCTATGGACGTTTGCAACACCAGAGGCGCTACACACGTGATCCTGTAGAAACCTTCTAATGCCCTTCTTGAAGAACCCCATATTGTAGTCGCTTGGGAAAACCACGGTGCGCACCGTTTCCGGTCGTAGTGTGTGAGGATGAACTCCCTCCCTATAGCGAGCGGTGCGATGATAGAAAGTAGGTGTGGGCATCATGTCAAATAATTCTTCTGAACACAGGTCATTATACAGGCGGTAGAACACACACACAGTGAGGCGAAGTCCCTCCTGATACTCAGAGGTTCCACACTACCTGAGAGTATGGGATTGTCGACGATCCTCAGCGCCCGCCGTTGTACCGAGTCAAAGGGGTCAAGCTGGCATGCAGGCGCCCCACATTGGTGCAGGAGCGGAAAAAAGTGATTTTATGTAACTTAGTTTAAAATGTCTACAATTTGGTACACATATACTAAAATCTTATTTAAAACAAGTCATATAAAAAATACGTCTACATTATAAGAGATTTTAATTTTATGATGTATTTAAAAGGTGGGTGATCGACAAATAACAAGTTCGTGCTAAAAATTGTGTTGTTTCAGGTATGAATGAAACAGAAATATTAGTATATTCAGGTTTTATTCTTTGTTTAATCGTAGCTCTATGGTGTGTTATTAAATGAAACGTATAAATATTATATGATATAATGAGTATTTACTTGTAGTTACCGTTTTAATGAAGTAGGTAATTTTAAACCATTTGCTTTGAATTATGAGACTATAACTAATCTCCGTTACCGACAGTTAGACATTGATACACTAAGTGACATTCATTAGACCCTATAGATATTATATACATCAATTTTAGCTGCTGCAATCTGCAACCCTGAGAATACCAGGTCATCATTTAATGCCGCTCAGATCCCCTTTACGTTACGTGCAGTAGTAGCTTATAAAAAATCCACTTCATGATGACGCCAAAGTTTTATTAGTGGATAGCACTCATCAATAAACCCTTTTTACTGTATTTATTATTTAATTAACTAATATTTATCATGCAAAACCTTATTGTACCATGTTCAAAATATTTTTACCGCCGTTCTTTTATAATACATTTATGTACATTATTACATCTTTGTCTTAATACACTGATACATTAGTTTCATCATTTTAATAAAGTTTCATAGTTATATGCAATTGTTGCATTATTAATAATATTTTCCGCATTCCCGTACTACTTGCACCACTGTGCGCCCCGGCAAAGAGGTGACAGCAGTACTCAATGTGGGGCCGAAGCTGTGCCTTATAAAGAAGGAGTCTTTGCTCCGCAGTGAAGTACTGCTTCGCCCTGTTGAGCACTCCTAGTTTCTTTGATGCCAAAAAAAGGCTGTCAAAAAAAGATCTTAATTAAAAACTTAATAATATTATGTAGGTACTTACTTAGTCCAGGTGGCGCCATGTAGCATGTTCTATAGAATAACATTATTTAAAGTTGTTTAGTACCTATAATAAGATGTAAATAGACGGCGTAAAATCAAAATATTTCGCTCTATAAGTGTCCATGAAATAGGAGTAAATTATAATTAAACCTGATACGCTAATTGAGCGGTCTGCCGCTGAAAGTTGTAGACTAGATTAGTTACGTAGATAAAATCCAGTAATTAACTGCAGTGAGAAAACCGTGTCTGTACTAATACTTTAATGGTAGTGAATGTTTAATACTCAAAAGATTCTGTTTTTAGAATATATATACTCACTTTTAAACTTTCGCGTTGCATAATACAAGTATATGGTTAACATAACTCGAGTATTATCGCGATCATATGGTAAATATAACAACAACAAATATATAACAACCGCGGTAGCCTAGTGGTATGTGTAATGGACTGCTGAGGCGTGGTCACGGGTTCAATCCCAATTTTTACCATGGCACACACCAATGACTTTTCGATGCTTTTCGAAGTTATGTGTGTATTTATCGCAGGTTTCTAAGTGCACGGTTAATGGCAATAGGCTCGCCATCCGTTACATTGGGACATAAACAGAAACATAAACTGGCGAAATGTGGGTGCTAGCACCTCTGTCTACCCCTTCGGGGTGAAATTTTAGGTTATGTTATTATTGTCTTTACCAAATGATCGCGTTAATACACGGGTAAATTGTTCACCTTTTGATTGGCTAAGCCCTCAGAGTCGTGACTTTAGTTAGACAGTAGTTAGGATCCCTATTAATTTAACAACTGTTCTAACTGCAATGATTTGATATTATCAATGGTTTGAAAATATCGAAGTTCAGTCAACCCTGCAATTAGAGTGGTAAAAGTGGACTTCAGATTCTGATTATTTTCAGATTACAAGGTGAAAGGAGAACTTAGGATTAAACCTAGGATGTAGAGGGAATAAGATCCTTTTTTCATCAAATTCAAGCTCATCCGGAATTTTAGGTCCTGGCACGGTAGATTTTGGGCCAACCCATTTCTTTTTATGCGATGTTGTACAAGGTAACTGAGAGATTTTGCACATCATATAGATATATACAGTGCAGACTGTCAACTTTCTTGAGTCAACAATAGTGCCCGAAATACGGCAATAGGCTCACCGCCTATCAAACCCCCTAGCAAAATCCCCACGGATACCAACCCCACCAAAGTTAATTATGAGAGCAATGGAGGCAATTATTTCGGACTGGAACCTAAAAACTAAAACGCACGCCGTCTTTGATTGCCAGAGGTGAGATTATACAAGACATACTTCTCGCCCCCCGGCAGACCTGGAGACATCTTTTGAGATAACTCCCTTTCCCATGGTGTCCTCATCTAGCCCCCGGATATGGGAAGGCACACTGTGCGAAGCCGTCGCGGTCTGCTTCTGCTAGGGTGACAGACGACTGCACTCGTCACCCCCAGCCCCGCGCTCATGGGGGACGGAGGTCATTGTGCGACCTCCAACATCCGAGTAGCCTCCTCTCATCGCGGGCAGTGCGGGAGCGGAGTCTACTCCGGACATTACGACAGCATTACTTGCTCGCAAAAGGAGGCGGCTGCCGCCCGCGCGTCCGCTCGCCGTGAGATGTATCTTGGTTCTGTGTTGGAGTTACAATGGTGGTATGAAGGTGGAAATATATCCAATTAAAAAGTTTTAAGAGTTACATTATGACCTATAGGATTTACTTAATTACTTAATTTCATTCTTTTCCAGTTGAACGAATGATAACCGAACAGTATGTACATTTGAAATGATAATGAATAGTCGTAAAAGTCACGTTAATTTTTTTATTAATACACAAAGATACTTAATGACTTCGAGAAGTGGTATAATCTATGGAACTGAATTTGACAGCACGAAAATTATTTAATTTAAAAACAATTACGAAATTCTATTCCAATCCGACACAAATGGTTCATATGATTACATGAATTTACGAACTGTGGAAATATTTGAAACATCTTCTATGGGAACCCACTTTTTGTATTACAAAAACATTCTACATGTATTTATATTATGTTATTATTTATCTATTAATAGCATTCGTTTCATATCGTTTTCTATTAGTAATATCATTTTCGTCTTCATGTAAATTAGTTTCCAAACTCGATGTGAAACAGAATGGAATCGAAAAAAACTTAGGCAAGCCTTGTTTGACTTTTTCTTTGCTGCCTATTTTGAAGAAAATCACTGATTTGATGAATTGGCTCCGTTTTAGCGGGGATTGATATTAAATTTAGTAATTAGTATTTTTGACGAAATAGTTTATACTAGACTATGTACTTTAGACCTAACAGTAGAGTTGCGTTTTCTTCAGTAATATGCGAAGGTTCTGTATTTTGCTATGATTTTGGCTGAGTATTGCAAGGTTGCAAAGACTAACTCACAACTTTTTTAACTATATACTCTTGCTCTTTATACAGTTTGTAGTATGAGAATAGGAATTTCGAAGAAACTGATATAAAAACATAACATAACATAAACTCATGCCTATACCCTCGAAGGGGTAAGCAGAGATGCTAGCGTACACATTTCGCCAGTTTATGTTTAGGTCGAAACGACAGTCGAATGAAATTGAAACAAACGTTTTTTACTGTCTATCTGATTCTCGACTCTACACAAGCGTTATCTCATTACCTATCCATATATCATAGTTCTAAAACATCTCAACTAAAATGTTACTAATTAGGTATGTAATTATTCACGGCAATGTAGATGGTGTACAGTTCCTGGTCAATTTTAAAAACTAATTGTATGTGATGCCACTACACAACTACTAGTCTTAGAAGTTACTGAATAATATAACTACTTATTAATGTAATTAAGTATACGCTTCAACTTACAGGAATTTACTTATTTTCTTATAAGGAAACAATACATATTAACGGAGGTAGGACATGACGGTATATCCTGCCCTAATAGAGCAGTGCGACTGGAGCAGTGCCTGCGCCCTACAGAATTCCGCGGTTAATAATAACCTTGTGTTGCGTCCGGCGGTGAGGTGGGTAGCCAGAGCTCACTGTAGAGGTTTTGTGTTATCAGTCAGAAGACAGAGAAACCCTTATTTGTCTTCTGCACTGATAGTACAGTGACTCTACAGCACGATAATGACGCCCCTGGTGTTGCAAACGTCCATAGGTACCACTTTTCATCAAATGGGCCGCATGCATGTCTGCAACCTAAGTGGTATATCGATAGTTTTTTTTATCAACGCTATCTATATGTATTGCTTTGGTTGAATTACACTTAGGCTGTCAAAGGACTATAGATCTTAAGGTGTTCAGGAACTTTTGGAGCCCACTGTACCTGCTGTCGCTAACAGCCTCTGGCATTATTCAATATGCTAAGATGAGTTACTTACGTTAATGAATTAACAATGTAACTCTTTGCATCGCAGACAAAGATGTTTTGATACTTGCATGTTGCAACATTACAATGTATTTTATTATGTTGGTGTCAGGTGGCTGATGGCTGGTAAAAGAACTGGCTAATTAGCCAAAGTAGACCTTGTTGTCTTCCTTTTGTGCATGCATTAACGTCCGGTTTCAACATATGCTGAGTTGTGGTTTTCTGTTCGTCATAATCCTTTTGTGATGGAGCGAAGTTAGGTTTTTAATTTGTTGATTGAATTGCAGGTCGCCTTGGCAGCTGTCTTTGTAGCGTGTGCAGGCTCAGCTTCCATGGCATTGTGACGTATAGTGGGATATAATGCCAGTCAAATCGCTTTCGGAATCTTGTACTTATATGAAGGGTTCCGGTCAAAACTATGTGCTTTTCAAATGCAGAAGAGGTGTCATAATTAACTGTATTATTATAATATTGAATTAGCCCATCGCAGACTACTGCTGGAAATAGGTTTCTCCCAATAGTGGGTGAGTTTAACTAATTATTTCCACGCTGACCAGATGGATTGGTACAGGGTTTTACTTCGAGTTGTCCTTCTCACGCGTTGATATCCTCTACATATTTTTCTATATATATGGAATGTAATTTATTATACCTACTGATCAAATTTTACAATTGAATTTGAAAGAATTTGAATGATTGATATTGGGGTAATAAGATACACTCTTGAATTTTTAAAATAACAATTGCTGTTATCCCCACGGATACCCTCCGTCGAAGTTCGGCTCGGAACTAGCGAGGTTGGTCATATAGGACTCGAACTAGCCAAAGCGGTACGGCTATGTCGGGCCATCATTTGCCAAGGGTGAGAAAGCCTCTGGCATATATCTCATGTCTCGGTTGATCCAGGACGTTTGAAGGCGGCCTCGGGCACACCCACAGGACTAGGGTGTTGCAATCTTGCCGCGAAAGGGAGGGCCACGCATCGCGGTACCACCGCGGCCTGCTTTTGCTAGGGTGACAGGCGGTTCCACTTGTCACTCCCAGGTCCGCGCTCCTACAGTTTACTGATGGAAAATATGCAGGGCAGTCTTTGATTTGATTGCATATAGGTGGATGACTTCATAGTTGTATAGGAGAATTATAAATGCCCCAGATGTGTGCATGTAGCTAAGTTGGTCAGAGCATTCCACCTGTAAGGCACCGGTCAAAGGTTCATGTTCATGTTCATATTCCAAAAATAACAATTCGTGAAAGTTAAGACAGTTTTTGTGCTCTTAGTGCAGACAGAGGAAAGCTTCTCGGTCTTCCCACTGATAACACAAAACTTCTCCAATGAGCTCTGGCTACCCTACTTACCACCAGAAACACAACAAAAAGTTATTATTAGCCGCAGTAATCTGTAGGGCGGTGGTGCTTCCCTAGTCGGACTGCTTAATTAGGACGGGGGATACCGTCATGTCCTGCCTCCCTTAGGTTAGATTTTTGATGAATAAGGATTTGAATATTAACTGTTACTCAAACTGAACAAGCAGTTGTTAATAGTAAGGCAAAAAAGTACTACATTTTGGGGTCAACCATAGTAGTATCTCGCTCAGAATACAAAGTAATTAGCCATAAATTAAATATTCAATTACCGAAGCTACTTAATTAAGTCGTTGCCGTCGCGGTTTGTAATTTAATTAAGGCTGTCTGTCTGGCTCGGTGGTTGCGCCCGCGCACCTCGCACATTACCATGTTCAATATCGTTTGTTCCGACTGACCGCCTTTCCATCGATATTGAGTATTATTGTCTGCAATTTCAACAAAAATTTATGATATGTCAGCTGTTACATTTTTTATTATGAGAGCGAGAGAGTGAGAGAGTGATACACGTCTATTCATCGGAGTACGCCAACAAGTGGTTACTCATCATAGTCCTGATTCTACTAATTTATCACCCATTGAGATTATAAATAATGGCATTGATCAAATTGTAAATTCAAATACACGTAAAAATTTCATTTAATACATGAATGTCGATCAGCCAGCCAAGCCTTTGTCATGCAAGCAAAACCAGTCGTGTCAAAACGGCCATCATATCGTGCCGCAACTATAGTAAGTATGGTAAACGTAATAAAAAAATAATGTTAAAGTTTTTGACTGTACTTATCTCCACTTCAGTGGGAACGAAGCCTAACACACACCACGGTTTTCAATCAAATAAATATTACTGTCATGTTTTTACCTCTTTACACATATACTCGCCAATATTAATTTTAATAAATTCGGATCACAAGACGAAATAAAATTATTAGCTTATTTATTTTTTGTGAACGTTACCGGCAGATATTTAATTAATAAAAGCGATACTAATTATAATAAAAAATGACGTATTGTAATGGCCGAACGTAAAGTGTGCACGTTCGATGGCAATCGTAAAAACAGCGAGCCCCGCCTCGTCGGACAACAGTGTGCGCGATCGACTATTATCTGGACAAAAAATGTAAACTTGTTTTTAAAATGATAAATTGTGAAGTAAGTGTCTTGAATTCCAGAGTAATTAGTTTGTTATAAAGGTGGGTTTACGTTGATTACTATTTTTAATAGACTTCAAAGTTTATTTGTAATTAGTCCCTGCTTCGAATGTGCATGGGTGCAATTTAATTGCGTGTTCTTTTTCGCTTCTGCATTACTAGTTGCAGCCCGTGGTATCATTCGCGTTGAATAATGTTTAATTCGCCTTTCCTACATGGACAACACGGTTTAGATGTCCCTCGCATACGGTGCAGAATATTTCATCAAGAAGAGATATCTTTCCTTTGCCGCACCATTAGGTTTTAGAAGTCCTTATCGGCTCACGTGTTTCCTTCTTCCTACAATCCCGGGACCTTTAAGTGGGGTGTGAACAAGCATCTGAGAAGGCCGTCAAACTGAGCGCCACTATTGTAACACTGTACGTGTTTGTAATGGTAACCCTCTTTCCTGAGGCTTTGCTTTCAGCTTACCATCAGGCGAAGTGAAGTCAAATTGACGATTGATTGGTGTGTTATTATTATTTGCTTTCTCTCTGAAACCTCTCTGAAGAATCCATCATCCATGAATCCATCTGTACAAAAAACGCATACTTAAAATAAAAGTACACTAACGAAGCTCAGTCACCTAGGCAACTTGGTATTATATTAGCAACGCAGCCGGCACAAATATAAGCAACCATCTGCTCAATTAATTTAATATTACTACTTATAACTTAATTACGTATGAACGTGATATGCATAGTAATGCGTTATTAAAGTGGACCATGAAGAAACTTGTTAGATAATTAGATAATTACATGTTAATAATGAAGAGTGAACAAGATTTGGTTGTAAATAGCTTGTTAAGTAATATGTAAAGCGCGAAATATGACGCGAGGGTTCCTCTTTTAAATACGAGTATTTTAACAGAAATTGATTAAAGGATCAATCTTTTAGTTCAAGGATACATCCAAAATTATACGTTTCTAAATAGGTTGACTAACTATTCTTTACAAAAAAATATTTGCACGTTTTGCAAGAAAATAAATGTCCAGTTGACCATATAGGTTCATTCGTTATTGCATGATACTTGTTGGTAATGTTAATATTTTTCAGTCACATACTTTTAGTGATGTAATGCTAGCAAAACGGTATTTTCTTATCGGTATTCGAAGCGTCGCGTCGGTCACGTGCATTGGACTAGATGAGACGTTATTCAAACTGTGTCGCGAAAAAAATCTGTCTCAACTCAGTAGCTAATGACATAATATATGTTAATATGTGTAATTTAATTAAACATAATGGATAAACATTTAGAGTTATGATTGGTATATATTCAATTAAATAACTACTTATTATTATCTTAATACTACATATTAGAAAATTATTATATAAGCACCATATAGTTTACAAGAGTAAAAGCGTAAATACATCATCCTCATAGTCATTCTAAATGTTGTGTTCCGATTGAATCCGAGACCTCCTCGGAAGTCCGGTGTCCACCTTTCGGCATATTTCTGCCAATTTGCACGTTCTTCGATATTCATGGCAGTGAGACCGTTGGTGCGAATATCATTCCTTTCAACATTAAACCATTACTTCTTGTGCCTCTCCTACTTACCGTGGACAGGTTAAAGTACATCCCTCTTGTGGAACAGGCGTGGCTCTGGCGGAGGTGGTATTTGTTGCCTAGACAATTAGGCGGTTGCCATTAAACTAGACCGCATGAACAAGAGCTACTCTCCTGCATTTTATTTGCGATGTCGTAGATATAAAGACTACCTCAAATATAATCGAAGATAATCTTGAATATATATGTGTATGATAATTGTAAAAAAAATTACCAAGAATTTTGGTCAAATCTGTCGGTAAAAAAGCTCACAGTGCGCCGGCAATATCAGCCAATTACATAAAAGCGTTTCATTTGCCGCTGCAAAGTGTTATTGTGTGACCCCGCGCGATACCATCGCGTTCAGTTTCACGAGAATTTATTCCACACTGGACCACAACATCATTACAACACACTATAGTATCTTTACCAGAAATAAAATTTCTATGAAACATAAAAAAAAAGTTGAATCCACGTGGGTCAATGACTCTCTAAACTAAGTGATTACAATTCCCACTGCTTGAATGTTTTAAACATCATCTAACAGAAAGATTTCAGAACTCTCACCCCTTATCTGCGCCTTCCGTTTCTTGACTGAGAGGAAAATATACACCAGAGTTTCATCCGCGAATCTACAGGTGTCGGCTAATGGGTGGGATGGTCCTAAAAGCCATAATGAATACCATTAATGAGATGCACTTACACCTCAGTCAATGTCAACGGGACCAATAGTTATAGTAGGAATACCACTATAAGATTATGAAATTACACTATTCGATTTTCAAAACATTGAGACTCATTGAAAAGTAAATTGAATTCGGTAATTCAAAGGAGCATAACGGAACCTACCAGTATCTGAAGAACGCATCGAGTGAGAGATCCGAAACAAATGCTCGTATGCGTCGTATTAATTAATGAAGCCCATTATTCTTCGCTTATCCTCCTTACCAAGATTCCGAAGCTCATTTTGTGCGAAGCTGAAGGCCAAATGTGAAGGTGAGGGATTACAGAGTTCGTGACTTGTGTGGATTGTTACTATGCAATTTCTTTAAGACAAAATATGTTGTATAGCTTCTCTAAGCCAATGATGAGCTCTACCATCTTTCTCCGAATTTTCTTCTCTTTCTTTCAATGATTCCGTAGTCGACCGCATATAATAATTGCAGACACATGCAGAAAATACATCGTAGGTACCGTGTAATAGGCTTAAATATAACCAGACTGTTTATTGTTTTAATTCTAGTTTCGACCCACGGTCGCGTTCGAGCTACGGACACGTTCGACCCAGTATCAATTTATTCCCAGAGCCCAAATGGTGGTTGAAGCGTCGGTAGCTTTGTGGTTAAGGAATCTTAGTCATTTTATTACCAACGTGAACCCACTCTTAATATAAATATAAGCTCATTGACCTTAGCTAAAGGGGTTAGAGGGAATATTAGTAATTTTGGTTGCTAATATCCTTTTAAGAAAAGGATACCGAATCTCTGTGGTCCTTTTAGGTTTGAATTATGTAGCCTTGATAGGAGCAACTACTTTGTGATCTTCCAACAACAAAAGTAATGAGCACACCGGAGTCTCAACCATATTTTAAATGTTTAAACTATTTTTTTAAGGTTTCTCATCATTCGGGTAGCTGCTTATTTGTTAAGTTATACGTTAAGTGACAATTGATTCTGACATACACAGCCGTTTTTTTCTTAGGTGGCAAATAAGCACACGGTCAACTTGATGGATAGTGGTTACCGTGGTTTTTAGACGTTTGCAGCACCAGTGGTGTCACACTATTGCTGTAGAGTAGAGGGGAAGAGGGAGAAGGATGGAGAGATCTCCCCAGTAGGACTGTTTAATTAAAACGAGAGATACCGCCTGGTCCTACCTCCGTTGAAACTCCGTTTATAATTTGCTGACCAATTTTTATTCAGTAGGTGACAAAGTCCAAAAGAAAACAACCTTAAAAATAAGGGCTGTTTAACATCAGACAGATATTATGTGTATATAGCCTTGGCTCAGCCTCAGAGATGTAGAGTTAGGTCAACAGTAGTGGCCGGAATACGGCAATAGGCTCACCCCCTATTGAATTCTTACTTCGAAATCAATTACGAAACTACAATTACGTACACGGCCGAAGGGGATAAAATATGGTTGTTAATTTCATCTCTGCCTGCCCCAGAGGAAAATTGACGTTTTAGTAATAAAACCACAAAGGGGACAAACACAAAAAACATTCTTCAGAATTTCACCAACAAAACAAAAATATTGTACACCATGTTTTATCTTTAGGAGTTTAGAATGCTTTTTTAAAGAAAAACAAAGAAACTTACAATTGGCCGGACAATCGCGCAGATTTATCGTAATAATGAGGCGTTAAGAAAATACCTTTAATAGTTTGTTAAGAGTGGTAACGTGGGTATAATAAGCGCACTGCCAGTAATAACAATAACAGTGAAAAATAATAACGCAGAGATAGCGACGCGCCTCCATTTTGCTGCGTACGTTTTATTTTTGAATGAAGTTATACAGGGTGTAAGGGGAACACTCCCGAAGTCGAAAGCCTCTGGTAATAATACAATAATAATAATACACACAACATACTGGCGTAAAATTATTTTTAAAAAATTTCTTATTATTATTTTTTTAATTGATACCTTTTAACTAGCGTTATTCTCCAACGTGTTAGTAAAGCTAAATGAAATAAAAAATTCTTGAAAAAACATGACTCCAAAAAGAACAGAACATAAACTCACGCCTATATCCCTGAAGGGGTAGGCAGAGGTGCTAGCACCCACATATCGCCAGTTTATGTTTAGGTCCCAATGTAATAGGTGGCGAGCCTATTGCCATTAACCGGGCACTTATAAACCTACGATAAATACACACGTAACTTCGAAAAATATCGAGTCATTGGTGTGTACCATGGTATAACCTGGGTTCGAACCCGAGACCACGTCTAAGCAGTCCATTACCCATACCACTAGAATACAAAAGAAACAAATGGCGCCTAAATGCGATTAAGGCACCATTCGTTTCTTTTTGCAGTGACATTTTTTTATGTAATTGTATTCCTCTAAGCTACGTTCTCTTACGACCTTCAAGTGTCGACCTACGGCCGCATTCGACCCACTGTCAAATTTTGTGTTTAATACTTCATTTATAAATCTTCATGTGAAAAGCTAAAAAGACAATCGAGCACAAAAATTAATCGCTTTACGTTAATACTTGTCATATCAGTATTTGGATGGGTGACCATTATACATAACAAGGTATTAGAATGGGGCAACGGTTTCTTCATATTTTGCTATTGAATCAGCTTCGTACGGCTGAATGAATTTGACTCAAACGTGGTAAAGCGTAGCTAAATTAGCTAGCCAAATTGTTTTTTTTAGGAGTGGTTTCGCGTTGATGGTACAATAGTGAGGATTCAAACCTGGGGCCTCTCGATATCGTTCTGTTTGATTTAGAACTTTTTTATTCAATATTGTTAAGGCTTGTCTGTGATATTTTTCGTCAACTTCGTCGACTTTAAATCAATAACATAAAAGTTAAAGTTTGATTTAGTGAATATATGCAACAGAATCGAGCCCTTTGTTTTTTATTTTAAACTACGTCACTAGTCAACCCCACTCTTGATCTTCGAAGACAATATGTTTTGCACGGTAACTGTACTTAAATGTAGGGACGTAATGATCGATTACATATGCCCATAACTGTATTTATTGGCTTCGTAGTCTATCTATTTGAGTAAGAAGCATGGCAGTTAATAAATTATAAGACGAGCTAAAGCCGGTCGATCGCGCAATACAAATGGCGGGGCGGTGCAGCCGAGCTGCGTGTGCGCCGATGCGCGATACCAACGCCTCTGTAATTTTTATTGTTTATCGAATATTTTTAGTTGCTTTTACGAGAAAATTGTAAACTACTTATTTTTTACACGGATGGGATATAATAAATATTATATTTGTTACTCTTTTATCAGAAAACGGCTGTGTGGATTTTAATAAAATTTGGAATTTAACACATTTGGCCGCGTGGTAACTTGGAAGAGTAGAATTTGGGCTACCCGTTCCCTTTTCACGCAGAGTCCTACAAAGCGACTAAGGGATAAGGCTGTTTAACATCAGACAGACTAGACTCAGCATAACTCGAGTCAATAATATTGCTCGGAATTGGGCAATAGGCTCGCCCCCTATTACGTGGACCGAATAGAATAGTTGGTGAAATGTGGGTGTTAATTCACCTCTGCCTACCCCGGAGGGGAAATATACATATATGTATGTATGCACATATATATTATTATCTCGGGAACAGGTTCCTATGTGTACTTACAAGTCATCATTATCATCCTACTGTGATACATTTATTTGGTGCCAGCACAAAATGATGGCGCCTTTTCCAGTCATTGGTTGTACTAATTTCAAACTCTATCATCTCTTGCAGAATACTGCATTTCGAAATTCTCGGGTAATAAGGAAGGAGGTTCCTTTGAGGGGTGTGGTTTGACATTTGTTTTTAACGCAATCACTACATAGTATAAAACAAAGTCGCGTTCTCTGTCCCTATATCCTTATGTCCCTTTGTATGCTTATATCTTTAAAGCTACGCAACGGATTTTGATGCAGTTTTTTAATAGATAGAGTGATTGAAGAGGGAGGTTTATATGTATATAATATCATGCTACAAAGAAGTTAAAATTGTTGCAAAAATGTGGTAACGCAGACGAAGTTGTGCGCAATATTTTAATATTGCTATCGATCGTATTGTTAAACCGTGAGTGCGTGGTGGGTACCTCCAACAATATTTTTCTTGCTCCATCATTTCCTTTTAAGCTTTCCTCTTCCCTTGTAGTCAATAAAGTTCAGTCTATATTATGATGCATGGTTCACGCGTGTATCTTCTGATTATATTGACCTTAACAATTGTTTTTTTTACAGGTTCAAGATATTGAAAACCTGAGTATTTAATATACTTATTATTTATTACCATGGGTTCTCGAAAAAGAGTTCGTGAAGCAAGGATGAATCATCATGTTGCGTCTGTAAATTCCCGAAGAAGTAAGCAGAGATGTAGATATTAACACACGCCTTTTGCCAACTGTTATATAGGTGTACTACACTAACTGTATATTTAAGGTCACACATATAACATACATAAACGCACCTATATATCCCTGAAGGGATAGGCAAAGGTAGGTACTAGCACCCACATTTCGCCAGTTTATGTTTAGGTCCCAATGTAATAGGTGGACAGCCTATTGCTATTAACCGGGCACTTAGAAACCTGCGATGAATATACACATAACTTCGAAAAGCATTAAAAAGTCATTTTTGTGTGCCATGATAAAACCTGGGACCAAACCCGAGACCTCGTCTCCGCACTCCATTACCCATACCACTAGGCTACCGTGGCATCACACATAATATTTATGCTAAATGTTAATTGATACATAATTTAATGTACCCACATGTGGTCATGCGTAACAACGTAATCAAATTTCTCAATTACGCATCAAAATCTGCCAATAGAGGCGCAGTATTTAGCACAAGAACACAAATCACGGACTAACCCCTCAATCGCCGCAGGGGTATTTATCGGCACAATAAACTTGAGTAATTTATAACGAGCAATAACAATGTGTATGCTGTATCGCGGGGGTCATTTCTCAAAGGCACACCTCGCCTGTAGCGGCTATCCGACAAATTAAATAGCGTGTATGGATGGACGAAAGCGGACGCCCGGACGGACGAACAATCGGTAGGCTTCGACTCTTATTAAATGATAAGGGTTATAATATTAATACTCTTCGGTACAACCACCTTGTTGTATATTACAATGGAATTTTTATTATTCTATTATATTGTTTTGAGGTTTTTAGAGGAGGTAGGACACGACGGTATATCCGCCCTAATCTTGCAGTCGGACTGGGGAAGTACCTTCACCCTATAGAATATCGCCGTTTAATAACCTTGTGTTGTGTTTTCGGTGGTGAGTAGGGTATCCAGAGCTCACTAGAGAGGATTTGTGTTGTCAGTAGGAAAACCAAAGGCTTATCCTACATCTTTTGCGCTGACGACACAGAATGGCTCTGTTCTTACAGGGGTTGCGGCACGAGTGTTATTCCTCTGGTGTTACACTCGCCCATAGGCCGCGGTAATCACATACCATCAGGTGGGCCGCGTGCTTGTCTACGCTTTAAGTTGTATGAAAAAAAGGTCCAACTTTAGGAGCAGAAGTCAGTCTAAAAGATGAATGGAATGTGTGAAAGGAGATATGGCAAAGAAAGGGGTGACTAAAGAAATCACATCTGACAATAATGTGTAGAGGAGAGTGAAATGTTGTGCAACCCCAATTAATAATTGTAACATGCGCAGGGGACGATGATTGTTTTGAGGGTGATGAACGTGATTATACTTAGATTTATTTACCTTAGCTCCAGTTTGATGGTGTTTCAGAGGGTTAGTTGTGTAACTGTGTAGTTCATATCTTCTTCTTCTTTCGTATCCAGAATCCAATTATGCTTAACATGTTTGAACTATACCCCTGCTTACCATCAGGCGAGGTGCAGTTAATTTTACATGAAATATGCATTAAATTTGTTAGGTATTTTATTCTGACGTTAGAGGTTCGTCCTAAGGTATTCTCCATATCATTTTCATTTCAGCCATAGGCTTTTCATAGCTGAACATAGGCCTTCCCCATCAACCTCCAATCCCACCGGTTGGTAGCCAGAGCCACGTTCGTTGACCGGCAGAGGGCACCACAGGCAGGCGAGGTTGATTTGGGTCCCCAGGTAGTGTTTGGAACCCTTTATTTTCCCTTCAATTGACTGCACGTCACTAGATGGTAAGAAGCTATGATGTAGTCCAGATGATTGTATGGAATAGGTCGTTGTTCCTATCCTCACCTAGATCTACCATTACAGATATTGAGAGTCCCAAAATGATGGTTTCCATCTAGACGGCCTTGACAAATACTTTATTTCTCTACTATTTACGGAAGTAACACCTTCAGTCAACTCAAGTGTGCATTATAATATAGCCCGATTGGCTTGCTGTAAAATAAAATATTACACGCTATGGCATATTCAGGGAGGTAAGAAGTCTTTTACTTACTTTGAGGGGAGCGGTTTGACATGCCTTTCTATGACAATTAGTATACCTCCTACATAAAATTCGATACTTCTTATGCATTAGACTTTGCCACTCATATAGCAAATCCTGTGCACTCCCAGGTTTGCTGGAAGAAAACTCAACTTTGAGTTAAGCTCGCCTTTGTACATCTCGTCTTACTATTTTATATAAATATGATTTATGTGTACATGAAGAATAAATAAATAAAAAAATAGTAATAATTTGTTGTTCTTAGTGGTGTCCCCCCTTCTTCCCTCAATAAATAATTTTCTTGAGTACCTACTTTTTATCAATCTCTCGAAATAGGTAATTTAATTATATATATAAATGTGAGAATCAAACAAATGGATTAATTTTAATTACAAGAACATGTAATATGTTATTATCTCTTCTATTATTGAACACGAAACGCGCATAAACCTGTCTCGCAGCGCCATAAAATCGTTTAACACACTACACCTACGACTCAATTCTCCAGACGCCAAGTTATTGCGATCAGAGTTCCTTTACGTCCTCCTTAAGTCTAAAGTAATAATTGTCAGCCTTCGCTCGCATCTCCAGCTCTTCAGGTATAAACGTCGATAACTTAATTATTAATATTAATAGCTTAAATAGAACCAAGTGACCAAACACTACCATTATACGAACATATGTTCAAAACTAATTACCATTCGCAAGTAATTACATCCGAGTCCGGCTTAATTCTCTAAGTTAATATCTTTATGAATTACGACCCAAATCAATTTGTGTCTTACTGAACCTAAACAGAAAATTTAATTAGCGATCCCCAACAGCAGAAATGTCAAAAGGTATTAAGAGAACGAGTAAAAAACTAATATGAGAGGCTCGCATTCTTCCAGGTACCAGACACGTTGTGGCAAATTGAAAAGGACGCGCTTGCTCTCCGAGCTAATAATAAATTCTCAAATAATAATAATCCATAAATAATAATCGTGGAAAGAACAAAATAAAAATATACACGTCGAAATAATAAAGGATTTGCTCGGGAACCGCGCTCGACACGGGTGGATTTTGATTACGAATCTATGCCCGCATCGAATTGATTGCTTCGTACTTTGAGACAGAGTTCATCGCTTTTGTTTAAGTGAAATGCAATAATAAAATTCAAGAAGTTAATGTACCAAAACATCACTTGTAAATTGACACGTAGAACACGCGTTACCCGCGCTAAGTACCGCCCATAAACATTGAAGTGATGCGTCCAGTCACGATCGCGCTACGATAGTTTTAATTCTTATCATAGTATAATACAGCAAGTAAGTAGCAGCATGCTATAATCAAATACCATAAATGCGCCCGTGTGCGCCGCTCCGTCGAACATAAAATTGTTTTTTCGTCCAACAGCTATAATTAGGCGATACGTTACGTTTTTGTTTGGCCCACATTTCCCGATCCTCTAATTTTTCTGTTTTTTGCCGCTCCTTTTGTAGTCGTTAATATGATTACACCGTTGGGATGATGGCTTCATACGTGTTTTAGGTTATAACTTAATTTGCTCGGGTTACTTATTTGTTTTTTTATTGTTGTCCGACTTCCTGAGAGTCTGTCGTGTGTTTTTTGCGGCTGGTCGTTAGGTAAAGGTGATTGAATGTGATGGTGGGCAAATTGTTGGGCTCGGCGTCTCGTCGCCTGTGCCACACCACATACTTGTTTGATTTCAAGTGTTGACTCAACTCTCTGTGTATTGTAATTTGATTGTAATATGTTAGCGGAAGTTTTGTGGTCTCATATGATTGCTTAGTAACAGCGCCAGGGCCGTCACTTTTGGACGATATTTTTTTTTTTTTTTTTTTTTTTATCTATGGCACGTCAATTTGACTTTACCTCGCCTGATGTTAAGCTGAAGGCAAAGTCCCATGCAAGAGGGTCACCATTGCAAACACGTTCAGTGCTACAATGGTGGCGCTCAGCTTGACGGCCTCATCAGATGCTTTTTCACGCCCCGCTTAAAGGACCCGGGACTGTAGGAAGAAGGAAACACGTGCGCCGGCAAGGAATTCCAGGACTTAATGGTACGGCAGAGAAAAGACTCACCGAACCGCTTGGTTCTTGATGGAACCTTGATGGAAACTTGGGATGGAAAATTGGTCGTTTATCTTATTTTTTAAGCGTAAATTATTTTCTAATGAAATAGAGAGTCGAGTCGAGAGTCTTTAGGCTTTAGAATGTCTTAATAATGATCGTGTTTGTTACAATACAGCGATAATCGCTTTGCAAATATCGCTTTCACTAGCTTAACGGGAGCTTGATAGCTCGACTAATTGCTTTTTAAAACAATACTAGAAAATAATGTAATATTCAAATCTTAACTGTCATGTATAGGCAAGTTTGTAGGTCAAATTGTCTATATATGGGGTGAATGGCAACTTGTAATAATAATTATAGGGTGATGCAAAACTTTATGTTTGAGGATTGCTGATCTCTACTCTAAATTTGGTAAGAAGAAGTATGGATGTAAAAGATAACTGTGGAAGGAAGGCTTTGATAAACCAAATGAGGAACAACATTTCAAGTGAAGTTTCAATATGGTGAAGAATATGCTAGCTTAGATAAGAAAAGGCCTACATAGATCGTTGAACCATTCAGAGGATGGATTGTAAGATTGACTTAGGTACATAATGGAAATTGTTAGAGGAGGTCTATGCCAAAAGGCAGACTGTGTTTCGGGACTTATTATTACAAGAACATATTGCATCCGTATTTATGAGAAGTTTAGAATAAAAAGGCTTATTATTATAGGTACTTAATAGATTTTTGGTATTCAAGATTAGATTGGGGACGTTTTTAGAAAAGACCAGGGCAAAGTATAAAGCAAACAGCTGGTATGTATGAAAAAGTCAATAGTAAATTGTGTTTCTGGATTATTTTTTTCAGACAATTATATAACTGCTTAAAAAATTCTGTTTTCCATAAAGCGCTATAATCTAACACGATGGGGTGAGTGTTCGTAATGGCGAGGAGTTGGTTTGACAAGAAAATTGGCGCGAGTCGCGACGTGCAAATTGGCACAACACCGCGCCGCCTGCACGCAACGGGTTCGTGCCCGTGCGTGGAACACGGAGTGTCACTCCACTAACACGCCTCCTTTGACTTACTGGATAACACCTTTATAGTGGCTACTTATAAAAAGTAACGATGGCTGTGAGAGATACGAGCAGATTCTTTAAGAAAGAAGAAGAAAAAGAAAGGCATTGAAAGAATCCTTTCTACATAATCCTCAGAACGAATATGACACCCCTGGTCTGCAACGGGAGCCCGCCACTCTGAATATGTCATCCATCCATGTTGGAGGGCCATTTTGCACATCGTCTATGTGGACTTCATTCGAGAATTTTTCGGCTCCAATGGACATCTGTTCTTCTTGCTATGTGCACTCGTCCTTAGGTCATCGTTAATCACTTTCTATCTGGTGGCTTATGTGTTTGTCTGCTATTAGTGATGTAAAAAAAACCTCTGCACAGAAAAAGTAGCTAGCTTCTCTACCTTTTCATTTAGAAGAATCTCCTCCTGCGTACGCGAGATTGTCTGAGCTAGCAGGTAAATCTGTATGACTTATCAATTGAATAAAATTACTATATTTACAATTAGGTAGCGCCAACTCTATTCCTTTCTTTGGTCAAAATATTTTTTTACTAACCTCGCAAAAAATGTTTATTATATAAATTGACTTTATGTTTATTATAAATTTAATATTATACACATCGGTTAATTACTTAATTAAACGTGGCGCAATAACTTAAGTCAATTTGTCGTGTTGGTGTACAACAGTCCACACACAGGCAATTGGTTTCGTGTATCTAAATCAATTTTATTGACCTATAGCATAGCGCCGCGTACTTGTTAAGTAATTACACCCGGCCAGTCTAAAAAGACCTCTTCGATCGAATAAAAAATGTCTGTAACGAGTAGGTTTATTGATACCAGGTGTCTTGGATAACTGGGCGGGGTTTTGGTCCGCTTTGTATGATAATTTTTAAATCGACCTCGGCGATGAAAAATTGATTTCGACTGATACGATTTTGATTATACGGTTGGCAGTAGTTAGATACAATTATTTGGATACAAGCCACGGATTGTTTTCTGGCCATTACCGGGATGTGTTGGTATTGTGGTAATAAAGTTATTTCGGTGTTCCGTTTTTTTATCTTTGCTGTGTTATGATAAGATTTAGAATAGACATAACTTACTGATTTCTATAGGTATTCCAATCTACAAAACAAAATGCGCTTACTTAAGTTCTACATTATTGATAACACACTTGTATTTCTCCACTGTATTACTAGTATGAAGAAGAAAATATAGTGGAGAAGTACAAGTGTGTTATCAATAATCTATAGCAATAAGTTTCACCAAGTGCCATCAATCAACAGTATAAAATTTCTGATTACTTAAGTGTTACAAACAAAAATACATCTTGTATTTTTATCATACACTAGCTGTTCTCGGCGGCTCTACAGGCATGGTCTTCTGATCCCGTTCCTGCTGCTCCATTTTCCGTACAGTTCCAGGAATGAAACTAAAAAAAGAATTATTGGAATAAGTCCAGCCGTCTTCGAGTATTCGAGTATCGAGTATATATTATGACACCGTGAATTTTTCATTTATGGACGAATGAATGAGTGGGTACATGGATATTTGTACAGGTTGCCAATTCTTATGCGTCCGGAATAGAATCAGTAGATATTTCACGTAAGGATCCAGTAACAGTGTTACAGATTGAAAAAATATCCCATCGTGCTAATCGTTGCCTCACGCGGGCAGAGCCGTGGGCTATTACCGGCTTATTACGGAATCAGACGACTATCACGTTTTAATGTAAGAATGCATAAAAAAAGATAAATAATAACAAATGGTTAGTCATTCATTGTATCGACCTCAAGTCACGGTGCGAGAGATAATCGCGTGCGCAACTTGTCGTATTATTCGATTTAAAGGTGAGGCAGGTTTGGACCTCGAAGATCTTTGTGAGGCATCATGTATTACCAATATCTGGAGCCTCACCAACTCTTAAATTTTTGTATTAATGTATTTCAATCCTACTTTAATAATAATAGATAAATAATACTCTAGCACAATCTACAGAACGCCAGACCCATGGCACGCATAGTTTAACTAGCTTGCGTTATGGGTTCTGGAATGCGGATAAACATACTTAGATACATTTTTTTTGTAAATACATATCTACATATTATACATAGAAACACACAGAGCAATGCAAATATTCATATTCATGCACACAAATATTTGCACTGAGCGGGAATTGAACCCACGCCTCCTGCGTAGCAGTCGCGTTTGGTAGTGAACGCGACTGCTACGTAGGAGGCCACGCCACAGAGGTCGTCACTTTACTTCCATGGTAAGTTTCGGACCGCCAGCGTCCCTCAGGATACTATATAGTCTTATATGGTTAAAATGGATCAAACAGTATCTCTCACTGTAGAGGATACATTTATTTATTTATTTAGTTTATTACATTTTACACCTGTCTAACGAGATTACAGTACACAATATCGACGGATGAAAACAGCCTGAGTCCGAACCCCACATTAAAAGCAAAATCAGATTGAAAATACTCTTAAGCGGTGATGGTAAGGCCCTTGGTGTGTGAGGTAGGCATTCAAATTAGTTGTTATCGGGCAATAGAAGATTTTTTACTTTTAGTTAATAATATTTCGTACCCGTATTTATGAGTGGGGCAAGTGAAATTAGTGTGGCAGTGCAGAGGTGAAATAATCACTTCATTATATGCCACCTTTCTCGGACTTAACATGCTACACTTTGTAGGGTGACCATGAGTTGTAGCAGTTGAGTATTAGGGCGCCTTTAGATTGTATGACAACTGGTAGAGGTATGACTAGCACACCACAGAGGCAACACTACAGCACTTCCTCACGCCTCTAATTTGAACGTGCTCTTAGGTGGACAGTGCTCTTAGCATTTGGCGAGGAAAAGTCAAATTGATGTGACCTGAATAAAAAACCTTCATAGTTTTTTCGCGTAATTCTGTGTATATTCATTTATTTAATTACGCTACTAGTTATTAATTTGAAGATGATTGGTGGTGGTATATGACAAACGTGTCCATTGTCCATTCAAGTGCACCACAATAGCTGAGCACCCTACACTTTTGTATTATAGAAAAGAATAGAAATTGTGAAAAATTGCCTCTTGTTAAGTCGTTCGGGTACTGATCGCAACCTCGATTTCACGATACTACGGGGGTACTACAGGGTAAGTTTAGTAATTATTTTGGCATATTTCCCTTACGTAATAATTCATAGGAAATATTGAGTTTAGTGAGAAAAGTGTTCATGTAGGCGCTTAAAATTAAATGCAGGTAATAACACTTAGAGTGCTTTGTTTTTGTAATTAAGTACTTCGGCTAAATTGTTTTTAGTTTTTGTACATTGTTTTAATACTAATCTATAAGTACTTAATAGTAAATTACGAAAAAGGTGACTCGTCTATGAATTAAAAACCTGTGGAAAAATTACATTAAAATGAAAAAAATATCCAGGAAAATAGGCGATATTCTATAAGGAAATGCGGATATACCTACTATTATTGTGACTGTCAGCCAGCTGTATGTTATTACCCGTCCCATGTGGGAACAATCTATTTATATATTAGCAATATATTTACTTCTAAGTAACTTGTTCCTGCACCTTAGCCTGGTATTGGTGCTCCCGCCGGGTCTCAGCAGGAGGGGTAGGCCTAAGAAGTCCTGGCTTGTCGTCGTGGAGAGCGATATGCGTGCCAATGGTCTCAGTACCATGGACGCCCAAAGGAAGGTGGAGCCCCGAGTTCACCTTGGCCTTGGATGCTATCAGGAAAACACGTCTACATGATGATGACTTCTAAGAACTTCTTCATCGTGTACTGCCAACACTCGAATTTCTCCGAGGTCATGGTGCTTGCAACAGCGTCGAAATATCATATACTACCTATATCATATACCTATAGCTCTGATAATATTAGAGACCATAATAGTTTAAATTCTGTACATAATTGATAACACACTTGTACTTCTCCACTGTATTTATTACTGTATCTAACTGTTTCGCCTTGTATTTTCAAAGGTGCCAACAACAAACAGTATAAATAATCTTCAAATTCGATGTACTATACCTACCACTTTTCATCAGAAGGAAAATGTAATTGTACCACCTAATATAAAAAAGAATCTATAAAATCCGTATTGGAATTTAATAATACCATCTGCGACAGTGTTACCAGTACACACTTACACTTACTATGAAAAAAGGCATAACAAATTAATATAATTTCCTGCGCGCATAATTTTATTTCTGAAATGTTTTTACCGTCGCACTTTTAATTTCCTGTTGAAACTTAATTAAGTTACGCCATTTTTTATGTAAAACGCTTTTTTCCATTGAGTCACGAAATATTATTTTCTATTAGGAATATGAAAATGGCCTGGTTCTTGAGTAAGTGTAATTTTATGCTACTGTTTTACTTAAGTATGTTGTGAATAGGAATCTTAATGAAATATCTCGAGTTATTGGTTTGATACCCTTATTGAAGTATAAATGTGTGACTATACAGGATGATTTTTTTAATCTCATGATTTGATATTTGTAGTATGTTCCGAAAACTCTTTATATACATCGCTACTTCATAGTATATTATATTATATAGAATGATATAGGCCGACGCACAGCTTTTATACCTTTAGTTTAAGCTTAAGTGTATAACTTGTGGTTTTATCGCTGTATCCTACGGATATCACAAAATAGCTTGTATTGTGCGGTTCTGCAATCAGAACACCTGCTCGCAATCGGCAGCTTAACTCCACAAACTGCAAAATTACAGGTTAGTACATTCTATCAATTCGAATTACTCTCTCACATATGGTATAGTAACGATAGGCCAAAGCCTCCCAATATTGGGAGAGGTCTATGGCCAGCAGTAATTTCAACCAGGTTTCAAAGGTAATAATATATGTACCTACTTACTTATACCATAATCGCGTTAATTCCCGTATGTAAAATATCTATTTTCTATCATGGTACGACAAAGTTCTACTGAAAGTGTCTAATACAGCTTATTGTTATTAAGTACTATTGTGTGTGTGTATTCGTGTGCGTGTATACCGAGTGTGTGTATGTGTATGTCCGAGTGTGTATGTATTATTATGTTTTTTGTATGTGTGTGTGCGTGTGTTTTAACTAATCAACCGACACGTGTGTGTTCCTCCATCTGCTATTAAAGAGTATTTTTGAAACCAAAATCTTTCTGTAGGTACTACGAGTAAAGTAATTCCTTACTTTCTGATCATACAAATCCGAGTGAAATCGTTGTAACACATGTAATAAACTCATAAATAATAACAACAGTACGTAAATTGAGGTATCACGCTTAAAAGTGCCATTAAAAATAACTTTTAGTTTCTCGTAATGTTTGCCCGTGATCAGATAAGGGCTCGTCCACGATCATGCAATTATAAAGGAATTAGTCTAAAACTGCGCCTTCAATGGACACAAATTGATATAATAAAAAGTAGTGTGGTTAGCGCCCATGTTGCGTAGGGCTGCGCAAATTGTTTAGTTTTAGCTTTTTTTCTTTTCAATAGTACAAGTGGATACTTCTGATGACGAAAAGTTATCCTATGTTCTTTTAAAAGTTATGACATTTTCATAATTGACCAGAATAATTTTTGTATTATAACATTAGTACAGTTATAATAAAATATCATAGACGGGTAATTTCACCGACCGCATTTTTAGAGTTTCTTCGCATGAAATCACTATGTAAAACGTTTATCTATGACCACTCTATTTTTTTTCATGTAATACGAACACTAGCTTATATGAAGTCACTACTGAAAATACATTTCTCTTAAACATAAAATTAAAAAAAAATTAAAACATGCTAGATTCCAATAACGGTGGCGTGTCCGCGATGTACCTTTAAGCGCATTTACCTCTTTAAGTCCGCTATGATTGCAAATTTAGTACTTAAATTAAGATTATTATGTTAATTAATATATGAAGCAACCATATTTACTGCTTTCATTACTTCTATTATAACGCAGACATCGTGACAATGTCGATAAGGAACGTCCGCGCCTAAAGTGCAATTTCGGTGTGTTTTTTTTAAACCCTTATACAACGTATACACGTCAATTTAAACGATCTATCTTCTTACGCACGCGGAGTTCCAGTCATGCTCTTGCGTTTACGCAGTAATGGCATGTCCGATTCTGCCCAGTTTTCCCGCTAATACGTAAGTACCTTCTTATTTCTAAGAGGGAGTACGAAATTTTACAATCACGGTGGGTTACTGTATGAATGAATATTTGGTTTTAACATTACGATTTGCGAGTATGTTGTGTGTTGTTAGGTACCCTCAGCAATCATACATTTCAGGTGACGAATGCATCACTGAGTTTTGTTTAATTTCATTTTTTCTTGATGTTTCTAACTTCGGTGGTGCAATATCGGTGGTTTCGGTGGTAGATTTATTGCCACCTATATTGCATCAATACTAAAATGGCTATGAGTTTCCATATCTTTGGTAAGATATTTACTCACAAGGTAATAAATAGTAAAATTACTCATTTTTTTGTTATAATTAACGTATTTACTATTACTACTGAGAGTGGGGCAATATGGGTATGGGAGGCGTAACCGAAGGGGTTGGAGGCTGGCCGACTTTCTTGAGAAAGAGCGACTCTTTATGATGAACTCTTTCTTCAAAAACCACCCCACAGGAAATGGACCTGGATGGGCCCCGGTGGTCGTACCAAAAATGAGATTGACTTCATCATGACGATGCATAGACGGATATTCAATGATGTCTCAGTGATCCATGGGGTGAAAACCGGAAGTGATCACCTAATGGTTAGAGGCACATTGAATATTAATGTTAAACTGGAGAGATCCCGTCTGATGAGGTCTACGCTCCGACCTAGAGCTTCCCATATACAGTACCCCGAGAGCTTTCAACTCGAACTTTCGAATCGCTTCTCTTGCCTAGAAGAATGCAGTACAGTGGACGAGATAAATAACAGGTTGGTTGAAGCTGTCCATTCAGTGGGCTCCAAATTCTTCAGGCCCCGTCGAAGAGATAGACCACAGAAGCTCACCGATCACACCCTCAAACTCATGGCCGAACGACGCTCTATGAGGCTGCAGTCTACCAATGACGCTGAAGCACATCGGCAGCTCAATAGACGTATCCAGCAGTCTTTGCGACACGACATCCGTGCCTTTAATACTCAATGTATTAAAGAAACGATTGAGCGAAATAAAGGCTCCAAAGTGTTCGCAAGAGACTTGTCTATTGGGCAGAGCCAGTTGACAAAACTGAAGAGGAAGGACGGCAGTGTCGTGTCGACTAAGGGAGATGTTTTGAGGGGGATCGATGGGTTTTATGGACAGCTTTATACCTCAGTCACTAAGCGTGCTACTGATACGGTTAAAGATCCAAGAGCCAAGCTAACCCGACACTGCACTGAGGATATCCCGGACATCAGCCTGTACGAGATTAGGGTGGCCCTCAAGCAGCTTAAAAATAACAAGGCACCAGGAGAAGCCGGAATCACTTCGGAACTTCTGAAAGCGGGTGGAACACCGATACTTAAAGTCCTTCAGAAGCTCTTCAACTCCGTCTTATTCGAAGGTACTACGCCGGAAGCATGGAACAGAAGCGTAGAAGTCTTGTTCTTCAAGAAAGGTGACAAAGCCTCTCTTAAGAACTACAGACCCATCTCGCTTCTGAGCCATGTTTATAAGCTGTTTTCGAGGGTTATCACGAATCGTCTCGAACGCAGGTTTGATGACTTCCAGCCGCCCGAACAAGCCGGTTTCCGAAAAGGTTATAGTACCGTAGACCACATTCATACGCTGCGGCAAGTCATACAGAAGACTCAGGAGTATAACTTGCCACTATGTCTAGCGTTTGTGGACTACGAGAAAGCCTTTGATTCGATCGAGACATGGGCAGTGCTACAATCTCTCCAGCGGTGTCATATAGACTACCGGTACATCGAAGTGCTGAAGTGTTAGTATAAAAACGCCACTATGTCAGTCCGAGTACAAGATCAGAGCACAGCGGCGATACTGTTGCAGAGGGGAGTGAGATAAGGAGATGTAATATCCCCAAAGCTCTTCACCAATGCAATGGAGGATGCCTTTAAGCTACTGGAATGGAAAGGTCTTGGCATTAATGTTAATGGCGAATACATCACTCACCTTCGTTTTGCCGACGATATCGTGCCCAGGGCAGGATCGCTGGAGGATCTTAACACAATGCTCGACGACCTCAACCGAGTCTCTCAACAGGTGGGCCTCAAGATGAATATGGACAAGACCCAGGTTATGGCGAATGCTCATATTCTAAGGCCCTCCCCAGTGTCAGTTGAAAGCTCGACCCTCGAAGTTGTAGACAAGTACGTCTACCTTGGACAGATGGTCCGATTAGACGGATCAAACTTCGAGGCGGAGGTCAATCGTCGAATCCAACTCGGCTGGGCAGCGTTCGGGAAGTTACACAGCGTCTTCTCGTCCAAAATACCTCAGTGCTTAAAGACAAAAGTCTTTAATCAGTGCGTGTTGCCCGTGATGACCTATGGCGCCGAGACGTGGACCCTCACTATGGGCCTCATAAGAAAGCTCAAGGTCGCACAGCGAGCTATGGAAAGGGCTATAATCTAGGCTAGGCTCGGAATCTCTCTGCTGGATCGAATCAGAAATGAGGAGATCCGCAGACGAACGAAAGTGGTCGACATAGCCTACAGGGTTAGTAATCTGAAGTGGCAGTGGGCGGGGCACGTAGCAAGAAGAACAGATGGCCATTGGAGCCGAAAGGTTCTTGAATGGAGACCGCGTACTGGTAGACGAAGCGTGGGACGGCCTCCATGGACGGACGACAAAAGCAAAATTGCCTTTGGCAGCATGATGTAGCACCTGCATCATGCATCCAAGCCGTTAGTACATATTGTTTAGATAAATATATCACAATTTATAATTTCGGTGTGATCTTGCAATTTCGGTGGGTTGACAATTTCGGTGGTTGTTCTATTTTTATAACAAATGCAGTTATTTGTTTCCTTCTAAATATCTAGAATACTAATGTGTTCTAAAAGAACACCATTAAATTTTTTCATCGGTAAACCTATGATAGAAAAATACCACCGAAATTAGCAAAAAATGAGGCATGCGTGAAATTACCCAGACCATATTTAATCCTTCCTATATTTAGAAAGGTGCGATTCTCCTGGGCTGGTTGGTTGGAAGTAATTAGACAGAGGCACTCCAGAGTAATTCATTCGGAACGAAGTAATTCCGGGCACTATCATTTGTTGTGTGGAGCCATGCATCTGAAGTTACACCTGGGCTGTATATATTTTTCTGATGATAAACAGCCTCCAGCCACCTCCTACGACAACACATGGGAAGAGAAGGGGTGGCCCAACTTTTACTCTACCGGGAACCACGTTTAGTATACTTCACTACATAGTATAAATAAAGTCGCGTTCTCTGTCCCTTTGTCCCTTTGTATGCTTAAATCTTTAAAACTACGCAACGGATTGTAATGCGGTTTGTTTTAATAGATAGAATGGTTAAAGAGGAAGGTTTATATGTATATAGCATCATGCTACGACCAACAGGTGCGGAGCAGGAATGAAAAATGTTGCAAAAACGGGGTGACGCAGACGAAGTTGCGGGGTCAGCTAGTTTCATATAAAAAATTACAACACTTCATATAAAGAACTCACTTCAACTCACGCCTTAAAACAAAAAAAAAAGTAAAAAATAGAACGTAACCAGAAAAATTCAAATGTGTTCTTCTAACAACACGCAACCCTAAGCCCGAGGTGTCGCCCAATAATTAAGTGATTACGTCAGAAACGCGTGTCGCTCCGGCGCGCGATTTGTATCAGAGTTTCGGCCGCTTTGGACAGTCATTAGCGTAGTTTGGAATTGCCCTTACTTGTGGCCTGGGACTACCGTAATTATTGTAATACCAATTTAGTACAACAACAGCATTTTTAGCTTCTTTTGAGTTCAAAGTGTTGAGAAATTTGACAAGTTTTGGGTGTTGAACGAGAAAATAAATATTAGATCAAAAGTACGGTATAAGTACGTATTGTCTTCACTAGAACTTGAGTTAAGTAAAACTGAGATTAATATAAAGCTTAGATTAGAAGTAACCTGCTGATTACGTGGGAAATAAGGATGAGGAAAAGAAGCCGAAAGACCGAAACTCAATGCATTGAAACTTTTTGGTTAATAAATTGATAAAAAAAACATTATGTAGAGGTACGGAACTGGCAAATTCATGTTTAGTATGAACTTGTACTTATCTTTATTTTTGCGTAGTAACAATAATGCGTAGTAATGCGTTCTTCTCCATCTGTCTATAGACTCCTCCTCATATTAGGTCTATTCAAAAGATTCTAGGTAGATTACACAGACGATATCACTACGAGATAAGGAAAACTCGACATAAATGACTGTATCTACAATAAGTAAATGTTTATAAATTGATTTAAAAAAAAAGAAAAGCCTGTTGTATTTCTTGTCGGAGTTTTCTCAGGCCGGACCATGTTTCGAACCGGTGGTCCATTTGCTCACTTACTTATGATAATTGTTGATTTTCAGGTTTTGTAAGTGCCGTTAGGTGGTCTAAACAGAATAAATCATTTTTGAATTTTAAAACCAGCGCTGAAACAGTAGGACAAAACCTTTCAACATCGGGAGAGGCCTATGGCCAATAGTAGATTGCAACAGGCTAATTGATTGTGAGGTATTCATATACATGCCAATAATATATTACAGTTTCAATCTTGAAACATTTATATTGCTTATCTACATTATGTTTTTTCATTTACCATTAATGAAACTACTATATAAAGCCATTATTAGTAATAGTAGACCACAATTCCATCCAAAACTCCATCATTGATACACCCCACAAAACGTAAATTAGTAACATTTATATATTCAAATCTAATCCAATGATAGGGGGACAACACAATTAAAACTAACGTAATTCCCCAAAAATATATAATTTTCAAAACAATGCTGTATAGATGGGTATTAATTGCCTACCCGGTAGAAGATTAATGTGGAACGATAAAGGCTAAATGAAAAGTTGGCCGGTGCCGAATTGAAACATTTGGATATGAATGACTTAATTTGCATATACTATAATTAGTGCATGGTTAATGCCGAACCACTGATGCCTACTGAGCTTTAGTAAGTAATACAGACAAAAAGCAGTAGGTTAACTTGGTGTTCTAATAATTTGTTGTAGCAGAAGTTTCTAGTCTGTGAGTGAGACAATATTTATCATATTCTATCGGAGTAGGATAGTATTTCCTACCAGGATAATGAATGTGTAAGTTTGTGAGGTTATTTAGATATTTGAATGTTTGATAGGGGCTCGATCACGCTTGAATTTTTTTTTTATTTATGGCACGTCAATTTGACTTCACCTCGCCTGATGTTAAGCTGAAGGCAAAGTCTCATGAAAGAGGGTCACCATTGCAAATACGTTCAGTGCTACAATGGTGGCGCTCAGCTTGACGGCCTCATCAGATGCTTTTTCACGCCCCGCTTAAAGGATCCGGGACTGTAGGAAGAAGGAAACACATGCGCCGGCAAGGAATTCCAGGACTGAATGGTGCGGCAGAGAAAAGACTCACCGAAACGCTTGGTTCTTGATGGAATATTCTGTACCGTATGCGAGTGACATCTAAGCGCCGCACGTGTTGTCCTGTGTAGGAAAGGGGAGGGTGGGCTTAACTGGAAGAGCTCATCAGAATAGCGGAACGTATGTGACTGAAATTTTATACCAGAATAGATAATAGTCTACAATAAAAACTAACACATATACTACAATTTTCTACATACCACACCATTAAGTCTTGGGATTCCTTACCTGCGCACTTCGTGGGTAAGGAATCGGGGCGTGAAAAAGCATTTGATGAGGTAGTCACTGTACATGCTTGTGATGGTGACCCGGTTTCCTGAGACTTTGCCTACAGCTTACCATCAGGTGAGTTGAAGTCAAATTGAAGTGTTCTAGATAAAAAAAACTCGCACTTAGACTTCTGTTATTCCTCTATAATGACAACTACATTGCTCCACGTATTTACAAATAAGACAGAATTTTTGTTTATTTTACGCTTCGTGGCGTTACGGGGCTAGATATTTTTGTGTATTAAAAATAATAGACGAATATATTCGAAGGTGTATAATTTGTATAGTCATTAATGTAAATAGCCATGTACGAATGAATAACAAGACTATTTAGTTCACATAAATCGCGGGTATACATTTGAGAGAGATATTTTATTATACTGAATCATATACGCTTTGTTTGTGCTTCTCAATATACGGTGCGCGAATGAAGGTAGTGGCTCGAAACCAATGGCGTTCATTGGGAGAGATACAATGTGCAAAAAATAACCAGTTTATAACAATATAACGAACGGCTGAAGTGGAATTTTCTTATAACAAATAATTAAAAAAATATTTGAGCGTTGAGCAGCAAGAAAATGCTCTAAGTATACAAAATCGTTATAAAAGCGACACGTCATGCCTTCGCTTTGAGCAAATGCATGGAGCGCAAAAGTATATTGAATTTATCTCTGTCTATGTTACACCTATGACCCTCTTTCATGATACTTTGCCTTCAGCTTAACATCAGGCGAGGTGAAGTCAAATTAACGTTCCATGAATAAAAAAAAACACGTGTACAATTTGCTTGCTTCAAGGTTGTATCTCATGTTTGTACTTTGAAGCTTTGGCTTATCTTTACGCAAGAAACTAATGTTTGAAATACTAACACAAAAGGAAGTCATTCATTAATTAGTGAAGGTGGCTTGAGTTCTTTTTCTCGAGCGGAAATTCCCACGGATATACCGGATACGAACCGACTAAAACCGCACGCCACGATTTAAGTTCTTAGGTGACGGTAAGTAATCTTGTACCTTCGAAAAAAGGCCGATTGGCTGCATGGCTTAGGACCAAGTTATTCCCGTTTATGAACGTAGTAGCATAGAAAAGGCGGTAGTCTAGTAGTATGGGTAATGGACTGCTGAAACGAGGTCTTAGGTTCGATCCCAGGTTTTACCATGGCACTCACCAATGCCTTTTTGATACTTTTCGAAGTTTAATAGTGTATTTATCGCAGGTTTATAAGTGCCCGGTAAATGGCAATAGGCTCGCCACCTATTACATTGGGACCTAAATATAAACTGGCGAAATGTGGGTGAAAGCACCTATGCCTATCCCTTCGGGGATATAGGCGTGAGTTTATTTTATCTAATTTTTTTTTCCTTAACTAACTACCATAACAGGTTGCCCCAATGCGGCAGTTAGTAGCTTGTTAATACACAAAATACTAGGTAGATGTAACTTAGGTACTACTATGACTTATAACTAATAATATATAATGATGCCCTTGTGATCTCTCTCTCTCAGAGAACCCGTAAACACATCTACTATTTCAGCTATCAAATTGAGGGCGCAGAGAGCCCGAGTAACTGGAGCCTCGGCCTGCAGGCTAGTGCTTATATTACGTTATGTTATGTTACCATAGAAAAATGACTTTTGATTGATTAAAGACACTGACACTAATTGTGTAAAACAGTTATAACGCGATATTAAAGTTGATAACACGTCACTTTCACGATTGCGATACATCTCTAGAGAGTAATGGATGCAGAGCCTCGTTGTGCCCAACTCTGGCCATGATCGTTAGTCATTTCTGTTATTATAACCCATTTATATAACATATTACCCACGGTGAGGATGAAGTGGGTAATAACCGGGTGTTTAGTTAAATTGTTCGGGATTTAATACTAACAGCCATATTTGGCGCTCATTGCGTGTAATTTTTGCGATCTTCAGCTAAAAGAATGTATTGTTTTGTGGTAATGATCTGATTGTTATTTGTGTTATTTCAATTTGTGTTTTCGAGATCATGGTGTGGGTGGAATTGGACGGCAAAGGAGTTTGCCGAATATTAAGCTGATATCAGAAGTTCACTTTTTGTCGACATCATGATGTTTTTTCAAAGAACTATCTCGATTTTGAAATGTTGATTTTGAATCCACCATGCTGAAATGTTGGCTGTTGAACGTAAGAACCAACTTTACCAACCATACTATTTTGTTCTTGTAATATCTTTCCGCCATGTTACGCCTACTTCAGTAAGATACTGAATCTTACTGGGGTGCCAAAACACCTAATAAGTAAAAACTAACAGGATATTCTGTACTTACATACCCCCAACCGGCTCCGGCGGGAGAGGCATCCGTGGGGATGTTTGATACGATAAAAAAGTACTTAGGTATACATACCTACTTACTTAAATAAAAACAGTATTATATTTCTGTATCACCTTAAGTCGATTTCACGTGTATCGGTGACCCGTGTCAAACGCGTTGACTACCAACATCTGTGAATGAGATTGAGCCATATGGCTGACATTGTTTCATTATACGCCTATTTAAATAATTAACTTAATCCCTTAGTTTATATTAATAGGTGAGATTCTTGCGTTTCGAACTGGTAGTCCCTTTGTAAACTAACCTATAATACTTATAAAAAAAACCGCGGTAGCCTAGTGGTATGGGTAATGGACTGTTGAGACGAGGTCTCGGGTTCGATCCCAGGTTTACCATGGCACACACCAATGACTGCGATGCTTTTCGAAGTTATGTGTGTATTTATCGCAGGTTTATAAGTGCCCGGTTAATGGCAATAGGCTCGCCACCTATTACATTGGGACCTAAAACATAAACTGGCGAAACGTGGGTGCTAGCACCTCTGCCTACCCCTTCGAGGATATAGGCGTGATATTATAAAATAAAATAAAAACTAATACTTATATACACATATTTAATTTTGAATATGAGTATTTTGCATTGGTCTGGGTGTTACTATGTATAATATTATGTATAATATTATGTATGTATTTATGAAAAAAAGTAACTAAGTCGGTAACATCCATAACACAAGCTAGTTAAACTATGCGTACCATGGTTCTAGGTGACGTTGTGTAGGTTGTCCTACAATATTTATTCATTAAAAATGAATTTTGGTGTTTAATCTATTCAGAATTATTGATTTTTGACTTTTGAATATCGAACTACCACCGGTCCTCCGACGCCCAACTCCAAACAGAAAGCCTGGGTCAGAGTCTCGTCCATCTATCAGAAAATCATCATAGTATTTGTGGTTAGATTTATGTTCCATAAAGAAAATTATTATGTAAGGCAAAAGCAGCTTTGACTAGACAAGTTCCTTCTGTGACTTGTCGTTCTTTCTTCCATGGACTAAATAAGTTCCTGTTCCTTCCGTGACTCTCTCGTCTCTCCCTCGTTGGACTAGGCAGGTTCCTTCTGTGACTTGTCGTCTCTACTACTTTGCCTATTTTTTTGTAATTCTATCATATTTTTTGTAAAAAGCAGGTACTAAAATTCCTGTAGATATATTCGTAATCTCCACCAGCTATTCAATCTTTCATACTTGCTATCCTTTTAACTGAGTGATAAATTGCATGGGTTTAAATTATCGTAGAGATGTAATAGGATTCCTTCTCGTAGCCTCTCGATTTTTACCTTCCTCTATTCAAACGAAGTACGAACACACATAATATAAATATCCGAATTGAGAAATTATCTTTTGAATTGAATTGAGAAGTCTGTTGGAAAGATAATGATAAAATTAAAGTCAAATAATATTCCATATCAATTTTTATTTAATTATAAATTTTACAGCTGTCTGTTATTACTGATGTTTTATGGTTGTCCCTCATCAGTCGGTTGACAGTCAGTGAAGAAATCTCGATGAGAAAGAGTCGGTCGCATAAATCTATAAATACACGTGTATGATTTATTGCAGTGATTTCTGTAATTGTAACGGTACTTATTAAAAAAATAGTCACTTAATCAAAGAAATATAAGATTAGTTTTGCGTACCTACCTATTGTTTTATTGACATTTTTTTTAAATCATACCTATACTTGCATCCCTATATTCGGGGCATAGATTGGGACACCGTGGTCCTCACACTCGAAGGGTGCCATCTCGTAGTGGGCCGGGTGCGAGGGATATGTTATCTACTATCTCACTTCCGGCAACTGAAGACCCGAAGACAGCGTGCGTTTTAGTCGATCCAAGTCCGAGATAACCAGTCTCATCGGTGCCGGTGGAGGTGGTATCAGCGGGGATATTGTTGCATTGCGCATATAAAAAAGACCCGACTACGGCAAAGTCACAGGATGGTTATGCTTTTGTCAGACTATGTATGTATTTAGGTTCATCTGTTCCTCATAGCTCCTCAACTACTTATAAGAACTGGTCAAATACTTCTTGATCGTCCGGTATAGTTAGATAGTTCGTTATAGGCCGTGGTGATAGGCTATATGATGTGTCACTGAATCTAATATGGTGCACTCTAGCGGTCATATAATACTGTGTTCAAAAATAAAGATGAGATAAATATACCGTGTTTGCTATCAAATGAAAGAACTTAAATTAGTACATTTCAAATATAAATTGTAAGCTGTTGCTTACACCAAAATAATATAAATAGAAGAATAAGTTTACTGTAGGTAATTCGACTCCTGAAAAATCACGCTCTAAAAACTATTAAACAAGAAAATATCAAGGATAGACAGCCATGGTCGTAAACCATTTTCCCTAAAAAGTATTATCTTGTTAGAGTAAGTGGTATACAACCATGGGTGATTTTTCAGTAATCGCGTTTTTGACAGATGTGACGAGCCCATCATAAGTACCAACTGTTCCACACTAACTAGCAAAGAATTTAATGCTAAAGTAATTAGTTGAGTTTTTTATTTAATCCTTTTGCTTTTTACCCGATAGCCTTAACATTATCGAGAAAGAAACGACCAAATCGCTTTGTTATGTGGTTATTACACGCGGTGTCGCATATCAAAGACTTCGGCACACATTTGGCGAATAATTTGGGTGTAAAATTATAAACGCGTCCACGCATTCGTCTCGGAGGGCCGGAGGTCTCACGTATTCCAATCATTGTGCTTACTTCATTCATCTTTGGTAAGGCAAATAAGAATTCCGAAATTGTTTTACTGAATAATAATAGTAATTGAAATAAAACCATTCTTGATACTTTCTGTAGCATTTATGATGACGTGCTGTTTCTATTAATGTAGATTGAGCTTATCGCTGAATAGTAACATCAAAATTTGGGTATAAATAAAGGTAAACAATCTTGTGGCAACTTTTTATAAAAACACAAATAAACTAGACTAACTAACTGACTAAATAGTAATAGGACACAAGTTTTTAGTCTTAAAAATGCGTTCCTAAGTTGAAAAGTATTTTTATACTGAGTTTTTAAACAAAACATATTAAAAAGACACGCTAATATTGTTTTAGTTTTTTTAAATACCTCAACATATGGACTAGTGTTATATCGTAGTGGATACATTTAGTTGTTTAATTTGTTAGAATTTACACTTACTGTATACAAATCACTACAACTGAAATCGTCCAAGTGGTATGGGTAATGGACTGCTTAGTAGATTTCCCAAACCACTAGGCTACCGCGCTGTTTACTGATTCGATGGAGAGTAAATAATGTGAATAGTTTTTTTTTTTAAATGGCCAAATCGTAATTTCTTTTATGCCAATATGTAGTGACCAGAGACATATTGTGGCACGGTTATATTATTTACGGCTCTTTGATGAGACTATAAAGACTTTCAATGTCCGACTATATTTAAGTTCAAGAGAAGTATTAGGAATTATCGAGAATACAGTTAATGTAATCTTTTTAATGTTAGTTTATTGACATTTGCTATTAGCATTTATGATTCAAATATACTAGGAAGAATATAAAGTTTGCTATTCATGGGTTAGTATTCAAAGTTTGATGTACCTAACGTTACTTTGGAACTTCAATCCTCATAGTCTTGCGGTTTCTTTGAGTTTTAAATGAGCAGTAAACATTATGTTGATGGTGTGTTCAATACTTGTGCACTTTTGTCATAATTTTAAGGGTTAATGGGAACTATTTGTAATTCTTAGTGCACTTTCCCTTATTTTGATACTAGTGTACAAACCACGATTCTGTGGAGTAGATAAAATGGGAACTATGGTTGCCACTATCAAATACATATTGTTTTATTGGAAATCAAAGACAAATTAGCACTATTTGACGTTATTGAAGGTAAACTGGTGACCTCCTACAGTCCACAGGAATATGCACACCCTAACTTAGTTAAGCCTAGTTCGAACAATTATACTAGCAGCTGTGTGGGGGACGTGGTTATGTCGGACTCGAACCGACTAAAACGCACACCGTCTTCGGGTTTTTTTTCTTGCCAGCGATGAGATAGTACGTAGTAGGTATATCACTCACACCCTGGTCGACCCATTTCTAAAGAAACGATCCCCTTCTCTTGATCGGACTCTTCACAATGATGACGTCACGTCAAACCAAAATCTGATGCAACTGTAGTTTAATTTAAAGTAGGTGGCTTTCAAATAACCTGGTTTACGAACTGCAACCAGCTGAAAGCTGAATTATGGCCTCAATGGTGATGATCACCTGTTCAACAATGAAAGTCGGTTCTACTTGAAAGTGGTTCGTTTTGATACCTTCTTCTTCTGTCGGATGGACGGCATTTTGGAGTTGCCATCGTTGTGTAGTAATTTGTTTCACGGCAGCGCCGCTACTCACGGAGAGGTTCCGAGCATAGGTTTCGTTCTTCGAGAAGGCTTACTACGTCCTCTCCCCTTTGGTACCTGCATTTGAATTTATTCTCGCTCAATCTCTGTTGTTAGAGACTGAAATATTAGAGTTGAACCAGATATCTGGAAAGGAGCATGAATTATGCACGTCTGAATTGACTGGTGATTACTTAGCATAACTGTGTCTACCAGGAGTTGCAGCTTGCAGTGGGCTTACCGCGACGTGCTACGTTGGCGACGATCCAGAGGGACAGAGATGGAGCTATACATTCTATATAGTTCCATCTCTCTTCTTCTGCAACAGTTCTTTCCCCTTTTTCTGTCTCATCGTTAGAGAGATGCTCTCATCTGATTGCTAGAACTGCCAAAGGTTGCCATTGGTATATTCTTTATTTTTTTAATTAAAAATAGTAGCAACCTAAATTACTTATATTCCCTCTAACCCCTCCAACAGAGGTCAATGGGTTGTGATAGGAGTGGGACCACGTCGGTGGTGTAATGGTCAGGATTCGAACCCGGGACCTCTCGATTGTTAGGGTTGACTCCTTCACCACCAAGTTACCGACGCTTAATTTTTTAATAACAATTAAAATTATAATCATGCTTAATAATTATAATTCTTTAATATCACTTATGTGGCAGACAAGCACACGGCCCACCTGATGGATTGATTGAATACAGGTTCAAAATAAAATAAAATTACATAAATGTGTTTAATCGTGTTATATTTTGATTCAATAAATTACTCACATAACATACATACTTTTTACAGCTTACATACAGTGTGATAGACAATTTACAAATATTCCCTTGCCTTCCACTCATCTTTAAATATAAATTAAACTTAAATGTATTACTTTGTACCTAAATATTGTTTCCGACTACAAAAATGTACAATTAGTAACGATTTATTTGAACTACACATTATATTTTTGTAAATCAATCAATTTAAAATATAAAACACGATGTGGTGAAGTAATAGAAGGTTTTTGCAGACTAGCCACTTTTAGTTGCCAAAACATAAAGTAAAATCTATGGTAAAGTATAAAAAATATTTTAATGTGGATATATTTCTAGCCGGTGTTGTTGAAATCATTTTGAACAGCCTTACGCAACATATGTTGCTAGTCTGCAGAGGCAAGATCTTAAAATTAAATGAGACTGAGAATCATAGTATAATAATACCTACTACTGGATTAAACGTTGATAAGAAAGTTTTAAAAAAGATATTAGGTTGGTTAAGTACCTACTTAAGACACTTCCGCAACTAATAATCTCGTGTTTTAGTTCAAAATATAATAACTAAATACTCAGTCACTAACTTCATGATATATTATTCACTGTTAAATATTTCGGCAAAATATCAGGTGCTCTATAATATCAACAAACATGGTAAATATCCCGAAATATTTAACACTGAATATGTAAATCACCATTTCAATTTAAATTGATTATATAATTTATTAATAAAATGAAAAATATCTTTGTTTAATTAGCAAAAAAGTAGTAGTTTCTAAGAGTGAATAGACAATAATGAAGAAATTAGTAAAAGTAAAAATTAAAGTAGGTAGGTAATTACGTAGTTTGTCCCATATCAACATTGAATTCAGTAGGTACAATAAAATAGAGATCAAAGACTTATAACATTTATTAAAAATTAAGAATATTCCAATCGAACGACATTACCAGGATTTGTCCATAAACTTAGTTACTAAAATTGCAGCTACAATAAAAAAGTCAAAAAGTTGCTCGTCCAAAAACTCTACTAAAAGATATATATTTATGTCTTGGTTTCATAAGTTTGACAAAATAATAATATTATCAAAAGTTTATTCAAAGTTTTAAGTTGTATTGCAACGTCCCGGTGAAAAACTACAAACAAAAAACAATACCTAACTATGCATTCGTATCGAAAAAAAGATGTCAAACGCACTAAATTATGGCGTAGAACAAAAAACAAAAAGTGAAGTGTGATTTGAACACGTACACGAAGGTTTTAGTACTATATAATTAGTTTTTTGTTTACAGCGTCAATAGAAATATTTAATTTGTGAAAATTTCTACTGCTTATTTATCATGGTTCATAAGATACAGTTTGGCGACAGACAGATAGATAAAAGTCTGACCCCTCGTTTTCATCAAGAAACAAGTTGTAAACATGTTAGATACAAAATTTATAGAAGAATTGTTAGAACTTGTTTTATACATGTATAACTGTCCCAAACACTATTTTATTCAAACTGTATGTATAGTCAACATGTTGTAAACAAGTTTAAAACATATTTGTGTTCACACTGAAGTCTGTGACATAGAACAACTTGTCGGAGATATGTTTGGTGAAAACGAGGTTCCTAAAAATGATGTCTCAAATATTTTAAAGCGGATTTTACCAATGAATGAAACTGTAATAAAATCTAACTAAAAAGCATTATCATCTTTTACTTGAAATTGAACACAATTATTTTTATTAGAAAACCGACATAGAACACTTTTCCTGCAAAATCATAAAAATGGCGGCGCTAATGACGTTATATTGCTTATTTATAAACTGATTCAACAACCCTTGTTATTGCAAAAGTTGTTTTTAAAATAAACTACAATCAGTAACATGACAATAAAAAAAACGTTGTCATCATGTTAAATATAAAACAACTAATTCGTCATTTTCGTCAATAATAATACGTAGTTTCATTTCCATCTTTTGATTAATTGATCAAGTAAATTAGTTTATTATGTCTAGAGATTGATAAGTAAAATTGATATTTTAATTTAATAACATAATTTTGTTATCAAAATGCCCGTAATTGGTATTTGTCGTATATATTTTTTTAATTTTAACTGTGGCGTCCATTGTCGTGTCGGTGAATTCTTGCTCAATTACAGTTTCAATTTGACTTAGATCCTTCGGTTTTTGCAAATTATAAATTATTGTTACATATGTAGCTTGAAAGTGTGGTTATATTTTGTGAAAGTACTTATATCGTTAAATTTTGATATTAAGAGTGAACGGGAAAAATCTATATGAGAACTTATTCTCATAAGAGACATTCATTTCGTATTCATTCTCTTGTGGGTATGCTTTATGGCAGATGGATATTAAGGTAGTGAATAGTAGATTACTTTGTACTAGATTTGTTCGTATTGTTTCTATCGTCAATGCTTTTGGTAGATTTATTAAGTACCAATTTTCACAGAATATTTTGACATCTTCACAGAATATTTGAACGAAGGATAATTTGCCGCAAATGCATTGAAACAATAAATGTGTGTCCAATCGACTTGCACATTGTTATATACCTATTAAGCGCAGAGTAAGTAAAAATGGCAATAAACCAAGTCGGCCATATTGTTCACTAATTGGCTCTCTTATCGGACGTTACGCATTATACATTCATTAATTGTTGTTATTTTACGATGCAATATTGTATTTCTTTCGCCAATAGTAGGTAATTGTATTCGAGTCGCCATTTTTATTGGTAAATGGATATTTTTAATTAGTTTTATGATTCCATTGTTACAATTCTGAACTATTTATAATACCGAGTGTTGATAGTGTACGATTATAATTTACTTGAAGTATGTTGATTAATATAAAATATTAATGGCTGAAGTTTTATTAGTTTGATCATATTCAGCATAGTAAAAATGTTAATGAATATCACAAGAGACATTTTATAGCTGGGTTAACTTGATGAATTAGCCAGTAGGTATCTATTCCTCTTTGGAGATTGCTCTCTTTGGAGCCCCAACTATCGACACCTAATCTCTATTTTTTTTTTTTACCTTGGGTTCTGTACTCTATGCTGGTGGAGCACTATTTTATAATTTTTTATTTCAAAATACTAAAACAATATTCCTCCAACACAAGGCTCGCCTCCTATAACGTGGGACCGAAAATCATAATTGGCAAAATGCGGGAGTTTAATACACCTCTGCCTACCCCTTCGTGGATTACGGGCGTGAGCATATGTATGTATGTATAACAATAATTTCATTAACATATCTATGGTAGGCAAGTGAAAGTTTTTAACTTTAACTCAAGTTAAGTTTTTAATAAAAAATGACCTCTTCCTTTCTCATTTTGATCTGAATATTTTTTTAAACACATCATGTCCGTATTACAGAACGAATTTATTGCTGAATGATGACAAAGTGGCTCTGTGAAGAAATTATATACTCGTAGTACTTAATGGCGTCGTAATTAAGTTAATTGCTCGCCGCTTTGGCTAATGGACGTAACAAAACTTTGTGTTTAGCACACTTGTAAATGGTGACAACACCAATGACATAAAAACATTTAAGTTAGCGAAATGAAGTCTGCTCTTTTTATTTCTAATTTTTAGGGTGCTGTAATGTCATACAAAAAGGGTACAGCTATCGGAATGAATCTTGCACCTAAGTCGTCAGAGAACGAGATTTAGGCGCGGATTTTCTTGATATTAGGTCGGTTTTGTTTGAAGAATATGGAGGGAACCCAATTTTTAGTACTAATATTTTAGATTTTTTTTAGGAATGACAAATCGAAATTTTATGATTTCTTTTTGTGTATGAATGAGACAACATTAAGCAAAACAGTAACTTTTATTACATGTTTGAAAAGTGACAGCTGTAAAAACGTAATACGAAATATTGAAGATCGAATTTAATTTATCAAGCGGCCGATAGAAACCGATATAATACAGAGTTTGTAAAATCTTGAAATCAACTTTGAAACAAAATATAAATAATGGAAAAGTTATTAAATTATAGGAATAACGAACTCATGAATCTGTAAGAAAATTTCAGCAATTTCATATGTAAATACCTATATATAATCTATGATCCTCCGCCACCCTTGGGAACCGTGCCATCCTCAAAAGACGGCCCACAAACGTGTACAGCGCATATAGAGGGTTTTATACCTATAAAAACGAAACCTTATTACTAAGACTCCACTGTCTGTCGGTCTGTACGCTGTATATCATGAACCGTGATAATTAGGCAGTTGATATTTTATAGATGACGTATTTATGTTGCTTCATATCCTACCGAATAACATAAATATACAAGTGGGTTCCCATATAATAAACGGGGTTTTAAAGGGGGCTGGATAATGGTACCCTTTATTTGCGGGTCCCAATCGCACTTTGCCAATTCTTATTGGAAAACATAGAGACGATTAAATAGACCTCGTGTAAGTAAATGAGACTTTCCTAATAGTTGGTTCTCAGACTTTTTATACCACTTGGATGACAGGCAAGCATACGATAAGCGACCCATAGAAAGCGGTCACCGTGGCCAATGGACATTTGCAGCACTACAGGTGTCACACCCGTGCTGTAGATCCACTAGAAAGGTTTCTCTTTCTTCATCTTTACAAGATTGTAATGGTCCCATATGTAATGATCATATAAATAATAAATAGTTGGTTTTCAGAAAACAAATTTATACCACTTAGCACACGGCCCACCTGATGGATGGTGGTCACTGTGGTCTCTGGACGTTTGCAACATCAGAGGGGTCACACTCCGGCCGTCGACCCTGTCGAAACCTGCCCTTCTTGAAGAACGCCTTGAAGAATATTGTAGTCGTTTGGAAAAACCACCACAGCATGGAATTCATAAATAATAAATATCGGTACTAATATTATAAATACGAAAGTAAAAGTTCATCAATTAGACATAATTGACGAACTTTGGTCCAGAGATAGACTACAGTTTGAGACAGGACATAGGCCATGTTCGTTTGCGATTACTAACATTGAAACGGGCGGAGTCGCGGACAACAGCTAGTATAAAATATACTGAAAAAGTTTACATCAAGTAATCATTTTATGGTGCCCAATTGTACCAGTTAAGACCACTTAGGCATTAATGGGTTTTTTATTTTTCAGACTACCTGCCATTACAATAAAAACGCGATAATTTTCATAATGAAACTGAAATAAAAAAACCTTTTTAACGTAAACGCCTAAATTTCGGTACAGTTAACCCTACGATAAGTCTCCATTGTTGCCACAAAATTGCTACATAATTTTATAAATTCAGGCGTGACCTTTTGACTTCTTTACGTACCATTTAATGTAAGTAACCATTTTTTTATTTAGCTACAGATTTCCATATTCGGTAAATCAATAAATAAAATTTGAAAAATATAAAAAAAATATACCACATCATCAACAAAGTCAATGTAAATTATTGCCCCGTACGGTTAAATATAATATATTAACATCAAAGAAAATAAATATAGTTCACTATATACACTACATCTATATAATACAAATACCTACAGCTAATATTCACACGAGATATGTTGTTACATGGTACTTAATGTACTTATCAAGTCTTTACTGAAGCAGTTAAAACTAATGATAATTACAGTTAACTTTAAAGCAAAGTAACATATCTGAAATGCCTTTAGGCCGACGTCGGAGGCAGTACACACTTTCACACCAACAATTACCACATAGTCGATTAGTACTGTCAATCCAAAACTGTTCAACGAAACCTTCACTGGTACGAATAACGGGAGCCTCTAAGTCTTAGTCACTTAAGTCACTTTCACGTATTAAGGAGAGACTCTATACTGAACGGGTTGTGCTTTCTCGTTCCACTATTTTTGGGCATATCCTGTTCAGTCGCTGTCCCTCCACCACTCAAGTCTAAAGATACAGCCCGTCCTGAGTCAAAGTCGAATTTGTCGAAGTTACTCGTCGCGGCGAACTGCTTGAAGAAAGACGGTTGGGGGTCTGGTATCGGGCTGAAGTTTCTCCCTGAATGGGCGTCTGACGTTGAACTATCGGAATTGTTCATACCGTCTGCACCTGAAGGAGCTCTGAGTCGTCCGGATAGGGAGAAGTCTTCAGGGCCTGAATCGTGACAAGAGTCGCCTCCTACAACGTCTATCATACATTCTTCGCCGTCTCCGTCAGAATCGGAGTATAGGCCGGTGTTTTTGTGCTGAGCGAGGTACTCAGCCTTCAGAGCCTCGAGGTCGACCGCGATGCCCTTGGCTCGCAATTTCCTCGCTTGTCTCTCTAACGCTTTTGCCAACTTCTTTCTTCTTCTCGCCCTGTTGATAAAATCGATAGGGCCCAATTAGTATAGAACCTAATAGTATTTGAATAAAGGGCGATACACAAGATAAAAATAGGGTCTTAGATTTAGTTTAAGAATATTTTAGTATTGGCTACTTTTGTTATTGACTGTACCTCATAAATCTATTATGAGAATTTGTCCGTTTGTTTTGCTGGAACACAAGTAGATGTATTTAAAATGAAATTACTAGATCCTGCTTATGCGGCTGAATTTCGACATTTTACGTGAAACGACTGCCATATGACCTCCACAACCAATGGTCCAATGACCAATGGCGATATCGAAGTTCCACTTTAGACTGGTTGGACTTTTGAGGGCTCCAACTACCCGTAACGACTGCCATAGATGTTTGTATGGTAACCAGGACCGACGGCTTAACGTGCTCTCCGAGGCACGACCAGGCCAGTACAAACAACCATATTCATGCATACAACTTTTTGCACTGAGCGGGGATCGAACCCGTCCCTCATGCGAGGCGAAGATAGTCCTACATATCTCTAGTAATTGCGTTATGCACGTATCTCACCTCTCCCTTGCCCTCAGCTCGTGTGGGGGGATAGGCTCTCCAGAACAGGACTGCGGGTGAGCGTTGTGAGCCGGCCGACCTGGTCCCTTCTTAGTATGCTCCTTCTTGCGCCATTTCGCACGACGGTTTTGGAACCACACCTGTGTGACAAAAAAATCTTGTTAATTATAAAAGACATTATTTTTACCGCGACTGCGCTCGCTTTCATAACCATTTAAGAGCAATTTTGCAATCTTTATGGAATGTTCTTTTTTTGAGAAAAGGTTTCACTTTAGAGTCGCTCATTGTTTATGACAGTATATCGATTTATTCAAAAGCGACTGATGTCTGACCCTGAGAGGAAAATCTGCGAAAGAGTGTCATCCGCTGGGACGCAGGCAATGCATGTTATCACTAAACATCATTATCTTTCTGCCCTTGTTTCCTGCACTTATTAAGGAAGACATTCTTGTCAGGGGTTATTTCCTCAGTCACTTCCTTCTTTGCCATATCTTCTTTCACTCTATCCATCTACATTTTTTTGGTCGACCTCTGCTTCTAAAGCCATTCATACTTTGGACCTTTTTTAGAATATTACTATCATCTCTTTTCACATAACATAGATACCACGACATTCGTTTAATTCACATTTCATTATTTACTCTCAATCAAAGAATCAATTTCGTTTATTCAGTTTAGACACAGAAAGAGCACATATGAATGTCAAAGTTTTACAAATATATTTGTCAAAAATATTATAATTTATAGTAAACTAGCTGACCCACCCCAGCTTTGCCCGTGGTATGTGTAAACGGCTCGACCGATTTTCTGCACACTTCATATAAACCATCTACTAAATAGTCCAAACAAAGCCTGAACATTTGGTTTGGATAGGTGAGCCCGATCTTGAGTTATAAAATTACAACGAAAAGTGGCATTGATTTTTATAGATGAGATAAATCATTTGAAATTGATGCTTTAGCTGGTTCGGTAGTTAGATCTACTGAGAACAAAACATACCTAAGTAAAAAAAAATTGGTTGCCTGTAAAGTCGGTATACGGGCGAAAGTTTTACGTGACAACGACTTTGAGTGGTAAAATAATTTTAATGTCGCTCTGTCTCTCTCGCTCTTAGGCGGGCTAACTGTGCTCGAGTGGAAGGGACGCGTGCCTTTCACTTTTTATGTCTGTCTCTCTCGCTCTTAGGCGGGCTAACCATGCCCGAGTGGAAGGGACGCGTGCCTCTCACTCGCTCTCATTGTGAGCGCATAACGTGAGCGGAGCGTAACGCAGTTTCTTGAAGTGTCACCCGGCAAGCCAATTTATAAGACGTTGTCACGTCAAAATACTCAGACGTCCTTTCTTGAAGTTGTTAAAAAAAGTTCGTGGTAAATGATTAGTAGATTTCAATAGCGTTTATCACCCCGCTGGTCTCCACAATAGCTAATACAGTTCGAAGAGCTGTGAACATCATGTAGTATCCGTTAGGTTCCTTCGTTTTGCACGAAATCCGTCACGTTTATACTTCGGCTAATTTTTTTATAATACCCTAGTCTATTTCATGGACTTTGTAAATTAGTGGTGTGACGACCACCTGTGGTAGCCTAGGCTCTTTGAATGGCGAATCGAGTCCGGTGTTGTATGTTTGGTCAAAACAGTTATGTACCAAAACTGCGTCGAATGTTTGCAATTTACTTTGAACACGATTTTAGTTTAAGATATCCGTGACGAACGGTTGCTTCTCGGGGTAAGTGACCAGGGAGGGTGGTTCTGATGGCCATGAGTGACTATTGATGTCCTGAGAGTCAGGATTTGGTGAAGTAATGTTTAATGGCCATCCTAATATATATTTATTATAAATAAACAATACTATATTTAAAAGAAAAAAGAAAGGATAACGATAATAGATCCAATTACCGAACCGGTAAAAGAATCATTTTTAATGATCTATTTATTGTATACCTATTAATACTTTTATTAAATACATCCATACATATGCTCACGCCCGTATTCCCGAAAGGGTAGGCAGAGGTGCATTAAACACCCAATAAAGAAAAATAAAAAAAATGTCAAATTTTCTCGTATGACTAACAAGTATGTGTAATAATAAAGTCTGACGTGATTGAACAGGATGAAGTTTGTTTTGTGACAGAAGTAGAGACTTTTGTAGAACAAGAGTTGAGATTTGAGCCTTTGTGGTGGTGGCAGTATTAAACGCTACTGCTACGCAGGAGACATGGGTTCCATCCCCGTTCAGTGCAAATATTTGTATGAATATGGTCGTAGCACGTAGAGCACGCTAAGCAGTCTGTACTTGTTGTCATACAAATATCTATGGTACTAATCACGGGAAGTTATAGTGCCCTAAAAAGTCTTGCAACTGGTCTAAGTACAGTACTCCATCTGGCCTCCACAACCTATTGCCAGATGGTAAATGCTTCACTGAAAATATCGAAGTTCAGTAACAACATAGTTAAACAAGAAAACAGCGGACTCCGGACTCCGAGGTAACAGCTTGGGATGTGACCGGCATTGACACAAGAATGATGATGACGATGATGACTTTTGTAAAACAATTACCGGCTCAGTTATTAGACGGGTTTTATACGCCACATAAAATGCTAGGACTCAGTGAATTCATTCGAAGAATTTCATTGTGTAAAACGCGAGGACCCTACTTAATTGAACTTGAACACAATTATTTTCAATGGTGAAGGTTTTGTTGTGATTTTATTCGTTTGCTATAAACAATTAATATGTTTAGAAACATGTTGACCATTACGAACTTTACGACAACTCGCGAGATTGTTTTTTTACTTTGAACGCTTCGCAATCAATACAACGAACCGAGGTTATCTACAAATGCGAACATTTTTTCTATACATCAATAGCAGGAAAGAGGTATCTGCAATGTTACAATGGTGGTCTCACCAGATTCTATAATCAAGCCCTACTTAAAGGGCCTGAAACTGTAAGAAGGAGGAGTATGTGGGCTGGTAAAACAATTTAATACTTTATGGTGCAGCAAAAAAAAATCAGTCACTCAACAAGAGTGACCGAACCGCTTGTTTTTGATGGAATATACTGCACCGTATGTGGGTGACATGTAAACCTTAAACGTGTTGTCTCGTATAGGAAAGGAGTGTTTGACAAAATGTTGTTTTTTTTTGTTTGATTCACAGCGGTAATGTATAGACCAGAATTATAAACCTGAAACTAAGAAGTTGGCTTTACGGATCGTAAACGATAGCCATTAAGCTATGTCGCTTCATCATAAAATAAGTGAATGCTAGTGTAATACGATGTGAAACAGGTTTACCAGTAAACTACGCCCTTCTATTAGCCAATATTTAATCATTTACCATTTAAAACGATGGTCAATTAAATAACACTTGAAATAATAAGGGTCTAACACCGGCTCCTTGCAACTGTGGAGCAAATAGTGGTGCTTATTTACAGGCCGAGTGGTTTCCAAGGTCCGTGGACCGTTGACCGGTTATATGACATTCATAGTACATATAACTGTAGGTTCTATTCGACGAGAGATGTACTTACTATACTTAACTGACCATTTTTCGTTTCTAACTAAAGTAATAAATGAGGAAGTATTTTATTTCTATTTTTTTATACCTCAAATATTTAGGTACCCATGGGTTAAGCTGCGGTCATTCTAGCAAACTGGAGGGGACGTAGTAAGACTTTCCGAAGAGCGAAACCTATGCTCGGGCCCTCTCCGATAGTAGCGGCACTGCCGAGAACAAATAGCTACACAACGATGGCAAGTCGGAAATGCCGTAGATTCGACAGAAGAAGATTTTAGCAAACGAGTCTTAGAGTGGAGGGAGACGCCTCCAGCCAGATAGGCTGACGACACTAAAATGATGACTGGGATTAATTGGATGCGGAATACAGAAAATCGGGAACAATGGCACATTTTCGAAGATGTCTATGTTCAGCACTATATTAGGTTGATTGGAATTCGGGCACGGGATCAAAATTCAACCCCGGTAGCTAATTGGCCAGAGCCTTCCACTGAGACGAACTGGTCTCGGGTTTAAGTCTCGTTTAGGTATTCACTTTATCTAATCTAAATCGAGCTAGTAATAGAAATCAACATCTTTACGGCTTTACCCGCATGGCTACAGATACACGACTACATAAGCTACAGCAGGTCATTTTTAACGGACTTACGGGATTAAATGCAAAACTCCATCAATAAAGCATTTCGAGAAGTTATCTCGCCGCACAAAGGTATGTAAAGTACTCTGCTCGGCAGAATTGAGACGTTAAATTTCAATGGGCTGGCGAATTTGCAATAATTTGCATGGTAATGTGATGCGGGCGTGCGCGCGCATTTGACGCGCATATGCAGGTACTATCTGCCGTCCAGAAACAATGTCTTGTGGAAAATATGAGGTGCATTACGACGCATGATTTTCGACTGTCTTATAAGTAATTACTGTTTTAATATTTAGGCTCGTTTTCCTACTTAAAAAATGGGGAAGTTTGTGAAGATGTTTTTATCCGACTGCTGAAAAAAGGAGGGTAGTTATGATGTTGTTGTAGATGTTTGGACGGTTGTTATTACTGTTGTTTGGAAAGCGTTTACTCAACAGCGCTTTAACAGCAGAAGAGTTTTGACTGAAATTTGATAAAGACTAAGTACTTAGTATTCCTAGAATCATCATCATCACTATCCTTGCGTTAGTTCCGGTTGCATCAGAAACTTTCACCTCAGAGTCTCGGGTCCTTCTCTACCGAGGCGGATGGAGGCGGTATGACCAGATATTTGTTATCTACGTAGCCTGAAATTGGTGTATTCCTTGAACTGGTCCGATTTATTTCTATTCTTGTCACGGGATCAATTTCACATAATATTGTACAAATACATATGCTGAACATGACGCGCATTTATGCAGGCATTCTCTGCCGAATGGTTTTCGACTGAATTGTCTATTAAACAAAATATAGCATGATGATTGCATCATTCGAGTCAATAGGCTCACCCCCTATGACATGGAACCGGAATAGCGTGAGCTAATGTATATCTATATATATAAAAATGAATCGCGAAATATCTTGGTAAGCGCATAACTCGAAGACGGCTGGAGCAATTCCAGTAATTATTTTCTTTATTGTTCCTTGAACTCTACGAAAGGTCGTTATGGAGCAGCGGCAACAGGATCAGAAGTCCAAGCAGCGGGAACGGGATCAGAAGTTCACGCGGGTGGAGCCACTGGCAACAGCCTGTACCCTGCATCTGCCCAAATGTATGTGTGTATCCCATTTCAATATTGTGGCAAGTTTTAGTGAATAAGTCTACTTAAACCTCTCCTAAAGATTGGATTACTTAAAACAGATTATGGTTTTACAAAACTGACAAATATTTTGCAATTCATTGTAAAGTTGATCGATGTGGCCGGATCTTTATGCTACGAAAATGTTATGACCTATCCCACGATAATGTTTTCAAAATATTTATTTTATACTTCGCCTCATGTGTTCGCAATGTTATAAGTACAATGTATAAACTTAACTTTATAACTAAGACATGGACGTTTAAAGCTTAATTTCTTCAGTTTTCATTCGCATTATTGCATCATTAAAATATGTCCCGGGTCACCTTTCATTAGAATTTAATAGCAGTAAAATATTTATGAACAACTTTGTATGAAGTAATTAACTACGGATTTACTGTAATATTTTAAATATGTTTGAGTATGTACGTTTAAGTACTACAATGTTCGTTTATTCATTATGGTGGTCTGTTCAATGGTAATACATTAAATATCTCTTATTGTGTAGTGACTGTGGGTACTGTGTTACTTTCGCTGAAGAGAGCCATCGATTCATACATTATTATACATATATTCCTACATATAATATAGCTGTAGATGTTAATAATGCTTTGTGTTTTAACGACCGAATTCAATTATGAGGTTGACCGACTTATCGATCAACTAGTATTGATATACCCGCCACTCCACACAATCCCACGATTACAATGGTTAAATATTACTAATTTATCATAGAAAGGATGCTAAAAAGCTTTTACTTGCTAAAGGGGTGCCCTTAAGCAAGTAAAAAGAGTTCGTAAACATTGTTGGTGTCTGTAATGATGATAAACAATATCTATTTTTCTTTAAATCTATATTTATAATATCTATTAAATTAAAACTTAATTAAGTAAATAAAAAAATAAAACTCTAACTTTCACATTGCCGGTATCTTTGCTCTAATTTGCTTTTCCTTACAGAATCATTTAAGATCATATTGTAAAGTAAAACTTGTAGGTAAATAAAATTCAAACCAGGCTCTCCAAAACCATTAGGTGCTAGGTAATTTCATTTATGCTGGTAAAACATTATTTTTATACGTATCTAAGCTGTCTCAAAGGTGTATAATTTGGTATTTCCGACTCAAACCGTGTCAACAATCATAATTATTACAATTTCTGGTAGGTAACCCATTTCAAAGGCGGGAAATAAAATGTCAATCAAATGTCATAGATAAAACGCGGGATCAGAGTAATAAAAAACAAGAGGCCAAAGGTTAAATATTCATAAATGGTATTATTATTCGGGTATTTAATCTTAATAATTATAGTTATTAAAATAAAAGGCATAGCCATGGAAATTTTACGCAAAATTTAATTCAAATCATTTATGTAATTATGGCGGGCATTTATGAAGCATGAGCCGTGGTGTACATTTAAAACAATGGCGATGTCGTTCTGGTGATTTTAATATTATTACGTTTGAGATTTAATATTGTGAATGGTTAGTTAGTTATTAGGTATTGTGTTTGATAACACAATTTATTTCCAATGCGGAACGTTTTAATATGACACAATTGTTCGAAATTATACCTATATTAAAAAACATAAAAACAAAACATAAACTCACGCCTTTATCCCCAAAGGGGTAGGTAGAGGTGCTAGCACCCACATTTCGCCAGTTTATGTTTAGGACCCAATGTAGTAGGTGGCGAGCCTATTGCCATTAACACTTATAAACCTGCGATAAATACACACATAACTTCGAAAAGCATCGCAGTCATTGGTGTGTGCCATGGTAACCTGGGATCAAACTCGAGATTACCTATATTATACCTTTATTATTTGACCACAAGTAACTGGTGCGTTCTTTTCTTTAGTTAAAATAAATTATTTAACTGAGTTTTTTAAATTAAGATTGCTTAAAGTGCGGTAAACGTACTTCTTTTATAATTTTCTATCCTTTTTATTTATTTTTAATCTTCCACCTAACATATTTTACTCGTAGTAGGTAAAATATTTAACAGTGAAAAGAATAATGTCATACTTACCTACTATTTTGTTCTTCATGGAAGTTTTCCTAGAAAGTAGACCCTTCTTATATTAGGCAATTCAAACGAAATTCGAGTTGTCAACTGGAGTAATACATTTGTATGGCGACTAATACCTACACTAAATAAACGGTCACGTGTATCTAGGCTAATTTGAAACAAACACGCAAAACTCGACATGTGAAACTGAAGTTGTGTACAGCTTGAATCTGGCGTCTTAACAATCAATCAGTAGCTCTCAAATAGTATCGGATGCAAGATGGCGGATGGCGGATGGCGTGGTTTGATCGAAATTTAATTTTAAATAGAAAACTAAAAAATAACTTAAAGTATCTTTGCAATTAAACCACTAAATAAATTAATAAGCCATTTATTGAATCGCACGCACATGCACTGTCAGAGTTATAAGAAAAGAGTTAAGTAGAGTCATAAGAAAACTCCAGTTGCGTGATTTACGAGCCTCGTTAACTTTAGTTTTTTTTTCTACTAAGAAGTAACTTATTTGACTAGACACTAGGTAGTCAAGTTTAGTCCCAAAAAACGATATAAAACTCATTGCAGGCTCCAAGATCTTCAATTCAAATCAAATGCCTTTCGTAACTGTAACCTATAAGATAAATCTCGTACTAAACCCACAACGGTATAAACCAATCCATATATTAATTAAGTCCGAGATCTAGAACCTAATCGCTTCGCATTGATTACGGTTCGTAATGGACATTGGTGGGTAGTCCCCCGCCTAATGAGAGTCTGTGTCCTCCCCGTCGAGGGATGGGAAGGGAAGGGTGGGGGTGGCCATTAAGGGGTGGAGATTTGTTTTTATTTCGCAGTTACGATTGATATGTAATGGCGGTTTTATGGGAATTGTTTGTATGTTCATTCCGCTGTCTTTAGTTAGTTTAGATACTCACGAATGTTCCACATAGGTACTATAGCAGAGGAGTGTTAGGTACATAGATATTTACGTCTTTTAGCCACGTATTACGTACGTATTTCCATAGACATCGATTGTAGAGGAATGTCCGTCTGTGATAATAAACTAAGATAAATTGACAGTGTTCTAATAAGTACATAGGACAGTAAATAAAAAACTTATAGGCACAACTACCTACTGCGGTTTTTGCAAGCGACTATAATGTGAGTTTCTTTAAGGAGGACTTCAGAAGGTTTCTACACGATCATCGTCCATCAGGTGGGCCGTGTGCTGGTCTATCCTCTAAAGAGTATTAAAAAATAACAACCTTAACTATGTGTCTGTATTTCTATCTGTTTGATCAGATTTTCACGAGAATGTAGGTGATATTATAAGGTGTAACATAATTTTTAATTATTATAACCATAATTGATCAATTTATATGATATCTTGATGGTCAAATATGGTAAACAGGTAACACAGTGTGACAAGTGACTGTGAACCCATGTTTTTACTAATAGATTCATGAATGTGTTTCCCTTTAGGTTATGCACCTTGTTAAGTAATAAATATGTCAAATTTATTGGTTCGATGCCTTAGTTGGGTAATTATTTGTGACATTTATAAGTCTGCATATACCATAGCATATACCGGTAGCGTAGCGGTTGAGTGGTATGCAGATCATGTGTTGTTAAGCATATACCAGGGTTCATTTGTTATCATACCTATTTTAATTTAAAATTCCAGTTTTGAGTTTTATACAAATTCTTTAATATATGAAGTGATTCCTTATTGTATCTATTCTCGTCATTAACATTCGCATCTTCACTAAAAGTGGTTTTCTTACATGCGTCGCTTTTTTGACACTCATTATTAGTCTATAATATTTTTCTAAATTGAAGTCCCAAAGTTTTTTCTTTATTGAGAAGTGATTTCGAAGATATTTAAAAAACGGGTTATGTTAGATTATTATTAAAGCTTGTCCGTTTATCTGCGAAAGATGCAAAAAGTACTGAACGGACTTTAATGTGATTTTTTTGTATAAAATGTCTTGGTCAGACTTAAAATCTATAAGTTTGATCGCAACCGGTGAATAAAACAGGAGATAGAATAAAAAATCGAGGCACTATATCGACGCGGGCGGAGCTGCGATCATTGTTAGTAATAAATAATATTACGCATAACTTTCCTCCATAATAGAAATTTTATCACAAAATTAATGCATTCACAAATAACTAGTGAAGCCGTTGACAGACCTATTATTGTAACGGATGGCCGCCATATTTGGCACCGCCCACTAATTATATTCACACACCTTTGTATTTTAACACAGTTAGTTGCTAATACAACACATTGTGGAGTTTTCAATGAGAAATCCTTGTTTGTGTGATACTGATGATTTTGTTATGAATGGTGATGGCGGATTTATTACGAAAAGTAAGCTAAGTATACGATACTTTTACAGCCAAAGTTGGTAAATCATATCCCAGTAATGTCATAAAGTAGGAAGCATGGAAAACTTGACTTCGTTAATATATATAACTATAGTGGTTACATTTATTTGTTTAATTTGTTAGTTCCGGTTGCTAGTCCGATTGACCTGCAACTGTAACTTTTCAGTTGCAGTAGTCCGGTTGTCAAACAGCATCGACAATGTATTTAATTTTATTTATTTCATAGTAGGAAAATTTACAACTAACAACTAGTGTTAAAATTATATTTAAGATAGGAGATGACCAATTAAAACTTTTCACTGATAAACTTTGGTTGAAAATATTTAGTACGTGAGTAGGTATGTTTGTTTCTGCTTCCCGTTTAAACGATTAGTTCCAAACGGTATAGGTTTCTATTGTGTCTAATATAATTACCTAGTAACATTAGTCGTAAGTTATATACGAGCCAATGGAAGCATTTCTGAAAATAAAACGTTATAAACAATATAAATGTCTGTATTTTTTTGTAAGAAAGTAAAAATGAATTCGCATTTAGTAAATGACAGGGTGTCACACAGACAATCGCTCTTTCCCCTGCCGAAGGTGTAAATAAGACATTGGTAGCAGTACATTGACTCGTCACCCTCTTAGGGCGAAGACAATTCTTTCCCGCAAGTCGAGGGGGAAGGTTTCATAAAATTATCGTTGCGAATGTAGGTTTATTTGTTTTGATTGTGAGTAAGCAGAGCATTGACACTCCTGTTGACAACGTAATTTAAAAAGGAAATTATTGTTCAACAGGAGCTGTGCTTACTTATGCAACAAAAACTACCAATTTTGATTGCGTAGACTTAGAGATTTGATTTTTGAACAATAAGTTACAGACTTGGGTATGTGAATTAAATTTTAAGCTGATACCTCTACCCATTTCTGGGAAAAAAGAAAAGGAAAAAACAAAAAAAGGTCTTCCTAGACCGACGGACAACAACGTTATCCAATAAGGGTTCTGTGTTTACTTTTCTAGTTACGAAACTGACAAGTGCCATGCGGCTGTTACTTCTGTATGTTCAGAAGGAGAAAAAGCTTAATTATATTATATATAATAATATATGACGTGTGTGTATTAAAATTACACACATACATACAAGGTAGACAATGTCTACACTACGGGACCACTTTGCTGTTTTCGTTAAGCTAATGAATAACTATGTTGTACATACCTTTACATAAAATACTTCTTTTCACAAAAGAAATACCTATCTGTTCATCGTAGTCTAAGTAACCCAATACCCATACGATTTCCTGAAAACAAACCGAGCTTCTGTGCAATATTTCAGTGCACGCTATCTCTCTTTTTCAGACTACAAATTGATATTAAAGTGTTAGTGTGACAGAGACAGATATAGATTTCGCATGTTCATACCGAATTGCCAGCTAAGCGATATTTAATAGGGTTGTCATTTACTAGGAAATATTTTTCTTTAAAATTATGAATTAAAAACTAAGTAACCAATTAATTGAACTTGTACGACTGTTACATATTATATTGATTCTATTGTCTATAGATTTCATAGAATTGATATATGCTTCTTACATAAAATTGACTTTATGAATATTTTATTAATTGAAAGACATAAATCGTCCCTAAGGAGCGAAGTGAACCAGTTCATTATAAACACCAGTAAATTATACACTTGTCCATATTGTGTCAAGCACCGCTTTTCATTGGGCAAAGTAATGACATCAATACAATTTAATAGCAGGTAAATGTTTGCGGGTGAGAAAATTATTCATGCACGATAATTCACCGCCTCGGGAGCAACCCTGCGTAGAGGTCTCATGTCTATCTTTTACCGCTAAGCCTACGGCGCGGTAAAGTCGGCTCGTGTTTGATAGCGCCGAGTATAGAGAGGGACACCTATACGCAATACTCACGAGAGCGACAAAGACACCCTTCACTCCTTAAATTTTATATTCTATCCGCATTTTGTCGCCTAAGCGTTCCATTTAGTGTTCCATATTTAAACCTCACGCCATTCTTTTTTCTTCCCAACCGAGCAGAGAATGTAAGAAGATTTTCTATTTTTTTTACTTTCGGGGTGTACCCAGCCATCGCCGGATGTGTGTGGAATACTGATGTGTGCGTGCGACCGCCGACGCCCTGTTAGGGAATGAAATTGGCATATAAATGTAAATTTTATGCTATGAATTTTAAAATGAAGTCGATACTTCCGCGCTTACGGCGGAGCGAGTGAGCCGTTTTCGCAAGTTTACGCCAGGCAGGGATGAAATTAGATTAGAATATGCCACTTTTTGGTAAAGAATGGGTTTTTAACGTCTTATGAAATACTCATGTTATGCAAGCCATCTTTACTGGTCTACTTTAAAAAAAATTAAAAATCTTATTCCATGGGAAAATGATAGGTATTTAGGTTTCAAATATAATATGAGTTATAATAATTTAACTATCTAACTACACCTATAGATAAGAATCACATGTTATTTAACACAGACATAATGAACCAGTGAGGAACAAAAAATATAAGTTGACGTAGAGGCCGTGAAACAGCTATCAAAAACGCAACATTAAATGCTACTCGAACGAAATAAAATAGAAGAAATAAATATTCCAAAGGAGAAGAAAAAATCCACTTTACAGACGCAAACAAGTCACTTTAACTTTATTGAGCTGTAATCGAATTGTGACGTCCCTGCGAGCGGTGGCGCGTTCGAGGTCGGAGCGGCACGATCTGCAGCCATCCTTATCTGACCCGCCCATTTAAATCTATGCTATTCAATCGTGCCGTCTCGCTCGCATCCCAGGGGTGCTGCCGAGATTGCAATCTTTTGATTTATACCAACTATTAGGAGTGGTGCGGGATAGTCTGTCTCTCAGAGCGAGATCCGCCGCGATAAATGCAGGATACAATCGATGTTAGTACTGATTATAGAAATGAATTTACTTATACGAGATGTTAAGGGAAAATGATAATATCATATTAGCGTATAGGTATGTTCTATACTGTACATCATAATAATAATGAATGAATCATCTTACAATACAGAAGTACTACGCTAGCTTTTCCTACAAATTAAAATCGGCACAAGCCGATATAGAAGGTTAGTTTTTATATATTGACTAGACACTTACGAAATACTATGGAATACCATAAGTATTCATTTAATATGTGTAGCTAGTTCCACCAAGTGCCATTGGTTGACCGCAGATAGAGGTATTAACAGTCGTTTAGTTTTTAACCTGTGGGGAAAACTTTCTCAGCTGAGTGATCTAGACTTATCCAGGATATTCACATAGCAATGTAGGGCGAGGCAGCTCAGTTGGTAGAGAAAGGAACTATTGTATATTCAAACGCGTACTGAATATATCTTTCTTCTTCCGAATTATTCCGGTTTGAATTTATAAGGAAATATAACATACATACGGCTTAAAAAATCAATCATCATATGATAGTATAATGTATTGTTAAAATTTACATGAATTGTTAAAAGAAAATAATTCTAAAGTCGACATTTTTGATCCTAATTTCAACAGTTTCATCAAAATCATAAAAGGTATTCTCCAACCTGAACAGGTTGATTAGGACCAAAACCATCCCATTATTTTTCGTATGTTTGTAGATAGACACTAATAGGTACTTAAACATATTATACCTATTGTAATTTAACTCACAAAATCTCAGTATACCATTTTCATGTTTTATCTGTGTACACTGTTTTGAGTTGCTGTCCAGTTCAAAATGTTGTTTCTGTATTGTTAATCATTTGATTGTAACTTGTAGTGTATTTTAAAATAAATAAAAAAAAAATTTATCGTATATTTTCTCAAATGTAACAAACACCGGTATTATTCTTAAAGTGTATTGAACCCGTCCAAATGGCCATCAATTCGTGTTCAGCCAAGGGTTACCCGCAAAACGATGTCCATTCAAAACTGTATTATCTCAAGTCGAACATTATTTCGGTTTCTAAAGCTTATATAAAAAGCGGTGAGCTTCTACCCTGTCCCCGGTGGCCGCTTAGCCCCGGAAGGTTGGAGGAAAATAAGGGAAATCGTCCCTCATTTATATTGAACGGAAACCTTCAGCTTTTTACCCTTATGTAGAAAGTATCGTAAGTTGTGTCCATTCGTGTATTTCCTTTTTAATAAGATACATGGAATTGGTTGGGTAAATTTTTGTAAGTACATTTGCTTTCAGAAGATGTTAAGTAATTACAAATTTGTAAACAACCGATGACATGAATCAATAAATAATTGTAATTTCTATAGGGTTATATATATATTTTTATTGAGGATAGGCTTACGTTTGACCACTGTCCCACCTGATGGTAAGTGACGATGTGGTCTACGATGAATCACGCTTACCTAGAAGGATCCTATTCACTAGTGGCTTGAATATTCCCAGGTCGACAAAAGTCATCCATTTATTTAATTTGGTATAAAGAACTATTTTTGTTTAATTTCGGAACACCTTAAAATAATTAATTGACATCCTAAGTCTAATTTAACCAAAACTCATATATAATCTAACTGGTGGTAGAAATTTGATGCCACAAATTTGTCACAAATTTCGACCGGGTTGGTACCACCGTGCACATATGCGCAAAACCCTTCATAGTAATCCAATCTCGGTTGGATTGCGTTCAGGGATCAGCAAGTGCATAGCCGGGCAGAGGTGATGGTGGTCGCAGTACTAGTGGGACCAGTGGGTCTTGGCGTAGTCTAGTGAGAGTGGCGCGGGGCGATCCGCCGACCAGGGAGACCCGTAGAAACGGTGGTGCCGCTGGCCGCCCGCGGTATAGTACAGGGGCCCAACCGGGGCTAACCACCCCGGGAGGCTGCCTCACCAGGCCGCGCATAATCTCGATATGGTTCGTCGTGCCGGTTGGTGACCGGACGTGGGACTCCGGCGACCATATTCGGGGGGGTACGGGGGCCCTTCCGATCGGCGCGTCGGCTCTCGCCACTCCTCACATTCATAGACAAAACCAATCTCCCGCGCTTTGTCACGCGGTACTGTAACGACCATCATCTCTTTTCACGCCTCCTCTTACCCCCTCCATGGCAGTGCAAAATAGAGAATATGGCAACACAGCGGCTCTTCGTTTTCCCACAAATTCGCTATTTGAGGTGGAGTCCACGAACATCTGTAGGCTCCATGCAAACCTCAACGCCGTCCACCAACATCTAGAGACGGCGAAACCAGCCATGCTTTTTCTCACGGAGACACAAATATACCGCCCTGATGACACGACCTACCTGCTCTATCCCGGCTATGTTTTAGAGGAAAATTTCCGTGCCAAAGCCGGGGTATGTGTGTTTGTTAGGGCGGATGTTTGTTGTCGCCGTTTGCGCTGCCTTGAGGACCCATCCTTTTCTGTCCTGTGGGTACACGTAGACCATGGCTGTACTAGTCAAATCTATGTGTGCCTTTACCGTTCCCATACTGGAGATGCCGAGACAACTCGACTCTTCGAATATCTGAGTCAGGCGGCAGATGATGCGCAGGAGCGGTTTCCGAACGCAGAATTGGTATTTTTGGGGGACTTTAACGCCCACCACGAGATCTGGTTGGGCTCCTCCAAAACAGACCATGCGGGAAGAGCCGCCCACGCGTTCGCTCTGGCTCACGGCCTGACCCAACTGGTACACGAGGCCACCAGAATACCAAGAGGGTCAGCCCAAGCACCCTCTTTGCTAGACCTTCAGCTGACGAGCCACCCAGACCAGTACAATGTTTCGGTGCATGCTGCCTTAGGCAACTCCGACCATTGTCTGGTCTGTTCCAAGGTGCCTATGATAGCGCCCCCACGACCAGTGCAGGGAAATCGGCGTCTCTGGCACTACTCGTCAGCGGACTGGGATGGACTGCGAGACTATTTTGCGTCCATCCCGTGGGTTGAGCGCTGCTTTGAAGGTAAGGACCCATCGGATAGTGCAACTGCTGTCGTCGGTGAGATCAGTCTGGGTATGGAGTACTATATCCCATACACTGATGTCACCGGTGCCCGTGGAGTGCGCCCATGGTTCGGGCGCGAATGCGCAGAGGCTGTTCGCCAAAAACAGTCTGCGTATCGTGCTTGGGTAAGGGCGCGGGCTACGCTCGATTCCAACCTAGGGTACTTCAAGGCAGCGTACAACAAAGCCACTAGGGTCTGCAAGAGGGCTTACGTCAGAGCGGATGCCCAGCGCATAGCACGGGTAGGTCAAGAGCTGGTGGCGCATCCCACGGGCAGCCGTGGCTACTGGCGACTGGCCAAAGCCGTGCAAGCCAACTTCTGCCAGCCTTCGCTGCCCCCCCTGCGTAACCCTGATGGATCCCTGGCCCATGAGCCGCAAGAGAAAGCAAATTTGCTGGTTAATCTCTTTGCGGCCAACTCCCGAATCGACGACTGTGGTATGCAGCCTCCGACACTACCCAACAGTGGCCACGCAATGCCTGATATTCGTATCAGGCAACGCGATGTCCGAGCAGTGCTGCAGTCACTCGATGTCCGGAAAGCCAGTGGTCCGGATGGTATACCAGCGGTGGTTCTTCAAAAATGTGCAGCGGAGTTGTCTCCAATGCTCACGCGGCTGTACCGACTTTCCTACATTTCGGGTACAGTGCCGACGGCGTGGAAAGAGGCGAATGTACAGCCGATTCCCAAGAAGGGAGATCGCTCAGACCCAGCCAACTATCGGCCCATAGCCGTCACCTCAGTGCTGTGCAAGGTCTTCGAGCACCTTATCAACACACAGCTCATGCGCCACCTAGAGGATCACTCCCTGATTAATGACCGACAATATGGTTTTAGGCCGAAACGGTCAACGGGTGATCTTCTGGCGTATGTTACCCATCTTTGGGGTGAGGCTATGGACAAGCATGGTGAGTCACTGGCTATTAGCCTAGACATCGCCAAAGCGTTCGATAGAGTCTGGCACAAATCGCTTCTTTCCAAACTACCAGCCTTCGGTCTGCCTCTTAGACTGTGCAATTGGGTTGCTAGCTTCCTGCAGGGGCGCCGTATTCGCGTTCTCTGTGATGGACGAGCATCGGAGTTCCTGCAGGTAAATGCTGGTGTGCCGCAGGGGTCCGTCTTATCACCCACTCTCTTTCTTCTGCATATCAATGACATGCTGTCCACCGGCAGCATCCACTGCTATGCAGACGATAGCACTGTACACGGGAGCTACCACGGACATTCTGCGGCCAAGCAGTCCGATATAGCGGAAAAGAGGCGACTTCTTGTCACTGGGCTTGACCGGATCCTCAATCACGTTTCCCAATGGGGATCTGAGAACCTGGTCGAGTTCAATGCCAAGAAGACGCAGGCATGCGCGTTTTCAGCAAAGACATCTCCTTTCCTTCCTCCTCCCACTCTTCAGAGCACACCACTGCCATTACAGGATAACCTCAATATACTCGGTATGGACGTGCGCTGCAAACTGAACAACAAGAACTATATCGAGAGCATCATCAAAACAGCTTCGCGTAAACTCGGAGTCCTGAACAGAGTGAGACGTTTTTTCACGCCGGAGCAGCGGTGTCTTCTTTATAAGACACAAATTCGCTCCTGCGTGGAATACTGCTCGCATCTCTGGGATGGCTCCGCAAAGTACTTATTAGATGCTCTCGACAGGTTGCAGCGACGTGCGGTCCGCATTATTGGGAGTCCTGAGGTCACAGAGTCCCTCGAGCCTTTGCAGATGCGTAGAGATGTTGCGTCCTTGGCAGTATTTTACCGTCTCTACCATGGTGAATGTTCTGATGAGCTCTTCCAACTAATCCCACCCTCCCCTTTCCTACACAGGACAACGCGTGCAGGGCTTAGGTGTCACTCGCATACGGTACAGAATATTCCATCAAGAACCAAGCGGTTCGGTGAGTCTTTTCTCTGCCGTACCATTAAGTCCTGGAATTCCTTGCCGGCGCACGTGTTTCCTTCTTCCTACAGTCCCGGGTCCTTTAAGCGGGGCGTGAAAAAGCATCTGATGAGGCCGTCAAGCTGAGCGCCACCATTGTAGCACTGAACGTGTTTGCAATGGTGACCCTCTTTCATGGGACTTTGCCTTCAGCTTAACATCAGGCGAGGTGAAGTCAAATTGACGTGCCATAGATAAAAAAAAAAAAAAAAAAAAAAAAAACTAATAAAGAAAGTTAGTAAAATAAATGTGATTCTGTAAAAGAAAATAAGTTAATTCATGACATATCAAGTATCCTAAACTTAAAGACCTTAATAAGTAGATCTATTATCCAGTAGCTTTTAAGACTAGTAGTTGTGTAGCGGCATCACTTCATACAATAATTGTAATGTTCGAAACTAAAATTATTTTAGTTTCGAACTGTCCAGGAACTTTTTAGGTCCGCTGTACATCTCTTTACTGGTAACTTTACTAGTATTATTTTATTATTTAATGACGTCCTTCTGTCATCTCTAAGCCTAAGTCAATAGAATGGATATAAATGTAATGTAGAATGGACATAACGTAGGTTGCCAAATATAACAAATTGCTATAATAAAATATAGTCAATCAAATTATACTTATATTTACTTACATTATATGAATTCTAATCAAGTTATCTATTTTAATATCTTTGCAATATGACTTGTGTGAAACCATACATCTCTATAGTAACATTGTAACTAATAGACTAAGATAACTATATCGATATCTCTAATAATACCACTGAGTAACGGTTCACCGAAACAAAGCGTGCAAGAAGAATTTCTCCATTACTATTTCAAAGACCAATTACATACTATGTACTTTCCCGCCAAGATAGCAACTTCAGATGATTTCACACGCCTCCAAACGCTTCCAAGGATCCCGCTTCACCAATCACTAAAGTACAGTGGGCTTCAGAAGTGCGTGGACAATTTGAAACTGGCAATCATGACGTGACTGTACTTATTGAGTATCGTAACTCATTCAATGACTTCCGCTGGTACTCAGAACTGTCAACGCTCAGTAGTGCTCACCGTAACAGATTCGCTGAGTAATAAAATTACTAATTTCGCTTAGGCCACAAATGTATTATTGTCAAAGCTCGTAAACCACCCGCGATGGATTAAGACATTAGTTGCTTTTCGTCGAGTTTATATATAGCTACAAGTCGGTGCTACAAAGGGATCTGCGGTGTTTAAACACCGTAGCTAAAGCACTCGAATGTACTGTTCAACTTTAGGTACATACTTTTGATATATACTTCCTGTGTGCAGATATTTTAAGCTTAAGGTACTTGGGTGAGTTAAAGTTTCATTTTTAGCATGTTTGGTCCTCGCTGGTAAGCTGCCAAACAGCGTTAAACCGTTTTCACTTGCCCAAAAAGCAATAGACCGGGCAATGTTAAACTTTCATTTGAAAGTTAGAATTTACATAGGGTGGTTCTAGAAGCCCAATACCGTACTCGAATAATACGAATATTTTAACAAACTTATGTGCAGTTTCATACACAAAATTATTTCTAATACTGTCTGTTGCCCGCGGCTCCAACCGCGTGGATGTCGATTATCGCACAGTGTTGTAAATTTTAGCGCTCTACACTATTTTTTTACTTACTCTCTACTCGCTTCTTCGACATACTTTAGTTCTTTCATCAATGGTTTCCCTTTTTTTTACAACTTGGGTTACGTCCTTAATTTTTAGTAAGGATCCTTAATCTTTTTTAACCTATGCTACTTTACAACTTTAAGGTTTCATTTTGATGTCTAGATAAGCTGTGTCCCAAAAAAGAAATTGTAAGTGTGAAGTGTAGGTGTCAAATATCGAGAATTTGATTACTAATACGTTGAATTCACCTACGTTAGCGGTTAAGACCAGAACTCAAGAATATTTTACTTTAGGTGTATCCTATTTTCTGGCCATACAGATACATGTGATAAAATTCCTTGCGTTTTTAGTAAGTTCGGAAACCTTATCCTCATTATTATCTCCGGTAAGGGTAACCTTAGGAGATATCTACACAAAAAATAGCACATTAGAACAACTGTAACTCTCACTACTTGTCCTTGGTGTTTTCTTGTATTTACTTTTTGTTTTGTTTTTGGTGTACAATAAAGAGTAATCTATCTATCTAATCTATCTATCACATAGTTATGTGGAACTTACCGCCACTCTGCTCTCCTTGAGGTCCAGCCTCATGGCTAGCGCCTCCCTCATGAAAACGTCGGGGTAGTGTGACGCGAGGAACGCCCTCTCCAGCTCCTCAAGCTGCCAGGAGTTGAAGTTGGTTCTCGAACGTCTTCTCTTGCCACTGTCACCATCATCGTCACATACACCACCTGGAACGAAACGGAACTATATGTTAGAGGGAGATGGGTAGTACATTATATTAGGTTTAGGTAGTTTGGTGATATTTGTCCGTTTTACTAACAATGAAAACAGAGAATAGAAAGTACTGTCAAAATCGGGGAGTGCTGAAACCATCAAGGCCATGAGGCCGTCAAGCTGAGCGACTCCATTGTAACACTGTACGTGTTTGTAATGGTGACCCTCTTTCCTGAGACTTTGGCTTCAGTTTACCATCTGGCGAGTTGAAGTCAAATTGACGTGCCATGAATAAAAATGACCACTAACTGCTAAGAATGTTAATATTTTTATCGTTATTGTGTCATACTCTTTCGCTGGATTTGGAACTCTTTCATAGTCTTTCGCTAAGAGAATGACTGTCATCTGACCATCCAATCAGAAGAGAAAAGCGGGTGCCAGAATCTCGTTGCTCCGGCGAGTAGGTAAGATTGATATAAACCCCGATAGTCATAGTGAGGGTATATCCCAGTATATTATCGGTCTTATTAATAAAACTATCTCTTAGTACGAATATTCCCCCTTGTATGTCTGTTAAGTGTCTAATGTCTTCCTAATTAACCTGTCATATTATTTGGCCCAACACAGAATATTTCATTCAAACCTTTGTGAACTACACACCCTTCAAACTGACTGCATTCAGTGATTGTCAAACTTATCGAAGGCAAAGCCCGGAAGAAAATTCACTACCTTTAGACAACACCAATATTGAACTTTATTAAAAAAAGAAAAGGTAAGTAATTATAGTTTCTTTTTTCAATTATTAGCTGTTTCTCGCTGCTCCATAAAAACTTTCTTAAGAGTTCAAAGAATAAATAAAAGAATACTGGTTCAGCCATCTTCAAGCTTAGCGCTTAGCGACGTATTTTGCGATTCATTTTTATTTGTATAAATTGTGATGATTGAAGTCGGTTAATAGGAACGTGTAATTGGTTCTTCTGTTAAGTACAATATTTCACACTTTATAGTAGCACAGATAATACTAAAAGAGTAGGTCGTAGTAATAGGTTTTAGGATATAGATATCCTAAAACAACATGGAATCCGGAAGAAGAGCCCGGTTAATGAAAATAGATAAGTACGTCACGCCTCTTATTATAAGGCGATATTTCAAGATGACAGGCACAGGCCTTAGTAAATTGAGAATAGGTACTTGTTTAAATATATTTAGATTAAATCGAATGACAATTGAAACTTCTCAATTATAAAGGCATATCTAAAATGTATTCCCTGAGAACAAGCCAACTTACATCATCGTTAAATTTAAACGAGCGAACTTCAAACATATCCAATCATCAGGCTGGCTGGATTGAAATGAACAAGATATAATCGTAAAAGATACCACGCGCAGGAACAAAGTCCATTCAGCCAATTCCTACGCAGTTAAAACAAAAGCCGCGACCGGGGGCTCATAAAAAAGAGATAATCTCCTACAAAGCGTCAGAGCAAGTTTTTGAAAATAGAATATAATTTCTAATTTTCTCCCAGTGATTTTAATTAAAAATGGTCCCGGGAGAACGGGACGGCAGAGCGCTCGTAGCCCCAGGTTGGAAAGGGACAGCTATAAATTACTCGCTCGGCCCTCTGAGGGGCTAAATAAATTAGAAGTGATTAAGAGGAACGCGCTTCTGTTGTGTTGAATGTATTGTTGTTTTGTTACTTTGATAATTTGGTAAAAGGTCTTTTTACCATAATTAACCGATGAAAGTCGAAATTTTATTTTGCACAAACGAGATCGAGAGATTTACTTAAAAAGAAATATGATAATCAATCATATCGAATTGATTACGGCACGCAACGAGCCCAGGAAGTGTTGTAATTATAGTCTTTATAAAGTTATTGCCGAGCGCCTCGACAAGAACATAATGTTTTCAATTAATACAGAAATCACTTGCCGTTAGATTAATTTAGTTGTTTTTAGTTGTCAGACAACCGATACGTTACGTTGTCGCCTTAAGAGGAAAGGCTAAATTACGCGTGTGTGAGTGAGAGAGATATACACTCCTAATAGGAAGAGTGAAAGAGAGATGGTCGGTTATTGTATTAAAACAAACGAGCGCCTTGGGCCCGCAGACAACAGTTTTGGCGCGCTTTAATTTAGTCTGCTCAATGTTTTAATGTCACAAGGGAGGGAAGCGGGGGGGACTTACTAAGTATCTATTTGAGGGTTGTATAACGTGGTTTATAAATTCGTACAGTTAATATTTCAGCTTTCGTTCTGTCCTGTTTTGTTGCAAAGATAAACGAATGATTTGTGGTTTTTGATTTTTCATAGTTACACATTTTGTGTTATTGTTCGTTAATGTAATGATTACGCGAAGGTGTAAAGTGTATACAGCCAATACAACAATACGTGTTGTGAAAATGTATGATAAGAATAAAATATGCGAATATAAAAGAACAATAACAGTTAAACGGTAGGTAAGCAAAAATATGGCAACATAAATAAAAATAGGTACCGTTTCAAAGACAATATTTTTATTTTATTCATAGAGAAGCTATCGTTGCACGATATCGTAGACCGAAATTAAATGCTTCTATTCAATAAATGCCATTTTATTTGTGATGCCTTTTATATTTCTATTACGGGAACGGTAAAGGGGAATTGATACTCTATGGTACAGTCCTCCTTGTGTTACAGATAATTTATGGCTTATATTTGGCAAGATTTTTATCTTTATCTGTATTTTGGCTGATTGCTTTCTCTATTGGCTTGTATCGATGGTCATAATATTTGGGGACTGTAATTTATTTGCTCTTATTTGCTTTTTCTGAATAATCAATTTTTAGGTAGGAATATTATATTGAGTATAAGGAAAGTGCTCTTCGAAGATAGAAATTAGGAAAATAGTAGATGCGAAAGGCCTGAGATGTAGCAAATACCTAAAGATATTTTCTGGTTTGATTCCAGATTAAGGCGAATTCTTGTATGCATAAATATGGCTGTTTGTACTAGTCTGGTCGTGGCTCGGAGAGTTAATTGAAAAAGATTATCTCAACATTATAGTACAGGTCATACATAAAATACTGCTAATGACAACGTAGTCGATGTCTCTGTAACTAGGATTAATTATAAATAATGATCTTGTGCCGCAATTATTATGTAGCTTAAGATTATTAAAATTCTATTAAGTTAAGCTACTTAATGACTTCATTGACATTTGAATAACTATCACCTACATTGAAAAGTCAACTTCACCTGCAAGTCGGTACACCTGTTTGAGGGGCAAGAAGATAAAGCTTTCTATTCGGGGTTGGCGGTCATATGGCAGTCGCCGTCATAAGAACCGTGTAAAAACCGAAATAAACCACGGAGTTGTAGGAGAATTTTCATTGGTCTAGGTGTTACTATGTATAATATGTATGTATTTACAAAAAAGTATCTAAGTATGTTTATCCGCATTCTAGAACCCATAACACAAACTAGTTAAACTATACTTACCATGGGTTTAAGTGGCGTTGTGTACATTGTCCTAGAATATTTATTTATTTAAAAAAACCCGTGTTGTAGGTATAAGCTATCCAAAGTTTATTTGTTGTCAGCCGGTATTGACCTTCTTATGAAGAAGAGTATTTTATTAATATTTAGTATGCAAAACATACTAATATTTATCTATTCATTTCATTAGCTAAGTACTACTGTTGGCGTAGCACTGTCTACGAATTTGCTACGAAGATGTTTTTCTAATACGTTAGCAATCGATCTATAGTTGTCTCTTAGTTTCATTATCTAAATTTTGTTGAGACTAAGTTAGTGTTTGTAAATAAACCAAAAAGAAGGAAAAGCCCGCTAAGTTTCTTGCCGGAGTCTTCTCAGGCCGGGGTGCGTTTCAAACTGGTCCGGTGCAGCGGTGGTCCATTTGCCAAACTAATCTTCTACTATATAAAAATAAGTCGAGTTTTCCTTCCTGACGCTATAACTCTAGAACGCACGAACCACGGTTTTGCATTCGTTGGAAAGGTCTCGGGCTCCGTGAGGTTTATAGCAAAGAAAATTTAGAAAAAATTTCAACAGAAAAGCGGAAACGGAGTCCGCCTGGTTTGCTAGTATTCAATATATTTTTAATTTTGACATTTTGTTAGTACTGTTTAGGGTATATAGATAAATGATTTTTGAATTCGAAATTCATTCAACCTCAGACTTAATATAACGTGAAAACCAAGGTAAATGTGTTGCTAGTTTGGTTTCCGTATTGACTGCATAATCGTTTTGCAATCAATAAACTATAAAAAGAAACGTAACCCCAACTCACCTTAATCAAAGGGGTTATGAGAAATACTAGTAATGTTTTTAAAGATAGTAAGTTTATTTGTGAACATATATTTAAATCAAAATACGTTACAAAGAATCTCAAAATTCCTTTCAACAGTTATGGGCAAACCAACCATATTAACTCTGAGGTTCAATCAAAATATTGTTCATATTACTTTATAATTTCATTATTCCACGAATCAATTGTACGTGAGCAGGGCCGGACTCGGGTGCAAAATTTACCAGCAATAATGTACCGTTCGAACGACATAATATCATGTCGCACATCTGCTCTTATCACACAAGTCGATAATTTCTTACTTATAGTGTTCACACTAATAGTAGTATGAATTTTTTGGAATCGAATTAAAAATATCGATTTTTCATGTTTCCTGTGAAAGTGTGAGGCTATTGAAGTCTGGTTTGTGATTTAATTGGTTAAGTGGTTGTCTGATTTTATAGTGACCGATATTGATCGAGTGATTGCTTTGATAAATGAGAATTACTTTTTAGGTAAAAGTGTTCAAGTTTTGGAGTACGTTAATATAACGGACCCTTGACTTTGGTTCTTATTTAGGTGTTAAGTAATTTTTTTTATGTTACGTTGATAAAAATTCTTAACAGAACTGTTTAACAATTTGTCCGATTTACTGCAGGCATTATAGTAGCCACACGTTATTATATGTCTGCGCAAATTGGCAAAATGTAGTAACGTGTGTTGGAAGATATTTGTGCAAAATTCATTAACGTGCATTTGCCCTATTTGCTTTGCAGGCGCAGTTATACTTAAACGTATGGTTACCATTATAAAGTATTCATGTAGAACATACGTGTTACATTATATGTATTTATGTAAACCACTGTTCTTTGGACTGCACCCAAGTTTACACCCGGTCCGGTGCTATCAATTAGCGACCTAAACATAAAAAGTGTTCATGACACAACCGTGTACTGTTTTTTCGTCAATTGAGTAACAGTATACGCAAGCGTCTTCATCTGATACCAAGGAAATTATTTCATACACGAAATTTCTACAAAATTATACTTATTTTTTATGATTCCTCATTATGTCAGCGTATTATACAATATCATCTGAGGCCTTCATCTTGAAGCCTGGGGTCTTCTTTCCAGCTATTACTACTCTACATCACACTTCCTTATTTAAAAAAATATCTTAATTCTTACAAATGCTTAAACCTTACAATTTCATTTAAAAAAAGATATAACAAGTGTTGTATATTGAACCCTTGCGTATAAACCAACTCGCTCTTAACAATCCTTTCAAAAACACGTTCTCATTTTGCTTTCCAAAACAAATATGGGTAGTATTGACGTTTCTGAACGTGCGCGTATTAAATTGGGGTACGTGTAATTCGGAGAAAATGATTTTTTAAACTGTGCTCTTATTTACATTGTGAATTACACGAATGTAGATCAAAGGGGCGCGATGGTGATTGATCAAATGCAGCTTCAGAGGTCACGGATTCGATTCCAGCTCAATACAAATATGTATGTTTAATAAAATCAACATCATCATTATTATAGTCTTAGTCCCGGTTATATTATATATTCTCCTATTCTTTTCTTGATTTGGCTCCTTATGGATTTTAGGGGAGCAACTGCCGTCTGATCTCCCTAAACTGATAAGAAAGTCAATTAATACGTCACCCGGCTTGCAGGTGAATTTGGGCCCAAATTCTTGTGGGCTTCACACATCTTATTTCAATAAAATAGATCGATAACGGACCACCTGACAATAAAAGTGATTTATATTTTAATCGCACTTTAATTCATAATACATTAATTCAATTTCATTACATTAATATTAATGGCATAATATAGCGAGTAGGTTATAATTCATTTTCATTAATTTTATGTAACTTATTGCACCATATAAATATGTCCATTGCATTATATTTAATATGAACGTCATATTATTTATAGTTTATTATATTATTATATTACTCTAACAAGTTTTGTCAATAAAAAAGTGATGCATAATTACGAGTACAACTCTAGTAACATTATGATTTGTAATTTGTAATTTTAAGTGATTTGACGGCGATTTGTAATTTTGATAATGTATTTACCTCATGAGTCGGATTTATTGAAATTCTGAAGTTATGGTTGTATATTATTAATTTATATTACACAAATTATGCCCCTATGCGCACATCCTTGACTAATTAAAATAACGAGAAATTAAATTAGGTATCCATAATTTTAATAGGTTCATACAACTAGATATGTCTGTCCATAACCATTTATATATTTATATAGTATCAAGAAAATAATAAAAACACCCGCAGCAGATATTATTACCATAATGATAAATTGTTGTACTATCGATTTTCAGACCGTTCATATTTATTATACGAGGCTTACTTTAACTGCCATGTCGTTAAATGTGCGGCAACGAGTCGATATGTCTTCATCGCATCGAGTTGGATGCCTACTCACTGTAATTTAGCTTCGATCCCGGGAAATTAATTCCCGAAATCACCAGCAATAACAAAGTTATAATTTTGAACGAAATAGGCGGGTACCACGCGGGTGGACAGACATTACAGGGACGGACTTCAATTTCGGCGAGGTAACGAGACGTTATACAATAGCAGGAGAATGAAGCAAAGAACTACGCATAGAATTTGTTTTAAGTTTTTTCACTTTAATATATCAAATATTATCCTAGTGATGAGTAAACAACTGACATTCTTTGGCCGTATTTCTCAAGTTGTTGTTATACAATATTAATGATTTACTCCGAGTTATGTCGGCTAGTTAACTACCCAAGAACTTACAACTCTAAAAAGACATAATTATTAACACCTAGTTTATCTATGAAGGATGTACTTCATCGTAACTGTTGCAATTACATTATTACATTATTTAAAATATTAATCAAACATTAACTTTCTCAACTTAAAATATTATTTAAATTAAAGTTAATAAATCGAACTTCGTTAACACCAGGCACTAATCATCTTGATACTTTAATAAATTGACGAAATCAATTATCGTTTCGGTTCGAGTGCGTCCCTGGTATATTGGATGAAGACATCGACTCCGAAAAGTGGCTTCATTAACAGAGCTGGTGTGCGCACGGTTCTGCGAACCGGCCGCCGAACGGCTAATTGAATTTGTATGTGCAGCTAGCGTATGAAAAATATGACATTTTGTAAAATGCCTGTTAATTTAGGAAACATTAAATATTGATCTAAATGATGATATAATAGAACCAACATACGTTTACGACTTGCGACCACGACACTTACTAGAGGGCATAGTCAGGTAAAGTCAGGTATAGAGAGGTATAATCAGGTATAGTCAGGTATAGTCAGGCACAGTCCGGTATAGTCATGTATAGTGATGTATAGTCAGGTATAGTCAGAATATAGTCAGGTATTAGTCAGATATAATCAGGTATAGTCAAATATAGTCAGGTATAGTCAGATATAGTCAGGTATAGTCAGGTATAGTCAGGTATAGTCAGGTATAGTCAGGTATAGTGAGATATAGTCAGGTATAGTCAGATATAGTCAGATATAGTCAGATATAGTCAGGTATAGTCAGGTATAGTCAGGTATAGTCAGATATAGTCTGGTACAAACACAATACGTTTTTGTAATCTTACAGTTTTTATACGTGATGTACTAATGGGTGGCTCTCGCACACTATGAGAAATCGTTAGGATCCCGCTGTACTGTTTAAACTGCACTGATAAAGAGAAAAAAAGAAAGAAAATAATGTGTCAGTCAATTCATATAAAAGCTCCAATAATATCCAGAAATATTAAATTAAATATTGTTATCTCTGTGAACATCGGCAGAAGTGTCACAAGTTCACTCTGATATTATTGTCATATCAAAAAATATTTTATTACACATTAATTGACTCGATAAATCTAAAATACAGGCAATAACATGTCCATAAAAGTAACAATGTTGACATGTTTCAAAAAGATATTGTGTTATATAAGAATTTCAGTGCGTATTTAACGATTGTAGAAATTGATATGTTCGCCAATTTCCTGTGGATGATACCATAGATGGAAGTATGGGAGTAGTGTGGCCAGGCGTCCGGATAAAGTTGTATACAGCTAAGCATTTTGGTCGTATGTCCGGCCAAAAGAATCGGTACCCGCCTGGCCGGCTTTTGTTAGACTTTGTTAGGCATTGCGAGCGAGTGAATGACCTTAATGGAGACCATTCTTGGGCTGTTCATTCTTTCATGGCCATTTCTCACTACTAAAGATACAGACAAGGGTAGGTACAGCGTGTATCCCACTCGTGGGAGAATCAACCTTCCGATGGGCAACGGGCGGGGTATCCGTGCGAATCATCATGATATTCGCGGGGAGCAGTTGTTTGGATTTTATACATATAATGTCCGGCCAAACTGACTAGTCTGTCCGTCTGTCCGGATTTTAGGTTTAGGGACAGGCAACCCTATGGGAGACAATTTGGAAGGAATTTTGGCGGGAACGCGAAAAGTGTCGCAACGCTGCTGTATTTCATTTTCTAAATTTGGTGTGAATTCGGGTTTTATGTGTAAAAAGGTGGAGTTTTAGACAAAGCGCACAAATGTAGAAAAGTGGAATATTGTACATAGTGAATTATGAATTTTCATGTTGTGGTCAAAATCTCCCTTAGAGAAGCTTTTAGTAAAGTCTCCACTACTTTACTGGTGCAACTATCGTCCGTCACCTACGTCTAATAATTGAAATTGTGGACTGTCACGCTTGCCACCTCTACTTGCCAAGAGCCGCATCGCGAGCTGTCATAATAACTAAAAAATCTCATAAGTTTTACTTATCGCATTGCGAACCGGGTATTAATTGTATAAATTAATTCTGACATTTACCGACTCGATTAAGTGAAATCGTGCGCACTCACGGATTAGTATGTAGGTATCCTGTTGCAGACATGCTTGCTCTGAGGTAAACTAGCTATCATAGTTCTGATTGACCGGTTTTAACAACATTGCAGTCTTTTCAATATAAGATCATTGATAGAAAAGCTATAAAGCTGAGTTCTGTGTCTTTTTTTTGCCGCTTCATAAAATCTTGGAATTTATTTCATTACATTACCAGTGCACGTGTTTCCTTCTTTCTACAGTCCTGGGTGTGGAATGTGGGGATGGAAAAAAGTCTGAGGAGGCTATCAAACTGAAGATCACTATTGAAACTCTTTTTCCTGAGACTTTACCTTCAGCTTAACATGAAGCGAGATGAAGTCATATTGTGTCATGTATAGAGTGTACTTTTGAAACAGGACAGTAAGGACAGGTGCTCAACCGATTTACTTGCATCAAAATGTTCTTAGGAGACCTTGCAACTTCTTAAGATATTCTTAACTACTTTTACAGAATTTGGACTAATACCGTCAGTAAGTAAAATTCGAAAATTTCAAAAATTTTGGTGCCAATTGATCCCATTCGACTCTATAATACCAATTTAGACACGAGTACAAACAGACAGAAATTCCTATACATTTTGTATGAAAAAGCAAAAAAAAAACTCAAATTTTATTAATCGTCAAGCGATTTTACTTCTTATTGTAATCGCAATACTCTTCAAGTTGAAATTTTGAGTATGAAACAGTATTTTAATATAAGGATATCAATTCTAGCAACCTTGCCCTTCACTAATTGTGCCGCTGCATATTATGCAACCGCATACAATTACCGGCTACTGTATGAATGGCGGTTTATTAAAGGGACCATCTTAAATTATTAGCTTTATGTATATTATTAACAGTCATTTGCACATATTAAGTACCTACTGATACAAATATCCCTCGAGTGTTTCTTTTGCGATTGTCGTAATAATTGGAAAAGTTAATTGCGATTTAAATTCTGCGGCTCGGGTGTTAAATTCTGTTCGAGTTATGGATTTATTTCAATATCCTTTGAGAAGCTTGTCTTTTTAATTAAAATTCATATCGTTTTAAATGTGAAACTGTTATAGTGCGTCAGGTAGTAAAAACAGAAGGACGGATGGAAGGATTTTCTCGTTTGTATTAACAAGTTGTTGAACAATATTTTTATAGATACAGAAAGGCTTTAGTTAACCTTGATATTAACTACCTACGCCTCTCGCCCGATGTATTGTAGTAAAAAGCCCTTCCAACCACATACTATAGAGAAAGACGTTATATTTTAGTTCTCTAGAATAGAAGTAGAATCTCAATAAAAGTATTTTTTTCATTTATGGCACGTCAATTTGACTTCACCTTGCCTGATGTTTAGCTGAAGGCTAAGTCTCATGTAAGAGGGTCACCATTGCAAACACGTACAGTGCTAAAATGGTGGCTGGACAGCCTCATCAGATGCTTTTTCACGCCTCGCTTAAAAGACCAGGGACTGTAGGAAGAAGAAAACGTTATTTAATTTAAAATTGAAATGAAATTAAACAATAGTGTTGGGATGTTATGTTTTGTACAAAGGTGAGGTTAGTTCAAAGCTGAGTTCTCTTCCAGAAAATTCGGGAGTTTACAAAGGAATTTCAATGGAAAGAGAGGCAAATTTTTGTATATATGAATGTGAATACATACACTCTATACTCCTGGTAATACGCAGACGTATTAGATATACATACGGTCTTCCGCACCCATGATAGTAAGCCCCGCATAAAGTTTTAAAGGACGGATTGATATACACACACGTTAATAAAATTATATTAACCATTAAAAATAGTTTTATATTACAAGTAGTAGCTGCGTGCTGAGTCATGCATAAAGATCGTGTGAAGCTCTCCCGCATCCGCAGTAGCTTTCAAGTCCATCATATCGCATAAGCATCAGAGTGACCATCACAGGACGGTGCGATCACGTTTTTCACCAACCGTAGGTGAGTTCTTGATTTGAATTAGACGTTTCTGTTTATTTTTTTTATTCCACTTAGGTGGCAGACAGAACGTGGGTCGCCTGATGGAAAGTGGTTACCTTGGCCAATGGACGTTTGCAACATCAGGGGCGTCACATTTGTCCGAAGGAAGTCATCTCGAACGAGAGGGCCCGGGTCTGCCGTACATAACCTCTCTCATCGTCTTCGGTGGAATTGGTATCCGTAAGGATTTCACGCACGGAAATAAAAGGGGCCTCGTGCTGCCGACCATATAGAGATGAGGCAGAAGAGGAAGGGAGGGGTAGAAGGGGAGAAGGTTAAAGAGTGTCTCTGTTGCTGTCAGTGTAGAAAACAAAGAAGGATGTGGTAGCAACTGGCGTCTGAATGACCTCACTAATTGCAAGCTTCGATATCGGCAATGGGTTTTGGAGATTGCTGTTAGTCGCAGTAGCTTCGAAGTACAGTCGCTATATAGTTAGACTGTAAAAAGCGGCTCTCCGAGGAGAACAGCTTGAATGGAACTGGGATCAAGGCAAAGATGAAATGAACTAGCGTCTGACCTCCCAACCTTAAGAGGAAAGCCTACACCTGAAACTCGTCCATCCATCAAAAGGTGTACAGTTGACCCCGATTTATATTATGGTAATTAATTAAGCAGATTGGAAGAGGGCTATGTCCATCATTGGACTGCGATAGGGTAATTGATTGATTGAACTAAGGTCCCAGAGATTAAAGTCAGCAGAGTAGAATTTGCGTCACTATAGACTCCAGGGTAGAGCTGTTTAACTTCAAACAGAAATATATAGCCTATACTCAGATCTGTGGCCTACGATAGTGCTCAGAATACGGTAATGGGCTCACCCCTTATTACGTGGGACCGAATACAATGGTATGCATTCACCTCTTCTTACCCCGGAAGGGAAATATTCGTGAGCATATGTATGTATGAACTAATTAGGACATCATTCTCTCATGAATTTTCTTCCCTTAAACCCACTACAATGTATTAGTTATTACATAAACACAGTTTACATAAAACAGTGAATAGAAACCAACAATTTTTCACGTGCTCGTATATTGGACGCGTAATATTTCGAGGCATCTACTGGCCGGATCGGCTCGCCCGAGGCCACCTCGAGATTGAAACATGATAAATCGTACATCTACTTATACATTATACACGAACCTTTATAACGGGTATTTTGTGCCGGTGAAAATGAGGTGTAATAAAATTTTAATATTTTACCAAAACAATATTGCATCATGAGATATATTTAACTGCAGTGCGCAGTGGAAAAGGCAGAAGCCCTTTTTCTTATCTTATTACTACTAAAGGTATATCATGTTTGGGTGAATGTATGATGATGGATGGATATTTCGACCCTTTTGAAATTTAACACAGAGCTACTAATACGTAATTGCCAGTGAGAGTGGCTCTATCCCATACCACATAACCTAACCTATTCAAAGATTTTATTAGCAAAAGCATAAAGACATTCACACGTTGCACTGGCATGGCACTTAATTAGTCAACAGTGTCTGTTTTATGATAGGTTATTAAAAATACGTATATAAACTCACGCCTATATCCCCGAAGGCACCCACATTTCGCCAGTTTATATTTAGGTCCCAATGTTATAGGTGGCGAGCCTATTACGATTAACCCGGCACTTATAACCTGCGATAAATACACACACAACTTCGAAAAGCATCAAAAAGTCATTGGTGTGCGCCATAGTAAACCTAGGATCGAACCCGAGACCTTGTCTCAGCAGTCCATTACCCATACCACTTGGCTACCGCGGCAGTTACCCAGATGTCCCGAAGAATCCACAGTTAATCAATTTTCTGGTACAGAATGTCATCAAAATTCGGTAATTTTAATATCAATGGGAACCAACAGATAAGATACCAACCCATTTCAGTAAATACGAGGGTAATATCATTGTATGTTCACAATTGTTTCTCGCTCGTCGTATTGGATACACTAGAATAGAATCATTGACAATTCCGCTACAAGGACAGACAGAAGACATCCATGTTTTATGTGGCAGTAATAAAATAAAAGTCTATTCATATTTTTGAATCCAAACAAAATTGCCCATCAATTTGAATATTATTGTCTGTTACGTCTATGTTTTCATACTGCAATGCCCCGTAGTGTCACCTTGGTCGATTTAAATTTTTGCTCGGTTCCTAATAGTTGTAGCATGATGTTAAATAGATGTATTTATATGTACTTATGTATAAACGATGGGTTATCAAGTATCACAACGTAGTATACTTACAGAAATTCGGGATTTAGGTGTTTGAGACTCTATCAAAACCTTTAGGACACAAGTCAATTTCTCCCGACGAACGATACTCTGAATTAGGTTTTCACGCAAAAATCAAATCATATGAATTAGTAGATGATTAAACTGAAAGCTTCAGATACAACTTGAAGCCTGGATATGGATACGAGTAATACTTAAATGTGATTTGCCGAAATTTAGGTGATTCCTCATCTTTAAAACGAATACTCCAAAATTTTCTGGAAGCGACTGATGTGTGACTACCCTGAATGGGAAGTCAGCGCCAGAACCTCGGCTGTGCTTTAGCAGATGCATCAACTTGCTGATGAGGTAGATTTGAAATTCAAGGACATCCATTATTAGTACCTATCATAATAAGTAATATAAATATAAACAGTATAAGTAATATAAATATAAACAGTATAAGTAATATAAATATAGATAGTATAAGTAATATAAATATAAATAGTACCTATAAGTAATATGACTATTTATACCTATGTGTAATTTATGAGTATACCTAGATTTTGTTTAGGTCAATTATAGTAAACATTTAGAAAATCACGCCCATAATAATAAAGCATTTTGTTACATGCTTACCGCTGTATTACCGATTTAGTAAAACCAATTGTCCAATGTTGTAGTCTGTGGTTGGCGTGAAAATGATGGGACATTGTCGCCTGTGCGCGGGCGGATTGTACGGTAATAAACGATGAATAGCTTCGGTCTTGAAATAAATAGGCGGCATTTTGGTGTTAAGTAGCTTTGTTGACGATTTCGAGTTATTTTAGTTTATATTGTCGTATTGTGCTACTATTTAGACTTTGCTATACTATAAATATAGGTATTGCAAAATGCCAGAATTATTTTTTATAAAATCTTTAAGCGGGGCGTGAAAAGGCATCTGATTAGGCCGTCAAGCTGAGCGCCACCATTGTAGCACTGAACGTGTTTGCAATGGTGACCCTCTTTCATGAGACTTTGCCTTCAGCTTAACATCAGGCGAGGTGAAGTCAAATTGACGTGCCATAAATAAAAAATAAAAAAAAACTAGCTGACCAGCTCAACTTCGTGTCACCCCGTTTTTGCAACATTTTTCACTCCTGCTCCGCACTAATTGGTTATAGCATGATGTTATATACATATAAACCTTCCTCTTCAATCACTCTATCTATTAAAAAACTGCATCAAAATCCGTTGCGTAGTTTTAAAGATTTAAGCATACAAAGGGACATGTCCTTGTGTCCCTTTGTATGCTTAATAGAGATATAGGGACAGAGAACGCTATTTTTTTTCGCCCATTTGAAGAAGAGATTATTGGTACCGTTGCATCGTCACTCAAACTCGAGAGTAGCCAATTTATTGTGTACAAAGCTTGCACCGCAATAATTATTAGGGGATTACTCCCTTGTGAGGTACTACTGCTGTCTACTCGATATATCGATAGTAGAATAGTGAGGTATGTTTACGTCGACAAATAAATAGGTTACGAATTATTGTTTCTATGTATAATGTGTATATATTCACAAAAAAAGTATCTAAGTATGTTTATACGCATTGTGGAACCCATAACACAAGCTTGTTAAACTATGCTTACCATAGGTCTGTGTAGATTGTCCTAGAATATTTATATTACAGGTATAATATATTATATTGTTTGTTTACATTAGTGTAGTAAGTACCTATCGTTAAAAACCGTAATTTGATTGGCAAAAAACTTGAATTTGAAGTCTGTGTATGAGATGATTAGGTACCTTGTATATTAACTCCTGATGTGGAGTATGTTGTTGTAGCTGTATGAAATCTACGGTAGAACTGATTCGACTGTCCATTTAACTCGCGAAACTCTGACGCTGTCACGATAAACCAGGCTTAGGCTGGGACCCTAGGGTTGAAAATGTTTACATGATGATGATGGTCATTCAAATTGATATTTGAGTGCATAAAATTGTAATACATACTTCAGTACAACTGTGATTTTGGCGTTTATACTGCAAAATTGAAAACCGAACACATAAACAGGTTAAACATTCCGTTATATGGTAACGATAATAGCAATTTATTGTATCTTTAAAGTATTTCTTATTCTCATTTCGTATGATTGAGTGACGTTCCATAGTCAAAATTAAATCCTTTAGATCCTCCAAAGCTTAAAAAGTTGACACGCCATTTTAATGAAGCATTAATCTACAAATAAAGTAATATTCATAAAGAGTATTATGTAAAAAAAATGTTAATTTATGTTAACTCGATCAGATCAGGTGAGCTTAATTCTGAATTCCTATTGAAATACTGATTTATGAGTTTGATATTTATTTTGTGTTACCGTTTGTGGTTCATTTTCTTTTTCTAGTATCGTTGTATGATAAATACTAGGATAATATGTTCAATTAAAACAAATTTCATTCAGACATGCTAACACCTTCTGCCTATTAACCATAAATGTATGAAAACGAGGAATATTATATTAGTTTTTTTATGAAATGAATTTTATAAACACGTTAGTCTTATTAATATGTCGTTTATTTTCTTTTCTTATTTAATATCGAATCAAATTGGCTATGCCTACTTTATTTGATTGGTGTTTTCTGTGGTATTAAATTCATAGTAGTTAAGATTTGCGTTGTGGTTCTCAAATAAAATATATTTTTGTAGATTTGAAGCTTATAACCCAATACATATATTTTATTTCAGAAATTAACAATTTAAGTAATTTTCTCCTTAAAGAACTTTCACCAGGATGAAACAGCTGTCAGCAAATAGTACACAATATATTCCGTTCAAGTAAAAGTTATGATAAATCTAGAACTCATATAGATACACAATGAAACTGGTTTCCTTATTTTTTTCTATAAATAAACAGAAACAATATATCTCGATATAATAACATCACTATTTTTTGCGTACGGTGCTTTCTAACTTTGGCCCTACATTATCTGTGGCGATTCCCGCGGGCGCTATAAATTCTACCAAGGCTGTTTGTTGTGCGTCTGTGCCCGACTTATTTAATCATCTGATGTTGGCTACATTGCTGCATAACGTAATATCAGTACCAACATAATGATAAAATACTACTCGTATTATTTTCTTTTTAGAAATAACTGTGTTATGTTGATAGTTTTAGAAGTGTATTACTTACTTTCTTTGAATTTTTTCTATTTTATTTTCTGAATAGGTGCTTATATCTTACTATTACTCTAATTTACGTTTATGTGTACGTACCTACTACCCATTAAGAAGTGTTTTAGTATAAACTTATGATGCATATACTTATAAATGATCAATTACGGCATGTTATAGACGGGGAGGGGATACCTATACTTTTTTCTATTGTAAATTAGATATTAGAATAGATCCAAAAACTAAAGTAGATTGAAGTTGGCAATTAATCATAAGCTGTTCACACCCTGGTATAACTAGTACACTTGCCACTATTTACCTCAAAGTGAATAAATTATGTGCAAGTAGGTACCTATTGGTAGGTGATTGACGTCTATGCAAATATACCTACGGTATGACAAGTTATTAAGAACAAAACTTTTGACAGTTCCTGGGTGAAGCGGGAATGAATTTTGAATATCGATGTGGAGCATAGATAATTTTAGAATTACATAATTTTGAATAAATTCGAAATACACACAGTTCATCAACCGCAAACATTCCAAAACCAAACATGTGTAATATTGAGTAATCTATGATCGTTATTACGAAATAATGTTGTTTCTCCCCTGGGCACAATAGATCAGGCGCCCGCGGCCCTTGCCCAGTGAGGTCTCGGGACACCGGACTATTGGCGTTGAGGACAGCTGTCAAGATTCAAATTTCATTCGAACACTGTCATGACATTTTTTTTTACTGACGATAAGGACTCTATCTATATATTTGAGCTATTTTGTATCTACAATTAGCAAACTAAAGTATATTACAGCGGTATTTTTTTTTAATTTTTATGATAATGTATTGTATTAATATCATTTATGTGTACAATATAACATAACATATACTCACGCCTATATCCCTGAAGGAGTAGGCAGAGGTGGTAGCACGCACATTTCACCAGTTTATGTTTAGGTCCCGTAATAGGTGGCGAGACTATTGCCATTAACCGGGCACTTTACCTTCGAAAAGTATCGAAAATTCATTGGTGTGTGCCATGGTGAAACCTGGGATCGAACCCGAGTCCTCGTCTCAGCAGTCCATTACCCATACCACGAGGCTACCCCGGTTGGTGTTATGTGTACAATAAAGAATAAAATAAATAACAATAAAAATAATTTAGAACTATCACATCAATAAATATGCATAGCGTTAAGAACTAGGACTGAAAGTAAATAAGTATGACAGGTTTCTCTTCAAGCGACACCAATACTATAAATTGTCATTCGGTAAACATACATACATATACTTAAGACTTTGTTCTTCTAAGCCAGTCATCTACTTCTACCCTCTTACACTTCACGAGCGTTTTTTATTGTCAAGTAGATTGATTTAAAGGTAGCTTGTTTTTGGTGCTTTAAAAATATTCTTCTTCTTATCCGAGCACCAATAATGGCAATTGCTTTCATAGTTGGAGATTTCGAGTTTGAGGCCCGCTAAATCCTCGTGGTCAAAGACAATCTTACTTGTCGGGATTGAGTTCCTTCCGTAAAATTCAATCCTAAATTATTGAATAGGTATCTAAGAGAGCAGAAATTGGATTCCAAAGGTCAAATTTTGAATTTGAAATGTTCTCAATGTACGATAATTCTTCTTATGGAGAGGATCTAGTCCTATGCTCGGAACCTCCGAAACAAATTACTACACTACTATGATAACTCAAAATGAGAATTAATAGAATAGTCAACATAGAGCATAACACAAGACATAGACATAACTAATTCAGTGTAGTATTGTTTACAAACATCATTAACCCTCCACTGCGAGGGGTCGCGGGGATCGGCTTTGGCTTCGGCTTCCGAACTTACATTATCTCCGATGCGACTTGTGTAGATTTATTTGTGTTATTATCACGACGCGACGGCGTTGTGGGACTAGGGTTGTGGACGTTCGATAATCGCTTGATTAGGGTTGTGATTTTGTAACGAGTGTTTGTAATTCGAAAAGATTTATATTGTTATTAGTATAGTGTATGTTTAGTTGATATTGTTTGTCTTATATCGAGTGTAATTGAAAAATTATTTTTTTCAAGGATGATTTTTATTAGGTGATCCATTATATAAACTATAAGTATAAAATTATATACGTTATACCACTATTAAAGAAGTAATAGAAAAGAGTGATGATACATTTTAAAACTGACGCAGTATACTATGTGTACCTACCTACTGCAATATTTAGAAAAGTAACTGGTGATACAAATTAATTGTGGACTAAATGTTTGTGGCTATAGTTGGCGTAGGTACCATATTTCATTTCAATACAAGCATGTAAAACATCTTTATTTTTATGCGAGCTTCATAAACTCTATGCAATCATACTCCACGTGTACTCAAAGGTGACCAAAAATCCAAACGGTCCTTTAGACCCCCAACCAGAAATGTCGTACTTAAACATTGCACGCATCGGGCGTGACGCGCGGGTTAATTTTATGCTACATTAATGCAGTGGAGGGTTGGAGCCACTTTTTAATAGGGTTAGTTATGGTGCGGGGTCTCGCACACCCCCGTGAGTTCTCAGGGTTAGCAATATGTTACACTCAATGGGATTATCTGCTTGTTCTGTGATAAAATGGATTAATTTTTGTATGATATGAGCTTTGAGGGTTTACTTGCGAATTTAGTCAAATCATATGGATTGTACTCATAGTGACTTGAAGACAAAATAATATAACAATATTATTCGCAGATTATATATTATGTACGTGAATGTCAATGAGAGTATAGAGGGCCCTATCAACATACTTGGGGCCCGAGCCAACCTAAACTTTGGAAATAATTGATAAACCGCTATAGATCACAGTAGTTACTTAGATATTTCTGTATTTTAACTAAGTATCTGACGTAACATATCTAAATTACTAGGTCAAAAGGCCAAATTGTAAAAAAATGGTTGTGAAGAAAAGTTTACTTTATTTCCACTATAAAAATTAAAACTCGGTCATGATATTTATGTTAGCGTCGTTAATGAATAAAATTAAAAGGAAACTGTTGGACGTGGATTATACTGTGACGTAGAGAACAGTGTTTTATGACACTTCGCCACTGCCAGATACACTTTTATAGTCAAACCTAATTATGTCTGCCATGAGAAGCGCGTAGCTGTAAACGCTGAAATATATTATTAACTGGCAACATTAACATAATATTAGCAGTAGTAGCAAAATTGTGAATTACTAGATGTAGAAAATTAATCCAGTTGGTAATGCCTACAGTGTATTCCCATCCCATGGACATGTCATTAAAAAAATTGCCATAGAAAAAATACTAGTAGGAAAAAGCCGTCGGTCGAAAAGGGTTAAGCGAGAAGTCGTAATTGAACACATTAGAAAAATAACAGAAAAAAATAGAAACAATTAAAATTTAAAGACATGCAAACATGACGACATGGGAATTTTTTTTTTAATAGCAAAAAGTGCTTCCCGCTAAATATATCATCTAATGCAAAACAAATTGATGGCAGAGTAATAAAGAATGTATTTTTTGAACGTTTTTATAACATCTGAACCGTGAAATGTGTATTGTTTTTTTGTTTCAAAAAAACATTCGTGGGTGACATTTTTTTAATGATCTCACGCAAAAAATGCAATCTTTTATTCAAACTTAATCGATTTGTCGCACAATATAAAACAATGGGAGTGTTTACAAAAAAAACAGTATGAATAGTTACTAAGTATTTTTTTTGGATTTTCTACCCTTGTAATAGCCTATAGAGAGAGAGAGAAAGATAGATAGATAGAGTAGAAAATAGGTAGAGAATAGGTAGAGATGAAGTGAAAGAGTAAATGAGAAGAAATTACTCTGATTAATATGGTAAAGAGACCAAAAAGTATATTTGACAGTTCTTGTAACTCGCATATTTATAAGGTATCATGAAATGTTAGAAGTTTTATATAATTTATACTGTTGATTGATGGAACTTATTATTAAACATTATTGATAACACACTTGTACCTCTCCACGAAATATCGAGCAGGAGTTTTGTATGTTGTTATGTATTAGAATAAAAATATCAAAATAGAAATCTATCTCAAAAACTAAAACTGTACGAAGGCAAAACAAATGACAATCATTTAAAAAAGCAATCAGAACGTTATTTGAAGTTCAACAGTTTTGAATAAACTGTCTTTTAAACTATCGGTTATAGCTACTAAATGTTATATATGAGCACCTATTAATTATCCAGTTATTCTAGTTGCCATATTGTCAAGGCCCCCGCCGAGTTAAATGCAGTAGTAACTCCGCGTAACATTTTACGTTACACGTTTTATATATACTGCTTTATAACCGTTAATTGCAGTACTTGAACATTACGACACGGACCGTCTCCTTCATCATAATAAAAATATAATTGTCATAAAGGTGACAAATTTATTAAGTGGCCAGTTACATAATTATATAGGCGGTTTAATCACTACTGTAGCTTCTATTTCGCATCAAGCCATTTAAACCTACGCCCGCGGGGCCACTTAGAGCCCAAACAACCAATAAACCCCTAAGTAACAGGACATATTGACATAAAATCACACATCTCTCCCGTGACCAATTTCTGGAAGGGGTGAAAACGTTGTGTCTATGAAAAAGTAAATACTAAAAAAGCGAATCGAATTTCGACAAATGCGTGTTTTCGGGCACGCGACGGGCGATTCGCCACGCGTCGGTCGCGCCGCAAGATGTGATGACGTTCAACTATTTTTGGGTGTAATCAAATTTTAATGGCTCTTTGTCATATGTGCTTATTACGGCAATGGCTATAAACTGGCACGAATTCGCAGCTATACGACATCGTCTCCATTCGCACCGTATAAGCGTCATGGCTGTAAATCCGGTTTGCTAAACTATCTGACTGGATTTTCACGTTTTAGTTAATGATCCGGTAAGTAAAATGTTCTAACGCAGTTAATTGAATTAAAAGCTTATATTGATAGGCAGAATCTAAAGTAAAAGTGAAAATTTCGTTATTTTGTATATTGACACCATATTAACGATACTTACCGACATCCGTGGCGTGGCGGTAGTGAACGCGACTGTTACGCAGAAGGCGTGGGTTCTATACCCGCTCAGTGCAAATATTTGTGTGGATGGGTGTGAATATTTGCATTGGTCTGGGCGTTTGTATGTATAATAAGTATTTATTTAAAAAAAAATATTCATCCGCATTCTAGAACCCATAACACAAGCTAGTTAAACTATGCTTACCATGTGTCTAGAACGTGGTAAGCATAGTTTAACATAGTAAGCATACGAAAACTTATTTCATTAAGCACGAGTGTGATGCCGCCAAGGGGGGGACCCCTGGTAGTGCAAACGCACATAGGCCACGTTCCATCAGGTGAGTCGTGTACATGTCTGCCACCTAAGTGGTATAAAATAAAAACGGGAGCTTGTTAGAGTATAAGTGTAGTCTCCAATTCCAATGAATTATTAATCTTTTGTAGTCAACCATCACATTGCACTAGATTATTTTTATGTCTAGTGTTTACATTATAATTCATTTATCTTAAACCCATAAAAGTATGACCAGCCTAAATATGACACATTAATATTGCATTACACCAGCTATACAAAAAATACTTCGGTAAGTACACTCAGTATTTCATTACACTATCAATTTAAACAACAGCTGGGGTGTACAAGAGGCCTGGAACATGGCATCTTCGGTTTTATTTTTAACACGGAGTCTTTCCCCTGTTGGGTGAGGAAATGACCCTTGAAATTGGCCCCCTCCCGGTTCAGTTACATTTCGCACACCTTGCGATGCCCGACGACTTGACTAATAGGGCTTATTATCGAAATTTTTGGGTTTTGTCACTTGTTTCGGGTAATGAGAATGTTTTATATGCGTAAATAAAGAGCTGTAATGTATTTCACTTTGTATACCTATCGGCACAGATCTTAGATCTTAGTTGAGAGAGATACGTCGATTTTTTTTTTATTTAGAGCACGTAAATTCGACTTCACTTCACCTCGCCTGAAGGTAGGGTGAAGGTAAATTCCCAGGAAAGAGTGTCACCAATACAAACACGTACAGTGCTACAATGGTGGCGTGTAGGTACTTTTGTGCCACCCAGTTGATAGGTATATTAAAAAACACTGTCCGTATACGATTGATTTTATAGTCGTACCGTATTGTGTAGTGGTATGGGTAATGAACTGCTGAGACGAAGTTCGAACGATCCCAGGTTTACCATGGCACACACCAATGCCTTTTCGATGCTATTCGAAGTTATGTGTGTATTTATCGCAGGTTTATAAGTGCCCGGTTAATGGCAATAGGCTCGCCACTTTTTACATTGGGACCTAAACATAAACTGCGAAATGTGGGTGCTAGCACCTCTGCCTTCGGCAATACAGGCGTGAGTTTATGTTATGTTATGTTTAATTTTCCAACTACCACTGCTTTATGCCACTGTGTCTTGCTATAATTGAGGTAATGGTTTATGCGTCACGTGGGCGTTTGATGGTGTCAAACTAATATATTTATGATCCATTTATCACATGGTACAAATTCGGTAATTAGCTAGTTTCTTATGTGGGTGAGCAGTTAAAATATATTATTTAATTTTGCTATAACAGCATACCTATAGTGAAAAAGCATTTTAAAATTAACGTTTAAGGTAATATCAGATGGTTCAACTTTTTACTGTATGTGTGTGATTGCTTCATTTTTATTTTTAAATTTATGACACGCGGCTGAGACGGGTACATAGAACATAAATGAAGGGTGGCATACAATTGAAATGATTTTTAATTTCACACCAACCTGACGAATGGATTTTATTACGTTCAGCAACCTTAGCAACAGTGACCTCTACAAAATTGAGATATCTCTTCGACCAATGTAATCGCTAAAAACATCTCTATCTCATCGTCATGCTAACCCTGCAGATCATGAAAATGAACAAAAGTGAACGTCCGATATCATTTTTCTACCAAACCAGCACTTACTACTTATTGGGATGTTGGACTGATAGAGATATGTATGACTGATGAGACTTGGAATCATAGAGGGCGACCTCCACGATTTCAAGGCAGAGATCTTGATCCTACTCTTCCTTCAAGACCGTTTTAAAAAGAGTAAGAGTGACATTCCTGTTAACCCTTCCAGCTAATTTGAATTGCTTGTGTCAGGAGTTTAGTATGTCTTATTTTCACATAACTATTTGGGAGTCTTGACGTTTAAAAGTTAAATAGAAAATAATTGAACTTGATAATTAAATAGGTACTTTCATAAAAGAGAAAAAGATAAGTATCATAGAGTTGTAACAGTTGTCAATAAAATACCAAAAATATTGATAGTTGCATACAAATCTGTTTAGAAACAGATTAAACAAAATGATTTGTAGTGAATGTTTTATACAATTAATTTATTTTCACTGATCAATACCTATTAACTTTCATCGACTTTGTATAGCTTTGACATTTTAATATTGTATCGTAATAGAGATCTATTTGTCACGTTTTTTATTTAAACTATTATTTTGCTCGTACAGAATATCTTTACTGAAAATCAAGGTGTCACTTTGTCCATACCTACCCAATATTCCTATACACCTATATCTACCTAATTGGCATTTAGGAGATTGAGATTTATCGAAACTAAATGTTGTTCAGTTTTTATTTACAAGTATTGACTTTCTGATTTCTTTTCGCGCCCACTTAACTAAAAACTATTTTTTCTATTGCAAATATGAATGAAAATTGATATTACTAAGCAAACAGCCGATTAGACTATTAGTTTTCATATATTTTTTATACCATTTAGGTAGCAAACATGCACATAACCTAGTGGTTACCTTGGCCTATTCACATTGCCAATCCTGTAGAAACCTTCTAATTATCTTCTTGGAGAACTATAAAAAAAGGTACCGAGTCCCAGGCTGGGGGTCACTCCATCTATCATCTCTAATAAAATTTGGATGCTTTTTAATTTCATTCCAAAATATGTAATAGTTTAAAATCCACTATAATACAAAACCTTTGTAAACTGTAGGGGCGCGTAATTTATGCGCCGTTTCCATTGCAGTGGGTCGCCCCCTTCCCTTTTATCGATGTACTTTTGACTAGCCCTGATTCCTGTTTATTAGGCCATTTAGCTGTTATTGTTGCCAGTTTGTTTTTCCAATGAAGTTGTTTGTTTTGAATCTTTTATTGCGTATTTTTATAAGTTAATTGTGATAGATGTACTGTTTTCGAATATTGTTAAATTTCGGGGATTTGTAGTTGTGAATGTGAATAATCTATTACATGTAATTTCTTCTTTGTGTGTTCTTGAACATAAATATCTTTCGATGTGTTGATTATTTTCTAAGAAGAAATATTACGTAAAATCATATCACTTCTAGCTATTCAATTAATCAGACGCGCGCTTCATCGCAGTGACATTCCAAGTACAAATTCAAACCGAGGCATAGACAATCGACAATTGTTTTCATTTGTTGTTGTAAAAAACCGGTCATCCATAACTTTGTTCGATAAAAGTTTTTTATCTCAATGAATTAGAAATCAGAGCATTAGAAAACGATTTGTTGTTACTAAGATAGTTATTCACTATAGCTTTTTCTGTATTTTAATTGTAGCTTATTTATTACACCTAAATAAAGACTATGGTGAAGCAATTTTCCTCCACACTATTCATTTTAAAACAATTAAATCGATATTTATGGTCTTTGGGTAGTGTTAGAAAAATGGCGGCTATATCAGTGAGTTGTTATTTTAGCTGAAGGCTACAGTCTAACTACCGGTTTGTTTAATTTATTTAATGGCGTTGAAATAATTACTTGCCAATACTTTGAACGGTGTGTATAACTTTGTCATTATTAAATTATTAGTTGTGAGATGTAAAGATTATATTATTAAGATACAATATTATATTATATACTCAATTTCCGCTTAAGGGGAAAATCTATAAATGGATGATCAAACCTGCTGTTATTGTATGAATAGTCATGTTTCGCCTTAAAAGCGACGGACGGAAGAAAACTGCATGTAGCAGAAATGCGAATGTTAAGACGGATGTGTGGTGTGACGAGAATGGATAGAATAAGGAATGAGGATACTTGAGAAAGTTTAAAATTGGCACCAGTAATTGGAAAATTGAAAAGAGAACGTCCGACGTGTTATGGACATACTACATATGAAAAGAGATGATAGTAAGTAATTTATTTCAGCGCCGCCGCTACTCACGGAGAGGGCCCGAGCATAGGTTTTGCTCTTCGGGAAGGCTTACTACGTCCTTTCCTACGCACCTACCTACAATTGGGAATTAAATAGGCATAGGCTACTTTCTAAGAGTGGGCGGAGTCAGTGATAGGCTAGTAGTTTTATGATATAATAAATTGTGTATACGGGCTTCGTTATTGTACGAATCTAAAGTTATTTTTATTTTTCAAGGGAGCGCCTTTTTCGCATCCCTCTATGCATTTAAAATGGTCGATCGTTATAACAATTTAAAAAATATATTTATATGTAGAGGGCGGTATTTTTGTTTATGGTGTAATTGTCTATGGTAGTGGTCATGTGACAACAGCTTGGCGCGCTTTTTACGACTCATCTCATCTCACGACAATAATTAGAAATTGCCTTTGTGTTTTAAATAGCTGAAGCAAAATCAAAATTTCATGATGATCGCTTAAGTAGATGAAATGTGAAAGCGTAACAAACAAACAAACAAAGTCACTTTCGCATCTAGTATTAACAATGAACACTATTGCTTCGTAAATAAATTAAAATTTAGACAGAATAAAAAAACATTCAGACCAAATACTTGTTTCTACTGAAAAGTGTTTAAAATAATAGATAAATTAATAATATTTTATTAGGTATGTTTTCGTACGGAATTCTTCGTATGCGATTCCAACAGGTTATTTTTCTCTTATTTTTCCAAAAAACACGTTTTTATTTTTAATTAAGATTAGAATAGTGAGAGTCGGGTTTCAAAGTTTTCAATAACGACGTTAAATGAGTATTGGTTCCTGGGTACCTACTCACTATAAATGAACTAAATAAACTTCCTTATCAGTAGTTTTACATAAAAATAATTATATATAAATGTACTAAACATATTTACATCTAGAACGCGTCACCATCTATACGTGACTTCATCGGTCATAAGTCACTTTAGATACTCTTTCTCATCAGAGAAACATTAAAACTATTGTTAAACAATAAATATATAATTAGCAATGATAACATATCCAATAAACGATCCATTTTACAATATAAATGGCGCTTAACCAATCTCTATAATAATATTTGTACCTACTAGCGGACACAATTTCCAAACATGTTATTGTCCAAGATTACAGCAATTATTAACTGATGTATTAATATTTTCTGTCGGCATTATTACCAAGAGACCGCAGACCGTCTTATTAACATAACAAGCGAAAATAATAACAGCACACCAACTCATTACATATCAATTCATAAGTACAAAGTATCTATCTACTCAACTCAACCGAAACATCGAATGGGTACCTACAAGATACGTCCCAATGATTTCACACATGATCATGTATAATTTACAACACAAAAAACCTATTGATATTTCTATTACTGACCTAAATTAAAAAAAAAAAAGGTAGACACAGCACGGAGTGTGCGTCATGTACAAAACATTTAACATCCTAATTCTGAGGGTAACACCTCAGCGCTAGTGCCGACAAAAGAATCGATAAACATCTTGGTATCGACTCGGCCCGCGCCCAGCAGGAGACCGCGGCGACTAACTAATAACTTACATTTGGATTACGCTCGTTAGCCTCTTAGCACCTTCCCCGACATTTATTTTTTATTAATATAAAATTTATTCAAACGAGCCCCGTGAATATTTCGGGAATAATACTTTTAATATTATAAAAGCAATAAGTTATGCCTAGAAGGATAAGTGTATCGGGCAACGTCGCCGTCATTATTTATACCATTATTTGTTCAATACTTTTAATCTTTCATATGGATTTGAACTTTGGTATCTACGCCGCGGTTTAACCTAGGCATTATATTTTCGAATTACGAATGAGAATTCGGTCTCGTGTTGATTAGATTTTTGTGTAAGCGTAGACTAGTGATGTTATTAATAGATCATGTAGAAATCGTTTATCGATAAACGACACCGCCGTAATTTTTGTATCGATTCGTGACCAATATGGCCATCACGAAGCTAATTGTGACAACATTGTGATTATTGACGAGTGAATAAGTTGCTTAATAACAAAATGGAAAGTTTCTGTTATTATTCAAGAATTATATGGCATGACAAGGTATTTATTAATGTTTATTTATCACGTTAAATTTATATATGTGCAGTTTAATTAAATTAACAGTGATGTGATCACCGCTACAATGATGAAGAGTGATGTGAATTGTTTTTTCTTTATTACCTACATGTCATGATAGATATGTTTTGTAGTATAGTTTTTTTTTCTAGAAATGGTCTGCTATACTTTTTAATTTCTATTTCACAAACTATTTATTAAGGGAATTTGACATCGATGGGGGAGGCCTATTATACTCAGTATGGGGGTGGCCGTCCTATGGATACGGATATGAACGGAAATAATTTGAAACGAAACCTCAACTATGGCTGTTCTAAGAAAATTAATCATCGATGTGAATAAACAACAAAAATAAGTTGATTCTTAAGTAGAAAGCTGTCCAGCGGAGATAATTAGGAACAGGGGCGTGCGTCATATAAGGAAAAATGTTCAATAATAAATAAACTATATTCCAAACACAAGCACACAAGTATTCTCAGTTGGGGTGCGAGGGATATGTTACCTATACCTACAATCTCACCTCCAGGAACCGAAGAACCGTAAATGGCGTGCGTTTTAGTCGATTCGAGTCCGACATAACCAGTCTCACCGACTCCGGTGGAGGTGGTAACCGAGGGGTATTTGCGCGTGTAAAAAAAACACAAGATACAACAATATACATTACATTTGAGAACTCTAATTTATAAATAGTAATAACCCCACCTGAAACCTGAAAACATTACAAATGAATAAAAAAGAACTAATCATAGTACCTACATACCTACTAATAAGAAGGATTAAAATCAAAGAAATTTAGCCAGAATGATAGGGGCGTGCATTCCATAGAGACAAATAGATTACAATTTCTACCAAAATTAGAAATTTTATGTAGTATGTGTGTATGTAGGTATTCTATGTAGTATGTATTTATCCGACATGAATTTTTTTTTGGATAGCGCAAGCAGCGATTTTTTGCGCTTGGAACGGGTTAGTAAAAGTCAATAAATATTTATTGGCAGTCTGCAGGTAATGATTTTGGGCACACGTGTATTTAAAAAAACTGAATGCAAGTAAAGAATTGTCTGATAGCCTCTATGGCGTGGCGGTAGTGAACGCGACTGCTACGCATGAGGCGCGGGTTCGAGCTCCGCTAAGTGTAAATATTTGTGTGCATATCTCTATTTGCATTGGTCTGGGTGTTATTTACAAAAAATAATGTATCTAAGTATGTATATCCACATTCTAGAACCCAAACACACGCTAGTTATGCTATGTTTACTAAGGTTCTCCAAAGTATGGTGTAGATTTGCTCTATAATATTTTTATTTCCTAAATTAGGAATAGAATTAGGAAGGCTCAGTGTGTATGAAATAGAACTCATTAAAACTCTACCTAATTAGTATTTAGTACCTTTTGAATAATGATGTAGTATCACTCATCATTTTCATTGGAACATGAATTAACCATAAATAAAAGATAGAATCAAAATTAACACTCAGGTGAAAACGAATAGGCAATCAATCAAAATTATCAAAGAAAAAACAACTAATCATGACATTCTACACAATTGTTCTTAAATTACTAGCAAAAACTTAGTGTGACAATAGACTTGTTCCATACATCAAGTTTCAATTAGCTAGCAGCTCATTATCCTGACAATTACAGCCGGTTTCTGCGTTGACAATTTGAGAGGAACTCAACTAGTTTACTATGTGAATAGAATGTCATGACTCATGACTCATAGTTGCAAGGAATGATCTTCTCAGTAGATCTAACTACCAAACCAACGAAAAATATCATTTTCATATGATTTATTTACTTACTATAAATTACAATATTTTTGACAAAATATAACTGTAAAACATTGAGATTCATATCTGCTCTTTCTGTGTCTAAACTGGATAAACGAAATTGATTCTTTGATTCTTTGATTCATTGATAAAATATGGTTAGGATGGAAAAATTTTAAACATTTGACTTTGTAGACTAACATTCGCTGTTGTGAACTGAAGTTTCGGGTAAAGAAAACTGAAATGATTTCATAGTGCCTCATTGCGAAATGCTATGTCAATCCTAGTAGTTACCTACGTGTAGTCCCGAAGTTTCGAATGTTCCATGGCAACTCCTCTAAACTTGTATAAAAATATATACTAACCTAATATCGGTATTCCATTCTCAAAAGTCATAACAATTTTTTTATTCATTGCTTAACACTATGTAGCTGTATAACGCGTTGATAAATTTATAAAAAAAAACTAATAACGAAATTAAAACTTCCTCCTTTTTGAAGTCGGTTAAAAATATGACCCAGGTGTCTCAGTGACAGACTGCACCGGCCATGGTGATCAACCACTGCGATGAGAACCCTATTTCCATTCTCAAGACGCTTAAAATGTCATTATTTTTTTTTCTTAAATGGCGGTTTTTTGTTGCGCTCTCCATACCAACGAAGTTCATTGCGCAGAACCTTTCTTTTCCCCTATCCTGGTATCTCCATGGATATCCCCAACCAAAGTCAGCGAGGGTGGTTCTGTCGGACTTGAATCGACCTAAACCGCACAGCCATCTTGGGCCATCAGTCGCCTCTGGGCTATACCTCATGGTGGTGCAGAACCCTGAATTAAATTTTATCGATGAAATAGAGACACTGAAATCTAGTTTCCCGGTTAGTTGGTGATGGTAACTAATTATTATTATAATGTCGAAAGTTTAATTGAGCGTTACATATTGGAATAAAACTTTGAGCGGATTGCGATTTACTTGGTGTTAATGTCCCGACCTTGCTGTTGGTTTTTATCTTTCGATTCAAACTCCGGTAAGCATCCGAAACATCGGGATAGTAAAAAAATATTTATTAATTATGATAGAAAAAAATATTTCATTGTTAAATAATATTCCCTATTTCTATAAATAATAACGTGCATATTAGTTTAGCAGTCAACAAATTTGGAAATTCGTATTATGAAAATGTAAAAATAGTTACAAACCTCGTACTGCTGAACACATAATAGTATCTACACATCTCGTAAATTATTATTCCTGATTATTTTTTATAAACAGGAATAATAATTTATATTCTAATTAATGTAATTATTGAGAATATTCTCTTAAAAATCATGAAGTCAAGGTAAGTACCTATATTTTTGACGGTAATACGCGTACGTAAAAAATAGAAATAAAAGTAGTAACTATATCTGGTAAATACGATTTAAAACAATAACCTTTTCCTTTTTTGTCGGGTAAAACGTATAGAGAAAACTATAAACCTAATATTCACAAAAACTATTTACGGATAACCTTGGTCTTATCCATACTAATTATAGGAAAATATAATTTTACAATAAAAAAGTTGGAAAAGCAAACTAAAACTGGGATCCTTTTTTGGTGTAACAAGAAATATTAATTAATTAATAACTTTTAAGAACTTTATTGTGTATGTATGTATGTACATTTACAAATTCCTCCTGTCTAAAAGTAAATTAAGAATTAATTAATTAAGTAAATTTTTATTTTGTTGAAACATCGATATAATAAATAATAAATACCTACTTATTAGGTACCTACTCATATTTACTTTATATGTATTAAAACTGTATCAATAAATTCACATTTAAAATAATCCAAGTGAGGCATATGTTATTTAAAAAACCCCCAAATTAAAATAAACAGGAATATCTTATTTAGCCATGTTTATAATAAAGAATATACACAACTAATTATAAATTATAATCTAATAATATCTTCTACAACAAATTATACAGTTATAAATTTATTTTATCCGTATTAGTGTAGAAATATAAGAAATAAACTGCTTAAAAACATTATAGTATACCTAACTGATTTATTTGGACAGTACGGTGCTATGGTATATAATAAAAGTCTATATTACTAATCATTTAAATTTATTCTATTAACCCGTCCCTCGCCGTACCCGGGGCAAATGTCTACATTATACTGGCATTATATTATACTGGCTACATTGCCCCGCTACCTGGTTCATCAAAATCATAATTCAATTATTTTCTTTGCAGATGGCATTGACCTATACCTACTAAAAAAAATTTTGATACCTTTTCGGTTGTACTTTTACCCTTTTTCATAATTATCTAATTTGTAAATAATGTTCGTATTTACATCGTTAAATATAATAAGATTAAATATTAGGCATTCGCTCAAATTAAATCAAGCGTTTAAAGTTTTAAAATTATAAAAAAATTGCTGATATGAAGACGAGTAGGTATTTAGGTATAAGTTGCTATAGGTAAGCTATTTTTATTGTTATTATATTAATTTAGGAAGATCTCACATCTACCTACTTATCAATAATCATATAGGTACTTATAAATGCATTGCCTAAAACATCCACTTGTTATTGGCGTACTTAATTAATTTTATTTGTGTGAACTCGTGACAACAGATTATATTTATTATTTATTGAACGTAAAATATGACTTCTTTTGTGATAGTTGAGGTTATCTGGAGGTATCTTCATATAAATAATAATCACACCAAACAGGATGCCTATCGCCATTATTAATTTACTGCAAACATGATGTTCATCATGATATATTATGTTGAATTATTTCAACTAATTGAAATTATTTTATTATTTACGGACTAGCTTATGTAGCTTCCTACTAACGTAGAGATGCTTTTAGTAAGTACTGGTTAGATCAAAAACACCTAAATACACAAATAATAGTATTGAACGTCTGATTATATTTTCGTATTTATGTAAAAAAAAATATTACATTTGGTACTTATAAAAATACTTTTATTCAGTGACTAATTATACCTACTGATTTGTATTTAATGACTGATTATATTTTCATATTTATGTTAAAAATATAAACTTCGGTACTTATAAAAAATACTTGTCTAATCCGATCTGTGCACAAGCTACTAGATATTCGTTAGACATCAATAATAACAACATCTTCTTCCTTACCTTTGCTGCTGGCACCATCTTCATTAGAGTCTTCGCTTGGGGGTCCATGAGGGGCCCTAGCAGGCATAGGATGCGGTAGCCTCGGCCTAGTCAGGAAAGGCGGAGGTACTCCGAAGAAGGGCAGGAAGGGCGGCCAAGGCGGGCGGGGCGCGAGCTGCGCCGCCGCCGCCGCATACAGTTGCAGCGGCGCCGGCAGCCCACCCTCGAGCACCATGCTGCCGCCGCCGCCGCCTCCCCTCGCACCAGATATTTTGCCGACACCCTTCACCACGCAGACACCATACCATCATCTACTGTCATCGCACAATAGGAACTCGAGTTCAACACAACACTAGCGAAGTCGATGTCACTCCGAGCGCGAGTGTCGCGCGCGTACCGCGTTCTGTCCGTACTGAGTGAGTACTGCGTGCCACGCCGCGCCCGACGCGAGATGGCGCGCCTCGGGGGCGGAGCAAACACCCCCTCCCCGAGCCCCACCACACACAAATTAATTCTCCGCCTCCTTCATATCATAGATTTATTCCTCTGACAGTACATCGCCCCCCTGCTAAACGCTTTCAAACCTTATGCCGTGAAGTTACAGATCTGTATTGAATAACGGGTCATAAATTAAGGGCCGGTATACATTGAATTACTGGTAACGTAGGCGACTGGTAGTGGAGAGGTGAAATAAACTTTATTTATATGACTGTAACGTTTATTATCATGCGATAGATAGTCGGACATGGGATTTATAAGGTTGTCGTAGGTTAGCGCGGGCCCGTGGGGTTGTCATAATCTTTTTCAGCCGCATGGCGCGCTGCTATACATTGGCATGTACTGAGTATCGAAAAGGAGTTATGTTATGGAATGTAAGCTCAAAGGTTCACCATTTGCGATTGCCCTTTTGGGTAGTGCCGCCTTTATATCCACCTATATTACTTACTTCCTATAACTGTAAATTATCCGTGCAATTGCATCGAGTCTTACAAGAAAATTATTTATGATTTGAATACCGTTGAAGATGAAAGAGGTTTATTATCTCAGACACTAAAAAATAAATAAAATATTCATCGACAAATTGGTTACAGGTAATAACAGCAATATATTTAAAATTTCACCCATACGTTTAATTTGACAGGTGATTGTGTGATGGGTGAGCAATCAAGCAGTAATAGTTCGGTGAGAGTCAAGAGTGTTACAATTACAATAGAGTTGCGTAAAACTAGATTACGATGACGCCTCCGTCTGCCCAATCGCTCTAATGACTCACAAACTATCAATCATACAAAATTAACACGTTCCAGATTATATTTTTGACAGTGATGAATCATAAGCGACCGAAAGGCAATCAATTTCACAACCAATTCCTTATTCCATTAAACAAAAAAGTAATAACGTAATTGACATAAATAATAATAAAATATGTCAAGACAGCGTAACGAGCGCTCGGACGCGACATGACAGCTCTATCAGGAATCTGGTACTGCGAACGGCGGGCGTGCTCTAGCGGCCAACGCGCCCATTGGCCCCGCAGCGCCGGGCGGGGCTAACCCCTCGCTCGCCGCCCGCCGCACTCAGCCTTGCATGAATTTAATTAGTGTGAGGAGCACCTCGGGCGCATTAGGAGCCGCGATGGGCGAAGCAATAAAAGATATAAAGGAATGAGTATAAATTAAAAGTTAAATAGAGAGCACCGCGCGTGAGCGAGAGCGCGACATGCTCCGTCCCGCTTCCCCGCGCTGGCCGGTCCTAATTGTTTGACGATCTTATTAGTATCAGTTAAATGTCGTTCTCTCTTTTTCTCGCGCGTATTTAATTATGTTTTAATTAGAGACGGGTTAATGAGAGTTTTACAGGAAGAGCCGCGGGCGGCTGTTTTCACCATTGTCATTTTTTCGCTTCAGATTAATCTGGTTATAGGTTAACCTAACCGATGAAGTTTAGGTTGAAAATCTGCTTTTGATTGCAAATAAGTCTTTTTCAAATAAAGAAAATTAAGTGAAAGCACCTAGTTCTTTATTTAAAAAGATCATTCTATTTTTCTTAATTGTGCCTAGTAAGAAACTAATATGACATTTTTTATTTAGGACACGTCAATTTGACTTCACCTTACCTGATAGTAGGCTGTAGGAGGGTCATAATTTCAAACACGTACAATGTTACAATAGTGGCACTGCTTGACGGCCTCACCAGATGCTTTTTCACACCCCGCTTAAAAGATCCGGGACTGTAGGAAGAAGGAAATACGTGAGCTAATTTAAATTTTTTATGTATCGTTATTTTTATGTTTTTAATACTTTGTGGTCTTATATTAGGTACCTAATTAAATATGTTTAACTACATTTTTTTTTACAAAAATGCTGCAGTCACTGACCATAGGTAGGTCGGCAGATATTTTTCGAAATCTGGCAGGTGACATTAGAGTAGTGAAGGACTACCTACACATTAAGGGCTGTAGTTTTTATTGAATTTCTGTACAAATTTCTAAACTTAATTCCACAATTGTTTTAGGATTTTTACTGGAACCAGTAAATCTTTATTTTCATGAATACGATAAGAAATCTTGAAGAAGAACAAGAGATTGGTCTATCAATTCCCGCTCATATTTTGAAAACTGTCCAGTATATTAGTTATGCTGACCAATGTTCTGTTATCAAGAGTACCTAGTAACGGATGAGTAAGTAAGAAAAGAGTATCGCAAAAGTAAAGCAATAGTTACACAAGAGTAACGCAAGAGTAACAAAACAGTAACGCAAAAGTAACGGAAAAGTGAAAGAAGATATATAAATATTTTAAGGATATAGGTATCTACCTTACCTACCTTTGCTGCTGGCACCATCTTCATTAGAGTCTTCGCTTGGGGGTCTATGAGGGGCCCTAGCAGGCATAGGATGCGGTAGCCTCGGCCTAGTCAGGAAAGGCGGAGGTACTCCGAAGAAGGGCAGGAAGGGCGGCCAAGGCAATGGACTAGTATGTAGGTATCTACCGCTGATCATCTACATCATAGCCTTAACGTTAATATTATTACATCCAAGTTCTTCATTTGAAGTCTGGAGATCCGTTTTTCTTGTATTACACCTTCGCCTTCTTCGATCTTCGGCATCCTTCAGCTATAAAAATGTTATCGGCATTGATGTCATATATCAAGACGTAAAGCCAGCATTTTTTGGACCTAATCCTAATACATACCAGTATAACGATCATGTAGGTAGATGAAGTATCTATCTACTATTACCTTTAGAAGGATACCTAACGATTCCTTTTCTCTCTATCCCAACTCAGTTGGGATCAGCTTTCAACTAACTACTTATCGGCCGTACCAACTTCGATCTTTTCTGTCAAATAACACCTATCTGAACTCCACAGTCCACTGATAACATACAGATTTGTATATAGACTAAATTGTTAGAATTTTTGGATTCTAACTACCAATAATGAATACCACAATATGATAACAAATACCGACAACTGAATATGTTTCGGTACAAGGTGTTAACAATGGTTACCTATTTTAAAACTGACCTGAAAAGTATTGTTTAACCTTGCAATTTGCTAACTTAGATCCTCAAGTATCTCTTATCTTATAGTGCGTGCTCTGGAGCTATCGTGGACACTTTGACTCTGTTGGATCCGTTGTGTCGACCCTAACCTGGCCTCCACTTTTGAGGAGGGATAACCTTCTCTATTAAGGTGGCTATTCCCCTTGATTGGAGGTGCCTGTAATCCTCTGGTTTGGGGTAGCCCTTCCCGAGAAGATACATTTATTATCTTCCTAGGGCGTGACACTCGCACAGCATGTATTTCATCGTCCTCCTTGCAGTGTCTGCATTGTACCATGCTTATATGCATCGTTCATTATACCAATTTTACTCAAAGTGTATTTTGTTCAGTAGTGGCTAGTAAAAGATCTCATTATTTTTCAGATTTTGTCCCCACTGAGATTAATTAACCCTCGAGCATCTCACTGGGTACCTACATAGTTCCCATTGAGTCATACCTACGAATTTGTCCACTTTCCAGGTCCTAATAAAATTACTTAGGTAAACAAATATAAAGGTTACATATTCGCTTGTGTTTCACTACATTTATAACCAATTTCAGTTTAGACATCAACATAGTGAGCGTATGTTTTTCTCTCTTCTCCCACACACTATAGATGAATACATCTATCTCGCTCTACGTTATTACGTGGGCCATGCACGCGCGTGTCGTTACTCCTCATTATGTCCGGGCTTACGTTCCCAGCGTTATGTATTGTCTGCCTGGAATGGCCCGCTTTAGTTGTTTTATTGATGTAGGAACCAATGTGAGATTTAAATATAGAAGTAGAAGTGTATAAAATTGTGGCACTGCGGCAGTGCCGACCTAAAGTGAAAACAGTCTGTATAACAAGTAAAAAGTATTCATCAAAAATTGTTTACAAGAGACTAAAAAAGTAGGTATGTATGTAGGTACATGATCAAATAGTAAAAACAATAGGTATATCATGCAATGCCAAAGTTTAAAAGTACTAGTAGTGAAGCTACTACTAGTAAGTACTAACAGTGACTTTTACAATTTTATTGGTGACGTTAGTGTCATTGCGAGTTTGAATTTTTTTCCTAACCCAAAATTTTCTACGATTAAAATTCTTTATAGAAACTACACCAAAGAAGTTAGGTATCGCTCAAAAAACCTAAATCCTGAATTTAGAAAGAAGAAGAGGAAATTACTTTGTCCATTTGCTAGGTATTCTAAACAAAATTGTTGAACAATCTTTATTAAAATATAGCTTAATAGAACCATCCTTCATGAAGACCCGTTTCATTCCGTATGATCTGTAAATAAAGAATTTGAAAATGTTTGTCAATTACAGTACCTATAACTACCCAGCTTTTGATTCGGCACATCGCGCCGTCATTGGGAAGAGGAATACACAGGTTCCTAAACGTATTCTCTAATTGCACATTGAACCGGGTTTTAATGTCAGTAGGTACATGAAGCTCACGTAGTGTGTCAGAACAGAAGCCGATAGCAGTCAGTTTTTTCTGCCTACGTACCTACGTATGAGAATGTATGTGTTGCTGAAGAAAATAAAATTATAACTTCATTTTTAATTATCTTTAAAAGATATTAAGCTGTAGACACTCGCTGTGCGATAGAAAAATACTAAACAAACCCAAAGTACGCCGATTTAGACAACTTCTTCACAACACACTCTTCTTTCTGAAGCGCGAGATCAAAAGTCTTGATCTATAAGTATCATATCATAATCTCAATCAATCAATTAGCCTATGGTAGTCCACTATTGGACATATACCTCCCCCAATGTGCGTCATCGCTCTCAATCCTCCACCTTCCTCATTCAGTCCATTACAGCCACCGTTTAGGCTGCAGCTAGGAAGTGTTCCACTTTTCGTTTACCTTCTCGAGATATCTACCCTTTTTTCATTGGAAAACTCCCCATGGATACTCCCCAAGATCGATTGTTCCAACGGCCATCGGTCCTTGATCTATCATGAAACGATTACTAAACTAACTGTACACAAGCTCGTATTCTAATGATAATGCTTGCATATAATACGGCTAACGGAAATAGGCTTCTTCTTAACTATAATTAAACTGTATTGTCTACTCCTTTGTTTATTCGAATCTCACACAAAAACTTCTAGATCGATATTAATGATTTTTATATTCAATAGATTATGATTAGACTTAGAATTAATATAAAGCAAAGACTTAGGCGTAGGAGTACTATGTAGGCACATTGGAATAGTTCTTCTTCAATTCTTCACTTTAAAAATGACAGTTACTTTTTAATTACCAACATAGGCAAATTAAATAGAATTGTTTATTCGCTTTTTCTGCTGAATAACTTTTTTTATTTACGATACGTCAATTGACTGCACCTCGTCTGATGGTAAGCTATGGTGGCGCTCAGCTTAACGGCCTCATCAGATGCTTTTTCACGCCCCGCTCTAAAGACCCGGGACGGAGGAAGAAGGTAAACATGTGAGCTAGTAAATAAATCCAAGACTTGATGGTCTAACTTCTCGACTACCTACAAAGCTGACACTTATATATGATTTTATGATAAAAATCTACACGCAAACGCCGTGCAGTTTATATATTTACATGAAAGTAAGCCCGAAGAGCGAAACCTATGCTCAGGCCCTCTCCGTGAGTAGTGGCGCTGCAGTGAAACCAATTACTACACCACGATGGCAACTCAAAAATGCCGTCGATTCCACAGAAGAATACAAACCATTGAATAATTTTTCCCAATACTTGTCTAAGCTCCGCAGCCGAGTATACCTAGTATCCATGTTCACATATAATTCAGGTGAAAGCAATCAGGCGGCAGAAGGGGTGAGTGCAGGGTGCAGTGGGGGGAGGGAGAGTTGATTGATGATGTTTATGCTCGCTCTTACCACTTGCGTTATGTGGCTAAGTGCAAAATATAACCGCAGTATATAGAAGGTGTAAATGAAATGGAAGTTTTTTGATCGTTTCTTTGAATACTACATTAGCACTCGATTCTTCCGAAAATTCATATCTAAAGTTGAAATTTGAAAATTTCAAACTGCCTAAATTCATAGGCAGTTTGAAATGATTTTTATATCCAGATATTAAGATATGGAATTTATAAATCATTTTATTATTTTTTATAATATGGCGTTCTTTTTTCCACATAGTGGAGAAAGAGACTTTACCTCCAGTTTCTTTGTCTGAAAGGATAGCTGGTGAAAAAACTTGTTATGTTCTCAATTTTCAACGGATTAGATGGAGAAAAGTTCTTTATAATTATGCAGGCAAAATTTAAATAAGTATTTATTTACATGCTAAGTATGACAGTTGTAGATATCTTGTAAATCTTAAAATAATCTTTTCGATATAAATTATCCAAATATAATTAATAATTCTGTTCTTAGTAGATATTATGATTTATACAGAGTTGTAATAACCACTATTTTGTCGTTATGTAAGGTTATGGTTTCCACATAGTCGTCAGCACGAGTGTAATGCTTCAGATTTTGCATATGTCCATGGGACACGGTACGACCAAAACCGCACGGCCGTCTCGGGCCCGTCTTGCATATCCCTCACGCAATGAAAGAAACCTCAATTATTTTTGTTCTACTAACGATTTGCCCCTTATCTAGAGAAATAGACTAACTCATAGATATGTACGAACCCTTACTATACAAACATCTTCTAAATTATTCCCAATCCCTTCTGCTCTGAACACTATTTCCGTCCGTCACTTTCATAAATATTGATATCGTAAGATGGATGGGGGGCACGCGCGTCACCAATTGATTTAAAAATTAAATACACGATACCCATGATTGATGACCGGTAACGGGTTAGGGTAAACCTTGCTAAATGGTTTTTTTTGCTCAGTTTACCCTGTGCTTCAATGGGCACGATCATTACGACTGTTGTTTGCGAACGGGTTTTGATTTGAGAATAATTGAAGTTGAATTCACATTCAGTTTTTCACGACTGTTTAAAAAAGGGAGCGTTATGTTCATTTCTTTTTTTTTATAATATCACGCCTATATCCCCGAAGGGGTAAGCAGAGGTGCTAGCACCCACATTTCGCCAGTTTTATGTTTAGGTCCCAATGTAATAGGTGGCGAGCCTATTGCCATAAACCGGGCACTTATAAACCTGCGATAAATACACACATAACTTCGAAAAGCATCGAGTCATTGGTGTGTGCCATGGTAAAACCTGGGATCGAACCCGAGACCTCGTCTCAGCAGTCCATTACCCATACCACTAGGCTACCGCGGTGTTATGTTCATAGATATTTATATTCCTGAATAAGATCGTAACAATTTTAAAGGAGATGGAAATCCGTGGGCCCAAAATGTAATAAGTTGAAATATGATCTAAAAAATTAGTAATATTTTTGTGTCTTAGAATATGAGAAATCACCTCAATTCTCTGTCTGGAAGCGGAGAAATATGAGAAAATAGTTTTCGTGAGATAATCGATTAAATAATCGATTACACATTTGCAGTAAATAATTAACTCAAAGTAATTAAATGCTCTATATATACTTACATGCAATATAGTGCATATAGTTACAGTCATATTATTAAACCAAATATCAATTAATTACTGAAAAACCAATATTAATGATTATCGATTTAATATCGATTGAAATCTCTCTTATATTTTTAGTCTGTTACTGTCAGTAACTGGCTGTTACTGACAGGTAAAAAGAAAAATAATAGCATTGACAATTGACACTAGACAGTTACCGTTTTGTTTGCTCATAGTGTTGTTGCAATAGCGATAGTTTAGCTATCGATAGTTGACCTTGAAAAATAGTCGATAGCGCGAATAAGCCTATCGAAAATATCGAAATGCTGCAATAGTATCGTAAAATGTTAGACTATCGATAGGGCAAAACTATCGATAGTATCACGCTTTCTTTCGGTAGTATTGATACTATCGATACTATCGTTTGTGTCTGTAATGATACTATCGATAGTATCGATACTATTGATCTAAAGCAAAAGTATTACTTATTATTAACAATCGATACTATCGATAGTATCGATAGTATCGTCCAGGGTCGATATTTTCGACAGGACAATCGATAGCAATCAAAAATAAAAATCTAAAGCAAAAGTATTACTTATTATTAACAATCGATACTATCGATAGTATCGATAGTATCGTCCAGGGTCGATATTTTCGACAGGACAATCGATAGCAATCAAAAATAAAAATCTAAAGCAAAAGTATTACTTATTATTAACAATCGATACTATCGATAGTATCGATAGTATCGTCCAGGGTCGATATTTTCGACAGGACAATCGATAGCAATCAAAAATAAAAATCTAAAGCAAAAGTATTACTTATTATTAACAATCGATACTATCGATAGTATCGATAGTATCGTCCAGGGTCGATATTTTCGATAGGACAATCGATAGTATGACTGATTCTCAAGGTCACGTTAGTATCACGATACTATCGAATTATCGATAGACTATCGCTATCGCAACAACACTATTTGCTCACTCGTTTCGTGTTTTCCAATACGTTTTGATTTCTTTCCCGATTATTTGTGATTTTTACGACCACTGCTTTGTATTTTACGGATTCTGACCCTGCCTACCGTGTGCTACGTTGGACACCGAAGATCGCTCACACGGATTTTACCGCCGGCTTGTGGATTGGATATTATTGAAACTATGGATCGCTGTGTGAATTGTGGGATATCCACTGGTCATTGCAATACACTGGTTCGACCACCCTTACACGATGAAACAATTCTGTCAGTGATTCAGCAATGGCTTGCACCTCAGTCTGTGAGTAAATATAACCTCATCTACTGCTACTACCTGGGAGGCTACCATCTACCATCACCAGCTACCATCCTGGGAGGTGTAAAATACATATAATTAGAAGGCCTATGGAGATTGTTTACAGTTATGGCAAAGAATTATTTTTTTATCAATCAATGTTTTATTACCCTAATATGTTTTCTTGTATTTATTTTTTGTTTTGTTTTTGGTGTACAATAAAGAGTAATCTATCTATCTATCTATTTAATTTTTAATGTAGCTGAAGATTAATAAAACTTATTTTATTAATATTTTAGTCGACGGCTCTCGTAGAAGAAGGGAGGCTATAGTAATTCATTACTGGTACTGCAATTGTATTGTAGGGAAACGACCTATAGGCTGCTGCGCTCATATTCTAGACGACATTTTAATTATAACAGAAGGCGAATAAAACACTATATTAAAAATGACGTTTTATTTTATTTTAGACATCCTTTCCCTATCTCTACACCTGTTACATACCTATAGCTTGAAGTTCATATGATTTTTCAAACATTTTCTAGTAAATATAATAACTATAAGTGCAAAAGAACACATTTTGCACTTCAGGAATCAGCTGTAGTTAAAGATTGTAACATAACGTCACTTTTACATAATCTCTTATATCTCTGTTCTCAGACTGAAAAAATCCGCAGAATATTCAGTAAAAGGTTGATAATATATATAAGCTATTAATTGACACCACTTTTATCTTCTTACACCCTGGGCCCAAGATTGTATGAAATCATTTCAGTCTCCTTTTACTGTATGATTCAAATATTACTTATCACTTATCAGGCTTACAAAATTTATCAATATGAGCGTGATTATGTCCCGATGAATTTATATCTACTAATGAATATATTAACAGTCTAGCTGTTTAACTAGTTGCATAATAGCTTCATTAGCATGCTAATTAATTTATGTGCACGTATGTACAGTTTAGCAATATAGTGATATACCTATGCTATTCAAATAATATCAGACCGTTGTAAATCTTTAAGAACTTTATGACATAAATTAAGTGAAGTAGGTAGCTATGTCACGTTGACGCCGACTATACTTAAGAGTATCAACCTCTTCTTTTTTTTTCTTCTTTTTTCTCTTCTTTTTCTTTTTTTTTCTTTTTCTTCTTTTTTTTTCTACTTATCGGCACGGATTTTGGACCTAAGTCGCACGTAGATTGTTTTGTATTTATTTTGTAACTAGTAGATTTGATGAGCTCTAATCTACCCTTGCACCCCGTACTATCCTCAAAAGACCCAAAGTTGCGTACTGTGCGTATAGTATATTTTGAGCATTACACACATTTAATTTCCATATACTTTCAGGTAACAAATTAGGTACCTAACCTACTCACCGCTATGCATATATTTTGACAACAATTGTTAATTTAAATCATAACACACAATAACACAACAAAGTACAATCGCACACAAAAGTGTTATATCTAAACATAATGAATGAGCCCACAGATAGAAGCACTTGCGTCTTACAGCTCAAAAAGCGTCAAATTCATAATCTTGTTAGCACTCAAATTTGCATTAATTAAGGCGTTGAGGCCTCACAGTTGTGTCTAAAGTCCTGGGGAGAGACGAGAGGTAGGACGGGAGTATAAGGAGGGTGGGGAGTGTTAGATAATATTCAAATGGTAAATGTAACGACGCGCCCAGCGCTCGAGCCTTGCCGCCCGCAAGCAATATACTCAGTACTTTCGACGAGACAAGTGTTTCTGTATGTATTTTGTAATAATGTAACAGTCTGATAAATAATAAACACCTCAACAAAGTCTAGGGAACAAGATGACCCCAATTTTTTTTTTCGTATAAATCTTGTTTTGCAAATAACTGGCAGCAAATAAATAAAAATAGAATAAAGTAGATTATAGAGTTGTTCGAAATTTAAAAATAAATTTAAATAAGTAATGATTTTCGAATATGGAGGGAAAACTTTTAAGTGTTTGATTGTGCAGTTTCTAAAATAAAAATTATTTTCTTTGATTGTAAATAACGTTTATTATCAATAATACGTCTTTTACGTATGGTTTGTGCATTTTTGTGACTGTAGTCATCATGTCACGTCGTCATTTAAGTCGCGAAGAGATGTTAAGAGCTGTTGGTATGCTGCAAGCTGGACGAACTCAACGCGACGTAGCGGATGCTGTCAACACCCAACCAAGCGTAATTTGCAGATTATGGGCACGCTACAGGTCTACAGGGGATGTTGCCGAACGTCACAGGGGACGAAATAGGGTTACTACCCCGCGACAAGATCGTTTCTTGCAAAATTCCGCAAGGCGGCAACCCACGATTACTGCTCGTCAGTTGGTCGCAAGCCTCCAGTCTCAGCATCAAGTGGCTATTAGCGATCAAACTGTCAGGAGAAGACTACACGAAGCCAATCTTCATGCTCGCAGACCGCTTAGGGTTCCAGCTCTTCGACGTGGAAATCGAGGTCGTCGCTTATTATGGGCTAACGCACAATTACAGTGGACCGACCATCAATGGGCACGGGTTCTATTTTCCGACGAATCTCGCTTCGATTTTCATCCTGATTCGAGAAGAGTGCGTATATGGCGAGTTCCTGGACGTGGGAGTCGTCTCCAGAATCCGCAAGAAGTTCATCCTTACCAAGGTGGAACAATCATGGTATGGGCTGGAATTCGCCTTGGTGGAAGGACCGACCTCGTTTGGATACGGGGCAATTTGAATGCAAACCAATATATTCAGGAGGTTATACACCCCATGGTAATCCCTCATCGACAGCAGTTCGGTCAAGATTTTATGTTCATGCAAGATAATGCACGGTCACACACCGCGAGGGTAGTGGTCAATGCGTTAAGCGAGCACAATATTACGACGTTGGAATGGCCTGCTCAGTCTGCCGACCTCAATCCCATAGAGCATGCCTGGGATTTGCTTGGGAGAAGAGCTTTCAGTGATTCTTTGGAAAATCTGAACACTGAAGAACAACTTTTTTTACACCTTCGCAGTGTATGGAGCCATATTCCACAGACGATGATTGACAATCTCATACTAAGTATGCCACGCCGTTGTCGAGCTGTTGCTAATGCTTTAGGAGGTCCTACAGATTATTAAAAACGTTTAAAGTACGGTTAATTACTGTATTTCTTACTACCTCGTTATTTTTGTGCCTAATCATAGAAGGTTGTAATACTCAATATTGGCACTATTCAATTCTTTCTTAAAATTTTTTTTTTTGATATGAGAATGTTTTTATTAAAATTAAAATTAAAAACGGTATATAAATACCCTTCTATTGATATAAAACACTCACTATTTCAAGAAAGGGTTTTTAAATAAAAACTAGAAATGTCCTTGTTCCCTAGACTTTGTTGATGTGTGTATAATGACTGAACTGTATTGTAGTGTATTTACACTCAAAAATGGTTTTTATTTAATATTAAGTAGAGTGAAAATCTAGTACTTACTTAATCAGTTTTTTATTATTTTTATTAGGTCATCATTCCCTGAACCTTTTTCCCAACTCAGTTGGGGTCGGCTTTCCAGTCTAACTGTGATGCGGCTGAACTTCGATATTTTTCCGTGAAGCGACTGCCATCTGACCTCCACAACCAATGGTCTAATGACCAATGGCGATATCGAAGTTCCAAGTTAGGCTGGTTGGACTTTTGAGGGCTCCAACTACCCGTAACGACTGCCATAGATGTTTGTATGGCAACCGGGACCGACGGCTTAACGTGCTCTCCGAGGCACTTACAAACCTGCGATAAATACACACATAACTTCGAAAAGCATCGAAAAGTCATTGGTGTGTGCCATGGTAACCTGGGATCGAACTCGAGACCTCGTCTCAGCAGTCCATTACCCATACCACTAGGCTACCGCGGCTTATTTTTATTAGGTATTCATCAAATATAATTACTATACCTATGCAAAAGGAACATTGGAAGCTCATGTATTCATTTCTAACCACCGCGGACCGCCCTAAAAATAACGGGTGTTATGAGTTTGTGTATGTTGTGTGTGTGTGTGTGTATGTACGTGCATGTGTGTCTACGGCATCGTAGCTCCCGAACGGATGAATCGACCTGGAATAGTTTGTTTTTTTGTTAAAAAAATATATCAAGTTCATATAATATGTATGTATTTTTATCCGCATTATAGAACTCATAACACAAGCTAGTTAAACTATGCTTACCATGGGTCTAGGTGGCGTTATGTAGTTTGTCCTATAATATTTACTATTATTTATTATATTTGTATAATCTTATAAATTTACTCATAAACTATATTTTCTCTCATACATAGGTACATTCAAAATTCTCACTTTTACCATACAAAGTATAGCCATAACTCAATACCATCAGAAAGGTCTTAATAAACATTAACGTCATCAGAAAAACTCGATCGCATAAATCTCACAAAATGAAATATAAAACGGAAACTTCTGTTCTCGCCAGTACATCTGCGAGAGCACCGAGGGTACGCTCGACAATTTCCTCGTCGGGTAATTCACTAGGATTTAATTTAAATTAGTTTTGGCTTGGCTTAATAGCTTCCCCCCGTGGGGTGGCCGGGACGTGGCGGGGCTCCAAACGATGTATTCTGATGCTGCCAAAGAACAGACAGACAAATTTTGACGTACTATTAAGATTTTGGGCTGAAAATGTACTAATTAGTTTATATTTTAAGTGGTTTAAGGTAGGACATGACTGTATCCTCGTCCTGATTGAACAGTCCGACTGTGGAAGTTCCTCTACATTACAGAATATCTCGGCTAATAATAAAGTTGTGTTGTGTTTCCGGCGGTAAGTAGGGTTAGTTAAGTAGGGCGGTAAGTAGGGTAGGCTAACTGGAGAGGTTTTGTGTAATTAGTAGGAGGACCAAGAGACTTTGTTATTTTCTGTGCTGACAGCACAGAAACTCTCTTAACTGTCGGTAGCTTAAACGAATATCACGCACTGATATAAAGCTATTTTAACATAATTCTATCCCGATTTACGTTAATAATTTAGACACTGTCCTAAAATAGAATCCAATAGAACGAATCTCGTGATTCTGTTCGTATGAACGCGTCCTAAAATAGTGTCCTAATAGAACGGAACGCGCGAATTCTGTTCTTATGAACGCGTCCTAAAATAGTGTCCTAATAGAACGAATCTCACGAATTATGTTCCTCTGAACGCGTCCTAAAATAGTGACCTAATAGAACATATGAAATGTCGAACATATGAATTTCGAATACGATGTAAGTTACGCGGATGTCAATTGGATGGACACAAATGGATTCGAAATTCTTGCTCGCATGATGTTCGCTAGTACCCTATATTAGGACTGAATTGACTTGGAAGTTCGCACGAATATCAATTAAGATAGGTAAGTATTCAAAATTAATATGTTTGATCGCGATTTCGTGCGAAACGCCATTCGCGTAGTCCTGTTCAATAATGACATCACCTTATACCTACTTCAAATTATGAGACCACCATCTTTAGTAAAAGCAACTCAAAGCAAACTTACATAACTGTCGGGATCCACAATGAATTAAATAATACCAAATAAATGTTCGAGAAATCAAAATTTCAATAGATACCATATTTAATTCATTTTCAGCTATCCAGAATACGTACACTGGCAGTTTCAGTTGGTAAATAGACAAGAGAGGGTCGTCCCACCTAATTATTTGTGTCGGATTTAAACCGCTACCAATTATATTTGCATTAATACTTATGACATTTTCTACAATATAACTAAGAACACCCTATGTTCATTCATTTTACTGTGATGCCGAATTCACCCGCTTCAGACAAGTTAAGTTCTAGGTTAGTTATGTCCTTTTTTTTTTCGTGCGAAAAATCCCCACCGATACCCCCTTCTCCGCCGAGGGCGGTTGGAGAGGTTATGTCGGACTCGAACCGACCAAAACGCAAGCCATCTTTGGGTCTTTAGTTGCCGGAGGTGAGATAGTAGTCAACATATCCCTCGCACCCCGGCAGACCCGGGGCCGTCTCTTTCAAGATGACCCCCGTCGGGTGTAGGGACCACGGTGTCCCCGTCCAGTCCCCGGGTATGGGGAGGCGCGCTTAGTGCCATCGCCGCGGCCTGCTTCTGGTAGGGTGACAGGCGGTTCCACCCGTCACCCTCAGGCCCGCGCTCATGGAGGACGGAGGTCATTCTGCGACCTCCGACGTCCGAGAGGTTAGTTATGTCCTAGGTTCTTGGCGGTTGCTGACGACAGGTTAGTCTTTAACCCTGTCATAGGTACCTACTCTCGGCAAACTAACTGCAAATAGGTCTAATTATAACGACAATAAATAAATAAATATTTTAGGACAATCTACACAACGTCACCTAGACACGTGGTAAGCGTAGCTTAATTAGCTTGTGTTACGGGTTCTAGAACGCGGCTAAACATACTTAGATATTTTTTTGTTATAAATACATACATATTAGGTATACATAGAAACACCCAGACCAATGAATATATTCATATTCAAGCACACAAACATTTGCACTGAGCGGGAATCGAACCCGCGCCTCCTGCGTGGCAGTCGCGTTCACTATCGCTACGACACAGAGATCGTTTGCTTGCCACTAAAGTACTATAAAAAGTACTAAGAATTTATTCAATAAAAGCCGCGGTAGCCTAGTGGTATGGGTGATGGACTGCTGAGACAAAGTCTCGGGTTCGATCCCAGGTTACCATGGAACACACCAATGACTTTTCGATGCTTTTCGAAGTTATGTGTGTATTTATCGCAGGCTTATAAGTGCCCGGTTAATGGCAATAGGCTCACCACCTATTACATTGGAACCTAAACATAAACTGGCTAAATGTAGGCGCCTCTGCCTTCCCCTTCGGGGATAAAGGCGTGAGTTTATGTTATGTTAGGAATCCATATCTAACAATCACCGATTATTTATATTCTAAGTAACCCTGTAGCAACTATCGGTCGGTACGATCGACCGGGGCGAGCAGACCCGACAGATGCGGTAGTTTTCGTTATAGCACGTTTGGGAGACGCTCTCGCGAGACATGCCGCTGAAGTCTGCTGTTATCACCGCACTGTGATTAGATCTAACAACGATATTGATATTTAATGATGTTGCGTGAATTTTTATGGTTTTCGATTATATAAGATTTACAGTCGTTTTAATTCAACTTGCAGATTTTTATGTATTTTGTAATTCTTTCTTTAGTTTTCCTTATAATTTTGTATTTTTTTATTGTTGTTGGTCAAATTTTGGAGTCTAAAAATCTTAAAAACCACTAATACAATAAAAATCTTCGTGTTTTAGATAGTTTGCAAGTAGTAGATTGACGTCATAATGTCTACAATTTCTACAGGATTCTTACTTATTTATTATTATAAGTTTTATAAATGAGACAGTTTTCTTCGATAATTGAATAGTTTTGTTCGTCAATTTTGTTATGAGAGAATGTTGTTGAACAGATCTGAATGAAATTTAACACCAAGATAGGTTATTATAGTCTAAAATACAGTATTTATGCTAGAAATAGATTCAGATCCCTATGCTACGCGAGTGGAGCTACATTCAAAATCTTTATGACTTTGGAATAATTAAGTTTAAGTTTTGCTTAACCAACCAACCAACCAAAATAGAAGATAGATAATAAATTTAACGTGAACGAAGTCGCAGGTCGTTACTGGTATTAGGAAAAAAATATGAGTTTATTTAGGAAATGAAGTCACAATCGCTCAATACATTTTACGGGCCATCCATCACGGTTTATTGTCACATCATTGCGCCGTGGTTCATCGGTCGTAACCCTAAATGGCTCAAAGCTTCACGTTATAAAACATTCATTATACATAGATGATATTTTATTATTCATTTTTGTGAAAATGAATGGTTCAATTTATTACCTTATAATGTTTTGTTTTTAGTTGTAAGTGTCTACAAGAGAAATTGGTTACTCAGTGACAACCATTTTATACATATAGATAGATATATTACTATAGATATCACAGAAAAATAAAGTTTTTTTAAACTGAATTTTAATGATAATAATATGTCCTGGAATCCAGCTTGTCATAAATAGTCGTTGCTGTGGATATAACGCAGTTCCGAATTTAGTAAGGCATATTTATACAACAACGTCATCAGTCAACAACAACATACAACAACGTCATAGTATTCACTACCACTACTACTAAGTAGTGGAAACTATATATAATAGACTATAACCCTAAATAACGTTTGGTTTATGTAGCATTAAAATACCGATATGCTATCACCACGTAGCTGATTCGACCACTTACAGTAACTGATGGCAACCTTTTCGACAAAAAATATAAACGTCTTAATACAACAAACCGCTTTATGCAAAAAGATAATTTAAAACAAGAAATTATTTTTATATTTTATCTTTCAACTCCATTTAACAAGTTAAAGGATTAAAAAATACACAAAGTCGAGACAATTTATTATCGAAGTATAGAGCAACTTTAATTCGATATTTCGATAACTGAATGACCGAATGAATTGAATGACAGGTGTCGGGTTTAACAGCTTTTATTACATTAAATAAAGTTACAGATAATATTCGGCAACCGCTAAAAGAGCCATAAACAATGGATGAACTGTCAAAACGACACCATGACACATGTTTCAATTATTCTTATCTGTTATCTTTTTCGTTTGTAATTCCCGTCTCTTAAAATATGCTATACAGGGCGGATTAAGTTATTTGATTTCTTTTATTTCACTGGAAAATTGATATGTGTAAGATGCAATATAGAATAATAACCTAATAGAAGACATAGGCACCGTTTTGCTTCTCTTACACCGTAATCAAAACGGACACAATTTAAATAAGTATTGTAGTGTAGTAATTTATTTATTGAAAGTGTAATCTAATTTCGCTTTCTTTTTATATATACCACTGAACGTGTTTACAATGGTGACCCTCTTTCATGAGACTTTGCCTTCAGCTTGACATCAGCAAATTGACGTGCCATTAATAAAAAAAAGAAAAAAAAGAGTCAAATTCTTTCTTAAAAGCAATTCCCGCATATTTCATTTTAATGAACATTCTCCTATATGCTAGAAAGGAAATTAGTCGTTTAAAAGTGTACAATTACAAAATTCATCCTGTATATTAACAGTAATTCATCGCTAGCAATACACGTACAAAATTCCAAAACTGTGGTTCAAAGCCTTCAACGTATTGTAAACAAATGGGGTCGTTGCACGAAATTTCAATAAAAGATTATCTCCATTTAAAAGATTATCTGTTCACATTCAGCCGCAATCGACACCGAGTACTGTTGTAATTGTGACATCTGCCAAAATAGTCGAAGCTCCCTATTGGGGTTCGCCCAACCCGCGCGGCGAGTCAAGGGTTATAGTGACATTTGTTATTGTCCTCTCTGAATTAAAAATGTTCAATTATTTATATGTAATGAAGAGAATTAAATGTGTTATCTTTAGTTTCATTTTTAAGAGACACCGCTTGAGCGGGTTTATTTTTATTTCACTGTTTGACCATTATAATATGAACAACATAAATCACTGATGGTGTTAGATGGTTATCTAAACGCTACGAAATATTTTAAGCTATTGGTCGTTTAGGAACTCTGGGAACTAATACCAGGGATAAAAAATCAGTTACAGACTATTCGACTCTAGGCGGTTGTTGAGCGTATAGGCAAGGCCTGGCGTCTATATCTAAGTTAATTAGCTATAAGTTACGTTCCGTTAAACTACATTAATTTTTTTACCAACTACAAATCGCTCCTCGGTGGGTCTTGAATCAATATTTAGGCCCTTTAAACTATGGGTATAGTCAATTTAAAAGGTTCAAATATTACATTTACTCAAGACTCGTATTTCTGTAGTATTGATTTTTAAATTAACAACCCGCTCGTGTAAAACAACCAAAGCCTGTCCTAGTAAGTAAATCTCATATTCCATCTAAACTCAGTTCAAGACTTTGTATAAAATCCTTTTAACCCTTTATACGAGTCCATATATAGTAGTTATGGGTAAAATTTATATTCAAAGCATGACTTGTCGGCCTTACAAGCGCAGCGAGCGGAGTAGCAAACGTAAAAAATAATATATTGCCGGGAAAAGTGGGAAGAGCGGGAAAATCATGAGTTATGGCGGCGCGGTCGATTCGCGACCCGTCCGCCTGATGTCATTAGAGCCCGTAAATTTTATCTTCACACAAAAACAATGCATTGAAGCCGAGTCTTTTCAAAATATCATGGTAGGTACGAGTTCATTTTTGTAAAAAAATGGTGTTTAACTAAAATATTAGCAGAATATTTGAGTATCGAATGATAGGAAACTTTATAAATGCATTTCGGATTTGGTTACAGTTAAGGTACTTGAAATAGTAACAAGAAAAAGTTGGCTATATGCTCAAGGGGTATGGATTACGACCACCATCTTGGGGACTCAACCCAAACTCATTTGTCAGTGGTGCCCTCTGACGGTCAACGAATAGGGCTCTGGCTACCCGCCAACCTGCATTGGACCAGCGTGGCAGGGACACAGTCCAAACTCGCCCGATGGATCCTATAGCTGAAATGATGAATAATTATGACGATTAGCTTAAATCAATCCGTGGCGTGGGTTCGATTCCCGCTCAATACATATATGTTTGTGCATGAATATGATTATTTGGATTGGTCCGGGTGTTTCTATGTATAATATGTATTTACAATAAAACCTATCTAAGTACGTTTATTCGCATTCTAGAACCACAAGCTAATTAAACTATCCTTACCATGGGTCTAGGTGACGTTGTGTAAACGGTCCTAGAATTAAAAAAAAACTTGGATTCATCATGAAGTGGACTGCAATAATTAGGCCAAATGATTATTTGTAACGTCACAAATCCTTTGGCCATTTATAAAATAACAACATATAACTTGAATATGACTTCATATATCATCGTCATCATTAGGTACGTCAATCCCGGTCGCATACGAGTCACCTTACTTCGAAGTCCGCCGTTGTCTTCTGCACTGAGAGCACAGAGACTCTCTCACCTTCACGCACCTTCTCCCCTGACCCCTTCCCTTTCCCCCCTCTTCTTCATATGGTCGGCAACACGAATGTGACGCCCCTGTTGTTGCAAACGTCTATTTACCACGGTAACCACTTTCCATCAGGTGGGCCGCGTGCTTATCTGCCACCTAAGTTGTATAAAAAAATGGAGTTCCTTACTAGCTCACGACTTTACTTCTTCGTACAGTCCAAGGTGAGGTGTGAAAAGGTATCTGATGAGGCCGTCAAGCTGAGCGCCACCACTGTAACATTGTACCTACGTGTTTGTAATTTTCCCCACTAGGCGAGGTGAAACTAAATTAACGTATGGCTCTAAAAAAAAACATTATCTATGCGAATGTTCATTAAGCATTCTATAAAAATAAATAGATACATTTGTGCTCACATGTAATAAAAATATACAACGTGGGCCATATAATATCGGGGTGCCCACAGGCGATGAAAAATAAATAAAATAGCGTTGCGGGAGGGAAAATGAAAAGCCACTTAGTAACGCCCCCTGGCGGATTTACTAACAAAACTAACAGCATCGAGGCGTATGCCGTTTTGAAACAAACAGGGGTTCTTCCAGTGTAGGAGCTGGGCTTGTAATCTGGCTGCAGATTAAAAAGTCAACCCCTAGTTATTTTCGGAAGCGACTTTTTCTATAAATAGTTGTGATTTGGGGCGATTGTAGTTGTTATTTCTGATGCTTATGTTATTATTTTGCCTGTTAATATAAATTGAATTGTAATGTTGGATTCTTTGAGATAATAATGAGACAAGTACCATCTATAGCCTCCTTGTGATATACTAGTATCTGCTGAAAAGCAACCAAAAAGTAACATAACATAACGCAACAAAACATAACTTAACGCAACATCAGTGTAAATAACTACATAGTATACAAGAAAATCGCGTTCTCTGTCCGTATATCCCTGTCCTCCTGTCCCTTTGTATGATAATAATAATAATAATAACATGTCTTTATTGTACACCAAGAATAGAATAGCAACAAAGATAAATGTTTGCACATGGTAAATACAATTGGCGGCCTTATCGCTCTGCGGCAATCTCTTACAGGCAACCTTAGGATGGAGAGAAATAGCAGTGGAAATGCGTTTCTGGGCAGTTTGGTGCGCAACATCATTATTATCACAATATATGAAGAAAATAATAATAATACATAAGTCAAACAACATACAATAGCACAACAACACAATAATATGCAATGTATACATATACATACATAGACATACAATATTACAACATAACTACAATTACATACATTACAATTTTCATTTCTGTCAGAGAGATAAATAGTACTCCCTGACCAGCCTTTTGAACACAGGCAAGGACTGAGCACGCCTAATCGTCACTGGCAGAGCATTCCACAACCGAGCTGCTTGAACTGAAAAGGACTTGTCAGCAAAGTTGGTGCAATGACTTGGCATTTTCAATCTCAGATTCTCCGATGATCTCAAAACCCTAGAGTGCGTGTTGTGTAGGAATTCAAACCGTTGCTTAAGATAAGTAGGAGTTTGTGGATTAAATAAAATATTGTATAGCAAGGAAAGAATATGAGCATTCCGGCGAAATCGTATAGGTAACCACTTGAGCTTTTGTCGAAATTCAGAAATATGGTCATATTTGCGTAGGCCAAATATGAAACGTATAAATAGATTTTGGAGTCTCTCAAGTTTGTTAAGTTGGTCTTCAGTGAGATCTAGATAGCTGGCATCAGCATAGTCGAGGATCGGGAAGAGAAGAGTCTGTACAAGCTTAAACTACGCAACGGATTTTGATGCAGTTTCTTTATTAGATAGAGTTATTGAAGAGGAAGGTTTATATGTATGCAAACACCCATGTTAGAACCAACTGGTGTGAAGCAGATGTGAAAAAGGTTGCAAAAACGGGGTGACGCAGATGAAGGTACGGTCAATTCACATCAAAACTACCTTAACAAACCTCGGGCGACCTCCGTGCCGTGGCGGTGTGAACGCGGCTGCTATGCAGGAGGCGCGGGTTCAATTCCCGCTCAGTGCAAATATTTGTGTGCATGAATATGAATATCTGCATTGGTCTGGGTGTTTCTATGTATAATATGTATGTATTTAAAAAAAAAAGTATCTAAGTATATTTATCCGCATTCTAGAACCCATAACATAAGTAAGTTAAACTATGCTTCTCATGGGTCTAGGTGGCGTTGTGTAGGTTGTCCTACAATATTTATTTATTTTATTTATTTATTTATAACATATTCAAACTACGCCAGCAGATAGGTATTAGTAAAATAATTCAAATGAGTGAAAATTGAAAAGTGTGTAAAATCAGTATATTCAAACGAAAACATTTTCAATTGTGAATACAACCTTAGTTTTCCCATCCATTTAAACAACTACGTGTAACAACTTACTGTACACAAAAGTAGGCACTTTTGTATCAGGTAGGTTTATGGTTTCAATCATACAGGAGCCTTGAAAGTGAAGTGCAAATCAAAATAGACGCCCCAACCACTACCCGTACATAAAACTGTATCGAAATCACGTTTCGCTTACGTTGCTCTTGTTTACTGGTCTATACCGATGTACATCTGATGGATGGCGTTATGTATTATGTGCTCAACATGCTAATATATCTCCTACATACATACATACATACATACATACATACATACATGCATAGAAACATAGATACATTATTACATACGCTCAAAAGTGTTACCTTGACTTGTTCTACTAGTCTGTAATGTATTTTTTTTAGTGTACAGTGATCTCCAAAAGTTCCTGGACACCTTAAGTTCTGTAGTGGTTTGAGAGCTTGAGTCTAATTCAACTGAAAGTAACATAGATAGCGTTAGTAAAATAAATTAGATTGATGTCTTGTTTAATTATAAGAAAATACTTGCAAGTAGGTAGTATCCTAAACTTAATCACATTAATAAGTAGATATATTGTCCAGTAGCTTATAAAACTAGTAATTGTGTCATCACTTCATTAATTTTTTTATCTAACGACATTCCTATGACCTATCGAAAACAATAAACGATTTTTCAATCATTTTTAAACATTGTTTTTAATTACTCTACTCTTTACTTTACTAACTAATTTACTTACTAAAATTTTGAGGCATTAATAGGCTGACATTTTTAATTAAAAAATCCCATATAGATACTTATGTTTGTTGATTTTTATGTGTACTGAATGCTTGTATGTGTCCAAAATATGAAAAAAGGGACAATTTATTTCCTGGTTTTATCTCGCACAAGCGCGTCCACTATTTCGTTTAGTCGTCGACTATCAGAATCGTGTCCAATCTGTCTCCGTTTGATACAAACTGGATCCTTTTGCGTTCGCATACATGTGTAAGCAGAATGTTCTACTTAACATGTTTGTGTACCTACGACTTTTCTCGATATAGATGAGGTTTACCTTTATGTATTTTTTTTTTCTAAAATATAATATTAGTACCTGAAATTAATATTCCCTCTAATCCTTCCAGCTAAGCTCAATGGCTTGTGTTAGGAATTGATTCACGTCGGAAGTGTAATGGTCAGCATTCAAACCCGGGACCTCTAGATTGTCAGGTCGACTTACCGACCATCGTCGTATTGGTGACCAGTGGGTTCGATCCCTGTTCTATTCAAATATTTGTATGCATAAATAAGGCTATTTTCATTGATGTAGTCGTGCCTCGGTCCTGCAAGTTAAGCCGTCGGTCCTAGTTGTCATACAAACATCTGTGACAATCGTTACGGGTAGTTGGAGCCCAAAATATCCAACTACTAGTCTAATTGCTTATATCTATTGGTAGAGGGGGCCAGATGGCAGTTGTTTCACGGAAAATATATAAGTTCAGCCGCGACGCTGTTAGACAAGAAAAAGCGGAACCCGATCTCCATGGATGCGATAGTATTAATTGCCAAAGGATGAGGATGATGATGATACCAAAACGTCAAATAATCATCTAAAGGAATGTATAAAGAAATTCCACAACGGTATACCAGAGTTATAGTCGGCTTCACGAAACTGTATTTTTCTTTGGTATGTAATAATCTATCTTGTCTTGACAGCCAACAACAATAGAATTCCCATCATACTATACAATAAGTCACTACATTCGCGGCTTGCAAATGACTACAAAATATAATTGTTATTTTGTACCGATCATTGCACAAAGAACAATATCTCTATAATCCTTTGTCTAATTTACGAGCGTCTGATACCAACAATCGTATCAGTTGGATCAATCAGTAATTAAAACTGAACTGTACAATCGCAGACTAAAGTGCTAAGCCGGGTTTAGGCCGCGTGCAAACATAGACGGAGACGGCGGACACAGCAACGACGCGCGGGCACGTGACCGCCACGAGCTTCCCCATTACATACACATTAAGGAGATATTTGGACTATTACCGGACGCTTATCGTGTTATCTTCGGCATCGGCTCATCCCAGATTTTGGGGACTCTGGGAAACTTACACAACGCGTTTGAACAGTGTAGGGTTACTGTGTCAGTTTACAAAACCAATATTAGAGTTATATGCTACTGACGTCTTGAAATTCTTCAAGACCTGCTTCATAGATACAGTTTTTCTATTGGCAACATTATATTAGCTATTCTTTAGATAAAAAAATTGGTTGCCTGTAAAGTCGGTATACGGGCGAAAGTTTTACGTGACAACGACTTTGAGTGGTAAAAGTCTGTCTCTCTCGCTCTTAGGCGGGCTAACCATGCCCGAGTGGAAGGGACGCGTGCCTCTCACTCGCTCTCATTGTGAGCGCATAACGTGAGCGGAGCGTAACGCAGTTTCTTGAAGTGTCACCCGGCAAGCCAATTTATAAGACGTTGTCACGTCAAAATCTATAACATACCTAACAACGAATTAGTTCTAGACACATTTCACAATTCACTGCTAAAGATCGTTCCGAAATAGTCAGAGGAATTTTCTGAATCATAGACTTACACAATGCGTTTTGGTCTAATTCTAATTTAAAAAGGCATGGGAAGTAATAAAGTATTCATAATATTTTTACCTGGGATAAGAAAATTTTCGTGTAGTTAACAAAAAGTAAATCATCGTGAATTTTTATTAAGCAAATAACAGTAAAAAAACGCATGCCGTACAATAAAAACGACAGTCATAACACCACTTTAATAAGAAACATTGCTTCCGATCCCTGACACCATCAAATTATAACAGACTGAGGGGAGGTCTCACTTAAATATGAATCATTTCATTATAATGCCGTATTCAATCCGAGTAAACCTCACTTCATGTTGTTATTGCAACAAGGGGAGAGTACAAACATAAAAATGTATTATACGCGAACACTAAGCCCCGTGGAGACGATAACTGACACTTAATACCATAGAGCGTGACCGCATTACTCTGTGATCTATGGTCCGCGGAATCTGTGTGCCCAACTTTATCTATGAATCGGACCTGTCAAAAATTGGAGGGAATCGAAATCGCTTTTGTGCAACACTGTACTTTGACCATCGTTAATCAATTTTGTTCTTTACTGTCCCGAAGTTAAAGAGCAAAATGACTCTGTTAGTTGTTGATATCTGTGCATTTTTTTACATACAAACATAATATCTAGATGAATAGTTATAAGGCAGGAAGTTCAATGGATTGTTGTGCATTTGGCTGTTGGGTGAGGGGTGGCTGTCGTTTTATGGGAACAGCAAATTCGGCACGTGTCAAGCGATGGAATTAGCAGTAATACTTGCATTAATAAAGTGTGAAATTGCCACCAGCGGTCTGTGTTTGTTGTAATACTTTATTAGGTGCTTTTGAGATTCCCCTTAGAGTAAAAAGAAACTAGATTAGCTTGCTCTTTTATGGATATTAAACGTTAAGATACAAGCATTAACTTCAGTTTACCGTTAACCCTGTATAAGAAAATCATGATTCTTATTTTGGAAGCAGTTTTATATTTATGCTAGCACCCACATTTTGCCAGTTTATATTTAGGTCCCAATGTTATAGGTGGCGAGCCTATTGCCATTAACCGGGCACTTATAAACCTGCAATAAATACACACATAACTTCGAAAAGCATCGCAGTCATTGGTGTGTGCCATGGTAAACCTGGGATCGAACCCGAGACCTCGTCTCAGCAGTCCATTACCCATACCACTAGGCTACCGCGGTAAGTATATATGTATATAATAAATGTATGTATGTGTGTAAGTATGTATATGTATGTTTAGTGTCTTTTGTATACCTTCATTCATTAAAATTATCAGTTCCATGTACAAGGCTTTACTTCTCTTTGCATTTCATTTCCACTGTGCACTCACGGATTTGCTGGAAGAAAACGAATTTGAGTTAAGCTCGCCTTTTGTACATAACATCTTATCACTATTCTATGAATGTAATTTATGTGTGCAATAAAGAATTAAATAAATAAAATTAAAATAAATAAAGCGTAACATGTAACACCCTAAATAATCTAAAATGTTTTTGGAACAAAGTTACTCAAGTCGGCTTACGGGTAGTATCTATTTAGTAGAAATCGTCACGTCAGAAAAATATCAAAGAAACTTCCAAAAAAATTAAGTGAAAGTAAAGTTTGAACCCACATCTTATTATTGCGGGTCGGCCTGTTTGCCGTTACACCATGAATATTGTGAACAACATATATATGTACAATAATTGTTCTTATTTAGGTCGTAAATCTCCTTCGGTCCCTTTAATTGTATGTCGGAGTTGGAAAAAAACGTAAGGTACTTAGGTATATGGTTAACGAAACCCGGGTAGTAACGCAATCATATGGTAAATATAATAATTTACCTTTTGATTTGCTTGACGTTTCGGTCAGGTTGCACTAAATGTGGTCACAAGCTGACTTCTCACAATTGTTATTATATTTACCATATGATCGTGTTAATAACTGGGTTTCGGTAATCATATATCATGTAACACAGAAGTTTAAAACTAAGGAACTCAGTTCCTGACGGTGGCCCCTGATTGCATATTATTTTTATTTTTTTAATTAACCTTGTACCTCTAAGAATCTTCCTCGGCACCATCATTCTCTGAGTCTATTCCCAACTCAGTTGGGGTCAGCTTTCTAGTATAACTAAGATGCGGTTGGACTTCGATATTTTCCGAAGCGAGTGTCATCGATCGGACCTCCAAATTTGCGATATCGAAGTTCTGTAGTAAGGCTAGTCGGACTTTTGAAGGCTCCAACTACCCGTAACGACGGCCATAGATGTTCGTAAGGCAACTGGGACAAACGGCTTAACGTGCTCTTCTAGGCACGACCAGACCAGTGCAAGTAAACCCGCCGCTCGAGTAAAATTTTTCCTCATATTTTTTTAACCAAAATAAAATCTAATTAGTTGCTGCTAGTTAACATCTCACACAAAAAAATACCACTTGACGTCAATATAGAGTAACTAATAAGTGAACGAATAGCACCTCTTTTGGAAACATTTAATTAGAGACTACCTTAATGGTCGATAACTGAGAACAAAAAAGGATAAAAATTCAGTGGCATTCAATAAAATATCATTAGTTCTATATTTCAGTAGTGGAAATTCCAAGTCGATTCGTCAAACTGAGCCCATCAAATCGAATCGTAAAGTGAGGTGACTGCACCTATTTCAGATTCCACTTAATTGAGGATTTTTTTAATTGCATCAGATGCCGTGGCGTGACGGCAGTTACCTGCCTATATCGGACACAGAACGTATTTAATTCCGGCGTGGTTTTACGGTCATAGCGTTTTATTGATTGCTCCAGCCAGTGAGCCGCGACGCACCGGACTGGATAAACAAGGGCTAAAAAAAACAATAAAAATAAAGATGGCGGAGAAGCACCGCCCCCTGCTGCGACGTTGGCTACTGTTTTTGAAATGTCATTCTCAATTGTATCGACCAGCTGGGATGTATTGATTATCGATATCGATGTTTTGTATCGAGATACCAGATTTCCCGATAAAAAACATCAATTTCTAAGGAAATTGTATTTTCAACCAAAAAGTCTAATATAAAATCCGAGATTATTTAGACAATAACCTAGCTTGGAAATAAATTCACTCAACTTATTACTCAAGCAAATTGTTGTAGGTATATTATTGACTAAATAAATATAGATAAAAAGCTCGGTGAATTTCTTACTGGTGTCTTCTTAGGCCGGAGTCGAAATGGATTGATGAATTTCGATCCGGTAGTCCATTGCTAAGTAATAAGTAGTATAGGTATATTGAATTTTGACATCTTGTAACTGCAATTTAATAAATGATTATTGAATTATGAATTAAAATTTTGGAATTTTTGACATATAAAAGTCTGACCACTTTCCTGCTAAAGTCAACAGTTATGTATCTCTGTTTTCTTACATAATCATAGTGTACCTTTCTGTAGTGTACTTGCTAGGACCCTGTCATAATCTTTGAACTTCTAGGTCTATTGAATAACTACAATACTAAAGCCCATTCCATTTATGTAAGTAAGTATATATTTGTGTGCTATTCGAAATCTGTCTTAATCCAAGCCATTACTGATATATGCCTTCTGATTCCGTTCCCACTGCTTGGACTTCTGATCCCATACCCGTTGCTGCATAAAAATCTTACGTAGACTTCAAGAAACAAATAAAAAAAAGAATTAGTCGAATTGGTTCAGCCGTCTTCGAGTTATGCGCTTACCAACATATTTCGCGATTAATTTTTTTCATTTTTTTTATTTAGTTGCAAACAAATGCTATGATATAAATGTAGACCTAATAACCCTTCCATAGCACACGCTGCTTACTCTTAAGTGGCAATAAAACCTATATAAATATGTAATAAATAAATCTATCTACGGCATCGATAAACATTTACAGTTTAATCGACTATCGATACGTTATTTCCACAACCAAATGAAGCATCAAATCGATCCTATTTTTTTCACTCAATCGTCATTCAATTCCTACTTTGGTGATATCGACTTATTCAATTTCGAGAGCTATTCTCATTTGTCGTGGTTCGAACATTTCCGTCGATTTTTTTCTGATATCGTTGTCGATAGAAGCATCGACCGATTGGTCATGCGCATTCCTACGTTGTATAAAGACTTGCTTATAGAATTTTCTTTGGATGCATGCGTCAGGTGTATCTCGAACTCACGATGAGGTGCTGAGTTATTGAATTTTGGTTGTTTGATTTCGTTTAATATACCAAAATTGGACTAGCGGTAGCCTAGTGGTATGGGTAATGGACTGCTGAGACGAGGTCTCGGGTTTGATCCCAGGTTTTACCATGGCACACACCAATGATCGATGCGTTTCGAAGTTATGAGTGTATTTATCGCAGGTTTATAAGAATATTATTACATACATAACAAACCATAATATAAACTCACGCCTATATCCCCGAAGGGTTAGGCAGAGGTGCTAGCACCCACATTTCGCCAGTTTATATTTAGGCCCCAATGTAATAGGTAATGAGCCTATAGCCATTAACGGGCGGGCACTTATAAACCTGCGATAAATACACACATAACTTCGAAAAGCATCGCAGCCACTGGTGTGTGCCATGGTAAACCTGGGATCGAATCCGAGACCTCATCTCAGCAGTACATTACCCATACCACTAGGCTACCGCGGCCATACTTTTAATATGTTTTGTTTAAAAATTCAGTAATAAAATTTTTTCTACTTAGTAACGCATTTTGAAGACTAAAAACCTTTATCGAACCATTACTTAGTCAGTTAACTAGTATACTTTATTTGTTTAAACATATATTTTTATAAAAATTTGCCACAAGAGTGTTTACCTTTTTTAACCACTTACAACAAATGGAGTATAGATCTAAATAGACTGGATGTAGGTTTCATTCAAACTATCTTAGCAAGATCACAATCTAAGGAGGTTATGAAGCAGTATGTTTTACGAATGTGGTATTTTGATAATCTGATATACAGCGACTAAAGGGTTGGTAGTTCAGCGGTGAATTCACTCATCTAATATGCTTAAATACTCTGGAGCATTTCTTCTGTATATAATACGACGACCTCCGTGGCGTGGCGGTAGTGAACGCGACTGCTACACAGGAGGCGCGGGTTCGATTCCCGGTCAGTGCAAATATTTGTGTGCTTGAATATGAATATTTGTATTGGTCTGGGTGTATCTATATATAATTATGTAAGTATGTATTTACAAAAAAAAATGTATCTATGTATGTTTATCCGCATTCTAGAACCCGTAACACAAGCTAGTTAAACTATGCTTAACATGGGTCTAGGTGACGTTGTGTAGATCCTAGAATATTTATTATTATTTTAATTGTTTTTTTAATCTTCACACATTAGCAAGATTACCGAAATTAAAGAAAACCGATAATCATTGATGTATAATTAAGGTAGTTACCATCTCTGTGAGGGGCATACCAATCCCGTGTATTTAGCACCATTCCTATCCACATTCGTGTTGAAAAGTATTAATTATGGCGCAAGTTCCCCGCCGCGACTGATCCTGCGCACCGCATGGGGCGACGAACGTCCTTGATTGTATGGACACCATCAAGATGGAATTAAATCACTCTAATACAGTTTTGGGAATGATTTATAGTATGCCTTTAATTATGTAGTTCACACCTGTTTATAAGTGGTTGAATTACAATGTCGTATTGAGCCGAAGGGAGACTGGGTTGAGTAAGATTGGAAGATGTGAAAAAGTCCTTTTTTAAATACAAGTTCAAAGCAGAGTCCAATTCAATTTTTTTGATTCAATGTAAAATAACATAGTTATTTCTGTATGTTGATTTAAACTTTTCAAGGCGTTTATTGGTAGTGCTTGTGCGGCTAAGCACGCATAGCAAGGAATCGGGTCAAAAAAAGCTAATTTATTCAGCTGCAACATTTACGGTTAGGAATTTATTTTTGGCATACGCATTTTTTCACAAAGTGCCTTGGCGGCACTAGACTCGCCTCCTATTACGTGGGACCTAAAATCGTAGTTGGTGAAATGTGACTGTTTAATACACCTCTGCCTGCGGCCCCGGCCTGAGAAGACTTCGCGGCTCCGGCAAGAAACTCAGCGGGCTTTTTTACTCAGTCTAGATACAGAAATTTGCTTGAGCAGCAAGTTGAGTGAACAGCTCATTTCCAAGCTTGTTTATTATCCAAATAATCCTGGATTTCATAATAAATACACCTCTGCCTACCCCTTCGTTGAGTTACCGACGTGATAACCATGTATTTATGTATACTAGGTGTGACCCGCGGCTCCTGGACTTCTTATCCCGTTCCCGCTGCTCCATGAGCATTTAGGGGTATGAAAAATAGATGTTGGCCGATTCTCAAACCTACTCAATATGCTGACCAAATTTCATGAGAATCGGTCAAGCCGTTTCGGAGGAGTATGGATTTTATATACAAGATATAAGAATGGTGTCCTGACTGTATTCGCTTTACCATAAGCCCCTTCGAATAATAATACAAATAAACAGTCTTAACTGTCTGGACTGAGCACTATAACTGCTCCAACTCAATTACCTTACCCGCTTTAGAGACATAATCATCTTGTCTAAACTTAATGAAATAGCGCAGACATATTGTTCTAACGTCTAGCACCTAGCTAACGACTGAGTGATAATACGAAAGATGATTAATATTGTTGTTAAAATAGCCATCAGACGCTCAAACCGCAAGCTGTAGTGTTAACATGATCTATTACAGATTGCTTTCCAATTAACGTTTTCGCGAGAAGTACTGGATAAGGCTGTAGACGGACAGACCGCATTTGTTTTTACACACTTAGTGCAAATTTAAACTTGGAATACAGTTAGTTCGATTGTAATAGAACTGCAAACCTACCTATGAAGTATGGGAGGTTAGCGGCGCGTGCTAACCTCTTTTGATCATGAGTACTTTTTTTAAATAAAAAAAAACACTAGGTACCTACTTATAACTTCAACAAGATAATATGTTTTGTTATTCACTCTATTTTCTTATCTTGAACCTTTTAACAAGTAACTTTTACTTTTTATTTGGGTTTTCTATAATGGAAGAGTGTATTTTTTATGTGTTTTTGAACTATTAATTATTTTCACATTGTTTCAAATGTTATTAAATTATGTCACTAAAAAAATATGTCACTTGATTCTCGGCAGAGTAGACATCAGACCACGTCATCTCTATTCATGCGATGTCGTACAAGGTGACTAGAGATTATGGTTGTTCATCATCAGACTGATATATACAACCCAGACCCAGCCTTTGATAATAACGGTGTCCGGAATTCAGCAATAAATTTACTCCCTAAATCATCATTCTCTGAGGCTATTCGCAACTCAGTTAGTTTCGGCCTTCTAGTCTAACTTAGGTTGAATCAGAGATTTGGACAAACAATCTTAAAAGGACACAAACAATGTATACGAATCTAATAAAAGCATGTTTAAAAGGTAGATTTTTTATGGGGCTGCCTGCCTTCACACTGGCATAGGCGTTAGATGAGCGCGCGACGCTCGCGTTAGTGCAGCTTACTCATTCAATTTTAGTCCAGCAGAGACTTCACTTCCACTTCTTCCTTCTTCCAGCGCTGCGTATACGTTAATCGAACGCCTACGCTGGATAAACGCTAGTGTGAAGCCAGTCATGTTGACAATGATTTCATTAAACATATTAGGTTGTTATCAACCAATCCCGTTCCACACAATGCGATGCCGCAAGCAATAACACTAATAAATTGAACACATCTTATATAATTTCACCAGATAATAAAATATAGATAAGAATACATCTGAGTACACCGCTCGAATTGCCATTTAGTTCAAGTAGGCTGACCACATATGAGTATATAATTACTTGTATGTTGGTTAAATCTACAGTCATAGTTGCCTTGCCTCCACTCATTTCATCTTATTCATCATCTGTTGCCTATTATAATGCACCTACTTTGTTATTCTCTACCCATACACATCTCTACATACTATATTTAAGATGGACTGGTAGAGAATACCTGATACATTACAAATATGCACATTTACAAAAATATACATATTTATGTACACGATAAAATAAAATATACACATTTATTTTACTTTTAAATAGTGATGGTAAGGTCCCTGAATCCGTTTGCTGATGTAGCCGTTCCATTTCTCAATCGATAGAGGAAAGTACTACAGCCTCGGCGCATGTATACGGGCTTGCAGATGAGGTGAGTTTGGCCCTAAAAGTCTAATTAAATTTCATTTTGACTACTTCTTGTTTTGTAACCCTTATTAAATACCTAAATAAGAGTCGTATTTGGCAACTCCTACACATTTTTGCATAAGTTTATTAGAGTTTTAAGTTTCTTTTCGCGAAACTTTGGTTTAAAATCTTGATGTGGCCTCATACACATGACACAGTAACGTGAATGAAATTAATTTTCATTCTTTCTTCAGTTGCCCAATGTCTATTCAGAGGTTTCGAGTGCGGCCAGCCTTTGACAAACAAGTTGCAATATGTAAAAGGGCAATGATTCAACTTAAGTCATTGGAACGGAAGCTGCTAGGCAGGCAATTAGGGCTTGATAATGTAATCATGTGTCTTCTCTTCATCTAATGTAAAATGAGACCTAAGACTATTAATTATATGGTCGACTTTTGATTTAAGTATTTCATGTAATTGGACTACTCTGTCGGAAATAGTTTCGATAAAGATTTTTGTAATTAATTAGTTATAATTTATGACGTTTACTATTCATTTATAAAAACCATTGTGTTTAATTAATTATGATATTAATAATATTTTTATCTAGTAATCACCGCTACTGGAATAGTTCAACTGCCAAACAAAATATCAGTCATTTTATATGCCACCGGTAGATGAACGTTCGAAAACAGAATTTCCTATATTACATTAGAGCCAGATTCTTTCTCCTGCTTTCTTTAGCTAGGGATATTTTACTTCTTCTGCTATTTTTCACGGGTATCTAGCTAAATCAGACGTTAGCTTTTTATTCAATTTCGATTTTATTAAAACTTAACTACGCTTTACTGAGCTGATATCAGATGTCCACTTTCATCATCTGAACATAAAAGAGTGTGAGAGATATATCTTGTATAATTTCACCTCCGGCAATCAAAGACCTATAGACGGCGTGCGGTTTAGTCGGTTCGAGTCCGACATAATCACCTCCATCGACTTTGGTGGGGACGGTATCCGTGGGGATTTGGCACACGAAAAAAATTATGACAAGGAAAATTAATCGATTAAATAACGCCAGTGTTTATCTATTTATTATCCCCAAGACAATAATGGACTTACACTAACAACACACTTAAATAATAAAATAACATATACTAACATTAATGAGCGCTGCAATAAGTTGGTACAATTTTTCATTTAACACTCCATCGATAAACAAGATCCTAATCTTCCGAATAATGTACAGTAGCGGGCTCTCATTAATCAACTGTTGATTAACTCGTACACACTACTCGGGACTTCTCTCAATTAAACAACAAGATCAATACTGATAAAATGTAAATTATTTGCCTTAATATATATCTGTAATTCTGCATCTCTTTTTAACTCATTCTAAGAGCTATCGCCATCTTGCAGCAGTCTGACATTGGTGGAACAACAGATAAATAAAAACTTGGATATTGGATATAACTCATTTTCGGGTGACAAAGGGCTTCGAACAGTTAGTAAATGAGTAAAAGTGGTTTGTTGTTATAACAGGTGTCAGACTACTTGCTTGAGCGTAAAAGTAGACTCCGTATATACATACTATGGAAATTGGCGTTTTTTTAATAAACTTTAAAACAGAAATACTGTTCGTAGAAGCGTTCGTAGCTTCGTAGTTAAGAAGTCGGCCTTACGATCTTCCGATGTCAAATCCTAATTACACTACTGACGTGAACCCACTCTAAGCCACTGATGCTTAGCTAGAGGGGCTAGAGGGAAAATTAGTAAAAAAAACCCCTCGAAACAAGGCCCGAAGAAAACTTTGGGAACTATAATTTTAATTATGTAATACTCATTGTTTTTGGAAGTTGACATTAGTGTATAATCCTTTTTTTTAATCGTGTAAATAATTCCCGCGGAAACCCCCCGCCAAATTCGGTTGGGTAGGTTACGTCGGACTTGAACCGACATAAACGCTCGACATTTTTGGGTCCTTTGTTGCCGAAGGTGAGATAATAACTAACATAGCCCTTGCACCCCGGCAGACCCGGTGCCATCTCCTCCGAGATGACCCCCTTCGGGTGTATGGGAAGGCGCATCGTTGTGCCACCACCATGGCCTGCTTCTGCTAGGATTACAGTCGGCTCCACCCGTCATCCCCGGACTCGCGCTCATAGAAATGCACGTACGCAGGTTTTATTTTTTTTCGGTTTTATTTCGAGTTTTCCTTCTCTCGCACTGATATCGTCTTCGTATTCTTCTATTCGTTGCCTCTTATGACTCATGGGGTGATATTATTTCCCCGTTTCCTTCTAGCAGTACATAAATATTAAAATCTTGTACTACAAATTTCAGAAGTTTGCCTATAAGTGCTGTGAATACTAATAGCTTTATAAATAAGATAATTGCTTGCGTTTGTAGATAGTGTTATCATTAGGAGCGGATGCTGCGGTCCGACTTCGAATGGATGAAATGGATCTTATGTCAGATAACCGGATGGTGTTATGCAGATGAGATTCTATAGTTTCAAATATTTTAAATTTTATTTGGAAGATGAGTATCGCCTCGCTCTTTCGCCAATGTGATAATAATAGGATGCTCGTAAAAAGTATAGGTAGTTAGCGATGCTTGCTCAATAATGTACGATTATTGGAAAAATAATTAAAAAACTGGTCCAGTAGTTAGCAGTAGTAGTCATTTTATTTGAATTTCTGTCACAATTTTCATATGAAAGTCGAGAATTGAGTAGGATTTTATCGAATATAGAATAAATCATTCGCGCAATTGCATCGGAAATATAATTCGATGGCTCACTCCAAAGTAATACCATACCATCCCGACAAATTTAATTGGCCAATAAAACAGACTCAATAATGATTTGTGCAGCGATTGATAACACGTTGTTAATTATTATTCACGTTCATTGAATAATATATACTGCGTTATCGGCCCATTCAGAGATATCCATTCAAAACGACCTAAATAACAGTCTATGAAATCATAGAAATGCGTATTTGTCTTTGATATTATTATGTATGATTATTCGTGCGTGATTGAGTAATGTGTTGGAATTGCAGTTTTGTTACGTAACAAATTACTTAACTAGCTGACCCCGCGCAACTTCGTCTGCGTCACCCCGTTTTTGCAACATTTTTCATTCCTGCTCCGCTCCTGTTGGTTGTAGCAAGATGTTTTATACTTATAAACCTTTCTCTTTAACCATTCTTTCTATTAAAAAAACCGAATCAAAATCCGTTGCGTAGTTTTAAAGATTTCAGCATACAAAGAACATAAAGACATGAAAAATGGGGACAGAGAACGCGACTTTGTTTTATACTATGTATATCACTACATAGCATATCTAGGTATGCTACTATACTCAAAAGACTGAGGCAGCGACGCGATGCGCACTTTCCGTGTGCAAAATGGGGACATCGAAGAGGATCATCTTGAAACTGGGTTATCTGGGGTGCGAATAATATGTCTTAAGCAATCTTACACAAAACGTCTATTGGCGACGATGACCACTTTCCATCAGGTAGCTCATGTACATGTCTGTCACAGAAAGTGTTATAAAATATAACCCCAGAAACTGAAAATCCAAAAAGTGCGGTTTAGTCAGTTCGAGTTCGACACAACCACCTCCATGTACCTATATATGGTGAAGTACCCCCATACATAGAATGGAAAACCATTAATGACTCAATATTTGAACGTAGAACCCGACGGTTGGTAATACAGCAGTAATCTCAAATTGTGTTCCTTCTCAAAAAATATAAATTTGAATGCCTTCGCGGTCCAGTGACGTAAACGTGACTGCCAATCGTGAGCTTCCAGCTCATGTATAGTACCGATTGGATTTTCTATCACGAATATCTTAACTGCAGTATCAAATATGGAACTGAACCCAGCAGGTGGCTACGGACACGAATCGATTTTCTATAAAGAATAAACATAAATCGGGCACTTTAGCGCACAATATTTATATGTTGGAAGTAGGTGTATACCGATCGTAGTATTTGGTATTTTATACCACCTTAGACGCGAGAGAAATTATAATTTTATCTTATCCTATCTCACACAAAGATGCACAATTAGATAATTAGAGCTCATAAAATATTCCCGAAGTCCCATTTTCAATAATCAGCCATTTCACATTAAAAAATAACTGATATAAATACTTATTTCTAAATTTAAAATTATAGTTTTGTTTATAGATTTTCAGTTTAGATTTAAACTTCGAATGTCATCAATCAAATACCTTGACAAACTTAACTTAAGAAGCCATTTTCAAATGTCACAGTCTCTAGATTCAGATTAGCTTTTTATTCATTTCCACCGTTACACGCAGATGTGCTGCTGTGAATCGCTTTATTCCTCCGTGATCTTTAACCTGTCGTGCAGTAATCAAAGCCCCGCCGCCGCACTGACTAGTGTCGACGAACTTCGATCATACTGGACGACATGCTTTGGGATATTTATGTCAATGTCACTGTCAAATCGGCTAATTTAAACAAACGATAATATTAATATTTTAATTTTAGTATGTTGACAGCGTTTAATTATCGCGGAATACGGAGCAGAACAGTAATTGACCGAATTCGAATATCAATTTCAAATTAGAATTTCAAATGTCATGAAATTTATTTGCCCATCCACGGATTAGCTATGGAATTTGGAAGTCAACCGTAAATGGAACTATGATGAGCTATGATGTTTGGCTTCCAAGTTAAAATGTGTTCAATAAAAAAAATTGTGTGTAAATGTTTTTTTATTAATCAAAAGATTTGAATTTTCAGAAATAATTTTCTGTATTTTATTATTCAAGATCCTCATCATATTATTGTCTTCTGTAAATACATCAATACAAATATGCACAACACAAAAATATTAAAATATCTATAAAAAAATATTATATACCTTTCATACATCTCAAATTATTTTGTACTCTCAAAAACGGTCCTCAAAGTAGAGTTCCAACCACGTAACCATATCTCTGGGCGCTGCTGACTAAGCGCCATATATCTTGAGCAATAATATCACACAATAACCCCCATATAGGCAATTTAAGCGCCATTATTTTTCACTATATCCACCGTATCTCTACGCAAGCCGCTCCTACACGGGACGAGGCCACAAGAGCTGTGATTTTTAGAGAGTTTATACTAGCTCTCGATTGAAATAAGCTATACATTGTATAATTATTAAAAAAAATGTAAACATTTTTGACTATCACGATTTTTTCTATTTTTTAAAGTTTGTTCATTTGAACGCGCTACAGACTCAATCTATCGAACGATTGAATGAATGTGTAGATTATGCGCTATTATAACGTCAGGCTACGCTAGTTGAACTGTAAGAAAAGAGTACGTGTCACTTTGCTACTCCTAAAAGAATGAACCGATTTTGATTCAATTTTTTGTGCATAGTGGATAGCAAACTGGATGTTTTAAGTTTACAAATTGCGTGTAGCCAAAAATAGGAATGCCCAAATCTGTGTCTCCGGATATCTCTAATTTGGAAACTATAAATTGGAAGTCTTCAAAATAGAGTAAATAGGTTAAGACAAGCTTGCTCCGCCATCGACTAGGAACAGGTGAGATAGAGGTCCAACGCAATCATTTCGAACATAAAAAAGAATATGATCCCACCCTGTAATTAATGTGTAATTAGCCCTGTGGCTGGCATTACAATCAGGTTCTAAGATACTTGATATTTTTTTTAATTCTACAGGATAAGGTCTTCAAAATTCGCGTACCTCTTTTGCCCCGAAAAAGTGCTACGTGCAGTATTATATTGTGTTCAGCCTACTTCTGACAACCTTTAAAATTCAGTGTCTCTCCTTTTGCCACGAAAAGTACAATGTGCAGTATTCTATTATGTTCAGCCTACTTTTGACAAAAACTTACACTTAGCAATTGCCTCCTAGCGCTGACTTCAGGGCCCTTCGCCAAAATAAATCGAACAGTATCCGTACGCCAGCGGGCCTTTTGATCTGGCGCATTCGCCTAAGTTATGTGTCCCTGGCGGCCGCCTCGTTACTCGTGATACATGCATTCTGTTCCCGGGCCATGCTAGGAAATTAAATTGTAATATCACCGTATTAATATTCATTTGTAAGTGTCTTTTGAACATTTGAGGGAGACTATTAATTTCAGACTATTTTCCCATGATGATAGTACATATATGATGACCTGAAGGATTTGTCTGTAACCCCTTGTTTATACCAAGAAACAAGTTGAACATTATACTTTCTGAAGTTTAATTGAACATAACACATAACATAACATAAACTCACGCCTTTATTCCCGAAGGAGTAGGCAGAGATGCTAGCACCCATATTAGTTACGCGTGACAAGAGTCACCGCAAGTTAATTCGGATAGTTTTCCAGCCTTCTCTAATATTTTTGTCTGCAGGCCTCAATTTCCTCTTTCACAATATTAATTTTCAAATTGGCATCGGTTTCAAAATTGGTTACAATTAACCTCTCTTTTACATTTTATGTGATGGTTCCAAGGTAGTTACCATTTTACGAATGTTTAATAATTACCTATGTCTACATATATATTAAATTTCTTCTTTAATAAACAATAATATGCCCTGATTTAAAATTAAACTTATTTACATAAAAGAAACCGCCATTTGCTTATCGCCGCGGAAGTATCATACTCTTCTGGAAATTAGACTAGTAATTCACAGTTCAAAGGTGACTTACATGACACAATAGGTAACTTAAACTAAGAAAATAACAAGTATATTGCTCTTAAGAACAATATAACCGGTATTCGGTACAATGGAGCACAATAATTCAGGAAATTGCCGAAATATACCGCCGGAATAGCCCATAAACATGATTCATGGCCAAGAAATATATACCAATAGTTTTATCGTAGGTACTATTGCACCGTTCCTATTTTATTTATAACATAACTATATCGTATCAAACTATTATGAGTTTGTTTCTTTTAAGACTTTACTATCAAGACTGTTTTTATTGTTTTTATCAAATATCCAAACTAAAATTTCTGTGTGAAATAAAGAACTATGACGTCACATTTTATTAGTATTAGTATTGGGTATTGGGAATAAATACGTCGTCATCATCATCATCGTTATAACAACGTTGTATTCCACTTGCATCCGAGACCATCCCTGTTAATTGCCATCGGCTGGACGACAAATCTGTCTGTTTAGCCTAAATCTGGTTAGTCTAAAAAGGTGACACTGAAGGCCTCCGCAGTCGCCTTAGATCGCTCACGATGACTACGATAGGTAGATTAAGGCTCACATTATGGCTCACCATAATTTGCAGAGGTGGAGATGACTAAAAATAAATGAAAAAACGGATGTATTGACATCCTCTGTGGCGTGGCGGTAGTGAACGTGACTACTATGCAAGGGACGCGGGTTCGATCCCCGTTCAGTGCATATATTTGTGTGCATGATTATGGTCATTTGCTTTGGTCTGGTCGTGCTGCGGAGAGCACGTTAAGCTGTCGGTCCCAGTTGCCATCAAACATGTATGGTAGTTGGAGCCCTCAAAAGTCCGACTAGCCGAACTAAAGAACTTCAATATCACCATATTAGTTATGGAAGTCCGATGGCAGTCGGTTCACGGAAAATATTGAAGTTCAGCCGCTTCTTAGTTAGACTAGAAAGCTGACTCCATCTGAGTTGGGAATAGGCTCAGAGAATATCGAAACACAATTTTAAAAACTTACCTCATGATTCCATTTTATCATTATTTCTTCGGCAATAATTAAAAAATATAAGCAACAAAAATAAGACACAATCATATTGTCACGTTACAGCAAATTAATACAAGCTAGTTATCTTCTGACCCCTTAGACCCCTCTTGATTCGGTCTATATTAGTGGTACATGATGTTTTTATCACTTGAATGTCGCCAGTTGCCTAATTATTGTACTTAATATTGAATTAACACAACAGCTGTTATTGATTTCTTGTACTATTTGATTGTGTAAACTATTAGATGTTAAGAGCCGCGACGTTCTATTTTTAAGTACCTACTTTAGTAGGTAGGTACGTTAGGCAAGTACCTACAGTCAAAGGGTATACGGTTACACCATTACATACAACTTTATATGAAGAAGTTTATATTTATTAGGTATAAGACTCACTATGTAGCGGTCCTGAAGATGCCTCTTGTAAAGGCGACACGCGTGTAGAGGTTTGTTCTTCGCACTTGGAATATCTCCTCGGAAGAAGAAGGTTTTTTTCCTGCTTTGAGGGGTGCGGTTTAGCATTCCTTTTATGGCTATTAATATTGCGGCACGCCATGATGGCCCTTATACATATTTTCTCTTTTTTGGCGTGTGAAGTTCATTTCCTTAGTGCCAGTGTTGCCATATTTTTATATAGTTTTTCGTCTAACAATTAAATAGCACTATATTACATTTTGTTTAATTACAATAGTGCCAGATACTTACTGGAGTATTTGGAGTCCAAACGTCCAGAAATTATTGATCTAACTAAAAATATTTAGATCGCGCCGATCGGCCTTTTTCAACCCCGAAATGAAGAAAGACTGTACACCGTGATCAGGGCGCTTGTAACGTCGAAATATCGGTTAAACTTAGAAATCAAAAACACATTGATATCCAGTTGACTTCTATAAAAATACAAAAACAACTAAAAACACTTAGTCATTTTATAAGCTACTTAGATCACTTCCAGAAGTCGTGTTTACTGCCTGAGCCTAGTCACCTCGCAACTTGCGGTCTCTCTTTGTCTCCGATAGAAGGGTTATCAGTCAACCCTAATAAATTACCGAATTTACTCCTTTTTAAGTGACCGTCACTGATAGCGTGTTTATTGAAAATTAATATTACTTTCGACGCAATTAAAAATGAGGTTGAAATGTTTTTGGGTCATCTAAAAAGGCCAGTCGTTGTGCTTAATGTCGGAACTTTGAATAATGATTAGGTCAATAGTGTGGATTTTATGATACAATTTGTCCTTAGATGTTGAATACTTTCAAGTTTACAAAATTACTTAAATTTGGTTTAGGTACATACTTATTATTTTTAGACCATGTATGTGTGATCTGATTTTGTATGATGACATAGTGTTTCGTTTGGAATTTGTACGCCGCAATATAGACGGCTAAACACGTCGGACATAAAAAAATATTTTAGTATCTTATGTATAACATTATGTTTAACACAAATAAGCGATTTTGATTTTTTTGATTTTTGAAACGATATTTTTTATACCACATAGGTGGCAGACAAGCACACGGCCCAATTGATAGAAAGTGGTTACCGTGGCCCATAGACGCTTGCAACACCAGGAGCGTCACCGCCGACCATATACTGTGCTGTCAGTGCAGAAGACAAAGTAGGGTTTCTCGGTCTTCCCACTGACAATACTCAACCTCTCCAGTGAGCTCTGGCTACCCTAACCATGCACCACTAGAAACACAACACAAGGCTCTTGTGCTAAGCCTATATTAGAAAATTTTAAAATGAGTAAAAACTAACGTTTTATTTGTGGTACAGTGAACTCCAAAAGTTCTTGGACACCTTTAAGATCCAAAATCCTTTGACATCCTAAGTGTAATTTAATCTCAAGTAACATATATACCTAGATTTAATAAAATTAACTATCGAAGTCTATTTTAAGAAGAAAATAAGTAAACTCATGCAAGTAGTATCCTAAACATACTATCTTTTTTTTTTTTATACTATCACGCCTATATCCCCGAAGGGGTAGGCAGAGGTGCTAACACCCACATTTCGCCAGTGTATATTTAGGTCCCAATGTAATAGGGGGCGAGCCTATTGCTATCAACCGGGCACTTATAAACCTGCGATAAATACACACATAACTTCGAAAAGCATCGTAGTCATTGGTGTGTGCCATGGTAAACCTGGGATCGAACCCGAGACCTCGTCTCAGCAGTCCACCACCCATACCACTAGGCTACCGCGGTTTTTTCCTCCTAAACATAAATTACACTAATATGTAGATATATTATCCAGTAGCTTCTAAGACTAGTAGTTGTGTAGTGGCATCACTTCATACAATTTATTCTTCAAACTGTCCAGGAACTTTTGTATCCCACTGTATATTAAAGTAATAATACATTGTCTCGAACGAACTAACTTTTAAGTAGGTAATAAGTAGTAGTAATTTTAATAATAGTTATTAGAATATAACCGCGGTAGCCTAGTGGTATGGGTAATGAACTATAACCGCGGTAGAATAGTGGTATGGGTAATGGACTGCTGAGACGAGGTCTCGAGTTCGATTCCAGGTTTACTATGGCACACACCAATGACTTTTCGATGCTTTTCTGAGTTATGTGTGTATTTATCGCAGGTTTAGAAGTGTCCGGTTAACGGCAATAGGCTCGCCACCTATTACATTGGGACCTAAACATAAACTGGCGAAATGTAATCTATACCTAGCACTTCTACCTACCCCTTCGGGGATACAGGCGTGAGTTTATGTTATGTTATGTTTTTAGAGTATTTGAGTAATACATTGTTAGATTAAACATAGTTTTTAAATGCAATGTATGATAATATGAATAAATAAAAAATAACATAACCTCATTTTTGTATCATATGCAACATCCGATTCGCGAATTTTCAATAAATGCGAGTAGTACCAACATCATGAAAATGTTATCCACTTATTTCAAGAACTACGAATGTGTTTAACAGTTTCCTAGAAGTCAATCACTATAGAGCGAACAATATAACGCGTAGTTAGCTATCTCCCTGCGGTCGTCAGCCGTGAAATTCTAAATAAGACGGCGTGGGCCGTCAGTGATGATTTGTAGTCAGTACTGTTCCATTGTGTCTCACTCTATTGTGCTAGAACATTGCTACCGACGGTTACAACGTTGCGTTAATATGTGCCTGTCCCTGATTTGTTTGTAACTTTAATGTTGGTACGCTTTGTGCATCTAATATTGTATAGAATACATGTTTACCCGCCAAAAGTTATTGTCTATTAAAATCATGTATGTGTTGGCGTTACTTACCTAATACGCGTTTTGTTTAAGTTGTAAAATCAATGGCAACTTTACAGCTAGTAACTTTTAATTCAATGGAGGAATGAAATGGGGGAACGGTTTACTTCGTTTTAATGTGAGAGTCAAGTAAAGTAAAGAAGCTTCGCTGTGGATAGTTTACTGCTTAGAAAACTATTCATGTTTCATACACAGATACCTACAGCCCGCCCTCTAAATATATTCTATGTTACCGAACACCTCAGTTGTAATTTTTTTTTATAAAATAATAAACACTATTTAATTTTTTTTGAATAAATAATTTGTTCTCTCACCACATATTTCGGATATTGAATCAGAGTTTACTTGATCTATAGTATCTAGTTTTTGTGGGAGACTAGTACCTACTTAAATTACTAAAAATCCTTTATTTATATGCAAATATTTTGTACGTGTCCTCAGAAGATTACAAAAAATACCCGAACTTGAATTATTAAGAGAGAGAGATAAGGCTGTTGAAAATTGATCAGTGTTTCGTGACTCCTGATTTGACTGTACCTACTTCTTACTATAGTTTCGGTTGCACTGTGAATGGAAATGGGTTTAACCTGTATTTAATTTTGGTCCTTGCTAAAGAATAACAGAACTCGATCAATGAAACAATCTCTGAAATCTGGTTAATTGAGGAAAGTGTAGGTATAGGTATTGTGAATTCAAATATTGTGTCCTGTAATCTATTTAAACCTATTACAGTTTCTTCTGCTAGATGTAGGCCTCGCTTAATATTTCCTACAGCACCCGGTCCGAATAAACTTTCTATGCTACACAAATATTGTGCACTACAATCACAATAAATATAAACAGTGCCGACATCGATTTAGTATACGGCCATAGGTAAACATTTTCCCAGTACAGAAAAAATCCAATGCAAAAAGGAATAAATAAACCAATTTAAATAAATTTCGTTCATAAACGGTTACTGAAGATAATACAGATAAAAAATAAACTATGCACGTACTACTAGCCAAATACCAACAAAAATAATTTAAATAAAGAATTGTAACAGCATTGCAGCGTTGGAATGTATGCGCCGCTCACTGTTGCCAACCGAATAAAAATAAATCACACGTGATTTATTCTAGCTGCGAAGTCGCATGCTATGTTCCGGTCCGTTGCAACGTGGTATGTATGACAACTCTCTTGCATAGGTTACTGCATAGAATTTTGTATTCAAGGAAATCCTGGTGACTTTTGTTTTATGATAGTATTGAGGAAATAAAATATCTTGTGGAAGCATCTGTAACGTGTTCCCGAAGTATCAAATTGAGAATTAATTTTATTTTACATATCCTTGAATATTAAAAGTTTAAATTATCGATAAAATAAAACATTAACCTGACATATTATAGAATAGGTAGCCATAATATAATAATATCATAACCAGCGATGGATGACTACGCCATTTCAAAATTAAATTCAAATCATGCAACATCGTCACTCCCTCCGGAAATTGAAGCTAGCGACGCCCGCTTGACCCAGCCTGTCAAAGTGACAGGTGTCAAAACGCCCGCTCACAATATCTAGAGGCAAAAGCGTCCTCGTCCTCTGACCGTGAAGATTTCCGATAAAAATAAAAAATAATATGAAAGGAACATTTTGTTTGGAGAAATTGTCAATTTACAAATGTTAATATTGAAGCTGAATTTTTTGAAAGACAACGAAATAGTCATATTTCTGTTCTAGATTATAATGCATATTCTCTTAAAAGGTTGAATAATTATTAAATGTTCTGTATCTGGTTACGTTAAATCAACACGCTAAATTATTATTGGTTTATTCTTATTTTAAAATACGAAAAAATCTGCATTATCTTCTTCTATTATAGAAGACATTGTATATTAAAGTTTAAAGGAAAATGAAATTGAATTGTTCTTGATTGAAAAAATTGTAATGGTAGTTAAACTCGTACAAGTACCTACCTATACCTAATTGCACAAGTTTAGACTTGCACAAATAGGTATATTACAACGTGAGTTAGGAGATACTTGTGCTAATATACCTATCTGGGATTGTGCAATAGTACTTGGACGTGTATAGCTTATGGTAGCTGTACAAAAAAGTAATATAGTTATGCTTACGAAAGAAAAAAAAATAGATGCATGAACAAAGAAGAAAAAAATACTAACAGACTGTTACTTTTTTTACTCGGTAGACATTTCTGTGACCACTAGTTTTCTCATTGCGAAGAAGAAAAACATAGTGGTCTATAAAGTAAAGGAAAAAATAAGTTTCACATTCTAAATAGAAGTGAATGGCAAATGAAGTTATTAAAATAGCTGTCGTAAACAATGTTTGGATACAATCTACGATTTAGTTAACTGCTTATAATAATGCCTATTAGATCAATCATGTTATATCTCCGATAACTGTACAGGGTTGTACATAAAATAGAAACTTAAAAATCAATTCATGACCCTTGGGGTCAAGTGGAGATGGTTCCGATAAGTCTATGGTATGGTTAGAAGTGCACCATAAACGGGCATCAGAGCGGCCATCGATATTTCCAATAAATTCTTTGCTATATTTCTCAGGACCAATAGATAAAGTTCTATGATGTGCGCATACGACTCTTCCTAGAGGCATGAATGATATTGAGACGGCTTTTTAAGAAAAAAATATCAATTTTTTTTTATATATACTTAGTATATATATTGGAATATTTTAGATTGGTAAACTACAAAATCACCTTGAATAGTCGGGAGTTAATTGGTAGTGTTTGTGCTGCTAAGCATGTAATTCATTTCCTTGCGATTCACACAGCATCGCAAGGAGTTTAGCTGCAACATTTTTCGGTTAGGAATTTATTTTGGCATACCCGTTTTTTTACAAAGTGCCCAATTGCCGGCATCGCACCCTATTACGTGGGACCGAAAATCATAGTTGGGTAAATTTGGGTGTTTAATACACCTATGTCTACCCCTTCGGGGATTACGGGCGTGAGTATATGTATGTATGTAAAATAAATAAATATTCTACGATTTTCTACACAGTGATATCTTGTTCCAAAGGAAGTATAGTTTAAGTTGCCTGTATTATTATTGGTATCCAGAATGTGTGTATTAACATACTTAGATAATTTAATTATTTTATATAGAAACACCCAGACAGTCTATAGCTTTTGACTCCAACCCGCATTCGCGTAGACGTTGGCCAGCTACGCCAATCACTCTACCGCTACGTCGCGACACGTTACGCACAGATGGTGTCATTTATTTTTTTTGAAGCACGTAGCATGATCATGTTATGGCATAAAATTATTTTTACTTCAAAAAAGATAGGAGGTTATTTTGTGGATTTTTATTATAAGCTGGTGGCGGTTATTAATATATTGACCAAACATTTAAATAATGCAGATAATATGACATTTACAACATTTTATAATGTGATAGAATTTTGTTACGTAGAGGTTCTTAAGAAAAAAACACCTCCAATTGATTACTGTAAATGAAATATTTTCAATAATATATATTTCAATAAGTATTCAATAATAAAATATACGTGCAAATTTAAAGAAACAAAGCCTACGCCACGCTATGTTCCTGCACCATAGTAATGAAGACATACTGTAGCGAGCCACGCCCTCACTAAGCGGATAATTGAGTCATTATAGGTGCGCTGCGCGTACGCCGGTCTCGCTATCTACGATCGCCGATGCGAGCCGATGGCGGCCGATCCGGCCCCGGGTACCGCCGTGACGCAACCTTGTTTTCCAAGATAACTTGTGGTGATCATGATGTCTTGTATTTACGAGAAATTTGTGAAACATGTCTTATAGAGTTATTGATCTTGGGTTATTTTAAAAAAACATTTTTTTTATATTATTTTCTTTTCTTTTTTTTGTCATTGGGATAGTTACGGACCTAGAGATATCTATAGCTACTGACTAAATCACCAAAAACACAGTATTCTATCACCAAGTGAGCTCTACAAAGATATTCCTCAGGAAAAATAGGAAGTCTCTCAGAACAAGTTATAGGTCAATTGAGTCTATCTTCATCTTCAGCGCTGATAACCTACAATACCGCGGAGGGGGGCCTTCCTTGGGGTTGCAAACTTCCTTAGGTCATAACCACATTCCACCTGGTGGCCCTGTGCTTATCTGCCACCTAAGTGACATAAAAAACAGTATCTCTTTACGCAAAATCCAAAACCAAAAGAATTTAACCAAAAATATAGAAGTCATACTGTCAGATTGAAATGACATTGACAGTCAACGCGTAATTTTATCTATCTACAACGAAAGACGCTTTACGATTTTGAATCAGTATTAAAATAAAGACTATTAAAAGTATCTTGCAGATAATAACTGAAAGTTTATAGATTAATAATAATATCAATGATTCTATGATAAGCAAAGTTCCTTCACAAAGACAATGTACTTACCCATTTATATCGCTACTGGGATTAGTGCAGCCATATTCGTCATTGGTCCTATTATGGTTCGAAGAGGACCAAACCAAGAGTAAAACATGAATTTCTATTAAAATAGCAACAAGTAGAAACCCATTTCAGGAATTTAAAAGAGTCTATCTGTTATTTTAGACTTAATAATCCTTTCGCGTCCTTTGATTCATCATGATTGAGTATCTAACATCTTCACAGAGTTTGATTCCAGAAGGAATTCAGTTGTAGAGGCATTATTGGGGAGAGGCCTATGGCTATAGCCGATAAGTTGCGGCCCATATTTCCTGTGTTTACTTAAACCTATAAATTTTAATAAGGCCAGCATGTAATACTTTGACATTTGCAATTCAGTGTGAATACAAATTATATAGACAAGCATTGGAAATGAAAATGAATGACAAAATATCCCCACAGTCCAATGTAATTCAAGGTTGGCTGGCTTCACAGCTACGCGGCAGACCCGTACGGGTCACGTCCGTAGTGGTCTGAAACAAGGGTTCAGTAAACCTTTGGCTGGCTTTACGGGCCGTCAGTACGGGCACCCGTAGCGGAAGTAAGTATTCGCGACGCAGATTGGTGCGCACGCGACCTCTCCAAGGAGACTCCGCTAATAACCCTGTTGTACTGAACGCTCGTTTCAGAGCACTACGGCCGTCACCCGGACGGGTCTTCCGCCTACGGACAGCCCATACCTACGGGTCTCCCGCGTAGCTGAGAAGCCAGCCAACCTCATATTACATTAGACTGTGGGGACATTTGACACTTTTTCATTTCCATTCCTGGTTTCACAGCTACGCGGTAGACCCGACAGCTAAAGAGCGAGCAGCCTAAAGTTTTTGTCGTAGGCTTAGTCTTGATATTTTTTGTAGGGTCCCATATACACCCTCTTATACAGCTACAGGTGAGGTGGATGCATCCGTTGCCAGCATGATCATGGAGCTCAGAGCTTTAACAGGACAGACTAAATGTTGTTTTTTTTTTCAGCGTAATTCGATGCTCAATAATGTTAACAGTCGTCTCGCTCTGGCTGTTGTAAGTTATTATTACAGTACATATATATCTTCTATATAATACATAATGTTTCCCTTGCGGCTTCACCCGCGGAAATACTGATCCCGATTTCGTGACCCACAGGAACCTATTTCCGGAAAAACAGCTCACGATGATTCTCATACTTAACAAATATGCATAAAAAATTTCATAAGAATCGGTCAAGCCCTTTCGGATGAGTTTACACATTATGATAAATAAGTATTTGCGATGACAAAAACTGTTTAATATTACCTGACTACCTAATATGCCTGTAGATGTAAAGGAATAAAATTGGGATTTCTGTTTCTAACGTTACAATAACAGCTATTTAATGAATGCATATGATTTATTTTTCTTCATGTGCTACAGCTATTGAAAATAGATGTATTTCTTTCTTCTATTTTTAAATGTAATAGCTAGGTAATAACAAAAATCGTTTTTTTTTCCTTAAATGTAATCTGTCTATCTTTTATTTTACAGTTGGGTGACAATCTACATAGCGCAGATGAATCCCCTCTTGGGCCCGCGAATGGATAACGCCTCACTTGCGTGGGTTGGATACTATTGGGTAAGGAATATCTTATTCCTACAGAAATTACATTACAAGGTCTATTATAAAGCAGGCTTTATTAGAATATAATCAACTAAAACTACGAATACTACGTGAAAAAAGTAACTGCATAATGACCCCGAGTAAAATTATCTCTTTACTGTGGCTTTTCCTAGCAACTACATATAATAATGGAGTTAGAAAATTAAAAAAATCTAAATTTTAAAGTCATTTATTATATATAGACCATTAATTGGCATCTACACAACATCAAAATTAATAATATATTATCAGTTAGTTAGCAAATGTTAGCAAACAAAACGCAACCCCGACCTGAGAAGACTCCGGCAAGAATCTAATCGGGCTTCTCTTTTTTTTTGGTCTATTTAAGATTCCTTCAGAGTCAGAAGCACAAATATGTCGCACCTAGTGTTGTACACGTCCATAGGTGATGTTAACCAATTTCCATCCATTACTCGTCAGCCACCTAAGTCGAATAAAATGTGATTCCGACGGAGATGAGTACGGAAAAGCGTGCGTGGGTGTTATATAGTCTATGCGTGGTTGGGAATGTTTTTATAAAGTAATACGTAAATTCAAATTCAAACCGTGCTTGTTCTAGGAAAAAAGTAGGTACCTAGTATAGACTGACCACGGACGAAACCGCTAGAGGCAGTGGGGGGAGTATCGACCATCAGTCAATGCTCACGGTGCTATCTCGCTCACTCTCTTCTCATGCTCTTTCTTTCTCTTTCTTTACCTCGCCCCTCACCACGCCGCGCGCACCATGGGAGCGATATAGCGCCTGTGGTTAAACTATGGTTCACTGTAGATGATAACTCATGTATTATTCTTGTTCTAATACTTTTTTCTAACACAGGGCGACGACCCCAAGGTACTATAATGAAGAAAATATGAACAGGAATGGTGATATATTATGTTCTTAGAGCATTGTTATTTAGTTTGAATAATATAAGATGTATGAATTTAAGTTGTATAACATTATTTTGATTAAAAACTAGCTGTTGCCCGCGACTCCGCTAATGTGGCCTCCTGATTCCGTTACCGCTACTCCATAAAAATATTCCTTTGAGTTCAAGTAATTTATAAAAAAAATACTCGAATTGGGCCAGCAGTCTTTCGAACTATGCGCTTAGCAACATATTTCGCGATTCATTTTTATTTATATAACTAGACTAGTTGTTGTAGGTATGTAGTTTTTGCAATCTATGAGAATCAAAATCAAAAGTAATATCAAAAGTGCTATCAGACTATTTATTTCTGTACCAAATTACGTCCAAATAGCAAGCGTGATTACCACTAGGCCACCGCGGTAGCCTAGTGGTATGAGTAACGGACTGATGAGACGAGGACTGCGAACCCGAGATCGTTACCAGATTTTAACGTCAGTACGTCAAGCTAGTGCACAAACAGACAAGAATTTGCCAGTTGTAGCAACAAACAATATAGACAACGTCTTGACGTGACGTCATGCGCTGTAATTGGTATTTCAGTCAAAATGGCTGATTGCAATATTTCAATGTTAATAGAAAAAATTATTATCTCAATTTTTTAAGGAAAAACAAATCCTTTCATATGTCCTTATGTACTTCGTCCTATATTACTTAAACCCTTCATTGTTCGATACTTTCGTCACGCGTATTACAAGTAGATATAGTGCACGGCATCTAACGTGGCAAGATTTTGTAGTAGTATCGTATACTTAGAGGCACAAAAATTGCTTGTCATTCAAAAGAATGCCATTATTTATTTTAAATAATGTCTGCTTTACTGCAAAAGAGACCCAAAAATCGTTTTAGATGCGCTGACAATTCTTGCCAAGTTACTTGCCGATTACTGTACAGGCACTTACCCACTTAAAAACCAACATAGGTACACAGTTACAGATCAATAAACAGAATGCAATCAAAAACTGGCTACAGTAACGAATTGTTATCGCGCCCGCCCCACAACAAATCTGTGGGTATCGCGAAAGATCAAAATAACATTTGTACCGAAATCATTTATCAGCGTTGATTCTCTTTCCATTTCGCCTCCCCGACCCACACCACCGCTACTTCGTATCATTATAAGGTTTGGACATAGTGACATGAGCGATTTTAGCAAGCGCTTTGTACGTTGACCGATTTTAAATTTACATTATGATTTATGCTATTTGACATTGTTTTTATAGTAATTTTATAATTATTATTGACTATTTTAAATACCGTATTTTGGTTTTGTCGAATTTTGTTATCTGATATGAATATTTATAAGTATGTATATGTACACAAAAATGTGACAAGAATATTTAATGTGGAGAAATATTGCATGCCTAAATCGGTAGAATATTTATTTCTTTAAAATCATAATAACACCTTTGTATACTTAACTGATATGTTCAAGCAGTAACTTATAATCAGATTTGGTTTAAAGCTTTTTAACTTAAATTCTTGCAGAATTTCGCGCGATTCTAAAGCTAGGGTAACACTCCGCAAAAAAATTATCGAGGATATTATGCGATAGGAAGTCTGTTGTTGATTTTAGGTGTGAAACATCAATATCATATACATGAGGAAGTGGTGTGAAGCCCAATACACCATTAACTTACCTGTAATTTGGTGTCGATTTTCATCAGTCATAACTAAATGCGCTAAAAGGACGCTCGATTCATAACTTGCCTGTAATAATAACTGTGTGATGATAATTGTACATATAAACATTTGTCTAACAAAAGCATTCATTCATTCTTTCATTCATTTGTACATAATTGACTCTATAACATAATGTGAAACCGCTTCCACCTATGACTGTAACAGCGTCCGAAATCCTAACATGTTCAGACTAATGTGTTTCAGGGGAATAACATCTTTGTGGGGAGTTAGTCATTAATACTCGTTGGCGACGACATTTAGATTAAAATTTAATATTGGAATTAAATGTCTGTGCTTGTTATGAATACGTAAATACTCTATTAACTGATAGATTTCGGACTTGTCATTATTAAAATGCATTTATAATTGAAAGGAAATATATATAAACTAAACATGAAAAGAGACCTTTGCGTCGTTGTAGTAGTGAACGCGACTATTACGCAGGAGAGAGTGCAAATATTTGTATATATGAATATAGCTTGCATTGATCTTGTTGTGCCTCGGGGAGCGCGTTAAGCCGTCGGTCCCGGTTGTCATACGAACATCTATGGCAGTCGGTACGGGTAGTTAGCGCTCTAAAAAGTCCAACAACTGGTCTAACTCCAGTAACATCTGCGAGAGATATGTCTTATAATGTCTCACCTCCAACAATCATAGATCTTTAGACGGCTTGCGTTTTAGTCAGTTCGAATCTGACAACCTCCTCCACCGGCTTTGGCGGAGGTAGTAGGTACCCGTGGGGATATTACGCACGATAAAATAAAAAATATCTACTTCGATATCGCCTATAGGTGACAAAATATCGAAGGTAAGCCCCGATGCCGTAAGGCTAGAAAAAAGTGGATAACGGACTTTGAGGAGACAGCTTCGGGTGCGACTGGGATTAATGCAAAGATGATGGCAATTAAAATTAAAAGGACTATATAAGAAACTAGCCAGTTTTCTTGGCAACCTTACTCATAATTGTGGCAACTCGCATTATTATCATATAGCCGCGGTAGCCTAGTGGTATGGGTAATGGACTGCTGAGACGAGGTCTCGAGTTCGATCCTAGGTTTACCATGGCACACACCAATGACTTTTCGATGCTTTTCGAAGTTATGTGTGTATTCATCGCAGGTTTATAAGTGCCTCGGAGAGCACGTTAAGCCGTCGGTCCCGGTTGCCATACAAACATCTATGGCAGTCGTTACGGGTAGTTGGAGCCCTCAAAAGTCCAACCAGCCTAACTTGGAACTTCGATATCGCCATTGGTCATTAGACCATTGGTTGTGGAGGTCAGATGGCAGTCGCTTCACGGAAAATATCGAAGTTCAGCCGCATCACAGTTAGACTGAAAAGCCGACTCCAACTGAGTTGGGATAAAGGTTCAGGGAATGATGATGATGATGTGCTATCTGACCAACTCCGAGAGGAATGCCTGTGAACCAACCAGAAGAGTAGTCAGACCAGGTGAGTTTAATTTATCCCTAAAATATATAAATCGAGCTACATCTCAATAAAAAAATATACTCAAAAACACTGTCTATAAAAATAAATAGAACTACTAAATTCGATAGCAAGAAAGCTGACCACAAACCTGCCATCCGTAAACAAAAGACCCTTGACAGTAAAATTGGTGCAATTACAAAAATCCCCAAAAATCCCTTTACAAGATCATCCCTAACCGTAACTCAATTGTCGCGTCGCCTGTTCGGTCGATCTATTTTTTGCTCAGCAAGAGAATTCGCGCCATATTGCCAACCACCCCATCTAAATGATAATTCGGGGGCCCTTCTTACAATAAAAATTATTGCGGACGGTTTATTTTATTACACTTTATATTGTGTTCGAATTCCTACACAAGGGAATGCGCTTCAAAAAATAGTTTCCCGCGCAAATGTAATCTCTATTCCGATACCATAGTGAATAATATTTTTTTAAAGTGACCGAGCACGGATATTGTGTTGAACGTTCAAACTTGTCACAAATGTCGTATTCTGTAAATGGACAGTGATTTCCCGTTTACCCTTTGACCAATTCGGTTACGATTCGATGTATTTACATTTTGTTGGGTTGCTATATAATAAATTGTGTTTTTCAGTTTATAGCTGAATGGGTCCTAAGAAGGCCTTTTTGGATCAAGTTGCTCCAATAAATAAAATTATATTATTGTCTTTCCATATTTGTATTATTGTAATAATAACCATCCTTCGCTTTCGGCTCCGATTACGCAGCATAGAGCTTTCCCGTCCCACTGAAACAACTTTTTTTGTGAAAGTAAGCTATGTGGTTTTCGGTTACTTATATCTATTATTACTAGTAGATCTGTAAACAATGGACCTCACGAACACCTTTACTTTTCACACAACCTATGAGGAATTTGATGTTGAAAATACCTCTTCTATATCGGAACTGACAAACTAACTAACAAATAGACATAGATACGGACGCAAGCATAAATCGGCCACCTAATCAAATCGGAGACTCTGAGAAGGAGTTACGTGGTCAATTGATGTATACCTATTAATGCATCTGCATCCTCAATCATTAATATCTACAAGCAGTTTGTTCTTATAAAATACGATTGCAAAATGCAGGCTGCAACACCAACACCAGCCTATATTTTTTTCTAGCAAATAGCTTGAATGGGTGTACCATGTATAATAGTAATCAAGGCAAGACAAAACCACCCCATTCTTATCTCCCTTTCAGATCGCAATCAGTGCCGCCATGTTGATGCCATTATGAATCAAATTCCCGCCTTTTTACTTTTTTCCATTCGCTAGGCACCGGCGTCAGATCTCACAGCCGATAAGTTCTTTATTATCCTGGATGATTTTTTAATCTGTGGTGCTACTTGTGGCGGTTTCGCATTAGCTCATTGTTAGTATTGTGTTGGGAATTGCGAAGTTCCAAGAACAATGGTGCTTGTCTGACGACAGCTTGTTAATGTGTTGTGTGATTAACTATTCGTATTTATGGTCACTCATAAATAGTGTCTTATAAAATAAAAACGTGATACATTGAATTGTCATAGTCCAAATATGATTGTTGACTAAAGACTGATAGTTAATACTTTAATTACTGTCGTATAGGCACATTCTTAGGACAATTACTTATATGCCTTGTTGCAAGAATTTGTCCGTCTAAGAAAATATGTATTTTTATCTTTAAGAATCTTATAAGGGAGTTAAAACAAGAAGTATTTTGATATTCAAAATTCTATATATTTATATCTATCCAAGATATCTGGGTAAGAGACAATGATTGTGCAATATCACACTGCATTAAGTCAGGTCAATTAGTTTGGTTTTGAAAGTCTTCAGGCGGTAATTTCTACCTCTAAGTACTTAATATAGCATTAGTGGCTTTAACAGTCTTTATAAAACATGTACCCACCACCAACCACCACAAAAGTCCATGAACATCCTTAGTAATGTGTAAAGGAAAATTAGAAAAGCAACAGGAAAGTCCAAACTTGCTCAAAGTTGGTCTTAGTGGGTTTTCCAATTTGAAACTCGTTACTGCGGCGAATCCGGCTCTTTTTCACTTGGACTGGACAACGATTTATTGTAGAACTTAGTCGGACCGAGGAAAGTTCCAACAAGGTTGAAAATTGTCAGCTTTAGTTATTTATAACCGCAAGTGCATGTTCGGCCATGAGTTTGATTCAAGCTTTTCTGTAACACTGTGTATGGAACTAAGAGACGTGTTCGTTTGTGACTAAGTTAGGCGTTAATTTCGTTTTGCACGTTAATGAATTTATATCTATAATACTTTTAGTGGGATGATGAATGGATATACTTCCTTGAACATGTAAAAGGTTCTTCAATGTTTCATTTCTAAAAATCATCAAACCAAAGGTCGAGAACTAAGATCTTATCCAGCCAGCATCATCTACTAGATCAGATGCTTCAGCACAAGTTTCGTATGATCTTGGTCATAATTATGATAATTAGTTATATCATCTTAACGTTATTTCAGATCCACACCTATTTTACTTTCTTCGGAATTCGTTTACTCTTTCTCCTCCGTTTGGTTTGGTTTATACAGCTTTTTTATTTATTTATTTATTAAATCTTCATGCACATATATACACATTCGAACTTAATGCCTTAGGCATTCTGTACCAGTCAACCTTTTGTGGAAGTGTCTGCCGTCTTACCTCCAATCCTGAGACAGAAGCCTTCGCCAGAGCTTCGTCGGTTAATCAACAGGTGTTACGGCTTGCAAGTGAGATTGGCTTAAACACTGAAGAACTTTGTGGGGGGACGAAAAATACCAGCAAAAACTTCACACGGTCCGAGAGCTGGCAAAAGGAGCAATACCTATAAGAGGTCAAACCAAACGACACTCAATCCCTGTATCCATCCACCCCATGTATTTGACAAAAGCTTACCTATATTGCAAAATAAACACGTCGCTCAATGTAATTATTTGAGCAGCACTAGCATCGTAATGGCGTCGCTTCCGGCGCGGCCGCCATTAGTGGCCATTTCCTGCCGGCTTCCGGGCCAGCAGCGCCGCCTAGCGGTGGACTGTAACAACTTGAAAAGCGTTAACTGTTACGTTAGAATTCCATTCCATTCTACGTAATGACGATGCTATCGCGACGCGTTTTATTAGCTGAAAGCTTGTAATGGAACACAAATTGATACTACTCAATAAAGATTTTATATAATTTGAACATGAAAGGAATTATTTTACTTTTGTGTGGCTTTTATATCTTGCTTGTAAAAAAATCTAGTTATTCGTGGTGGTAATTAAATAATTGGACAGACGGAAAAAAATTCACTGGCGTGGCTAACGTGACTTTGGTAGATTTTCTTGTAAAGCTGACATTGGCCTCTCGCCATTAATTTAATATTACGTTTACCATATTGTAATTTTTTCGTTTCGGTCTTTGTGACCAATACTGAAGTCACAGAAATGTCATCCCCTCGCAAAACATCCGATGCATTCTTCTACCATTTCTGGAACATTTGTCTCTTGGTAGCAATTACGCGAAACTTCGGTCCGCAACTTCGGTTGAAAGTTTCATAGGGACCAAACCATTTTAGCCACGTCATCGATAACAAAAACCAGTGATTAGCACCCTAGAAGAAAATAAACCTAATCATTAAGCGCTGAATGTTAAGTGGCGGAAGCGGTTTTCTGTGGGCATCATGCCACAAATTATATTCATTAGGGACGTAGTTATACTTTAGTAAAACGATGATCGAGCAATTTTATGTTTTATAACTAAAACTGGATGCAGAAGACGATTTGGAGCAAAAAGCGCATTTCGAAGAGGCCTATGTCTAGCAATGGACTGTAACAGACTAATTGATTGATTGACTAAAGTGTAAAATGGGTCTAGTTCATAATATCGACAGTCACTACATCGATGGTCGCTGTATCGAAAACGTTCCATTGATCGGCTAATATATCGACAGTAGGTACCTACCCCAAATAGATGGTACGCTACATCGACAGTAGGTACCCCAAATCGTTGGTACGCCACATCGATTTTCGACATTTTCGAAGTTATGTATGTATCTATCGCAGGTTTATAACTACCCGGTTAATGGCAATAGGTTCGCCACCTATTACACTGGGACCGAAAAAAAAACATAAACTGGCGTAATGTGGCATATCTACGTAACTGCAAAGGTTCGAAGGTGTTGGTGTCTTCAAGATTCCCACCTGCTGTTTAATGGAGGAAGTTTTGGTAAAAGGTACAACAGTTAGGTACATAATAGATTTATTTCACTATTCACGCTTTAACTACCTGAAACATACATTAGTTAGACTATTGCGTAATTACTTAACTCTTAACTAACTTAATAATAACACAGTTACGAGTAGATACCACTATCAGAAAATCCAACCTATGCACAATTTTCAGCTTCAATTCACGTAGAGTTTTCCCACCAAGTTGCCACCTAAATCACGTGGCCAATGCAAAAAAATCAAGATGTCTGCCGAGCGAGACGCAATCACCCGATGGATCGGTGGGAGCTGTGCGGAATTTTAAAACGATTTGTGTTTTTAATGTATCTGCACCGCGCTTTAGTATTTTGAAGAAACGCCTGTTTGAATAATCATCAAAATATAATATTGTCGGCAGTTTATGTAAATACTATACCTGTTATATGGTTTTCGATATATCGGCATATCCTCCGTGATCATTGTGCTAGCAACAGCACCAAAACATCGGAAAATCCAACCAGTATAAGGTAAATATCCCAATAGCTCTAATAGTAATATGAGTGACCATGATATTTTACATAACACAACATAACATAAACTCACGCCTATATCCCCTAAGGGGTAAGCAGTGGTGCTAGCACCCACATTTCACCAGTTTATGTTTAGGTCCCAATTGCCATTAGGCGAGCCTATAGCCATTAACCGGGCTCTTATAAACCTGCGATCAATACACACATAACTTCGAAAAGCATCGAAAAGTTCTTTTTTTTCAATGCGAATAATACACATATAGTGAATTAAGACACACTGAAAGCCTATGTGGCGTGGTGGTAGGCATTCGACAGCTACGTGGCAGGGGACGTGTATTCGTTTCCCACTCAGTGCACATATTTGTATATATGATCATGTCTATGCTGTATATTACCGGATGTGGTCTGGTCTGTGTATTACCGGATCTTGGAGAACACTTTAAGCCGTTGCATCTATGGCAATCGTTACGGGTAATTGGAGACCTAAAAAGTTCGGCAACTAATCTAACTGAATCATTTTGATATCAACAATGGATTGTGGAGGTCAGATGGCAACCAGCTTGCAATCCAAAATAGGCATAACTTGTATATACGTCTGCTAATACGCATCCCTACTTTTTGTCTTCAAATTATACAGACTTTGGGTACATCGGGAGAATCACAAATACCTAGGGAGAAATATAATTTACTATTTTGTTTTAACTTGAGTTTAAAGTAATTAAGGAAACATTGTATCTTAATTATAGGTAATTTTAAATTACATAATGTTTTTTTTTATTATTACTTTAGAATCAAGTTTACGTATCCTTCTTCTTATTTGACGAAGCCAATCTTATACATTTCTGTTCCCAGAAACACATACTATCCCTTTTGCGGCAAATGATATACAAAAGCTTCATGGTCACTTAATATTACTTAACTACAAATACTCTGTAGTTATTACTCAATTAGTCAATAAATTAACCAGCTAATTAGAGTCATTCTTACACGATTGTATCCTTGTCTATTGCTACGAAGATGGTTATGAAATCATATTCAAGTTGATGCGACCGCGTGGTACGTGTGACAGCTTAATTTAATATTATAAAAGGTGTACAACTTATTATATTGTGTAAGCGAAAAAAATATAATTACATAGATAATTTATGTTTTACAATTCCGAAATCGAAAGTCTAATAAAAAAAGTTGTGTTAGAGAAAAAAGAAAAAAAATAAGAACCAAAAAGAACAGAAGCACTGTAAAAAAAGTTTGGCAAAGATAACTGATGTAACCACGATGTAACGACAACGCTCATTAGCTAAGTGGCCACTGTTGAATCATGCTCAACGACGCTAAATGAGCAAAACCACAAAATGCGAAAATGGCGATCACCGCTTCACGATTATATTGATTTCGACGCCATTAAAACGAACCGGAAATTAAAAAGAAATAAAAACATATTGCTTTCCCGCGCGCACCAAACTTCACCCAATTTGTACACGTTCTGTTTTCGAACAAGCTATTTTTGTCATATGCCAAAAAGGCGTAGCACTCTTTCTTGACAACCTAAATTGAACTTTATTACTATTGACTCTAAAGTTAACAATAAATTGACATTGACTTGAGAGAATTCGTTTAAAAACTGCTTTAATATGAGTATTATAGGGTAGGTAGATTTTATTTGGCATGCCATTATTGTCAGCGTGATATGATTATTATATTATCGGGCGATAAACGGGTATAAAAAAGATATATCGTGGTGAGGCAATCATCTCGGCGGGATTACGAGTATTACGACGTTATTACACTGTTTCATGTGGATTTATTGGAAGTGTTCCTCGCTAATTAGATTTGCGAGAGCTCCGTATGCCATATATATCTCGTTCCAGTATACTAATGTTTAGCAGCAAATGAACTAATGGCTCTATAATCTAATATGTATTTTGCTAATTAACGAGCAATTCTTGATATACTACCATCTCGGAAATCGCTATGCGCAGGTTTTGTCTTTAACTTTAGTAGTTTAGACGTATTTCCTCAAAAAATAAATGAAATTGTATCATGACGAAACGTCAGTTCTTGAACTTGTGAAGTTGAAAAGAAAAAAAAACTTAATTTGTTAGTGTTAGCATCAATGACTTCTGGTCTATAAATAGATTGGCTATGCTAAACCAATGACAATAACTCTACAATTGGATAGCTATAAAATGCACTCAATACACACATATTTCTCTAGTATGTATATATTAATCTATGCACATATTGTTTTCCAGACGTGCTTGTATCAAACACAGTTCCAGATTCCCGTTAATATTGAAAATTCAAGCATTTATTCTGTATAGACCACTAAACGGAACTTATAAAACATCAATATCAATAAATTATTTTAAGTTAGTGAGCAAATGGACCACCGCCTCCCGGTTTGCAACGCGGTCCCGGCCTGAGTGAGAAGACTCCGGCAAAAAACTCAGCGGGCGTTTTTTTATCTATTTACAAACATTTACTTAGTCCAGATACAGCAATTTACTAGAGTAGCGATTTGAGTGAACAGTTCATTTCCAGGCTTGTTTATCATCCAAATAATTATATTGATTTACTTACCAATAAATAGGGTAATTGTTGAATGAATGGAATGGAATGGAATGTATAGAAGAGAATGACATCTTGCGCCGACCCCAAATAATTGGGACAAAGGCAGGAATCTACTATATTATAATCTATAGGCAGGAAGATGATGATGAAACAAGGTAATAGTTAAGCCACCGTGTAAGAAAAGCTTTGATCTAATAGCAATGGTTTATTAACAAGAAATTTTATATCATCATGCTTGTACATGAAGTAATATTATCATAAATAATAATATTATTATTGCACCGTAATTTATTAATTGTAGAGCTAATCTTTTCCTCCAGATTATGTCGTCAGAGATGGCAGATCATGGAGGTGACGGGTGGGCTGCCTGTCACCTTAGTTGAAACAGGCCGCGGAGGTAGCGCAAATTGGGTCTCCCGACACACGGGGGCTAGACGGGGACACCATGGTTCCCACATTAGAGGAAGGGAGTCATCTCAAAAGAGATGTCCCCGGGTCTGCCGGGGTGCAAGAGATATGTCTTATAAAATATCACCTCCGGCAATCGAGAGAAGTGGTTATGTCAGACTCGGACCAACCAAAACGCACGCCGTATGGGTGACCCATACGGCGTGCGTTTTGGTTGGTCCGAGTCTGACATAACCACTTCTACCGAAAGGTATACTTTTTCTCCCTTGCGCGTAGAGACCCCGTACTCCGAAATCAGAGGAAGAGCTCGAATGTAATCGTGGGTAACGTTAAGATGATGATGATTTTAAACGACGGTTTCTGTGGCCTGGCGGTAGTAAACGCGACCGCTACGCAGGACGCACAGGTTCGATCCCCACTTAATGCAAATATTTGTATGCATAAATATGGCAAATAGCCATATTTCTGCACCTCGAATAGGACGTTTTCATACGAACAACGATCACCTATACAACTGTTGTGCAAAAAGTCCAAGAAGTGGCCTAATTGTAATGTAACGCTTCGATATCACTAATAGGAGAGGACGTAGTAAGCCTTCCCTAAGAGCGAAATCTATGTTCAGGCCCTCTCCGCAGCGTTGTCGTGAAACAAACTACTACACCACGATGGCAACTCAAAAATGCTGTCTATACGGCAGAAGAAGAAGAACCAATAGATTGTTGGAAATCCAATGGCAGTCGCTTCATGTAAAATGTCGAAGTTCAGCGGACTTCAGATTTCGAGGTGAGAGCTTCGGTTGCGACTGGAATTAACGATAGAATGAGAATGATGATCTCAAAGTGCTAATAAAAACTCCATCCTATTAGGACATTTTTCGGAGAACATATTAATATTTTTCCGAAAAACGTTCGATTACTTTTTCGGTTCGGTATAGCACATATCAAGTATCAGCGGCAAATATTTGCACTCCATTAGCGCACTATCATAGTAATGTGTTTCGCGTGTATCGCTCGAAAATGAAGTATTTATGACCACTTGTTCTAATCTACGCATTGATTAACGATAATACATTGTTAAAAGTGAAATTGAGAGTGAGTGAAATCGATGGATATTTTTCATATCGTAAAAGTTCAATAACATTGATTTTTAATATCAGGAGTCAAATATCTCGGTTTCGGGTTCGAACTCTGCCGACGTGAACCCACTCATAACACAAGCCATTGAGCTTAGCTGGAGGGGTTTGAGGGAATATTAGTAATTTGAGTTGCCAAGTATGTTATCATACATACATCATCACTATATAGTATAAAACAAAGTCGCTTTCCCTGTCCCTATATCCCTATGTATGCTTAAATCTTTAAAACTACGCAACGGATTTTTTAATAGATAGAATAGTTAAAGAGGAATGTTTATATGTATATAACATCATGCTACGACCAACAGGTGCGGAGCAGGAATGAAAAATGTTGCAAAAACGGGGTGACGCAGACGAAGTTGCGCGGGTCAGCTAGTATATAAAAGAATAAATCATCAATAGAGGTCTTCACCTCGAAGTCTGCTTCTTTTGCACTTCTCATGGTCTTGTGCATCAATAGTAAGCCCATTGGCAAGCATGTCATCCTCGATACCAAGTCAGCACTTCTTGGGTCTACCGAACCTGGCGGAATTGGCATAGCCAGATATTTGTTACCTACATAGTCAGGTGGTCGTCGTCACAAAACTGAATGTGACTTTTCTGCATTTTGTCTGTAATATCATGGACATGGAGGCTACGCCAGATATGACAGTTTCTCATGTGGTCCTCACACGTGACTCCACACATCCACCGCAGCATATTCATCTCCACGACATGCGTGTCAGCTGCGCTCCTGCTTATTTTGCTCTAGCAACGGCCATGCTTCGTATCCGAGCAAGAGGCTAAAGATGGTATTGTAGCCTCTACAGCCTGACCAACATTTTGGGATCATAAATAACACTAGTTACTTCGCACCAGTTGGCCCATGCAGTGGCAACGCGTATCATGAACTCAGTGTATCCATGGAGGTTTTCTCATGAGTTACTGATATGGTTGTAATAAGTGTTTGACATTAATAAGTAGGTAGATCTATTATCCAGTAGTTTCTAAAACTAGTAGTCATGTAGTGGCATATTTTTTCAAATATTTCAAATTGTCCCGGATCTTTTGTATTCCCCTGAATCTACGTACTTAGTTAACAAGTTCTATTTTTAATAGCACTACTACTTAGTTTAAAAAAGGTTAACAAAGTAACACAATTATTAAGAACGGCAAGATCAAACCATTAACTAAAATAGCTTTTGTTTCGGCTTTTATTGATCTAACTATTAATAATCTGTTTGTATATGAAACCATTAAGCATAGTGCAGCACCACTATCACCCACTATCATAATGTTATCCGCCACTCGACACTGACACACAATAATTCACTTTTAGGTGAGCTTTTTGCGGTTCTTTTAATCATAATGCGTTACAATCTACTGCTCTAATACTTATTATCTATTCTATGCTAATACTTATCAGTTATCTATTATAAGTTATCAAATAATGCTTTTAATGTATCACGCATATCAAAGCTCGGCGTGGAGATAGATAATAGTATAATAATAATATTCTGGGGCATGGTACACAGAGCGCTGTCTAGACAAGGTCTACACGCAAATTAAGTACCTACAGTTTGCACCTAATATGATTTCCAAAATACGGATAATTAGTTTCCCTTGCATCTTCTTCATTTTCTACATTGGCAGCCTCATCTCTGTATGGTATTATAAAACCATTCTTTACACCCATCATAGCTGCCCTGGCGGCACAGAAACTCTCTTAACCATCATAAAATGGTTACCGTTGCATATGTGGGGGTATAAGCTGCGGTAACCGCTTTCTATTAGAGCCGCGAGCTTGTCTGCAACCTAAGAGAGAATTAAAAAAAAAACATTTTCTCTTAGAACAAAAAAAATTTAGGGACTAAGAAGTCATAACCCGCACCAAATGAGTAGAGGCAAAGTCACCCGCGCTGGCACAGGCTTTTCTGTAAAGGTTGAAAATTCAGATAGTACCGCTCCCATAAAAGTCATACAAGTCAACGTAACAGGAAGAGTAACTGAACACCAAACTCAAAAATTGAAGTTTTGGATGCGACCGGGAATCACGTTGGAATGATTATGAGTGATGAAATAAGAGAAGTGGGTAGGTAATGGTTAATATTTGTTCGTTTTCATAATATGAAACAATTTAATTGCTAAATAGTTTCATAACGTTATGTTGCATAATTTATCGTTGGATTGGTTTTGAAATTAGAACTTATTTCAAATGAGGTCCTTATTTTAAAATTTATTAATATTATTTGTTAAAGTTGTAAATTTCGTAAAGTAATGCAGTGCTGACATCTGTCCGATAATAGCAATACTGTTTACTATGTATTTGCTGCTATTCCGCGATAGATGGCGCTTTACAAATTATACTTAATTAAACCCATAGATGTCGCTACCCATTCTTCTAAAAGGTCATTGTACGCTGGAAAATACTACGTAGTTCATTCGTTTCATTCATTCAACCTTGTTGATGTAGTCAAAAGTTTGTACTTTTTATATCTGTATAAGTCGCCAATTGGTAGATTATTATTGGTGTTCAATGTAGTGTTTTACATGTGTGGAACAGAACAGGTGTTTCTATTGTTATTTTCGTGTACGTAACTATTTAAATACGAAAATCTCTATTATACTCAGGCAATATACCTACAAATTTTAAGTTGCTTTTTATTAAATTGAACTATTAAGAATTGTGTGAAAATAATAACTTGATAATTTGTTGAGGTGTAAAGTGTGACAAAACAGTAACTTTCTCGGGCTTATCAATTTCGCGGTTGTGAACTGTAGCAATCTGTTAAAAATGAGTTGAATAAACTTTCGTGGACTGTTGTGAGGTGTTTGTGGCACAAGTTTTAAGAAAAAAAATCAGAAATGACTACGGACAGGTTTCATAAGTAAGTCCCATTACTTATCTAAATTATCTCGTGTTGCAGAATGAGATCGATAACATATCTAGTAATTGGTGATAACATGCAACGTATTCCAAAGATTAATTACCCAAATACTAGGAACGATAGACGATATCATAGGTACTTACATATTTTTTGATAATTTACAATGTATCCTATCGTTCGAGCCTTTGTAGTCGTTTATTTTATGGTAATATCAACAGGTTAATTGCGATAAAATGTGACTTCATTAAAAATACTAGGCTTTTCACGCTTTTCTGCACTCGTTCTTCTCGTAATTAGTATAATTTAAATTAGAAATGCCACTTCGTAATTGAGGCAGGTAGGTAAACAAGCGAGCATGCGACAACCTAAAAAAAAAAAAAACTGCATCTTACCCTAAGTACCTACCCACCTAGGCAATGTGCATAGTTTATTTTTTTTTATATTCTAGAATTAGGTACCTCTCTACCTGTTTATTTACTCTATGTTAGACTTCTATCAAAATTGGATTAAATTGGTTTGTTAGTGGTAACTAACTGTGTTTAATTCAACTCGTGAGAACTCAGTTTTTTTTAAACTGACTATAGTGATGTAATCTAGTCGCTATTGTCAGATTGTCCAATAAATATTATGATTAATAAATCACAACATCTAAATAATGACGTGTGTAATTTTAACATCACAAACAGACAGGATCAATTTCATTTATTTGTAATATGTAAATCGCTCTTGATTGAAACATTCAACATTCATACAAAAGTTTGCTCTGAGCGGGTATCGAACCCGCGACCTCTGACGACGACGTTGTGTTGCTACGACACAAGTCTTCGTAACATAATCATGGAACAACAAAAAAATTAAAAAATAATAAAATTGGAGCATTTGGTTTGTACCTAATAGATACCTATTTATTGATAAAATAAAAAGGTTTTTAATAAACGCGTAACTATTATGAATGTAGATGACATGAATTGAGTATAAATATCTTCTTGTCCTATCTTCTTGTCTTCCCCTATCTAGACAAATCGCATTAATACTTGGTTAGGATTTTACGAACTGAAAAGCAAAAACTATCTTGCTGTTTCCATATTGTAAGCATTATGGAAACAGCTTCGCGTAAACTTAGAAGTCCTGAATAAGGTGAGAGGGTTTGCCATGCCTTTCGTTGTTGCGTGGAACAATGCTCTCATATATGGAATGACTGCTCACTGTAGCCAGCAGTAGTAGCATACACGGCACACCTGATGGAAAGTGGTTACCGTGGCCTATGAACATATGCAACACCAGGGACTTTACACTAAGAAGCCTTCTAATGCCCTTCTTGAAGAACCACATATTATAGTCGCTAGTGAAAACCATGGTTGGGAGTTCATTCCACAGCATCTTCTAAACGCATATACTGACCTTGGACAGTATTGCGATGAACTATGCCACATTCAGGGCTGAGGTCACAGGCGTCACCCTCATACACTTCCATCAAGAACTCAAGAACTCTTGAGTTTCGGCACAGTTTCTTTGCCGTAGTAAAAAGACTTGGAACTCTTGACCTACACATTTCCTTTTTGCTATCGTCCTTCAGGTGGGCCAAAATAAGAATCTGATGACTTAACATACCTAAATATTTAAAAATTTTAGCATTGCAATCTTTACTTTCTTTCCTTCACCACTCAGCTTTAGATTCAAAGGGCGCTTCATCACTTGTACCCAAAAAAACCAGATTGGAATCTCTAATCTGAATGTATTACGAATGAGTCCCATATACAATATTGAATGCCATTTGTATACGCACAAAATGAAACAATAGAGTACCTACTTGCTTATAAAATATTACCTTCAAAAGAATCCCTAATGATGGCACTCGTGTTTAAATAAAGGCTGGTGCTTGTTAGCAAGCGTCAAAGCATGTCCGAAACCAAATGTTTTTCAACGCCTACCTAAGTACCATATAATGTCACTGCTTACGGGACCATTTGCCGGCTTTTGTTTCTCCGCTCCTCACGGTCTATCGCCTCCATGGTAGTGAGACTATTGGCATCCATGTCAAGACAGCAGCCCACTTTTTGAATGCCTACTGCCCCTTTTATCTTTTTATCCCGTTCCCGCAGACCATGAGAACCTTTTCCTGGGATTAAAAGTGTGTTATTCCAAGCTCTAATCTATCCCTGTACCAAATTTCAACCTAATCCGTTGAGCCATTAAAGCGTGATTGAGTAACAAACAGCCAAACATATCAAACATCTTCACAAACTTTCACATTTATAGGACAAACTAGCTGACCCGCGCAACTTCGTCTGCGTCACCCCGTTTTTGCAAACATTTTTCATTCCTGCTCCGCACTTGTTTGTTGTAGCATGATGTTATATACATATAAACCTTCCTCTTTAACCATTCTATCTATTAAATCAAACCGCATCAAAATCCGTTGCATAGTTTTGAAGATTTAAGCATACAAAGGGACAAGCAAAATAGGGACAGAGAACGCGACTTTATTTTATACTATGTAGTGATGATAGTGATGATGTAGTGATATCAAAAATGAGCTGAACGAAAGGTGCCGAACGAAGCAAGTCGAAGTGGCAGTGGGCGGAGCACATAGGCAGAAGAAATTTGTTCTTCTAGCTATGTCGTTGTCATTGGTCTGGAGCTGAACTGGTCGTTGGAGCCGAAAGGTTCTCGAATGGAGACCGCGAAGCGTAGAACAGCCCACCGCGCGATGAACGGACGACATAGTCAGTGTCGCGGGTACTCACTGGATGCAGACCACCTCCAACTAATCAGCTTGGAAGTCGATAGGGAAAGTCTATCTTCAGCAGTGGACGTCCTACGGCTGAAATTATGAGTCAAACGCTAGGCTAGCATTATTCTATGCTATTTGTAATAAAAAATGTGGTAGCCAAATCGCTCTCAACAACACCAAACCCTCACTCTAATTATCACTCGTACGATATGCGTATTTGATAGGACATTGAACTACATATTTGTGCGGTACCGAAGCGTGTCTCCTACACGGCACCGCACTTCCATGGAACTCGAGCGGAATGGGGAAGTGTTGAGTCATGTCACTCTTGTCATATCGGATGTGCGACCCGAACTTGAACCATGGGACTGTTGAAGGTTGAGGTTTTATTGTAGTGTGGAAGTATCCGTCATGTGGTATTCACATTACGTACTTAATGTACCACTGTATACTACCTCCGAATACTTAGCTGTTTTCAAGGTTCCGTATGTAGGAAAAATGGAGGAAAGAATCACTTCGTTGTGCGTCTTCGTTGTGTTTTTCTCAGGAATGCGTGGATGCATTCAGCATTAAGATTTCGCGCCAAATTAATCTGCCATGTTACTTTTATGTCAATGTCTTCAAAATGTAATGTGGTATGTAATGAGCTGATTTTTTGCCCGTATTTACTACCTACTCATTTTTTTCTCGAGTTTACTGTTCAAACATCGAGAGACTACGGAAAGATTTGTTTCCCTTCCATTTTCCCAATCTTCTTCTAAGTACTTTTACGTGAAATTACATCAATAGACTCTTTAGCGTAGCGGTCTTTGGAGAACAGGGGTTATTATTACTTACAAAGGGACTGGTTGTGGTTATGTGTGTGTGTGTTATGTGTGTGTAAACCAGGTTTCCGATTCTACTAATTGTAAACAATTGTCAAACCACTGAGATTACAAAAACTGTCTTTGAATTTCCGGCTTTATACACATAGTTGTAAAGCTCTTAATTAAATGAAAAATTCATTAGATCGTTACATTCACTCCACACGATGCCATTTAATTTTTAACTTTAGCAGCATAACAGTAAAGTCTATAATTAAATGGCGTATTTTGCTATTTCGGTGAATTGACAATAGTTGACAATTAGTAGAATCGGCGCCCACTTTTTTTTCGTGCAAATATGCCTGGCCTGCGGAGCGGTTATTCAGGATTAGACCCTAAAACGAGCTGTATCAACATTCTTTCAGTAGGTACTATTGCGTAGGTATCATTCGGTCACAAACGGTCAGAATCGATCATTTAACATCACCAACGTGCATATCGGCAACGTGCAATCTCAACATACCAGTCCAGTATCAATGAACAGGAAATACTGACCATTACCATTCCACTTTCACTCGATAATAACACTGAAGTCAGCAGAAGTCAGTGTGTATACATTTTTTAATATCTATTTTTTTATAAATAATATTAGTGACTAGCTGACCCTCTTAACTTCGTCTGCGTCACCCCGTTTTTGCAACATTATTCATTCCTGTTCCGCACCTGTTGGTCGTAGCATGATGTTATATACATATAAACCTTCCTCTTTAACCATTCTATCTATTAAAAAAACCGCATCAAAACCCGTTGCGTCGTTTAAAAGATTTAAGCATACAAAGGGACATAGGAACAGAGAACGCGACTTTGTTTTATACTTCTCGCGGTTTCTACAGGGTAGGCAGCACGTGTGTGACGCCTCTGGTGTTGCAAACGTCCATAGGCCACGGTGACCGCTTCCCATCAGGTGGGCCGTGTGCTTGTCTGCCACCTAAGTGGTATAAAAAAAAATACTATGTAGTGATGATGCAACAACAATATGTGTGACCGCTGGATTGCTTGAAGCTAGAGTTTAATTATCATGTCTTTCAACATAAATATTTCGACTACCAAACTGTAGGAAATGAAAAAAGAACATTTGAAAATGATTCCACAACTCCATAAGGGCACATTATTGCACTGGTACCGCCACGCTTGGCTGCCCACCACCTCTAAGGGTGGTATCGTGCTAAAAATGTACACTCCGTTCTAACCCTTCTGCCTTCTTGTATAGAGGTTAATATTATCTGCAAGCTTTTATCAATATATCGATTTGGACAGGTGTTGGCTGTACCTACTGGGTGACAATGGACTGCGGTTCATTTAGATAGAGTTCGATGACTTCGTTTTCGTATATTTCGATTATTTTTGGGAACTATTATAGTACTTTGTTGAAGTGAAACTATTATTAACAATGTCATCAGGCAACTTCCTAGCACAAGTAATGGTTCGGGGGAATGGTGATAGTTTAGTTTGGTAATGTTTTTTTAATCTAGATCTGGAAATTCTATAAAGCTTAACTGTGTATTACTTGATACAGTGGAATTGAGGGCTAGTTCTACTGAACAGTTCTACGGTAGAAGTCTAGAACTAATGGGATTTTTTCTCACTAATATTACGATTCGGTAAGACTTGGAACTAATGAGAGAACTATGACTTTAAGTACTACACTGTTTAGTAGAACTAGAGGGAGCAAACGCAGTGTTATCGAAATTACAACTACTTTTTAAAAACGTTATAGGGTTGCCTAGGATCAGTAAGTAATAAAAAATAATGTATACCACATTCAGAGCACTTTCTATTTTTGACAAATTCTTCTTAATTTTGTTAGTAGGTATAATATATGATTATTTTTCATCTTCCATAGTAATGTTACTCATTTAAACATTATGTGAAATCTTAAAGTGATGTACCATTAGCCTAAATATTATGTATAGGTACATGTCTTAGATATGTCTTAGATGTAAATGCTAATGTAACAACAAAACTGCTATCCTATCAATTTGCAGCATTTTTTTTTATTTATAAATAAATTAATTCATTCATAATTGCACGAATTTTTGCAAAGTAAACTATAACCTAAATAGATAATATGATAAAGTGCTAATAATCCCTGAGTCATTCAAACGAACGACTTATAACAATCTGCATAGCTTTGTCGATATCTGACAGCTGATTATGACTAATTTGAACAGAAAAGTGCAGGTAAAGCATACCTACTTTTTATGGCATTTTCGGGGTCATACTAGTAATTTAACTTATATTTTTATGGTTCTCCCAAGCAACTACAATACGGGGTTCTTTTAGAAGGGCATTAGAAGGTTTCTACTAAGTAGGTAGCACGAGTGGAACGCCGGAACAAGGTAGGCAGTGTGCTTGTCTGCCACTTAAGTGGTATAAAAAACAAAAAAAACGTTATTTGTCAAAATAAAATTATAATATTACGCAAGCCCTCACAAATCTCAGTATTTTGCTAGTATGCCTACAAGTACTTAGATAGACCTACCTACCTTCTTGATGTGCATACCTACCTACCTACTAATAATCCATCTGTCGCAGTTCAATATGCGCCATTGCTCCAGATCCCCAGTCTTCCACATCCAGTCCACCCGGCCATCTTTTTCGGATCGTCAGTTCATCTGGTTAGGAAGGGATCAACCTAGATATTAAGAAAGTATAATAAGAGAACGACAATTTATTATTTTGTAATATAACATAACATGACGTCGTATGATATGACAGTTATTTATCAGTAATGAGTACAATTTTTAATAAAACTATTCAGTTTTATACCATTTTATATTATTTTATAGTCAATTTGTAAGATTAAATTACCTAGATTACTATTTTTATCTAGCCAAGTCCATAAATGACCAGTTCAAATAATCTTAACGGCTAGACTGTTTTTTTTTTACTTGGAAACGAAATCGCTGATAATAACATTAGAACAAAATACTTTATAGTATTTTGTACACTGTATCTTCACTACATAGTATTTAAAACAAAGTCGCGTTCTCCGTCCCTATATCCCAGTCCTTAAGTCACATTATCATGCCTCTACCATCCGGATATAGAGGCATGATAAAATGTATATATACATAAGTAGAATTACATAGAGTATTGAGACCGAATACCGGTAGACCAAAAATTTATTAATACTTACATACTTTCAAAATAACCTGTTCGGAACCTTTCCTTTTAACAAGACTCAACTGGCAGGCAACACAACACTACAAACTAAGCAAAATCTTGTTACGTAAACCATTTTTTGTTTTCTGTTCTTTCGAGAAACTTCTTTCTCACATGGATGGTCTGCTGAACATGTCAAGAAAACAAAGCAAGGCAAAATTTTGTAAGAATTTTTTTCTTTTCTTTCAGAGCAGCCAAAGACGGTTTGCTTGAAGTGCTTCGGGAAGCAACGCGTAAAGAATGCAACAATAAAGATGAGTCGGGCATGACGCCCACGCTGTGGGCCGCCTTCGAGGGGCACATTGAAGCACTGCGGCTGTTATGTGGTCGAGGGTAAGTAGGTCATCTGAGAGGTTGATAGCATAGACGAGAGACACGAGAATCACAATGCTCCGTTCTCTCGAAACCTTTACATTACGAATTCGATTGGAGTTCATGCTAGTGCAAAAAGTGAAAAAGAGCAGAAAAGAACATTAGTTCTTTTCTGCACGAGGATTGCTCTACTGCGAATAAATTTTGTAGGTATTGATTAATTCCTAATTCAATTTGCTTTTACGATATTTGGTATGAAACTGCGATTTGTTTACAAAAAGCCTACGTTACAGTGTTATCGTAACATTGTATAACAGAAGCAACAGACAATGCGTGAAAGCGACAGTGAGTACACTACTTAGTTCTCAGCCGAGCTCTTAACTAGAACAGGGGTAAGATTCCGACTGACATTGAGTTTAAAACGCACTCGTAGCGTGGGAAGACTATAGATTTCAATTGGTTATAATAAAAGATATAACTGGTGGAAAACTAGAACAACTTAAATGTGTCGGCTATTACGAACGCGCGTAGTTACGAAACGAATTGTAATTCAGACTAAGGCTCAGGCTTGTTGAACAAAAACTTCAGTTACGAAGACGGAGTATAATGGTACTTAGTCCAAAATGTCATTCGCGGGTTTTGTACGAGCATTTGTTTACGGTATCTGACGGCCTTCAATGAATATATTTTTTTATATACGCCTGTATACGCCTGAAGGTGTAATATCAACCCCGCCGGACCACCAGTACTATTAAACTGTACCATAGATGGTACAATTGGTACTGCAGTATCCCACTATAGTACAAATGATACCAAAATATGTCGCTGGACGGCCTGTGATGACGACAACAATATTCGCGGTGGTATAAAAAGCATAATTATCATTAGAAGCAGAGCAGATATCCAAGAAAAGATGGATGGGTTTTGAGAAAGAATATGTGGCAAAGAAGGGAGTGACTGAGGAAATGAAATCCAACAGAAATGGAAGAGAGAGACATGTTGCGCCGATCCCAATGTATTAGGAGAAGGGCAGGGGATGTTGGTGATATAAAAGGATAATCATCTTCTGAATGTTATTCTCAGTTACATCCAAAAGCTTGGAGTCTACTTCTCTATCTATCTTGGATTTTCCTGGAGTTATCGTCTGTCCTCAAGACAAAAGCCTGCAATAGAAACCGATTATTCCCAACGGACTACTCAATCCATCCACCGATGTGGTCAGTTAGGAATTTCTTCCCTAATAAACCGCCTAGTGTTCACATGGGTGGTCAGTTGGAATATTTTGTTGTTACCCTGTTGTTACCTTGTTTTCCTTGGTGGTCGGTTAGGCATATCACTAAATAGCATTAAAAAAAAAATGTAGTTGCTAGGTGCAGTTATGGGTTTGTAAATTGCAGATGACGTTGGTTTGGATTTCGAAGATATTAGCAGGGCCATAATTATTTATATTTTTGGCGCCGCCGCTGTCTACGATAAAAGTATTGAATGCCATAATAATATACCTAGATAAGAATAATGTTATGTAGAGGTAAATGTGTACAAAAAGCAGATTAGTTTGTTAACATTTACGGCGATATTATCGATAACGTCATTGATTAGGTACCTACTAGATTATTGCGTCATGCTTGATAGAGTTTATGATAGGTTCTCTTTTCATAGTTATTTACCTGACTGTAAAAATATTATAACATACCATAACATAACATAAACTCACGCCTATATCCCCATAGGGGTAGGCACAGGTGTTAGCAGCCACATTTCGCCAGTTTATGTTTAGGTGCCATTTACCGGGCACTTATATACCTGCGATAAATACACACATAACTTCGAAAAGCATCGAAAAGTCATTGGTGTGTGCCATGGTAAAACCTGGGCTCGATGGAAATATTTCTTTTCGAGGGAAAATATTATACACACAGTATCACACAACAGTGTACGCCGTATTGGTTCCTGGTGGAGTAGATATGTGGAGGAACGGGATGTTATGTCCCTCCAACACAAATGGGAGATACTCTGATCCTCTGACTGAGGCAAAGTGATCACTCCTGGTGGGCCACGGCCCAACGGTTGTCGTTGGGTTGTTGTATCGTATGTATGCCCAGCGTGAGAACTTCGCTTTCGCGATGCAGGATACGTAGTGACGTAGTAGTTAATCTTGCTGTCGCTAGATAGCGCTGGGTACATGTAGTATCTTCACGGGTATCTCGTCCCGTGAGTGTAGTAGGCGACTTAGAGATATGGCTGTTCTCCAATTGACAGTAAACACATTCCATTTCGTGACAAAGTGCCTGCTTGATAGAAAAAAGGCTCGCGCCCTATTACATCATATATGGGACCGAAAGTCAAAGTTGGAAAAATATGGGTACACCTCTACCTACCCAACGGTGTGTAGTGTCGTACCAACACTCTTTTGTGCCACAATCAACTTCGCCTGCTAGGGACGCAACTGGGCAATTTTTTGAGAGGGGCGTCCTTTAACTTTTAAACTTTTACGTTACAATATATTGTTAACGGATAACTGCAGTTATTATAATCTCACAATGGTTGACAATTAGTAGAATTGGGGCCCTGGAAACGTTGGGCAATTTCCTAGGTATGTGTGTACCTATGCCATGATCACGTTAATGCCCGTTGCCTGGAAGAGATTTTTTCCAGCGATAAGGCGGCCCATTGTATACATATACAATTATTTACGTGTAACTATAATGCCATCTCTTTACTGTCATTTGGAGGGAACTTAGTAAACCTTCCCGAAGAGCGAAACCTATGCTCGTGCCCTCTCCGTGAGTAGCGTCGGCGCTGCCATGAAAATAAATTACTACACCACAATGGCAACTCTAAAATGCCATCGATTCGACAGAAGAAGAACTGTAATTTTACTTTTTTTTATGTACAATAAAGAGTTATTTATCTATCATTATCTGATGGCGATTATTATAGAATGGAAAAAACTATTTCAGTACAGCTGTTCTGTAACTATGAACTATGTTTGAGACAAATATATACATATAAAGGAAGGAAAATGAATGAAAGGTCCAGTCTGTATAACAGCCACTTCTTGTATCAAACAGATAATTCTTTTGCGATATCTACCTAGATCTAAATATTATCTTCATAATCCCTAAATCTTATCGATTTAGAAATAAATTTAACAAATGTATTTTCCAGTTTATATTAGTTGTATGAAATGATTATTGCAAAATAAATCGATTAAATACCCGCTATCGTAGACATTTTTTTTTCTTCGCCGTGCGGAAATCCCCACGGTTACCCCCGCCGAAGTCAGCGATGGTGGTTATGTCGGACTCGAACTGACCAAAACCGCACGGCCTTCTTGGGCCATCAGTTGCCGACTGCGAGGTAGCTTTTAGCATATCCCTCACTACCGTAGACACCGCTTGTAAATACAGTAGAATCCGCTTATAATTACATTAAAGGAAAGTGACTAATACCTACGTTATAATACAGTCTCAACATGACTCAGAACCCCGAAAAGGGAGGCACCCTCTGTACCTATATGAAAGTTTCGTTGGCCCTTACTTAACAGCGAGTACCTTTTGTCAGATTTATTTTTGCTAGCCGCGTCGTCTGTCACACTTTGCCGTCTCTGATGAGCGGTAAATAGCTTCCATTTTGCAATTAATTCCATTCTATTATATGTAGCTTATCATGTAATTAATGTATGTACCTACTTACATGATAAAAATGATTGCACACCAAAAACAAAACGGGTTAATGAACGCCCACCTAAAAACTGACCTGGGTGAAACTTGCATGGGACGGAATTTATTTTGTAATTATTTGAAGACCACTGATTAGTGAACATTGATTCGCACTCAGTGCAAATATTTGTGATCATGAATATGTGTATTTACATTGGTCTGGATATTTAAATGTATAACTATGTAAGTAGGTCCGTATAGAAGCCATAACACAAGCTAGTTGAGCAATGATTGAAATTATTTCATTTGAATTTTAATAATTTGATATGCGTGTTTAATTAAACTACCTACATAAAAATTCAATCGACCAAAGAGCCTGTTTTGTTTTAATTTGTTGGGCAAGAGCGGAACCCTAAAGTGGACCGTCACAGACGTGACGTCACGCTTTCACCTCTACATTTAATAGTTCGCCATTACTGTTCATTTAGCCGTGGACATTCTTTACAATTCTATAATATCTGTGTATATTGCAAAACCGGATGAATTTTTGAAGCATTGACTAAATTATTATAGTGATGCTTTAAAACTCATCGTTACCTACCTGACCGTGGGTACATTTGGAAGTACCCATAGTAGTTTGTTTCTTTAGGTACTGTTTTGTTTTAGTCTGGTCCAAATTTTTTAAAATAGAATTAAAATGTCATACATTTTGCAGATTAAAATAGCAGTTTCTAAGCGAGGTTTGGTGTAAGAATATTAATTAATGCCAATATTATTATTTTTTTTTGTAAAAAGTGCGTTTTTTTAGAACTTGGAAACTAGAGCTGATAGAAAAAATCAGTAACATTTTTCTACAACTCAACTCAACAAATATTCAACAGGTTTAAAATCCCTAGCACCGATGGTTGTAGGCCTGTGTAATTTTTCCAATATTCTTGGTCATATCTCACATTTTTATAATACAATAGAAGAGAAGTAAGCAAGGGTCTGTCAGGTTATAACCCTCACGAACCGACTGACCCAGAGTTAGCTGGTATACCAGAGGCTGCCTCATCCGCGGCAACTGATGGACCGATATGCCCTTCCGATTTTGGTCGACTCGAGTCCGACATAACCACTCGCACTGCCTTTGGCGAGAAAGTATCCTTAGGGATTTCTGCACGGCATAATATGGGTAAAGGGGCAACGCGTTAATGGATGATCTAGTCATACCCATGTCTATCAAATTGAGATCAACTTAACGAAAATACTGGTCAACAATATAAATGTAGAAGCGAAAAGTATATGCCAGGAACGTACCGAGTGGAAAAATGTGGTTTCTGCCTACCCCATTGAAGAAAAAGCGTGGATAAATGTATGCATATTAAAGACCCAGTACTCCTGTCCTAAATATGGATATTTCAATATAGATGTACTTATTGTAAAACTGTTGTCAATACTGTGAATCACCGGAAACGCGATATTAAATCATCGCTTATCAACCAACTTTAGTTGAAGTTGATGGATTATTGATAAGGGAATCTCATCTCAAATGGAATTGTACTTAAAAATGTGTGCCATTTTCACACTCACGTGAAAACTGCTAGTTACTCAGAAGGTTGTAAAACGAACCTTGAATATTTGGATTTATGATTTGAATTTGATCAGCTCCAAATTACGGCATAGGATCGTCTACTACCTCTTGCGTATGCCCACAATTCGTTCAAATGCGACAAATTCTTTCAATACTCGTATTATTTACACGAAACTGACGTTTACATGCATTAAGCAACGGATACCCTGATTCATTTTTTACCAATGTGAACTTTTTTTTGTCATAATAACACTATAGTATGCCATACAAGACTCACAACCGGACACAGTTGGTCGGGTCAACCCCGCCGGGTGAGATACTACTCTTCTGGAATTGCGACCTAACGGGAATTCCCGTTGCATTGCGAAGCGGACACTGAATACCTGTTCAATATCAATTAACTTTTGCTTCCAGCGGTGAACCCGACAAAGCCGACTACTTCGGCAACACAGCATTACACCTCTCCGCAGCACGAGGACATAAGGAATGCGTGACTTTCCTGGTGAATTTCGGCGCTAACGTGTTCGCAATGGATGTGGATGGACATACGGCTCAGGAGCTTGCTGCTATCAACGGACGAGACGACATTCTGAGGTTCCTAGATCAGTCCACTGCTAAAATGGAGAATAATGACAAGTGAGTTTTCTAAGACATGTCATTTACTTAAACGTGTTGTTCTATTGGCCGCTAAGCAATCATGATATTGTTATTGACACTGCAAAAAATGTCATTCAATTATTGACTTTACATGCAAAGCCTCTGTGGCGTGGCGGTAGTAGACTCGAATACTACGCTGGAGGTGCGGATTCGATCCCCGCTCAGTGCAAGTATTTATATGTATGACTATTTGCACAGGTCTGGTCTTGCCTCGGAGAACACGTTAAGCCGTCGGTCCCGGTTGCCATACGAACATCTATGGCGGTCGTTACGAGTAATTGGAGCCCTCAAAAGTCCGATTAACCTAACTACATAACTTCGATTTCGCCAATTTGGTTGTGGAGGTCTGATGGCAGTCGCTTCACGGATGATATTGACGTTCAGCCGCATCTTACTAAGACTAGAAAGCCGACCCCAAATGAGTTGGGAATAGGCTCGGAGAATGATGATTCGTATAGCAACCGAGATCAACAAACAGTATTGCAATGTGCACACTAGGCAGCTATCACCGCTATTTGGACGAAAAATATTATATTGTTTGTAATCAGACTTTTTAATTAACATCACATAACAGTGTTATTTTACCGCTAACAGTCAATGACTTCTATGAATACTATTAGACTGCCTGTATGTTCAAAAAATATGGTAACACGTAAGATCACTAATTTATGTAAAAGTTCTTTCTTTCTTTCTTTCTTGTGGCAATTTTATGTTCTTGTTGCTGATTGATATTTGTTAGACACCTTTAGTTCGGATAACAACACAATTTTATCCACAGAACATTGAATATTTATTCCCTGATATCAATCGACAACATAATAAGTTCGTTTAGCTTATTTTCTAATCAGTTTATCTAGTCTAGCACGTACCTACAACGTAGAAATTAGAAGTTACTGCAAACAGTATGAAAAAAAAACTTACGAATACCGCAGTCACTATAAGCATAACTTGTTTGATAATTTACTTTAATTAACATCATAAACGCATAGTTATATAGCGTTAAGTGAGTGTACAGTTTCTAATAGTCGCCGTAAAAGTTAGCCGCTCAGAAGTTTTGCGCTTTGCTCAGCGTACGTGATCGCTAGATTATATTGAGCTAATTACTGCATACCCACGTGAGAAATAAGGCGTGTTATGTAAGAGATATGCTTGGATCTTGAATATTGTGTTCTGTAAAGGAAAAGGAAAATTTTCTTTACCTTTAAAAAGGAACGTTATTCCCCTTTAAGGAACAAGAAAGTAACCGTGGGCGAAGCCCTTCTACTAGAGTGTATTAAACTCAAAGAATAACTCGAAATAAAACTTTATACCAACCCGTCACAGCCATTCGAAACAGTAGACCAAAGCGTCCGAACATTAGGAATTCTGATTAATTGCCTTAAATTTTTTTACTAAACATTACAACTTTGAAATTCCAGAAAAAAAACTAAATCTCTAAAAGAGAAAGCTAAGAAGGACTACGAGAAATCGCATAAACAGTACCAAAAACGTCAGAGCAAGGCGGAGCTGATGGCGGAGAAAGAACTGAAGAAATTAGCCAAGGAATGGGACCAGGACTACACTGAGGAGGTGTCCACCATGCCGCACCGGCCGAGCAACGTGCTGTGGGCGCTTAAACAGAAGATGACTAGGTCTTCTAGCCATGGTGAGTCTCACTGGCGACGTGTAAAAATTTTGAAAATGGAATTTGGTCGATTTTTTTTTAATTCGAGCTAGTTTGTCACGCACAATTCATTGGTTTGTGCATACCTACCATTGTATCTGCTTTTTGTCACCTCTACTATTACACGACGTAATACTTATAAACATTGATATACGCGGTAGCCTAGTGGTATGGGTAACGGACTGCTGAGACTAGGTCTCGGGTTCGATCCCAGGTTTTACCATGGCACACACCAATGTCTTTTCGATGGTTTTCGAAAGTTATGTGTGTAGTTATAAGTGCCCGGTTAATGGCAATAGGCTCGCCACACGCCACACGCCTATATCCCCGAAGGGATAGACAGAGGTGGTAGCACCCACATTACGCCAGTTTATGTTTAGGTCCCAATGTAATAGGTGGCGAGCCTATTGCCATTAATCAGAAACTTATAAAACTGCGATAAATACACACATAAAACATCGAAAAGTCATTGGTGTGTTCCATGGTAAAACCTGGGATCGAACCCGAAATCTCGTCTCAGCAGTCCATCACATACCACTAGGCTACCGTGGATATCAAATATCCGAAACCAGTACAAGATCAGTTCGTCAGAGCATCCCTCTGTAAAGGTGGCGGGTAAAGGTCCTGTCGTGGATGTTGACTTCTTCCAATCTAATCAATACTTCTTGTGTTTTCCAGGTAATCTCCTAGCAGACGAACAGCCACGGCCTACATACAGTGCCCTGGTGGGTACAGTGAACTCGGGGGCCCGGGGACGTGGGGCTGTGTACAAGAAGGCGCTTGCTAGTAAACTGCGGAACAACACAGTGGGACGGAACACTCTCAACAATGATGACTTTAAGGTACCTTATAGTCTTTCATACTTACAATATATATCAGTTACTTTAACGAAAATTTTATTTAAATGAGACACGAAACAGAAAAAACTAGTAGAAATGCGATACGATAGTTTCAGTAGCGGAACCGATGTCGCCAAACTCACACATACAACCGTTAATAATACCGCGCATTACTAGTAAATAATAGCTTTGATTAGGTCGTACCTACTTATTATAATATACCTACCTACTAACTTTTATGTCATATTAGATCAAATCACACGTACAAGAAAACTAAAACACACTACCTTTTTTAAGGTAGAAGCAACTACACTACCACCACCTATTTTTAATCGTTCAAAATAGCGATTACCTACTTTGCTATAGATAAAAAAGTATTTATGGTGTTTCGTACTTTGAATCGAACAAGCTTGAATATTTACGAAAAAGTTTAGAGGTATTCTTACAAAAAGGTTCATATTGTCGAATTAATCCTTCGTTGCGTAAATACGCACAGCAATGACACGCGTGCTTCGACTACATCACACTTCCATTTGATTTTAGTTTTCCATGGTTTTATCCCCTTAACCACAATGTACTAGATTTTAACCTCTCCGTGCCCTTTCCCATATTTCGTAAGCTACTTTCAATCTTCCCAATATAAGGCAGGAACTACTCAAACACATTTTTACCCCTATAGCATAACAATAAAACTCACTATGGCCACACAAGACAGGCATTTTAGTTCTTTGAAAATTATGAACAAAATGATTGTACATTTTTAGGTGGGTGAAGTAGAAACGACAGGTCGTCGCTCAGTGACGTCACTCAGCGGCTTGCGGCGAGACAGTGAAGTTATGTACGTGGGCACATTCGGGGCTGGACCTCAGCAGAGACAACCTGTCGCAGACGTGTTCCCCGAACAGGACAACGCAGCTCCAGCGACCAAACCTGCGCTCACGAGGTAGGAACACTGTCTATTGTTGTCTATTGTATTGGGACTCCTTTTTCCGCACCTAGCCTCACTTTTTGGGCCATTGTGCGTGCAGGGTTACTGGCTAGAGCAGCCAGCCCAGCTCCGCCCAGAAACGCAGAAGCTTACTGGGGGCTTCATAGGCTTCGCGGAACGACCTCACTCGGTAGGAACACTGATTCGTGATCCTCTCAATATAATCGACATCAAGGTGACGTCACTGCAAAATGAAGTTTAATTGCGTTTATGAAGAAACTGGGTCTCGATTCTATCTATTAATTGTTAAGCATTGTCAAGGAACTGAGTTTACAAAAACTGACGTTTAATTTTGGACTCTACTCGTAAGCTGTTAAAGTTCAAAATTAAATGGTATTGTGTAGAGTGAATGAAACGTTGTAATAAACTATTTTTTATTTCATTTTGAACCAACAGGGACATTCCAACAGGGAATAAAGCTAAAAATATCATAGCAGTTTTCTGATCTCAGTAGATTATTAAGTTAAGAATTAGTAGAATCGAGGTCCTCCCTCCAGATAAATTGGTCTCACATGGCGGGGTACTGTGAATACCTCACAGTGTCCCAAGCGACATTCGGAGACTGGTTTGGGGTGGTTGCACCTTTCTATTATTGTTCTTCATCTCTCACAAAATTGGTAGAGGGTCGATGTATTGGCCGTTATCAAATTTTATATCATAATCATCGGATAGCACTTCAATTGCGAGATACAGGATTAGTAATATCGAAGTAGTTTAGCTTACTATCGCTAGATGGCGATGGGCACATGTGGTCGTACGATCTATGAATCCCACCCGCTAAATTGTAATAAAAATCTACATTTAAACTGGGTTCGATCCCAGGTTTTTCTATGGCACATAAATGACAATGACTTTTCGATGCATTTCAAAGTTATGTGTGTATTCATCGCAGGTTTTTAAGTGCCCGGTTAACGGCAATAGGCTATTACATTGGGACCTAAACATAAACTGGCGAAATATGGGTGCCAGCACCTCTGCCTACCACTTCGGGGATATAGGCGTGAGTTTATGTTATGTTATTTAAACTATTAAAACATTAGACCCATTCACTCATTTCTACAAGGGCATTCAAAAGTGATTCCTTTTGTTTTGACTACAGATCAGCCAGCCAGCCGGACTTTACAGCAGTGAATGAGGACAGCGGTATAGGTCAGGAGGTGATGTTACAAGAACGTGCGAGTATATTCGATAGACCCGGCTTCGGTAGCGTCGCGTTCAGGTAATCTATTAGTACAGAAATCGGCAAGTAACTTGGCAAGAACCGTCAGCGCACCTGGGGCGCTAGCCAAAATGCATTCGTTGCAATGTCATGTGATCCGATTCCGACAACAAATGTCACTCCCATACATTTTCAGAGCGATGACGAATGTAGATTCGGAACGAATGCATTTTGGCTAGCGCCCCTGAAAAGATTTTTGGGTCTCTTTTACGGTAAAGCAGACATGATTCCAAATAAATGATGACATTCTGGTAAATAAATAGAATAATGACAATCACTTTTTGTGCCTCTAAGTGTACGATGCGCGAACTTACCCCAACTGCTACAAAACCTTGCCAAGTCAGATACCGTGCACTATATCTTACTGTATAAGGAATAATGAAAAGGAAAATAAATGATACCATTCTGGTAAATGAATAGAATAATGATAAGCACTTTTTTTGCCTCTAAGTGTACGATACCCCAACTGCTACAAAACCTTGCCAAGTTAGATGCCGTGCACTATATCTTAGTGGATAAGGAATAGTGGAAAGGAAGACCATACGACCAAAAGGTCCCAGCTTCAAATAATAATGTTATTGTCTTTTCCAGACGTTCTATAACTGCAACGTTGAGTGCCCTGGGGGGAGCAGGCGGTGCAGGGGGTGTGCCCGGGGTGGGGGGTGGTGCTCCGGGCGAGGACCTGTCCATCGGCTCGGCTGGCTCGTTGGCTGCCCGCCACGCGTACCAGCCGGCAGAGTGGACTTCCGCGCAATCGGGTAAGAAGGATATTCACATATTTGCTCTATGTGCATGGTGATCCCATTCCTAAGATGTACAGGATATGTTCATGAGACTAAAGTTATGTCATCCTCATAATAACAGGAATGATGACAAGGACGTCCTATTCTAACCAATACTATTTAATATCTCTTTGCTGTAGAAAAATACAACTATATGAATAAAAGTGAATCGCGAAATATATTGCTAAGCCCATAACTTTGAAGATGGCTGGACCAATTCAAGTAATTTTTTGTTATTCCTTGAACTCGATGGAAGGTTTTATGGAGCAGCGGGTACGGGATCAGAAGTCCACGCGTCTAACTAAACTGAAAATATGACTTTTCATTATTTTTAGGTTCAAATTAGGTCAAAATAATATATGAACAATCAAACTGAGTCCAAATTTAAGTTGCACACGTCCATAGGCCATAGTAACCACTTTTCATCAAGTACAAAAAAAAGATCTAGCTCTAAGCTTAGTTAAAATCTAGCCTATTCCAAAATACACAATCACTATCTGAAACCAAACCTTCTACCATTCTAGAAAGTTCCACCATAACATCAGACGAAGAAAACGAAGCCGAAGACACCGGCTACGGTTCACTAGAACGGTTTCTAACAGCCTGGGGTCTGTCGCTATACGTACAGAAGTTCAAAGACGAGCAGATAGACCTGGATGCCCTCATGCTCCTCACAGAAGGTGACATGAAGTCGCTAGGCCTGCCCTTAGGCCCTTACAGGAAACTGGTCACAGCTGTTCAGAAGAGGAAACAGGCGATGTCACATCCTGGACCCATTATTGATACTGCTATTTAGCTGTGTGTTCCAAATATATCTTTATGGGCCAATGAGCTCTGTATATACCTTAGTCTATGTATAATGCTAGGTTGGCTGTTCAGAACAAAAATATGAACATTAATTGCTGTAAGAGAGTGGTTGTTAATCCAAATCCTGCCTTGGACATTTACTTTTTACTATCGATAGATCAATTTTGGATGGGAAAGAGTCAATGCTCCGACGAGATTTGAAGCTGCTATCTTGCGCTAACAGGGGAACGCCCTGACCTAGCTTAGCAGCAACGAAGCCACGTCTGTAATATTGCTTTAGTAAATTTTGAATAAAGAATAACAAATTTGTGTCGCCTAAGACCACTAACTTTATATAGATTTCTCACATAGATAACATTAGAAGAAGTAAATTATTATAAAATAAAAAGCTGACTACTGCAAAAAAGAACGTAACAAGTTTGATAAGCAGGTGGGACCCATTTTCAATCCATTTCTGATATGCAAACGGGTACCACCTGATTGCAAAGATCGAAATAAGGTTCAATTGTTCCGATTTTTTTTTCATTGCTCTATTTTCGTTCTGAATAGCTTGTCTACTAAAGTACATATACATGAAACCATTTTAGGTACACCTCGCTCAAAATTGGTTGATACAATGGCAGGCGGGGCCTACATTCCTAACGTACAGTCAAGGACAAAAGTAGCAATTGAAATAAATTTGAAATCGTCATAAGTCAAAGTTAAAATATATAAAAATTAATTTAATTTTTAAAAGATTTTTGATTTGCAAATTGTATTATGGGATGGAGAGAATAAACAGCATTAAGTTCGCCTATGTACTTGTGCACAAAGTTTAATAAATAAATAAAAAAGGATTAATAAAGCTACTTTTGTCGCTGGCTAAGCCGTATTTTTTTAGTAAATTTGCAATGTAATTATTTAAGTAGAAATATATTTACCACATGTACTATAACAATAGGTGTGAACTTATGATATGTTCTTTTTCTACCATTAGGTCTTTTGAAGAAAATGTGACAACGGTTTTGTCATAAAAGTGAGGAATTATATGCGTATACTGTTAATAACTTTGTAAACATTACAGTCTAAAAAAGTGAGTGAGTATGTTATTTCAGCATTAACTCCATTACCTATTTCACTGTTATCCGTCCAATCGTTTCAGCCTAAAGCAAAACAAACATACATACAAAATTTCGCATTTATATGTATTGATAAGATAGATATACTTGGTAAGATAAAACATATGTTGTTTTGTATTATTTTTCATAGTATTATAAACATATTCATAGTATCTACTAAAAACCTTCTACTGCAATCGAGTTCTACGTCATCATTATCACTCAACCGTCATAAAAAATAAAGTATTTAAAATCTATTTAACATCAGACTACCCACATGTACCTACAGTTGATAAAGTTTTTCAAAGTTGTATGAAAAGGTGCAAATCAAACTCCCTTATCGACTGCACCTATAATTTATGTATAAACAATCTTAAAAGAATTCAATAAAAGGTATCAATGAAATAAAATTTGTTGAGATACTTTTGTCATCGACTGTACTAACATGGCTTTTGTACTAAGTAGCTGATGTTACGGTCACTTATATTTATCGTCAAATCTCGACCTCCGTGGCGTGGCGGTAGTGAACGCGACTGCTACGCAGGAGGTGCGGGTTCGATTCCCGCTCAGTGCAAATATTTGTGTGTATGAAATATGAATATCTGCATTGGTCTGGGTGTTTCTATGTATAATATGTATGTATTTACAAAAAAAAATGTATTTAAGTATGTTTATCCGCTTTCTAGAACCTGTAACACAAGCTAGTTAATCTATGCTTACCATGGGTCTAGGTGGCGTTGTGTAGATTGTCCTAGAATATTTATTTATTTATTTATTTATTAAATTAATTTATGTAAGTACTTAAATTATATTTTATCCCTTTACATCACAACTTGTGTCAATGTATTTCTTCCCTTCAAAATATTTTAGGGAAGCTTATTTTTTTCATTAAATTGATTGTGCCTCATGAAATGTGATAATAATGTTGGCGAATCATTCCATCTATTGTAACGTCCACAAACGCCATATTAAATATTTTTGTACAGATTTAAATATACATTTTGTATGAAGATTGTTTTTTATTTGCTTTAATGACCTCATGTGGAACAGATTATGGCACGTCTACATTTAAGAGTGCGTGTCTGTTGCGTATTCAGCTGCATGATAGCTGAGCTTATATAAAACCATCGATCGACTGATAGCTGTGTCAGCACCACTCTAGTTTGTGTGCCCATGTGCCGCAAGTTGTTACGTCCATACTCGTCATATCTTGATACCACGCTGTCCAGTCCGCTGTTTATGTCACAAATCTGGACGCACTTTATCAATGCGCGCGATCTTTAGTTGACTTCATACCGTGCAACTGCCGTGTACCGCTAATTGTACCATTTTAATGCAAGTACTTACCGTACTTTAAAACTGTCTGTGTGCAAGGAAAAAGCTATTACAACATAGACATTAATATTAGTAGCGTAAATAGACCCACATACTCCTTCAATTGGTAAAGGTTTGTTTGTAAACTCTTAACAGTTGCAACACCGATAAGCTAAAACGCATACATCTAAAATACCATCTGGAGATCATTTGTATTCGGTCCAAAAACTTCAGAAGAATGATTGACCAAGTCACGTAATAAACTAGTTATTAGTACTAGCGTAAATAGAGATACAATCTCCGATCATGGCATTACCGCATTTATAATGAAAGTCACGTGTGACGTTTAGTGTAGAATGACGTCACTGCAATATCTAGTAATGTGAAACTAAACAGTAAAACACAATATAGGTAATTTAAATTATTTTATTAAGAAGATTTTAAATACAATTAAAAATAGTCTACCAAATTATTGTAATGAGTAAACTTACACTGATTAATTTACAAGTAGTTCACCTCTTAACTCATTGGTACGTTACCGCGACGATTTTGACTAAATAAAACACAAAAATCGATAGATATACCATTATGCTAGCATACATCACAAAGAGGACGGTTTTCACGATTTGACATACACCATACATAAGTAGTTGTTCCTACAGTCTACTTCTAAACTAAAGAAACCAGGATATATCAAAAATATAATATATCCTGTTTCCTCGAGCAACAGAATTACCTACCTTGCATTAAAATTTTTGTGTACAAAAATATATCTAACTAGGTTACTTACACATTAAATAAGATTAAGATATGTTTAAAACAGTACGAATGAGCAATATTTATTACATAGAAGGCACAATACTTTCGGATATATTGAACAGAGTAAATAATTACAATGATAAACGCAGCGGGTCCTAACTAGGTCTGCTCTTTTGGTCGAATTGCACCAATTTCGGTCAAGGATATACCTTTCAGGCCGCGGTTTAAGCCCGCTGCCTTTACATGTATTTAAGGGTAAATACATCAAATTTTATATAAACTACAATATGAATTCTTAGCATTAAACTTAGGTACTATAAGAGTTTGTTTCATTTCTGTAAGTTATGGCGGAGTCTTTACTAACTTACTCCTAATTATATCTTTCGATACCTACATTGTTAAAATAATCTGATAATAATTAACTAAAATTCGTAGCAAAGATTTGTTCGATAAATTGTCGTGTTTCAGTGGTGTCAGAGTTTCGTATAGCCGTGCTGAGGGCCGCGTCGCGAGTTCGAGTCAACATCAATTCCCAAAACAAACGCACGCCGCAGCAAATATAAAAGAGCCAATAGTTTAAAGAATTATTTCTCTCAACCAGATTCGGGTCACCCATTGTAATAAAAAAAAATAACAGTGTATGTTAAGACTTTTCAAAATTAGAATTAGGTATGGGTGATGCGGCTTCATACACTGTACGGCAATAATCGAAACTCGTAACCATTGCATTTCAGTTTATGTTTCACCTACACCCGCGCGGACTCAATACATGAACGCTAGAAACAAATTACTGTGTTTAGAAGACTTCCTCTCCCTATTGTACTGCCCATGACGGCCAAACCGACACCCGTCATCGTGGTAATACGTATATTCCGGGAACGGTATGTACGCGCCGGTGGCGGGGTCAAGCGGGACCATGATGGGTAAGTCCGACATTGACGCGGGAACACCGAACGACGAGTCCGAATTAGATCCCTTGGGCTCGGCGTATTGAGGACTGCCGCTCTCAATTTGATTTTCAACGTCCTGACTCTGATTACACACAGGCACACTCCGGCTGGTGTCAGCCGAAATATTGGACCGGGATCGAAGAATCAACCGTGTCGATGAGAAATCGGTTGAATGTTGTAAGCTCTTCGATCGAGGTCTCATCGTGTTCGGGGGCGTCTCGTCAATGCGTGAGAGCGTGTGTCTTTTGACAGGTCTGTAGACCTTCTTGTCACCAAGCTTCGACCGCTTGATTTTGCGGTGGGAGTTGTACGTCTCTAAGGAGGAAGGAATGGAGGGGGGATGGCAGGGGTGGGTGGGGCTGGGGTTGCGCGCGGGTGCCTGCGGGGCGGGGGCGTTGGCGAAGTTTGCCGCCACGAGGTCCCTCATCTGGTCACATGCTCAGTAGTTGTAGGGGCCGTACTGGGACCCGTGGTAGTAGGGGCCTGGGTACGCTTGGGGCGGCGGGTATCCTGCGTACGCGTACTGCTGCTTCTGGGGGTATACTGTGAAGAAGTATGAGTAAAATTAGTTAACTATTTACTACATAAGAAAAAACTGTAATAAATATGAATAAGATATGCTTTAATCAAAAAGTCTAACAGTAAAAATACGATAGATAATTTTTCTGCAAATGTTATAGTAGGCATAGGGTACTAATCCGTGGTACTTATCCATATTTAATACAGTAATCGCTTGGAATATGATAATAATTGAATTTTTAAAATGTTATATAAGTATACTCCAACCAGTCATGCAGTCAGGTCACCAGCTTTAAAAATATTTACAATAGATTCATAGTTTTGTGGTTGTCTTACCTAAAAGAAATTAAAACAATTCAGAAAGTTTAAATTCTAAACTTTGGCAGTTTTCTATATTTTTTATAATACGCTTATTTTATTTTATCTATAGTAGTCATGCGTGAAATCATCATATAATAATAACGCCAAGAAATAAGTATCATTACTGTGAATTCAATTATATTTTGTACATTAAAAACTGCTAAAATAATTGAAAAAGTCGGCTCTTTTCATGAAGTAAAAAAAATTTCAAGAATTCTATTCTGAGACAAAATTGAGATTGATGTAAGCATACCCGGCATAAGGTACTGCATGTTAAGCGCCTCCTCTCGCTCTCGCTCGCCGCGCAAGCAAATGGCCGCCGACGAGAACAAGATGGCCGACAGCAGTGATAGGCCCACGCCGCACCATGCGACCATGTACGACCAGTCGTACCACACGCGCGAGTTGTCACGTAATATCTGGTTTATACCGCGTTTTGGACGATTTTGATTTGTAGGTGTGTGTGCGTGAGTGCGTGTGTATAATATACATTTATTGTGTAGATATGTATACATTTAGTTGTAAGTGTTAAGTTATTAAGTAGGTATGTACAGCACCATTGTTAATTTCGTTTGTAAGCATGTTAGTATTGCGTTTGGCGTAAACCAGATATTATGAGATAGCATTATTGTTATATGCATCAACGACCGGTCGCATTGCCGCCAAGTTAAACGCAGTAGCCAAGTTTCATAGAAACATGAAAAAAAGAGAAAAGCTTTTTGTTAGTATGAAATACTTACATGATAATCACTTAAAACTAAGTTATTTATGACTTATTGGCTATTGTCATTTAGAAATATGCCTGCAACTGGTAACTTAGTTGATTTACAAAGTACCTACTGCAAACATATTCGTTTAAATATCTAGTAGACAATAAAAAAATATACAATAGAGTTTTTTAATCATCGGATAACCTCAACCGCCAAAAGCGTTACAAGATGGCCGCTCTTGAAAATGGCGGTCTAACCTGGCATTATGTACTGCACGTTATTCTGCTGTTCTCGCCTTTTTTCTTTGCTCAAACAAATTGCGGCCGAGAAGAATAAAACGGAGCTTGCCAAAGAAACGCCGACAGCCAGCCACGCGAGAATGTACGACCAATCGTACCAGATCGATGAGTTGTCTTTTAACACCTGATTTTCAAGGAATGTCAATACATAACACATTTCATACCTAAACCTTCCCACAAATATAGGTAGAGAAAGTCAGACTCTGAGTTACATACATAAATACTAGTGTTTTTCACTCAGAGCTAGGCAGAGACAGCTATCCTGCCCCTGCTCTGCTGTAATTAAACCAGGGTCCAGTAGCAGACACCGGTTACATAATCCCGGTTTATGGCTAGAAACCGGGATTATGTAAGTAGGTCTGATGGGAGTCGCTTCATGCTAAATATCGATGTTCAGACGTTCCGTTGGTTCTTGGGTCGACTCTTTCAGTCAGAAATGATAAAATTTACTTTTCGGTAAAGCAATAATTCTTCACTACTTAAGATATTAAAACAGAATTTCCCTGATGACTTAAAAATATTATTCTAATAATTTGAACGGAACTAGCCCATTAATTTCCTCATTGCATAAAACGTGGAAACTCAGTTTAGTCAAACAGATTTTCATTAGTGAAATTCAGCTTAAACCAGTAACGTGCCCGTTGCTGTCACATTAATCTTTCGTTGAATCATGAGACACTGATAAATTAACCACCACAATATGTTGTGACTGACGACGGTTCATTTGAGGATGTCTCCTGTACCTACAGAGCACTTCTGAGCTACTTCCAGTAAATAAATGAGCAAGTAAGGAAAACCAACAAAGGAAAATTCGTGTTAATAACAATTACTCACCCATTCAGGTAAAAAAATTGATGGGAATTATGGAATTAATAAATAATAAATTCACTCTAAGGTGAGAAGTTTCTATCTAGTACATTAAACTATTCCCCCGTAGAGAGGGGGACAGTCACGGGTTAAATTCGGTCTTAGATGTGTAGGAATTTTGACTATTTGTCTCTTTGTCTTGTTGAGATAATATCTCCTGTGTAAGAAGGTAATTGTATTTATTATACTTCCAACTCTTCCAATTCATTTAGATGCGGGTTCCAGACAAACTGTCTTTGGACTTTTCAAATGTCAATAGATACTCAGTTTATTCATGGTTCACTACCATTGACTACTACTGTGCAATTCTTTAAGCATACATCATTGAGCTCATCGATGAAGTCGACGATGACAGCCTAGAGCAGATGCTAACAGCTTAGAATTGCAGCTAAGCATCCAGCGTTGACTTGACTACTTCGAACTCGTCATAACATCGTAGCGTCTGTTCTAGGTTGTGGTCTGCGTCGAGTTCGAAGATGAACTCGACGATGTATGTTTAGAGATTGCTCTACTGTTGATCCTGGTATAACAGGAAATACAAACGTTACCGTAGTGGGCATGAGGATGGGTTTTGCCCTCGACATTTTAATTCAAAAAGTCAGTTAGTTTGGCGTGTAATTGGTCAGTCTACTTACGTTGGGCCACTGTTGGTAGAACTCCTCTCCTACAACCTTCTCTTTCTCATAGAACTCCACTCCGTGCCATAATGCCATCGCACCCGCTGCTAGTAAACCTGGAACGTGACCAAATATTTTTTATTTTAGCTCCTATTTACCTTTTCTAAGTAGAAAACTAACATGACGTAGAGAGATACCGATAAGTAGTAGGATTAGTAGGTAAACTAATTAATGATGGGTTAGATTTTTATCATCAACAGCACCCGAGTTCACCTTCTTGCAGCAGTGCAATCTCTCTAAGTCGTTATCTCCAAGTGACGATTAGTGAATAACACTATGTCGAGGTCGTCGTGGAACTCGACATTGACAGAATTGCATTGCTGCAGTTCTAGACTGTATTTGTAGTCAAACGCTGCGCAGTTAAAGACAAGTGACAATAAGTGTAAAATGGGCAAAATTGAAACTTACATGTGACAAGCATAAGTATAGCTGTGGCGGTGATGTTACCCGGGCTGCGCTTCCAGCAGCCAACGACGCCGGTCCAGAAAGCGATGAACAGCGACAGGAACGCCACGATGAAAAGGGCAACTGTTGAGCGCGCCATATGTAGCCTGGAACCATGAACAACCACTTATCAGAGAGTGAGAAAAGAATAACCACATTTCACCAACCATTGGTCATTGTCCCACGTAATTTTTTATTGTTGACTCAAGATATGCATCTGAGGCTTAGTCTGGGCTGTTTATATCTACGATATAGATATAGGCCTCGTGTAGAGGTGAAACACATCGAGGTTTGTTGGTCGCAATTGCGGAATATTGCACATACGACAACTCCTCAAGTAAGAAGTATTTTTACTTGCTTTGAGGGTTGCGGTTTGACATTCCTTTCTATGATAATTAGTAATAATTTGCTATAGTTATCGTTGGAATCGTTAAACCGTGGGTGAGTGTTGGGTCCCTCCCCAATGTAAAATATAATTTCCTGTTTACATCTGTACTTTATTTTATTTTATTTATTTATTAGGCACATCAACAGATTATGTACATTACATTTCAAACTTAAATAATAGGTTTATGGACTTATATCTAGTACATAACCCAATTACTGATATGCACAGCGTTCGTAAGCCTAAGTACAATGATGTTAAAGAGCCCTATCTCTTAGTCGTCTCGTACGACACAAACTTTACTGAGCCGGTAACCACACGGCTCTTTTATCGATATGTCTGTTATTTCAGACATTAGGTATTTGGTGAAGCAAAAAGACCATATACCTATTTATTTCCTTATTTAAGGAATTACGACTTAAACTAATAACGAAATCATAATTTCAGTTTCTAATTTTTCATTCAATTCACAGCCAATTATTATTGGAATCATGGAGATAAACACCTACTATATTTGAGCCGTTTGGGATCAAAAAGCTGGGTTCGTGGAAACCGCGCAAACGGTCACTTAACAAAGAAATAGCAAAACGACTGGTCGACACTTCGCGTGTCCAAAGGGCTAGCCTCTTTTTACCCGACTGCGCGACGCAAAGGGGGGTATTGTGTTTATCAGTCTATGTATGTATGTATGTATGTATGTATGTTTGTTTCTATGTGGCGTTCTAGAGGCTAAACGCATAGGCCGATTTTGATGATTCTTACGTCAATCTATTCGTCTTAATCTTGCGAGTGTCACTAAAGACATGACAGTAATCAAAAATTACCACAGCGACAACCAGACGCCATATTGTCAAAATGAAAAAAAAAATCGATGAACTATGTCAAGTGGGGTGTTGTTGAATAGGTATTTTAAAATCATCTTTAGGTTCCTTTTACCATTTTTCATTTTAACAAATAGTTTAGGATATATGACGATTTATTGTTGTTTAACTAAACATTCATTCTCGCAAATTTTCTTACTTCAAGGATAAACGATATACAAACATATTTATCTAATATTTCGATAAAAAAATAACTTTTAAATGAATCGTAACTAAAAAGTATAAAATAAAAAAAATTATTAAGAAAAACATAAAACCCGACTGCGTGAACCAAAGAACTAAAAAGAAAGAAACAAGCCCAGTAGTTAAGATTTCATACAATACTCACAGTCGGGGCCCATTTAAATTTCACCAATCACATCTTCCTAAGGGGCGCCGACTGTGAGTATTGTATGAAATCTTAACTACTGGGCTTGTTTCTTTCTTTTTAGTTCTTTGGTTCACGCAGTCGGGTTTTTTGTTTTTTTTTTTGCACAAAGGATTGGCATTGTCATCCAAAGTGGCATGCTGCCAGTTTTTCAGCACGTTACCAGGACCTCGGTTCTTTTAATTGTTATCCATAATAAAACAGCCTTAGAATTTTCGGCTTTATTGCCCTAGTCTTAGAGTTCAAAATTTAGAAACAGTTTATTAAATAGTTTCATTCACTCTACACAATGTCATTTGTTAAATGGGTAAATGCTAAAATTAAATAACACTTTTGTAATCTTAGTGGCTCGACAATGGTAATAGGATCGGTGTCCAGTCGATATCGATTTCGACGCCTGTACGTTCGGCCCGAACCACGCACCCTTTTTTTAATTCTTGTAAATATTGTAGTTTACTTTTAAATAATTTAATAAATGTTTTTAAAAATCAGAAAAAAAGCAAATAATATACATTTATTAACTAAACACACCAGAAATTACTCAACAAACAAGGTACCGAAGCGGTGTCAAGATTGATAGTTCCACATTATAATTTATTGTTCACAACTATTGCAACGCATTGCAAAGTATTGGCGAGACAATATTATTTTAGTCAACACTCCAATTCAAATCACGGGTGATTGACCCACTTATACACAACGGTACAAGGTCTGCAAATTGATATTCTTCTTAGTACCAACACTGGCTCAACGGCGACATGAAGAATACATATATGTCGAGGTATCGAATTCAAAACAGTTTATTACCACACATGCAGATACGTCGAAAGAATGCTGCAACATCACAGGTATAGTTCCCGGCATATATCTCGACCCTACGTCACGAAAATGTACTTTTTATGTGCATTACACGTGTTTTTGGTGTTTTTAAGATGGCACTGGATGTTACGTATGTTTATGAGTTCAAATCCACCAATAGATCGTTTCTCTCGGGACTTGGGGCCAGGTTATATGCCGATAACTGTATGATTCGTATACATGGGAAAAGAGGAGGTTCTAATTTCACCAACAATCCCATAAATCGTTAGAAATGCAGTCAAGATGAGATAGCGGAGATATTTTCTTTATGAGATAAGCATGACCCTTTCATATCTACCAATGAACCTATTACGTACTATGGTAAATGGTGGTAATGGTAGATAAGCGTCGGTAACTTAGTGGTTAAGTCGGGTATATGATCGAGAAGTCCAGGGTTCGAATCCTGGTCACACCACCGACTTGAACCCACTCTTATCACAAACCAAAGAGTTTAGTTGGAGGGGTAACATTTTAGTAATTTAGGTTGCTCTTTTCATTTAACTTTAAACTTTAATCGTATTTGATAAAGCCGAAAATTCAATGGCAGAATTTGTAATCCCATTGCATTGGTTTGACAATAGTTAACAATTAACAGAATCGGAGTCCTGATTGAATTATTTTTTTAAACATCATCAACGGTTAGTCTTCAAGGATAGTTAACTAAAAGTATTACCTGTTCATCGCATCGTCGGAAAGCCCTTTAGTTTCGTTATTTTCGTCTGGGATGAAGTAGTCCACATTACTGCAGTGTGTCTCCACTGGTGACAGATAGATTTCCACTGGAACAGAACAGAAAAAATACAATTAGACTGGATATTCACATTTATCGACAGGTTTTATCACTAAGTTTGGTGAAATGAAAAGAAAATCCACTGTTTACTTTATTCTGTTATAGAAAAAAGACGTATTTACGTGTTGTGGCTCAGATATCTCGTTAAGCTTTCTAAATCAGCTAAATATTTGCAAAATAATAAATAAACTGTAAGTAATAATTTTGTTTCTATGTATGTATGTATTAACAAAAAAAAATATCAAAGTATGTTTATCCGCATTTTAAAACTCATAACACAAGCTAGTTAAACTATGCTTATCATGGGTCTAGGTGGCGTTGTGTAGATTGTCAAAAAAAAAAGTAATAAATTGTTTATTCAATTCTCTGTCCCCTAAACTAAGCTAAATTAGGGGTTACTCGGCACCAATAACATGCACAATTTATTTATATTGGATCTTATTAAAAAAATAAAAATATCCAACACGTGTATCATCTAAAGTTCGGATAACTTCAAATAGGATGCCGAAACTTGGTGTGATAGGAATACGAAGCACATTACGACTACGGCAATGTGACCTTGTTGAAAAGAAAGTGTAAAATATTTACGCTTGAAATGCCGAGTTGTGACCAGCCGAACAATGAATAAACATCATCTTCTAAACTACAGTAGTTACTATTTGCTATTGAAATTTAAATGTCAGATTGCGTAAATAGTTACTTAGCCTCGGAAAGGCGCTAAAATCAAAGTTTGAGAATATGTTTTTACGTTACCATCAGTTCGTGAGATCATGTTGTTGTAGTCATTTGCAAGAATTTAATGACTGCGTTGCTTATTTCCTTGTCTGAGTGTTGTGGGTTTCTCAGATTTTGTATTAGTTTGTGGTAAACTACGTGTTAATTTCATACAATGGGGTTTGAATTGGGATTGGATTTGGTTATCCATAAATGTTGCATATCGTAACATATCGAAAAATGAGTGACTCAATGTCATGGTAATTTAGTTTCTTATTTTTACCCGAGTGCACTAGAAGGATATGTTCATAATTATCATCATCATCCTAGCATTATGCCCAGTTGCATCTGAGGATTTCGGCTCATATGGCTTTTTGGTTAGGCTACCTCGGAAGGCACCTCATACAACATTCTGACCTCATACAACGGTGAGGTTGACTTGGGCCCCGTAGATTTTAGTGAGTCCTAAACACATAACAGTTACCAACAGTTTACCTACGTTATTCGTTTTGATTAATTGGCTAATTGATATAACCTTGAATATCCATGCTTCCGAATAACTTAATCAAGATTTTTTTTTCTTTTTGGGAGGAAATCTTACTTGGCTTTTTACATTTTTTAAATATCAAAATTGCTATACCAAAACGCACCCTAAGCTGCAATCATTTTTAAATATTCGTTATGAATTGAAAATCCAAATTCACATCTGTATTAAACCAGGAAGCATCACACACTTCAGTCTTCACTTTATGTCGTCACAAATAGGCTTGAACGCTGAACATAGGCGCTCGCATTTCACAAGCCATTGTCTAAAACCACAGATATCCGTGTCTAAGACGAACCATGGAGAACAACCAAAGACAATAGACGAGCAATAACAAATTAGATTTAGGTTATATAAATAAAATCTAATATTAATTAATTTGAAGTTATGTAAATACATACTTGTTGGTGTAATATGTTTTGTTTGTTTTGAGAATAGTTTCCTTTTGAAATGTGTGAAATAATTATTCCGATTTCGTGATGAAGAGACCAATTATTCTTTAGTTAGACCCAAAACACATAGATTGCGTTATTAAAGTTTCTAAAAACAGAGTAAAACCTATCCATCTAGTTAAACGTCTATTATGGGTTCGTTTTCCATTAGTGCAAATATTTGTGTGAACATGAATCTAATTGAATAGGCAGCACGGGTGTGTCCCTGGTGTAGCACACGTCTATAAGCCACGGTAACCACTTCCCATCAGGTAGGCTGTATGTTTATTTGCTATCTAAGTGGTAAATGTTATGCTATAAGTTTGTTTTTAAAACAAAACCATTGAGTCTAGATGGTAGTAATTATAATACAGACGGAGTAGTAGAATTTACCAAATCCGACGTCCTGGGTTCGAAACCTGGTCATTACGCTACCGACGGACCCACTCCTAACACAGACCTGGAGAGCTGACAGGTAATATTAATAATTTCGATAGTTAAAACCTATACTTCTTTGAAAAATCCATGAAAATCATTATGATTCAGTTATCCATCCATCTAGCCCTACTCTCTCACGCAACAAACTAGCATAGCAAACGAAGCTATTTAGGTAGAGAAGTTGAAAGTTCAAAAGTACCTAAGCTTTTATAGGCGGTCAAACTTGTATACGTTATTTATCGACCAATAACCCCAGAGGTTAACTCGAAGCCGTAATTAAACTTCGCAGATTCTAATAACTAAAATTAATCTTCTATATTAAATGTTAAATTGGTTTGTATATGCTTCAACCCAAAAAGTTCTGCATCAATGGGCCTGATATTTTGATACTATTGATAAGTGCCCATACAACCCGTTTCAAAAATGATTTTAGATCATATATTTCTTGGTGTTGGAAATGGCGCTGCAATCGGGTACAGGTTAATTTGATTTTTTTCCTGGCTTACTAGCCAGAGGATCATTTATGTCCAACAGTGGGTTGCAAAGTTTCGAATAAAATATTTATCAATTAGCTTATAGCATATAATGTATTCACCTGAAAAGCTTACGTCAGAGCCTCAATCGTTAATGAGCCTTGGACTTCGAAGAACTTGGTGAACCCTATACCACAGATTTCCCAAATAATTTGAACACACATGAACTACAATATACTAAACCAGCTGAAGTCTAAAAAGTTAGTCGATTTGTGTTTTGCATTCTTAAATTTTAGTACACCCCACTTAGCACGAAAATCTATCAAAATCATAATGTAAAGGTATCGAGAGAGAAAAGCGTTGCAATTCACGGGCTTGACGTACATATAAGTTCACAGTAGGCGGCTGCCATTGTAGTACTCCGCTGTCTTGACACCGTTACATTACGAATTCGATAATTTTTCGTGCTAAGGGCACTGATATCTTTGTACCAAAATGACATTCATTGACGATAGCTGCGACAGATCTAATATTAAAGTGACAAAGAAACAGCTCATTATAATGTGCCCAAGGTCGGTGTCAAAGTAATAGGTGCGTGCCATAAAGTAGCTACGATTGTCCTTAGTGCTTATTAGTTACGTATGAATATTCAATGAGCATCAATATTAATGCATGGACCGACACATTGTTCTACCTACATATCGATGGCGGCGGTATGCAAAGTGCACTTGCTAACTGCCAAGTGAAATGTGTGGTACAAGTTATAAGATGTGGTAGAAGGTTCCTAATGATGGTTAAAACTAGCTTGAGACTTTGTACACCATCCCAAACAGTCATGCGATTGATAAACCGTACATGGACTCGCTCGTTTTTATTTCCGATTATTTTAGTTTTAGATACAATAAAAGCAATAAGTTGAGTTCGAACTTCAAACATTAATTTAAACGCAACTGCAAAATCGCTATGCAAACGGTGGTTTTTTTTTATCCAAAATATTTGTGAATGTGCGTCAGCTGTAGACAATCACCTATACATAAAAAAAATTGGTTGCCTGTAAAGTCGGTATACGGGCGAAAGTTTTACGTGACAACGACTTTGAGTGGTAAAATAATTTTAATGTGAATATTCATTCGTATAGCTCTCTCTCTCGCTCTGTCTCTCTCGCTCTTAGGCGGGCTAACTGTGCTCGAGTGGAAGGGACGCATGCCTTTCACTTTTTATGTCTGTCTCTCTCGCTCTTAGGCGGGCTAACCATGCCCGAGTGGAAGGGACGCGTGCCTCTCACTCGCTCTCATTGTGAGCGCATAACGTGAGCGGAGCGTAACGCAGTTTCTTGAAGTGTCACCCGGCAAGCCAATTTATAAGACGTTGTCACGTCAAAAATATCAATATTCAATTATCTATTATCAATAAAATGTGTTCATCTTTGAGATGAAAAATAAGCAAATAAGAATGTAAGCTACCATAGTTAATGGTTGCTTACATGCAGTATCCTTAACTACTTGAAATTCAAAAACTGCGAATTATGCACCAGCGTATCCGACATCTTATCTACCGATGACGGGACGGACGTTTCATAGGTTTACCAAGGTTATCAGGCGTGTCAGACTAAATTACTTTCATATTTTTGGATATTCGTAAGGATACTACAAGTGAAAGCCCACTTAATTACACGTGACCTTGTGTAAACACAGAATGAATTAACTGTTCTAGTTTTTTTAACCTTTAATAAAGAGTAGGTAATGAGAACCGGATTAATATAACGGTTATAGCCTAGTATCTAAGTTCAAAAAACATTGACATACCGTCAAAATAATCAAACCGTAAACTGGATAATTTGTTTGTATCACCTAACATTATGTTTCCTATGTTAAACATTAATTTTATTATTTCTATGTTGCTTAAATATTCAGTGTTTGTAGTTGCTCTCATAGTAAGTATCCGTAATCCTCGTCTAGCAAACGAGCTTTTATTGTAATAGTAATATATTCGTGTCATATCGTATATCTATATATACGAGAGGTATTGGAAGAAACCTGGCTAGTAGCAAATAGTATTTCAAGTGAATATTGCAATAATTATTGGACACAAAATTATCACAGCCTGATGCTACACATTCCATCACACTCCTTGCGTGTTCAGCAATCGCTGCACGCAATTCACTTGGCCCAAACCCAAATACAGAGAACTAACATATAGGTGACCGGGTTCCGCGACATTTGGCCGATCCGTAGGCGAACTGTATAGAAAGTTAGATGTCCTTGTTGTGTACGAAGCCAGCAGGTGTGGCCATCATTATAAGTTCGAATTCTACTCCGGTGAAATAGGCTACTTGTAGTCAGAATTACAATTAATTGGATTCAGTAGCTGCCGACAACGCATCTACTTGTACATATTTATTTTATACCACTTAGGTGGCAGACAAGTACACGACCAACAGGTTCCCAGGATGTAACACCAAGAGTGTTACACCTTGTAGATCCAAGGAAGAGAGGGAGAGAGGATGAAGGTTAAGGGAGTTTCTGTGTTGTCAGAGCCGAAGACCAAGCGGGGTGTCATACCATATTCTCTATTTAAAAGTATACCTATCGGCATATATCTTGAACTGAAGTCGCGAGTGAATCTAGGCTTTGGCGCGCTGTTTTGTTAAAATCTATTCATCATTCCCTGAACCTTTTTCCCAACTCAGTTGGGGTCGGCTTTCCAGTCTTACTGTGATGCGGCTGAACTTCGATATTTTCCGTGAAGCGACTGCCATCTGACCTCCACAACCAATGGTCTAATGACCAATGGCGATATCGATGTTCCAAGTTAGGCTGGTTGGACTTTTGAGGGCTCCAACTACCCGTAACGACTGCCATAGATGTTTGTATGGCAACCTGGACCGACGGCTTAACGTGCTCTCCGAGGCACTTATAAACCTGCGATAAATACACACATTACTTCGAAAAGCATCGAAAAGTCATTGGAGTGTGCCAAGGTAAACCTGGGATCGAACTCGAGACCTCGTCTCAGCAGTCCATTACCCATACCACTAGGCTACCGCGGCTTCTGTTTTACCACACGGTACCGGTGTTTGTTAAAATCTATTATTGGTAGATTTTAACTTGTCCACCACCGTAGTACCCCGTACTAACTTCAAAAGGCAATCCAAAAACTCATACTGCGCATATATAGAGCGCATTTTGAGTGCACAACTCGTGCCTGTCCGTATATAAAAGTCATCAGTATAGGCTCAGACAAGTACATGCAAAAAAAGAAACTGACACTGTTATCTAGTTGACTAATTTCACATAAAACTCATTATGTTGATGTTACTTATATCAAAAATCCTTATGAATAACTTCCTAACTTTAGTTACACATTATGCAATTACTTTAAACAAACTATGTCGCGAATAATGATTGTTATTCAAATGAGAGATAATTATCTTGAAGTGTTCTTACATAAAAGTACATTGGCCTGAATAAACCAATCTGTAATCAAATCATGAAGGTAATTTATATTTTTGATCTGCACAATACCAAACATAATGATATTAGTCATACGGGATATGTTAATATCAATTAAATGTAAATAAGGTATGTAAAAAATGTATGAACCATAACAGGATAAACATAATTAATAAAACAAAATAACCTTGAAATCGCGTGAGAAAAGGTTACTGTTAGGCACAGTCAGATGGTAGTTCTGTGCTTTAGGCTTATTAAAACAAAACTTAGGTTTTTGAAGTGAACACTTCTTTAGGCCAATCGTTGTGCAGTTTTCATGGAAAATTTAGTGCATTTTGAATGAAGAAAATCTTTCGAATTCGCGCTGTTGTTTAATGCAACATCACATCACACGCTCCGATATCAGATGCTGCACGGCGATGAAAAGATTGGCATTAATTTCTATATATACAAAATTATGTTAAAAAATTCATATGTATGCAGGATAAAGAAAAGTATTTGTAGTCTCATTGACCACATTTTGTAAAGAATACGCTTATATCACTTCAGTGAAAACAGTTTATATTAAAAATCGTAAAAATTGCTACATTTTTATTTTGAAAATAAATGAACTGAATAATATTAACATTATCACCAATATTGTTATTGTCCATGCCCTTGAATCATAGATTAAAAAAAGATGAATACTTTAGTTACAAAATGACAGGAAAGAAAACTTGAAAGATGGCCGCCGATATTTCTACGGCTCACTTTTCCCGCCAATTAGGTACTAATAGCTTGTTTCACTTTCTTATTTTCCCGTTTAGGTAGGTACCTATTTAGAAACGTCGATGGAGGCTAATTCGCTGAACATCTGCACTCTGTTAAGTATGTTAATACTGACATCAACGACGACTAACTAAGGTGTGGCACAAATTAAAATGTTTAGCTATTTAGGCTAGTGGAACTAAGAAGGTCTATGCGAAATTTGTTCCTCTTTAAATACTATGGTTTAAGTGGAGACAGTAATTACGTGGCTATTATAGCTAACGGCAAGAGAATCTTTAATAATCTTAAGTAGGTACGATATTAAAAAAAAATACGTAGATGCTTTTATATTGATTTCGAAATCCGACTGGTATGTAGGTATGTTTAATGAAATCCGACAGAAAGTAAGAAACCAGTTGGTGTCTTCAAAAGCCACTAAGTTGATTCACCGGTGAGTAGCGCTTACCCCTATAGTATGGCAAGTAAGTAGATACACACAACCAAGGAGATAACCAACATTCACGTGTGAAGTTGTATATAAACACATTGTATGAAGGTGTATAGTATAGCCTTGACCGTATACCTATGAGATTTTTATAGTATATGAACTTACTTTTAAATACAATTGCAATAAATTTGCTTTTATGTAAGCTTATTCAACCAAAATTGTCACTAAAAATTTGATGAATTCAAATAAGAAATGTAATGAAATAATAAATAATCAAAATACTAGTTTCGAAAAAAGTTGAAGGGTAGACATAATTTGCCAAACAACGAAATGCAGACAACTGAAATAGAAAACAACGATTAAGAAACATTTGCAAAAATTCAAAAATATACCCCCTTATTACGATACTGACTGCTTGACCAAAGAACTCGTTATAATAATAATGTAATATACAATAATAATGTTAAAAACAGTTGGTGCCAACGGTATTCGCTTGTGTAAAAATATAAAGTAAACGGTAAACGCTTGCGTAACTTGATAAAATGTATATCAACGCGGACTTCAAATCAAATTGTATTTTTTCAAAGTTCATAATGAAGTGGGAATGAATTTCGAATTTTGAACATGGATGCAGAGACAAAGACTAGATCAGTGGTGGGCAAACTTTTTTAATGACAGGCCACAAAGTTTAATAAATTCTAAAGAAGAGCCAAAATTATCGAAAAAATGCTTTTTGTTAGATTCACAATTTTTGGTCTAGGTACGTACCTTAGATAGGAGTCATTTCCCTTAACATAGGTGCGTTTTGTTATCTTATTAAGAATAAAAAATAATTCTGACAAGTATTAAATAGACAACCGCGGTAGCCTCGTGGTATGGGTAATGGACTGCTGATACGAGGTATCGGGTTCGAACCCAGGTTTACCATGGCACACACCAATGACTGCGATGCTTTTCGAAGTTATGTGTGTATTTATCGCAGGTTTAAAAGTGTCCGGTTAATGGCAATAGGCTCGCCACCTATTACATTGGGACCTAAATATAAACTGGCGAAATGTGGGTGCTAGCACCTCTGCCTACCCCTTCGGGGATATAGGCGTGATATTATAAAAAAATAAAAAAAAAACATAAAAAAAATATATATATAGTCCTCACTAATTGAAACTCAAATTCTAGGAATGAATTTCACCATTGAAAGACTTTTCACTTTTTTTTTATTTGGACGGATTTAAATTTGGATAATTATCACGTTTTATTCAATGAAAATTCGATCGCAATCAGTTTTATTGATAAAATCGGCCCTAGGCAAAGTAGCAATGCTTGACATTGAAATGTTCACACCTCCATAACATTTTATCTTGAAATATTTAGAAAAAGAACACGGACTTAATTGCCCTTCCATTAAATGCTTACGATTAACCAATTCCAAAAAGCGATAATCGTAACCAATGAATTCACAGCCTGTTTATAAAGTGCAAGTTCGCTTTGCGAAATAAAGAACATGTAAGTAATGTTATACACATTTACTGTGCGATGAATTTAAATGTTGGTTTGGCCAATAGACATTATACTCAAGGAATTTGTAAAGACGTCGTAAGTCTGAGAATAACCGAAAATGCAATAACTTCTATTCTATGTATAGGTACTACACGCTTCCATTGCGATATGTATATTTGGTATTATTTACTCTAAGTCCGACGTTTCGGCTACTTTTCAGCAACCATGGCCGCGGAGCGATAGATTCCGTAAAAAGTGGTTTCATTTCAATGTGTAACATTCATGTAAACTTTAGAAAGTATTATATACAGACTGTTTTCACTTCAGGCCTGTACTGACACAGTGCCTCATTTCTTTTATGACGCTTGTCTATCTTTATATTTAGGTGGTGAAATTGACTACACCTCGCCTGATGGTAAGTAGTCTAATAAAAAATGGTGGCCGCCGTAACAAGTGCTGTCCCGGCAACGGCGGTTTCCATCTTTTTTTTATAGTGCGAAAGATCCCCACGGATACACACCACAGGAGTTGGTTGGGGAGTCGGACTCAAACCGACTAAAACGCACGCCGTTTTTTGGTCCGTAAATGCCGTAGGTGAGATAGTAACCAACATATCCCTCGCACCCCGACAGACCCCATTGGCGGTTCCCACCCTGACGGCCTCGACGATTGCTGTTTCACGCTCCGCTTAAAAGACCCGCGACTATAGGATGAAGGAAACACCAATAAAGAAATCCAGGACTTACTGGTGCGACATAGAAAAGAGTCACCGAAACGCTTCGTCTTTAATGGGTTGTTTGACTAGTACCTAGTAGATATCTAATTTATAAACATTACAACACTAACAACAAACGAATATCGAACTACCATTCGTAACCCGTTAAAATATTGACAATGTCGATAAAAAACACTATTTACTGGTGCGTTTAAAACCTATTTACAATTCTAACATGGACACGAACGCACATCGCGCACGAACAAAGTGTAAGCCGAACCAGTAATTCGTGATTTCATGTGTGTATAATTGGTCATCAGGCTTCATCATCCGGTGTACGTCACGCATTCATTGATACGTAATCGGGTTAGCGTGATCATCATGGATCACTTACGGACGTGAGTAAGCTGGTTGACTTATTTTTTTTATTAATCTGTTGCTGAAGTCAAATTTAAGTTACTGCCAATGTAATCTATTACTTCTATGTATACCTAGACAAATGGTATAGTATGCCGATCGGCACGGATCTTGGACCTAAGACGCGATAGAAACAAGACACTGGCTGGATTTTTTGATTTCTATGATCGGCATCTATGATCCACCACCGTTGCACCCCATGCTATCCTAAAAAGATACTCCACAAACACGTACCTACTGCGCCTATGGAACCCATTTTGAGCATATTTTGGTTTCACAAGTTCTTTCTTGCTTCACCCAGGAACCATGACTCAATTTATGTATACCTATAGGTGAAGCAAGAAAGAACTTTGAATTTGGAACGCGACGCAGAAACTGGAAAATTATATAAGTTACGTTTTTTAAACCTATTTTCGTAATAGGACATTTATGACAGCCTCAAAAAGTTAGTGTTCACCTTTTGGTTCTTTATACCTAAGCATTAGTTGCAACAATTTGATAACAGAAAAGACCCAGTACCTGTATTAATTTAAGGTGCACACCTACATATAAAATGACTTGGTGGTATCTGGGTGCGTCTGCCTGTAGTGTACGGTCATCCAACGGTATAGACGCGTCGGACACAGAATATAAACGCACCGCATCTCACCTCGTTACAGGTACCTACGCGGTTTACCACGAGCGACACATCTTCCGTAATGAAACTATGAAATACTATTACTTACTCTGTGGTAATGCTACCTACCTATGATATTCTGAAATCAAATTGTATACCTATACTAAAATGAGTAGGTATAACAATTAGGTTTATTCATGATAGTATCAAAGGCTTTAAATGGCGCCCGGTGTTCTTATTTTGGTTTGAGTTTTTGAGCAACTGTTGTCTGATCTTTCAAGTCTCAGCTCCGTGGAGTTAGATTGCATAAGAGTCATGTCTATCTGTTAGCAGACAATTAAGGTTGCGCCCAAAATCTTGGTGAAACTCCAAGTGAAAATACCCAAATTCCCATCTATTTATTAACATTTTAATAATTTAAAAAGAATTTAACCTATTTTCGTCTTTTCAGTCAGCCTTATTTGCAAAAAAAAGTGAATACAGGATGTATTTACGTACTTTTTTTTTCAAATATGGCTGACAATTTGATGACATAAATGTCATCCTATTTAAGCATAACTTTAAAAAAGTTGTAAGTCTCGAGGTAAGGTTGGCGCATCACAGAAGTGCATTCCTTCACGGTACGCTGAGGCTTGCAAAACTCTTGATATGGGCGTAGATACCACTCAGTTTGCGAAACACGACTATTACTTACGTATGAACGACGTTTTCTACTTCGATTCACCCGGAGATTATCAATCATTATTAAATTATAGGCTATTTGGCTTTGGTTGCCGTAACTTAGGTAGGTACACCTCCCCAATATCGCCTAGTAGAAATTGTTCAACAGTTTTTGACAGAAAATAACTATCATTATAGTCTTTTTGAAAATATGCCGAAGGCGAAACCGATAAAGTAAAGGAATAAAATGGCGAGAAATGATTGAATTCCGATGTACAAGTGTTTTATTCAATTACTTGAATAAAACTCTTTTATTTTACTTCCTATGTTATAGCTTATAGCTAAATGGTTATGTAGCAATAAACATCTAGAAATAAGGAAGTGCGTTGAAGCGTACATGGTTAACAGATATAAAAACTGAGGTGCAGGAACTACTTTCTTCCATTTCCTTATGCGCTAGAAGCAGTTCATACGATTTTCTTTACGTATGTATTGAACATTGTTTATATTTGAAGAACACTTTCATGTGCTAATGAAGTCATCTTAGCAAAGATGGCTTTCTACAAACAATGTTTACATATTGGAAAATGTTAATGGTTTAAGGAACTTGACCCTTGAGGCCATTACGCGCGGATTGTTTGGTTATAATTTATGATTGGTAAATTTAAGCTCATTCTCCACCGGCGCATCACGAGCAATCCTCAAAAGACAACCCAAAAACGAGTACTGCTCGTATCGTTTGGGTCTAAACGTCAAACCTAACCAACACGCAGAACGTTTTGGTTATGTTGGGAGAATTGTCAGCTAAAACGTTTTATATAAACATGTGTAGCTTTTCCATTATTTTTTTCTCTTTTACCATTTCAAAGATTTCTTTATTAGGAAGTTACTACTTACTAATAACAAAATGAGAAAACTAACGCTTAACTTCCTAACAGAAGAATACCACCATCATGTAATAGTATATTATAAGTAAACCTATTTGCAGAATGATGCCTTTCTTCATAAAAAATCACGTAATCACAAACAAATGACATCATTGTCATAGCTAATGAGTTTGGCACGTGATCTGAGACCGTTTACAAACTATTAACTGCAGGGGAAAACAAAAGATGTTTACCGTATTCGACTAAAGACTAAACGCCTGCTAAAATACTGGAGCCGTAAAGGTGTTTGCACATGACGTTTTCTAACTACATAAATATGCATACTAGTATTACTTGGGCTGTGTTTACTATATACCTACTTCTGTGAGTGCGTTACAAAATAAGGAGGAAAATAACATATCCTAATATTATACAATTATTTTAATGAAGTCATCATCGTCTTAGCGCCAATATCTCGGATGCATTCAAAGCTTACACTTGGGAGTATGTCTTCTATTCGACAGATTATTTTTGTACTACTTAGGTGACAGACAAGCACATGTCCCACCTGATGGAAAGTGTTCACCGTGGCCCACTTCATTTAGAAGGACATTAGGTTTCTATAGGGTCGGCATCATGAGTGTAAAGTCCCTGATGTTGCGAACGTTCATATGCCACGGCAATCACTTTGCATCAGGTGTGGCACATAGCCCACCTGATAGAAAGTGGCCACCTAAGTTGCATAAAAATGTGCGTAATGTCACTATTCTATTAATCCCCCTTTCATGAATCACGTTAACAATGTTGATTGGAAGGTAATACGTGGGTGGTTCATGACTGAGCATGATATATCTGAAGATGGTATGGTGTACAATTAATATGTCGACTAACCATTATGTCGTCGAACAAAGGAAATATAATGACCAATAATAATATTGCTGAGTTACAATACAATATTACAAACGTCGTGTTTGACAATGGTGTACAAAGAAGTACTTATAGGTAATGAAGATCTTCACAAATGTAGATCACAATAATTAAATCAAATAAGGTATATTTGGAACTGGGGTACCGTCACGACCAGGGCCCCGATTCTACTAATAGTTAACTATAGTCACACGACTGAGATCACAATAACTGCCATTGCATTTTCGGCTTCTTTCATATCGCCTTAAAGTACAAAATTAAACAAAAAGAAGTTTATTGTATATATCATTCACTATACACAATGACATTGCATTTTAAACTTTAAACGTGTAAACTAGACACTTTTTGTAGTCTCAGTTCCTTTACAATGGTTGAATCGAGGCCCAGGCCTTTACGGTCCGCAACGTGGTTGTGACGCCCCTGGTGTAAACCGCTTACTATGGACTACATAAGTATATGTATAAGTATATTTACCAAGTCTAGTGGTGTTTAAAACCTGTATACCGGTGATGCTGTTAATTTGTGAACAAGACTTTTGTACATACTTGCTTCTCAGGCTCGAGAGGTCTTCTAACAACCGTACAAGCCTAATCAAAGTGAGAAAAATAATTGAGTGGGGAAACCTCAAATGCAACCGAAAAGAACGTGGTTTAAACAATAAAGCTTTGTATACCTACCTATTAAAATTTAATGGTAGGTATACAATCGTCAAATAAGCTTATCATATCACTATCGATGTTGTAACAATAAATGTGCTACACTTTTATCGTAACTTATTTGTCGGAGTGTAAACTTAAAAATGGGACATCGGCCGAACGTTATCGGACGTTGACCCCTGCCGAAACTAAACAAACTTATCTATTGTTAAATGTTCATGTTATTTATCGATGTTAAATAATTACATAAGTAGGTATTTATATTTACAAAAAGAATTTCCGTAGTAGTTTTTTTTTAATTAACAGCGGAAGTAAGTTCCGATGAGGTCGAATTCAAGAATCCATCTGTTCGCTTCGCTGTGTACCTACAAGGTGACATCGCGTTTTTCACCAATGATAATAACTGAGATCAATTCAAACTACTGTGTATGAGAGAACCCAGTTTAATGCATTTCAGTGGTTAAATCGGTCTGTAAAGTGTTTGAATGATGACAATAACTCCTAACAAATGAATAACGCCTATGCCCATGTAACGCCTACTTCTCATCTATAATATCTTGAGGTAAACTGTGTAACTACGCTTTTTACCAATGAATTTCATTCACTATCAGTTTAATGAATAAGTAATCTTAGGATACCCAGCTTTGAATTAGGTGCATTAGGAAGAAAAGAGAGCTTTGTATTGGTTTTGTATCACACAGTACATATAGCTGATGATATTTTTAGAGCAGTTAAACCCGAAGAATATTCTTAATATTTTATTAACTTAGGTGGTTTTAGCTACTCTAGAGTTATACTATAAATAGAACGCTATACAAAACTAAAGCAAACCACACATATCTCTCTTTTCTTTCCGATGTTTAGTGAAATGTTGGAAATCTTATGGATAACGAGTTTTTATTCATTTAAGATCTACCTATAACATTTCTATCACAAAATAAAATGAAGAAATTAAAAAAATGTCATGCTGCAAACACGCAATCGTATATCTGTTGGGATCCGGAACGCAATTAATTTCAACTAAGAGTATTCTTTTGTGCTGTAACTATTTATACCTTACCTACTCTAGTTTTTTACGGTTATGCGACAGTAAAACTGCTTAGTAATATTTAAGCAGTCTAACTAAAGCTAATAATATGTATGTAGTTACACTGTGGTTACACGTAGCAAGAAGAACAGATGGCCGTTGGAGCCGGAAGGTTCTCGAATGGAGACCGCGTACTACCGGTACGAAGCGTGGGACGGCCTCCTGCGAGATGGAAGGACGACATAGTCAAAGTCGCGGGTACACATTGAATGCAGACCGCCTCCAACCGGTCAAATTGGAGGTCGATGGGGGAGGCCTATGTTCAGCAGCGGACGTCTTGTTGCTGAAATGATGATGATGATGACACTGTGGTAGCTGATACTACTGCTTGAATTTCTAAGAAAAAATATTTGCAATAACCTCCTACTTTTTTGAAGTCGGTTAAACGCTTTTATCATGTGTCAGGTCATCCTATAATTCACTTTAAAACGTTATAACTAATAACTTATCTCTTTGTTACTATTTTAAAAGTCCAATAAAAATGGCAGTCATTAAGATATCTACCACGTCTTTCAAAGTATACAGGTGTATAGTGAGTCAGTTTATATCTAAGGAAACAAAGCTAGGACAGCATTCCAAGTTTCACATTGCAACAGTCTTTGTCCAAACAAGATGGCGATCGTACTCTGTCATAACGACCCATTCGAATATTTCTGTAATTAGTATACAAACGGACAAACGGCTATTGTTATGTAGGTACTGACTGTACTTTCTGTAACCTGAGATATCTTGTTACGGGTTTCTTTCATATCTATAGCGACACGTAAGTACAAGGGCCACCTGTTCGGCCTAATATGATCTATGGATAGAACACTTGTAAAAACAGGGTTGACTTGTCACTCCGCGTTATTCCAATTAATAGTTTAATTATTATGTTTGCAGCTAGGGTTCTTAGGAAAAGAAGATAGTCCTAGTAAATATGGAGTTGGTGCTGTAAGCGTTTATAAAAATAATTTTTCAAAAGGAAACATTTAAAAGCATTGGTTGTTCCGTTTTAGTACAGTTCCATGTTTGAAATATGAATACAAAATAAATAAAAACTTGTATCATACTCTGTGGTGAACGGTACTGATTGACTAAGTTCAAAATTCGAAGACAGCATAAAAAACGTACACATCTTGCAACTCTCTATCCGTTAACGAAAATTGAATTGAACGACAGACGCAAACAGGTCTCCGTAACCCAAATACGACATCACCCAGTTGTGAGATAAACATCCTGAAGTTTTTGTCGAACTCCGCTCCCTCGCGACCTTCTCAGCAATCTTGAAAGAAACAAAAAACAAGTAAGCAGAGGTGCTCATCTCCCCGCCAGAGCGAGATGCCGATAGTCGACATAACTGGTTATTAGTGGCACGAGATTTCACCTGTCCTCATCGATTCTGATACAAAACTATATTCGTTCGTTTACTGAGAAATCACCGTATAACTAAGAAATCATTTTGCCGTTGATGAATATTAATTGATGTTTGATGATGTCGCTTTCTGCACTTACTTTGACAATTTGTCTAAATTGCTTCCGGCGCGTGCAATACATAATTGTACAAACTCGTTACTTGCTAGTATTTAATAGACTGGAAATAATAAAAAAAACATAATACCTATAATTTCCTTTTTTATTAGGTTTAATTACTTGGGATATTCACTTACGCCAATACACCAATTCAACTGCTTCTGTAAGAGCCAAATTCACGTCAATATGCTTCCAGATTACGTATACTGGGACATGTCCCTAGAATCTATCAGATATCAAACTCTATCAAGTAATTCTGGAATTATGTTGATAGCCAAAAACATATCGTTATTCTATAGTTTATGAGTACACGACGCTGTCTTAAGGTCATTTGTGATTGCGACCTCAGCTATTACCGCACTAATGATTAAGTCCATGAATGTTTCCATACATCTGGCTATAACATTAGCTACAGCTATCATTATTTGATGTTACAACATATAAACACAACCAGTAGACGTTTAATAGTGTGTTTCTTTTTTTTCTACTTCTAAACTAGAAGCTTTATGTAGTGTAATCAAGCTGAATAAGGGTATGTTTACGCTCGTAGCTAATTAGTGAATACGTTAAGAACTCTTTGTATTTTTTTTTAATTTATTAGATCTACAAGACACAGAACACTAATAATCTTGATAGACGAAGACGACTCGCCGACGACGCACGGTCCAATTTCGATCATAAGTGAAAGTGCGATTAAAGTTGATCTTTGCTTAAAGAAGTAATTAATAAATACTAGCACGTTACGTGAACCACCTGATTTGCTACGAAGTTCTCATACGTACACTAAAGATTTATTTCAGAACAACAAAACTATACTAACATTGTTTTTATCATAAAACATATATTAAACTTTGTTGTTACACACGATATAGTTGTACTGCAGATTGGTACTATAGATATTAATTCTAACAATTTAAAATGGAAATCAAAATATATATTATCTACATAATTCGTAGCTAAGTAATACTCTATTCAATTTAATAAGAGGTATTATTATAAATTATAACTTGCAACAAACCACAATTGACATTCAATTAACATTTGAATCGAGTGGTAAATTAAAATTCTAAACGTAAAAATATATTTCAACATTCAAATAGTCCTGTCATTCAGAATGCTAAATAATGTTCTGATATTCAATTACAGTACATAGAGGGCTCTGAATTGCTCAGGAACTGCGTATTAGATTAGAGAGAGAGAGAGAGAGACTCTGCATTCTCTAGTCTGATTCGTTGCTCCACAACTGTTCATCATGTTGTTGTTGCTGCCATGAAAGACATCGACCGTGTTGCTGCATCGAAGCAGGACAAATATATTTTCGTGCTTTCCGACTTCTAGTCACGCCTAAAGGAACCGACTATGGGAAAGCCCCCATTTGACCAACAGCAGATGAAGGAGTATAATGGAGTTTGCTACTATACCGCAAGTCAGAGGCACGCTCTTAGGCTAAAAGCTCAAACTTGTTTTACACAGAGTCCTCGATACAATCACAGTGATGATGAAATTTATTTTTGGTAAAAGTCACCCAAGACAGTTGCAACACCGATAAGCTAAAACGCTACATCTTGAATGCCATCTCAAGTTCATTTGTATTTGGTGAGTCGGACTTTTGAGTACTCTACTACCTACCCGCAACAACTGCCATAGATGTTCATATGGCAACCGGGACCAACGACTTAAAATGCTCTCCCAGGCACGACCAGACCAGTGCAAATAGCCATATTCATGCATATAAATATGTCCACTGAGCGGAGATCGAACCCGTATCTCCTGCGTAGCAGTGGCCGTAGTTTGCTATCGTGCCGTGGCACCAGTCTATGCAAATTAAGATATAGTCGATTAACGTGCAACCTTTTTTTTTCGGTACGCAAAATCCCCACGTACCTATACCGCCCCCACCAAAGTCGGTGGAAGTGATTCTGTCTGAACTGACTAAAACGCACGCCGTCTATGGGTCCTTGATTGAGAGATTATACAAGACATATCTCTCGCACGATGTAACGTGCAACCTGCATGTTCATTACCTTTGCATGAAGATACACGACCTTACTGTTCGCGTCTACTGTGTACCAATCAAGAATCTTTTTGTTCACATGTGTAAGTCGACAGACAAGTTACCAAATTATTCGATCGCATGACTAGTGTCTATTATAAGTGTTCGACTATTCGGGTCGTTGCCTAACCGACTAGTCGCATTCTATTGTCGCGGAACCAGACGGCGGGATAATAACGCGTTTAGCTGCTAGTTATTAATGATCTATGAATACGTGTATGTAAATAGAAACAGTACACGGATTTATTGAACAGTGGTTTCAAAACGTATATTGTTAAATGGTAGGTAATAATTTGTACTGTACTAATTTTGAGCTAAAGATTCGTTACAATTAGTATGAACTACACAAATCTTGATATAAAAATATCTACATAGATAAAATGGTTAGCGAAACCCGGGTATTATACAATAATTTACCTTTTGATTTGCTTGACGTTTCAGCCAGGTTGCACAAGCCGTGGTCACAAGCACAAGGGCAGTCAGCTTGGGCACTAGCACGGCAAGCAACAATGTTTGTAATGAATAAATTCAAGAACTACTGTGCCGATTTGACATTTTAAAGCTACATTCACCTGAGTAACGATTAAGGGATCCTCACTATACATACTACTGCTATACAACTAACGTAGCCCAAGGTATAATAGTAGTATTTCGTAGCATGCGCTGCGGAAACTATTGATGATTGAACAAAAGTCTATTCTACTCGTAAGTATGTTCTACGCGATAACCGAATACGTATGTAATTTGAAAGGAGAGTACCTTCTGTAAACCACAACTTCCAGATACAATTTATTATTAACTCAAACGCCACGTGGTTGACATAATTAAGTAAAATAAAAGATCTAACAAGATCATCATGAAGTTAACTAACGGTTTCTGCCATTTGCCATTAACCACTAAAGATTAACCACTAAGGTTGCCTACAACACGCTCAGACCTGTACTTTGTAGTTGTAAATATTTAAAAATATATATTAATATAACCGCAAATTACTACACTAAGTAAAATGAGGTTAACACAACTATAGATAAGGCTAAATAAGTTACTATAATTATTCTGTTATAACTATAACTTATTCAGGCAAAATTATCATTGGTATTGATCATTACATTCTGTAGATAAATAATATTTATCGTATATATAGTATTTAAACATAAATGTATAATTTCAAATAATTACATTAAGTATAAGTATTTGTATGTCTGTTTTCTAATTATTGTTATACAGTAAAGTTTTGTTTTAATAATATACAACTGTATAAGGTAGAATATAATAAAAACTCAACATAATATTAATTACGTTTATAACTCCAGTAGCTTTAGTGAAAAGTAATAAGTACAAACTCCTTCTTTTCTAAATACCAGAATAACTGAGAAATCTGAATGCTATGTGAGGTACGTTTGTATTGAACATTGGTAAAGTATTAACAGACGAGTGTGACCAGCATATTGCTAGTTCACAGTTGATTGAAGCTTGAAGCCCGGTCTTATACACTCATGTGTTCTTTGAAAGGAACAATACGAGGAATACAATTTATATCTCATCCTCTTTCCCATTGAGGTAGATAGAAGAACATGTTTTCACTTAATACAACCGTAGCTCACACTATTTGCTTTTTCTCTTTCCATCATTATTTCCATTCATATTCGCCCACTATGGATACCTTTGACCTGGCCTTTCCTTAAAATGTCCTTAGATTTATATACGTAAATACACATAGGTCAACATCTACCGTTCGACTATTTCGTCAATCCATTTTCATCTTTCACGCGTAATATGGTATAATCACGTGTTCAGATACCTTATGTCGTTCTCATAACACGCTGTATCTCAATATATCCATCAACGATATTGTAATACCTATATCTCATAAACATACTAACAGTCTTACTTCCCTTGTCTATTGTTTTACATCAAGTAACCGATAACGTCTGTGGACCATTTAGTCAAGGTCACAGCCTCGGTAGCCGGGTTCCCCACCCATTGTACATTCGATACACTCCATAGAATATTGTGACATTGACAAATATTCGAAATAATACCATTCAATGTAACAATGAGAGAATAAGGTTGGGTGAATGATGATTTTGAATCAACAAAGTAATAGAATTTTCAACGGGAACCGACTTTATTTCCCATGCCAGTGAAATGCCTGTCCTCAGACTACGTGCCTGGTACGTGACTGGTATACTGGAGGAGGAACTCCCGAGTGCCTCTAAGAATGCCTCGCACCTCTATTAGGTAGTAGTATACTGCGCCATTATAATCTGATGAAAACTATGAAATCTGGCGAAAACTTAGAGTTGCAAGCTATTTAAGATACTTTTTGCTATTACACGAACTATTGCTAATCTCGTCATGGTGTTTTTACACAACTTAGGTGGCAGATAAGCACAAGTGCCGTCTGATGGAAAGTGGTTACCGTGGCCTACGGACGTTTGCAACACCAATGGCGTCACACTCAAGCTGCCGACCCTGTAGACGGGAGGGATGGGTGAATATTCGGATATGGAGCGTTTTGATTAACACAAGATTTCAGAAACTATAAAACAAAAAAATAATAAATGATAATACATTGGTTTTTTTCCATAGAAAATAAACTTTCAATGGAATACACTTGATATAGGCCTCTCCCCATATGCGCATCCAGTCTTAGCCACTCTTTATAGGTGGTCAGTCCATCTGGCCAGGTGGCATCCTACCTTCCTCACATAATTGCCAATGCCTTATGAATACTGCCACGGAGGATAGAATATAGATGTTGTAAGGAGAACACTCCTGAAGCCGAAGGCCCCTGGCATACAACATATTGACGTAAAAAAAAATAAAGATTTGGATTTTTTATTTTAACTTTGTTTCTTATACCGTTTAACTTGCGTTATTCACTCTCCATCGTACTTATGAAACTAAATGAAACAAAAATAATGAAAAAGAACATGAACTCGCATTATTGCGACATTTGTTGTTTCATTTAGCTTTGCGAAATGAAAAAAAATGCGATTTTTTTATAAACAATGGCCAAAACGTATTTTTTTGTATGCCAATATGTTGTGTACCAGAAGTACTACCAGGGTAGCCAGGGTACACAACATAGCCAGCCTTCGGCTTCGGGAGTGTTCCCCTTACGCCCTTTTCTGTTTCTTACAGTTACCTACCAACTGTCTCTCCCGAAGATTTCTTTGAAAAGATGTATGGAAAACTTATCATAAAATATATCTAGCTATAAACTGTGAATAGTTTTAACTGTAAAGTATTGCATTGCTGTATATAAAATACATTTATCACCAATGTGTTCTTTATTAACTAAATGCGTGCAACATAAATAATACGAAAGTGAAATTCACTGTCAGTTGCGAATAAAATAATTTTCTCTTTCGTTCCAACACGTGAGTTTAGCTAGTTATAGTTTTATACAATGGCTACTAATACACAATATTTTTAGCTATTAAAAGAAAGAAAGTCGCGCGTTGACGATTCTTTTCACAGAAACTAATAAATCTTCTTTAACTGTAACCATTTTTTTACAATACTCATTCATTCATATACATATCTCTTATAATATTATTAATTAGTTGTAATAATATCTTGCTTGCTGATATAGTATATTTATGAAGCCGTGAATATTTACCATTAGGGGGGCAAATCCCCAAAGCACTGCCGGCAAATTGCTCCTTAACACCTTTTGTCAAGAAATCATGTGTGTCAATCATGCATCAAAACCAACGTACACAAGTGAATATTAGCAACCTCCTTCAACTGTTCTGAGATTAACAGCAATGTGTAAATCACTGCTAATTGTTAATAGCCTAAGTATTGTAAAGCCTTGTTCACCCATTTATAAGTATTATACTTTTGTCTTTGGTGGCTATCATCAATAGCTGAATAGTTGTTCAATGATGTCATCAATACATTAAGAAATTATCTATGAACGGACGATGAGCTAATATTAAGACAACTTATAATACTGTAGTGTAGATTAAGATGATATCATCTAGAATTACAAGATAAGGACACTGTTAAGTACGACTTAGGCGAAGGAAATGAATGAAGTTAATTCAGAAAGTACAAAGTTTTATCGTTAAGAAGAGTTAAAGCTTTTTCCGAACATGAATTTGCTTATGGGTAATATGTGGTGTAAGTGGTCAACAATGAACCACGCTTGCCTAGAATCATTTATTCTTTACAGACCATTAAACGGCTCTTACAAAACGTCAAAACTTGATGAATTTGAAGTTGAAGAGCAATCTAATAACGTTCACAACTCTATTGATTATTGTGAACCTACAGAAGAAAATGTGAGTCGATAGACCTTTGCTCTCCAGTGTTATAGGACAGTACAAAAAATCTCAAGGGTATGGCATTTGAAAAATGTTTTTGCTTAAGTTTCGCTCCCACACTAAAAAACTTCTTAACTATTCGCATTGAAGGTCCTTTATCGCATGGACTGTTTTTTGAATCTGTTGTTAAATGATACTTGTTTAATAATAATAGATATTATATTTGGATCTGGGTGGATGTAAACCAGAACCTAGTGAAACTATCAGATTCCATCCACTAAACATAAATAAGATATTTCTATCTACTTCAAAGCGCAAAGTATTCACCGATGTTGCTAGTACGAAACAGCTGTTGAATATTCTAGAACACGGTGCCATCCAGACCCAGACTAGGCATAGCTTATAAGGGTTAAATATAGTATTAATATGTACATTTTATTGCCTACCCCACCTGAAATGACGACCTCTGTGGCGTAGCGGTAGCGAACGTGACTGTTACAGACGCAGGAGGCGTGGGTTCGATTCCTGCCGCTGTAAATATTTATGTACATGCTTTTCGAAGTCATGTGTGTATTTATCGCAGGTATATAAGTGGCCGGTTAATGGTAATAGGCCCGCCACCTATTACATTGGGACCTAAACATAAACTTGCGAAATGTGGATGCTAGCACTCCTGCCCACCACTTCGGGGATATAGGCGTGAGTTTATGTTATGTTATATTCATTGTACATGAATAATTGCACTGAGCCGAAAGACTCAAACCTACGAACTCAGTTAGACCAATCAGGAATAGCGGTAAGGTGCATTCTTTTAATAATATTCTAAACAGTATATCTTAAAATATGCTTAGCTGTCGCTTCGAATAATAATTATCAAGTCGCTGTTAACAGAACGTGATACTAATAGATACATGTATAAAGCTAAACCTTGGGCTAGGCACGCATTTTACACATCACGTATAATCTCACGTGCCAATCGTTGCACTACCGCTATATTTCACAAATATTTTATTGTATTTTATCGTATCCATTTTAAAAATGGATATTGGGCGTTTACCGTTTTCAAACCAAGTTTCTTTTTTACATTTAATGGCCGTGGATTTGTATCCTTTAAGCCATGTCTTATTTTGAATTAGTTTACTAATAGGTATATTATTCATTTATCCATATTGAAACAATGTATAAAATGTTGCTCTTTAATGAGGAGAAACCACATTATATGTTAATATTTCAATATATTTTACAATCTAATATGCAATCTCTAATTATGGTTATATCTTCAGCTTATATATCAATCTTCGAACGTCAAAAAGTATAACACTTTATTCACTGATTATAGTAAGTTGGAAATTGTTGATTATGACGACGATGGATGACAGTTGACTCAGGACGATGGATGAAAGTAGTGAAGAATGCTAGATTTTAACTCCCAATTAAAAAAAAAACTCGCCAAGTCACCAAGGCGAAAGTCACAACCCGCCTATTCGTCAATTGTAATTAATATTCTAAATATAAATTGCGACCTCACCGCTACTAAAAAGTAGCCTAAATAGGTAGGTGTCACATTAATATGGACTGCTATATGAATTGAACATACAAATGAGGCGTCAAAAATATGGAATGATGATCTTGAATACAAAGCTTCAAGGTACTATATCGTGTATTTATAATGATATTTCGCGACCGTATAAGATTATGAATGTATGAGTACCTATGGTGGTACATGATAGATATTATAATGACGTCTCCAGTTCCGCATAGCTTTGCTGTGTGATTTCAACTTTAACATTATTTTGAAATTAGAACACTCTTTAAATAATTCTACCGCTATTTTAAATTTAGATTGACATATCGGCTTCCCTTCAGCAGCCACGTTTGCTATGCATTGGGATGACTATGCATTTCTATGAATAACGTTCACTTAAATTTATATATAATGACTTTTAATCATATAAACTTTTTTTTTATACCACTAGATGGCAGACAAGCACACGGCCCACCTGATGGGAAGCGGTCACCGTGGTCTATGGACGTTTGCAACACCAGAGGCGTCACACACGTGCTGCTTACCCTGTAGAAACCTTCTAATGCCCTTCTTGAAGAACCCCATATTGTAGTCGCTTGGGAAAACCACGGCAGGGAGTTCATTCCACAGCTTGAGCGTGCGCGGGATGAAACTCCTTTCATATCGCGCAGTGCGCACCGTTTCCAGAAAGATATCACTTTAACTACTTGACTAGCAACTTTTAGTTGATGTCGTACAGATAACATTGCATTTAAGGCAACTAACTGTATAATGTTCTGTAGCCATTTTATTGAACAAATAATATAATTTCATCATGGACGCATAAATGAAACGTTAGGAATGGACAAATTGCTTCAATTCAATCTTTACAATTACCGACTTTGAAAAAGTCTTGAATAAATTAATACCTACACGAACATCAGCATTCAGTACGTGATATTATGATTATGATGATTACTACACATAATCTACACACCTCGATAAACAGTAAGTAACCCAGATCTTTTACTTCTTACTAGAAATAACCAACATTGTACTGCTTCTAACAGTAACTGCTTACGTATACCGTACACCTGTGCTACTGACCACTAGAAAAGTATACGCGAAAACACTTCATATGTATCAACTATACAGCATAGAATCCCTTGAATCAAACTTCAATAATGTAGTGAATTTACGCCCCGATAGATAATTATCATGCCTATAATGTAGGCGAATTTAGATGAAACATTACACAGAGCGTTTTAATAGTTTTTTAATTAATCAGAAAGAGATTTAAATATTTGCTGACATTTAACAATAATTATTGCGAAAATAAAATCTATTCAAATCAAATCAAATCATTTATTTGTATTTGTATTATTCGGTACCAAGTTGGTGACAAGAATGTGACAACAACGTAGCATAATATACTTTTATTACTTTTATTATACGTTCTTAAATCGAAACGTCACACAACGCCTTATAGATAGGTAGGTACTGCTAGATATACAAATAGCAAATTCAGAGTACTCTCGAGACCATGGACGTGACGTCACGTTCGAAACGTCAGTGTGAATATAAGAGTCTGCCGAGTTGCGAGAGATATGTCTTATAATTATCTCACCGCCGGCAATCAAACCTTTAGACGACGTGCGTTTTAGTCAGTTTGAACATCGACAGAATCACCTCCACCGATTTTGGCGGAGATGGGGTCCGTGGCGATTTCACGCGAAAAAGAGCAAGTATAACAATATTTACGTATTATATAGTCATGATTATGTGTGGAAATCGTGAAAAGTTTAAATGAATATAGCGAAATTCTAAATCGCAAAATTCATGCTAGGTACCTTTGGCTCTTATGAAAACATTACCGACGTTTTGTGATATTCACCAAGGAACCACAGCGAAACAAGTTTGGTTTGGTGTCTCTTTTTCCCCTATTTGGTCTGTAATTAAAAGATATCCTTTGTTTTCAATAACACCAAACCTATTTGATAAAACATTAATAATTTAGAACACACAATTCAGACATTAGATATGTCGTTGACTGATATATCTCTTTTGTTAATAAGTAACCATCGTGTTATTTCTCTGTCAGCAGAATTCATTTACACTGCTCTAAATTTGTTCACGCTTGGCAGATGTTATAATTATAAGCGGTAACTTTAACAGTTTAAATATCAACACAAGGGCCAAATTGGTCGATGACCTTAGTAGCATAAACTAATTAAATATCTGCTTAGGCTAATGCACCTTAATATGGAGAATACTTAACCTATAAAGACTTCAGATTTGACCACATTAAGAAACTGATAACTTTGGAATGAATATCGATACCAGTATAAAAATTTATCTATCCGTGTCTAGATGGATATGTTTGTCATTTTAATGCGATATAAAGCGATTCTTGATAGGTTTTCTTACAAAGAAGTTATTTTACCGGTGTTAAGGCCATTAAATGGACATTATGCGTAAAGATTAAGACGTTTCTAGAACAATTCAGGTAGTACAATTAATGGATTTAGCGTAGTTGGCATTTTAGTCTACATATAACCAATTGTTCCTGGATATATTCTGTTCCTACTATAGACAGTTTAACCTGAACTCCATGAAGAGCTTGACTTTAGAAATATCCTTTTTTTTCAGGGGACTCCCTGGAAGAGGGCAGGCTAGCTCTTTCTACATTAAAGGGTAGGATCCAAAATATGGTTTAGTTTACCTATTAAGGTCAATGTGTACTTACGTACCTACTAATGTAGTCATATAAAACGATCTTACGCAAACTATATAGATTTTATACCCTTTCAAAGTAATTCCTTAACTGTTGTAAGTACTTATATCTTATACGTAACTTTGGAGAAATGGAGATGGAGACTGCAGACTGGTCCGTAGGCCAGCTAAATAGCAAAATATAAACATAAATTTTTCAGATATGAACTCCACAACGTTACTTCTCATAACTTTTATGACACGAACGGTTAGACAGAGATTTGATATGATAATTTAATGTTAATAACAAAATTATATGCAAATCATTTAACCACTAAGCGAGTGAGCATGAGTAATACAAAGAAAACGGATATACGAATTGATGTAGTCATACAGAGTCGGCAAGTCAGAAAAGTTTTGGAAAGCATAATCTCAATGACGATGACAATGCAAATTGCACAACGAACACGGATAATTCAACGTTTTTCTTATTAAATTTTGACCATATTCTTGCTCAGGTTTGACTCTAACAATGTTGACAATATAGTCAAGATTATACGCCACTTTAAGAAAATATGATAATAATATATGTCCTTATTGTACACCAAGGATGAAATTATACAGCACATAGAGATGTTTGCACGTGGTAAATACAATTGGCGGCCTTATCGCTCTGCGGCAATCTCTTACAGGCAACCTACCAATTAATCCACAAAGTTTACCTACATTCCCCAAGATTTTACTATCACCTGCACTTGTAATAATTTATTTTTAAATAGATTGTATAAATAATTTGTGATGAATAGACAATGGGTATTTAGGTATTATGTAACGTAAACATGGTTAGCGTTAGGCAAATACAAACAGTATATTACTCATCTAAAATGTGTAAGCATAGTTTATAATTTGTGTTTACTTTTCTTTTTTATGTTTTGGTTATGGAGCCTGGATGTATCGCCAGTCTTTTTGTAGCTGTATCCACACTGTTGTCTGGACACATTTTTTTCGTTTATCCATTCGATTTATTCAGTGTTCTTAAAGATATCGTAAAACTCTTAAATGATATTAAATCTGCATCGCTTAATCTATATACTTTATTATTTTACTTTGTTTTCAAAACTGCGATGTATAATCATTTTGAAATCTTATAATTTCAAAAAGAACTCGCTTCAATAATTATTCAAAACATGCTGTGAGAGACCCTTATCTATCACGTACGTAATCGTATCTATAAGGAATCTAGGATAAGATAACAATTCAAACTTATTCAAATCAAGCCTAGGGCCACAACCTCCGAATGCTTCAACTATGAGTACCTAAACTTGAACACTGCCTTATAACCTACCTGAAGGCGGCCGCTCCTTGGGATAGCATATGCGGAAGAGTCCCCGCGTCCTCGTGAAGAAGAAGTACTTGTTGTTGAGACTCTCCAAGATTGATTGCGAATTGCCCGCTGAGTTGTCCGCTGCGTAAGTCTGAAACCAATGCAAATTCACAGTTAGTTTACCTATCAATTTCTTAGTTATACTTAGTAGAAGGTAAATTCATAATTTTTAAAATGTCTAAAGTGAACTTAACAAGTAGGCAATCGCCAGTAATGAGGAATATTGTTCAGCTGTAGGTTTTGTCGAAATCCAGTGACTACAGTGTTAAAGATTAGGGCACTTAGCGTTGAAATCGAGACAGAAATATGATAGACCAATGTAGTTCGCCTACAACCAACTATAACGTAGTTAATATGTAGTATGTATTTCATAACACGGCACATAAAGTTACCTGTGAACCAAATTAATGGTCCTCATTAAAATTTTGCTAATTTCGTGTAGTTATTCAATTTGAATAACTGGTCTATATTAGGTACAAAGCATTAAATGCTGATTAAACTAGTAGAATTTATTCCAAAACCATCGCATATTGGTTTTACATAACGAGAACTTATATTGGTTGAACATGTATTTGAATAACAGATTGTTAAGTAAATTTAATTTGGTTTTCTAGGTTTTCCATGAGAAATTATTTTTTTTCTCCAGAGCAAGCAATATGTTTTATCCCTATTATGAAATTGGTGAAATGTGGATACTTATTCACACTTGTAAAATTCTTCTGGGATAACAAGCATAACTGTATGTACGCATGTCACCCAGATAACAGTAACCTACATCAGACCTTGTAATTTTTAATCCTACACTTAATAGTTTTAAACCAGCATATCTATCCATGTCAGTGCCTATAAAGTCACAGTTTACGGATGGATTAAACATATTTGATCATAAGGCATGCGACACAGTGTTATAAACCAGAGATTATCTAATTTAAAGCCCTGAACAATATCGCGTGCGTGTACGCATACGGACGCCTGTTTCGTGGATGCACGAGCACGTACATGACACGCATGAGACAGCGGAGGCGGTAAAGGCGCATTGAAAGCAGATTTCAATGCACCTTTACTGCCGCATTTTTGCACTTTAGAATCTAGATACAGGAAACATGTTTATCGTGAAGACCACGTGTAACTGTGGTTGCTATTAAAGCAGTCTAAGGGACTATAAGTGACCCTTTTTTTCGGATGCAATTCTTCTTATTTAGCGTACAGACTTTTTAGGTTCCGGACCGACAGATTAAGTACCAACTTTGTAAAAAAGATGAGGTTTTACATTTACATTACAGCCTCCTTGGATCGATTATACCTACATTGTTTAAGCTAATTTCAAAGTATGCATTTCAAGTAATAATAATGTTCAGTTTAATAAATTAAAAAACATTATTTTCTTAAATTAGGTTCAATGGCTAATGTAAGAAAACTTTACCGCGGTAGCCTAGTGGTATGGGTGGTGGACTGCTGAGACGAGGTCTCGGGTTCGATCCCAGGTTTACCATGGCACACACCAATGACTACGATGCTTTTCGAAGTTATGTGTGTATTTATCGCAGGTTTATAAGTGCCCGGTTGATGGCAATAGGCTCGCCCCCTATTACATTGGGACCTAAATATACACTGGCGAAATGTGGGTGCTAGCACCTCTGCCTACCCCTTCGGGGATATAGGCGTGAAAGTATAAAAAAAAAAAAAAAAAAAAAAAAGAAAACTTTTTATAATTTACCTTTATATAATTTAATAAAATTATAATGATACAATTTGAAAGGAATAAATTAGATAAATATATTCTTTAGTCTTCATTCAAGTTATTTAAAAAAAACAACTTCAAAATGAAACAAAACTCAATTTTAGAAAAAAAAATGAAGAGACGTAGAAATTGAGGTTGGCTCCAGTAATTATTTTTTAAAGGTAGATACATACTTTTATTAATTGCGACGTAGCAACCAGATCTTAGGTTAAATAACCAAATACGTAATAAACTGACCCCTTTTAAATAACCAGTATAATTAAAGAACGATTCAGTCGATATTCTAACGGCTACACAATGCCCTGGCCACAACCACATCATGAAGTAATTACGCGGCTAAAACCTGCCCAGGCCGCATTCCGACCGCGGCCTCCGGCTTCCCGAAGGACGGAACGGATTGATTGCCTTCAAGGGCATTCAAGGACCGTGCACACGCCTTTGTGAAACCGTGACTAGTATGTAGCTTGGTTTTATTTGTTCAGTTCTGGTCATTATAAGAGCTAAGGAAGTGTTTTTCTTTGAATTCGTGTAAGATATTTCATTTTTGTTCCTTTTTCGAATTAAATTGCTGTAGGCGTTTCAGAACGAATGGATTAATTGTAGAAAGTCAGGATGATGTACAGTCGAGTGATATTCTCAAGTCTTCATTTGTATCTGATATTCAAATTTTATATACCGATATTGGTGCAATATTGGTCGCTTCATGTAAAATATCGAAGTTCAACCAAGACGCAGTTAGACTTTAAAAAAGCGGACCCCGGTCTTATTATTATATTATTTAATATAGGTTTTTTAACTAAAATAGTCCTAAGTTGTAAGAGGTCCTAAAATATAACACCTAACGTACCTATATAATAACCTTACATACTTATTTGGTTAATATCAAATCGGAACAAGAAATCAATAGCGTCATAAAAAAAAACAACAAAATCTCTATATCCAATTACAGAACTTTTTTTTTCAATTAGGTGTTACATAATTAAATAATTATAACATATCGGCTTGCGACAACCGCTGGATAACAAGCCAGATACAAGTTCAATTAGCGAAAAAACAGGTTTCATTTCATTAAAGTTTTGAATATGGAATTGATATGGAACATATTTAAGCAAAAAACATTTTATTAGCTCTAGCAAGGAACTGAATAAGTGAATTGAGTAGAGGAAATGCTCTGATATAAAAGAATTGACTGCCCTCTAAGAACTCGCAGATAACATAGTATGCCTTGTAACGTTGATATGTAGGGATACCAATACATCTCGAGGAGAGGAATGCATAAACAGGTACGTCCGTGACTTTTCAAGTGTAAAATTTAATGCCACAGATTGCTTAACTTAACTGGGAGCAGTACATTGCAATAAGATAATTTGAAGGTAGAATGATGCCCATTTCAAAGTAAAGTAGGTATAACTTTAGACCCATATTTGATATAATCAGAATATTGCTATCGAACAGTAAGTTCTCGGAGTTATCAAGTTTGTATTTTGTACTTACTAGGTATATTAAGTTTCACGTGAAGGCGCCAGCCAAGTAATATTTAACCATTTACTAATGACTAAATCAATTTGTGGGCTATTTTAGGAGTGGCAGTTCGGTCAAAACTCATACCTGATGGCGTTTATGAAAAAATCATCGCTACGCATATTTAAACTATCGGTTTAGGGTGACCGAGGCCCTTCAAAATATAATGTCAAAGGTTACAAATATTGTATTTTCTTGATATTTTTCTCTTAAACTATATGTTTTAACGATAACGACAATTATAACGATATAATTAAGATCCATAACAAATTATGAACTGCGCGTTGGGTTCCACACTGAGGGTTTTCATGGTTTTATATACGAAAACGCTATTGCTAGCCATGATAGTTTGCGATATTTTAAAGTGTGTTTCTAGAGTCGTCTTTTTGAGGTTTTAATTGGAATATGATTAAAAGGTGTATGAATAGAATGGGTGTATTAAGAAAATCTAAACACATTGATCATATATATTTATTTATAATCTTTATTTTATAACCACATATATGTATAGAACCATTTATAGAACGTAAAATTTCAAAAAAGAACTAAACAAACGATGAATGGATTCTATGTCCACAGATATTTTATCTGCGATAATCCTGTTTTTGACTCAGCCGTTCTTAAATGTACGTGACAGCTATTATTATTCGTTGGCGACAGTAAGAGTGTAATCCGGTCTACATTGTAGAGGAACCGGATTGGTCTAGTCAAGAATGTCAAGCTATATGCGTCATCTGTGCTTATTAATTGGCAGGCAAAATACCGCTATCTAGACAGGTTGAATTAAAGTTGGTTAAATGATGTGGCTTATTGCCAACAGACACAATATTTCTTCGCCAAATTCCTTATATTTGATAGGAAATTCCTAAATCGCTGATTCAGCTTTAACTTCGACATACTATTAATTTGAAACAACTTTTTCAATTCAAGGTTATTCAAGCGAAACTTAAGTAGGCTATACCAGCACTATATGTATGTTGTATTGGCGTTGCATTACATGTTTGCCGCAACTGATTCGTCCATAGTTATTATAATGTAGCTACAACGAAAAATCAAGTCTTTTGTGACATACGTACCACCTATTTCGACTAATTTCGTAACCTTTACCCGTAGTACCGAAAACTATCGAATTTGTAATGTAAAGGTATCGAGACACTACCTACTGCACACGAACGACGCAAAATGCAAACAGCAAAGAGGACGATGAAACGATGAAACACCTACTGTACGAGTGTCACGCCTTAGGAAGATAAAGAATGAATCTTCTCGGGAAGGCCTCCCCAGACTAGCGCATTATATGCAACTGTGTAGGTACTACTAAGAGAAACAGGGTCCAAGTGTCCGCGGAAACAGAAGATAAGAAGAACAGTACATTGTAGTATTAGCCAAGGAGGTATGACGTCAATCCAGACGTGTTTAAAATGCCTAAGCTTTGTTACGAAGTACTTTTACTTACCTTTTGTTGAGGCAACTCAGACGTTAAGAGGAAATTTCAAGAATCGGTATGACCATGTATAATTGTGTGAGAATTACAACAATAGACTGGCTACCTTTATGAACATTTGTTACGCACAATGCTTACAACCTACAAAATAAAAAAATAAACCTTCGTATAGTTAGCATATATCTTGGCCCCTTTAACGTCACAAAACATATTTTTAAATGCAGCATTTAGGGTAGGTATCTTTTGGGGAAAGTACGGGGCGGAGGAGGAGCTCATACCTATTCACCAATCATAGATTACCTACCATTAATCTCTCGATCTCGTAGCTCTTGCATCTTGAGGGCAAGTTACACATCAGTAATAATAATAAAATCATTCTGTGACTTTCATTTCCAGAAAGGTTTAATTTTCCAAGCTTTCAAATTTATTTTAATTTTAAAATGCAGACAGCAAAGATACCACCATTTTCTTATTTTCTTACATTACAGCATGTGAGAAACAATAACGCTGATAAAAACGTGGATACCAAGGTTATTTACCTATACTTTGACAGGCCATCAGATGCTCACATCAGAATCGTTTGTAATCACTTCCCGGTAGAGAAATAATTAACTTCATCGTGAGAATTCCTTCTAATGTTGAACTTAAAATACTTGAACATTTACAATAGCAAACTTTCGCATTTACGTTTGTGTCATATTTATTCCTGTAGATGTGAGTTTAATCTCATTTTTTCTTCCTTACAGAAGAAGGTGAATGATTTTTTTTCTTTATAAATTTACATTCAATACACTATAACTACTTACCACTCGAAATTCAAATATCATTGTTCCTTCATCATTTTACTGAGCAGTATACAACACTACGAGTATAATCTTGATACGGTTCATAATTATCATACCTACTACAGAATACTACTACTTAAGCTGTGAGTGATGTGCAAATAACGGGAAATTTAAAGGTGAAGATGATTTTGAACGCCTCATTAGACATAGCGAAAGTTAAGTTTAACTAAAACTATAAAGACTTAGTATTATGTGACATTATACATATAACAATTGGTCCTGATTGGTTCAGCAATGCAGAGCTTCCACTGCTGCATGCGTGTGCTCGTTTCGTACAAATAAAATTGAACGAATTTTGTGCAAAATTAGATATGATTTGCACGAAAGCAGCGCGGCATGCGTGCATTTGCATCAGACAGCGGACACTTTGTAGAAATCATTGTAGTCAAAATTACATATAGGTTTTAACGTTAACATAAAAAAGTTTAATGCAGATATGCACACAGGCGGACTAAATGCCTCAGGCATTCTCTACCAGTCAACCTTATAGGTGGTGCAGAAAATAACAAAGTAGGTGCATTAAGAGATAACATAACATGATAACATGAACACCGTACACTATAGTACGTTTGCGTTCGCGTCAAAATCAAAGTAACAGAATTATATTATTTATATTTTTGGCACCCACAGGACAGGCTTGGCTAGTGTGGGGCCACAGTGTAACGCACAATGCGGTAAATTAATTGGCAATAAACTATTTTTTATTTGTATTATTTATTTAATTTTTGGTTAAAAATGCAGTGAGTCGTCAGTGCATAAGGTGTATTCACGGAGGTCTTAAAATTCATACACATTTTATTTTAAAGGATTAAGTTTAATGAATTTACATTCGCTATGTTTTAATCAAGATTTTATTTGTAAGGGGGCCATGTCGACGGACAATGATTCTTAACGTGAACGAACTAGGTATAATATCGCACTTATTAACGTATTTATGTTACCACTTCTCCAGTCATGTGCAACATGTTCTCGTCTGAAGTAAATCATCAATAAAAACGAAGTCGGGTTACATAAAGTTAACCCTATCAATGCAATTAATTACGTTACAGTTCTCAGATATAACGCCTGGTAAGCCGCGCCGGCGCATGATGCAATGCGAAATAGCGAACTGTGTCACCGCATTTTTTCAAGGCACTGGTACTAATTATAGCACAGGCCTACATTGCCCTGCTAAGAGCCTAGTGTGACATAACGCCCGAAAACTGATCACTTTCCAGACTTTTAAGAATCACGAGACTATTACAACTCAACAAAAGGAGACGGGAATTTACGGGGAAAAGCGGTAATGTTTCTATTTCGAAATATAAAAAACAGCTCAATTGGCACTCTGGAAGACGAGAAATCTTCAAACTAGATTTATTCCACTAATAAAATTAAATATCGATTACTGATACCAATTCAAACAATATTGTTAATAAAACTCTTTCATCATAGTATTATTTTTTACACAAAATGAACTAAAGTTAATAATAATATGACATTAATTCGAGAAACAAAGAATCACACAGGACTTTCGTCAAGAATCGTTTACTGGACATTGGCGAAATTGCGGCGATTCTGCTGTAGAAGCCATCTCAAGAAGAAGTTGAAATTAAATTCAAACAATCGAAAACTGAGTTGATAGGTATTGAGATTGCCAAGAAACACAAAAAATGCAATAAGTAATCACTTGGCATCTGCGTTTTGAGTATTTTCAGTGTCCATTTATCCCTATGAAAAGCAAACCTAGCATGGTAAACTTAGTAAGCTCAACCCAAAAATACGTGCGTGAGGCGATGATAATACCATAACGTAATCGACACAGTTGTCAAAAAACTTTATTGAAGTATTATCTACCCACTTTAAGTAATGAGAGATCATTAACTTTTTGCAACACAATACAACGCTAGCCCGAGATCATCAGAGTGATCAGCCATCGGAGCGAAACGTTCCTTCAACTCTACCGTAGTTCATCGATCGTCGATCTATTTTTATCGAATCGAATCGAATATCCGATTACGATTAACGATGGGAAAGTGCAAAGAAAGTTACAGATAGTTATAGTGTCAACGATATGTTTAAATTGTATTGTGGGAGAAATTTTATGTAACATATCTTGAAAGTGATAGAAAACTGAATTATGTATATCATGAAAGTGATTCATGAGAGATTCAGAACGGAATTATCGATTGATAGCCTTACTGTTAGATAAGTGAGATGTTCATAAAAATGTAATAAACTATATGAAAGAGTAGGAATAATGAACAAATAACTTCGACCGTACTTATAATAAAACTTCTATCAGATCCTGTGAAATCTAATAAGGGTTACAAATAAGAGTTGAAACGTTATTTTTAATTTCAGTGTATACCTAGTAGGTACACTAGAACTGAAAGTGATGACAATATTTGACATAATGTTTTACTATTATTATACCGCTTAAATTTGAAAGCTATGAATCATATTTTATATAACTGCTAGATAATTTAATATTGAATTCGACATACATTGAATAAATAATAAGAAATCAGAAATCAATAACGATTCTGCGGTTTCGATTTCAGATTTCACAATTCGCCATATTTAGAAAATTAGCGTTAACAGCTTTAGGTTATTAAGAAAAATAAAACATGTCAATTGCTGATAATTATCAAAATTATCATTTATCTCTGCGGCGTGCCACAACATTGTTTTTTAGCAAATATAAAAGCTTAATTTGCTAAAATGTCATCAGTAGTGTTACTCAATAATCAAATTACAATACAAGTACCTTTCACTTTACGTAAGTATTTAATCAAACAACTTGACAAGCAGATTTCGTACGCGAATTGCACAGTTACATGTTAAAAATTTGCTAGTAGTACTCTTATAGGAATTCTATACGAGGCCACTTCATATATTTGCTTAAAACTCAGTTTAATTAATAACTAGTATCTACATTACTGGAAGTAGAAGTGAAGCGTCGATAGCCTAGTGGTTAACGGAGTCGGCCTTGCGATTGAAAGGTCCAGGGTTCTAATCCTGGCCATTACAATACCGATGTGAATCCACTCGTAACACGAACCATTACTCCAGCTTCACATATAACGAACTCACATCAAACAACACAACGTATTACTTTGCCATGTAAAGATCGTACCCACTACCTAACCATGGATGCAGTTTTGATGTTTAATAATGTATAATTTTTGAAAAGTAGAGCTGTCATAATTCGTCACACAAACAGGCATTTCTTGGATGACGCCATTCTATTACATCAGTTTGAATGAATTATTACAATTGTTTATCAATGACAACACGATATTTGTTCTATGTTAGTAAAAGTAAAAGTACTTTTGATACTTGTGCGTACAATACACGCAACTATACTCATAAATAATCATCGTAAAAATTAAATCTAGTTTTGTTTTTAACAAAAACAAGAATCCGTTGGCATCAATATGAAATTTTACGCAATATGGCGTGAGCTGTCAAACATTCCCAGCAGTCAGTGGCGTTCGAGTTTTATAATGTACAGATAATGTCAAAAGTGGTTTCATACGTATATTCACACCTATAAATCTATAAGGAAAAGTGGAGAAGCATTCTGGCTCCGAAGGGATGATGATGATCTTAGTACTTCTGATGAGTGTAGTATGTCCAAATATCGTTTGTCCTTTTATGAGATTCCGTGAAATTCACTATAAATAATATGACTAACTGGTGACAGCTCTCTGTGTGACGTCAGTAGTTAGGAATCTTGAAGAATGAATAAGACGAGACAATAGCAGTTGTGGACGAGTAAGCGAGTTATCTTCCATTCTTTTCAACCTATTCATTAAGCCGTGATACGTCTAATAGACTATTCTTTAAGTTACTCAAATAGCACGTTGAGATATGTACGATTTTACGTTTTGAATGAATCTTATTGTTTAATTTAATCAAATTCTTTTTTCATAAGGTAGCCACGACGGCCATTGTATTAGTTACTTAAAGCATTTCAACTTACGATTGTAAATTGCTTAGCTGATCCATACATATAAATAAAACTAAAATGTCTGTTCGTAATATTTAAATGTTAACATATAAATTAATTTCAAACATATTTTTTATTTTACTGTTTATTCTAGGTCGTTTGTCTCCTAAGTTGTTGGGCCTTGTAAGAAGAATATCAGTAATCGAAATTACTAGTATACCCTATAAAGTCTATACCTAAGTTTATTTGCTTGTGTTAATAGTGGGTTCATTTTATTATTGTAATGACCATTCGAATTCGGGGCCACTTGACTGAAAGGCACACCTTAACCACTAAGCCACCGACGCTTTCTAGAATCCACAGTAGGTATAATCTAGTTAGGCTAAGCTTATTTTTAGTTTAGATAACTCTATATAATAAAATGTAGCACCTGTCGTATGTTTAAAGATGAGAGTTCAGGCTGCCATGAAAAGCACCAATTAAATCACGAAAAATAATGCTCAGCCATTTTTATTTCAACAATAACGCCGTACATAAATTAACTCTCTAGCCATTAAGCGTAAGATAATGCGAGTAATGATCATGTGTTTGACGGAAGAGCTACCTGTGGCGAAAGTCTGTAGTTTGCGGACTGCGGACAATGGTCGTGGGGCCAGTAATTACTGTGTACGGCATATGGCGAAAGTGACGGATATTGACCATGTCTTGGAAGTAGTGGTCTTGTCAATGTCCGTCTCGTTAGCGACAAAAGTATATTGGACAGGTTTTAAAATACAAAATCTGGAGGAAAATTACTGTATTTTCTGTATTTTCCTGTCCATCGCATAGTTGCTTGGCGATAAGTCGTCCATTGTAAATTCTAATATTTGTTTATGTCCCTAGTGTATTTTAAAGTTTTATCTAATTTTTAATAAGGTTTTAAAATATTTATAATACAGCCGCATTCGTGTAATGACGGAGAAAGAAAACTTATTTGTGTACATGTTTATTGGGAAATATAAGCAATACTAATAGGTACTTACTAATACTAATAAGTACACTGACGGACTCATAAACTGCATCAAAGTTCAGGTTTACTCTAAAAGGATTTTTTATAATAAGTATGCAAACTTTTTAGATTAAATTATATAAATATGGAAAGACTGGCTCTTAATCTTAAAAAAAATTAAATTTAAAAATAGAACTGCAGTAAAACAAATGAATATAGCCGGGAAAAGAAAATTTACTTGTAGTATCAGATTTGCGTGTTATTTATAGCAAAGTTTTAAATTGATTCTCATTGATTTTTTTTGTTTTGTCAATTGAATTATTGTTACCAGCATAATTGTTGGGTTAGTTTTTTAACACATCGAGAGTTTTTGAACCATAATATGGATACTTCGTCCGAACAAGCGGCACAAATTGTAGCATTGGTGCGGGAGGGCTTGGATCAACGAACGATTGGTAGAAATTTAAATTTAAACCAGTCTACGGTTTCTAGAATATACAGAAGGTTTGTAGAGACAGGTTCTTACAGGAGGAGACGTGGCACAGGCAGAACTCGAGCAACCACAGGTCGTGATGACCGATTTATTGTTATAACTTCCCTGCGAAATCGTTTCCTCACGTCAGTTAACATCAAAACCGAGCTTAATGAAGTGCGTGGAGTAAACGTGTGTGCACGAACAATAAGAAGAAGGTTAAAGGAAGCGGATATCACCCCTTTTAGACCAGCAAATGGTCCAAAGTTGTCTACAGCTCACAGACAAGCTCGCTTAAGATTTGCGCGTCATCACCTGAATTGGACAGAAGAGCAGTGGGCCTCTGTATTGTTCACGGACGAGTGTAGGACATGTTTATATGGTGCAGATGGTCGCAGAAGAGTCTATCGTCGACGTGGGGAGCGATATGCTCAAAGTTGCATTGAGGAGCGTGTTCCTTTTGGAGGCGGTTCATGTATGGTCTGGGGTGGCATATCGATGAATGGGCGAACAGAACTTGTGTTCATAGACATGGTCCGTCAAAACGGTAATAGAGGGGGTTTGACAGCACATCGCTACATAACAGAGATATTAGAAGATCACGTGGTGCCTTACATGGGATTCATAGGCGAAAATTTTACTTTAATGCAGGATAATGCCCGGCCGCATGCAGCTGCACAAGTTCAACATTATTGCAAAGAGGTTGGGATACGTACAATGAATTGGCCAGCACGCAGCCCGGATCTTAATCCCATCGAGCATGTTTGGGACAATTTAAAAAGAGCTGTATATGCGAGAAACCCTTCGCCCACGACAGTGGCAGCACTAAGAACAGCACTTTCAGAAGAATGGGACAATATTCCGCAAGATCTTTTAAAAACCCTTATAAAATCTATGCGTAACCGATTAGAATCCGTAATAAGGGCACGTGGGGGTAATACACCTTATTAAAACACAAATAAACCCTTGCATAAAGTTTGTGTCTATTGTTAAAACCAATTTTTTAATTAAACCAATTTTTCTTAAATTTCTGTTTTTTCTTCAAAAAAAGTCTTAAGGTCCTTTCCAGTACATAAACTTAAACTTAAAGATATGACCCTACGCTGTTTTAAAGTTCACGAACCAATCTAGAGGTTTCAATTTAAATCTGTATAGAAAGTATGCATACTTGGTTAAAATATTTATTTCAAAGTCGTCTTTTACTTTGATGCAGTTTATGAGTCCGTCAGTGTACATATAACTAATACTTAAAATTTAGTTTTTAATATTCGAACGTTATCATCTATTTTTGACGCTAACTGCATACAATAGTTATTTCCACTAGTTTAGGCATAGACAATGATTTTGCCAATGATTTACTATGGTATTACATACACTTATATTAACTCAGCTTGCGGCTCCGCGAAAAGCGTTTTGGCTTACTACGACTGCTACTCAACCAATTGTGATAAAACAAAGGTAAGATTTGAGGTCTCACCAAGGCCTTTCAAACAAAAACCGACATCAGTAGTGTTTTGCATCCTTCCCGGATTAATAGACAAGAATTTCAAATCAAAATTATTTTTATTCCAGTGATGGTGGCATAGTAGTTTAGTTGTCAAAATGGTAAAAGAGAAGTTGCGTGTTTGATCCACGTTATTCACGCATATCCAGTTTTTAGTAAGGAAACCGGTCCCATTGCTAGCATCAGACTAAATCTATATCAGAAGACCACAGTGATATTTTTTGAAACCAACTGTCACACCTCACAGTCACACTGTCTTTAAAATGCATATTGAAGTGCTACATTTTTTTATATTATCAATAAATACCTACGTTATCAAAACGTGAAAACTAGACGCGTTGATATCTTTTGTACCAGCCAAATTGTACTCGTAATTTACCTACTTTTACTTTTAAAATTGTTTCAACTGTGAAAAGTTGAACATGTGCGACTCAATATGTTCGTTACACCTTCACGCTGAAACAGCTGAACGAATTTGAAAGAAATTTAGAATGCAGGAATAGGTTATACTTATTCTTTACTACACGCGAGAAAGTTTATTTCCCTTAGGGGTGAAATTGAACAAAAATCCCTGCGAAATGAATTTGTAGAACATAAAACACCTTCACTGCGAAATTTCAAGGTTGTTTGTAGATAGATTTTTTTTCTTTCGATTTGCTTCACTTGTTTTGGGGGTGCGGTTTAGTATTCCTTTTTAGACAATTAGTGATATTTTACTATTACTATCGTTGGGACTATTAAACCGTGGCTGAGTGGTATATATTTTCTTATATTGGATTTCCGCCATGAAATACCTACTTCAAAATGTTATTTCAAGTTTGTTTGCTACAATTAAATAGGCTTTGCATCTATGAATCAGACGGAACAAATAAATATAAATATACGATACTAAAAAATAGGCCATGGGTAAAACCACAGGGCACGACTAGTCACACACATTATGATCATATCACTAATATCGCACCATACAATTCGTACGAGTACAGCACGATACATCAAAGGTTGGCTAATTTCAAATGCAAATACATACGATTTCCCTTCGCAGGTGAGTGCTGGTGACCACTTCCAAACGCGGCAATGTATGACAAGGCACGTTCGGAATTTACTCATGGCTTATAGTTTTATATAAAAACCGGTACCTAAGCATAACTTAGCCATGTGTCTCACATTACTTGGTAAATATTTAGACGTGAGTTTCTAACTTTCGATAATATAATGAAATCTCAATTGATAGTGGAAATTAGACTTAATGGCAAGGTGAATTAAGTTCTGTATATAATTCGTCGAGCTCCTGTATGACATTTATGCGATTGCGCAATATGTGAATTATGTTTTAGAAGTAATTAACAAAACGGAAACGCTTTTTTTATATTTTGGCCATAAATGTCCCCTAGCCAGATAAACTGATGACTTGAAACAGGTAGCTGAGGCAGATTGGATGCAGAAGACGGAGGATCGGGTACTATGGCGCACATTAGAGTTGCCTGGACTATAATAGGCTCATTGACATTGATTCGCTTCATTGTAAGAATTTTATTCTCCAAAAATCCAATCTGTCATTTTGGCAAGCAGTTTCGTGTCGGCTCCTAAATAAAAAAAAAACATCAGAAGAACTAAAACTCCGGCGCCTTTTTTGAAGTCGGTTAAACACCTGTAGCCACTAAGATACCTACCGGTGATGATAATGGTTTGAACACACCTGTGATAGTAAAAGTTCAAATCTGGTTTGGTTATAATCTGGTTTGGTTATTAGTTTTTTAACCAGCTGCTACTAAATTTAACGCCTCTTCAATGTGACGGTATTAAATGTGACTGCTCACGTAGGGCGTGGGTTTGATTACCACTCAGTGCAAATATTATATATTGGTCTGGATGTTCCTGTGTATAATGTGTACGTATTTACGAAAAAAATCTAAGTATGTGTTTCCGCATTCTTAAACCCACAAAAGAAGCCAGATTACCATGGGACTGGATGATGTTGCCTAGATTATTTTATTTGATTAGTGTATGTTATGGCTAACAATTTCTTCCACCACAAAAGGCCTAATATTTGACCGGAACTAACGCAGTGATGATGATTAAGACGAAACATATCCGTATATGAATGTCGATCAAACCGTTAAATTCTGAACGCGACTTCAGAATTCAATCTGATTACTCTCTGATTTCTAAAATTATCACCATAGTACGCATATTTTTTTTTATAATTGACATACCCACAAAAAAATAACCTTGTGATATATAAGTACACTGCAGTACCATGGATATTTATTATGGGCCGGTGCAGTGTTCACAGGATACGCTCAGCTGTAGGCCGTTTCCATCGGGCGGTCTCGGGTCATGGACCCAGCGCCCAGCCCGTTCACCTTGCAATGCCGACCATTGTATCAACCATCCTACTACATATGCAGCCCGGTATAAGGTATAAGGCTTTCTTATGAATAGTTGTAGTTTTAAAAATATATGAGTAGCGTTTACTTGTAGCATACGCTTAGTTTTACGTACTATTTGTTGGTTCGTAATTTTTTTTATTTAATCTTGAAGGAGGCTTACAGACTAATATGAATTTAGTAACAACAGTTGTGTGTCAAAATTGCTAACAACAAGCCTCTATAGCTGAATAACAATATGGAAAAGGAATGGAGATCTTGTGGGTGTACGTTTGATTATGAGATCAAAGAGTTCACTTCTTAGTACGGTATTTAGTGTTTTTTTTTTATATACCAACTCATTTGTACATACCTTCAAAACCATTTGTCATTGTTATTCAGAAATAAATTTGTGCAAATGTTTTATAAAATGTGGTCACGAGATGTTGATCCTAATTAAACTGGTTGACTGATTGTAATTTTGGTCATACCATAAATACTCTTAGGTTAGGTTTTCTAGATGATGGTTCATAGACCTCATTGACTGCTTACGTTACGCATAACGTACCTACCCATAGTACCGATGTTAAAATGAATTATAGGGAAAACCACACGAAGCGGGTAATACGTAGGTACGTACACATCACTAAACTGTTATCGAACAAAGAAACTGCATTTTATAGTATTTATATATTTATTTTATAATTATTCTATAACCAAACAGGATACGGGGAATAACAAATAGGTGCGTACGTGTTTCAATAAAATGTGTATTGCTTCATAAATGTAAACATTAACACATTTAATAGTTCTTTGTCTATTAGTAGGTTTTAATTTATAAATGTACCTACAGTGACCTCTAGAAGTGCCTGGACAGTTTGAAACTAAAATTGAATTGAGGCTGAGTGCTAAGGATAATACGTACAGTTACTAAGTACAATTCACACCTACAGTTACAGTTAATACTTAAAGCTAGTACCTAGGTAGGTATGTACACCTAATATGTACATCTGTTGATAATTGTACAAAGTGTATCAAAGGATTATAGCCCTTAAGATATCCAGGCACATCTGGAGCACGCTGTGAATATTTTTTATGGCACTAGCTCACTACAAATTGGCTAGTTATGAGCTAAACCTAGTACATTTTTGTTGGTAGGAGAAGGTCGATACAGGTAAATTCAAACGCAATTCAAACTGTCATATGCAGATAAGGAATGGCCTACAGTGCCAATTATAATGATGAAGTAGCTACATATTATTCTATATACAACTTGGAATTTATTTTGTACCTATTTATAGTTGTTTTGAAGGCGGAGAATCAGGAATAGTGGCGCATATTGGGTATATGTCCAGTGAACAGCAATAGACTAATTTATTGATTGAAACAAGTATTTAGTAGGTATCTAACATTAGAATGATAAGAGGTCCGATCAGCTATTTTCTTACACTAGTTTATAGAAGATAAGTATTTGTGAAAAATGCTGTTAAAATATGTAGGTAGCATTCTTAACGTTACTATGTAGATAAGGCAGATGCTGCGCGCCATCATCTGCCGTGGTAGTTGCAAACCCGACAACCTTGAATATGAAATAACTTTACAATGGTATTACTCGTTATAATCGCTTAAGTTTTTTATAATCATGACTAGTATAGAAAAATATTCAAGAGTTGAATTTTATAACAAGTTAGCTGTACTAATTTGTTATAAAAATTCAACTCTTGGATATTTATAGGTACAATTTACAGCTAAAGTCAAATTATTCAAATTAGATTTTAGTTCTCTCAATATTTGATGGCTGTTTTTATTTTAGAAATCTGGACGGTTATTTACTAAATACATAGTTTTTTATATATAAAAAATCTACACTATTCTTAATTGTAATAAATTAAAATGAGCATATATTTTGTACACTATTAGCATCTCACAAAATTTCAACAAAATAGTTTTAAAAACAAAATATTTATAATCTTCCTTAGAGAGTGACAGATACAACATTTTGACATAATCATACAGGTGAAGAATTAGTTTATATTTTGATACAAAAACATCACAACCAAACAAAGCACAAATTTCGAAAGAAATATATGTTAATTACTAAATACATATACACTTTAATATACTCGTATTATATTAAGTAAACGAAATACATCCTTTACCTTTCAATCAAACGTGTAACATGGAGCAGGAACAAAGATATCACGTTACAAAAATAGCCAAACACCTGTTCAGTATCCTATATCGCTATCTGCCCCTTAGTAATTCAATATCGAGTGTAGACTATGCTACAATAGTCAACTATTCTACAACAAACAAAGAGCATTCTTAATACAAGAATTTCTTAATTGCCAGCCAGCTATTCAATACTGTAGTTACTTATTCAACGTTTACCGCAGATTGCTTCTGTCAGAGATGTGAGGATAATATATGTCGCTTTGTCTACTGCACATCTTTTCACTTTTTACGAGTAATTCTACCGACATTTCTACGGCAGAAGGTCAAAGAAATTAAAAGAGTTTGTCTTTACAGTAGAAACGGTGACGATATCAAATATGTAGAAATAGAAAATTAGGAAATCATTGATCACGAAATTATACGTAAATCACGCAAGTAAATATCGTGTAATAAAGTAATGAGTCAATTGGAATAGACAGTGTTAATCACATGTGCGCTGTCAAATGAGTCCAGTTTCACTTGACCGAGGTAGGCGCACTGTGTTGAACTCGCCACACTAGTCTGGTAAATCATTGATAGAATCTCTCAAGGAATCTTCTCTTTATAAAAGTGGTAGGCTTGCCATTGGAATGAGAGAAAGCAATGAATCTGATTTAATTATCAAGACTGGATATTCAACTGTCACAGTTGAACGTAATTGAATGAAACCCAAAAGAGTAAAGAAAATTTATATGATAGGGGGGAGCACCCACCATTCACCCGCAGTTTAACAATCCGAATGATAGCAATAGTAAAATATTACTAACTGTCATAGAAAGAATGTCAAACCGCACCCCTCAAAGCAAGCAAAAGACTTCTAACCCAAGGAAATAATACAGAAAAAAGTAACATTTATGTTAGAAAGTTACATAGTACACACAACAATAAAGTGGTTAGTACACACACAACTAGCTGGTTGACCCGAACTAGGCCGAAACCTGTATCTTGGGAAACAATAAATTACCTAGAAGGTATACCTAGTAATGATAGATATTTGAAGTGTCAAATTTTCCTATGACGATTTCAAATCTGTGTCAAATACTTTCTAAGTAATTAGGTGATAAAAAAAAAACAATTCCGAAATTCATAATTTCGTTGAATCTTTACATCTGCATTGTTTTTGTCAGTCAAATACATAGACTTAAATGTATCGTATTGTACAAGTAAAGATAAACAGTCAATACATAGACTTCAATGTATCGTATTGCACAAGATAAACTGTCGAATTAAAAATTGGCGGTTTCTGGGTGAGACGGGTTTAGAACAACAGACTGAAGCATTAGTGGACCATTTATTAGTGATCAGTGGTCTTTCTAATAGATATTAGCACAGAATACTTATAGACTAGCGTAATCTTAGCACCATTTAGTCCATGCAGCCTGTCTCGTATCTAGTGTAGTAGATAGTGTAGAAGCCATTGAATATGCAAAATATTAAATATTGTAGACACATCTTCAAATTTTGCCATCTATTGACACGAAAAGAAGAACATGTGTTAATCTTATAGTCACTCAAGCATTTCAAGTTGATCCATGCTGAGATCGACATGGACAATTGCGTTACGATAAAACGCACCATTATCAAACCCCGACCTTAACTATGTAACTAAAAAGATGATCCGGAAGTAGTAAGGTCAGATATAGCAGCTCTCACGGTTATTAATAATTAGACACAATATAATTAGGCTACTTAACTTAACTTACTTACTAAAGTACTTATGTAGGCAAATTTACATTTTACGCCCGCGTGCGAACTAATGGTGAAGAGAATATTATTCAAATATCTTTTTGTGGGTAGGTACTTACGAGTGAAAACAAATTGCGTAGATATTTGATTATGCTCCTTAACATTTTATTCTCATCATCATTTGAACCTTTACAAATCAATTGGGCTTAGCTTTCTAGTCTAAATAAGATGCGGCTGAATTTCTATATTTTCGTAAAGCGACTGCCCATTGGCGGTATCGAAGTTATGTATTAAGACTAGATGGACTTTTTAGGGCTCCAACTACCCGCAGCGACATGTTTGTATGAATATACGTTACCAACGGCTTAACCTGCTCTACAAGACACAACCCGATCAATTCTAATGCATACAAATAGTTATACAGAACACGCATCGAATGCGCCAAAACGCCCCCTGCGTAGCATTCCGTTCACTACCGCGATACCGGCTCATCGATTAACAATAAAATAATTGTTCGAGCTACTCAACTTTGATAAAACAACTTCCGTATAATTATTATTGCAAATAAATTAATATTGCAGATATAAATACTCATATTCAGATTACTCTTGGTACGTCATATTAATAAATAATATACTATTAATAATGAATAGTAAATATTAGATAATGTTATTAAATACCAACACGTGAGAATCACCTGTATTTAAATTTTGGGTGAATACAACAAGCAATATAACCGACTTCGAAAACCTTACATCAATTAATTATGTTTCTTGTCAAGTGTACTGCTGCTACTTAATCAGGTGTACCTACCATAGTTATGTCACTAATTAGGAGTAGAAATATCTTTATTATACGTAGTTGCAAAATCAATGTACAAACTTTTAGTGACACAATAGCGCAACAATAATGAGAGTATGCTGTGCGAAACTAGGTGCGCTGAAGCCCGTGTACCGGTTTAGCAACATTTTACGTATGATTTTGTGCATTTTTGAAGTTATTATAACGAAATTCATACTTATTATAAATCTAATCTGCTAATAAATAAGGTGAAACAATTTAGCTTTAGCAGTCATCAGGTTTAATAGGAAATCCGCTTTTTTCTTAATACGATTTTAAGTAGAAGTTCAATATTACTCTATTTAAATACTTCATATATACATATTTAAATAAACAATATCGTAATATCATTTATAACCTTGATAAAGAAAAAAATTGCAAATATTTCCTGTTTCAAATTACCTAAGCAACGAATGAAAAATTTCAATTTAAACTGGCAATTATATAATTGACTCGAACTCGTCTAGATGGTGTTATTAAAAAACAGAATTTCAATTCCTAAGATTAAATTTGAACGTTACAGTTAATTAATAACGGTTTATGTTACCTCAGCGATGAACGAAACTAAAAACTTATAAACGCGCGCATGTTCAGTGAAAGGCCGGAAAACTATAAACCATAGACAGAATTGTGAAAGGTAACTATAATAACGACCTGAGAACCAGATGGATTATTCACACTTTCAAGCATTTTGAGCCATTTGTTTATTTTGGACCAATGAAGGTATTTCATTTACGCAATAAACAAAATTAGCCACGCATAAATTATTTTAGCCGTAAGTAGGTACATGTTAACACATCGTTGACATCGTTGAAGTCCGTCTTTTTGCTACATGGTATCTACGTAATATGCTCCACTAACAACTAATAAAAAGTTTAGAATATACTTGTGCCTACTTACTTGTTTATTAAAATTTTAAAAGGTTTCCTAACACCGCTAGCCCCTCTTACGGAACAGATGCAATTAACTGATATTGCAATGACTATTAGAAGCAGCAGTCACGCCTGACCATGCAATATCCGTGCATGCATGCAACCTCGAGCAAGTAGTTTAGTTTTAAATCACACTAAGCTGTATAACATATAACATTTTTTTTTTTTTTTTTTTTTATCTATGGCACGTCAATTTGACTTCACCTCGCCTGATGTTAAGCTGAAGGCAAAGTCCCATGAAAGAGGGTCACCATTGCAAACACGTTCAGTGCTACAATGGTGGCGCTCAGCTTGACGGCCTCATCAGATGCTTTTTCACGCCCCGCTTAAAGGACCCGGGACTGTAGGAAGAAGGAAACACGTGCGCCGGCAAGGAATTCCAGGACTTAATGGTACGGCAGAGAAAAGACTCACCGAACCGCTTGGTTCTTGATGGAATGTTCTGTACCGTATGCGAGTGACACCTAAGCCCTGCACGCGTTGTCCTGTGTAGGAAAGGGGAGGGTGGGATTAGTTGGAAGAGCTCATCAGAACATTCACCATGGTAGAGACGGTAAAATACTGCCAAGGACGCAACATCTCTACGCATCTGCAAAGGCTCGAGGCATAATACTGCAAGAACATAATATCTATTAGTTATTTCTGGGCAATTCTTAGTACATACAACAATAGCGACTGTGAACTAGTTAGGGCACAGAACTTGCAATTTAGAGATTTTTGGTTCCCACCCAGTATTCCAGACGGATTCCCTAACTCGAGCGATTTAGCTTAGGAAATTAAAGGTTAACGAGAAAATTAATAACAGATATCCGTACGTTGCTCAAAAGAAACCACGAACAAAACGTTATAATTTTTAATTACAGAACGTTTCACTCGTTCCATCAGTTAAATAAAAGGCTTTCAAAAAGTACTTATCTCTCCATTCTGCCAGTTTCTCATAGAGATCGAATATGTATGTTTGTTTAAAGTAGAAAGCAGTGCAGCAGTGGTGCAAAGCTTTTTGGTATATCTGTTTCTTTGTTTGTCAGAGGATAACAAACACGTCATTAAAACTTGGGACAAGAAATTGCGGACATGCTCGTAAAGGTTCCTAGCAAAAAAGCATGTGTATTAGCTAGATGTAAATACAATGCAGGTACGTAATAAATATAATTGAACTTTCAATTGGCTTTCCTGTGAAACCAAGAAAGCCGAATAGTGTAAAAGAATCATAGTCGGAAGTCGTGAGAAGTGGGTGGCGTCGTGCAGGAAAGCGGGTTGCCATGACAATTATCTATTGTCGTGTGTTGAGTGTTGAGTGTTGACACTGATATTCAAAGTTCGTCACCAACAAGCAGGCAAATATAGTTGGACTGTGAGTATGACGGTTGGACTGTGTGCATAGAATACACGGGATATTAGGTAAAATAGATGGAATAAGATGAATAGAAATGCTAGTTATTCCAAGTTGTCATTGCAGCATTTAACCAGTAAAATAGAAATCTGCTTATTCGAAAGAAATGTTTACTCCGGTCGCGTCTAAATAAAGGTTAAACATCCGGTCTCTCCCAGGTAAGGCAATAAACAAACTTTCCACCCTCATCGCCCTGGTGCCCTATGCGTTAAATCTCTATGTAAATAGACATGTCTGTTAGTCAACTAAAATCATTACCTACCAAAAATTATATTAAAAATCCGAGTCAGTTTTAGAAATAAATACATTATTTTTATTTAACTACGAGTATGTTCAGCTTGAAACGTTAGAAAGTATACGAAATGTGATAAATTCACCCGGCTGTTTGGCGAATTGTATAATCATAATCTTGCTTCTCAGTAACAGCACCAGCTTATTTGCATAAACCACTTTCTTTGCCTATGCTAATCAAACAAACTCTAGAAAACACTATACTACTAGACGCGAGATTCAGGCTCCAAATCGCAAACTTTGGAAAGAATTGGTATTAATGACAATATAATCATTACAGTTGCCGAAAAATCTGTTGAGAAAAGAGTGATAATTTGCGCTAAGAGTGTTATGACTTCGTAAGCAGTAGACAGGAAGATGACAATACGAATTGCGTTTGAATATTTGATACAAAATAAAGCAAATTGCGATTTGAATCATGATTTAGATTAGGATGGGAATTTAGTGCCGAACTAACGCAGAAATATGCTGAATATCGATTTCTATTCATGTGGTTGACTAAAATTACAACACTATTACAAACCGCACAGAAGCGAAGTTGCTCTATGCTGTCTTGGTTCGGTTATGTGATGTAAATGCCGAAAAAGGTATTAAATCTGGAAGTAGACGATTCCAAAGGTTCTGCCTCTCCGCCTTTGTATGAAGTGTAAAGTCATTCACTTTCTCAATAAAGATGAATAGGGAGTAAAAAAATATTGCGCACTCTTCATATGGCCAACAATATGATGAGCACGTTAAAATAAGATATTACGTACTGTAATGCGTCACTGCAATATTCAATGTCTAACAGTAAAGGATATAAACATTCGGTATATCAAGAGAACCTGCTTGTAAAGAAGGACTCGTTTTTATAGGCAGTAATCAAGGTAATTAGATATTGTAGACTCCAAAGAATTGTTGCTTTCCGTATAATTTGGATATATTTGTATCTTCTTGAAGGTCTCTTGTCTCACTTGGTTATTCTATAAATATAGTCATTTTGTCATGCAAATTGAATAACGTGTGAACTCTTAACGTAACTGCAAACTTAGCAAAATTCCTAACACGTTTTATTATTTTTTCGATGTTTAATGATGTTGTAGTTACATCATGATTACCAGCAAAGTTCAAGCAACCTATGGCGTTAATAGTAGTGGCTTACGTGCTGCAAAGTGTTAAGGCCATGTTGCAGTAGTTTTTAACATTTTCAAACGTCTGGATATCAAGTAATATTGCAAATTGCGCTAAATAAAAAGCATATTCATAAAATAGACTATACCTTCTAGGGTCCTGTGAAAACAGAAACACGATTCATGATAATTGACTCGATAGAAATTAGCGTCAAACATGGGTCTAAAACGCTCCAAATCGATATTTCAAACACGTTTTACACTAAGACGCCATCATCAAATAATGCCGAGATTGATATCATTATAAAGAGCATAAAAATATCTAGCGACTGGTAAAATTATATTTTATCAAGCAATTTTTTTTTTTTTCAAAAACTGATAAAACCTCAAAATCTTTGCATTTGAGCAATCGCAGCGGTCAGTCAGTTGAGTCAGTACCCGCCGAGGCGTGTTCAAGGTAGGACGTGTGCTGTTTGTTTCTGCGAGCTTCCCCCTCCCCCGCACGTTATTACGTATAATCGGTTTCGCTGAAAAAATGGGTATAACTCGGTTCATTAAAGGAAGAATTCTAAAATGGCGGAGCTTATCACTTTCTCTCGCTCGCACAATTGTGCTGTCAATTTAATTTATTTTTTAATTTATGTTTATTTTTTTTTCTTTTGTGCCACTGTACAAAAAATGTACAGTAGGTATATAAAAATTTGAATTTGGTGTACAATAAGATAACTAGTCTATATCTATGGCTCTAAAAATGTTGGTAGGCTTTTATTGATGACTGCTCTAGTCTTCTTAGCCCCTAACTCTTAGCTAAATTACAAGTGGGTTCACGTCAGCAGTTGGTCAGAGTTATTATTTTTTATTGAATAGATCGCTTTAGTCACTAGGCTACCGCAGCTGAGTATAATTAGGGTCGGGTGTCTCACAATGAACCAGGCAGCTACATTTAACCACCTACTTATTTCGGAAATATGACGTTGCCGATCTGGGCTAATAGGGGTAAAAGAGAGGTATTTACCTTCCCCTTTTGCCCACTAGTTTGACTGGCGATAGTGTGCGCAGAGTTTGTGTGAGAAACATTTTTACGAAAATTGCTCAAAAAGTAATTTTTTTCTGCTAGTTTGTTTCTTTTTTCACGTTTTTGCTGTAAATGATATTGTTTTTTTTATATAAACCCTGTTTTACATAATAACCCAACACATAAATGCATCATAATTCGTTACACTGCGAGATTGTTTTCCCGGCAAAATTTTGAGGTCAGTTAATAAAACGGGGCCTGTCCTACAATGAGCCACTTTTGGGTGGTACACATTGAACCAAGGTTCACTGTTACCCCAGTTCACTCCAGATGTTAAATTGGACTAAGATTGCAATTATTTTATTCAAATTTAGATACGAAAAAATTAACGCTTCACCAGGATTCGAACCCGCGATCTTTCCCTTACAATCTTGCCCCTTCCCCCTGTAAGGGAAAGATCGCGGGGTCGAATCCCGTCGAATCATTAATTTTTTCCTATCTAAATTTGATTTGAACCGTCAGCATACTAATTGATTTCAAAATTTTCTGCACATAATTATTTTGATTCGTTATAGGATTAAATACAAATTAGTCTAAATAAATAATATAGCTAATAAGGTGGTTCAATGTGGAAAATACCCTGGTTAAATGAGTACATCCCAATGGACACATTGAACCAAATCTCGTTTTCCATAAATTGTTTCTTTACTCTGAAACCAAATGGAATTTAAACAATAAGTGATTGTATAATTGTAGCTAGATAAATTTACTAACAATACACAAAAAATTGAAAGCATTCATCGAAAAATGAGCACGCTACAAGACTTTGAAATTTACCCGGTTCAATGTGAGACACCCTACCCTATACATATTTTATGTTACAGTTCTGCAATGAGAAGACGAAAAGCCGCTGGTGTTGAACAGCCCGTAGACGTTTCTAATTCTCGTTTGCAAATTGCCGCGTAACTATCAGTACTTTTATTAAAATCTGTGACATATTTGAATAATATAAAACTTGTAAAAAAAATTATCTCATAAACCTGATGAAACTTACAGCAGACAGGAATCGTATTGAACGATCAACGATTTTACAAAGAGATTCAAGTAAATAGCTCGAACTAAGAAAAAAATATTTTTTTTCTTAGTTTGAGCTTACAGCTTCAAACTTCGGTCCCATTTGTAAACGAAAAGTTACAATAGATATTGCACCATTAGTAAAAATAATCCTATATAAAAAAATCTAAACCAAGTGGTTTCAGTAGCTCACGGCATCGAAAACGAGAAACATTCCATACAGCAAATGGAACAACAGAAAAACATAAAAATAGATCAGTGTGGACATTTTATTGACCGCAAATACCCTTTTATTGGAGTCACTCCAGATGGTCTTGTTGGAAATGACAAAATTGTCGAAGTCAAGTGCTCTTTGATTGCGTCAAAAAATGGTTTAGAAAAATCTCTAGAAAATAATAAAGTACAACTTAACAATTTACCATAAATAAAAATAGTAATTGGTTTTACCAAATTCAAGGTCAGTTGCATGTGACGGAGCGCAAAATGTGTATTTTTGGTATATTATTCTCAAACAGAACCAGTGTATATAGAATATATAGAGAGAGATGACCAGTTCTGGACCGATAAAATGGAACAACGAATAATTCAGTTTCATATGAAGAGTCTGCTGCCGGAGTTAGTTGATCCAAGGCATATCCGTGGTATGCCTATTAGAAGCATTGTCTTGAAGGAAGAGAAAGAAAATAAAGAAAACCATGTTCCTTCGATAACTACAGATCAACATCAATCCAATCTAGTTGAGGCTGGCTCTAGTACTACAAATAGAGAGTATAATATCATATTTGAAAATTTTTGAATTGTGCGTTTTCATCATCACCATCCTCATAGAGACTTATTTTCTAGACTGCATCCAAGGCCAAGGTGAACTCGGAGCTCAGGGTCCGCCTTCCGGCTCTTCCTCTTCCACTTCACACGATCTTGGGCGTCTCCCTAAACCTAAACCCTAAAATGCCCAGTCAAGTTGAAAGAAACTTGACGTGATTTTAGGATTGCATGTGACGGCGTGCATTTTCTACTAACTATCTATCTACTAACAGATCAGTAGGCAGCACAAAATGTCTTTTACCCGACTGCGCGACGCAAAGAAGTGGTAATGTGTTTATTTATGTTTCACTTTTCAATAGGCTTTGTTTTTTGAAGACGATTTTATTTTTTCTGTATTTTCATATGTTCCAATGAAATGGAAATACAAAAATATGTATGTTAAATTTAAGTGATTTTTTTCTCTACCTATACAATGAAAAACTATAACTTTATGTGCCCGAATCTAACCTACTGCTTTTACGATATACGTACCGTGGCGTAGTGGCACCCTAGCTTGGTGACGTCACGGCACGAGTACTCTAAAATACCACTACAATCTCCCGCACGCAACTTCATGTGTTTTTTTTTATAATAAAAAAAAATAATATTTAAAACAGTGTTGCTACACAGTATATACCTACACATATAAGTGGAAAAGGTACCTACACATAGCCTATAGTGAGTTTTCCGATTAACTCTTACAATCAATCCCACCCTCCCTTTATCCAGAACAACATGTTTTTTTATATCACTTATGTGGCAGACAAGCATACGGCCCACCTGATGCGAAGAGGGTCACGGTGGCCTATGACCTATACATTCAGGTCTTAGGTGTCACCCTTTGTCAGCTTTTGGACTCCATTCCAGTTTCTTAGTTTTTCTAACAAACGCGAGTCTCAAGTTTTTGCGTACCGGGTTATACTATACGATAGCGCGCGCCTGCGCGCCGCCCGCGCTGCCCGCTCGTTGCGTCGATTACACTCGATTCGGCTGCGGGGACTGAGGTACTGAGGCGACGTAAAATACCTACTAGTCTCACTGCAACCTCGCCTTAAGTACTATTGATGGTTCTTATAGTTAGGATGTTTGCACCGCTAATGTCAATTCCTCTATAATATTCAAGTCCTTCGACGATCCCTCTTGCTGTCAGTCACACAAGACATAACAAATACAAATAAACATGACACTAAATCTGTGCAGAGATGTATATTCGTATAGTTTTCGTCACTTTCACAATCGGTTTCTCCCAAACTATTCATTGTTTGTTCTGAGAAGATGTAACAGGCTAAGCTATGTAGATGTCAAATATTATAATTCTACAGAGAGCTGTATGCTAAATAATCGATATATATCTCCTTCGGTAAGTATGTATAACTGGAAATTTTAAAAGCGTAATTAAACTTTTAATTGGTATTATAAAGACAAAATATTTTTTTTTTTCAAACTTGCATTGGATAACAATGTGATACTGTGAGTTTCATCTTAGTCATTGATTCATTAATTTCGCATTATCAGTTCACATGCCTTAAATCTCTTAATAATATAATTATGTTCAACGAGCATTAACAGTTTTAAGAATAACTGTGATTTGCTGTTTATTTCCAAGATTACAGTGATAATAATAGTTAGCACTCTGCTAAAAGTGTATAGAATCTGTTAGGCTCGTTTTTATCTACTATTTAAATAATTACGCACATTGACACTCGCAACAGGTAGGAAATATTTATGTTTAGATTCTCGCTTCAAATAGTGATTTTATCATTATATAGGAACGCTTTCTATTACATTTTACATACTGTTATGAGAGGCATGATATCAGAAATACTCACAATAATCTTACAATATTTAAGGCAACCTATATTTGTCTTGAACGTCCCTTTCTACACGTAGGTAGACAGGTACCTTTGGGGTGTATTGTATATGTAATAATACACTAGCTAAAGCTTTAAGTTATCGCGAGCAGGTAGAAACCGCTGCAACAAGTTAGCCCGCATCGCAAAAAAGAACGTGACCCCGACTAAAAAGAAACCAGAACCTGTCGGTACAAAAACTCCAACGATACATAACAAGCAAATTAACCGTGAGATGTTCCAGTTTTTGCAAATTACGCGCTTTCTGAAAATGTTTAACTACGTCGAAATAGATTGTAAGTTTGTCGGCTTCTTGGCTGACTGAATTTTCTTTATGTACTTAAAAAGTACATGTTGGTAAATAATTCAAGAATAGGGTGAACTTTGTTATCGGTTGTGGTCTCGCTCGTGGCTTCTTTATCACCACGGCTGGGTGCACAGGAGTAGGTAGCTCACGGAATAGTACAGTTAGGTACGTACACATTTCTTCGTGCCATTAATACGTGCATATTTATGCGTAACGTGTCTGCTCTAACGGTGTCTCGGCAAGGACTCGAAAGAATACGTGTTACGACGAATGTAATCAAACCTAAGTATTGGTCTTTGTTTTAAGGTACATTGTATCAAATGAATTGAGAAACATGTGATAAATCCAAGATCTAGAATGCAAAACTACTGAGATATTTATCGATATTGTTTATTTTATATAACTGAATGCTTCCAGCTGTTCAAGGTATTTTCTTGAAGCTATCAAATTTGCTTCGACCTCGACAGCATACTTATCTCCGAGTATATTTTATGAAATCAGCAGCACTCACTCCGTCTTGGTGGGGACTCTGAGAGCTATGTATCTAAATGATTAAAATTATAATAATAATAAGTGCATGGTCTCTATCTACCAAAGCTACCTACTGGTACCTAAATATCACTACAGAATAATAAATTCATGTAACTTTTCCGATTAAGCAAAAACAATAATAAAGGCAAGTTGGTATTTTTTTATAAATTAAGTAATTTAAAAAGGTATGATTAATTAGTTAAGTACCTACTATAACTATTTCTTACCTGAATGTTAGAGCGCTTGACTTCAATATAAAGCCAGTTATCCGTAGAGAATGCTATAGCCATTAGAGCAGCAGCAACGATTGCTGTAATGGTCGCTATAGACAAAGTTACCGCTGAGCAAGGCATTTTTACAACCTTTGAATGACAGTAAATAGATAGAAGAGGGTAAGAGGGATAATATCACAAACACAGCACTTTATTTCATAAAAGTTCACCTATACAGCATTTTTGTAAACACTTATCGGAACGGAGAACACGACAGCACACACACGATAATATAAAAACTCATATGAATGCGGTCATCGCCTGCAGCGTACGGAGTTCGCGCGCGAGACTTCCTTGCCTGCCTACTTCACTTCGCCTTGCCTTGCCGCTCTCTTGCGGATGTGAAACTTTCGAAAGCGATTCAACTCCTCCAAGTGGCGGGAATGCAAATTAAAAAACAAGTTTTGTGGTGCCAGTTGTAAAAATGTTTTAATTTTTATAAACACTCTTAAACAATACAAAAACATTATACGTTAATTTCTTATAACTTAATTTTCTAATAAGTTGAATCGAGATACATTATTTTATGTATAAGCTCAGAAGTTAGTTTTTAATATTAATATTGGTAAAAAATTGAATTACTGCTAATAAGATATTGTCAAATTTAGATGTCATTGTTAACATTTTGCGTTTGTTAATGTCAATAATGTCATATTTTATCTGTCACTGTCACATCTGTCTGTCCACATCTGTCACAATTTTCAAGAAGTTTCGTTTCGCTAATGAATAAACAACAAATTATTACAAACTACACTTTATTCCGATAAAGTATTGATAATGTCCAGTATTTCTAATAGATATAAATATGATGAAGCCCTTACATCAATACTTGTCAATGAAAAATCTATATTGGGATTTTTGTCCGCTATTTTCAATTTTCTAGCTAGGAGGTAAGTTTACTAATGAATCTGCTTGTTGTTTTGTATCTCAAAACTTATTATTATTTCTAGACCAACAATATGACAAAATCTTAACAATTTCTTATATTTTAATCTTAGTTAATATTAATTTATAAATGTCAAAGTTTATTTGAATGAATGGGTGGATGTATGAATGTTTTTTACACGTAAACCTACGTTTTACTCCTGGTATAGGTCCTATGGGTCGCGTCACTGGCTCAGTATTTCTGTGAGCCTGGTACTTTTTACCCATGTAATACCAGATTCGCAGAAACATCAAATCACACAAGCAACAGCTACAGTCGAATATATTATTTGATTAATTCTTAATTCTATTTTAGGACAGATTTCTACCATGTACCAGAAGGCCCATATGAAAACATGGGATTCCCCCCAGGAGTCGCGGAAGAACTAGTTGTAAAAGTTCTCAGGACATGTGACCCGAAGAACTTTAAGGCACCAAATGGCTCCACGAAACCTGCAGACATGAACAATGAAATAATGTGCTCGACAGTTGCCCAAGAAGTAGAAGTAATTGCCGAAGAAGATCTTGAAGAGAATAACACTTCAGAAACTGATATAACACCAGCAGACAATCTAAACACATTGGCTTGTAAGACAGACTCAAAACTTAAAACTAGTGGTCTCACTATAACAGATAAACAAGATGTAAATGAACCTTTCAATAATTTAAGCACTGAGAATAAAATTGATAAGAAAGTAGAGTCTCCAAAACGAATTCCAGATGATTATAAACCTCCAGTAATCCCTTCACAGAAAAACAGTGAAACCTACAATGGGGCGAAGAGAGATAACTATTCATGGTCGCAAAGTATTATGGAACTAGGTATGTTATATTAGAGTATAGAGTACTAGTGAACTGTACAAATACGGCTTACTTACTTCCAGCAGCGACACCATTGACCTAATGGATCTGCCCTTTTGTGTGGGCCATTTCACCCAGTTCCCCCTAAGATAAGACATAAGAAGGCAGGTACCGAAAAGCACACCCTGAACTCTACCTACAGTATAACTTTTGATGTAAAGCATTGTGAATAGGATTTTGCCCTGTATATACATATAACAGATATTCGTATGTGAAACCAAGATGAATTGCATATATCTCTTTGAGCCATGTATATAAACCATTCAATAATTGTCTTATTTTTTCCAGAAGTAACAGTTAATTTGCCACCCGATATAAAATCGGCCAAGGACTTGAAAGTAACAATAAATGCAGGAGACATCAGTATTTCTCGAAAAAATGGTGATACAATCATCAAAGATTCACTGCTGCACAAGATAAAGGCCATAGACAGTTTTTGGAGCCTTAGCGAAGGCAAACTCATCATCCATTTAGGTACTTAAAAACTTTTATTGTCTTTTTTTCATACTACTTAGGTGGCAGTTAAGCACACAATCCACCTGATGGAAAGGGTTTGCAACACCAAGGGCGTCACACTTGTGCTGCCCACCCTGAAGAGGGGAGCGGGTAGGGGAGAAGTGAAGGTTAAAAGAGTTTCTGGGCTGTTAGCGCAGAAGACAAAGCAAGAATTTTATTTTTGTATGCTTCATTATTTAATAATTAATTTATTCTGTGGCCTTCTTACAGAAAAAGTCCAGGAGAGATGGTGGAATAAGTTGCTAAATAGTGAAGAAGCCATTGATCTGGACAAAATTGATTGCTCAAGGCCATTGGATGAATTGCCAGAAGATCATGTAGCCAAAGTAAGTTCTACATTACTTTTGTTAATAATTCTGAATTTCTGTCAAACAAAAATGATTGTTGAAATTTAATCAATCCAGATTTGATTTGTAATGACCCATGCATTTGCAATTTGTAATGAATACTTTAAAATACTATACTGTTAGATTACATACATCCATATATGCATAAATATGGACAGATTCCATGCTATTATGCGAAAAAGATTCGATTCTATCATGCATAGGGTTCGCGACAACATTCTTAACACTATGACAGACCGGTGGGACAGCTCCATGCGGGGATATTGGCCGTGGTTACACATACCACATTTCACTACTATGATTTCCGATCTCACGTATAAGGAGCGAACCTATTGCTGTCAAGATGATACATAAAGAAGTGCTGAATCCATGCGTTAGTCCCCGTCACATCCGAAGCTTTCATCTCGATAGTCTGGGGACTGCTGTCCGACTTTTTCTCTTCCATCCATGCTGTTATGCATATCATCCAACGACGCCAATTCAGCACTTCTTGGGTCTGCCCCTCCTTCCGGGCACGGCGGAGGCGGTATGGCCAGACATTTGTTACCCACGTAGCCAGCAAAAGTATCCTGCATTTTGTCTGCAATATCATGGACATGCAGGTTGCCCCTGATGTGAGAGTTCCTCACGCGGTCCTTACACGTGACTCCACACATCCACCGCAGCATATTTATAAACACGACACGAAGCTACTGCTTCTAGCAATAGTATAGGGAGAAGTGCTGAATATATATCATCTCTACATAGTATAAAATAAAGTCGCGGTCTCTGTCCCTATGTCCCTTTGTATGCTTAAATCTTTAAAACTACGCAACGGATTTTGATGCGGTTTTTTTAAATAGATAGATTGGTTAAAGAGGAAGGTTTATATGTATATAACATCATGCTACGACCAACAGGTGCGGAGCAGGAATGAAAAATGTTCCAAAAACGGTGTGACGCAGACGAAGTTGCGCGGGTCAGCTAGTATAGGAATAAAAGACTAGGAGATCAGTGATGTTAAGACTAAAACTGGTAGTATGAGACTATAACAGATCAAATTATATCTTACTTTAAGGTGCGCGAGCTGCAATGGAACCAAGAACGTAAGATGCAAGGACTACCCACTAGTGACGAGATCCGCAACATCGATATTCTGAAGAAGGCCTGGAACGCACCGGGCTCGCCGTTCCTAGGACAGAAGTTTGACCCTAGCGTTCTTAACAACTCTAATACATTACCGTCTTTCTCTGGAGATCAGTGATTTGGAAAAATAAATTATTTTGAAATGTATGTTTTTGTTATATTTGTTATATATGTGTCGCAGTAAGATAGTTATAACCGTAATATAGTTATATCCTTAGGGATATAATTATGTGCCGGAACATAGTTGTACGAAAACGATTCATTACTATCTTCTATATTATTATATCACTAAACTTGGACCTATATTCCTAGTGAGATAGTAATGAATCGCTTTCGTATAACTATGTTCCGGTATATCATTATATCCCTAGGGATATAACTGTATTACGGCTTTAACTATCTTACTGCGACATATGTATAGGTTACGGGAAACATCATCAGGAACGCTACAGATCGCTCTGTAGAAGTCCTGAAGATGCGTCATGTGGAGGCGAAACCGTATCGAGATTTGTTCTTCGCACTTGCGGAATATTGCACATACGAAATCATATCTCCTCAGATAAAAAGTCTTTTTAGTATTAAAGGGTCTGGCTAATGCAGCTTTCCTTCTTTCAATGACGAATATTAAAGAAGCGAGCCACAATTATAGTATTTATATACATCTTAGGTGGCAGATAAGCTCATGGCTCACCTGATGGGTAGCGGTTACGATGGCCATAGACATGTGCAACATCAAAGGTGTCACAGTCGTGCTGCTAACCCTGTAGTAAACCTCTAATACCCTTCTTGTAGAACAACCTGTTGTTGTGCCTCAAGAAAACTGTTGCAGGTTGTTCATTCCACAGCAGAGCGTGCTTGTGATGTTTCTTTCTTTCTGCACGGAGCGCACTGTTTCTGGCCGCAGTTTGTGAAGGTGAATTCCCTGCAAGCGGTGCGAAGATTTTTTTTTAAATGTTTCTGATGCTTTTGTATTTGAATATTCGATGTGGTGCTACTATAACTCGTTTTGTGACAGTTTCCCAGTGGATTGCAATCAAAGAATCAATTTCATTTATTCAGTTTAGGCACATATAAAGAGCACGTATGAATGTCAAAGTTTTACAATAATTGTCAAAAATATTATAATTAATAATAAATAAAATACTTAGTAAATAAATCATTTGAAAACGATTATTTCGCTGTTTCGGTAGTTAAATCTCCCGAGAAGAGACCAGCAAGAAACTCAGGTAGATTATCGTTATTCTTCATCTTCATTTTCTTTTTAAGTCGCATCGTGTTCGATAAATTAGAGCTAGATAAGTTTTTTCCTTCGGCTACACTTTATTGGGTATTCTAAAATCGTTCATTCTAGCTGCGTTTATAATATAATTTTATTCCCATAAGCACCGGAAAACTAATTGTGAGTACCAATTAAGTTATATTTTATAGCTAAACGGATGATTGAAGATTTGCTAAGATAAATGACGTAGGCACTTCCACAGTTTTAGTTGAAGGGTGTCCGAGAATAGTCGACCGTAGCAACCGTACTAGAACCACAGAATAATAATAGTACTAGGTAGTAGCAGCTAGTACTAAATAACTTATAAGCACTATTCACAGGTCGGTTTGTCATTCGTCGCCGTTTACAGAATAAAGCGCAATTCTCTCAGCGCGGCTCATTTTACTATCACTCACCGTTTTCTTATATACGTAAAGCAGGGTAAATAGGGATTAAATGGTCAGCTAAATTCTATAGTTATTTTCTTTCAGCCGTAATTTTGGACTAGTTCATTGTAATAACAGAATCATCAAATATCTGATAAGAGGCTTATTGAGACCTAGTAAAAGAAATTATGTAAAATATTCCATTGACCATTTTGTCCCTATCCACCCTTGGATCCCTATTCACCCATTCATTATACCGTAGTATTTTATTATTTTTCGTGTAAGGTAAAAGGTAGTGGTGACCGCCTGCTAAACTATAGACGATATAGACTTGCTAAACTATAGACGTCTCAGGGACACGTCTATAGTTTAGCAGGTGAGGTTGGTAAAAATAATTTAATAATGTTAATGATCTCATATTAAAATGAAGTAATCAGATAACAAGTTACATCATAGCCGATGTCAAAAGTGTAGGTACTATACTGTATGTTTAAGATAGGTATACCACAAAATACTTATTTAGATACTTTTACAAATAAAAATTATTTTTTTTGCGAATTTTACATTTTAGATTTAGTGACGTATCTACTCGTTCGACCCAAAAGCTTGAACCGTCGGGCAAAAATCTTCCTACGACCTTATTTTAGCTACCTACTAAATATAGTACCTATTTATTAGTTTTTTTTACGAATTTAACATAATAGCAAATTGAACATCGTAGCCTTCAGATTACGATAGGTATTGAATTGCTAACTGAATGCCAATTAACGTATTGTTATGCTGGTCTTCGTTCTCGCTCTCATTATTCACTGATTAGTGATGTACTGTTGCATTGTCTAAGTGACTCTGATTAGCCTCATGGTCATTCTACAAACTTCCTAAGAATCAATGGGATATTTACCATGTCTGTATGGGTTTACGAGTTTATTGGATAAAATTTTCAAGAACCATTTAATTCTATTTGTTTTCGAACGAAGACTGTGTACCTCGCGCGGTGATCTGGTGGGCACTGCGGACTAAAGAGTTCCAGAGTTCTATATTGACACTATCCGAGACTTTTACTACGATTCCTATTCCGTAGTTCGGACTGCCATTGGAGATACAAAACCCTTCCCCATCACCGTCGGAGTACACCAAGGATCTGTCCTTAGCCCGTATCTGTTCAGCGTGGTGTTAGACGCTTTGTCGGACAGCATCAGAAATTCATATTAGCAGCCTCCATGGGTGTTCATATAATGCTGATGACATCGCGCTGGTGGATTCGGAGATTGGCGAGACGTGTGAAAACTTGGAAGGAAGCGCTTGAGAACGGCGGCCTGAAGCTAAATGCGGCGAAGACCGAGTACCTGACACTAAATTCCACCGATCCAACCTCCTCCGTGATTTTGCAGACAAAATGCAGGTGAGTTGCCTTCGCTTATACGACCATGTTCAGCGACGACCACCTAGGTACGTGGGTAACAAATGTCTGGCCTTGCCGCCCCCACCGGGTCCCGGTAGGAGGGGTAGACCCAAGAAGTGTTAGCTTGAGCTAGAGGATGACATGCGTGCCAATGGGCTCACCACCATGGTTGGGTAAATCCGTACGAAGTGGAAGAGAAAAAGCCGGATGGTGGACCCCGGACTCCGAGGTGAAAGTTTCGAATGCGACTGGGACTAACGCTAGGATGATAATGAATGACATGTCGCTTATTATGACCCTTTTAACCAGTCTTAATAAATTGCGTCCGGTTATACTGACCCATATGATTCCCTAAAGCCGTCAGTCATCATGATCACAGATCATGTTTGTTTATTTTATATTAAACGGTAAAATAAGTTCAGTACTACTTCTTTTCCTTTTACTAAAATAAATATCTAACAAAAATAGCAAGTTGTATTGACGTCCGGTTATTATGATGTAATCATTAGGTACTACCTTTCAATGTCATTATAAGCTGATTCTACTGTAAATAAGTATATAAATATATTTAATTTATGCGTTCGATTTTTTTTATACCACTTAGATGGCAGACAAGCACACGACCCTCATGATGGAAAGTGGTCACCACGGCCTATGGACGTTTGCCTACCCTTAGAAACCTTCTAATGCCTTTCTTGAAGAACCCCATATTGTAGTCGCTTAGAAAAACTACAACAACTCCCTGACGTGGTTTTTCCAAGCGACTACAATATGGGAATAAGCGCATTGCACAGCTTGATTATTACCCACATTAGGCCTACCTAATATGGGTAATAATTTATGTAAATAATTAAATAATATGGGTAAACAATTTGTACTTATGTTTCATACAACGCGTTGTACTTATGTAATTGTGGTACCGTATACCTTTTGTTGACTGTACATGAACAAGCTATGCGTCAAGCTATAGGTACATAGATTTAATGTATACTGTATTTAATTACACATGTATTAGGCAGGTACTTACATTAGGTAGGTACATTTACAAGCTATGCATAGTTTGTGTCTAAAGAATAACGCGCGTAATTTCCTTAACTATTTGTTATTTCCTGGGAATTGTTTTAAAAAAAAACCACGATAACTGCACAAGTATTTAATTAGGCAATATTAAAACAGTAAATAAATGCGGCATTCCTTATTTATATTTAATCTTATACCTACACAAACAAATGTGGGTCCCTTTGCCCATTATTTTTCAAAGTTACATTTTACTTGCCCAACGAGTTCACCAACCGTATAACACTAACTTGCCTATATTCTTCTCCCCTTCCATAATTCTATGTGCTTCTCTCAAGTTAGCAGCATTTATCGGAGTTAGTGTTGAAGTCAACGTTGTATTCAGCTTTCCCTCTTCAAGCAATGTTGACACTTGTTTTAAAATCTCGTACTGTCTCGTCTTAGTTACAGTGTTATATTTCTGACGTGTAGATATCAGCTCAAAGGATAACGTAATACTTTTATCTTGCAAAGGACTCACGTTTAATGGAGCGCTACTGTCCACAATCATACAGATCCTTCCTTCAGGCTTAATAACAGCCACCAGAGTATCCCAGTACGGGGCTGGATCATAATTAACTAGGATGAAGTCAACGCCAGATTCAAATCCTATTTCTTTCAATTGAGGTATCAGATCATTCCTGTGGTTGAGAACAAAATCAGCTCCATTCTGACGAGTAAAAGCTACTGATTCTGGGCGAGAGGCGGTACCGATCACTGTGAGTCCCAACAGCTTACCGGCTTGCGTTGCTACTGATCCCACTCCTCCAGCGCTGTTTATTACTAGCAAACTCTTGCCTTTATCTTTCTCAGAAATCAATAAACGATCGTAAATTGATTCAAAAGCGACGAGTGCCGTAGTCGGGAGCGCAGCAGCTTGTTGAAACGACAAATTTTTCGGTTTTTTTCCTACCAGTAATTGATCAACCGCCATGTATTGTGCATTGGTACCTGGTCTTCCAATATCACCGGAGAAAAACACTTCATCGCCCACGTTAAATAAATTTGCACTCTCACCTTTGGCGACCACGACTCCAGAACCTTCCCAACCTAGGATCCGAGGTGTAGTTTCTACATTATCTCTTGGTGTTCTTATCTTTGCATCAACGGGATTCACAGCTATAGCCTTAACCTCGACAAGTACATCAGTACTGCCGTAAGTTGGTACCGGCAACTCCAGATCGAGAAGACTATTCACATCCGATATTGGCAAATATTTATACAGGCCGACGGCTTTCATAGTTTTCGGTAAACTAGCCATTATTACAGATGCGTGTGCATTGAGCAATGCGACAAATAAAACTAAAGCAATTGCAACGCGACTCATGTTTAAAAATAAGTACTAGGTGCCTAGATACCGATACGATACGAGTACGTTCGCCGGGTCACGAACGAACGTCAGTAATGAAATCTGTTTACTAAGTATAGTGGCTATAAATATAGCTTGCTGCCATGTAAATGTGAATATATATTTTAGTATGAACATGTACGCAAATGATAACCTTACAACTTCGGGTCGATCCCACGCCAGGTTCAATAGCTTAGAAATATTTTTACTGATGCATATTTAATGTTACCAGGATAGTAATATTTCCACCAAAACGGGCTGTTTTTCAAAATAAGAAAAAATAAAATTACAATATCTACAACTTTACTTAAAAGAAATTTATTTATTTACATATTTTCACATGGAAAACTTACAGCTAATACATCGGATAATAAATAATAAATATAATGGGTAGGTATCTATAGGTATTAGGTAGGTATCTATGAAAGTACAATAAATGTAGCGATATTTAATTAATCAAATACCAAAGTGTACGTAATCAAAATTACATCATTCACAGTGTCCACATAATATTTCTATTTTAACGCACCCCTCGCCGTACCCGCCGCTCTTCACGCTGCTGACAGCATTACCTCGCTAAATAGCATCTGCGATCTATCCACGGTACCATAGTCATACCGTCCGGTCTTTTGCCATCGGATCTACTGAAGTCAGGAGGTTCCAGTAGACGCGAGCAAGGATACATTAGTTTTTATAATACTACTTAGGTATCATAAAAGCACAACGCCTAACACATGGTCCAGGCTTCTTCAGTCATGGCCGAGAATGGAAAATAGTAAGATTTTTTCTGAAAGACTCTGTTTCTTAACGTGGCCGTAGTTCTAAGTACAGCCTATTCACTCATATACCTAGATGTAAGTACTTATTCTCCTTTCACGCTAAATAAAGCGCTCTCTCTCTATACCAAGACAAAAGAAAATGTTGGTAGGTACATTTTAGGATATACGTTGGCAACACTTGGAATAACCGAAGAGCTACTAACTCGTCGGACCAGCCAAGCGGTCGGCAATGATCTGCAAGGTTAACTTTACTGACTAATTATAATAGTCTCACATATATTATAACAATAATAAACCTAAATACATACAATAATAATATAATAATTTCCGTAATCATTGCTCGCACTATTATTTATTCTGTGGTCATAGTTACTACACTACTCGTGACTACACACAGTACCTACGAATAATAATCATAAACTTAATGTTTCGATATCACCAATGGGAGGTTGTGGAAGTCAGGTGGCAGTCGCTTCACTGAAAATATCGAAGTTCAGTCAATCCCGCAGTTAGACCGGTAAAAACAGACCCCCGACTCCGAGGTGAAACCTTCAGATACGACCGGCAAAAAGCACTAAACATAGGACGAAAAAGAATAATGAATGCCATATCAATAAAAAATAATTTGATCACATACTTACTTAAATATCAATTCGAAATGTGTTAAATGTGACTAATGGTATCGGAACTATAATGAACTTGATTAATTAAGGATTGACCTTAAAATGTTTAAAATTGTTGAAGATAAAAGGTTCGAGATTGTACCTATATGAAGGTGCCCTTCTAGGTCAGAAAGTTATCCATAACATATCGCAGTAGGTACGTAGGTTTACATCAGTTACCTTGCACATGCGGTGGTATCTCTGGTACTTTAAATTGTTATAGACTTTTAGCCGACTGCGTCAGCGAGGGTAATGTATGAGATGTGTAGAGCGCAGGACTGCAAAATTAGATGTTCGAAGCAAGTTTGATGACCGCTCTGTGCGTTCTAGAATGAGTTTCGTGCTCTAGAACTCACCATCATCATTATTAGGACTTCCACTGCTGAACATAGGTTCGAGTTTCGAGTAAGATAAAACGTATAGATAAGTGAAAAATACACAATAACAGTTAGGTATATAAATAACGACAGGCAAAAGTGTCATTCAATTGAACTTACTATAGTAGATATCATAGGGTCGTAGTGTCAGATAGCGACCGAATAACGCAAAGACCAACTGCACGGCAAACATTTTGTCGTATAGTTGGTTTTTTCCGTACAGTTGGTTTTTTTCCTTACAGTTGGTTTTTTTCCGTACAGTTGATTTTTTTCCGTACAGTCTACTGGCAGGCTATCTCTGTTAGAGCTCTACTTACTAACAATTGCCGAATGATATCATCAATTTTTTAGATAATCGCAATAGCCCACACACTAGTTCTGCTTTGAGGTTTTGTTCTGACGACTTTTGCGAACTGAGAGTGTGGGGATGCTTGACGATCAACACCAACCGATATAGGCCGGGCAGTCCATGGTTTTTTTTAGTTCTAGTTCTAATTGCCGGAGTGAGATAGTAACGAACATAATCCTCGCACCCCGGCAGACCCGGGGCCCTCTCTTTCGAGATGAACGCCTTTGGGTGTAGGGACCACAGTGTAGTCTATAGTCTGTCTTGTTTAATGAATGTGCTTGTTTGTTTCTCAAAACTTATAATTATTTCTAGACCAACATTTTACCTTCCACCCTCTCTCTTCCTGCACAGGACAACGCGCGCAGGGCTTAGATGTTACCACGGATATCTGTAGATGTTACCCACATATGGTACAAATAATTCCATCAAGAGTTAAGCGGTTTTGTTTCCTTCATCCTACAGTCTCATCCTCAAGCTGGGTATGAAAAAGCAACTATCGAGGCCGTCAGGATGGGAACCCATGTTCTGGACTCCGCCTCCGTTTACCATCAGGCGTGGTGCAGTCAATTTGAGTCGTCAAATTATTAAGTATAAAAAAATATGCATACAGCATTATGTTCCTGTGAGTCGCGGTCACTGGCTTGGTATTTCTGTAAGTATACATTATTATAATACGAAATGCCTAAACGAAATTGATTCTTTGATTCTTGATGGTAAACCGAACCTTACCCGACCCGCACTCACACTTATATTTAAGTGGTATTATACTTACTCGTAGGCTCGTAGCGCCTGTTTACAAAAACAGGTAAGTACTAGTTAGTATAATATATATATCCACACTCACAGAAGAACGAGTTTAGTAAGAATGTAAGCTATTGGGGTCAAAGATCTTATATTAAAATGAAGTATGTAGGTACCTAGATAATAAGTTACAGCACAGCCGATGTCAAATGTATTGTTTGGTTAGATACACTTTTACAAATTCAGCGTTATGAATTTAAGGACAAAGATTGGAATAGTCTGAATTTTTTTTTTAGGATGCAACATTTTAGTATTGGCTATGTTCTCGTAGGACCCAAAAGTTTTGGGGTAAAATCTTCGTATGATTTTAGATGCGTCTTTGACCCCTAAAATTTAAGTTACAATTTTTTTTTGAATTTAACATACCTATCCTAATAGCAAATAGCCGCGGTAGCCTAGTGGTATGGGTAATGAACTGCTGAGACGAGGTCTCGGGTTCGATCCCAGGTTTTACCATGGCACACACCAATGACTTTTCGATGCTTTTCGAAGTTGTGTATGTATTTATCGCAGGTTTATAAGTACCCGGTCGATGGCAATAGGCTCGTCACCTATTACATTGAGATTTAAACATAAACTGGCGAAATGTGGGTGCTAGCACCTCTTCTACCCCTTTGGGAATATAGGAGTGAGTTTATGTTATGTTATGTTTACATTTTAGATTTAGTGACGTATCTACTCGTTCGACCCAAAAGCTTGAACCGTCGGGCAAAAATCTTCCTACGACCTTATTTTAGCTACCTACTAAATATAGTACCTATTTATTAGTTTTTTTTACGAATTTAACATAATAGCAAATTGAACATCGTAGCCTTCAGATTACGATAGGTATTGAATTGCTAACTGAATGCCAATTAACGTATTGTTATGCTGGTCTTCGTTCTCGCTCTCATTATTCACTGATTAGGATGTACTGTTGCATTGTCTAAGTGACTCTGATTAGCCTCATGGTCATTCTACAAACTTCCTAAGAATCAATGGGATATTTACCATGTCTGTATGGGTTTACGAGTTTATTGGATAAAATTTTCAAGAACCATTTAATTCTATTTGTTTTCGAACGAAGACTGTGTACCTCGCGCGGTGATCTGGTGGGCACTGCGGACTAAAGAGTTCCAGAGTTCTATATTGACACTATCCGAGACTTTTACTACGATTCCTATTCCGTAGTTCGGACTGCCATTGGAGATACAAAACCCTTCCCCATCACCGTCGGAGTACACCAAGGATCTGTCCTTAGCCCGTATCTGTTCAGCGTGGTGTTAGACGCTTTGTCGGACAGCATCAGAAATTCATATTAGCAGCCTCCATGGGTGTTCATATAATGCTGATGACATCGCGCTGGTGGATTCGGAGATTGGCGAGACGTGTGAAAACTTGGAAGGAAGCGCTTGAGAACGGCGGCCTGAAGCTAAATGCGGCGAAGACCGAGTACCTGACACTAAATTCCACCGATCCAACCTCCTCCGTGATTTTGCAGACAAAATGCAGGTGAGTTGCCTTCGCTTATACGACCATGTTCAGCGACGACCACCTAGGTACGTGGGTAACAAATGTCTGGCCTTGCCGCCCCCACCGGGTCCCGGTAGGAGGGGTAGACCCAAGAAGTGTTAGCTTGAGCTAGAGGATGACATGCGTGCCAATGGGCTCACCACCATGGTTGGGTAAATCCGTACGAAGTGGAAGAGAAAAAGCCGGATGGTGGACCCCGGACTCCGAGGTGAAAGTTTCGAATGCGACTGGGACTAACGCTAGGATGATAATGAATGACATGTCGCTTATTATGACCCTTTTAACCAGTCTTAATAAATTGCGTCCGGTTATACTGACCCATATGATTCCCTAAAGCCGTCAGTCATCATGATCACAGATCATGTTTGTTTATTTTATATTAAACGGTAAAATAAGTTCAGTACTACTTCTTTTCCTTTTACTAAAATAAATATCTAACAAAAATAGCAAGTTGTATTGACGTCCGGTTATTATGATGTAATCATTAGGTACTACCTTTCAATGTCATTATAAGCTGATTCTACTGTAAATAAGTATATAAATATATTTAATTTATGCGTTCGATTTTTTTTATACCACTTAGATGGCAGACAAGCACACGACCCTCATGATGGAAAGTGGTCACCACGGCCTATGGACGTTTGCCTACCCTTAGAAACCTTCTAATGCCTTTCTTGAAGAACCCCATATTGTAGTCGCTTAGAAAAACTACAACAACTCCCTGACGTGGTTTTTCCAAGCGACTACAATATGGGAATAAGCGCATTGCACAGCTTGATTATTACCCACATTAGGCCTACCTAATATGGGTAATAATTTATGTAAATAATTAAATAATATGGGTAAACAATTTGTACTTATGTTTCATACAACGCGTTGTACTTATGTAATTGTGGTACCGTATACCTTTTGTTGACTGTACATGAACAAGCTATGCGTCAAGCTATAGGTACATAGATTTAATGTATACTGTATTTAATTACACATGTATTAGGCAGGTACTTACATTAGGTAGGTACATTTACAAGCTATGCATAGTTTGTGTCTAAAGAATAACGCGCGTAATTTCCTTAACTATTTGTTATTTCCTGGGAATTGTTTTAAAAAAAAACCACGATAACTGCACAAGTATTTAATTAGGCAATATTAAAACAGTAAATAAATGCGGCATTCCTTATTTATATTTAATCTTATACCTACACAAACAAATGTGGGTCCCTTTGCCCATTATTTTTCAAAGTTACATTTTACTTGCCCAACGAGTTCACCAACCGTATAACACTAACTTGCCTATATTCTTCTCCCCTTCCATAATTCTATGTGCTTCTCTCAAGTTAGCAGCATTTATCGGAGTTAGTGTTGAAGTCAACGTTGTATTCAGCTTTCCCTCTTCAAGCAATGTTGACACTTGTTTTAAAATCTCGTACTGTCTCGTCTTAGTTACAGTGTTATATTTCTGACGTGTAGATATCAGCTCAAAGGATAACGTAATACTTTTATCTTGCAAAGGACTCACGTTTAATGGAGCGCTACTGTCCACAATCATACAGATCCTTCCTTCAGGCTTAATAACAGCCACCAGAGTATCCCAGTACGGGGCTGGATCATAATTAACTAGGATGAAGTCAACGCCAGATTCAAATCCTATTTCTTTCAATTGAGGTATCAGATCATTCCTGTGGTTGAGAACAAAATCAGCTCCATTCTGACGAGTAAAAGCTACTGATTCTGGGCGAGAGGCGGTACCGATCACTGTGAGTCCCAACAGCTTACCGGCTTGCGTTGCTACTGATCCCACTCCTCCAGCGCTGTTTATTACTAGCAAACTCTTGCCTTTATCTTTCTCAGAAATCAATAAACGATCGTAAATTGATTCAAAAGCGACGAGTGCCGTAGTCGGGAGCGCAGCAGCTTGTTGAAACGACAAATTTTTCGGTTTTTTTCCTACCAGTAATTGATCAACCGCCATGTATTGTGCATTGGTACCTGGTCTTCCAATATCACCGGAGAAAAACACTTCATCGCCCACGTTAAATAAATTTGCACTCTCACCTTTGGCGACCACGACTCCAGAACCTTCCCAACCTAGGATCCGAGGTGTAGTTTCTACATTATCTCTTGGTGTTCTTATCTTTGCATCAACGGGATTCACAGCTATAGCCTTAACCTCGACAAGTACATCAGTACTGCCGTAAGTTGGTACCGGCAACTCCAGATCGAGAAGACTATTCACATCCGATATTGGCAAATATTTATACAGGCCGACGGCTTTCATAGTTTTCGGTAAACTAGCCATTATTACAGATGCGTGTGCATTGAGCAATGCGACAAATAAAACTAAAGCAATTGCAACGCGACTCATGTTTAAAAATAAGTACTAGGTGCCTAGATACCGATACGATACGAGTACGTTCGCCGGGTCACGAACGAACGTCAGTAATGAAATCTGTTTACTAAGTATAGTGGCTATAAATATAGCTTGCTGCCATGTAAATGTGAATATATATTTTAGTATGAACATGTACGCAAATGATAACCTTACAACTTCGGGTCGATCCCACGCCAGGTTCAATAGCTTAGAAATATTTTTACTGATGCATATTTAATGTTACCAGGATAGTAATATTTCCACCAAAACGGGCTGTTTTTCAAAATAAGAAAAAATAAAATTACAATATCTACAACTTTACTTAAAAGAAATTTATTTATTTACATATTTTCACATGGAAAACTTACAGCTAATACATCGGATAATAAATAATAAATATAATGGGTAGGTATCTATAGGTATTAGGTAGGTATCTATGAAAGTACAATAAATGTAGCGATCTAGCGATAGCTTTATTTAATTAATCAAATACCAAAGTGTACGTAATCAAAATTACATCATTCACAGTGTCCACATAATATTTCTATTTTAACGCACCCCTCGCCGTACCCGCCGCTCTTCACGCTGCTGACAGCATTACCTCGCTAAATAGCATCTGCGATCTATCCACGGTACCATAGTCATACCGTCCGGTCTTTTGCCATCGGATCTACTGAAGTCAGGAGGTTCCAGTAGACGCGAGCAAGGATACATTAGTTTTTATAATACTACTTAGGTATCATAAAAGCACAACGCCTAACACATGGTCCAGGCTTCTTCAGTCATGGCCGAGAATGGAAAATAGTAAGATTTTTTCTGAAAGACTCTGTTTCTTAACGTGGCCGTAGTTCTAAGTACAGCCTATTCACTCATATACCTAGATGTAAGTACTTATTCTCCTTTCACGCTAAATAAAGCGCTCTCTCTCTATACCAAGACAAAAGAAAATGTTGGTAGGTACATTTTAGGATATACGTTGGCAACACTTGGAATAACCGAAGAGCTACTAACTCGTCGGACCAGCCAAGCGGTCGGCAATGATCTGCAAGGTTAACTGACTAATTATAATAGTCTCACATATATTATAACAATAATAAACCTAAATACATACAATAATAATATAATAATTTCCGTAATCATTGCTCGCACTATTATTTATTCTGTGGTCATAGTTACTACACTACTCGTGACTACACACAGTACCTACGAATAATAATCATAAACTTAATGTTTCGATATCACCAATGGGAGGTTGTGGAAGTCAGGTGGCAGTCGCTTCACTGAAAATATCGAAGTTCAGTCAATCCCGCAGTTAGACCGGTAAAAACAGACCCCCGACTCCGAGGTGAAACCTTCAGATACGACCGGCAAAAAGCACTAAACATAGGACGAAAAAGAATAATGAATGCCATATCAATAAAAAATAATTTGATCACATACTTACTTAAATATCAATTCGAAATGTGTTAAATGTGACTAATGGTATCGGAACTATAATGAACTTGATTAATTAAGGATTGACCTTAAAATGTTTAAAATTGTTGAAGATAAAAGGTTCGAGATTGTACCTATATGAAGGTGCCCTTCTAGGTCAGAAAGTTATCCATAACATATCGCAGTAGGTACGTAGGTTTACATCAGTTACCTTGCACATGCGGTGGTATCTCTGGTACTTTAAATTGTTATAGACTTTTAGCCGACTGCGTCAGCGAGGGTAATGTATGAGATGTGTAGAGCGCAGGACTGCAAAATTAGATGTTCGAAGCAAGTTTGATGACCGCTCTGTGCGTTCTAGAATGAGTTTCGTGCTCTAGAACTCACCATCATCATTATTAGGACTTCCACTGCTGAACATAGGTTCGAGTTTCGAGTAAGATAAAACGTATAGATAAGTGAAAAATACACAATAACAGTTAGGTATATAAATAACGACAGGCAAAAGTGTCATTCAATTGAACTTACTATAGTAGATATCATAGGGTCGTAGTGTCAGATAGCGACCGAATAACGCAAAGACCAACTGCACGGCAAACATTTTGTCGTATAGTTGGTTTTTTCCGTACAGTTGGTTTTTTTTCCTTACAGTTGGTTTTTTTCCGTACAGTTGATTTTTTTCCGTACAGTCTACTGGCAGGCTATCTCTGTTAGAGCTCTACTTACTAACAATTGCCGAATGATATCATCAATTTTTTAGATAATCGCAATAGCCCACACACCAGTTCTGCTTTGAGGTTTTGTTCTGACGACTTTTGCGAACTGAGAGTGTGGGGATGCTTGACGATCAACACCAACCGATATAGGCCGGGCAGTCCATGGTTTTTTTTAGTTCTAGTTCTAATTGCCGGAGTGAGATAGTAACGAACATAATCCTCGCACCCCGGCAGACCCGGGGCCCTCTCTTTCGAGATGAACGCCTTTGGGTGTAGGGACCACAGTGTAGTCTATAGTCTGTCTTGTTTAATGAATGTGCTTGTTTGTTTCTCAAAACTTATAATTATTTCTAGACCAACATTTTACCTTCCACCCTCTCTCTTCCTGCACAGGACAACGCGCGCAGGGCTTAGATGTTACCACGGATATCTGTAGATGTTACCCACATATGGTACAAATAATTCCATCAAGAGTTAAGCGGTTTTGTTTCCTTCATCCTACAGTCTCATCCTCAAGCTGGGTATGAAAAAGCAACTATCGAGGCCGTCAGGATGGGAACCCATGTTCTGGACTCCGCCTCCGTTTACCATCAGGCGTGGTGCAGTCAATTTGAGTCGTCAAATTATTAAGTATAAAAAAATATGCATACAGCATTATGTTCCTGTGAGTCGCGGTCACTGGCTTGGTATTTCTGTAAGTATACATTATTATAATACGAAATGCCTAAACGAAATTGATTCTTTGATTCTTGATGGTAAACCGAACCTTACCCGACCCGCACTCACACTTATATTTAAGTGGTATTATACTTACTCGTAGGCTCGTAGCGCCTGTTTACAAAAACAGGTAAGTACTAGTTAGTATAATATATATATCCACACTCACAGAAGAACGAGTTTAGTAAGAATGTAAGCTATTGGGGTCAAAGATCTTATATTAAAATGAAGTATGTAGGTACCTAGATAATAAGTTACAGCACAGCCGATGTCAAATGTATTGTTTGGTTAGATACACTTTTACAAATTCAGCGTTATGAATTTAAGGACAAAGATTGGAATAGTCTGAATTTTTTTTTTAGGATGCAACATTTTAGTATTGGCTATGTTCTCGTAGGACCCAAAAGTTTTGGGGTAAAATCTTCGTATGATTTTAGATGCGTCTTTGACCCCTAAAATTTAAGTTACAATTTTTTTTTGAATTTAACATACCTATCCTAATAGCAAATAGCCGCGGTAGCCTAGTGGTATGGGTAATGAACTGCTGAGACGAGGTCTCGGGTTCGATCCCAGGTTTTACCATGGCACACACCAATGACTTTTCGATCTTTTCGAAGTTGTGTATGTATTTATCGCAGGTTTATAAGTACCCGGTCGATGGCAATAGGCTCGCCACCTATTACATTGAGATTTAAACATAAACTGGCGAAATGTGGGTGCTAGCACCTCTTCTACCCCTTTGGGAATATAGGAGTGAGTTTATGTTATGTTATGTTAATAGCAAATCGAGCATCGAAGTCATTCGATTGCTATAGGTATTGAATTGCTTACTGAATGCCAATTAACGTGTTGTTATGCTAGTCTTCATTCTCGCTCTCATTATTCACTATCAGTGAATAATGCATGCATGTTCTGTTGCATTGTGATAAGGGACCCTGAATAGCTTTAAATATTTAATTAGCTTGACATGGTCTCTCTTCAAACTTTATAAGATAAAACGGGATATCTTCCACGTTTGTATGAGTGCGAGTTTATTGGACATTTCGGCGCTATTACATCATAAAAGCGCCATGATACACGTACTTACGCCTTTTCAGGGATTAAACTTTGTCAAATATAGGATGATAATTTTGACAGGTCTAAGTAGAGTACCCCATACAGTACAATCGTAAATGAATCTATTCGATATTCGATCATCGTTCCCGTAGAATATGGTATCGATGTTACATAAATAGTAAAACATTTATTTCTTATTATTTTATGTACTTAGGGTATTATAATTTTATAAATATTTGTTTACTTAAGGTGACACTTCATAAGTGCGGCGCGTCATTACCTAATCGCACTGTACTGCAAATATAGATTGATAATTGCTACAGTTACTGCCATTTATAGTATAATATTTATGTTTTATATTATATCTAGTTAATTTTATTACCAAAATTGTAGTAGATAAGTACTTAAACATAAAATTATTTTCATAAATTAATAGATTATGTTCGATTCATTCGATTCGTTTGTCTACAGTCAATTATGCTGTATTCTTGCAAGGCACTACTCTACGATAAGTGGGCGGTACTTGTCTATGAATTACGATAATTTTAGAGGTATTAATTTGTTTCTAAAAATACCACAGGGCGGCCCTAACGCACTATTATAAGGAAGGACAGCGTGCCAAGGTCACCAAAATCTATGAATGCTTTGCGCCCCGTCATTCATAATTTTTTCTAGTCTTTTACTACAACTAGCATACTAGTGACGTACTTCAAGAAAAAGATTTATCGACGAACGATGGGCCGATGACTGCTTATTTAAAATTTAATATCCATAATGATTATAAAGAATTGCTAAAGTGAATTTTCTTAACACAAATATGTAGTTTTGTAGATATTTGATTTCGAAAATTGAAACAAGCAGCTAGAAAACGGTTTTTGTGTGAGTGACGGACGGCATGACTTCTTAGTAAGTAGTGCAAATGCATGAAGTGCAAGAGAATATTGCATTTATCTCGGTCCCGGTTGTGTTTTGTTGTGTTTACGTGTATGATTAATTAAAAAATAAAAGTCATTTGGAATAGTAAGAAATCTATAAATTATAACAAAAATAAAAATTATAATATTATCTCATGAGTGTAGCATGTTACCGGTCTTGTTAAGTTAATACATGTTAAAAGATAAGTAAACCCAATCGTATTAGTATACGTAAATCGACCACTTCTGCGATAGTAGAAGGCACAGCACTAACGTAGTAAAACGTCCATTCATAAAAATGGAACGTAGGTAGGACACAGCGTTTTGTAGGTAGGGCCCATCCCCCCCCTTATACATCAATGAAAAATACGTTACTTCATAGACGTGAACTGTCAAAGGTATCATCCTAAATTAGACAGAGTGTAGGTCGATGCGCTATACTTTGTAAAATATAGCTTGGGTCCTATGACAGATGTCAAAATGAGGTTCATACGGATGTCCGAAATTCGATGAAAATATCGATACTACCAGCTATTATTGATGCATGTTACATACAATTAGGTTTAATTCAATTGTATGTAGGTATGTATTTAATTGTAATGAGAACGGAATATACGTAGCATACAAGGCGTCGGCACTCGTACTGATGAGAATGAGTGGAGTGGATCAGTGGAAGTTCATATCAAACAAGATGTTGGCGCGTGTATCTTATGCCTATATCATGGCCCAAGAGCCAAACGCGGCGTGTCGTCTTACAAAATCCAAAAACAGGTTGAGGGCGTTGATGGATTTAATGCAGGATTTTATTTACTCAATATTATTTAGGATCAAGTATATTGAAATATAAATATTATTATGATATTAAAATACCTAAGCAATAAGATTAAATTCTAATTATTTTTTTCTTATATTAATTTCTATTTTAAATTAAGCTTTATTCAAAATATGGATAGTTTATAGTATGTGGTCACGATGATTCATTGCTCATCACTAATTAGCTCGGTATGCCCATGAAGTATGGCATTGACAGCTACTACATTCACTATTAGAAAATTCAATACTTCATGTGCGGGATTTCACTGACAGCTGTCATAGGACCCAAGCTACATTTTACAAAGTATAGTTCTACTAACAGTACCTAAACGAAATCTTTAGTATACCTACTGTCATATGTATAAAGACTATGCTACTGTGGTCTACGTCTTTTTTCTTAACATGATATCCTTTATTCTTTAAAAAAGACAACTCCCACACAAGGAACAGGGAACAAGCCCTGTATCGCGGGGGACTTTATTGGGACGCAGCTGCCTAAAAAGAATGAAGTTATTTTCAATCCCTTATTTCATTATGATACATAATATTTATTTATTTTACCTTTCCTTGCTACCCTTAATACAGGTTGTCCCCAATCCAGTAGCCAGTTTTCAATTATTATTTAATAACAATAATTAAATTCAGCACTTTAAGACTTTTATCTTGTTCTATCTTATAACTAACTAGCTGACCCGCGCAACTTCGTCTGCGTCATCCCGTTTTTGCAACATTTTACACTTGTGCTCCGTATCAGTTGGTTGTAGCATGATAATTACATATACCTTTCTCTTTAATTACTCTATCTATTAATAAAACGCATCAAAATCCGTTGCGTAGTTTTAAAGATTTAAGCAAACAAAGGGACATAAATACATAAGGATATAGGGACAGAGAACGCGACTTTGTTTTATACTATGTACCTAGTGATTAATTATTACACACAATGCTACCTTTTTGTGAACTCGCTCATACAACCCGTTTTTAAATATATCTATAAATTCTGCCATCATATTGAGGATGTGAAGAGCGAAGATACTATTTTCAAACTGGTTTTAATTGGTTGTGTCCTTCATGGTAATTCATCAAATCAATGTAAAAACTACAATTCAAGGCGTTCTACACTGCCCCTATGAACACAACGACAAGCATTTAATTTTATTTGTTTTGATTTAGTTATAAACAACATTTGCATTCCTAGCTACTATGAAAATTAATTAAGGAACACATATTTACAATTTTAATAATGTTGATTGACTATATACCTAAGTTACATATTGCTTTATTAGTAGATATTATTATTAGCTCGTTATAAAAAGTACCTAAGTATATGAGTATAGTAAATAGCAGTACATATAGTGTAGCTTAAATTAAAGACTCCAATTCTTATCGACCAGCGGATTATGTTATGGTGCTTTAAAGGATAAAATTCGCATTGTGGTCATTCGACAAAGAACTAAGTCAGTGACATAGTAAGCATGTTAGCTAAAGAATGGTAATACGATCTTATATACACGGTAATATTATCTATACCTATATAGATAGTTTTACCGTTGCTTAAGCGGCAGTGGACTGGCCACATCTGGTGAAGGACCGATGGCCACTGCAGCAAACAAGCCGTACAGTGGAGACCGTGAGAAGGTAAACGGAAGGTGGGCCGCTCCTCCAGACAGATTGACCTGAAAAAGGTGACTGGGGTGGACTGGATGTGGAAAACTGAGGATCGGGAGACACCTTTCAATCACCTTAATTTGTAGGTTACATAAGTAAAGTTAAAAATGTCGTTTACGTGTTGTTAGAAGTACTAAATGGAGCTAAAACTATAAGTAATACTATCTAAGCGCATACTTAAGGTACGTACAGTTATTCTATGGTACCTACAGGTACCTAACTAAATATCAGTCATTGTAATTATGTAGGTCATTCTAAACGCATACACAATATAACTGCATAGCTAATACAATTATTGAGTCAACTAACTACAGCTTACGTAATAAGTACTTAGGTAAATACTCATACATACGAAGGCCAATTATTGTACGTGGCGTTGTATAGCGCATGTGTAGGTACTACTGCAATGTCAGGGGCCGCCGCGCAGGTTCGATTTAGGCTCATTACAAATATGTGTAGGTATGCAAGAATAACGTCTATTTGCATTCAAGAATATATTCTTGTATACGCTTATTATCACATAGAAATACCGAAGTAATCTTCGGTGTTTCTATATTGTTTGTAAATAAAGTTAGAAATAAAAATTCGTTTATTATGTTACCGTTTATATTGACCAACCGGTTATTAAAATTAAGCATACAAACTTATCTGTGAAGTTTGGTTGTCTTATAAAATCCTTTATAACTAAGTCGGATATAATGACTTTGGCTTTAGCATCTAATGACGTGTCGCTAATTATGACCTATTTTAATTATTTTCAATAAATTGCACTCGGTTTTACCTACTGACCGATATGATTAAGCCTAAAGACGACTCGTTTTCGTAAAATATATTTTTATATCAGACTAGATAACTCATTCATTACTGCTTTTTTTTCCTATTACTGAAATAAATATCTAACACAAATAGCAAGTGGTTTAGTAATGGTTTAAGAGTACGTTTTTTAAGACGTGTTTGTCACTTTTAACTTCAATGTCATTATAGGCTGATTCTAATGTATACCAAGTAGATTTATTGTATGCTTCCGTATTTTTTACACATAATATAAGGTAGGTAATTACATTAGGTACATTTACAAGCTATGCTTAGTTTGTGTCTAAATGGCGCCGCGTTATGTCCTAAACTATTTGTTATTACCAGGAATTGTTTAAAAAAACAACAACGATAACTGCAAAACTATTTAATTACATAATATTAAAACTTTACCTAAATGAATGTGGCACTTTTTTTCAATCGTACAGAACAAATGTGGGTACCTTTGCCCATTATTTTTCAAAGTTACATCTTGCGTGACCAACGAGTTCACCAACCGTATAACACTAACTTGCCTATATTCTTCTCCCCTTCCATAATTCTATGTGCTTCTCTCAAATTAGCAGCATTTATCGGAGTTAGTGTTGAAGTCAACGTTGTATTCAGCTTTCCCTCTTCAAGCAATGTTGACACTTGTTTTAAAATCTCGTACTGTCTCGTCTTAGATTCAGTGTTATATTTATGTCGGGTAGATATCAACTCAAAGGATAACGTTATACTTTTATCTTGCAAAGGACTCACGTTTAATGGAGCGCTACTGTCCACAATCATACAGATCCTTCCTTCAGGCTTAATAGCAGCCACCAGAGTATCCCAGTACGGAGCTGGATCATAATTTACTTGGATGAAGTCAACGCCAGATTCAAAGCCTATTTCTTTCAATTGCGGTATCAGATCATTCCTGTGGTTGAGAACAAAATCAGCTCCATTCTGACGAGTAAAAGCTACTGATTCTGGGCGAGAGGCGGTACCAATCACTGTGAGTCCCAACAGCTTACCAGCTTGAGTTGCTACTGATCCCACTCCTCCAGCGCTGTTTATTACTAGTAAACTCTTGCCTTTATCTTTCTCAGAAATCAATAAACGATCGTAAATTGATTCAAAAGCGACGAGTGCGGTAGCTGGGAGCGCAGCAGCTTGTTGAAACGACAAATTTTTCGGTTTTTTTCCTACCATTAATTGATCAACCGCCATGTATTGTGCATTGGTACCTGATCTTCCAATATCACCGCCGAAAAACACTTCATCGCCCACATTAAATAAATTTGCACTCTCACCTTTGGCGACAACGACTCCAGAACCTTCCCAACCTAGAATCCGAGGTGTAGTTTCTACAGTATCGCTTGGCTTTCTTATCTTTGCATCAACGGGATTCACAGCTGTGGCCCTAACCTCGACAAGTACATCAGTGCTACCGTAAGTTGGTACTGGCACTTCCAGATCGAGAAGACTATTCACATCCGATATTGGCAAATATTTATACAGGCCGACGGCTTTCATAGTTTTCGGTAAACTAGCCATTATTTGAGACGCGTGTGCATCGAGCAATGCGACAAATAAAACTAAAGCGACTGCAAGGCGACTCATGGTTAAAAATACGCACCTACTAGGTTTATAGATACCGACACGATACGAGTACGTTCACCCGGTCACGAACGATACATCAGTAATGAAATATGTTTACTAAGTAGTGGTTATAAATATGGTGTGCTGCCATATAAATGTGAATAAATATTTTAGTATGAACATATACGCAAGTACGCAAGTAATAACTTAACAACTTCGGGTCAATCCCACGCCTGGTTCAATAGCTTAGAAATATTATGTTGTGTTACATATTCAGTGTTACCAGTATAGTGATATTCCACTGATGATGGTTGGTTTTGGAATATAAGGAAAAATTAAATTACTAATACGAAATACAACTTAAAAAACGTATCTACAGAGTACAAAATATATGTACCTACCTAGATATTTTTTACAGTACAGAATATTGATATAGCAATATGTTTATTTAATAAAACACATACCTACTCGTAAGTACTCGTATTACACGGAAATGACATCATTCAATGTCCACATAATATTAATATATTATACTGCCCTTCGCCGTACTCGGGACAAAATGTGCCCTACACGCTGGCAGCATTGCCCCGCTAAATAGCGATGGCCAAACTTTGCCCCAGTGCAACAAGGTGGAGCAAAAGAGAGTCGCTGCACCCCAATTTGTTTACCAAATTCTTAGCGTCGACACCCCAACACTATTCATTGTCTCGACCGCAAAGGGTATTATTACAATTGTACCGCTCTGTCAAGGTATACCGCATTTTTTTCCACCCCATCTTCGGCAGCGACTGCTGGACAGAGTACGTGACTGGTAGCAACCGTACTGGCGCACGTGGCATTCCATAAAAGGCATCTGCCATTCATCCACGGTACCAAAGTCATACCGTCTGATCTATTGAGGCCTCGAGGTTCCAGTAGGCCGTACCTTACCGTACCGCAAGGTTATATTAGTTTTTAATACTACTAAGGTATCATACAAGCACAAGGCCTATCACATGGTCTAGACCTCTTCAGTCATACCAATAATGGAAAATAGTAAGTTTCTTCTAAAAGATTCTGTCACTCAACGAGGCCGGTCTACTTAAGTACAACCACCCTTCTACTCAGATATCTAGGTGTATCTTTCTTTCACGCTAAATTTTATAAAGCTCTCTTTCTCTGCACCAAGACTAAAGAAAAGGTTGGGGGGTATATTTACGATATACGTTGGCAACACTTGAAATAGGTGGAGAGTAGGGATGATCCGATACCACCATATCAGTAGCACTCCAATAATTTTTCGATACTACTCATATGAAGTTTTTTAGAGAGATTTCATCCTTATAATTTGACCCTAACGATCGATGCAATAAAATTACAGGGCGCAGCTTTTACAGATTTTAATCGGATCGATTATCGGGTGCGGCAAGCGAATTTTTGAAAATCATTGAATGCAGTTTTGTTTCTTTTCAAAATTAAAGGAATGTTTCCTTTGAGTAAAATTTTCTATCTGCAGTATTAAGACTACTTTCCCTTCAGGTGGCATTACAAAATTCCACCCTGTACCTATATAGCTATAATCTTAGTCTGGGTGTGTCTCTTAAAGCACGTCAAGCTATAGGTTCATATGCAGCAGTTGTTCGTAGTCCTAGAAGTAAGAAAATGTGCAACAACTGGTCTAACTGAAATACTTCAATACCACCAATGGGTTGTGGAGGTCAGGTGGCAGTCGCTTCACTGAAAATATCCGGATCGGACCGGTACAAGACAGACTCCGAAGTGAAAGAGACCCCAGACTTCGGATGCGACTGGGATTAACCGTAGGATGAAAAAGAATAATGAATGCCTTATCATCAGAAACTAATTTGATGACATACTTAAATGTCAATTTAAATGTATTAAATGTGATTAGTCACATTTAATGACGGTATCGGAACTATAATGAACTTGATTAACTAAAGATTGACCTTAAAATGTTTAAAATGTTTGAAGATAAAAGGTTCGAGACCTATATAGAATATTCGAGATTGTACCTGACATGTACCTAGATGAAGGTGCCCTTCTAGTTCAGAAAGTGATCTATAACATATCGCAGTAGGTAGGTAGGTTTACATCAGTTACCTTGTTCATGCGATGTATCTCTGTTGCTTTCAATTGTTATAGACTTTGACCCGATTGCGTCAGCGAGGATAATGTTTCCAATAAGATCTTGGTATGGTGTGGTAACCACAAATTAACTAAATAAGTTGTCCGTACACTCGACAGAGAATCCAATAATCTATCTTGCAACAAAACAACCAGACAGACGGACAACGAAGTGATCCTATCAGGGTTCCGGTGTTTTCCTCTTGAGGTACGGAACCCTAAAAATGACTTTTCTATGGAGGAATGAATCCTTAGACTACGTTGTAAAGATCTAGCCGCCAACTAAGTATAACAAATCAATCACAAAATTAGCTATACCATAGATGAATAAATAGTTACTACGTGCATATATTGCGTTCCACTGCTGAACATAGGCCTCCCCCAATGTGCACCATACCATAGCATCTGATTCTCCGCACATAACAGACATAATTCAATGAAGAAATTATTTTTTCACAAGATACTGTGTTAAGTACCTTCACGTCGTTGCATAGCCATTAAATACTACGTGCTTAGATACAATGTAGCATCCTTCACAATACAGGAAGTGCCTGGTTGTGGTGATTTGACTTACAAATGGCCGCAGCCACAGCGGCACTATATATGGGCGGCATTATATTGCCTACTCTAGGTTATTTTTAATCTTGTTATCACTCAGCGGTCACAAGGATATTGTCACATGACTGTAGTTGGTGGTGATTCCCTTATCAGCCTTAATGTACCTATATCTAGTGCTTACATACATAAATTCATAATTATCCAGTTCATGTTTAGGTCCCAATGTAATAGGTGGCGAGCCTATTGCCATTAACCGGGCACTTATAAACCAGCGATAAATACACATATAACTTAGCATCGAAGTCATTGGTGTGTGCCATGGTAAAACCTGGGATCGAACCCTAGACCTCGTCTCAGCAGTCCATTAGCCATACCTACCACTTGCTACCGCCTAAGTGTTAGTAGTAATAATAAATCTACCAGTACGTAATCAAGACAATATTGGAACAGTGTCATGTTTGGGTTTTGAGTGAGATATTTCAGGTAGATCTAAGAACAGAATCATTCAGTGGAATAGAATACAGAATTTAAAAACAAACGGATGCTGGTTTTGCAAAGACCATAGTAGACGGTTTGCCTACAAAGATTTAAATAATCTTAACATATTCATTCTTTAAGTCTATCCCCAACTCAGTTGGGGTCGGCTTTCTAGTCTAACTAACATGCGGCTGAACTTCGATATTTTCCGTAAAGCGACTGCGATCGGTCCTACACAACCAAATTGGCGATATCGAAGTTATGTAGTTAGGCTAGTCGAACTTTTGAGAGCTTTAACTACCCACGAGCCCACGACTGCCATAGGAACCGACGGCTTAACGAGCTCTACGCGGCACCACCCGAACCAGACCAGTGCAAATATCCCTATTCATACATACAAATATTTGCACTGAGCTGGGATCGAACCTACTACGTGGCAGTCGCGTTCACTACCGCCACGCTACAGAGGCTGTGTTCAATAATCTTAATAATAACATATTATTTAAGCAAGAATTACGCGAATTTGCACTATCGTGCGTGGTCTTTCTAGAAATCTTATAAAGTGATTTATAATGTATTCTATAATATGTATTCTATACATAATTCGTAGCCTGCACATACATGCAATGTATAGAATACGTTATGTGCTGGGTATATTAAAGATGTGACTCAGTTTATGTTGGTTCATGGCATACTCAACCAGATTCATTTATCACGAACTAGTTTATTACAGATAACACATTACACAACAAACATAACCTACATGAAACTGCAATGACAGCCTAAACGAGGCCGTGCGCAATTTACGCACAATTAAACGTCGTCGGAAGTTTAGTGGTTAAAGAATTGCTTACGACCAAAAGATCCCGGATTCGAATCCCGGCCATTGAGCGATATGAACCCACCCCTAATACAAACAGACCTTGATCTCAGCTGGAGGGGTTTGTGCGAATATTAATAATTTCGGTTTCTAATATTCTTTGTAAAAAAAAGCATACAGCCCCAATGATATTTAAGTAACATCATTGTACAGCCCGGTATGCACGAATGTACCGACTCGGTGTTTTTTTTATAATATAATGACTCTTCGTATGACTACACCGGACACTAAGGTCAAATGGCTTGAGTTAGGAGTGGGCTCTGTAGTGTAATGGCCAGTATTCGAACCCGGGACCTATCTATCGCAAGGCCTACTCCTTAACCACTAAGCTAGTATTAGGTGAAATATACCTATAGGAAATGCTTTTTTTTTTATGAGCCGAACTAACCGACCAACCCCGGCTTCACCCGTGGTGACAGTAGCATATTTCGTAACTCAGGGTCATCCCTCAATCAATCAATGAGCCTATCACAGTCCACTGCAGACAAAGGGCTCTAGTAATGTCGCTTGACTTGGAATGGGATATAAAAGACGAAATGTATTCGCTTGAAATATGCTAGGATACATACATTAAAATGTGATGTGATGGTATTGTTACCTATCGTCACGGGTCTTATGGACCTAGGTTAGGAGAGAAACGAGGCCCGTGCGCGGATTGTTTTGTTATAATCTATGATTTGTAGTATTGAGCTCGTCCACCAGGATGCATAGGGGGGGTGCACGGTACCCCATGCTATCCTCAAAGAAGCTTATAAACACGTACCTACCTACGTGTATAGAGCGCTTTTTTGCCTACATCTGAAATCCACAATTCGTACATACCTATACCTCAATTTATTTTTGTTTCGCATACTTCGCCAGAATGTAGAACATTAGCATTGTGCTAAATTACTTGAATTTATTAACATCTATTCTTACAATTCAAGACAACGCATTTTAATAATTTAGCAAAGATTTGCATTTTCGAATTTTTCCTCACGATGCTTTAAATAAATGACCATTCTGTGAATTTAATTGGAATTTATAATGATGTCATAATCAAAAAGACCTACCTGTAACTTAGCAATTGCTTTGTAGTGAGTTACATCATTCAAGCCATGTGCCACAATTAAATAGACAGTTCATAATGCCAATAAAATATAACATGTAAACAGTACTAACAGAACATTAAAGAAAAAATATAATTGAAACTAACTTCTCTACTACTATATATTTAATTGTTAACGCTAGATGGCGCTATGCAGGTGACGTCACTTTCTATACGTCAGTGTTGAGATTCTCCGTACACTTTGCTTCACGTTATTTTAGCTCTGGGTTCCGTATCCGAACGCATATCTAGAATCTCTAATTGGTAAAGCGCACTCCCACATGTTTTCTCTCTTCACAACCTACCTGTATTAATATTTTTTTGATTAGCGGATAACATTAAAACTAGGTTAAAATGAAACACAAATATAACAATGTAATTTACTTATAGGTATTTTATAAAACTATGATAACACTAGTTTTCCCACCATTTTTTGCTCTTCCATAATTCTATGCGCTTCTCTCAAATTAGCAGCATTTATTGGGGATAGTGTTCTAGTCAATGTCGATTTCAGCTTCCCTTCTTCCAGCAACTTTGCCACCAGTACCAAGAGATCATGCTGTCTTACCTTATTGTTAGTGTTGTATTTATGTCTGGTAGACAGCATTTCGGAAACCAGCGTTATACTCTTATCTTTCAATGGCCTTATATCTACCAAAGCACTGCTATCAACAATCAAACATATCTTTCCTTCAGGCTTTATAACAGTCATCAATGTATCCCAATACGGTGCTGGGTCATAATTAACCAAAATAAAGTCTACACCGTCTTCATAACCATTTTCTTTCAACTGAGTTTTCAAATCTTTTCTATGATTGAGAACGATATCCGCTCCATTCTGACGAGTGAAAGCTTCTGTTTCTGGGCGAGAGGCAGTGCCAATTACGTTCAGTCCTAATAGTTTGCCGAGTTGAGTTGCTACTGTTCCCACTCCTCCAGCACTGTTTAATACAAGCAAACTCTTCCCTTTATCATCCTCCGAGAGTAATAAACGATCGTAAAGTGATTCGATAGCTGTAAGCGCTGTAAGTGGCATCGCAGCGGCTTCTTCAAATGTCAAATTTTTTGGCTTTATCGCTACTAGTAATTGGTCAATCGCCATGTATTGCGCGTTAGAACCGGATCTTCTCATATCACCACTAAAGAACACTTCATCGCCCACATTAAATAAATTTGCACTCTCACCTTTGGCAACCACCACACCAGCACCGTCCCAACCTAAAATTCGAGGAGTGGCTTCTATGTTTGGCTTCGGTGCTCGTTGTTTTGCATCGATGGGATTCACAGCTGTGGCCTTGACCTCAACGAGAACATCAGTATTACCGTAAGTTGGTAAGGGCACTTCTATATCGATGAGACTATTCACATCTGATATCGGTAAGTATTTATACAAGCCCACGGCTCGCATAGTTTTCGGTAAACCAGTCATTGTTATATTTTGACACACGTATGCATCGAATACAGCGAAGAATAAAACTAAAGCAGCGATACCGCAAGCCATCGAATATATACAACGAGAACGGCACTTAAGGCGAGGTTGCAGTGAGTCAAGTAGGTATTTTACGTCGCCTCAGTACCTCAGTCCCCGCAGCCGAATCGAGTGTAATCGACGCAACGAGCGGGCAGCGCGGGCGGCGCGCAGGCGCGCGCCGTCGTATAGTATAACCCGGTACGCGAAAACTCGAGACTCGCGTTTGTTACAAAAACTAAGAAACTGGGATGGAGTCCAAAAGCTGACAAAGGGTGACACCTAAGACCTGAACATATAGGTCATAGGCCACCGTGACCCTCTTTGCATCAGGTGGGCCGTATGCTTGTCTGCCACATAAGTGATATAAAAAAACATGTTGTTCTGGATGAAGGGAGGGTGGGATTGATTGTAAGAGTTCATCGGAATACTCACTATAGGCTATGTGTACCTTTTTCACTTATATGTGTATATACTGTGTAGCAACACTGTTTTTAATTATATAAAAAAAACATACATGAAGTTGCGTGCGGGAGATTGTAGTGCTATTTTAGAGTACTCGTGTCTGTGACGTCACCAAACTAGGGTGTCACTACGCCACGGGCACGGTACGTATATCGTAAAAGCAGTAGGTTAGATTCGGGCACATAATGTTATAGTTTTTCATTGTATAGTTAGAGAAAAAAATCACTTAAATTTAACATACATATTTTTGTATTTTCATTTCATTGGAACATATGAACATACAGAAAAAATAAAAGCGTCTTCAAAAAAACAAAACCTATTGAAAAGTGAAACATAAATAAACACATTACCACTTCTTTGCGTCGCGCAGTCGTCGGGTAAAAAAGACATTTTGTGCTGCCTACTGATCTGTTAGTAGATAGATAGTTAGTAGAAAATGCACGTCGTCACATGCAATCTTAAAATCAAGTCAAGTTTCTTTCAACTTAACTGGCATTTTAGGGTTTAGGTTTAGGGAGACGCCCAAGATCGTGTGAAGTGGAAGAGGAAGAGCCGGAAGGCGGACCCTGAGCTCCGAGTTCACCTTGGCCTTGGATGCAGTCAGGAAAATAAGTCTCTATGAGGATGGTGATGATGAAAACGCACAATTCAAAAATTTTCAAATATGATATTATACTCTCTGTTTGTAGCACTAAAGCCAGCCTCAACTAGATTGGATTGATGCTGATGTGAAGTGATCGAAGGAACATGGTTTTCGTTATTTTCTTTCTCTTCGTTCAAGACGATGCTTCTAATAGGCATACCACGGATATGCCTTGAATCAACTAACTCCGGCAGCAGACTATTCATATAAAACTGAATTATAAACCAAAAAACAAAAAATAACCATAAACCAAAAATACACATTTTGCACCCCGTCACATGCAACTGACCTTGAATTTGGTAAAACCAATTACTATTTTTATTTATGGTAAATTGTTAAGTTGGATTTTATTATTTTCTAGAGATTTTTCTAAACCATTTTTTGACGACAATTTTGTCATTTCCAACAAGACCATCTGGAGTGGCTCCAATAAAAGGGTATTTGCGGTCAATAAAAAGTCCACACTGATCTATTTTTATGTTTTTCTGTTGTTCCATTTGCTGTATGGAATGTTTTTCGTTTTCGATGCCGTGAGCTACTGAAACCACTTGGTTTAGATTTTATTATATAGGATTATTTTTTACTAATGGTGCACTATCTATTGTAACTTTTCGTTTACAAATGGGACCGAAGTTTGAAGCTGTTGTTATTTTTTTTTTAGTTCGAGCCATTTACTTGAATCTCTTTGTAAAATTTTTGATCGTTCAATACGGTCCTGTCTGCTGTAAGTATCATCAGGTTTATGAGATAATTTTTTTCACCAGTTTTATAATATTCAAATATGTCACAGATTTTAGTAAAAGTACTGATAGTTACGTGGCAATTTGCAAACTAGAATTAGAAACGTCTACGGGCTGTTCAACACCAGCGGCTTTTCGCTTCTCATTGCAGCACTGTAACATAAAATATGTATAATTATACTCAGCTGCGGTAGCCTAGTGACTAAGGCAATCTATTCAATAAAAAATACTAACTTCGACCAACTACTGACGTGAACCCACTTGTAATTTAGCTAAGAGTTAGGGGCTAAGAAGACTAGAGCAGTCATCAAGCATACCAAAATTTTTAGAGTCATAGATATAGACTAGTTATTGTACACCAAATTCAAATTTTTATATACCTACTGTACATTTTTTGTACAGTGGCACAAAAGAAAAAAATAAATAGACATAAATTAAATTAAATTGACAACACAATTGTGCGAGCGAGAGAAAGTGATAAGCTGCGCCATTTTAGAATTCTTCCTTTAATGAACCGAGTTATACCCATATTTTCAGCGAAACCGATTATACGTAATAAAGTGCGGGGGGGAAGCTCGCAGAAACAAACAGCACACGTCCTACCTTGAACACGCCTCGGCGGGTACTGACTCAACTGACTGACCGCTGCGAGTGCTCAAATGCAAAGATTTTCAGGTTTTATAAGTTTTTGAAAAAAATAATAATTGCTTGATAAAAAATAATTTTACCAGTCGCTAGATATTTTTATGCTCTTTATAATGATATCAATCTCGGCATTATTTGATGATGGCGTCTTAGTGTAAAACGTGTTTGAAATATCGATTTGGAGCGTTTTAGACCCATGTTTGACGCTAATTTCTATCGAGGCAATTAACATGAATCGTGTTTCTGTTTTCACAGGACCCTAGAAGGTATAGTCTATTTTATGAATGTGCTTTTTATTTAGCGCAATTTGCTATATTACTTGATATCCAGACGTTTAAAAATTTTAAAAATTACTGCAACCTGGCCTTAAGATAATATTATCAGGCTTGAATTTTTGATAACGCAATATTTATGGAGTCAATAAAAATTGTGTTCACATCACTTAATCTACAAGTACTTATAGGTATACTGATTTTATTATTTAATTAAATGGTTAAATCTACAGCTGTCATTATATGTACCTATACGAGTATGTCACAGAACTCACGGAATCGCGAATGAATATCCAAGCGAATATCCATATTTGCTAACATCATTTGACCGCAGTTCAATGTGCTTTACATCATCAGCAACTTCATATTAAGCTGATATTACGTCATCTTGTCCGGCTTTACCGCCAGTCCCTGTACACAAATGACTTTAGGGATGCTATGGTACATGTCTCGATGAGACCGACTAGAATCTGCAATATTCCGATTTCTATTTCCATTTTTAAAACAGATAATTCCCGTACTAGGGAACAAGCCCTGTATCACGGGGGACTTTACAAACATACAGCTAACGAACATTATCTAAAGGAGTCTGGTCCTTTAGATAAGTACCTACTTATAATTATGATTGAATTTATAATCAGCTGTGTCGAGAAATTCTTTGCGACAAGTTCGATACATCTAACTCGCGAGTGGAGTGTGGTATGCCTTGTCACACACCGTGTTATTATTATTTTTTTTTGTTTTGAGAGTCCAACTATTTGTATTATTTCCCTCCTGTGAAATTATTAGCATAGACAGTAACATAAATGAATACACACAAACACACAAGTAAAACTAATGTAATTCATAAGTATTTTACAAAACTATGATAACACTAATTTTCCCACCATTTTTTTCTCTTCCATAATTCTATGTGCCTCCCTCAAATTAGCAGCATTTATTGGGGATAGTGTTCTAGTTAATGTTGATTTCAACTTTCCTTCCTCCAGCAACTTCGAAATTTGATTTAAGAGATCATACTGCCTGTTCTTACCATTATGGTGCACGAATAACTTTTCAGAAACTAAAGTTATATTCTTATCTTTCAACGGCTTCAAATCTAATTGAGACCTATTGTCGACTAATAAACAAATCCTTCCTCCAGGTTTAATAACAGTCATTAATGTATTCCAATACCAGGTTGGATCATAATTAACTAAAATAAAGTCCACTCCGTCTTCATAACCTTTTTCTTTCAACTGAGGTATCAAATCTGTTCTATGATTGAGAACGATATCAGCACCATTCTGACGAGTGAAAGCTTCTGTTTCTGGGCGAGAGGCGGTACCAATTACGTTCAGTCCTAATAGTTTGCCGAGTTGAGTTGCAACTGTCCCCACTCCTCCAGCACTGTGTATTACAAGCAAACTCTTCCCCTTATCATCCTCCGAGAGTAATAAACGATCGTAAAGTGATTCAAAAGCGGTAAGCGCTGTGAGTGGCATCGCAGCGGCTTCTTCAAATGACAAGTTTTTTGGCTTTATCGCTACCAGTAGTTGGTCAATCGCCATGTATTGAGCGTTAGAACCAGATCTTGTTGCTTCACCCGTGAAAAACACCTCATCGCCAACATTAAATAAATTTGCACTCTCACCTTTGGCAACCACGACGCCAGCACCGTCCCAACCTAAAATCCGAGGAGTGGTTTCAATATTTGGCTTTGGTGCTCGTATTTTTGCATCGATAGGGTTCACAGCTATGGCCTTGACCTCAACGAGCACATCAGAATTACCGTAAGTTGGTAAGGGCACTTCGATGTCGATGAGACTGTTGACATCTGATATCGGCAAGTATTTGTACAGACCGACGGCTCGCATAGTTTTTGGTAAATCTGTCATTGTTATATTTTGTGACGTGTATCCATTTATTACAGCGAAAAATAAAAGTGAAGCGAATATACCGTACGCCATTGAATATTTATATAAAAAGAACCACTGAAGAAATATTATTACCGGCTTTACAGTGATTTAAATCTACTACCACATAAATGTATATGAATACTGATGAATATATCAGCCGAACTCATGCGAGTGAAGTTCAATAATGTTTCAAGCTTGTAATGTTTTTATATTATATTATCAGCAACTTCACATTGAACCAATAATACGTCGCGTTTAGCCTTAAGCATAAACGGAACTCAGACTCCAAAGTTATGTCACCCTAGCAGAAGCAAGCCGCGGCGGCAACTCAAAGTGCGTCTCCCCATAACCATGGTGTCCATATTAGGGGAATGGGGTCAACTCATAAGAGATGTCCCCGGGTCTGCTGGGGTGCGAGAGATATGTCTTGTATAATCTCACCTCCGGCAATCAAGGACCCATAGACGGCGTGCGTTTTAGTCGGTTCGAGTCAGGCATAATTACCTCCACCGTTTTGGGCGGAGGTGGTATCCCTGAGGATTTTGCACACGATAAAAATGGCTCCAAATTGCAAAATTTGGATACACTGGATAATCGTTATGCCGATGCCGTGTAGGTACTCTTAAACAAAGCATTTTATAAATACTGCCATTTTAATTGTCAGTAAAATTCAAAGTAGTTATGGCCTACGGCACAGAATGAAGAAGTGGTTTATAAATATTGTGTCTACGTTACATTCAACGTGCTTCGGGTTTTGTTTTGTAACTGACATCATCTTGATTGAATCTGGACTCCAAAGTCAATTTTCCAGTCTGAGCGGCTGAACCTCTATATTTTCCGTGAACGACTGCCACCTGACCTCCGCAACCTACCTATTGGCGATATCAATACTTATCTATATATATCATCATAATATAAATATGTATTGCAGTTAGATTTTAGGTTGAGGGATTAGATTAGACCAACTTTCAGGGCTCTAATTATTCTATGGCAGTCGTTACGGGTAGTTGGTGCCCTCAAAAGTCCATCCAGTCTAACTTGGAACTTTGATATCGCCATTGGTCATTGGACCCAATTGTTGTGGAGGTCAGATGGCAGCAGCAGAGTAGGTACAAAATATTTGCACTGAATTAACTAAGTATTAGGTAATTTGTAACTGAACGGAAATCGAATTCGCAAAGCGTGGAGGTTTAAATAGGTAAAGAAATATCAAAAAGATGCTTGTACATTTATTTCTAACAGATATGATTCCTATTCTCCATACAATAAATTTACCGTATCAACATTTACACAATATAATACAAGCAGATCCGTTTATATCACAGAGTAGGCGTAACAATACACAATATGCGAAAATAATTCATTTTAAATATTTGTAGCTTCATTCATAATATTTTTAAGAATATTTAACAATAATTTTATTATAAATAGTACCTGTTTACCACTTCTCAAAAAGGTAAAATGTTTATATTGACAATTTTCAAGTTTTCTAATGCATATAATAAGGTTCGTACAAAAAAACAATATGTCGATATTCGCAAAGAAAACGTGAATTTTAATATGCTGTCCTAGTTAAAAAAAATGACAATCAAAGATCTAAAAATCGAGGTTCCACAATTTTTTCTTTGCAAGTATCGACGCAGAATAATTAACAAGCAGTACTCGTACTCATAATAGTACTAGTACTACGAGTACTCGATTAAAGTGGTGAAACAGGATAATACTTTAGTAATATGTTCCTTATTGATATTCTATAGAAACTAATATAAATACTCAAGTAGGTATAGCGAATATCCTAATAGGTACTTAGTCTAATAGTAGATGTAGTGGAACATCGATTTGAAAATGCATATTTAACATTTTAACACAAATATAAATGTAATATGACTAACAGCTTTGATGAATAAACATTATTAGTATACATTCTGATGATACAAATTATGTACATGGGTAGTTAGGTACCTAGAGTATTATCTAGGTATCAATACTAATTCATTTAGCTACATGGCATCTTATTTTACTTTTTAAATTAAAAGACCCAAAAGCCTAATAAGATACCTAAATAAAGGTGGGCACAATTAATGAAGGAACCACGCGCTCAAGCTGTTGAATGACCTGCTATGTGTTTTCCAAGCGATTACAATATGGGGTTCTTCAAGAAAGGTATTAGAAAGTTCCGACAGGGTCTGTAACACGAGTGTGACCCAAGTGTTGCAAACGTCCATAGGCCACGGTTACCACTTTCCATCAAGTGGACCGTATGCTTGTCTACCACCTATAAGTGGCATAAAAAACTTAGGTAATTAAAAATAATTTATTCTTGTTAAATTGTTTTTTGTGGCATTATTATAATTTATAATTATAATTAATTACGAGAGTTGCCTTTTGAGAGCTTCAAAATTTCCTTAAGATAACAACAGGTACACGTACAATGGCTCTGTATCAATTCGTTCTAGCCTATTCGTTCTAGGTAGGTATATCTCTTAGTTGGTATATCAGTTAGAAAGAAGATATTGATGTAATTTCGAAACTTTACACATACACTTTATTATGAGACGATGGGAACCAATATTAGGTTTTCTCAACGGATACTGTAACCATCATAGTACTTGCACGTAATTAGTTTCTCTAGACAGCTAGAAATATAGATAATATGGGTATATTGAATAAAATAATATGAACACATTACATTGATTTAGGTACACACAATGTTAAATAACAAGTTATGTAAATGCGGCTAGGTGATATCAAAGGTGATATTGAATTGAACTTCAGACGATAGTTATAATCTTGAGTTGATATAACCTCATGACACATTCTCTTTGGATATCATTGGATACTTATTATTTTGATTGTTATTGACAGATTTATCACTCACATTATATACAATGACAACATTTTGCACATTATCTATAGTTTCGGAACCTCGAATGCCAAGCTGATTAACAGAATACATACCTACCTATATAAACTTACTTCAAAGAATAAAATATTACGTTTCAATTTAATCGTTTAGCAATTAGGTATATTATACAGGTATATATGTGACATATGACATTTATTTACAGATTTACGGTTCGATTCGAATAAAATTCCATGTTATCATAAATTTATCGTAGCATACTTTTACTTCTCATAATTCTTTTGGCAAAGCCAACCGTATAACTATCTACTGTTCAAATTAAAATCAGAGTTTTATTAAATAAAAGGGATTCGCACATTTATAAGTTTACTTAATACGAATATTAGGTTAGGTAGTATTCGTACTCGTAAGGACCTATTATTTTGTAACAAATCTGTTATCTCTGCCCGATATAAAATTTGGAATACATATCCTAAACAAGAATTTAAATTAAGCTAAGTATAAATATAAATATTTTTTATATTAGCAATGGTTTTGTAACAGGTACAATTTTTAATAACAATTTTAAATATAGACATTTAATTCGTACTTTTCAAGCTGATAAGTATTAGAACATAGTTTATTACAATTGATATGTTCTAGGCATATCCACAATTTACATTCCTGTTAAACGAAGACTTTTATGTGGCTACGAGTCGGTCTGACTAAAAAAAATGATGATCAGAATGACCGGACCAAATTTCATCGCAATCGGATGAATGGTAAGATAGTGCATAAAATACATGAAAACTAACATAGATTTATAACAATACATTGATTACTGTTTCAGGGATTACATTTTCTTTTTTTTTTCAGGACACGTCAATTTGAATCCACCCCGCCCGAAGGCAAGCTGTAGGCAAAGTCTCGGTAATGAGAGCCACCATCACATACACGCAGTGTCATAATGGTGGCGCTCATTAGGCGACTTCCAAAAATGGAGGCGGTTCTCAATTCAATTGATATTTCTTTAACAAAGTAGGTACATTTGCACATTGCTCGTTGTACAGAGACTGACAAAAGTATAAGAATCATTATAAATGCGTCTTTCTTATATGTATTATGTATACATATGCATTCATTTTAACGTTATAAACAGATTCTACAATTTTATATACTTGTATTTATAGATATCCCAGGAACCTTCCCGATGCATAGGTATCAACAATTTTATATGAAACTGCTGGTGCAAAAATAGATCAACCTAACTACACATAAAAGTTTTCGCTTTTAAACCATCAAATCTGTTTCCTTTCCTTTTGTAATAATACTGATAATTTGTACTAATTACATTCATTTTGTACAATTTACCGTTCATTTCGTACGTATATCGGTGATTTGGAACACATCTGTGTATACAGGTCAGTAACCACGTACCTAATGTTCAATAACTGTTCCTCATATTTTTATACTAACTAATTTAAGTGCTTTAACTAGTTAGTATATGCACATAGTAACATAAATTTAACTTAAACGACCGTAAAATGATCCAGCGGATACGTAATTTTTTCCTTATTAAGCTGCTTAATTAACCTTAGCTACCCTATAAAAATAATACCTACACTCACATTCTTCAAAAAGTAAACCATGCATTGACTATGTCCATGGTTACCATCGATGTCACATACCAATAATTATTTATACAATAAATTTGCATGTTTTAAACAAATACCAACATGAAATAAATGACACATATTTTCACATTATACCCCACTGGTGAAAAATGTATACAAAATATATATAATAGGACTAGATATATTGAAAAATCGTGACTGATCTACTATGGCACTGTTAGATTTCGCGACTTTCTAACAGCAATCGTGATATTTTACTTAGAGTTGTCCTCAGAAGTGACTAAATAAACTAAATCAAGAATTGAGATTTCACTTTACAAACTCATTCCTTTGGTACACAAACTAATACTTTTTTGTACAAAAATTCTTATACACTTATATTCCTACAGTTTGCAATTGATACGACAAACTACTACTTAATATCATGCAATGCCCAGCACTATCATTCCATCTGTCAAATTTTAAATAAAGAATACTGGCTGAAGATCGGTACACTTCTCCCGCCATCCAATTTTAATTCTAAATTCGATTTTAATAAAAATGTGAAATAAGTATACATAGCAGCAGCCTCAGCATGACGATATAAACTATTATCTCTTCGACCATTTAAATCACGTATCCACATATATCTCTTTGATTTTGTTGGTCGAAAAGAACTGAATAAATAAATGTCTAAGCCCTCCATGCTGTAGCTGCAGGGTATACGGTAACAACCTATCTGGACCCCGATTGTTAATCATTGTCTCAGATTCCAAAAACTATCATTGAAGTTTCGGCTTTATTCACACTACACAATTCCATTTCATATTAGACTTTAACTACATAGTAGTAAAGTCTAAAACTCAATGGTATTTTTTAATTACAGTTGTTTACCAATTGTTGATAATTAGTACAATCAGGGCCCTGCTAACGATACATTTATAAAAGCTAACAAAATTCGCTTTACAAGAAAGCTGCTCCAGATTATTTACATTTTCTTATTGTACAGCATACTTGCAAAAATCATGAGCTCCTGTGCATTCAACGCTAGGTCTGTGAGTGGAGTCCCAAATACCTGGGCCGCAGCGTTGACACATACCAGCCAGGGTACAAGGAATGCGGACCAATTGACGAAACTTGTACAGAAGACCTCTTGCCTTACGAAGTATAAGACGTCCATCCATGTACATAGCTGAAATTAGAAACTTTCATTGAACAATATTTTTATTATCAAACGGGGTACAGTCAATGTGTGGGCTATATATTAAAAAGTAGCTGTTGCCCGCGGCTCCACCTGCGCGGATGTCGATTATCGCGTTGTACGACTCTACAATCTCTACTTGCCTCTCTATACTAGATAAATTGTCCTTGCTGTCATGACAACGGAAATAGTTAGCGATATTAGCGTCAATGTACAGAAATCCACCGGTAAGATTTATGATTACTGCCCCGCTCCCTTGAATGGTAGTGTGATGATATATAACAAATGTTACTCTAAGATATTGCAGCTTTTTATAGGTGAAAGAATTATTGAAATCGGTCCTGTAGTTTCAGAGCCCATTCGCTACAAACAAACAACACAACAAAACAAATCTTGCCTCTTTATAATATTAGCGTAGAAGTGTATATAGATAGGTGTCTGTTCTGCATACCGAGGCAAACGAACACTTTGCTTAGAACAGCGTTAGAACTTGTAATATACTCGTAGATTAAAGAACATTATAGACATGACAATCATGCACATAGGGACCAGACAAGTATGTAGTATTTTCATGGATACACATATTTGCATACATACCTACATATGCTCGGGCCTATTTCCCTTACGGGGTAGGCAGAGGCGAATCAACACCCTACCACCACGTAGTATATTTGCACTAAGCGGAAATTGAATTTTCGATTCCCGCTACGGCGTAGCACTCCAATATTCTACCGCTACGCCACGGAAGCAACAGAGGTGTTACAATGAGAAAAATAACAGCATTGAAACTGTTAACTTTCAGCCCTCCCCATCCGCTTTCCCTCTACAAGGCCGGCAGCACGAGAGTGACGGATACCCCTCCCCCCCTCCCCCCGCTGAAGTCAGCAAGGGTGGCTGGTGTTGCAAACATGTATAGGCCACGGTAACCACTTTTTATCAGGTGGGCCGTGTCAAGCCACCTAAATCGTATAAAAAAGCAGGTAATACATATTTTGCCAGCCTGTGCACCTTTCGTGTTTAAATATTATAGTAATATATAAGTAGGCACATTATTGATAACACACTTGTACTTCTCCACTGTATTTATTATTGTACCTAACCGGTTTCGCCTTACGGCATTCTCAAAGGTTTACATTGACGTTACTTCCACATTTAGTTACTTACCCAAAGAACTAAAATGCAGCAGCATCTCATCAGTGTTCAGGTCCTGGGCGATGACGTCATCAGCATACACAGCAATGATCGCCAAACATAGAAAGAGATGGAAATAATCTGTCTGGTAGTTGGCCCAGCAAGCCTCCCACATGCGGAGCGCCACAGCCTCCGTGAACTCACGCTTGAAACATCTGAAATAGAAGTACGAAGAATTGATGATTTTTATTCATTACTAACTGATTACTAACTGACCAGGGGCTCTGGCCGAAATGCATTCGTTCCGAAATCGCTCTGAAATTGTATGGGAGTGACATTTGTTGTCGGAATCGGACACAGGGCGGCCCTAACGCACTATTATAAGGAAGGACAGCGTGCCAAGGTCACCAAAATCTATGAATGCTTTGCGCCCCGTCATTCATAATTTTTTCTAGTCTTTTACTACAACTAGCATACTAGTGACGTACTTCAAGAAAAAGATTTATCGACGAACGATGGGCCGATGACTGCTTATTTAAAATTTAATATACATAATGATTATAAAGAATTGCTAAAGTGAATTTTCTTAACACAAATATGTAGTTTTGAAGATATTTGATTTCGAAAATTGAAACAAGCAGCTACAAAACGGTTTTTGTGTGAGTGATGGCATGACTTCTTAGTAAGTAGTGCAAATGCATGAAGTGCAAGAGAATATTGCATTTATCTCGGTCCCGGTTGTGTTTTGTTGTGTTTACGTGTATGATTAATTAAAAAATAAAAGTCATTTGGAATAGTAAGAAATCTATAAATTATAATAAAAATAAGAATTATAATATTATCTCATGAGTGTAGCATGTTACCGGTCTTGTTAAGTTAATACACGTTAAAAGATAAGTAAACACAATCGTATTAGTATACGTAAATCGACCACTTCTGCGATAGTAGAAGGCACAGCACTAACGTAGTAAAATGTCCATTCATAAAAATGGAACGTAGGTAGGACACAGCGTTTTGTAGGTAGGGCCCATCCCCCCCTTATACATCAATGGAATCGGATCACATGACATTCGACAACAAATGTCACTCCCATACATTTTCAGAGCGATTTCGGAACAAATGCATTTCGACTAGAGCCCCAGCGCAACTTCGTCTGCGTCACCTCGTTTATGCAACATTTTTCACTTATGCACATGTTGGTTGTACCGAAATTACCACTATTTTAGCCTAGCCCCCTGGCATTGATCCCATATTAATATTTTGTTCCAACCTCCTTCCTTTTCCCGAAGTTCAACTGTGCTACGACCATGAACATCTAGCTATTTGGGATAAAATAAATTGATTATATAACATAATACATAAACTCACGCCTATATCCCCAAAAGGGTAGGCAGAGGTGCTAGCATTTTTTTATTTTTTATTATTTATTTATATATAATTTATTAATACTTACAATAAAATCCAACGATGGCAGAATAACAGCTCCATTGCGTCCACGTGTTTTTCTAAATGCTTGTAGAAATGCGGCAACATTATTCGTATCAGCTCTCGCAAAAAGCTCTGGAATTAAAAAGAAAATAACTTAGTCGTTTGAAGATGGGTAACTTACCGTACTGGTACAACAAGAAACTTTGAAACTCATCCGACTCTTCCCCTGACTTTTACGAAATGCTTTTTCATATCAACTTCATCGAAATTTAAATCGACTAAATCAGTTGAGGTGTTCTCAAATTTTGAGTTTTGCAACAAAATAAGCAATACATATTTATTCACATAGACAGATAATGTGCAGAGGTAATCGACTGATATTAATCTTGTGCGTGAGCCCTCAGTTCACTAACATATTCAAAGGGTTATCGGTAAGTAAAGGGTGGAGATATCTCTCGAACTTCGCAAAGTCAAAATGTTTAACGTAGGTATCGATCGAATATTGCGACGTTCGAGTATATAGGTATACCTACCTCTACCTATACAGGGTGGAATTTGGTAATGCTACCTGAAGGGGAAGTACTCTTAATACTGTAGATAGACAATTTTACTCAAAGGAAACATTCCTTTGTTTTTGAAAAGAAACAAAATTCAACGATTTTTTAAAATTCGCTTACCGCACCCAGTAATCGTACCGACTAAAATCTGTAAAAGTGGCACCCTGTACTTTTATTGCATCGATCGTTAGGGTCAATTATAAGGATGAAATCTCTCTAACAAACTTCATGAATTAAATGAAAGGAAAACAAAGCGAATTTAAAAAAATCGTTTAATGCAGTTTTGTTTCTTTTCATAAATAAAGGAATGTTTCCTTTGAGTAAAAGTGTCTATACTATACTATACGAACGTCTGAGTCTAATACCATTATACGCGATAACACTGCCATCACTACATAGTATAAAACAAAGTCGAGGTTTCTGCCCTATGTCCTTTTGTATGCTTAAATCTTTAAAACTACGCAACGGATTTTGATGCGGTTTTTTAAATAGATAGAATGGTTAAAGCGGAATGTTTATATGTATATAACATCATGCTACAACCAACTGGTGCGGAGTTGAAGTGAAAAATGTTGTAAAAACAGGGTGACGCAGACGAAGTTGCGCGGGTCAGCTAGTACTTTATTACGAAATATTGTGCATATTGTAAAAGTGAATAGCTCGTTTATCAGCCCCGACTTGTGACTAAGATGATTTTTAGGCCTCTCACAGATCTTTGAGGCCCAAGGCAACGTCAAACTTGATGGACGATGAAGCTTTCGTGAAGATTATCCTTTTGTGGTTGTTAGATCAAACGGCAGTAGCTAGAAATGTCGTATAACTCAAACCAAAAGAAAGAGAAAGATAATGACTTACAAGGTTATTATCCATATCGTTGTCAGTAGGAGTACACACAAATATGGCTCTCTGCATTAGACCAACAAAGCACCAGAATGCCTCTGCTTCACATTTTATTTCACAAAGAACTGGAGCCAGCAAGTCACTCATCCCTTGTGTGTAACTGTAGAAAAAATGAGATTTATAAAGCATAACATTTATTTATTTATTTATAACGTTTACACTATCATTACCTACAGGTACATATAAAACCTAATACTTTATTATTATATTATTATTTTAACATAACATAAACTCACGCCTATATCTCCAAAGGAGTAGGCAGGCAGAGGTGCTAGCACCCACATTTCGCCAATTTTTGTTTAGGTTCCAATGTCCAATAGGTGGCGAGCCTATTGCCATTAACCGATCACTCATAAACCTGCGATAAATACACACATAACTTTGAGAAGGATCGAAAAGTCATTGGTGTGTGCCATGATAAAACCTGGGATCGAACCCGAAACCTCGTCTCAGCAGTTCATAACCCATACCATTAGGCTACCGCTGCTACAAGTTTCAAACTTGTTTTAATATTCTTATTCCTTACTCTGTCCTCTATTGTTTCTTCGCACATCCACCTTTACATTCACTCCTTTCATTTTTTAATCATAAGATCTATTACAAAAAAAAAAATAAGCGAAATCTGAGAAATCTGAAAATAACTCTTACCTTAATATCGGATTATAAACAGCATAATTCAACAATATATCCTTCATAATTTCTACGTTATAATTATTCTCTCCAGCGAAGAACGGATTGCCTCTATCAGTTCTGACAACGTCCTTCTCTATAACACACTGAACTGTCTTCCAGAAGACTGCATGTTGCTCTGGAGTCATCTTCTCCAGTCTCCTCGTAGTAACGTCCTCGTATTCTCTAGATCTTATCTGTAGTATAATTTCTCTCTCATCGTAGGTAGAATTGTAAGGATAGCAATGGAGAAGAAACGGCCACACTTCTCTTCTTAGCTCCTTGTCTAAACCTCCAAAGAAGATACATTTTCTAAGGAATAGATCATCTTCAATCACACCTTTCCCATTCATTATTTTCCCGTAGAACAATTCAGGGGTAATCTTGGGAAGTTTCCCTTCCTCAGGATGTTGCTCAGACTTTTGTACTTCTGGACGGCATACCATAAAGTGGCGATACGGCAGGTTGGGCTCTTCTGAACCTGTGATCAAATTACCTACTTACGTTATAAAATCCTATTATTAATTCTAATAAATCGTTTTGAAATGCGGATATACACCAGGTTATATATGGCTAACACAAGAAATGGCATAATCAAGCCGAATGCCAACATTGTGACATTATTTGCTACCACGTGTATATGGGTAACCTTACGGATACCGCCTCCACCAGAGTCGGTGGAAGTGATTATATCGGACTCGAACCGACTAAAACGCACGCCACCGGCATTTGATTGCCGGAGGTGAGGTTATACAAGACATATCTCGCAGACCCGGTGACATCTCTTTGAGATGACCCCTTCCCCTTTTATTTACCTGGTGTGAGTTTAATATTATGCAGCAAGGAGTGCCATCGGTGCAAGACCTGCGCCAAGTGATCGAGTCCTCCGTGATGAAAGTGAAGAATTTTGTACTGAGACTCTCTGGACGCGACTACCAGTTGACCGCAAGTGCAGTTGTCGTCGTTGAAGAAGAGCCGCAAAGACCGCATTTGACTGAGGTCAACTGAGAATCTGATAAATACAAATAGATTTATAGAGATCTAATATACAAAAAACATAACATAAACTTACGCCTTTATCCCCGAAGGGGTCGGCAGAGGTGCTAGCACCCACATTTCGCCAGTTTATGTTTAGGTCCCAATGTAATAGGGGGCGAGCCTATTGCCATTAACCAAGCACTTATAAACCTGCGATAAATACACACATAACTTCGATAAGCATCGAAGTCATTGTTGTGTGCCATGGTAAAACCTGGGATCGTACCCGAGACCTCGTCTCAGCAGTCCATTACCCATGCCACTAGGCTACAGCGGTTACAGTAACATGTTTTATAAAGAAGGCCGCATAGACCCACACAGCAAATGCACTATATTCAGAAGCGAAGCAAACAGCGTGTCTTGTAAACTTGCTACTGTTTGTTACTCTTTGCTTTGGGATATGGTCTCCCTAAAAATACTATGAAATACTTCGAACCTCCAGCATCGCTTTATAAAAGTTTCCACTATAAGTAACATGTAGTGTAAGTACATACAACATCCCAATATCGACCGTTAAGCCGTGACAGACGTGTCTGACCTTGAAAGTGTTACCACGCTATACAAAAGTGTTTCAGCAGCCGGTAGATGGATGACCACATTAACAGCTTCCATCAAAGGTAACAGCGGACTGTCATTTGGTATTATTGCCTAAGTACTTAGGAGTTGTAATTAAAATAAGATTAAGTACCTAAATATGAACGCTTATTTTGTCCTATGAATGTGTTAGGCCTCTAACACCAAAAATGCAGCATACTATCAATACTATCCTATCAATCTTGGTTGAGAACGTATCGTGCTTGATTTAAAGTATGTACCTTGGTACTACTTAGCTATTTTGTACGGATTGCAATGGATTGGTACCATATGTGTATAATTACTGACACATATTTCGAGTCGAGCATGTTTTTTTGGGTGTTTTTCAGGATACCACGATTTGCTACATACAGTCTGTCTATAAAGTCGTGAAATGAATATTTGAGGAACTAACATTAAACATGTGTGTGGCAACACCAAACATAAGTAGGTATAAGCTGGTGCATTAAAGAAAGGTTTTATAAATGGCGGCTTGTACTTGCGTTGACGGAAAGTACAGCTAGCATATAAAATTTAAAATATTTTTTTTTTCATATGAAAAATAATAAAAACAAGACCGGGTCGTAATAATTTCTAACTAGCTGCGGCCGGCGGCTTCGCCCGCGACACGTGACGGCATGTATTTTTGTTTTCATCGGATACAGTACCTACTTTTACACATAGAGTCCTTTTAAACGCACATTGAGTCCTTTCATCCTGAAAAAGGAACGTATATCACATTCTATAAGGAGGATCATGGAAGATCATTATGTTGGTTAAAATAAAGAACTAACATTATTATGAACAACGGTCTTGATTATATTTTTTTTAAACTGAAAATAAAATTGAAATTTTGTATGCTAGGTGTACTATCTGTCAACGCAAGTACAAGCCGACATTTAAGAATCCTTTCTTTTATGCATCGCATCAAGAGCACAGAGCGTGGAAGAAAATAAAGATCAATATTTTTTTTGTGTTGACGGTACGCGTGTGAGTGAGTATAGACAGTACTAGTGTGCGAGCGAGAGGAAGTGATAACGTCCGCCATTTATAAAACCTTTCTTTAATGAACCAAGTTATACATTATCTGTCAATGCTATCGTCGAATTTCGTATATGGAACAGTTTCTTCTTGTATTTTTACTATTTTCATTAAACTGCAATAAATTAAGACCAAACTACGCATAAAAATGAGTAAAGTAATTCGAAGTGGTGCGCAGGAAGTGTATTCTAAAGGTTTCCAGCGATGTTTCGCGGAGTATCAAGCTGGACAATTATTGTGGGATATGGAGGATGTTTATGGGCGAACAACGTCTTTGGTGGGTATGAAATCGTGTTATTGTATGTTTTGAATCTGTCTGAAGTTACAAATTGACTGAATTTACGATTTAAAGACAAAACAAGACATTGTTTATGTTGCATATTTATGGGTTATTTTATAGGTTATTTTATAGTTCGATCAAATTTCTTGATATGAGGGTACAACTCACAGAGTTGTACCCTCATATCTCGCTCACTGAGTTGAACTCAGTTCAATATGGCTTCATGACAATAATTGGTTTCCATTCGGTAATTAGGTACTAATTAAGTTCTTTTTATCTTTTTAGGAAAATCAGAGAGCGGATAGTTAACGAAGAAACGAACATCACCTTTATCAAAACATAGATGAATTAATTAATATAATTATTCGCTTTGGCGATGATTGCAGCAGTGGTGAATTGATGACAGCGCTGCTGAAAATGGGGACGAAACTCACTTCAATATTGAATATTTGGAATCCAGAGAGAATGATTGTATTGAATTTAATAAATGATTAAGTTTGAGTTTGAACTAATTTTATTCTGGGTCTGGTTCAATACATAAAACAGAAATAATATTGTGACTGTAATGTGTTTCATTTAACTCATTTCACTAAGAACGAACTATCAGTAGGTATCAAAATCATTTTGGTCGTACTATATAGGGTTGCTACATGCATTCGGCAGCGCCCTCATTTAATTTCACGACTTTATAGACAAACTGTACTAATATGTATGTACTAATACTGTACACGGTAATTCGTGGTAATAATATCTATTATTACCGTGCTACGTCGGCACAGCAACTCAAATCCACCAATCCTGTACAGGCTTTAGTAATCAACTAAGTAGGCACCTAATTAATTCGTAACGCAAAATTATCAAAGTAGCTAGCTGCTCTAATTTGACATGAGATTAACTTATGTAACATAACATAACTCGCACTCACGCCTATATCCCCGATGGGGTAGGCAGAGGTGCTAGCACCCACATTTCTCCAGTTGATATTTAGGTCCCAATGTAATAGGTGGCGAGCCTATTGCCATTAGCCGAACACTTATAAACTGGCGATAAATACACACATAGCTTCGAACAAAACAATGGTTTGTGCCATGATAAAACCTGGGATCGTAGCCGAGACCTCGTCTCAGCAGTCCATTACCCATACCACTAGACTACCGCGGTTAGTACCTAAGTTTTGTAACATTGTTATACTCGTATCTAAGGCAGCTAATGCCCGCCGCTTCGCCCGCGTGGACTTCTTATCCCGTTCCCCGTTTTGATTCTCCCCAATATAGCGTAATTGTAATATAGCCTATGATATTCACAAATAGTTTGTGCCTTTCTAATGGCAGAAGAATTTCAAAATGGGTTCTGTAAGTTCAGAGATTATTCGCCTTTTATATTTACCATTTTATAATAATATAATTTCTTATGGAATATTCTTTACACATTGAAAACATACTTGTATATCTCTACGATATTATTTATTATTGAACCCTACCGGTTAGGTTCCTAGGGCGCAACCGGCTAGGTTCAACAATAAATATCGTGGAGAAGTACAAGTGTGTGTCAATATAATTCTCCGGAAGAACGAAAATGTGGTTCATATGGTGGAAAATTATTATAGGATTATTGACATTATATATTTAAGGGGGTCTTCATTCCCGAGACATCACCTTTAGATTACAATCATAAAAGGACGTGTGCCTATTGTATTTTATTATAGCCAAACAAGTCAAATATAAAATTGAATAGCCTCAGAATCCTCAGATGTAAACGGAATTATAACTAAGATGGGGATAAGACTTCTACCTATACAAATAATATACAATACGGAACGGACAAAGATGTTATTTTCCGTAAGATAAGAAAGTGAGTCAATGACCTTTGATATTTACCAGAGTAAGTACAAATGTCAAAGTTCATGAAACTATAAGTAGATATCAGCGATAAAGTACGATAGCGGTAATAGCATTTCTCAGAATTCCATTCAGCGTTAATATTCCCGAGGACTAGAACACTAGAAGCTTTATATAGTCCGAGAATAAATTAATGACATTCTTCGGAAGGCGTGCAGCAGGAATGTAATTGCCAACAGTGACAAGGACGCACAAGGGTAGAATTTCAAATGGCAGGCCCTAATAAAGGGGTTTGGAGATATTTCTTTGAGATTGGCATAGTTTTCTTCAGACAAACACATGACTCACGAGATGGGAAGCGGTTACCGTGACCCATTCATGTATGCGAGAATAAATACAAATAATTCATTATTCTATGCAACACCATGGATGTTACCCGCTTCACTCTCATATTACTGATCCTCATCATCATCATTCTCTGAACCTATTCCCAACTCAGTTGGGGTCGGCTTTCTAGTCTAATTAAGATGCGGCTGAACTTCGTCATTTTTCGTGATGCAACTGCTATCGAAGTCGGACTTTTGAGGGCTTCAACTACCCGTAACGATTGCCAGAGTTGTTCGTATGGCAACCGGGACCGACGGCTTAACGTGCTCTACGAAGCAACTATCGAATTTACCATCATATAAATGGCGGCCACTATTCTTTGGGCTGCAACCAAGCATATGCACAAATAATAATGTTTATGGCATGTACTTGTACAAAATGCATACCGACCTACATAGAAATCCAATCACATAAGCGCACTGGGGCGCCATATTACTTAGGTATGTATTACCTACCTATGTGACATTAGTCAATGAAGATAAACAGACTGAACTTCTAAAGAACCACAACTACAGACCCTATATCACCAAAGAATTTAATGACCACATTCTATCCAGATTACCAAAAGTTAAACAATTCCACACAATTCCAATTACAGTACAGTGGCATACGATTCCCGTTAACTAAGCGCGTGCAGTATAACCGCAAACACATCAATACCTTTACATAATAGTATGAAAATGACCTATTTACGAGTATTTCCTAGTGACCCGGGCGTTAATGGTTCAAATCAGCTTTATCTTCTTAACTTTTTTATCGCTATTACTGCCGTAATTACAGATCTATTAAATAACAAAAAACCTGACATTCGTAATTTCTCTGTTAGTTGTACCATTACTATTCACATCACTTGTGTCAATGAAAAAAACTTGCGTAACCAAGTGAAATACATTAATTAACCTTGTACTTTACCTATCTGCTACTAATGTAACAGGTTGTCAGTAAATTTTTTCAGGCATTTAAAAAGAGATTTGCCTTACTGTCGAATGATAACCATAATTATTCTTTAACATGATATATTATCATGAACTCGCGGTCCTTAATTAAATATTTATGTAGCTAGTTAAGGACTCACCTTCGACATTTCAAAGGAGCTCGCCTTTGCGGCACAGGAGAACTTTGAACACTATCCGGAAAAACCAGATTGTGTTTTAGGGCTAAGAACTCCGGTGTACTCATCCAATTTGGGTTTCCCTCGTCACATGAACTCATTGACAATGACCTAATAAATTTGTCGCCCGACAACGAGTCAGGAGTCAAGTCGACATTCTCTATATTTGGATTAGCAATCGTGATATTTACCGATGTCATTGACTGTGAGCGCACATGTTTATCATATATAATCACTATATCTTTTGTTTCATCTTTCTCGTAACCATTGAAAACATTATCTTTTACTGAATCTATAGACTTCACAGTAGGCTTAGAACTGGAGGATAATTCCTCTTGGGTTGTATCATTTTGCGTATATCTTGTATCAGACGATTTCACACTTTGTTTATCAGAGTTTGAATTTAAGCTTGTTGTTTCCGAAGAATCGTAAAATGTTTGCTCGTTGTTTGCATCCGTTTTCTTAGTGCTTACACTATTATGTGACTTCGGAATGTCCTTGAAACTCGGTTTTTTACCAGTACATACTAGTTCATCACTTGGACTAGTTTCCACGGCCGAAGGGCATTTCCGTAGTGTAGAATTAGGAATCCAATTAAGAAAAAGTGTAGGTCGTTTAGCGTTGTTATGCTGATCAGTGAAGACTTTAGTGGTGACTGTAAGGTACCCTGGGTGATGCACGATATCTAGCTCATGCCTCGCAACAGTCGGCGGATGCACGCACACATTATTCTTACAAAACAATATTTCGTTGTCGACGTAATCTGGGAGTTCTTCGTTGTCGTCAAACTCCAAGCCGAGAAAATAGCTAGAAGCGCGCTTCAAAAGCTCTGGCAGCGGCATTTCGCTGCGGATATGTTCACATGTCCCTTAATAATTCACGATTTATTTGTAATGCGACGCCTTATCACTTAGGACAGCCTCATTCAAGCGAAGCTGTATGTATACTACGCGCATGTAAACACCTACACAGCTATGTTGATAACGTTGTTGTATTGATCGCCGCGAGAATAGAAACCGGCTTGGACTAACGTCACAGCTGTGCGACTCTGTAACTTGAACGGGTAACACGTGTCGATATTACCGAGTACTGGATACCAATTTATTCTATTTTTCTTCGAATGAAAATGAAAAAATCATGTTTGCGATCTTTACCTGTGTTCCTATCTCTAAATACTTCCTCACTTCACTAACCATTTCTTGTAGCCTAACTAGCAGCATTGAATAATGTAGGTATCGTTCCCCAGAGTTTGGGTAGGTACAGAAAAATATACTGCAGGTCTTGGTAGGTATAATATGGTTTTGGTAGATATTATGCTGCTCTTAATTTTTTTTAAGTAAATAAACTATAGGTACTGATAATAACATTTAAAATCTACCAAAGGAAATGACAGAACCATAAGACAAATAAAGAGAACTTTGATTTGACAATATTATTTTGACTGTAGGCTATGACTGTAGGTAAATAAAACCTCGTTGCAGATATATATACCTACATAATTATCCATACTTATCCTTCAAAAATAATGGGAGAACAGTCAATAAGTACAATTTCCAACACTGAATGATCGATGCCCGAGTGACCGAGCGAAATAGCAAAATATTATATAAGTAGATTGAGATAGGGTGAAAGAAAGAGATAGGTACGTTATACGATAATAGTTAGGTATTAGTACATAGATAGGTAGGTCTTAATGCAACTTTAGAATTATGTACCTAGCTACATTTCTCGCTTACGCATGAATACCTACGCGTTTAGCACGCTCGTTGGTCTATAACAGGCCACTGCTGGACATAGTCCTCTCCCAATGTTATGAAGCTTTGCCTACTGTTTCCCCGCAGGCTGGCCAGACTGCTAGATACAGGGTTTTATTTCGAGATATTTTTCTCTCGCAGTGAAATCGTCTGTATATTTTTTTCGTTTGTCGCCTCTTACTACAGACAATCTTTGAATGAACTAGGATAGTGATATTCTTATCCGTCACCACATAGACGTCACAACTTGGGCGTCGTGTGTCGGAGAATGAACTGCATCCTTCATGAGCATAGGCCGCGGCAGCAATTAATAGTGCTCCGGTCTATCCGGGGCAAGATGTGGACCCCGTAGTCTCACACACCCAAGAGGGGATTTGGTGGCCCTGGGTTTGGTGGGCATGAGGGATATGCTACGTACGGAGGAAAAAAGAGGGTCTATAACAGGGGGGGAGGGGGAACATTTTGAAATATTGTATGCATGAATGAGCTCTTACATTATAATTTCTGAAGTTTACCCGAATACCACACATTGAAATTGAACTCTAGAACTATCTAAAAAAAGCAGTAAATAGCAGGAGATCAAAGGGTGGTTGGAAATAAAATGTTCATCTAAATTCTATAGTTATTTTCTAGCGAGTAAAACTAATAATTATTTAATAAATTCTTATAATATATGGAACTATTTTTATTTATCTCTATCTAAGTACTCCTATTCACCCCATTTTACTCGGTACCATGAATGCGAAAAAGCATTAATGTGAAACCAAAGAAACAAGGTTTATAGAACAGAATGATTGCGTGGAACGGAATGAACTTTATTCCCGAAAAATCCGCTAGACGGCGTTTCCATTGCATAATTAATTGACGCATGCGCCACACATTGCAATCAGCTGTCAGAAAGAACATAATCACGTAAAAAACAAAATTATTTGTGTCTTTAGATAATTCCCGTCAATATGGCGGGGCAAAATCCAGGTTCGCCGACTGACTTTCAATATTTTTATGAGGATGAAGTGTATAAAATCAACAATCGCGGTCAAGTGGTCTTCGGTCTGGTACTCGAGAATTATGAAGCCAACTCCAGTGACCAAGAGAGCGACATTGAAACACCTATACAAAAAGGCGAAATTCGTGTTGTCTGGCATCCTTCCGGCACTGAGCGAGTCATATCCGAGAAGTCGGTAAGCAAAGAGTATTGCAAAAAATAGGTTTCGTCTTGTGCGGCGTTCGTGACTTGTACACCATTGTAGTTTGTAAAAAATAAATCGTACCGTTACTTCATACGATACAAGAATAAAACGCCTAAACCGTGCGTTTGCGACTTTTCGTGAATAAAACATGATATGCCCTTGAATCTGTTCATGAGGGTAACACCAGTTTATTTCAACAAACTACCCACAAGCTTCACATGTCTCATACCATGTGAAGATATTTATGTTAAGATATGCACAAAATTCAATTCGTTGGTTGCTCATGTACTATATATCTCCTCCAATAAACATGCCCATGCACATATTAGTTAAGAACATGTCTAAAAGAGGGCTCCTTAAGCTGAATAAACATTAGGACCATAATTGTGCAAACAAGTATTTTATTTACTTCACAAAGTTAACTCAAGGTTTAGTTCCTCTACATAGTTTTTTACAATTTCACAAACATTCTGGCTTTGAATAGATTACAGGACTTATTAGAAGAGACAAAAGTATATTGTTGCTCTGATTCTTGCCTTGGCCTTTATAACTTTTTCAGGATTACCAATTTATGAAAATATGGGCTTAGGTCACAAGTATATTAAGTAAACATTGTAATATGCTTGTCTGTCTTAGTCTAATAAGAAAAAAGAGATATATGAATATATCTTATATCCACAGGTTGGCTTAGCAGATCGCTCACTGATGCCAGGAGATGTCGTTCGACGTCTAATCGCTGGCAAAGATACTCAAAGAGGCTACTGCAGGGACATTATAATGACAGCTGCGCTACAAATAGTTGGCACGAAACATGTGATACCAAGTGTTGCTAGTGAGAGACTGCAGCCTTTAGAAGAATTTACTCCTGATTTAGCGGTCTGCCTTGATTCTTGGGTTGGAACCTCCAAGGTGAGTAGCTTTTTAAATTGTTTCTCCATTAGTTTTATGAATTTATAAACAAACAAAGAAGAACAATTCTAAAATAATAAGTAGAAAGTAAGTTGTCACGCTTATGTTAGTGAGGGTTAACCTTAAGTTGATCAGGGTTGAACATTGTAGACAAAATTGATGTTTATCAGAAATAAGGGTACTTCGGAGGAAGTCATACATAAATTAATAGCATCTATAAGGAAGTGTTCATTGCTTATAATGAATCTTTTAGTGCTATGAGGAGGGAGGGGAGGAGTGTAGCAGTCTCAACCTATTGGTCTATATTTGTACTGAATAACTCATTAACGAAATTCAAAAAAAGACTCATTATGTACAAAATTAAGTAATAAAAGAAGCAACTAATACATCCCAAACAGATAATGGATTAGCATTTTTTGCCAACTTTATAGTTCTTAAACATTAATGTCTTGTGTCTCAAACTGGTAATGAACAAATATCTCACCAAACTGAATAGCATTGCCATTTTACCAACTGTAATTATCTAATAATTCACCATGTGTTATATTAGTTACACTAATTAGGTAATATTAGTTATGTTAAATCATGGTTTGTGATCAACACAATAATTTAATACCTAGCAAATCAATATTTGGCCTTGTTTGTTTATGTACTACTGGTAGGAGTGTAACACTTTGACTGTAAATACCTATTATGCACTTCAAATGAGTTGGTAACTGTCTCAAGATATTTCGATTCCCGTTGCTAACTTCTTGGTAACTTAATTTTGTTTAATAATAAAGAAAACTATTGTTACAACTATTAAAAAATATGTTATGTATATTACATTACATATTAAAGTATATTAGTATGTTGTCACTTGTATGAACCTATCTAACATGGAAATTTTGTTGTTAGCTGTACAATTTGATAAGTACCGAGTGAAGTTGTAATTAACTTCTTATTTGAAACTGAATACAAAATCAGTAGTTCTCATGTTATAACATGACTAAAAGCAATGTGGTTTTATTCATATCTTAATACATCCTGATGTATTTTTTGTGACTCCTGAGTCACAAAATAGTAAGACAGAATAAGATTGACAGCAGCCTGAAAATTAATGACATAATACAAAGAACTTGAATTGTACACAGTTGAACAGTTTCATCAAAACTAGGTTATTCTGCATTCCATTCTTGACCGAAAAATAGTTATACATACACAATAGATTGGCCAAGTGTGCATGGATGGCTAAATCTGAAACTATAAGCAATAATAAATAATACTTCATTGCTGCCAAAATAAATAGAGACATTCAATTCTTGAATGACAAAATTAATCAATGGCATAAACGTTAGATTTACAAATTATGACTTTACAGGCTTCAAGCCAACTCATTATCCCACTAATGTAGGGCTTACTTCCAGCAGGGACACCATTGGCCAGATGGGAGATCTGTCCTTTGGTGTGGGCCATACTACCCAGTTCCCCTATTCCTCCCCTTGAGAGGTTTTAGGACTCTCAATAGTTACATACCGTCAAATGTACCTGAGTCAAAATGTAGGGTTTATAACTTTTATAGTCTTGTATGTTTGAATGCAGAAACTCACTTACATAGCTAAAATCCTAAAACTTTCTTATTTTTGTACCAATATAAAAGATATACACAATTATATCTAAAGTAACAGTATAAGATATAAAACAAAAGTTTGTACATCTCTTACTAAAAATTACTTATAAAATTTTTAGTAACACTGTAAAACAAATTCAATGGACCCACACTGGCAGATATGCATTGTTAATGAGTTATTACGTAGCCGTCAGCACGCAATTTCATATTCACACATTATTTATTCTATATTGCTTATACCTACCTACATTATTATATGCAACGATATTTTGACGTGTGTATATTACCGGCACTAAAGGTACAGTCAGATCTATCTTGACTAGCAAAATACTCAAAAAGATATGAACACACTTTGAGTACTTTGCTAGTCAGGATCTATCTGAAGCTGACTGTACAACTCTAACAGGTTTTCCTTAGAGGGTGGAGAGATCTAAAGGCAGGCATTCCCATAAAAGAGTTGGAGAATGGAACCCGTAAATCTTATGATGGAGGTAGTACTCCCTACAAAACAACACTGCTAATAATAACCTTGTGTTGTGTTTCCGGCGGTGAGTAGGGTAACCAGAGCTCACAGGAGGGGTTTTGTGTTGTCAGAGGGAAGACCGAGAAACCCTTCTTTGTCTTCTGCATTGACGACTTAAGGATATGCCGGTTTTCTATCCGATAGAAAGCAAACAGTCCATGACAAAATGTCCGCTTTTGAAGACAGTAAGCTCGTCTTCTATTAAGTACAGACAGCTCCAAAAGTTCCTGGACCTCATAAGATTTACAATCCTGTGACATCAATTCTAATTTAACCAAATTAACATAGATAGATAGTGATAAGATATCGATAGTTAATCGATGTCTTATCACTACATAGTATAAAACAAAGTCGCTTTCTCTGTCCCTATCCCTATGTATGCTTAAATCTTTAAAACTACGCAACGGATTTTGATGCGGATTTTTTAATAGATAGAGTGATTAAAGAGGGAGGTTTATATGTATAAAACATGATGCTACGGCCAACAAGTGCGGAGCAGGAATGAGAAATGTTGCAAAAACGGGATGGCGCATACGAAGTTGCGCGGGTCAGCTAGTTTCTTTATAAAGAAAAGAGTAAACTCCTGCAAGTAGCATTCATAACAACACATTAATAAGTAGATCTATCATCCAGTAGCTTCTAACACTAGTAGTTGTGTAGTCACATCTCTTCATACAACTTTTGTTTCAAATTGTCCAGGAACTTTTGTAGCCCACTGTAAGTGGACCGAAAATCATAGTTGGCAAAATGTGGGTGTTTATACCCCAAAACCAACTTCTTTGGGGAGTTCCAGGCGTGAATATATTTTTTTTAAATGTATAGGAATCCTGTGATATGTATTATGTGAATGTGTCTTAGTATTTGTTAGATCACGTTTTCTAATAAAAGAATTTCAGTTTATTAGATTGTCGAATTTACACATTTGATATACAATAGCCAGTCTTACGAAATTATAGTGGTAATCGATTGGCGTGCTCATGTACTTTAATTAAATACATACATCCCGTGCGGGTCACGGACGTAGGCTGTTTGGGTACACACGCAACAACGCGGAACTGTAGTTCTTTTTTTTGGATAGAGTTTTACGAGGTTATTACCCACTTAAGAAACTCCAAATTGTAGTCTAGCTGTTTTTTTCATGTTATAGTAAATTTATTAGCAGCAGATAGAAGCATCGGTAGCTTAATGGTTAAGGCGTCGGCCTTACGGTCGGGAGGTCCCGTGTTCGAATTCTCTCAATTGATGAATTACCCTAATGACGAGAACTCACTTCTTTTACAAGCTTAGTTGGAGGGTTTGGAAAGAATGTTGGTAAACAATTTCGGTTGTCTTTAAAAAATATTCTAGGACTTAAATTACGTGTAGACCTAAACTTAAAGTAGCTTTTAATATGGCACTCCAGTTCTTCCGAAGGATTTCTTAAAAAGTGACAATCGGAAAAAATAACACTGCGAGAGAAGGAAAACTTGAAATAAAACCCTGTACCCAACCTGTCTATCCAGCATGGAAGCATTAGGTCGAAGTCTCCCGACATTGGTAGAGGCCTATGTCCAGCTGTGAACAAAACTAGATTAAATTGATTAATCGTATTTTCTATGTGTGCTACATACAAATGTTTGCACTCAGTGGAAACCGATCCCTCTGACACCGGGTTTCCACGGTGCGAGGTTCCACGGACGCGAACGTAGACACTACTCATTCACTATGACAAACGTGTCTGCAATTTCACGGACACACCTCTTCCACGGTGCATAGTCCGTGAAATCGCACAAGTACCCCTAAAATCGTGTAAACCGTCCTTGACGTAGTCAAACTACCACTACGCCACACAAGTCGTCAAAACATAAAGTTAGTCTACAATTTGTATTTTTTTTTCCAGGCTGTCCACAGCAAACTTCGCCTAGTGTCTGCTGATGGATCACGTCTCGAATACCCAGACCTCGACACCTGCCCCCTCGAAGACTACTCCATGCGTCGTCGACGTTCCACTCCGTATTCTTCCTCCGAGTTCTACCCCGGGCAAGTTGTTTACGGCCCCCTTGGCTCTTTGGATAACGCCAACTGGCTGCAAATCACTAAGGAAATGAAAGCCGCAAGAAAACATAAGATGCATGATCATAAGGTTAATTTTTCTTTTTCATCACCATCACTACAAAGTATAAAATAAAGTCGGTTACTTAGGGATAGATAGAGTGATTAAAGAGAAAGGTTTATACGTATATAACATCATGCTACAACCAACTGGTGCGGAGCATAAGTGAAAAATGTTGCAAAAACGGGGTGACGCAGACGAAGTTGCGCCGGTCAACTAGCACACGGATACAATTGTTCGCTTTTAGAAAAAGTTAATAAGTAATTAAGTCTTTTAGTAATTTACTGTACCTTGTGTGATTATCTGCTTACATTGTTATGTCGACTGACTGCATATAAAGTAAAGCACTGAAGGAGTAATAATATAATATAGCCCTGTAGTGTAAAACACCTCTCGACAACATATTTACATTACTTTATTTCCTTGATCGTCTTCAACCACGATAAATTTCAGTTCAGCAGTGTACTGCAATAAACAAATTGATTGATTAAAATAGTACTTTTACCACGGTAACCACTTTCCTTAAGCAGGGTCGCGTGCTTATCTGCCACCTAAGTGGTATAATATATAAAGAAATGTCCGAAATATTGAACAAAAAATGTATGTTACAGTTCACCGTGGAAGCGGTCGTGACCGAGAGCGTGAGTGTGCACTGGCAGTGCAGAGCGCTGTGCACTCACCCTACGGACGCCACCGCGCCGCAACAGCCCAAGTACCTCGTTGAAGGTGTGATCTTTCGTCTACTATTATTAACATAACAACATAACATAACATAGACTCACGCCCTTATCCCCAAAGGGGTAGGCAGAGGTGCTAGCACCCACATTTCGCCAGTTTATGTTTTGGTCCCAATGTAGGTAATAGGTGGCGAGCCTATTGCCATTAACCGGGTACTTATAAGCCTGCGATAAATACACACATAACTTCAAAATGCATCGAAATGACATTGGTGTGTGCCATGGTTGAACCTGGGATCGAACCGAGACCTCGTGTCAGCAGTCCATTACCCATACCACTAACACGAGCCACCTATTACATTGGGATCTTAACAAAAACTGGCGAAATGTGGGTGCTAGCACCTCTGCCTACCCCTTCGGGGATATAAGCGTGAGTTTGTTATGTTTATTGTCTGTGTAATAATAAATTAATCTTTTTTGGTCTTGCTATCATAAACAACAAACCCTCTAATCACTCGAAAAATACATTTTTTCTATTCAGGTGAAGATCTAAAGAACCTGAAGTTGCTGAATGTCTTTGAACCGTGTACGCTGCAAGTTGGTGACAGGAATTTCCTCACTATTGGCCCCGAAGACGCCTTCGTTAGTAAAAAGCAGTGGCGAAAACAACAAAGTAAGTTATGAAAATTCTTGAACTTTGAAGAAGATTGTAGTGTCGGCAACACAAGTGTGACGCCTCTAATCTGCCTCTCATCAGGTGGGCCGTGACAGACAGACAGAAAAATGTAATATTCGGTAAAATTTCAAATCAAAAAGTATTCTTATTTATTCCGCCCGTAATTACGTCATTGTTCTATCAGATAAATGATTCAATAAATAAAAAAAAACATAAAATATTACCTTCTCTTTTCATTTTTAGGTAAATTCTACAGGAATCTCCGCAAACAGACCCGTCCGCTAAAGAAAGCGTCTAGGTCCGAAACCAACTCCACAGATCACGTGCCGTCGAGACCTAAGAAGCGCGCCTCCTCACATCGAAAGCTCAAATCCGTTGATGTAAGTATTTATTATACTCGTGACCTTGTATTCATGACAACGCACTTTTATTGCTATCCTGATTCCAGAAGAACTACGGGGTGAATTTAATACATGTAATTCTGTTAATCAATACTTCATCATTCTCTGAACCTTTTCCCAACTCAGTTGGGGTCTTGTCGTCTTGTCGTGGTTGACTGTGATGTGGCTGAACTTCGATATTTTCTGTGAAGCGACTGCCATCTGACCTATACAACCAATGATCCAATTCCATTGCCATTGGCGATATCGAAGTTCCAAGTTAGACTGGTGACGACTGCCATAGATGTCTGTATGGTAACCGGGACCGATGGCTTAATGTGCTCTCCTAAGCACGACCACACCAGTGCAAACAGCCATATTCAAGCATACAACTTTTTACACTGAACGGGGATCGAACCCGCGCCCCGTGCGTAGCAGTCGCGTGCACTACCGCCACGCCACAACACTAGTTACAGGAATAAAACTGTCCTAAAGTGATTCAATCAGATGGACCTGAAAAGGTAGCTGGGATAGGTTGTATGCTATACAGCACATCACAGACTGCGATAGGCTGATTGAATAATTGTTTATAAATTTACATTGTACTATTATTCCCACAGAACGATATGGAAATAGACGAAAGAGCTGACGAGAGTCTAGAACGTTTAGTAGACGAAGCACTAAAGCGTGACGCGGCGAAATGTCCCAGTATCAAAATCGAACCTATAGGCGACACGTCAGGCTTACCTCTGGCGAGCAGCCAGGAAGACACCGCCACGGAAGAGAAGAACGACTCGGGAATCAGGTGGGATATGATAAACAAGGTTTCATTGCTATTGGGGTTATTACATTATTGTATAATCCATCTGATTCTCTTTAAGATGTTGATTGGTAGTGCTTGTGCGGCTAAGCATGTAATTAATCTCCTTGCGATTTACACCAAATAGCAAGGTATCAGGTCATTTTTTTTGTTTCAAATTTATTTAGCTGCTACATTTTCGGTTAGGAATTTATGTTCGGCATACCCATTTTGTTACAAAGTGCCCGATTGGCGGCAATAGGGTGGCAATAATCTTTAAAAAATTCTATTTTAAAAATAAATAGATGTATTTTCATGAAAATTATCATACTAATTACTTTCATTCATAGAATGTCACTGCTTAATTCGCTAACAGCTACTTTTTGCAGCGGGCCTTCTATATCGTGCTATAACTTATAGCACCATATAGTATAATAGCCTATAAGTGGTCCCGTTATGTACTATGCAGGGTATATATCTCGCATCCCTCTCCCTCGGTCACTCTCACACGAAACAATCGCACATAGTACGTTATGTAGGCTTATTAAACTCATTAATATTACTATAATATTACGTCCGCAGTCCGGAGCCGACGCGCGAGGACACGTCTCTACTAAACGGTGACAGCAAGTCTGACACGGCGCTCAACGACGACGACTCCGACAACTGGGAGAACACCAGCAGCGACGGCAGCGACACTGACAGGTATAGAACTCCTTATATATACGCGCCATAGTCGGCAAACTGCCCTTTAGTTGGAATCACTTCTATTTCTATTCTTTTCCACTTCTAGTTCTATTCAGAACTTGTTATTCATCTATTGAAAAAAAGTTACATTTAGTATTGCATTCGCCAAAAGATGCAATTTAATTTTTTTAGATATTAATGGGGTTTCATTTCAGTTTTTATATAATAATAATGATCACTATTTAGAGGTCAGTCTGTAATCATGCCGCCGCATATAACCCGTATAAACAGAATCAAGAAAATGAGTAAGCGGACCCTGGACTACAGAATAAAAGCATCGACACAACGCTATGATGATACCATATTTAAAAAGTAAAAAAGAATAGTGAAAAATACAACCACAATTAGGGATTTTCAAGAGGAGCATGTCAGGGTTGGCAGCACGAGTATGAAGCTTCCAGAGTTGCACAAGTCCATGCGCCACTAACCACTGCCTGTCACCAAAATGGTGTACATATAATACCGTACAACCGCATCAACGTATGAAAATCCTAGGATTCATTATCATCATCATCATCATCATCATTATCATCGAGATCTATCCATCAAGGATATAACATAGATAAGCTTGTCTGACTTCGCGTTCTGAAATGCTAGCGTTTGCAGCGGCGCGACGTGGTCTTCCCGCTGCTCGTCGGCGGCGTCGGGACGCGGCAAGCGCTCGCCTCAGCTCGCCGTACGCTTGCTGCGCGGCAAGCGTCTCAAGCGGACGGTGCGCCGAGCGCCGCCCGCGCCGCCCCCGCGTCGTGGAGACCGCGTCGTCGTCGAGACGCTGCACACCACCAGCCGGGCCAACGTCGTGTGGCAGGTATAGCTCTCACCTATTGCTACTCTTTACACGGAGATCCGCAGACGAACAAACGTAGTCGACATAGCCTACAAGGTTAGCAAGCTGAAGTGGCAGTGGGCGGGGCACGTAGCAAGAACAGATGGCCGTTGAAGCCGAAAGGTTCTCGAATGGAGACCGCGTACCGGTAGACGAAGCGTGGGACGGCCTCCTGCGAGATGGACGGACGACATGGTCAAAGTTGCAGGTACACATTGGATGCAGTCCGCCTCCAGTCGGTCGGATTGGAGGTCGATGGGAGAGGCCTATGTTCCGCAGTGGACGTCTTGTGGCTGAAATGATGATTGCTACTCTGTAGCTATCACTAAAAAAGACACGTTATGAGTATACAGAAAGATGCCAAATTTTATTATCTAGTCTGAATCCTTACCCTGGAATGGCTTGTCAATATCTAGCCATACAAAATTCCACTTGATTAGACTTGGATTGACAAGCCACTCCACTCCACAACCAGTGAAATTTTGTAGGTGGAAAGCTCCTATTACAAGAAATAGTTATTGCATGATTCCATAACTAAAAATTGCTATAATTTAAGCAAAGACGTTTGTTAAAGTTTGATGTTTATTTGATTGAATTGTAAATATAATTAGTAGAGACTGTAAATCTGGCCATCTCTGCTTTCATGAAACCCTCGACACTGATGTACTGTACAGTTCAGCAGTAAGAAATATTGATGTATTATTTACAGGATGGTACAATAGAAATGGGTATTCCATCGACACAATTGTACCCTATACATCACCTGGATGGGCAGGAGTGCTTCCCGGGAGATTTTGTAGTTAGCGGCGCCGCCAATGTAGAAGACAATCAACAGGTCGGTACCATTACATACCACACTAAATACACCATAGAAATATAATATACCTATTTACAGAAGTAGTACTAGAATGATAATAACGTTCTGCTTCGGCTGTGTTATAATTGGCTTTTTTTTCTTTTCTCTTGTTGATAGTATCGAAATAAACTTAATTTTTAACAGTTTTTAAGTGATTTACTATGTATTATCAGATCACTTATGGTAGCCATACGCATTGAAGTATAACTGCGCAAGCCTATGTAAATGCATGTTAATTATATTTGCACAAGTATCTTCCAATACACGTTGCAATAATTATGTTCAGGTCTAAATTTGCGCAAGCATATCGTCACATGTGTGGCTACCATTATATTATTTACGCTATTTCCGACGTTACGGTAGCTTTTCAACAGCCATGTTGGTCCAATCTTTTTGCCAGATCTGTCTGAAACTGAACAGCGTTTACATTTATTGTAATTCTTTAAATATAAGAAGTGTGCACTAGGCCTATTCATGCCGAATACTTATTGGCAACTTAAGCATTTATATATTATAACGTATTTACTAGGTGTCATGTTTGTTACAGTTAAAACATAGGGAATACGGAGTAGTACAGCGGGTAGACCACCACGGTCGGACGGCCATCGTTCATTGGTACCGAACTTACACGAGCGCTGATATACCTGTGTTAGTACTCTAGTTTATGTACCGATCTTACATCTCATTCTCTGAACCTTTTCCCAAGTCAGTTGTGGTCTTCTTTCCAGTTTAACTTTGATGCGGCTGAACTTCGATATTTTCTGTGAAGCGACTGCCATTTGACCTCCACAACTAATGATCCAATGACCAATGGCGATATCGGAATTCCATTTTAGACTGGTTGGATGTACCGATCTAAAATAGACTACTGCTCAGTAGAAAAGTCGGTAGCTTATTGGTTAAGGAGTCGGCCTTGTGATCCCAGGTTCGAATCCTGACCTCACCGACGTGAAGCCACTCCTAACACCAGTCATTGAGCTTAGCTGGACGGTTTAGAGAGAATACTAGTAATTTCGGTTACTAATAAAATCTAATTGAAATTATGAATTGAATCCTACGCCTAATAATAGTTTCCATCTCCCTCTAGCCCACAAATGTTGTACGAGAGTGAGGTGAGCGTGTACGACCTCAAAGACCACCCGGACTTCCAGTATCGGCCCGGAACTGTCGTTATCAGGGTCGCTAACTTCACCGGAGAAGACGCCAATTGCACTGCAGGACAGGTATACATTACTTATTTAGAATAAGAATTGTTTATTTTCCAAGACCAAAAAGAGAGAGTTAAAGACCAGATTAAGCTTGGTCAATCGGCAGGGGTACAGACTAGCAAATGAAGTTAGCCTGGCTGCGCATGGCTGGACTAGCCTTAGTGGTGTCCATATAGTTTATTAGTTAAGATACAATGGGTGCAAGCGGTACATACGCGCGTTTTATATTAGTTTTTTTATAACGCCTGTTCGGTACTGTTAATTCTTTTAAGGGAATTATTGACATGGTAGTTAGAACCTTTATCAAGTCTTCTTTTAAGTATTTTGTAAAACTGTATTCACTTATCTAATTGAAATGAATGTTGATGATGATGACGATCATGGATGATAGACTTCTCACCAAAACTCCTGGTACTGTTTAGACTAGCTTGTAATAACATCATTAAAAATACTGTGAAAAAGCCACACTAATGTAAAAATAAAAGTGCAGAAGTATTTTTTTTAAACTAGCATTTTTATCTCTATTTATGGTGATAATTTAGCCACACCTGACATGTTGGTGACCACAGCTTATAACCATTTAATTTTTTTAATATATTTCTGTGACGTAAACCCATCATTTAATTATTTTTAACATCAATTCCATTATATATATTATTTTTATGTTTGTTTTCATGTCTTGTTTTAGGTGATAGATAATTTCCCATCAGGGCGCGTGAAGGTTTGGTGGGTCGACGGACACACGAGTATGTGCTGGCCACAAGATCTGTACAAGGTAAAGTAAATCTGAACATCATCTCCTTCAAGAATAGTCAGAGAGAGCGAGAAGAGAGAGAGAGAGAGAGAGAGAGAGACTTTTTATTCTGCTATTAGCTAAACATGGGTACCACCTTCAACATTCATAAATAGGTAATGTCGCACTCATCCATGCAGAATAACTGTAATATCCACTGCACACAGGCGTAAAGAATAAATTAATTCATATTACATGCTAATATTGTTAACTAGCTGTTGGCTGAAGCTCTGCACGCGTGATTTTTTATTTGGTTCCGAAAATATTACATCTCGACTATGTTCGTTCAATCTCTCTTGCGTAAAATTATGGCCATCAAATTATCCATCACACCATAAAGCTTTCCTTAGAGGAACCTGGAAACCCTGGGCTTGAGAGAGTGACAAAATATATGAACATTGAAATTGTTATGAACCATTATCAACTTTGACAGAAATATATATTGCTGTGACGGTAATGTTTCTACTAGAAGTCACTAGTCACTACCTACATTTTTAATTCGGTAACACAGTAATGAAGGAGTCTGTGTGTCTATTTATGCTAGTAATATTAATGTCTATGACCTAGACATTCTTTCACATTTATTATATTAGTACGACTTAGTAAACAGCATTGATGTGTTTTCATAACAGGTTTTTTTTTTTTTTTTTTTTTATCGTGCGCAAAATCCCCACGGATACCACCTCCACCAAAACCGATGGAGGTGATTATGTCGGACTCGAACCGACCAAAACGCACGCCGATCATGGGTCCTTGATTGCCGGAGGTGAAATTATACAAGACATATCTCTCGCACCCCGGCAGACCCGGGGACATCTCTGTTGAGATGACCCTCCTCCCCCAATGCGGGGACCATGGTGTCCCCATCTAGCCCCTGGGTATGGGGTGGCATTTTGCGCACTCGCCGTGGCCTGCTTCTGCTAGGGTGACCGGCGGCTCCACCCGTCACCCCCAGGCCCGCGCTCATGGGGGACGGAGGTCATTTTGCGACCTCCGACGTCCGAGTCGCCTCCGCTCATCGCGGGCAGTGCGGGCCCGGAGTCTTCTCCGGACCCGCTCCGCCTCCTCCTTTTCGAGCATTACTTGCTCGCAGAAGGAGGCGGCGGCTGCCCAAGCACTCGCGCATCGTACCATCACCGTGAGCAAGGTGGCGAGCGAGACAACTCCCACCCCTAGGGCTGTCACTAGGACCCGCCTTGGCGTCTCCCACGCCGGGCACTCGGTCAGCGTGTGCAGCCCCGAGTCCTCGCTCGCATCACAGTGATGGCACTCGGACGTTGGCTCCTTCTGGATCCGACGCAGGTAATCCCCGAAGCACCCGTGCCCGGTGATCACCTGCGTCAGCCGGTACGAGAGGCTACCGTGTGGCCTCTCTAGCCAGTCCCCCATGATGGGTCTTACCGCCGCTACTACAGCGTGCCCTGCGCGTGATTGCCCAAGTCGTCGTTCCCACTCGGCTACCATGTCCCCGTGGAGCTGGGACTTCACAGCCCGGAGCTCACTAGGCTCGGGTTCATGTCCCCGCTCCCGCGCCTCCTTTCGATACCGATATAGCACCGAAAGGGCTCTCGCATCCAGGATCCATGGTATCGATCCGGCGAGGAGACTCGCTGCGTCGAAGGATATCGTACGGTACCCCCTGATGACCCTGATGGCCATCGTGCGCTGCGGGGCGTGCAGTTTCTGCACGTGTCTGGCCTTCAGGGTCTCCGCCCATACTGGGCACCCATATAGGGCCATGGACCGTACGATTCCCGCGTAGAGTCTCCTACAGGAGTCATCCGGCCCCCTCATGTTGGGCAGCAGCCGTGCCAGAGCATTAGCTGTGCTCTTCAATTTGGGGGCCAAACTTCGGAGGTGCTCCCCGAAGTCCCACCGGCCGTCCAACACGAGCCCCAGATACTTCATCTGGGGCTTGATGCCGATGGGGATGTCTCCTACTGTAAGGCTGGATCCCTCTGGTGGCACGCGCCGAGGCCCATAAAAGAACATGGCCTCGGTTTTATGTAGCGCCACCTCGAGACCCAACCGCCGGATCCGTTCCACGACTTGGGCAACCGCGGTCGTGGCCTTCGAGGCCGCTTCGCGATGTGTAGCACCGTTCGCCGTCACTAACGTGTCATCTGCATAACACGTGACGGCGGCACCGTCACCGAGCTCACCGCGAAGCGCCCAGTCGTATCCGATGTTCCACAGGAGCGGCCCCAAGACCGATCCCTGCGGAACACCGCACGACATTTCTCGCCGACCGAGACCGGTCGCAGTTGGGTAGATGACAGCTCTCTCTGTCAAGTACGCCCCGACTATGCGGCGAAGGTAGAGAGGCACTTCGTGATACACGAGTGCCTCCCTTATGCAACTCCAGGGCAAGGTGTTAAACGCATTGGCAATGTCCAAGGACACCGCCAACATCACCTCGCCCCGAGCGACCGCATCCTCCGCCAGAGACCTCACGCGCATGATGGCATCCACGATGTGTTTTTATAACAGGTTGGTGAATACGATAGCGAAGAAGGCGAGCTATGGGGCTCCGACGGGTCGGGGTCAGAAGACTCGTGGGAGACTCAGAGCTCGGCGCACGAGCCCGAGCCGAGGACACCCGACCAGCCGCCCACGCCTACGCCGCCCGAGCCGGCCGTTGTTAGCAACGTAGTCAATCCAGGTACGGGCACGATTTTAAACTACAAGGGTACTTTTTGTATAGACTGGTAAACAGTTATTTTTGTTACGAGTCTAGAAAGTAATATATAATTTTCCTATGAGTGAAAATTGGCGCCCCTCTTTAAGTTTCTAGAGCAATTTGTGTTCAAATGTTCTAAATTGGAATCACTTTTACTCAAATGCCATTTTGCTGTGAGTTCTTACGCAGCAAAGTTTACCTTAACGTGCTCTTATTGAATCAATATCTTCGAAATGAACAATGGTGAACTGTTAATAATTGGCCACTTTTTTTCAAGTTACATAAATAGGTTTTCTTCACTGTAATTATTGCTTTTATTTAAAACACAGAGTAATGATTTATAGAATTTATAAGCAAAAAAAACAAAATATCTATATAGACATTTCTACAGCTATATTTCAAAACTGTTGCAATCTATTTAAATTGGTCATTGACTAGGGAACAGACACATTAAAGATCCTATCCTATATCCCCGAAGGCGTAGGCAGAGGTGCTAGCACCCATCTTTAGTCAGTTTATGTTTAGGTCCCAGTAAGGGCGAGCCTTTTGCCATTAACCGGGCACTTAAATACACATAACTGCGAAAAGCATCGAAAAGTCCTTGGTGTGTGCCATAGTAAAACCTGGGATCGAACCCGAGACCTCATCTCAGTAGTCCATTACCCATACCACTAGGCTACCGTGACTATTAAAGGTGATTCCAATATATCGTTATTTACATATTATAACAATTGAGGTGTCCAACAAGTCGTAGTGTCCACTGACCAGTAGTGTGACGTATGTGGTGGGTAGTGCCCGCAGTGCCCGCGGCGGAGGGTGTGGCGCCGGGCGTGCCGCGCCTGCTGGAGCCGCGCGTCGCCATGCACATCGAGCGCAGCCGCGCCGCCATGCGCCGCCTCGAGGAGATGTTCGCCAAGCAGCCCTCGCTGCAGAACCAGGACGTGAGTAACAGCACTAACCACACTAACCGCACTACCGCGCCTTTTTTTTTTCGTGCGAAAAATCCCCACTTATACCCCGCCGGAGCCGGTTGGAAAGGTTATGTCGAACTCGAACCGACCAAAACGTATGCCGTCTTTGGGTCTCTAGTTGCCGGAGGTGAGATAGTAGTCAACATATCCCTCGCACCCCGGCAGACCCGGGGCCGTCTCTTTCGAGATGACCCCCGTCGGGTGTAGGGACCACGGTGTCCCCTAGCCCCCGGGTATGGCGAGGCACACCTTGCGCCGACACTGCCGCGCCTTGGAGATGTGCGCGCCGAGAGAGAGGGGCATCGACCGTTTCTTTCTTTCTAACACCCTTGTTTTACAGTGATAGACACATTGACACAGATACAAACAGTGACAGCCTCCGTGGCGTGGCGGTAGTGCACGCCCCGCCCAGTGCAAAAAGTGAGCCGTCGGTCCCGGTTGCCATACAAACATCTATGGCAGTCGTTACGGGTAGTTGGAGCCCTCAAAAGTCCAACCAGTCTAACTTGGAACTTCGATATCGCCATTGGTCACTAGACCATTGGTTACGGAGGTCAGATGGCAGTCGCTTCACGTAAAATATCGAAGTTCAACCGCATCACAGTTAGACTGGCAAGCCGACCCCAACTGAGTTGGGAAAAGGTTCAGGGAATGATGAGACATTTATAAAATCATAAAAAAGTAATTAATAAATAAGTCACATTGGGTCATGTCAGTCCGTCGCCAATAATGCTCGTGGCGGTATCTCTCTATATACTTTTAAATTTTCGCGTTGCGTGATATGCAGGGTGTAAGGGGAACACTCTCGAAGCCGAAGGGCTATGGTAGTATTCTATATATATGGTAAATTATCTACGGTATGGTAACTACTTGCCGTGGTCAACTTGTAGCCACGGCTAATGCAACTAGACCGAAACGTTAATCATTAATATAATCATGTGATGTCTAATAAGAGCACTACGTTGTCCATCTTTTTCTTGCAAATATGTGAAGATATATACCAAATGTTTTATGTTTCAGGTTATGAGAAAACTACTAAATCTGTACAAGGATTGCCGATTTTTAGACCGGCTAATGGGAACAACCTTTTTCCACGAAGATCATTTCCTTGTGAGTATTTATTATGGAAAACCATTACTATCAGTTATTATGTAGATTACTGAATCACACGTAAACTGCACACAGAAAGCGAAGAGATCATTTAGCAGTGTTAACCATTATGTCGATTGATTAACTTTAGTCAAAGGTGTAGCATTATAAACTGGTACATCGACCTTAGGTGTATGTTTTATATAAAGTATGACGTCATTCCCCAGGGTCTCCTAGAACGGGTCCGCGAGCGAGGGGCTAGTACACCTCGCGCGGGCGAACGGCGTGTACACGAACAACTGGCGCGTTTGTTCGCCCCCAGCGAGCCCAGTGAACCCCCACCCACGGCCCCGCCGCCCCCCGCCTCGCCGACCCCCTCCCCGGCCCCCAGGGACCCCACCGACGCAATGCTGGTTGATGACGAGCAGGACAAGATGAAGGTTGCTCTCGCTGCTGACGTCATTGTGGAACCTATGGAAGTACGTGAAACTTTTATGACAATTGCGATGAACTAGGACACATTTACAAGTTCATGTTGTTGTATCTGTATGAATTCACAAAGTTCAAAAGACAAAATCTTCTGAAGAAATTGTTGTTATTTATGAAGTATCTACTCCATCTAAACGTTTGCTTTTCTGGTAGTCACAGATGTTAATGAAAAGCAACCAAAAACTTCGACAAATAGTGAACATACTAGCTAGAATGAATTAATAAATCGCAAAATTTATTGTACTTATATTAAAAAATATCGAAGTTCAACCGCATCTTAGTAAGACTAGAAAGCCGACCCCACCTGAGTTGGAACTAGGTTCAAAGAATACTGATATTGTAGTAATATTAACACTAAACATGTCCTCATTCGTTTCATTGTTTAGGTGGAGTCAACGAGTAGCAAGAAACAGTTGCATTTGAACATAGAACCGGCACAAGCCTCTGGATCTGAGACAAATATATCGCAAGACAACTCTAGTAAATTTGCGTTAACTATCAGTGAAAACCGTAAGTACCTCATTTTGTTTTAAAAAAATTGATACTAGAATTGTAATATTTGGAACAGTTGCAATTTTAATACCCAATAATATATACTTAATATTATTTTCTTTAAAAACCAGCACGCATAGTCAGCATTATCAACAAATATAGCTACCATATTTCAATTTACAGACAGAGCTTTCATAAAATAAATTAAATAATAAAAGAAAATATGACGTACTAAACTGAGAACCAAATTTCATCTCTGAGCGTTATATACTTACAATTTAATTAGTTATTCAAAGCCAAGATTTGAGTCACTTTGTCGTGACTGTACACAGAACTACATGATAATAAAAAAATTAAAGAAAATCAGAGAACCCGACTGCGTAAAAACTAACATTAAAAATTACTTTAAATAAAAACTAAAAAGAAAGAAATAAGCCAACTAGTTTAGAATTCATACAATACTGTGAATCGGGACCCATTCAAATTTTACCAATCAAATCTGCCCAAGGGTTGGTCTGTAGAACGCCACATAGAAACAAACATTGATACATAGAGTGATAAACACATTACCCTCCTTTGCGTCGGGCAGTCAGATAATCAGTCAATCAATTAGCTCATCCTGCTCATCGCAATCCACTGCTGAAGAACATATGCCTTTCCCAATGTTGGGCGGCTTTGATGGATGGATTTTATTATGAGATATCTTTCTCGCGCAATGATAAAAAAATATACAGTATTATTTAATGATAAAATAAAAAATGCATGGGTAATTATTATAATATTGTGTGTATATGCGCAGCGTCCGGTGAAACTTGCGACACTGAAGGCAACAGTCGGAACGTGTGCTACAAACTTTGCAATTTAATACACGCACAACTCGTCAAAGCACACTCGGAAATTAGCCGGTAAGTGTAGCCGTTATTATTATTGCTTATTAAATATATAACACAACAGCTACTTTGAAGAATTTGCTGGAAACGTACATCTGAAACTCAGGGCCCCCATTACGCACGAACGAGAAACATAGCCTTTTGGTATCATTGTAGTTCAGTTAAAAAAAAATCAGGAACGAAGTAGGTATGACCTCATTGGACCTAATTTCAGGATAAATCTACTAAATGGTACTAATTCCTCAAATTTTTGAGTGCAAGTTTGGATGTACGTTTCATGATACAATCTTGTACCTTCAAAAAATTCTTAGTCGAAGGTGTTAACAGAGAATATATCTACTAACGATAGACCTTATTTTAGGGAGTTTAATTTTTTGTGTATTAATAACGTATTTATTTATTTCACGCTTTGTTTTGCATTCATTAATCGCGACAACCGGTACATTTAAGTTGGTCTATTCTTACGGCATTTTCCTCTTCTATGTTAACCAATTTTAATTCACCGTCTTATCAGGTTACGACTGCGTTTACAACTCGATGTAGTCACTCAGACCAAATACAAATATAGTTACGATTATAACGCGACAAAAAAAGATGATACTTAGGCGGAACCGGTGCTAAACCAAGTATAGAACAGCCAGATAGTAAAAGTAACAATTTGTTTCACAGGAGAAGGCCTGAAGAGTTGGCCGATTTCTTAAACAACGTAATTCTGAAAAGGGACGAGGATGAGAAGTTACTCTACCACTTTTCAGTGTGAGCCTACATTATTGTTTTATTTACATTTTATGTTTACCTTCAAGCTTTTGTACATGTTTTTCGCTTGTTTGTATATTTATTTAGGTCAGGAATATTTATTTGAAGTATGTGGGTGTCAACTGCACAACATTTTATTTTCATTAACGGCACAAAATAAAACTACTTTATATGTTCTTTTCGTGTTAAATGTAATGGCAAGAAATTATGTACATATTTTGGCAGCTTTTACTCGTCATCATCATCATCCTTGTTTTAATCCCAAGCCTTCACCTAGGAGGCTGGGGTTCGCTTTTTCAAGTTTTAATGCAGCTTATACTAACTTCACGTTATATCATTGTTCTGTTTTTCATAATTTTTGTTTTTAATTTATAAAATCGTCTTACCATGTCTATGTCGTTGTATAAGTACAATGCAACTAAAACTATGTATTAAAACACAAACATAATGTAGTCACCCGACAATAATGCATGATTGGACCCTTTTGCACCAGTGTAAATTAAAATATAATATATGTAGATAGAACACTTTAATGAGAACTTAAACTGTCCTATTCGGAGTATTCCTATATTTTTAGACGTCACCCACAGGTAACGATAATAAATAAAAGAGTACTCCGAATCCGTAAGTAAGTCTGTCCGTATATGTCTAAGTACACGCCCACTGCTTCATCTTTGATTGGCTTTGATTTATCTAGTTCAGCTCATCATGTGTACCAATTATTTACGGTTGGCGCTGGCGCAACATTCATTCAACTACTCCATGATTCTCGTATCCTTCTGACAGATGTCATCTCCTTTGTAATTCTCTTCATAATGACCTCTCAGGCATTCCACCCATTTTGTCTTCGATTTTCGAAAACCTATATTCATACATATATCCAATTCATTCATGCAATTAGCCAAAAATTAGCTAAATACTTTCGTAAATACTAGCTAGTATAAGTTTTACATTTTACAAGAAACTAAATATATTATTTTTTACTGATAATGAAAATGCTTAACTTTCATCCAAAACCTTGATCTGTGAGTAGGATTTCATACCAATTATATTTTTCTGAAGTTGAGTGGTGCAATCTCCTTATACTAATTTTCGCGAGTACCTATTATTATGTGATGGTATTGGATAGTCAATGTTAGTCAAGTTATTCTTAGGCAGTCTAATAATACTAATATCGCAATAATATTCTAGCTAGATCAATACTTATATTAAACAAATGTGTGCACAGTTACATACGCTTTAGGTCATGAAGATTTTATTTCATTTTGATTTAAAATAATTAATATTATATTAACAAAAAAATTTAAAAACAAGTAGTGCATGTTTCCTTCAAAATACACAATTTGTTTTATTTATCAACAGAAATATCCACTTTCGGTTTTAACTAACTCTAGCAATTTTTTTTAGCAATAGATCATTTAGTTTAGTACTAATTATATAAAAAATCATTAGCGGCCATTTTGTAGTGTTTGACTATTTTAGTTACTGCAGCAGCGTATTAAACCTTTTTTAATTTGTTTACTTTTTTCTTTTGTTTTTACTCTTAAAAGTGGTAACTTAATTTCTCTGATTTCCGTGACCTAAAATTCCTTGTAAAACATTGGTATAGTAAACAAAATATATTTGTTTAATGTAAGTCTTGTACTGTAATATAGTCATAGTCCCCCTAAATGGTATGCATGTCGCTGTTGGTTGGTGCTGTGTATCCGATGAACTCGTATCGCAATATTTCTGTGTTATGTAATATTTATGTCGTTGGTACAATTGCCGTCCACCTGTAGTTATGTGCGAAAATTTCAACGACCTTTCGAAATGTTCCACCTCATTTCTGTGGTTGTATAAGGGAGGCAACACACCAAAGCATCAAATTTACCTACGTTTACGCAGAAAAAGATTCTTGACATTGACACTTTTTCTTGATAATTTGCCGTGTACGCAGCAAATGCTGCTTTGGTGCTTGGCCTCTCTAACAGAACAGTATTAACAGTATGCGTTCCCTTGTTGTCAACCATCTGTATTCCAAGAAATTAATATGGCATTAACAATATTAAGTTTGAAAACTTTTAAGTAACATTAAAAAAAAAATTGAAGTGTAAAAATTTTAAAAAGAACAATAAGTAATCGAAAATGTATATTTATTCAGAAGTTACTTTTTTGTGAATATATAATTAGTTCAAAACGTGGACATGGGAGACCAGACGAATGATCCACCCTAGACACTTGCGGACCACTTCATCTATTCCCCCATCTTTCCCTTTAGGGACTCCCCAATGCCCCAATGTATATATTAAATTACATGTAGTAAGTACGCAAAACAATAGACGAGTATAACTTATACACTTAACCCATTATATTAATATACAGTACAATAAATATAGCACGATGGACGGTACTTGCACCAAAATATTTTATTTCCAACATTTTTGTTCATTTGTAACACTTATAGTCAGTACGGCGCGCTGGTGGTCACTATGGCAGATCAGGATGAGAAAGGCGAAGAGAAGCCAGATGAGGACAGTGACGTCAGAGATGCTGTCACTAACACGCCGCCCAAGAGTGATTGTTGTGATGAACCACGTAAGTTGAGTTTACTTCCTGAAACTCCACTAGGCAAAATTGTTGCATAACGTTGCACAACAATAACGTGCGACATAGCGCAACAATCTTGTCTGTCCACGCAAACAAGTCTCGCGTCGTGTGATGGTTATGTTTTTTGCTCAACGCTGCCGAATTTGTGTGGCGCGTCATAAATGTTACTTAGTGGAAATTATGCTTTATGAACCTTTAAAGGAGGTCACACACCAAAGCAGCAAATGGTTTATAACATTGTCATTTTTCTTGGTAATTTACTGTGTGCGCAGCAAATGCTGCTTAGGTGAGTGGCCTCCTTTAGCTGGTAATATACCGCGTATTACACAAAGTTGTTGAGCAACACCTATGACGTGTCAAATTTTATGCACTGGGTACCAGGTTTTATCAACCCTTATCCCATCAGGCCATGTTTACGGTGTTATGCATTTTATTTTTGATAGAATCCTAAAAAATTACAAATATTTTTACAGCTGCCACGGAAACCGCACCTCTAGCAACAGCAGAAGGTACCGATGAGCCTGAAACAATAGAGTCCCCTCCAGCCTCGCCAGACGACTGCGGCGGTGAAGGCTTTTGTATCCTCGAGTCGGCGCCCGCCGCACACCGGTTCCGTCTATCCATGCTACAGCCTTCCGAACCAAGGACCTTCTACTCTGCAGTCAAAAGGGAGATCAAATTACTCAAGAGCGATCTACCTGCCGGTGTAAGTGTATCTAGCATTATAATTCTTGCAATTCACAAGGGCGCACGGACCTTTACTTGTAGTGTTCATGCACAGAAAATAAAAGATATATGGTACCACATTTACATATAACGTTGTATGAAAAGTGGTACCGTATCTCTTTTGTCGACTGTCAAATGTGACATTTCGGCGGGCTTGTTAGCACTGACAGTTTGTTCAACCAACCTCTCCCGATGTTGGGAGACTTGGGCATACTGTTTCCACAATGGCCAGATGGGTTGGTACAAGGTTTTATTCCGGGTTTTCCTTCTTTCGCACTGATATTGTCTGGGTATTTTTCCGATTGTTCCGATTAGGTGGTTATACTTGTATTCTTTGCCTGTCACCACATAATTTGATACCTTCACATAGAATGAATAGCTTACAGTTTTTGCTTCAGACCCTATCCGGGTTCACAGGATAAGTTCAACATAAATATATACACATATATATAATATATTGTATGAAATAATGTAATAAATAAATAAATCAAACAAATAGCATTAGCCTGGCGTAGGCCACTGCTGGACATAGGCCTTGTTTGCGCAATTGCTCGAGATCCGCCGTCTTCGTCATCCAGTCCATCCTAGTAGGTGACTGGGGTGAACTTTTCATTGACATGGTGACCATTTGATGACTTCGACATTTTTTGAGACATTTATTACGAGCATCGGTCTACTGGATTAAATATAGTGTCCAGAGAAATAGAATACTCGAGTTCTCATCTCTTTCTGAGGACGTCGTACCTACATTTTCTTATATTTTCACAGGTATGGGTCCGCGGCTACGAAGACCGCATCGACCTGCTGTCGGTGATGATCGCGGGGCCCACGAAGACTCCGTATGAAGGCGGCCTATTCGTGTTCGACGTGCAGTTAGGCGGGGAATACCCGCGCGCGCCTCCGCTTTGCCACTACCACTCTTACTGCACCGACAGGCTCAACCCTAATTTATACGAGGACGGCAAGGTAAGCGTGTCGTTGAGTTATTTTTTAAAGTTCTCTACCCAAAAGAGATAGAAAAGAAGTTACTACGTACGTACTATTCGTAGGTACTAAGATTCCACTGTCAAACTGTCGTTCTGTCCATCACGGGGCTGGATCTCATAAACTGTCACAGCTATATAAAATACGTACTAAGGGTGGCTCTCAATCCCCGATAAAAGTGATTTAAAAGTGGGGGAGGGGGGGGGGGGGGGCTAGATAACGGTCAGTAACCCATCGTGCTAGAGACTCTCAAAAACAACACTTTCTTATTTACCACTAATTTTCGACATTTGTTACAAACATTTTTACTGTTATTGTAGAGATATCGTGATATTTAATCGTGTATGGTTTATTGTTTCCGAACTTTTGGTGCTATTACAAGCACCATGATCATCTCTATCTCCAAAAATAATCTCTGATAAAAATTTTGGTGGCCACATGGTACTTTAAAACAAATTGTATACCATATAAAAAGGGTTTTAATAAAATAGTCTTCTGTATTTCCATAAAATGTTATTTGTCCATAGGTGTGTGTATCCCTATTGGGTACATGGTCGGGTCGCGGCGTGGAGGTGTGGGGCAAGGACAGCTCGCTGTTGCAGGTCATCGTGTCCCTCCAGGGGCTGATCCTCAACGCGGAGCCCTACTTCAACGAGGCGGGCTATGAAAAACAGAAGGGTAAATTATCTCTTAGTATTTCTTGTGATTTCATAGTGTTTACTGAGACAACTTATCATTATTTCAACGTTAGTTCCGATTGTAGATCGATCAGAAACTCACTTCTTACACTTAAGTCCGAGGCTCACTTCTGGTATAGTTACCGCTATATATCTTGACTCCGGTCACATCACAAATCATCATTCTCGGAGCCTATTCCCAACTCAGTGGGGTCGGCTTTCTGGTGTAACTAAGATACGGCTGAACTTCGATATTTTCCGATATTCTCCTTTGGCAACCGGGACCGAGGGACTTACGTGCTCTCCGAGGCACGACCAGACCAGTGTAAATAGCCATGTTCATGCATACAAATATTTGCACTGAGCAGGGATCCAACCCGCGCCTCCTGCGTAGCAGTCGCCTTCACTATCGCACAGAAGCCTTACTTGTACATGTACTTCATATGTGTACCTACTACACATTTTTGGGTGTCTTTTGAGGATAGCACAGCTTGCTACGTCGGCGGAGGAGTTCAGATCCACCAACAAAAATTATATCAAACCAATCCCGCTCGCGCCAAGGTGTCGTTTCTCTCACGACTTTGGGTCAACATATTTCGCTTGACCAAGTCCAGTAATCTGTGCAAGAATTTAATTCACAAAGCTTATAACGGTGATATGGTATCGCAGGCACGCAGCAGGGCAGAGAGAACTCGCGCATGTACAACGAGATGGTGCTGCTGAAGCTGGTGCAGTCCATGACGAAGATGCTGCTGAACCCGCCGGAGCCGTTCGGCGCCGAGATCCTGGCGCACTCGCGCGGCTCGGCGGCGGCGCTGTGCAAGCGGCTGGAGGAGCTGGTGACGCTGTCGCGGGCGGGCGCCGAGGCGGGGGCCGAGGGCGCGGGGCCCGAGTACCCGCTGGTGCCGGCGTCGCGCGGGTTCTGCCTGACGCTGCGCTCGTCGCTGGAGTCGTTCCGCGCGGCGCTGCGTCGCCACGACATCGCGGTGCCGCCCTCCACGTTATAGCCGGCCCGGAGCCCCCCGACCGACGTTACTCAAAAATATTCGTAGTCTATAGTATTTATTGTGATGTACTTTTCGAGTATTAGTGCGCGAGGCGACCGGTCCTCTCCAAAACTGATGATCAAATTCTAAATGAAACGTTCGCACCGGCGCGAACGACGATTAGTAGATTTATTAATGCATAGATTAATATTATTTATTTGTTACGGAGTAATGTCTACTTTTAATTCGTACGTTCGACGTTATGATGTTTAGATTATGGGTACTTATTGAAATTGCATACTTTTTACGAGGCGAAGCCTTTTGCCGTCATTCGAATATTTGCTACACTAATATTGTTATGATGTACGATAAATAAAGACAGGTCATTTTAGATGTAACGCCTAGAACGTTTTGTTCCTGATTCCAATATTGTTTAATATTTACGACGGAAGCTATTTATCAATTTTCGGGAATACTTTGCGAGTATTACGAGTATCTCATCGATGTTTATTTTATTTTATGTATGTGTAATGTTGTGTGTAAAAAAATATGCATTCACTCATTTTTATGTAATTATAATTTTGTTTCTATTTTATTATTTTGTTTTATATTGTGGAAAATATGAATGGGTAACGATGACGTGTGGGGACAGCGTTAGTACTCCTGTACCGCGCCCGGCGCTACACTACCACCAGCTTGGTTAGTCAGCGACTGACCGTCGCACGCGCAACGTTCTACGTCACTGTGTGATCCCTTAGATATGTTGCTTTCATTCTCGTTACCAATAAATTGAAATTATTGAATATAATTTACACTCTTAGGTTAGTGCGAGTCGAAATCGTTCGGTAATTGTTATATCACGCGCCAAACGTACTGTCACAGAAGTGTTCTGTTTCAGTGAGATCTTCCTACATTGTTTCTCATTTCATAAAATTTAAATAATGAAGAAATGAAATTCAACGTGTTGTCCAGTGATATGGCGTTTATTAGTGATATACAAAAAAAAAAAAATTCCACTTATTATTTTCGAATAATTCCCTCCTCGATAGTGCTTGTAGTGATACATGGGCGCATGCGCAGCGCAGCACAAATACAATGAAACCTTATGCCAAAGTCAATTGAGCTATGGAAGGCTTTTGTCGCTTGTGTACGCAAAATAAGTGACAACTATGTATAATGATAAAAACAATAAATAATTCTTCAACACTCCACTATTTTATTTTGTCTCAATAAATCAATTGGATCTCCCGTCTCGCTACTAATAAATGTTAGCTTACGTGCTGTCAGTGCTGTCACCTAGAAATCGTTCATGAGAAGCTCCATCTTTCTCTAGACACATGACTATGAGCACAAACAAATCCAAATTGGTACCGTAGACGATAATAAAAACTGTTGTTGCCTAATAAAAGAAGCTATAATTAACAACTGATTATTATTTTTCATTTACCCTGTACAGTGGACCCGAAAATTTCCTGGTCAATTTGTAAGTAAAATTGTATGATGTGACGCCACTACACAACTAATAGTCTTAAAAGGTAATGGATAGATCTACTTATTAATTTAAAAAAAAAAACAAAACATCGGTCTAGTTAGTTTAGTAGCTAATTATATTAACGTTATGCATGTTACTTTTGGTTAGACTAGACTTGGACTATTAAAGAATTATAGATCTGAAGGTGTCTAGGAACTTTTGGAGCCCACTTTATATCTGCATTTTGCTCGCCTCTTACGTGAGCCTGAATAACATAGTTGGCAAGATGTGGGTGTTAATACACCCCTGCCTACGCCCATGACTATTATGTAGGGTGCAAATATCAACTTCAAATTCATAAACCGGAAGCCGGTAATTACATAGAACAAACTATTACATACTCACCATAAAATTTGGAGGCAAAATAAAAGCACATTTTAAATTATATAGCATCAATACATTCAAATCACAAAGTAAGAGAGAAATTAATGATAAGAATCAAATACATTCATTTGCTAATGATAAACAGGGCTTACTTATGTAGGTAGCAAAAAAAACATCAAATGGGCGATTTCTTCACTATCACACGGTTAGAACTACGAATATCACAATTCACACAAGTTGAATTGAACTTTCCTACTACTAACGCGGACACAAGAATGAATGCTAGTGTAGCCAAATGGGAAACACGTTTACTATAAAAAAAAATTATTTTAGGTGACACTGGTAAACTCTTTATGAAATTCCTGATTCCGAAGCATAATAAGTGAAAAGGCTGGTATAAGCCCGGGGTCTGGTATCCGACCCACCTACAATCTATATCTATACTTAGGCTGTATTGCGAAGCTATTTTGAGAATCTCATATCATGCAAATAAGGAACGTTTTCGTATGTGAACGTTCTGATGAATACCACTCTACCTTCCAAAGGGGTTGGACGCTGAAATCAGAGGTATGTTTACAGAAACGACCGTTCACAAATCTCATTATACGTTACGTATACAGGGTGTTGGAGGAACGCTCCTGAAAACGAAAACAGGGGATACTCTACTAATAACCAATTTAACAAAATTGCGCTACTTTTTTTAATAGCAATACTTTTTTTTAGGTACGTACCTACTATGATGTTAAAACCCTTTAAATAGTAGATGATATTGCGTGAAATACGCTAATCAAAGGTTTAAAAAGTCATGGTACCTACCAAAAAAAAGAATTGCTGTTCAATAAAAAGGTAGGCCAATTCAATTAAATTGTCAGTCAGTAAGTATACCCTGTTGACGTTTTCGGGAACGTTACCCTAACACTGTATATGTAAGGTAAATGTACCATATTACGTAAGTGTACGAAATTCCGTAAGTTTTCGGTTTAGGTCTAAAAATAAGAAAACTTCTAATTGTATCAAAAAGTTCTAAAATTATCTATTAAGTATGTACAATAGAGCGTCAATTACACACGTTAAAAAGAATTGTAACCATCGTCGGCTCAGTTGTCACGTCTCCCTCGGTCCGTCTGCGCCAAACCGCCATAAAGGTAGTGTGTGTGTTGCGTACGCGTAAGCTACCGCGCGGATTTTCATAAGGATATTGCGAGTGATATGTAAGTATTTTCTTAACTAAGTAATGTAATTATTTTTAAGGGTTTTAACACAAACTGATTGATTACCGTTTCAAGTTACTTCATTTAGTTTTTAGCGAGTTAATTGAAATTTTCTGATTGCCGGAATTACCTACACCAAAAACCAACCGTGTCCATTATTACGTAACAATTACGGAATAGAGGTAAGGAAGGTGATTTTGTTTTTTGTAATTTGCCAGGAACGAGATGAGATAAGTAAACAAAAAAAGCTGTTATAGGTCTAATATATAACATAGTTTCTTGGAATCAAATTACGTATTACGATTTTATTTCTCTATGTTATGAAATACGTGTGTAAAGAGAAAAATTTTTTTACTTTAAACAGATTCGTCACAAAGAACATCGGTACAAAATCATTAATTTGTTTAATTTAATATTACCTTCACTGTTTTTGGCTGTGTCTCTCATTACGGTAGATATAGATAAGTACCTGAGGAGCTACTGCATTTTAATTTTTTTACAGGTCGAAATGTCAAACAAAAAGTACCTACTCCAACGAGGACCTCGCCAAAACTTTAGAGGATATAAAAAATGGATCCATGACCATATATATCGTGCATCTAAGGTAAGTAAGTACCTAAAAATTTAAATTTGAATATACTGTTTAAATATAGTGTTAATTATATATTTTTATTGTATAATTTAATTATACTGTTTTATAAAGTTACTATAAGTAATAAAGTTACTATAAGTACCTAAAAATTTGAATAAACGGTTTTCCTACACTTATAAAATAAAGTTGTTTTATTTAGAACACGTCACATTAAATTTATGTTTCATATTTCATGTAATCCTGCAGAAAAACGGCATTTTTCTGCATATGCCGGAATTACCAGCACCCATTTACGGAATTACCTGGAGAGTCAAATTTTATACCGTACATTTACTAGGTCCAAAAAAATTACGATTACTTTTATAAAATAGTTTAAATATAGTAGTGTTACATAACAATCTCTTCTCTGAAAACCTCTTTTTACGAATAAACTAACTTCAATTCGCTAATTTTTCCTGCTTTACTGGAAATTGCTAGGAAAGACAAAAATGCCTTAATACTCCGGAATTACGTACATTTACCTTATACTGTATGTATACATACTTTATGCAACCTTAGTGTTTCCACGGACACTGTTTATATAGTTACAATTAGAGCGTAACATTTCACAAACCGCGGACCGGAGAACACGATGAGGCGAGAGCTGACAGCTAATAACGGTGAGAGAGTAGCGGTACTCGCTGATTATAATCTTGATTCGTATCGCTACCTCGTGCTATTGCGTACTAAGATATAGACATTTAATGTTTCAACTATATGTTGTAAGATAATTTTATAAACATAAATATTTTGCTATTGTTGGTCGTCTTTTCTCAGTAAATCTAGTCAACCAGCGAAAGAATTATTTTCAAATGATTAAGGTACCTACTTACTTTACAAATCAAATCAAATTGTAAAACTGACAAATTATAATGTGCTCTTTATGTGCCTAAACTGATTCTTTGATTCCTTCTTATTCTCTTGTTTGACTTGACGTTTCAGTTTAAAGTTAACAAAGAGGGTTATGTTTACAAAGCGAGAATTTGAGACATGAGATTATTACATAAAATAAAACACATTGGTATCATCTGTAATTCGCTTTTAATAAAATATTTTGTACCTACTACTAAATAAATAAGTCAGTCGTTACAATATTATATTAGCTTTCGTGAAACAATATTAAAACTTAAAATGGTGTTCCTATCACAGCAATAAAACAACAGTATTCAACATAATTTTGTTAAAACATAAGTAGAATATATTTAAAAACAAAAACATTTGGCACAGAGGTAATATAAATAAACAATACTGTACGACGATTTGAATCACTGCTATTGTATAAGTTAATTTTAAAATTATAAAAAAGTACATTAAATATGTACCTACTTTTCAAACGAATAAAATAGCTCATAAAAATATAATAGTATCTAATACAAAATTAATTGTTGCGGAATGACAACAAAAATTGTAAAGAAAATATTTGTAATACGGAAGCGAAACTATTTACATCTTAAATGTTACAAACTGCAATACATCTGCTCTCGATATATTAATATCTAATTATTATCCGTAATCACAATATGACTTTACGCACATTATTTATAATAATAACTATTATTAAAATCTGCTAGACATGCAAATTATAACTAATACTTATGTTCTCATTCGTGATCGGCGAAGTATTCACGTAACTGATCCAGGCTATCCATTAGGTATTTACTTATTAGATAAAATGGTAAAAATATGGACAAACAAAACAATTTGTCTTCACTATTTGTGCTACAGCGAAAATCTTGGACCTAAGTCGCGAATAAAACGAAAACGTCGACGAAGTATGGCGGATCACGCGGATTGTTTTGATATAGGTAGGTACATAGATTTTATCTAATTTATGCGCTCCGTGCTATTCTCAAAAGACAGTCCAAAAACGCGTATTGTGCGGCATTTTGAGCACATTTTGGGTCCTTATCTCGTGCCTATACCAACAATCAGGCATATTAAGGCAGGTAAGTACATAATTTTCTCTTTTCTCGTGCTTACAGTAGTAATAAATGCGTTTCGAATATGATTTATTGTGCGTTATGTTTATCAACATTTGTATGCACCATGCAAAATTATTGCGTTTGCATTTCCACATTATATTATTCTTTGGAAATAAAGGTAACATTAGATTTTAATGAGTGGAACGTATAGCCATTCTGAGGAAACACTAGTGCACTTTGGGCTATAATAACACCGTACAGTCGCCAAATCGCCATTTAAGCTTAACACATTGTATAGGGCCACTTCTAATACAAATCGGTTCCAAATTCAGTCTTGCAACCATAAAGTTATCATTACTAGTGTAATTAGAGCAACAGTGTCCTCATTTTAAAAATCAAATGATTCTCATTTGATTTACCGAATTCAAAATATCAAATTAATTCAAATACTTATACACATTTTTTGACAACCGGCTATATTTGACAAGTTGATAGGTTTATAAAAAAACATTTCACGGTTTATATACTCTGTAACTTACACCTAGGTTTTGTGTAAAGATATATGTATGTCAGACACATTTTGTCCCTCTAAATATTACTAATAACTACATGCTTGCAACAGTTTTCATTGGTACGTCCATCATCGCGATAATTAATGACATTTCTCGTTAGTGTGGCCCGAGCATTAAGCAGTACGATAGTTAGTGACGATATTTAATAATAAAGCTTTTATTTTTGAAATAATAAAACAATTATGAAGACTGTTCGATATTTGGCTTTTGATAAATAGGTACTATTAATTTAAAAAAAAATGTTTAAGTGGGTAGTCTTTACACATATTATATATCCTTGTGAAGTATATTTGTGTGGTTATGTAATTAAGATACTAGTATAATCTCTTTTCCTGTATAGAATCGTTGATTTCTTACTTCTAAATTAGTAGAAAGAAATGGATTGCCTAACTCTTATAAGTTTAAGATATTGTTAGTACTTACGACACTAGTCACTGCGGATATTAATATTTAAAAGCAAGCATTAAGTAGGTACTCGAGAGCATTATGAGATCAACAAAATATACTTTTTCAGGGAATTATACATCGTAACATTCCTTCGTAACAAGCCAAAGGTCAATAGAAATAAAATGGCCGGGAGAGGGAGGCAGATTTGAATTTATTAGATTTATTTTCTTACTTTTATTTCTCTGACCTCAAAACTTTTTTAAACTGTGGCCAGGCAAACAGATTATAAGTTAACCCTTCTTGCCTGGTTTCGTTACAGATTTTTTTTAAACTGACGAAATGTCTACTAATTCAAAACGGCCTTCCTAAGTGTTATAGGATTTTCAGGCACTAATTTATCTGACATCTTACGTAGATACCTTGAGAAATAATGATGTTTCTGTGTGAAATAGTTCTGAAATAGTTGAATAGTTTCACTTATAAGATAAATAATTGCAAACTTTATCTGACCAATATTTCTATTCGCCCGTTGACTTATGTAGGTATTATATGGTATTCACATTCACCCATAAGATTGAATAAATTTATTGTTTTTACACAATCTTAATTTCAATAACGATTAATATGGTTAATCGCAACATTCGTACAAAAATACAAATATAATCTGAACCTTCAATAATTGTTAAAATTGTAAAATGTGGTTCTACCTTCATTTTAGAGATTGTGGGTTTGACTTACTACGCTTAGAAATCGTTATATATTGTTGTTACTTAAATTATTTAAGGTTTTTTAAACTGTTTAAATTTATAGTACCGTTGTATTCGCCATTTTTATTACGTAACGTACAGTGCCATCTCTGTATCACTTAATGTCATAAGTTCTTTTCGAACATATGCACAGAAACTAATATGATACACATAGCGGCCCACAGCAATACGAACACAGCCCAAGCTATGTGCGAAAATGCACTTTTATACTGATTTACTACGCCTAAGCCTAGCAAGTTGGTACAGTGACGCCTAGCCAATATGACTAGGAATGTCGGTATAAAGTATTGGATACCCGTTCCTGCGTATGAACCAGTGAACTCTATCAAGATACTTATATCTTCGAGGTAATACGTCAGTAGTACTGGAGGAACGACAGTTATAACCGGAAAAAGTAATTTCCTCAAAATAATATTATAAGATTCTAGCCTACTCGTATCTAGGAAGAGACTTTGCAGATTGTTTCTTAAAGTAATTGCGATAATTGGGAAACTAGTAGAGAGTGTAAACACGGGGAACAGCGCAAGGAAATATTCTACAATTTTTAAGAATATATTTTCATTATTTTTTGGCACGAAATTCAGAGTATACAAATCACTAAGTTGAGCAAAAGCGAACGCTCCAGTGAATGCTAGAAGGAGATAAAAGATGGCTATTATAGCGTAATTGAAAGAGAGGTGCAAACCGAGGCGGGACTTTCCTCTGATAGGTGTGATGAGGCCTGGTAAGGAGTGATGGCACATGAAGGAGTAGACGCAGACGCCAAAGAGCGTCGGCATACCGGTCACGTCGAAGGCGGGAGGGTGACCCTGCGGCCCACGCCCGATCAACAGATGAATCGCCATAGAAATCATAATAGTGAATGCTGCAACAAAAATATTTTATTAACTAATTATATTTTTTTTAACTTACCTATTTCACCTTGCCTCATGGTAAGCTAAAGGCCTCATGGTAAGTAGGGCCACTATTGCAGATATCAATAATCTTATCTTCAGATTATTTGTCTCGTCGTCTTCTCGAGGACTCCACATTGTAGGAAGAAGGAAACACGTGTGATAGTAAAGAATGCCAAGTCTTTATAGTGAAGCAAAACAAGATGTTCCGAACCGTGATCAATCGCGAAGGTAAAGCATAGATTATACTCATTATTCGTGTTACTGAAGCCAAACATAATAAATAGTGTTTCATATTTTGTTTGACTGTGCATTTGTGTAGGTATGCTAAAGTCAAATCCGGTGGAACCTATTTAAATGTTGATTTGACCTATATATATATAGGTACCTGTATTTGTCATGCTTAAAAAAAACAGATATTTTTATTGTGCGCCAAATCCCCAAAGATACCACTTCAGCCGAAGTCTGTGAAGATGATTATGTCGTACTCGAACCGACTAAAACGCATGCCGTCTATGAGTCTTTGATTGCCGGAGAGTGACAATACATATATTATCTCTCGCACCCCTGCAGACCCGGGGACATCTCTTTTGAGATGATCTCCTTCCCCTAATATGGGAAATCGATTTTCTATCGGAATATGGTAAAAAATTTAAAAAAACGAATTGTCTTACCTAACCATCGCATGCTAGATGTAAACAGCTGCAAATACTTGGTCTTTTGCACGTTAAAGAAGACGAAAGGTCCCATAGCTGCCACGAATGTTAGCAAAGCTACCCTGTACATATCCATTCTGGTGTACGCTGTCGGATCTGCTGAAGAGGAGTTCAAGCAAGGCAGGTTGTCCCAGGAAGAAGAGTTTGTCATATTCGTTGGAACGGGAGTACTGTAGACAAAATAGCTAAATAAGTGAAATCAGAATATAACATTAGATTCTAATTATATAAAAACTAATCTAACGGAATGTGGTCACGTTTTGCGGGCACCACCAGGCGGCACCATTGTAGCACTGAACGTGTATGCAATGGTGACCCTCTTTCATGAGACTTTGACTTTAGCTTAAAATAAGGTGAGGTGACGTGCCATAAATAAAAAAAATGAAAAAAAAAAATTGGTAACAAATGCTTTTTTTTATCGTGCGAACCGACTAAAACGCACGCCGCCCTTAGGTCTTTAGTTGCCGGAGGTGAGATAGTAACCAACACATCCCCCGCACCCAGGTAGACTTTTAGTCATACATCCAGTTCTACTAAGACTTAAATAAAGTAAAACAGGAGATCTGAGGCGGAGATCTGAGTCTATGATAGGTTCAATTCTTCAGTTTTTATAGTGGTTAAAACTTCTAAGGCAATTTTGCTAAATTCGCAAAACCAGCCAATGACATGAAGCCATTTACGCTTGTGTAGGTCAACGCCCTGCGTGTAGCACTCGTAAACAGGCAATTACACAATATTTACATACGTAATGCGTAGGTTCCGTTGAAGGAGATGCAGATACGTAATTAAGTTGCATTTTTAATTTGTAAAGATGGCTTTCCACGATGCGTAATTGTGTAGATTTTTATCACAAAGGTAGACGAACAAGGACAGCTATGCACCGTCCATTTATTGCTTGCCACGGTACACTTATTTCAGTCAATTTTGAAACCTTAGATTCGACTCACCACTACTGATTTGTCTGTATTTCTACAGATGAGATTATCTACATGCCATACATCGGTAGACGAACGCTTCGTGGATAGCCGCCTTTAGATTTCATGTTAACGTATTTATACGTTGCAAAGTGTGTGACTAATTTCCTTTTTCAAACAATTAATAGAACTGTAAATCTAGCTTTTAAACTTAAGGAATAACTACCGGAACATATTAATATGCAATTACGACGATACGATTACGATTTTAATATCATAAGGCAAATGAAGCAAAATAAATAAACCTATTCAACATTCATTACAGTACCACGGTAATACTATACATATAGATAGTATTACCGTGACAGTACAGACATAATTACAAAGCTCTCTCTAAATACAAGTATTGTGGACCTCATAAGTTCCTCGAAAATTCGAACCTAAAATTGTAAGCCACTACGCAACTACTAGTCTTAGAAGCTACTTTTTTTTTACAATGCGAAAAATCCCTACGGAATCCTGCCAGAACCAGCCGGGGAGGTTATGTCGGACTCGAAACGACTAAAACGCACGCCGTCTTTGGGTCCTTAGTTGCCCGAGGTGAGATAGTAACCAACATATATCCCTCGCACCCCGGCAGACCCCGGTCATCTCTTTCGAGATAACCGCCTTCAGGTGTAGAAACCACGGTGTCCCAGTCTAACCCCCGTTTTAGGGTAGGCGCATTTATGCTCGCCACCGCGGCCTGGGCGCTCATGGAGGACGGAGGTAATTCAGCGACCTCCGACGTCGATCGCGGGCCGCACGGACTCGAAGTCTTCTCCGAACCCGTTCCGCCGACTCCTTCTCGAGCATTACTTGCTCACAGAAGGTGGCGGCGGCAGCCCAAGCACTCGCGCATCGTGCCATCGCATCGCCGTGAGCAAGGCGGCGAGATATTATGCAGATGATATGATGCAGATATTACATCTACCCATTACAAATCTGTAATGGGCAGATGTAATATCTGCAAATCTGTAATGGGCAGATGTAATATCTGCATTGGGGGAGTATCGAACCGCGTTCACAACAGTCAGCCGTTCTACCACTATTCTTTTTTTCATCATTATTTTTTTTCATTTTAATTATAATCTGAACTGGAAGTTATCAACGCCAGCGCCCTTCCTCACACCGAGCATAATCTAATCTCTATAACGTTAAACCTATTTCTATCGGATTCCCACGAATCAATACCAAGATAAAACTCGTTTTAGAGACATAATATAAATGATGTCATGAAATGTCTATAAAATCAACTTACATCACTGCATAGTATAAAACAAAGTCGCGTTCTCTGTCCCATGTCCTTATGTACCTACTTTTGTATGCTTAAATCTTTAAAACTACGCAACGGATTTTGATGCGGGTTTTTTAATAGATAAGAGGGATAGAAGAAGAAGGTTTATATGTATATAACATCATGCTACAACCAACTGGTGCGGAGCAGAAGCGAAAATTTTGCAAATACGGGTGACGCAGACGAAGTTGCGCGGGTCAGGTAGTAATACCTTAGTATAAAATCCAGTTCAAACAGCTGGTCTGCAATAAAGTTTTCCTAGTGCCTTTAAACACCGGGGTCACCCAGCGTTATTATACTACCTACAAAGGTCTAGGGACCCCCATCATTAGTAGGAATTTTTTAAAATTCATTATTATTCAAAATTCTCGAGACAGTCTTATGAGACCACCAGGAACAATGCCCTTAGCACGAAAAGCTATCGAATTCGTATTGTAAAGGTCGAAAGAGCGGAGCATTACGCCTACTGTGAACCTGAATGTGGGATGGGATACTGTGAACCTCTCTCGTTACATTTCAAATTTCGAATTTTATAGTTTTCCGTGTTAAGGCCACAGCAAAGAGTTTGCTGTATCACCGACATGGGTTTAGTTGTAATTTATGTACATCATTATATGTGTTTGTGGCCGCTTTTGTGAATCGAATTCATGAGATAAATGGACTAAACTATGCAAATGTATGCTTATATGCGAAGTAAGGCCGTACAGTATAGCATTTACATATAAATATTTATATTGAGCCAATCCTATCCTAAAAAAACTTCCTATAGTTTAACGCTTCTAACCTCGCAATTAATGTAAAACTCTTTTTTATACTAGCTGACTACTGACGGAAGTTATTATTCTAAGCTGAAGAGTTTGTTTGTTTGAATGCACTAACCTTAAGAACTACTGGTTCGTATTGCAAAATTCTTTATAAGTTTAATAATCCGTTTATCGAGGACCATACGCAAGGGAGATCATCACGCCCCTGTCCAAAGTAGCGGAACAGTAAATCAACTAAACCGGTAGGGTCGAAATTTTCCCATACATAGCGAAGCTCATGGAAAGATATAACTTTGTATAACCCGATTCCTGCCGGTTTCCTAATGAGTCACATGGTTCATGGATAAACTAGATCGAGAAAATTTTATTTTACCAGCCGCTTCCCTTTTGAAAATTTTCACCTGCCGCTTCCCATTTGGCAATTTTCACCTGTCGCTAATGTTTTTCATTAGAAGAAATTGTATACGACTGAGAACTACATACCCTATGCAACACACCAACTTTGGAAGATCTAGATGGATCTAGACCTTCCTTCATTGGCCAAACCTTCACTGCAAATCGATTCATATACTATCTGAAAACCCAGACTTCTTGCAGCTCGCGCCGAATGTACTTCTTAGGTGCCCAAAGCGGGGTGCTCTCCAAATCAAATCAAAAATCATTTATTCTGCATAGACCAGTAAACGGCACTTACAAAACGCCAATATCAACAATATTTTATCAAATGCAAATGGACCACCGGTTCGAAACGCGGCCCCGACCTGAGAAGACTCCGGCAAGAAACTCAGCGGGCCTGACCCGGACCCGGACGTGATGACCTCCCTTGCCTATGGTCCTCGATAAACGGAATAACCTTAAAGTTAACTCAAAACATACGTTATCTTTTCACATATTCATGTCGAAAACAGTACCTACCATCAGTAAACTCGCAACGGCGTCATGTTTTGTTAGTACTGTACTAAGTTACACCTGACTAAATATGCTTTAGTAAATTCTCAGAATTGTTATTAATAAAGGTATAATTATATACTTCATAGGCGCAGAACAACAATATATTTTTTTTATAATGAACAACGGAGGTAGGAAATGATCGATATCCCCCATCACAACTGAGCAGTCTGACTGGGGAAGTACCTCCACCCTACAGGATACCGCGGTTAGAGAGGTTCTCAGTGGGAAGACCAAGAAACTTGACTTTGTCTTCGGCACTGACAGCACAGAAACTTGCTTAAGCTTCACCCTTCACCATCCCACCTCCTCCCCTCCCCTCTATATAGTCGGCAGTACGCCACTGGTGTTGCAAACGTCCATATCTCAACGGCAACAAATTTTCATTCGGTGGGCCGTGTGCTTGTCTACCGCCTAAGTGGAATAAAAAAAATATGAGCACCTTTTTATATTCCACTAATAACACTATACTTGAAGATACTTGGTCTGCGGGTTTATACAGAATTCGTTAATTACAGGTATTTACACTTTTCTTGGATAGTTAAAAATTTGTTATAATGAGTGAGAAGGTTATTAAATGAGGTGATTAGAGGTTTTTACAGTTTGTTGGACAGTTGAAAATCTACACTAATATTATAAAGATAAAAGAATTGTATTTTTTTATTGTTTGTTTGTAACGAATAGGCTCCGAAACTACTGGTTTAGCTGCAATTCTTCGATGTGGAGGTCATATGGCAATCACTTCACAGAAAATATCGAGGTTCAGCCGCAACACAGTTAGACTGGAAAAAATGCGTAGTCCAGACACTGAGGTAGAGGTGACAGCTTCAAATGCTTGATGTGTGATGATACTATACTATAAGTATAACTACTGATGGACCCGTGTGAGGTCGTGTGCAAAAGCTAGTATATTCTAAAAAATACTTACCAAATCACATCCATGACAGACTTGGCTACAGCCGCCGAGTATATGGCAAGATCTCCATACAAATATGTGCAGAGTGAACAATAAAATGTGGTTCTGCCAATTTTATTGAAGAACAGGTTCGCCATCTCGCCCAGTTCCACATGGCGGTCCAGGCTGTAGTAGCGCGAAGGCATTGTGTCTCCACAGACCAGAGGCTCTTCGAGATCGCCATGATTGCTCTGGGAATTAGAATGCTCTTCATCCGAATCGTGTTCTTGTGTCTGAAAGTGTCCAGATCATATAATATTTTTCATTACAAAACTACCTGTGACTTGGGTCAGTACAACTTCGTTCAAAAATATATTATAATGTAAGCAATTCCTAGGGCCGCTATTCACAGCACTCGATTTTAATGACGCGTGCGTGATTTCTCAGACGACTGACGCTCCGTGGCAAGAAGCTCGTCTGTGATACAAATTATGACACGTCAATTTGACTTCACCTCGCCTGATGGTAAGCTGAACGCAAAGTCTCAAGAAAGAGGGTCACCATTACAAAAACGTACAGTATTACAATGGTGGCGCTCAGATGCTTTTTCACGCCCGGGACTGTAGGAAGAAAGAAAGTAATGCGTGTACTGTGAAACTTCACACCGTGGAAACCCTGCGTCAGGGGTACTTACTTACAGAGCCATCTTTACCTATGCCGGCGGCCCCGGGCACACAAGAATTTGGGGTCCCCTGTTGTTTTTTTACACAGGTAGTAAGTAGACTGGAGGTTGAAAGAGCTTCTTTGCATACAAATTGTCTTCAGATTGACAACATGAAAACTATCCAGTGAGTTGATGTACGAGAAATTGTCGCTCATTTGCCGCTAAAGAGCCGCGCGTAAAATTCAAGCTATACCCGCTTTGATGCTTACAAGAGAAAAGAATAAATAGTGGTAAGAGCGCGCGTTGATTAATCGATCGAGTAGTGTTTCTGTTGGGTGTTGCGTGCATTTACTTACGCACATTTTGTCACGCAACTTCGAAACTATTATTTTTTCTAGAATATTGAATGCATCTACTAAAAATAATTACGAGAAACCAACCTCCACCAGCTCTCTCATAGCTAGTAGTCTAAATAGATACTGTAACTATTATATTTTCTCTGTGTGTTTATACTCCTCCAAAATGGCTAAACTGATATTGGTGCAAATTCTTGTGAATACATCAAATAGACATTCATGCATGCAAATATGAGCTCTCTGCATAATAGTCAAATGTACTACCACAATGCTAAGGAGGCTTGGCCAAACAGTAAATCAAAAATATATTAAATTCCACACAGTTGTTTAGGTTTAATTTAAAAAAGACACATTCATTCCAATAAAAATCTGTTGATGTTCTGCATTGTCTATGATCAGCATTCTTTTAATTCTCAACTACTATGTAGATATGGAACTGTATTAAAATATAGTGCTGCCAAATAATTTATTTTAATTGTATATTTCGCATAAAGTAACAAAAACCAACATAAAAATATTAATATTCATCTATCTTATCTGGATAACACAAAAGTTATAAAATTTAAAACTTGGATTGTTGAATTGAAATGTGTTCACACTGTTATATTATAACTTCATTAGCTAGTCATTCTGTGTGAAGTTGAATATGTAATAACCTCACATATGTTTAGATAAACCATGGCCTTATCTATAATAATTAATTTGAATTGTTAATGCATATACCACACATATTATAAGCATTAAAGTGAACTACATAGATAAAATAAATAACACACCTTTATTTAAATGTAAACAACCACATAGTTACAACATATGTATGGGTTTGTATGACATCATATTAGATTTTAAAAGGGAAAATGTACTTGACAATGTAATGAACTGCTGTGATGTTCACTGCTGGACATAGACCTCTCCTATTATTGGCAGGAAGTGGCCTAATGTTTCCGTGGTTGTAACAAACGGGTTGGTACAGGATTTTATATTGAGTTTTTTCTTTTCTCGCAGTGGTGTTATCTAATATTTGTTGATCCCCTCTTATGGTACCCTATTAATGAGATCGGGTGATGAGAATTCTTTCTCTATCACCACACAGATAAAATAACTAATATTAAAAATAACTTGTCTGTGTGAAATACTTATGTCATCCACCTTGATTGGTTTCCTAGGTACTCATAAGACCCTCTGTTGTGTAACTACATAGACATACATCAGACGTTGATAGGTAATTTACTTATATAGAGGCAGAGAAAAATTGTTTATATATACTACTAATACTAAGTACCATCATGAGACTTTGCCTTGAGCTTAACATCAGGCGAAGTGAAGTCAAATTGATGTGTCATAATTAAAAAAATTCGTTTCTATAATTTTATAATAACATTATTAATTTTATTATTTACCCTCTGTTACCATTGCTATACCGAAAACTATTCAGGTGAACTGACAGATCTATGAGATGGCATTACAAATATAGTGTAATTAAATATTATTTAAATTTTATTACTTACACTGTCTCTCTTAATGGACTGCAATCTTTTCCATTTGTACACAGCATTAGCACATGCCATAGTCTCAATAACATATGTTGCATTCAAAAAGCTCATAAATGCCAGGAACATTAATGATATAGTGCTCAGACCCCATCCTGCTCTTGCAAAAGCCGCTGGTAAAGTTAGGGCTCCAGTGCCAACAATCAAGTTGAATATGTATATTAATCCCACCTAGTCAAACAATATAGAAATTAATATTAGTTTTATAAAATTCAAAAATTATATATTTACTAAGGCATTACCTATTTAGGGTTCAGAAAATAATAGTAAGAAGATTGCTACATACAGTAATAAATTAGTAAGCTAAAAATTATATATTATTATTGTAGGAACTATAAGTGCCTAACAACATTAATTATCGGGCTGACGTGTTCCATCCAATGAGGGAGCAGCTCCAGCACCTCGCGTTTCTTACAGAGGTGGGAGGATCAAGACTTCGTGTCATAAACAAAGGAAACAAGATTTCGAAATGCTTTGTAATAACATAGTAATTTTAGGTTTAAAAAATAATCTAGCCATATGTGTACAAAAATGAAAAAATATCTATGAACTGACTCTTTCTTTTTCTGTTTATGAGTTTAGTAGATACATACCCATACTGAATATTGGTCCCCTGCCTCCGTTGAAGGCATCCTTAGTAGCCTCTTTAAACCTCGTAACGGACGAGGCATAACTCTCTGTTAATACACGTCATTGCAGCCGGATATCTGACACTGCAATGAACCAAGTTTTCCTATATGTAATTAAACAAGAGAGGCGAAAAGTAAATTTATTAAGAGATTTACCTTCGACTTTGACAAAAATGATAAAATGATTTGTTGACTTTTCAACAATTGTCAATGTTGTCATTAGTGTCTTTTGAACTCTTTTGTCATTATCATAAACTCAAGAAACATAGAGCATAATTTTAATTTACAAAACGGCCATGGATACTTGCCCTTAGAGCACAACTTAAATAAAATGCAAAGCACAAAGTTTCAGTTGTCAGTATTGCCAGTACTAATTTAAAATAACAACGAGATGTCAACAGAAACGCCGCATATCATATAAAGGCGCAAACTGTTTTACGCTACACATTATACAAAAAGATTTACATAAATATTTTGTACTCTCATGAAGTTTGTTAAAACTTATGATTGCGATCGTTGACTCTCGCGATGAATTTACTATGTACTATGTGCCTGGTATGTAAAGTGGCAGCTCCTCCTGCTCGTATTACCATCTTTTGACTTACGCTCAAAAACCTACAGAAAAGACGAGCTAGCCGGTCACACTTCGTCTTTGCACATTTATTTAGTTTTATGTGTCTAAGCAATATCGTTGCAGTATAAGTATAAAAGCGGCCTACTTCAAAAGTGGAAAAGTGTACAGTAAATGAGTTTCATTATTTGCTTGACAAACTTAAGAAATTCGTCAGGAAAGAAGTCCCGTGGCAAACTTGGCACTAAAAACGACATGGTTGGAGCATGTTTTTTTTTGTATTGTGGCGAAAGAGCAGGGTTCGCCATGACTGGCATGGTTTAGAGTTGCCAGCACAATTTCTTATGTTGTACTAGTTGGAATTCTCGCGGAATACACGTCCATGGGTAGGTATATAAATAATTACCATGGAACAACTACTTGGTTATCTACTACGTGTTCTACGGGCAATGCCTCATCTTGATCCAAATTATGTCACATCATGTACTCCATATGCGCAGTAGACGTGGGTGTCTTTTGAGCATAGTATGGGGTACTACGGTGTGGTGGCATCGGAGAAGCTCAAATCCACCAATCACCTTTATAGAGTATATCTATTTCAAAACAATCTCGTTTCTCACGCAATTTAGGGTCATGTATATGACGGGAGCTATACCAGAGAGGACGTTATACCCTAGCTTGAAAGATCTATAACACGCTACAAGAAGTTCAACTACAAAATTACATTCGTTAATGAACTTTGAGAGATCTAGTGAAATAAAAAGATTACACTGGCAACATTACTTGTTACAACGCGGGAGGCCATGCGCCTGTCCTGTTGTGGGTTTTGAGTTTTGACATTATAAATAGGCAATAGACAAAAATGTAGATATTGTAATAGATAATATAGATAATCAATTAATTTAAAAATCGTCTCAAAAAGTAGGACTGAAGATCACAAAACAATTAAAAATATACAATGTTTTAGTTTAGCCATTAGGAACCGTATTATAAAATAATACAGTATTCTAAAGTCCGTGAAAATCGTATTAAAATCAAATGTTCTCATTACAACTCAAATTGATTCTGTGCCTTATTTCATTTGTACTAATTTTGTTCTAATTCAACACAACACGATTGTTATTAAATATTGTAAAATATCATGTGTTTTACTGCCTTCTTATAGTTAGAGTATAATCTATTCTATTCACAAATTAATCACATTGCAATGAATACCTACCTATAATTAGAAATTAATAATAGCAGTGTGGAAAAAATGCACAATGAGGAACTATAGTTTCATCTAGAATTCTAATCTAGGATAAGTAGGATATATTACCGGTTTACCTACTAACATTCTCGGCTGTGGTAGATATAAAAATACCCATTTATTATTTTGTTTACTTAGTTACACAAAGTAGGGCGATGTCGATGTCATAATAATCACAGTCAAGTCTCTACAATACGATATCAATGCAATGCGATACCTATAATAATAAATTACTTTTAGCATTTCAGTTTATTATTACTCCTTATTTTATATTGAGCTATAGATAGTATAAAAATAGGTGCCTATGTATGTAGGTATACTACATTATATTCGTACATCGTCGTACGGTATATTAATGTAGGTAGACACTTATATAGATGCTATAGATAATACCCTCCGCATATTGACTGTTTTATGCAATGTTATATGTATGTATAGCAAATTGCTATTATCCGGCCATGATAAAAATACGTCAACTCGCAGTATTCTAGTAACGGTAACGTCCGTACTGCTTTAGTAGCGTTTCGCAGCTCTCCGTGCGAACCCCGACGACGAAATCATTCCATCCAGCCGTCGAAGCCGTGTTCTCGGGGGTTTGGGATTGTGATTTTGTATAAATCTCTAAGTTTATGTGCCAACAACATTACAAAACGGAGGTAAGGATGTAAATTATTTTACTTTTTGGAATATTATAGTACATCATGTCGTCTTTGATCGCTGTGAGCATTTATGGCATCGCTTTCTCAGGCGTATGTTTTTTCTTCCTCTAACAAACGGGATATCAGCTACTTGTTTAATTTTCTGTCTCATTCCTCCTAGTAATATAACACCGTTGCGCTCGGTCGTGTCACGTAAGATTTTATGTATTTTTGCTTGAAATAAGTGTGATTTTTGAGGAAGTTTTGCAATATTTACTTTTATCAAGTGCTTGTGCATAAAGAATATGAATTTGTTTTAAAAATACATCCTTAATTTGTTTGATATGGGTCGTACTAACTTTCACTCTAGATATAGATAGGTACCGTGGATGATATAGCATAGATAGATACATGTATACGACTGTAGATATTCAACATCGAGTCGACGAGTCTCAAGGCCGAAATATACAAATAGTTATGTATATAATGTAAGAAGAGAATATTGGTTTTTATAGGAATGTGAAAATTGTAATAAGAATTGTGTTGTGATACTTATACGTTTGATTGAAGCTAACAATCACGGTGTGGTTGGTAAGTACTTGCGTCGAAGTAAGTACATTGAATACATTTTGGATTGGCGTATTGTGAAACACCATTATGATTTTCGATGTAAATGTTAAGCTTGTTTTTTATCATATCACTGCGACGCAAATAACTTAAATTGATGTTACCATGGCCTATGATAACTTCTGTGTCTATCTACGCTATTGGCACTAATCGGACGGACCTGTATTATTATCTGGCCCTTGATATAACCTCAAAAATATGAAAAAATATTAAATATGGTGTTTTGTTGTGACATCCTCTAAGAAATTTCAAATATGATAATCCTTTGTGTAGATAATCTGAAACGTTACGAGCCGACTGCAAAGCTGCTCTAAAGGATTTGCCGAGCCCGCATTATCTGTGATATACAGCTCAGCCTCTCGTCCGTCCTATAAGGTAATCTTCTAAGATGTTACTAAAAGTCTTATAATTGCAATATACATGCACACTCAACCCTATTAACCCTCAACATCTTTTCCAATTTGCAATCCACCTATAAGAATCTTTACTGTACGAAATAGTATATTCCTAATAAAGTGATACTAAGTACTAGTATGTACATGGTTACTGCAGTAAGCCAAATATTTTATTGGATTTTTATGATAAATGCAGAATTTTATAGTATTACTACACAAGTAAGACATGAACATTGTGTTTGGAGACGGTTTGCATTATTTTGTTAGTGAGAATACCTGAATAAACAAGATATTCAGTTTTATAGGTACATACTTTAAATGTTTGTTAATTGGATAGCGATTAAAAATAGAAGCTGCTGATAAACTTTGAACGATTTGTTTAGAAAGTGTCAAATTATTTTTCACCATTCATTTGTGCTATACTATCAACCATTGCTTCTATGTATATTATAATGTACCTTATAGTGTACTATAATGTATATTATAATGTGCTGACAAAATATGTCCACTTGTTTATAGGGCTGGGCCACTTGGGGCTAGGAGGCGAGTCCGCAGCAGCAGCTTCCAGCGGTGATCTCACCCTGTCCTCTGCAATAGAGGCACTAAACACTGCTACCTGCTTAATTGACTGCATCACTACGAACCATTGTTACTTAGTCTATAATTGAAACAATATGCTATCTGTGAAAATAAGTATAATGTTAGGTCAAAACTGTAGAAAATTATTCTATTTATAATAATTGTCTGATGTCTAATGTTTCTGTAATATTATGTGTTCGACATCTAATTAAGGATAATTGTTACTCCAATATTAATACTGTTACCGAACCAATGCAATGTAATTACTCCACCTCAATGTTGGTGGTGAACACAAATAATTTTGGTGCTTTTAAGCGAGTCGAAGAGAAGAGTGAAAGTCATGAAGCTAGTGTAAAAATGGTAGATATAAATATTTATAATGTAGAATTTGTTGATAGTGTCCAACAAAACCAAATGATTGGCGATACGCCTAACTACTGCATTCCTTTAACGATTAACGCCATAACAGTCCAGGGTATCTCATACAGTGACCCATATTTCAGTAGCTTTAACTTAAAGTATAAGATGGCGTTTGGAGCGCCGGAGCATATGAACAAGTCTGATTACGCTTTTAAATCCTCAGTTTGTATTATACGAGATGAGCCTTGCGATACGCAACTATTAAACGACAAGTCTGCTCAGAATATGATATCCAAAACGAAAACTCGAATCACTAAAGAAGACGAGTCTGTAAAGACATACCATGACAATAATAAGTCGGCAGTTGGTTACGACAAACCCGCCAGTAAGACGGCTTTGCGAACCTTCGCAAACGGTGATCTCACCTTCGATGCTATGTTGGAACTCACGAAAAACGAGGATCGAAAAATTAAGGATATGTTGAAAATCCACGAGGTGGACAGTTGGGGCGTACCGCGCCGCCTTCGACTGTGTGGAGGGGGTGAAAGCTCTCTGAACGCTGCCACCGGCTGGGGCAGTCCACCCGCGTCTAACAACAGTGGTATGTACCTATTATGTTAAGGCTCAGAACTATAAACTACCCTTTTCTATTACCAATTCAATTCGAAGTAGTTACTCAGTAAAGTAATGTTACACAGAAGATAGAACAGGGGCTTTATTTTTCTGATGAGTCACTTGCTCACGTGTGTGCAGCAAACATACGATATTTCATTTTAGTGTGTAGGAAACTCGGTGTAATTTGACCGAACATTGGAGTGGTCATGTCAGTAGCAGAAGCAGAAACTACGAAAACACCCCACTAATTATTCCAGAACTTGCATAAATATTCCAAATCCGTGGTTGTTTCATGAACTTTCAGTCTTTTTTTTAGTTACATTTCTTTCTCGAGCGCCCGTTATTTTGTAGGTCGGGAGAAAAATGCATCCCGATCTCTTCTCTATTGTATTAGGACTCCCTTTTCCGCACCTAGCCTCCCTTTTTGGGCCATTGTACGGATCTCTTCTCGTCGCCTTTTTTTACATTTATCACTTGCAAATCGACGTGAACATGCGATTTTGTTTCGGACTTGTTATGAACAAAACGATAGTCAGAAGGACCGAGCCCTCTTGAGACTATGTTGAGCACTTCAATGGCAGAAGCGGCCACTGTCTTCTTTACAGCCCTTGAGTCAAGCACACGGGTTATTTATGCGACTCCAGTACTTCTCGTAACAGACGAGTGGGTCAGTCAGTAGGATAGATCACATTATCATTTCTTCAGCTAATTAAGTTGTGTTTGCTGTCGTTATAGGAAAATAACGTACTGTTCTGTGTCCTGTGTTGCATTTAAAAGTAGTACTACTTAACTTATCAATGTTTATCGTCTTACATCTACAATACATTCTTTTAAAATATTTGACAGTAACATGCGCGCCGATACCTATACATAATAATATTTTAATCATCATTCGCGATAAGAGTTTATAAACATCTATTTCTTTGAAGCTGGAAATTGGGGCGGCAACTCTAGTGGCCAAGCCAATAATGGGACAAACAATACTCAACAATGGAATAATGCTGCTCAGCGCCCGCCCACTTCACAAGCGGACAGTAAGTTGTTTTAATATCAGCATACTAATGATGAAGTCATCAAAATAAAATTTACTCCTATTGTCAAACGATAATAATTTTATAATGATGATTTTCATAATGAGACTATTAACATAAGTACCATGCAGCTTATTCGTATTTTGTCCAGGTGTTTATGAATCTTGGAATTGTCTTGCAGTGAATAGCAACAAGAGTGGCAATAATCAAATGCCTCCAACGAGTGCCGCATCTGCAAATTGGCAGAGTTCCCCACCAAACATGCCAAATTCGCAACCTAACAACAATGGTGCACCTACTAGCAACGGTAATTACGAAATAAATATTATGTGCAACTAATTACGTATATTTATTTGTATTTGATAACGTATTACGTAGTTTGAGTTTTGTTTTGATACCATCTATTTTATTTAGGTACAAACGCCGGCAATGGGAACAATGGCGGTACTAATCCCCCAAATTCAGCTGCAAACTCTAATGGGCCCACTGTTGGTAACGTCAACAATGGCAACGGTAACAGTACTTCCTCAGCTAAAATTGAGCAACTTAACTCTATGAGGGAGGCTTTGTTCAGCCAGGACGGCTGGGGCGGCGTAAGTATAGCTATATAATTTGTTGTTTATTTATTATTTCTGTTCTGTAATGAGTAATGTAAGCATGATTTTATACATATTTGTTAATTTTTTAGCAACATGTGAACCAAGATACTAACTGGGATGTACCTGGGTCTCCAGAGCCAGGATCTAAGGTAGAGCCTACAGCTGGAGGTCCACCAGCTTGGAAACCTAATGTCAACAATGGTGCATTTTTGGGAACTGATCTGTGGGAGGCTAATTTGAGAAATGGTGGTCAACCACCACCACAGCCTGCTGCGAAGACTCCATGGGGCCACACACCGACGACGAACATTGGTGGAACTTGGGGTGAAGACGATGATGCATCTGATTCAGCTAATGTTTGGACTGGGCCTCCTCCACCACAGCAGTGGCCTGCGGGACCACCTCAGCATGCACAACAATGGGCTGTTCCCAAGAAGGATGACTGGAATGCGTGGGGAGAGCCCCACCGACCCGTTGATCCTAGAATCGACCCTCATCGTACTCCCGACCCACGCTCGCAGCAACAAGACCCACGCCACGACTTGCGTGGAGGCATATCTGGTCGTCTTAATGGTGATATGTGGAGTCAGCATCATCAACACGCAGCTGGACCAACTAAGATGATGCCTGGCGGTGGTGTCAACCAGTGGGGTGCTCAAGGCCCCAAAGATCCAATCAAAGGAAGTGGCTGGGAGGAGCCATCTCCCCCAGCGGCCAGGCGAGTCCCCAGTGGCTTCGACGATGGCACTTCGCTTTGGGCACAACGCGGAGGCATGGGAGGAATGGCCACTCGGGGCCCTCAAGGACCTCCCGGTCCTCAGCGAATGCCACCCACTCCTACTAAACCGGATGGTGGTGTTTGGGGTGCGCACGGCCAACGCAACGGCTCTTGGGAGGAACCCCATGCTCCTGCTTGGCCCGAACGCGATGCGCCAACTTGGCCTGATGCTTCAGGACCAGCCTTATGGGCTGTGCCTAAACAGAAACCTTCTGGTCCTAGTGGGGCTTGGCCTGATGATATTGGCGAATGGGGTGGACCAAAACCGCCACAGGGTGGTCCACTTGGCAAACAATTACCTAAAGAAATGGTATGGAACAGCAAGCAGTTTAGGTAATAAAACTTCCAAGTAACTTTTGTTATTTTGTGATATATTTTAATTGAACTTATCAATATTGATATTCTAATGATTATTTCACAGATGCTTGGTAGAAATGGGTTTCAAGAAAGAGGAAGTCGAGGCTGCTTTGCGTAGTCGTGATATGAATGGTGAAGAAGCTTTGGAGATGCTAGCGACCGCACGGGGTGACGGTTGGCGTCGGGATGAACATTTTGGCGGCCACCATGGAGGACCTTTCCAACACCCTCCAACAGTGCCAGTATCACCTGCTGTAGTACAAAAGTTACTTAACCAACCCCCTCCACAATCCGCACCACACCATCAATCTTACAACCCTAACAGGTACGATTAAATTTTGCACAGAATCAATAAATTGACTTCAAATTGATGTGAAAAGTGACGTCATTTTAGGATTTGTTTTGCTAATATCTACTTTGATTTTATAGCGGTACCGGAAACAGCGGTCAACCTAGCGCGGCGCAGTTACGTATGCTAGTACAACAAATTCAGATGGCCGTGTCGGCGGGATACTTAAACCACCAGATATTGAATCAACCCCTTGCACCTCAGACGCTTGTTCTATTGAATCAATTGCTGCAACAGGTAACTTTGTTTGGCCAATAGCAGCTTCTTATAGACAAGGTGTACTTACCACATCTATGGTTATGTGACAGGACATTGCAATATCGCTACTCAATAATGCTCATTACGTATTATGCACCATATTTATATTCTAGAAGACTTTTTCTTCCCCAAATCAAATTGATTACTCTAACGTAGATACTAGGACTATAAAACAAGATCGTACTTTTCTTATTTTCACATTCAAGTAAAGGATGTCAGACTACATACAGCTCATGTAGAAAAAGATGTTTGAACTATGAGTTAAATATGAAAGCGAAATGGAGAATTTCGTATATTGAAACGCGCGTATTCTTCTGACATAAAAATATACCCTGTGAATATGTAACTATCCCATCGCCTTGCATACGATTTCCACTTGCAATTCGCAAATGCCGTGCGACGTTCACGCGTTTGTTATTTTTTTCGTGCGCAATATCGCCGCGGATACCGGGCCCACCAGTAATTTCCCAATTTCCCTGTAGCCTTCGTGCGTTATACCAACGTATTTGCTCACAGATATGACAGTTCAACCCTAGTTATAAGACATAGGCTTGTGAAAACGGGACTATACAGCTCGTGAATACTTCGAAAGTTGTATTTGAATTGATATCGTTACGTACCTACATTTACGACGCTAGATAATGGTCATGTATAGCATTATTGGAACTTGTTGGTCGAGTTTGCTTGGAAATTCATGTGTAGATGCTAGCTTGCATTTGAGTCAAGTCATGATTACTTAAGAGAAACGCAAGAAGTGGAATATAGGCTTAATTGATATGATAAAATCTAATATTGCGTTGTCATAGAAATATCATACCGACAAAGAAAATATTAGACGCGTGGGCCCAATGACGTCCTTTGGCGTCACACGATGACAATGTTTTTGGATACTCAGCAAGAACTAATTCTCGAAATAAAATTTGTAGTAGTCCCACAAAAAATATTAATTAAACTCTCGTATCCGCTGTAGTCTTCATGTCCCAGATAAAATGCAAGAGAGACACCTTCATTGGTGCTGTATAGTTTCGTGAAAACTGCCTGGTTTCGTGGGTAACAAATACCTGGCAATGGCGACCCCGCTGGGGCCTGGCAGGTGGGGTTGGCCTAAGGGGTCCTTACTTGATGTCGTAGAGAGTGGTATTACCTACCATGTACGCACAAGATCGTGAGAAGTGGAGGAGGAAAAGTCGGAAGGCGGACTCTGAGAGTCGCGAGTTCATGCAATCAGGATAGTCTACATGATGATGATGACAAGAAGTATTTTTGAACACAAGTGTACGAGTACAAGTGTAAGTGTAAGAGTTGTGTGTGTATGTGTAATAACCTAGTCCTCTTTTTCAGATCAAAGTACTCCAGCAACTACTGCAACAAAACTCGCTTGCTATGAGTAAGGGTCACTCTTCTCTCGCGCTGCAGTATCCTGCACAAATAAATAAGGCTAAGCTGCAGATTACTGCTCTTCAAGTAAGTTTTCCTAATACCATTTCATCTGCCCCCTATTCTATTTGTAATTGTGCTCATAAATGCGTGCACTAAAGCGCGATTCACATGAACATCGCCGTTTATAAAATAAGGAAAAAAATGCAATATCAAGTAAATTGATGTGTGAATCGCCTTTAAGTACCAATCTGCCTGAGAAATCTTGACAAATTTTATCAGAAACACCGTAAATTAATTCCCTTTTTGTCAAAGCAAGAGAAACCTGCTTATTTGTTTACAAGAATTGAATAACTAGCTATAATTTTCCCTGAGAACAAAACAAAGGGATTTGACAATTTGTGTTATTTGACCTGTGTTCTATGCTATACATAAATAATAAATAAAACAACTATGTAATGTCCAATTAGCTATTATTGTGGTTTTTTCGGAAACTAGGTCTATGTTTCTGTATGAGTGCAATTATAACTGACTTTGTTTCATAATTAATAAATATTAAAATAAAATAATATGATCAATTTACTTAAGACTTGCATAATAATTTATGATCAACAAAATATTGAATAATGTGATTTGTTCAACAGAATCAGATCGCGACCCAACAAGCTCTATACATGAAGCAGCAGCAGACTGGCAGTTCAGATCTGTTCAAGCAAAGCCACGACCACCTTTCACCTTTGCAAAATAGCTTCGGAGAAATCAGCATCTCCAAGGATTCACAGGCAGTATGTAGTTTTTAAATCATTATTTTTTTTTTTCCAAAATCTACAATCTACAAGTAATATTATAGAGCTCTAGATAGTTTGTTTTTTTGGGTGAACACTCTTATCTTAGGAATTACTGGTCCAATTTGAAAAATTCTATCAGATAGCCCATTTATTGAGGAAGGTTTATAGGCTATAACATCGAACAGACCAGTACTCATAAAATCAAATCCGACAGATTACCATATATTATTTAAAAAATAAGTAAATTGCAGACTTAATGGTGCCACGGGCGATTGCCGGGTCCCGTCGTCTAGTGAATTATATACGTATTTGCAGCTCTTGTTTTTGCAATGAAATAGATACCTTTTCTATTGTACCAGACCGTTAAACTCGATATTTCGTGGGTTGTCACTTGAATAACCAAGAAATGTCGAGTTTTCTGGAAATGCTTTGTCTTGATTAGATGACCTGAAAATAATTTTCTCATGCTCTGAACAATCAGTAGATTATAAAATTTACTGTTTTAACAACATAATTCTTGGTTTAACTTATAAATTTCCCATGATAGTAGTTTCCTGTAGGTATAATGTTTTATCAAACTGATAATTTTTCATAACAATATTTCAGATAAGCTATGAACGAAGACTGTTTGATAATAATTTTGGAACAAGTCTTCAATTATCTTCTTATGTTTCTTTTGTAAAATAAATAAATAAATCTCAATTTTGTCCATGTTTAGGGCTACAGTGCAAGCAGCAACCAGCAATCACGTCTCAACCAATGGAAGCTTCCCTCTCTGGATAAGGATGTCGAAGGGTCTGAGTTCAGCCGTGCACCGGGGACTGCTAAGTCTACCACAAGTCCACAGCTTAACCAGTTGGGACTGCAACCTGATTCGTAAGTATTTGTATAACACCCAAGACAATATTCTCACTAATAGATATAATATATAATTATTTCTCTAGTCGAGAGGCAACTAAAGCAATCAATGTTCAAACAGTCATAGGTAATTCATTAAAAGTCATCGCCATGAATATAATGAGCTGGGCAGAAGACAATACTTTACGAAAGAATTCAGTAAGCATTCAGGACGTTAGATTGCCTGGAAGAGATTCCTGCAGTGCGATATGTCCGCCAATGCTATTTTTGCCTCATAGCAACTCCTTTTATCAAACACATGTTGTTCTTGGTGTACAATAAAGCGATATTTACCGTCAAACGGGGTGAATAGGAATAAAATGGTCAATGGAATATTTTAAATAATTTCTATTATTAAATTTCAAATAAGCCTGTTATCAGATATTTGATGATTTTGTTATTACGATGAACTAGTCCAAAGTTTCGCTTGAAAGAAATTAACTACAGAATTTAGCTGACCTTTTTATTCCTATTCACCCCGTTTGACTGTATATGTATCTATCTAAATCGTGAGAGTCTATTTACTAATCGTCGTTCAAATATATTAGTTGTTTCTGCAGCAATAAGCGTGTACAGGTATTTGGTCAATCCTAATAACTTTTTTTTGTTATAGCACTTGGGGTGTAGGACGCGGCAACGAAGGTTGGGGTGACAGTGGAGCAGATGTGGCCGACGGCAAGGACGCCTGGCCCTCGCACCCAGTGCACCAACCAGTTTATGATCTCGTACCAGAGTTCGAACCTGGCAAGCCTTGGAAGGTGAGTCTTCCAAAATTTTCGTATAGTTTACATTCCTGGTAAAAAAGTTATAGAAGCTATCTTATTAGTAATATTTAAAGGTCAAAATTTAACAAAATATATTGATCATGTTGAAATTCTAAAATATCATCATCAAACATGCAATATAAATATAATTAGAAAATGCACTTTTATATATTTTATTAATTGGTGAAAAATTACTTTTTATCCTATAAAGGAAACATATTATGTTTACAAGTCTTGCCCAAATAAAATTTCATTAAAGTCGGCTATAGCTTTTACATTGAAAGTCGACGACTCGTTATCCCATTTCACATAACTACGCTACTAGGGCAATCAGATGAAGACCGTGGAGGACGACCCGGCGATGACCCCGGGCTCCGTGGTGCGCTCCCCGCTGTCGCTGGCCGTCATCAAGGACACGGACATGCTCGGCGGGAAGACCTCCCCTCCCGGGAGCGAGCGCTCGCTGTCTTCTTCTACTTGGAGCTACGCTCCTCCCGGCGCGGGTGCCGGAAGTACCGGTGCGGCCCCTGGAGGCCTAAAGGCCGACGCTTGGGGCTCGAAGCCCCGGCCTGCGCCCCCCGGTCTCAACAAGGCCTGGCCTCAACATCACGCAAACACACAGCCACGCTCCGTATCCTCGTGGCAGGCCTCCACCTGGCTGTTGCTAAAGAACCTTACTGCTCAGGTATAAACATGTTTTTAACTGCTATATATTATGTGTATTATGTTATGTAATTGATGTACACTTCAATAATGATTGTGATGAAATCCATCTTTTGTATAATCCTATTTTCGCCCTGCTTATATGAATCAGTGAAATGCGCTGCAGAATACAAACAACTCATAATTATTTCATAATTGTGACTCATCGCTAATTGTATGTAATCATAATCAATCTAAATGGATTTAATCTTTACTGAAATTAGAAGTAAATTCTTTCATTTGGTAAATGCAGCTAATGGGTTCTAATGAAAAAAAGTACAAATCATAATCCTCTGTTGTTACTTGTTATGCTTGTTACAATAACACCAACACTTATTTTCTCTAGATTGACGGCTCCACTCTGAAGACCCTCTGTGTTCAGCATGGACCCCTGCAGAACTTCCACCTGTACTTGAATCAGGGCCTCGCCCTCGCACGCTACTCCACACGCGAGGAAGCTGCTAAGGTATATCCTCCGAATCTTGTCGTATGAAATATTATCTTTATCACACTACAATGACAATGGTTAAGTTAATCTGATAGTATACAGTTATCAAAATCTCATCGACTTGCTAGCTCTCTAAAAACTTTACATATCACGCAAGAAGAATAATTTCCTCATCATCAAGTCTAGATCAATGACAAAGAAGTCGCTGCTCGCGATTGCCATAGCGGCGACGATATCTGTCAATTTCAGCATCGGCAGTATGTATATTTTTATTTAAAATCACTGTCCGACTTCCTTAGGCTCAAATGGCTCTGAACAACTGTGTGCTGAGCAACACGACGATCTTCGCGGAGTCTCCGGCCGAATCCGAGGTGCAGATGATCCTCCAGCACCTGGGCTCGGGCGGCGGCGGCGCGTGGCGCGGCGGCAAGGACGGGTGGGGCGGCGGCTTCCCCGGCCTGTGGCCCGACTCGCACGACCAGCGCGCCACGCCCTCCTCGCTCAACTCCTTCCTGCCGCCCGATCTACTCGGCGGGGAGTCCATCTAAGCGCTCGGCCTCGACTCGACCTAAGCGCCCGGTCTCCACCCCGTCGCTCCACACGCAAGTAACCCAATGTAATCATCTGTTGTACGACAATATCGGGTAGGCGCAGCGGACCGCTCGTATAGAGTTCACGGTACTCGTTATAGTACATTATATTTATCTCACTGAGAGTCGGTGCCCGCGTGACCTGTTGCGATTTGCCTGTGGGGCCGACGGAAGGGATCGGGCGCTCGGACTTCTTCAATCTGTACAGAAGCATTTGTCCGTGTCGATCCGGCTCTGGGCCTCGCCCCGGCCTCACTCCGAAGGACCCGTGTCGCTCAGGCCGGCCGACCTTGAGGTGCGTATTTATAAGTAAGCGAGAATTCGATGTGTAAGATAGTGTTAGCGGCCGGCCGGCACGGCCCGCGGCGTGAGGCGGGCGGGCCCGCGTCTAGTTGTAATTACGCTTTACCGTCCCCCGTACGGGGATCGACTAATTTTATTCGCCTAGTCAGATCGTGTCGAACGCGTCGCGTCGCGTTGCGGTACGCGGCGCGACGCGGTCGCGGTAGCCAACTGTCCACAATACTATATATTATCTTACTGTGTTTTAAGTGTTCATGTAGAATATTTAGTGTATATAAGAATTATACATATACAATGGCAAATGAAAGTGTATCGAGGTTTATAACGTTAGAGTTGGGTCCGAGCGGGCGCGGCCCGAGCGCGGTGAGACCGCGCGCGGTTCGCGCCTGCGTTCTACCAAATAACAAATATAACAAATAGTGTAGGTGTCAGATAGAGTAGTTGCCTCGCGGGCTACCTCAGTCACTCGTCCCGTGGCCTTATTTTATAGCGTATATTTATTTTGTTGAGCTCGAGGGCTGTTGCTGTTTCGCCCGTCGAGCTGTTGCGTTCCGAGTTTCTTTCGTGTTCGTTTTTATGTTCTCGTTTTATTATCTGTACTTGTCGTATTTTAATTATTTATTTCTGTTTTGAATTCTCACTCGCATCGAGCCCTCGTTTTCCAGTAGTGATATTTTATTCAGCAATAAACGTTTAAGTGCATTTCGCCCACTAACAGTCTTGTACGAATAGTTGTAATTTTTATGATGTTAACAAAATTAAAATGATGAGATTTGAAGTGCATTCTCGTAGCGGTAATTCCTTTAAGCCGTGTATAGTCTGAAGCAAACGAGTATAGTGTTAGCGTACGGAGCCGCGCAAGTACAAGGCCAAGGCGGCTCCCTTGCAATCCAGTAATCCTGTGATGTAAAGTATCTTGCCTAATGTAAGGATAATCTATTTTGTTGAGTATCATAGTAGCGCGGTCGCCGGCGGTCGGCCTCCGCCGAAGCTGACGTTTCCCCAAATTTTTTCCAGTATTTGTGATTGAAGTGCCACTTTATGTTTAATATAATGAGACGATTATCTAGATTATACGATTAACTTAAGGGTAACCTAATATAATAAATTGAAAATTGTTTTATCATTTTATATTACACATACATTTGTGAGAAGTGTTATTAAAGTACTATAATTGACAGTAATTAAATATTACACTTTTGTGTATAGGTAAGAATAAAGTTCTAACTTAAATTTAGCCATATCAATATCTATTTAAATAAAAGATTTGTGGTATTTTCTATAGGCTCAATTTGAACGTTATTCAAAGTGACATATGCTTTAGATATTCTGTTAATAATATACTTGTAGCCGTAGGTTCGTCGGTATTAATAATTTAGTTGTAAGTTTACAATTTAAGTCCTATCGTAGAATTCAATAAGCATACTATTGATATTTAACGGCAACGATTGCGCGTGTAAGGTAAAGTTCGTTATCATAAAGTTTATTTACACTTTTATTTACTTTTAATTTATTGATGGTGTGCCACAGAGATACTCTGCCAAAATATAAAATTACCAATTATTACGGGATTAGAATAGAGCAGCGGCGGGACGGACGCGTCCAGCGGCACCCACCGCTCGTACGCGGCGCCGACACGCTCGTTACCTAGTGCTTGCAGTTGTATGGCTGACTCGATGTAACTGGGACAATGTGAACAAAGTGTACGAGTGGCGGGTGCCGCGCGTTGGCGCTCCGCCTCCCGCCGCTCCGCCCCTGATGAGACTCCGGGCTCGCGCCCTCGACCGTCGATGACGGACCCACCACGCTTTACGAACTGGCCGGTCGACTCACGGCCTCGACCGACTTATAATAATGTAAATTTAAACTTTTTCGAACATCTTCCAGTGTTTTTATGATAAAACGATTTTAGTGTTAAGCTAGTTGTAAGTGATTCGCTGTACCTTGTCGAGCTCCGGCTCGAGTACTCTTCACAAATTAAATAATTAAATTAGTTACGCGATGTTGACGTGTATATGCGTTTACTCTGATCGCTTCGGACCTGTAGTAGTTAGTGTTAAATGTTTCGATGTGTCATGTGTTCATTTAGAAACAATATTAGCATTTGTCATTTCAATGGTATTATTATCTTACTATAGGGACCGACGGCAGTGTAGCGTTTCACTATTGCATATTGTTCGTTGCCTTATAAGATTTGTATCAGATACAAACTTGAGTTGAACGTCATCACAAGCACCGCTCGTCTCAACGCAGGCACGTGCCAGTATACGCAATCGGACTGTTTATTTCGCGTAAGAGCCGTAATCGAGATTTGTCATGTTTAATGTTAGGTGCCAAAGAGTGATTATCAAAGATGTCCGGAACAATTGATTGCATTTCACTGTTTATAAAGATTCTTCCAAAATTTTAAATTATTTTCGCGGTACGGGTTTAATGATCTGATGTTCCTATAACATTCGTGTTACGTCTATTCAACAATACTACACGTATAAACAGACACATGTCAATTCTATGTATTGTTAAAGCTCAATTTAAGTGATGAGGGTGTTTCTTTTTACCGATTGATAGAATTAATGAAGAGTTATTATTTTTAAATGATATTGTTCTGTCCAATTCTACACCAATATTCGATAACGCCTAAATCTCAGTTGTTTACTCTGGTGCAAATTTAAATTTTAATACAGCAATAAAATTTCATATTTAATTTTTTATAGAGTTTTTTCCATTTTTACAATTAGAATATCTGATCAAACGGAAAGTATAATAAACCAGTGCCCTTTAGAATACGTCATCCATAGATTAAAGATGAAAGAAGTTTATGCCTTGAAGTTTTTAGTCAGTTAAAGTTATCAGTACTTAAATAATGGGTATAGATATTGTGAAATGGACGTATTTTAAATGTGTAGTCGTGTCGGTATAGTGGTATATAGTGGTGTTATAGAGGTGTACCGGTAGCGGCGTGGGCGGTCGGCCCGAGTGTCGCAGTGTCGGTGTCACGGTGTCACGGTGTCTCGGTGTCACGGTGTCACGGTGTCACGGTGTCTCAGTGTCACGCGCCGCGCCCCGCCGCACGCAGCGCCAAGGTTGTGAGAAGCGGCCACGCGCCGCACTAACTGAATCTCCTCTCGGTTCAATGACTGCATCATTATTTCCTGCACACAATTATTGCGCCATGTGCAATTTAGTCTGTGTTATATTATTATGTTGTTGTGTATTTATATCGTACGTCTATACTGTAATATGTATATATTGTGGAATTATATTCGTAAAAGTTTAATACGCTTCATGCTTCTCTTTTAATAACAATTTTCGTGATTTGTTTCTGTTATTTAGAATAAATGTACGTACCTAAAGTAATTATAATAACGATCATAGATGTAAATATAAGTAAAGAAAAAAAAATAAAAAAAATATAAAAAAAATAAATAATGAAAAGCAATTAAAGAAACCAATGATTGTGCCTCAATGAACTGTGGTACGTTACCGTAACCGATGGCAGGTGTAATCGTTTCCTTTCAAAAATGTATTGTAATGAATTGTGCGCTAGGCACCGCTCTGTGACTAGCTGTAGACAATATAAGGCTGCGAGCAGCGGGGCCCGGGCCCACGCCTTGTGTAATCATTAATGAGCTTAGCTATGTTTTACTTTTATTGTAAGTGTTATTTCATCAATCAACATTTTATATATATATACCTACATAATATGTAAATATTTTTATCTATTTATTTTTCTTGGTTTTCATGAAGTTTACCCGAATTAACGCGTAACATTAAAATTAATCGCTATACTGAGTCAGTTGATACGCGGCGTCGCCGTCGCGCCTCGTTCGTTTGCATACTCCATAACACTTGAATGCCAAAGTCGATGTCTGTAAGCCATTAGACGACCGCTTGTGTTGTTTACATATTATTGCGTGGATCTCTGACATCACAACAAAATATTGATCGTACAAATAAGAGCCATTTAATGTCGGCAACGTTTAGGTCGCTGTCGTTTATCCAAGCTGCTCTGGTGTTATTTTAGCTCAACTATTCAAGTAGTTTGCTCATAATATTGTTGTTAATTTTAATTTTTTTTTATTATCTAATTATCTATCCTTAGTGGAATAAAATTCTAAAGTTATTTTGTAATCTCCCAATTAGCTTTTAATGTACTTGACCATAGTTGTTAATCGGATTACCTATGGCGTAGGACCCATGCCGCCTAATAGCGCGTTACGCGCTTAAATTTAACTTCGCTTGTCTCTGTACCGTCCCCTTTAACTCGATGGTATGTTTTGTAGCTCCATTCGTTTCTTCTGTTCGAGCGTTACGAGTTTGGATCGATACATGTTTCTTACAACGATTTAGTCGTGTTCGCAAATGTTGTTTCGTGTCAAGGGCGACGCGTCGGCTCTCCACAGTCGCCGCTCCGACTCGTCTGACATGCTCCTACATTCAACTGTGTATCACATAGGGACCAAATATTACGCAGATTCACTTTACGCAGAATGCAGCTAATTGTTTTTCATATCAATAAGCTGCACGTTGACTTGTGCATACTAAAAGACATTCTCACTTTCCATTTTGTTGATAACGCGTTACATAACTGACGGAGTTACTTATATGCGACATAATTTTACCTAGTGATAGTGTACAATATTCAGAAGGGCCTTTTTAATTTAACGTAAGGTTAAAGTTTCGCTTGTTGTCTTTATTTATATATATTTTTGTACGTTGAGACGTTGACGTCTCGATACAATAGAACACATTAGGTGATATCTACAAAGAAACTAGTCTTCCTTATTTACGAGGGATCGTGTTGAGATGGCGACACGCGCGACGTCGGACACAGAGGCAATCATTCCTCTAGTCTTGTTATGTGGTGCGAATATGTGGATACCAAATATAAAATAACGAAGGCTTTGACGTAGTGTAGCAGTAACGATAGTTCGGCCCGAGCAGCTTGGACCCTGTCAAACTGAAGGGAATGGTTGGGTAGTATTATTATAATGCATTTATTTGTCTTTTTTTTCATAGTCACTCAATCATATATTTAATTAATTGAGCTAATGCCTAAAATTGGAATATCAGAGTTTATTTAGGATGTTCATATTTTACATTTTAGTGATTAAATATCTAAAATTTACCTTAATTATAGTGAATGGATTTTTGTATTATTGGAATATATAGCTGTAAGACAAAGGGTGTTCTTGATAAAACACAAACAACTGATTATAAACAAAATAATAAAAATAATGTACTGAGTGACTTTACGTGTAAACAGAGAGGGCCATTGATAAAAATGTTGAACTAAGCTAAATTCTCTATGTGGTAATTTAACTAAATGTGATTGCTGCGAATATTTTAACTGCTATTATGTATAGTTGTAATAGAGCAATAAGTCGCCATTTATCCGTTAGCTCCACACTCGAGTAAAGTTGCATTTGTTCGGCGAGTACGTAGTAGCGTTTATGTATATATGTATGTGTATCAAGGCCAACCCCCCACCAACAGTTAATTGATGCAGTAGACTCGAGACTGCTGCTCGCTAACTACAAGACACTGCTTCTCTAGTCTCTCTCGCATCGATGTATCGCCGCGTGATATAATCGAGCGATTATAATCGAGCATAATTTAACGATCATATCCTATATGAAACTAGTTTATATTCGTATTATTCTTTCATTAGATCTCTGTTGTACCTGTGTCAAATTGTTTATATTCAACGTTCATTTGTACTATAAGAGAACGTAATCGGTCTCGACGACAGTGCTTGATATATACGTAATCGCTTAGTTCGAACGACCAAATTCGTGAATGTACCACTAAAGTACTAATAACCTCTCAATAGTTGATGTTTCTATTGGCGTCAAAATCAATACTCTGCGGTCTTATATTAGTCACTTTTGTACCTTGATTGTACTTGTACTTGAATAATCCTATGTAAGTGAGGAACGACTAATCCGATTCTGAAATATACTTAATTTAAATTTTGACAGACTGATATCTGTGATTAAGAAAATATTTTTAATATTGTCCAGTGAGTCGGATGAGAATATTTATTTTATTAGAGGTCTCCTACTGCCAGCGGCACATCGTTATGTGACGAGACATAATATTTAACTGCTTCGTATATTTTTTTACTTTAGTGATGTATCGAGCTGGAATACATTGAAGACCATTATAAGATGGGGTACCGAGTGTACAGTCGTCGGTTTATGTTGTACAAAACGAACAAGCTTAATTAGTGTATAAACCCCACCATTGCAAATTGTAGTGTGCCGATCCCAATGACCTTGATGATTAAAAACGTAAGTTAATGTAACGCTCTGTGTGGTGTGCCTGTAGTACATGTGCACTTGCGCAAGTATCAGGAGCATGACATGCGCCACCCGGTTGGAGACTGATCGCAACAAATATGAGTACCACCGATGTCATCTGAACAGTTGATTTCCTTAATGATTGATCTTACAACGTTGCATATCGTCTACATTTCTAATTCGAATTATTTTGTTATATTCATATCCGTAATTCCCGTGATGTGCGTTAAGTTTGATATTGTAAAGCCTTAAGTTATCATAATAATGAATACTAAATTGATTGCCTTTTTTAGTATTGTAGTGAGTGACATCTCTTTAAAATAAAAGAATGATTGGCGTTGTTTTATAATAAAAAATAAATATTTTTCGGTACCACCTTTGAGTTAAAGTACAATGTAGTTTGTAAAGCATGTTTCAGCGACGTATTGCATTATAACGATATCAATATAACTAATTGATAAGTTTAGCGTAGACTTAGGATGTCTCGTCTCAGGTTACACCAATATTATTAATAATTAATTCTCCTTGATATTCGTATTGGAACACTTAAGTCATAAGCAGATACTAAATTATGTCATAATTATATCAATAGGCTAAATATATTAAAGAAAAAAAAAATAAAAAAACTAAAAAAAAATTTTTCTGTGCAAATCTCTGTGATGGGAAAATCTATTCTAAAGATCTAGTATTAACTGAAAGTGACACGAGGGTCGTACTATGAAGCACCTTGCGTTTGCGGATCTATGTCTGTGTTACAAATTGAGCACATTTTTGTCAAACGCACGGAATAACTTGTTTTGCATTTCATGCTAGGGCCCGAGTTTCATAGTGACTTCAAAAGTTGAACTTTTCAGTCTTTTCGCGCAAAGGGTTGTGTATTATTTTTTATGTAGTACAAAATGTGTTCGCAATTTGATTGCTGCTGTAGTGTTCCTTATTTTCTATTTCAAATTATCTTTGTTGGGTATTTATTTGAAACTTTGTATTCTCAGTGTCTAAAGTATATCATATAATATAATTATGATCGTAATAATTATGAGGCATGCGTAAGAATTTTCACGTAGAAGTTTATGAACGGCTGCCTTAATAGTAATATGAATTTCTATCGATCTGTGCACCATCCTTTACGTGTGTTCCGTCGACGATTCGCAGAGAGTCGTTTGTGTTCCGTCACGTACCAAATAATAGCGTAGGCGGTGCGGAGGATAGCGGCGTCCCGGGGCCTGTCCGCGGGCCGACACATCTCCACATTTACATCTATTTTTGCAAACGGCGTGTTTTTAGACACCGCCGCGTACGTTTATATCGCGTGTGGCCGCGCGACAGGACGCGGCGCCCCGCAGGCCGACGCCCGCGGCAGCGGTTCCATGTTCTTATATCCATATACCTCATTCTGTAACCTCACTCATAGATGTCTATTGTTTATCTATTTATCGATTCCCAAGTACTTATTAATATTACTACTTATTTCGCGCTCTGCACTGTTATTTGGTACACAAACAACCTTCCTTTAAGTTAATTTAAGGATTATCATGAATTTTATCAGTGTATCAAATAATCGATATATTTTACTGTTATTTTTCTGATACTACCTTAAAAGCAATTGTATATTACAAACAAAGCAGGAGAACAATAATTATTATGTAAGTGTAACAGTTAGTGAATTTAAGTGTGCTATTTTCCATTCCAGAACTCAACGATATCATTGTTCTTGTAATACTTATGTTCGGGTTTTAAAAATGTTATTATTGTATTTAAACTAAACCTTATGTGATTGAAATGCAATGTTTAGAAGTATTTTTATTCTTTATTTTTTACCATTAATTAATAATAGTTAGTAGAGATCTATTCGAGAGTCTAATGTATCAATTATTTGTAAAGTTGGCTGTAACTAATTAGAAGTTACAATAAGTAGACATATTTTAATATAAACATTTGGAGAAAATTTTATGTAGATGACAAATAGTTGTTTTGATCATTACCTATGTGAAATGTTGTCTCGTATTGTTAGCGCAATGTGTACGCACAACGGTGAGGCGAGGGGCGGCGCGCACTCGTCCCGCGTGTCCGAGTGTCGCGACACTCGCGACACCGCGGACACTCGTGCGCCCCGCCCGGCCTCCGGAGGCCCTCGACACTCACTGCACAGCACTGCTAGACTAATTCAGTTATTGCGTAAGGATATTTTTCTTACATTTCGATAAGAGTAATGTTTATAGTATAGGCAATAAATAATGTTTAACAAAAGTCCCTATATAATCGAACTGACGACAGAAACGCATGTTATATTTGTGGCCTCTTTATGAAGTAAGATCTAAGTTACATTTTAAAAGAAAATTAATTTTGCTATGCACATAAATGATACTCAATTAATTGCCAAAAAGTTAATATATATTCATAGTTCAACAATATTTCTTTTGGGCATATTTACTTTGAATTTATGCAAAACTTAGATTATGAATAAGTAGGTTGTAGAATATATGTAGAGTGAACGCATATTATATTATTATAATATATCTATATATATTTAAAGTAAGGTGAATTTGAGAGGTATCAATTTCTTGTATTGTTCGTAAGTTTAGATAATAAATGGGTTTAGCCATACTTCGGCTGGTTTGATATGTATGTTATCTGATTAATTGTAAAAAAAAATAAAAAAATCAATAAAATATGGTGTTTTATTTTCTCCACTTCCTTTAGTTTTAGTCTGGACTCTTTTATCATCGAAAGTATTGGTGCAGAATACCTTAAGTGCATGTATATACCTTCGATCACAGAAGTGGCAAACTCACTCCTTTTATACAGGGGTTGTTATTTTGACTATGATGTCGGACGTACATCTATATAATACAAAGGCCATCAAAACGTTACGCTTGGGGTGGCATTTGACAGAGAATGCAATGTTTGTTTTTAAATTATCAAGACTACATAGTTGAAAGATGTTAGTTGATATTTAAATTTAAGTTTATGAAATTTCCTCATTCTCTGAACCTTTTCCCAAAGTCAGTCCCGCTGTCGGCTTTCCAGTCTAACTGTGATGCGGCTGAACTGCGACTGCCGTCTGACCTCCACAACCAATGGTCCAATGACCAATGGCGATATCGAAGTACAGCCAATCGAATCGAAGGAACAAAAATGTATGAGGTATATTCATAGTGGAAATTGTTGAACTATAAAACCTATATGGGCGGACAAGCTCACAGTGTGCATCTGAACAGAAGGTCCACATTTTCAAATTTTGGACCCTCAATTCAGATGCATACAAGCTCACGAATTCCACAAACTTGCGATTTAACTTTATGCTAAACGTCCCCTCGTCGTGTCCGTTATGCTAGCGTACACTAGAGCTATATCGAGTTGGTTATCTATCTTATGTTGTTGGGGTGCGTGCTCTGGAGCTTTCGCGGACACTTCGACCCTATTGGATCCTTTGTGTCGACCCCATCCTGGCTCCTAGGTTAGAGGAGGGATAGCCCTCTCTATCAGGGTAGCTACTCCTCTCAATCGCAGGTGCATGTAATCCTCTGGTTTGGGGTTTCCCCTACCGAGTAGATCCATTCGACGATGTCTTCCTAAGGCGTGGCACTCGCACAGTATGTGCCTCATCGTTTCCACGTCCTCCTTGCAGTGTCTGCATGTTTCTTCATTCATGATACCAATCTTGCTCAAGGTGTATTTTGTGCAGTAGTGGCCAGTAAACGCTCCTATAATTTTCCGGATTCTGTCCCTGCTGAGTTTGATTATTTTCTCGCTCAGCCTTCCTGTGATACAAAATGCACGCAAAGTCGAAAAAATGTGTCTAGGATTTCGATGAACTAACAATACCTACAGTAGTTGATTTCAACGCCCATCTATAATTATCAGCATATTATATATAACCACGGAATAGGTGCTTTGGGTAGATACTTCTGTCATGACATAATATTGTCCGATAAAACTTTTTTTTAGTTCCTTCGTATGTTTTTCTTATTAACACAATCTCAAATAGTTCAATCAATTTTTTCGTTATCTCAAATACTGAGGTTAAAATAGACATTTAATCAACTTGAGCTGCTTGAGCATTCATTATTTAAACTTGTTTGAATACCTATTATTATTACGCATTTTACATTTGATACTTAATTTATTAATAGGGAGGTCAACACTTGGGACAATAAAATTCAAAACTCATTTAATCTGTAGAAACCATTAAACGTTCCATACCATAGTTTATTTTAGCAAATGGACCACTCTGGATCGAAACGCGGCGCGCGCCGGCCTGAGAAGACTACAACTTCTACTAACTACCTAGCTAGCTACTAATTACCTACCTCTATATAGTAGGTACTTGTATACGTACCTACTGGTACTTCTAGTACAACTAATTACTATACTAGTACAACTATTTGCAACAGAATAACTCTTTGTGTTCTTTTTTAAATCTATTTTGCCCACACGCCATCTCCATTGTATCTTAAGCTAGAATTTGAGTTGGGAGTGGCACTTCGATTATAAGCAGATGACGGAGAATGTGAATTTGATTAAGCGCCAGTAAAATGAGTAAATGATTCATCATCATCATCGAGATTTCTCGGTTGTGCCCTAAGTTTAAGATTCGGGGTCGGGGTCCTCTTGTTTTAATTGGTAAGTGGACTTTTCCGAGAGCGACTGGCAGTGACCGCCTAGGCAGAGCCTCTTCTGTTGAAGTGAGCTTGGCTTGAGCCTAAAGGTGTTTAAAAAGCAGTGCGGATCTGTTCATTTTCATACAAACCTAATGCTAATTCTGGTGGCAGCCTACCTGCTTGGAGCTTCCAGCTAAGGTCATTTGCTTGTGATATTAAAGGGATCACATATGGGATTCGAACCCGTAATGCGAAATTGTAACCTACTCTTTAACCACTAAGCTAATTGATCTAAGAGAGCAAATATATGTCTGTATGAAAATAATTAGGTAGGTAGGTACATTCCGATTCTTCGAAGTATTTCTAGTACCTATGAATGAATGTTTGTATTTCCAATTTTCTATTTTAGTATTCATTAATATACTATTTTAGTGGATTGTATCTAAAATATAAACATGTCGGTATATATTTTGCTTCTAAAATCTAACGAAATGTAACTGAACAATAGGCGGCGACGGTTCTTATTAAATATGCAGCAAGCTGAATAATGCAGGCACTTGAGTTGCTTTCTACGTACAGACCGGGTCGTTTTGCGAGACTAAGGAATTTATTATAGGGCCAAGTATTACTCAAGACGACATGGCATCGGTTTGAATTGGAAGTGGTGAATTCATTTTGTAAACAGTAGGTTCCAACTATTAGGTAATCTGAGATATAGGTACTAACGTATCAAATAGAAGACGGGCTGTCCCGGTGGAGCTACACCTATACCTTTTTTTTTATCGGGCGTAAAATCCCCACGGATACCACCTCCGCCAAAACCGGGGGAGGTGATTATGTCGGACTCGAACCGACCAAAACGCACGCCGTCCATGGGTCCTTGATTGTCGGAGGTGGGATTATACAAGACATATTTTATTTCTCGCACCCCGGCAGACCCGGGGACATCTCTGTTGAGATGACCCTCTTCCCCTAATGTGAGGACCATGCTATACCTATACCTAAGTACCTATGTTAGAAATAGAAGCATATATTTTTATTTCGAAGACAAACGTTCATGTTATCGAAACATTACTTGTCTTTCACGGACTCGTCTTCGTCTTGTTACCATTCGTGCATGTGACATTTGGACGGGTGCCTTAGGTGGCCTATGTCTACGGATAATGAAGAGGGTGACGTCAGACATTCTTTTTTATAAGAGAGGTTCTGGGCATCGGCTCGGGAAGTTACACAGCGTCGTCTTCTCGTTCGAAATACCTCAATGTTTGAAGTCTAAAAGTCTTTAGTGCGTGCTACTTATGGCGCAGAGACGTGGACCCTCACTGTGAGCCTCAAACGATAGCTCAAGGTCACACAGTGAGTTGCTGTTCTCGGAATTTTTATATAATCGATTCAGAAACGAGGAGATCCATAGACGAACAGCAGTTGTCGATATAGCCCAATGGTTTATCATGCTAGTAGTGAAGTGGCAGTGTGCGGGGCACATAGCAAGAAGAACAAATAGCCATTGAAGCCTAAAGGTTCTCGAATGGAGATCATGTACTGGTAGACGAGGCTTGGGACTGCCACCCGCGACAAAGATGGATGATAGAGTTTCTTGGATGCAGACCACCTCCAACCTGTCGGATTGGAGGTTGATGAGGGAGGCCTATATTCAGCAAGGGACGGCCTGCGGTGAAGATGATGAATGATGGGTGATAATGGGAACAGGTAAGTAGGTACTTACAAGTTCTACGTACGCACGGAAAATCGTATAGCAAGCAAACGGTCTTGTTACACTTAAAGAGTTTCTTTACAGAACTTTAAAAGAGGCGAAATACGGCGGCTGATTTCAAAACTTTTGATCAGGATAATCTTTGCATACAATATTATTAGGAAGATTTTTATTTTCATACCAGTCAGAACTGAACTTTTTTCAAATTCAAAAGCTTACTTTGTAAACTTTTTGAATTCCTTAAATTCATGTTTGTGTTCCTCAGGTTCAGACATGCTAATTTCCGTGTTCATTCCTAGTTCATAATAAAATTAGATTAGAAGGCCTAAACATTTTTCTTAAGAGGCGCGCTATTCATTTTTTGTACCTTACCAAGTAGTAGCTACGGGTAACGTAGGTAGGTAGGTAGGTACTTCAACAAAATACGCAATGGTACCTAACTAGGTGCGTAATTGAGTAGGTATGTAGGTCCTCTAAACTGCTACTGAGCAAGACAGTCTTTTCTTACCTACTCCCATTCTCCTCTCCACAAAAACAGAAAATTGTATTAAATAATAATCACGATTTAATATAAAATTTAATGAATCATAAATTCAAATCGTTGACAATATGGAACGTATTTACATAATATCTATATTTATGGTTTAACAAGTGTACAATGTACAAAAATCGGCAGCTTTATTTACAAAATAGCTATTTACATTATGCAATAAAATGGAAGATGGTACAAGCGAGCGTTACTAACCTACAATCGTAAATGCATTATAATATTTAAAATAGATAATTAATTATACACCAACGTACAAATTAAGAAAAAACTGGCACATTTAGAAGGAAATTGCGAAATTTCAAATAGGTAGTAAGGGTATAATAATGAAGAAAAGCTGATAGATTTTTTGTGTTTACAATTTCTTTATACAGTACCTATTGTGAAAAGAAATTATAAACACATGTCATGTATTGTGTACATTCATGGTAAATTGTATTTATAATAGTAATAAAATAAAAAAATGTATTCATAGTTATAGAATATAATTGTTAATTATTATATAGGTATAAGTATAGGTACAAATTCTACCGACGTCTTACAATATATATAAAATACAAATTTGTATTTTTAATCCGAAAGTATTATTTCAAGAGTCAAAAATAAATCAAGTCATTTGCAGTAGAAGCGATTCATATGTACTTATAGAAAGTATGAAATATTCAGCCTGAGGTGCACCGCGAAAAGCAAACTGATTGAGAGTGAGTCATTAATAATATTGTGTAAATAAATTAGGTACTTAATTTCAATTGTTAAAGGTTAACTTAACAAAATGAAAAACAAATGGGTTCAATATTTGAATACCGAACGTAAAATTAAAAAAATAATGCCAATGAAAACCATTCTGTATTTTTTTAATAATGCGTCGAGAACGTTTAATATTAATTCTGCGTTACATTTTGCACTGACTGAAAAAAAAGACCAGTTGTCATATCTAATAGGTACAGTCAATTCAAAAATTGAATTCAATTAAGTACAGTTAACTGAATAAATTTCATTGTCAAGCTTAAAAATATCTACCAATTGTAGCGTCAAAGTGATGTTCCCGTCGTCATACAGATCAAGTCGAGTTTGCTTTTCACGGAGCTATTGTACTAAACTAGTCTATTGTAAGGTTTACAATATGATCTGTTATCTGGTCCCTTCCGGTGTGTCAAGAGTCTCGAATATATGCTTGTACCAGAAGTCGATGGTCTTCCCCCACGCGCTGAGAGTTGCGCTGTCCGGTTTTAGAACGTCGCTTAGTAATTTCAAGACGGTGGTTTTAAGATCCTGAAAAGAAAAAAAAAAGCTTGGATTACTGAACAGAAATAAACATAATCGGTAACGATAACAAATTATTATTGTCAGAAGTACGTCCATTGCAAAAAGATGTAATTTCATCAAAATATATCACACAATCATTCTTTAGTGTCTACGTAGCACGTCTACTTAGATACCGTTCTATTTCCCGTACGGAAATCCACAAGGAAACCCCCCCGAGGAAGTCAGCGAGGGTGGTTATGTCGGACTCGAACCAACCAAAACCGCACGGCCGTCTTGGGCAATCAGTGGTCGAGGGTGAGAGTCTCTGTGATAATCCTCACGCCCCAGCTGACCCAGGTCAGCGAGGACCCTCTGTGGAGGTCATCTAAACGAAAATTTCGGAAATAAAAGTTCTTATAACTTCGAGCACATTTTAAAAGAATCTTGAAACGTGAATTTATTTAAAAGGTATTTGTGCTGTCCGGTCCCTCTTAAAAATCAGTCTAATCAATCAAACCCATCAATAATAAATTTGACACGGATCGTTCATTTGGCGCGAACTAAAACTTGATTTCTGTATTCTCGATGACGATTCATGATTTAATATTTATCTACTTTTTTATTAAGAAAAGGGACAGGGATAGGATAATGTAATTTCTGGTAAAATTTGTAGTTCTTCGATTGAATTTTGGGAAAATGTGATTCGATCGTGTCGTGACTGAATTTTAAATATTTTTTAATAAGAGTATTGACCCATTAGTCATAATTTTAGCGATTCTGTGGTAAAACTCGTCAAAACGAATAAAAAAGAACTAAATGTAATGTAATGTTCAGCGCGGCTATTAATGTATTTTATATGCCATATGCTGCCATTATTATCGTGATAAACACAAAAAATCCACTTCACAGTTTTTAACTGATTTAAAAAGCGTAGTACTTTGGAATTATTTGTCTGGTAGTAAAAATACATCTACATATTTACTTCTAATAGGTGCGTACATATGTAATCATTATGATTGCTTTTTAATTTAGCTTTAGTTGATAAGAGATGAATAATAATTCGCAAAAAGACCTGCGGTTCCAGTTATTTATTTACAATGGTCTCTGCAGTGGGTGAAGGTGCAGGAAATCGGTGTTAAGACCGAGAGGTACTGGGTTGAAATCCTGCATGGCGTTGATGCTACTGAAGTGAACCCTTTACTTAAACAAGCAATATTTTTCAATTAACCTATCGCAGTCCACTGCTGGACTAAAATCACTCCTAATGTTTGGAGGGTTTGGCCTACTGTTCCCACCGCGGTTGCCAGTTTTCCCACACCCAGAGTGAGCACACTCGAAAGAGATGACTCCGGGTCGGTCGGGGTGCCAGAGATATATTGCTTATCTACTATCTCACATCCGGCGTAAAGGTGGGAACAAATTATCGGACGCGTCCGTAAGCCGCGGCTGACGGACGCGGCTTAATAATGTGTACGATGTCTAATATCCAGCCGGCCAGATTCTATTCGGACGTCCGTGCGCTCAAGGACGGCTCAAGGTCACGTCCGCGACTTATGACCGATAGTTTGCACAGTTTCGTTTATTTGTACTACCCTGATAGCTTGTATCAGCCGCGGCTTACGGACGCGTCCGATAATTTGTTCCCACCTTAAGTTGTCATTTTTTTTCGTGCGCAAAATCCCCACGGATACCACCTACACCAAAACCAATGGAGGTGATTATGTCGGACTCGAACCGACCAAAATGCACGCCGTCCATGGGTCCTTGATTGCCGGCGGTGAGATTATACAAGACATATCTCTCGCACACCGGCAGACCCGGGGACATCTCTGTTGAGATGACCCTCTTCTCTCAATGTGGGGACCATGGTGTCCCCATCTAGCCCCTGAGTATGGGGTGACACTTTGTGCCATCGCCGTGGCCTGCTTCTGCTAGGGTGACCGGTGGCTCTACCCGTCACCCCCAGGCCCGCACTCATGCATTCTGCGACCTCCGACGTCCGAGTCGCCCCCGCTCATCGCGGGCAGTGCGGGCCCGGGGTCTTCTCCGGACCCGCTCCGCCTCCTAGCTGCTACGACTAGACTAGAGCTCCAACTAGAAACTCACATGGAAATTCTCCTCCTTAATTTTTCTTCTGCCGTGTGACTCTCCTAGCTTGTTCATCATGGCCGCGACCAGCTCAGGTTGGTGCAGCGTGGTTACTCCAAGGTTCAACGCCGTCATCAGGTTGATCACGTGCGCTTTGAACTGTGGGTTTTGATTGTACTCCGCTTCAGTCTTGCCTCTTATCATTCTGAAGTATTCTTTGGTTTCTGGATACGAGTTGAAATATCTGTAATGTAGAAATTTTTGTGTGAGAATTTATTAGAAGTTAACATTTTTGTCTATGGATAGAGATAGGCTGGAGGCGTTCGAGATGTAGTGTTGGAGAAGGATGGAGTTAATAAGCTGGATGGAAAGGATAGCAAACGTAGAGGTACTAAACAAGGTACAGGAGAGAAGATATTGGAAATGATCGAAAATAGAAGAGGAAAGATGATGGGTCCCCTGATGAGACACGACTTGTTTCTAACAAATACCATAGAAGGAAAAGTAGAAAGAAAGAGAGGAAGAAATAGGGCAAGAGGAACGTTTAGGGCACAGATAAAGGAAAAGATATAAGTTGTGCCGTATCAGGAGGTCTAGGGGTTGGCGGGGGACAGAGAGGTGTGGCGATTACTCCACCGACAAGAGCATAGCTGTTAAGAGTAGAGAGAGAGTGTATATAAGTATAAGACTTTGTATGCCCTAGGGAGATCTTCGGAGTCAAAGTCTAGCCGGTATACCGATTAGCAGTTGAGACTGTTAGTCGGCATACCAGCTGATGAATGGACGTCTCAACTTTTTATATCACTTAGGTGGTAGCAAACACACGTCACACCTAATGGGAAGTGGTTATCCTGGTCTATAGATGTGTGCAACACCATGGACGTTACACTCGTGCTGCCTACCTTTATTTTCTAACTACAATTAGAGAATTGTCGTCTCCACAGAAGAAACTCATCTTGTACCAAGTAGTGCCATGATATAACAATTAACAACAAAATCAATAGACTGGGCTAAATCTTTAAAACTTAAATTTATAAATCTTTAGTAACTTATAGCCCCATTCACTAATAGATATATAAACATTTTTAATTACCAGGATTTAACTAGCTAGCAATCAATTATGTTGCGAGCTTGATTTGTACTGTTTACTGTAGTATTTTATTTCGCCTTTATCTTTTGTTAGAGCGGCAACATCTTGAAAATGTATTAGGTATCTAAATCTCATTTAAATCTAAAGGTGTTATTCCGCAGCCGACTGCCTACGAAAACACTGCAGACCCATGCAGTAGATCCAGCGTACTTTGAAATAGGATTGAATATGACAGGTAATATTGCTTATTGTTTTATTTCCTTGAGGTTTCTCAATGGGGCTATTAACCATATTGAGGTTTAAAATGTCATCTATGTGAAAAATGGAAATTGGGATTGTCAGACTGACACTCTTTTATTTTTATATTTATATGTGCGGTCGGGTGATTTGTCATAGGTACCTACATTGCTCGTTGAACTTTGATACCAATAAGGGCTCAATCACCTCGAAACAATAAAGAACATTACCACACACATATCTTTTATTTAATAAAGGCACGCTTATAGATTACTATCATTATAACAACATTTAGTGAGTTGCAGTTATATATCAGGTCTAGATAGTAGTCCAAAGAAGCATACACAACATGAAATACACATTATAATTTATACTTATAATATAATAATCTGTATCACGGTACGCCGTATCTGCTGCTGCGGACTGCGGTCGGCGACGGCGTCATACTTTACCTAAATCCCCTGTAAATCCACGTGAACTGATAAAATAACAATTACTGGAGATTTGTGAGTGAAGCCAGGAATTACCAGTAACTTCGATCGTAAAAATAGTCACTATCGATAAGTTTAAACATGTTATTAAACTGCAATAAACTCGTAACAAGCTTTCCTTTGTTCTATCGTATTGGTAACCCTCTTTTACAGGAACAAAGGAAAATGTAGTATAAGTTTTGCACCTGGAAAATACTTCTTGTCAAAATCACCACTTGTACTTTTTTATGTTGGATTGGCTCGCGTTTGACTATTAGCTCATCTGTTGATAAGTGATTAGGTAGATGGTGGAGCATGCTTGCCTAGATATAACCAATTCACTCTAGTCTTGAACACTTTAAGTTATTGCTGCTCGGTTACACAGATTCGTTCACTCTTTAGCTGTAGGCATGATAAACGTATCACTAAATCGTTGGGTACGTATGAGTGGAATTTCCACCATGTAGCGTTGTATTGTATGTATATTATCAGCATCATAACTCATAACTAGAACGAGCCTCCGTGGCGTGGCGGTAGTGCAAGCGACTGCTACGCACGGGGCGCGGGTTCGATCTCCGCTCAGTGCAAATAGTTGTATGCATGAATATGGCTGTTTGCACTGGTCTGATCGTGCCTCGGAGAGCAAGGTTCCGGTTGCCTACAAACATCTATGGCAGTCGTTACGAGTAGTTGGAGTCCTCAAAAGTTGGACCATTGGTTGTGGCAGTCAAATGGCAGTCGCTTCGGAAAGTATCGAAGTTCAGCTGCATCACAGTTACATTGAAAAGCTGGACCCAACCAAGTTGGGAAAAGATTCAGAGAATGATGAATTAAATTCTAATTCATTAATCACTGTTGTATTCAAAATAGTACCTACTTGTCTTGTGCAGTGGGCTCCATAAGTTCCTGGACACCTTAATAACTTTATAATCCCTTGATGCCTAAGTCTAATTTTAACTAAGATAACATAGATCTGTGTCTTGCTTCTTAATTAGAAAATTAGTAAACTTATGAAAGTAGAATCCAAAGATTTAATTATATTAATACTTTTGAACGAGAACTATTAGAAACATTACATAAAAATTATAGACCTTGATGTGAACGAGGGGTTAGTTACCTTCTGCCCTACATATATTGGTACCTACCCCATCAATAATTGAGTGCTTTACTTGAGTAACATTGGGTTTTAATAGACACAAATTGCTTTGAGCATACTCCACTTATACGGCAGATATTGATCGATACCACGCTTCGTAGGTATATTATGGTCACTTGACTCCAGTATAGGTATAGGCAAGAACTGTGAACGCAAAATGTAATCTACGCGTCTTTTGAGGATAGTGTCTCTCGCGTACTTAGGTCCAAATCCGTTGTCGTATGGCACAACAAGTTCTTACTCGACAGCGAATTAAAAAAGGAGTGTTATTTTTGCACTGCAAGTATGAATACTATCGGTTTCTATCTAATTTTCCGTCGTGTCTGCTAAACGGCTCTACCTCTCATGTACCTAGTCAGAGTCGTTCGTTTTGTCCAAGACCGAAATGGTTGGATGTCATTAAATTCCTATTTAGGTAGAATGGAATCACACACTATGGAGAATAGATGAAGCATTCATTTTGCAAGAAAAAAATAATAATGTATTGAACTGGGTTACCAAAAAAATCATAGGATATCGTTCAATTCCTTGGGATCCCAGAAATCTCCAAAGTTTATCATATATATTAACCCTTTAAATTAAGATTAGGTATTTGTTTGAAATAAAAACATTAATTACAAGAAAATGATCGCATAACGAAATAAAAACATTAAATATTTAAATGATTTTATAGCGTTGCCGTTGTTACAGAATTAATTTTACAGATTCAATTTTCAGAACTCCCTAAATAACATTTATAGTTACAGCAGTTATTTTAATGCCCTGCATTGTTGTCGTTTATAAGCTAAGTATAGGTGAATACTTTGGCCGTATCCCAAATCAAACCGACGGCACTAATTCTACTTTTGAGAGTGCAACAAAGTCAACAGCAATTTTGTTGGTTTACGTTGACCACTTAATTGTTTCAGATGAAAGTGGCCCGTGGCATTCTTAACGAATTTTTATAGTTGATCTATTTTAATTGGTCGTCGATATAGAATTTTTTACCAGCACACGTTTTTCCTACTTCCTATAGTCCCGATTACTTTAAACGAGGCGTAAAAATCTGATTAAGCCGTCAAGTTGGGGCCGACATTGTGCCAATTTTTGATGGTGCTTGACGGGTTTTTAGACATCCATACTTGCTAGTCCAACTCTAACATTTTTCTACATAAAAATGTGTGGGTATTTCATCATCATCATCATTTCAGCCATAGGACGTTCACTACTGAACATAGGCCTATCGACCCGTAAATGTGTAATAAACTTTACCTAAAAACATTCAAGCTTTTACATATTCTTAAAATAGCTTTTCCCAAAATATCCGAAAGTAGTAAAGTAAAGTAGAGAAACTATATTAAGTATTTTCCCTATTCCAAAACTTTGTCTAGTGATATATCCATAATTTACTGACGCCCGTGCGAAGCTATTGCACCACCACTGACACATGGTTTGTTTGGTGGCTGACAGTCAAAATCCCGGCGTGATGTACCGCGACAAGCGACAGAACATTTAAAACGTAGCACGGAAACAGTGACGGGTGATAAGCATGAGTGACGTGTTTATTAAGCCAACTGAATGGCTCCTATAAACAAATTAACAGAGGTTTGTTTTAAAGTAATGCTCGTAATTTACAATTTACGACGATACTCAGTCATTAATGTAGATTTCTAGACATGAAACTAGTTTGTGTTCTAGAGATTTTAATTTGAAAAGCATAGATTCCCAGAATTCGAAAGTTTCTGGTAATTTTGACATTGGGTACATTCATCTTCTGATCATATTCCACTTTTGTTTGAGGTCGGATTTTGAGTTGAAGTAAATGAAATAGAACCTCTATTCTTCTCCACTGACTTATTGGGACTATGTACTGAAAATTGAAATTGTTGTCTTCTCTGATGCGGTCACGTTTTGCCGGAACCATCAGCATAGGTGGATAAGAAATGTAGGCTTAAGAAGTACAAATGTCTTGATGTCTTTGATGGTGACTTTGTGCGTTCAGGCGCCAATAGTCTCTCTACCATTGGCGCCCGAAACTTGCACAAAGTTATTGCTTTTTTGAGAATAAGCGGCACAACAATGACTCCAAGGGTTGAACATAATTTTCGTCATTTCTCTTTATCATCCTTGCGTAAGTCCCGGTCACGTTCGAGGCTTTCGATCTCAAAATCAGGGGTTCTCTTTCTGACTTGTACGCATCCACTTCATACGGTCTTGTACCTACATCCATGATAGAGAGACCATTGAGACTTCCTCCACGAATGAGGACTTTTGGGTCTGCCTCTCGTATCAGGGTACGGCGGAGGTGACTTGGCCAGATATATTACCCACACGTAGCCTAGCGGTCGTCGTAGTGTATGGCCGCACCAGAGAAGGCCTTCTTCCACATTTTGTCTGTCCGTATAACTGTCCTCGTTACTGAGAATATAATTCAACACTGATGTCGGTGTGTTCGTAAAGCCCAATTAGTCATGTACCTACAAGAATTTAAGTATTCTCAACTATTATTATAATGCAAAGTAAAAAATCCTATTAGATACTGCGAAATATACACATACCTACAAGCACACAATAGCCAGAATTGAGAAAATACCGACAAGTTTTTATTATGTAACCAGATTTCAACTTAGCATATACGTACATATGTTAGCATTAACCACAGACGTATTTCGAGGTATTATTATTTTTAAGTTAAGAAAATAGACTTACTAAACTAAATTATTCTAATTCAACTATCAAAAAGCCAAGAAATCTGGAAGTTCCGAGTGATTCCGTTCACCTAGGAGAAACCTAATGAGCCTCATTAGGTTTCTCCTAAGCGAACCTGTTTCATTGTAGACCACATGGTGATATAGAGGTCAAACATGATACAAAATAATCGTCCCTAACTAATATGATTATTGTTGAAAAGCAGAAGTTTCCTCAAAATTTGAGAAACCGCGGTAGCCTAGTGGTATGGGTAATGGACTGCTGAGGTGAGGTCTCGGGTTCGATCCCAGGTTTTACCATGGCACACAACAATGACTTTTCGATGCTTTTCGAAATTATGTGTGTATTTATCGCAGGTTTATAAGTGCCCGGTCAATGGCAATAGGCTCGCCACCTATTACATTGGGACCTAAACATAACCTGGCGAAATGTGGGTGCTAGCACCTCTGCCTACCCCTTCAGGGATATAGGCGTGAGTTTATGTCATGTTATGTTATCATAGGTATTTAATACTAAACCCATCCGTGTAGTAAAAAATGAAAAGAGAAGTCAATATTGATCCTAAACCACATAATATTTGTTCACAACGCAGAAGATTTACTTAATACTCAGTAGCATATCTACATTCCGGTTAAGTTATTTCAAGTCTATCAGATGATTACATAGAGGGCTTTGACCTTGAAGACAATGCATTGCAAAATTCACTTGTCGTCTTAATTCATTCATTGCTATGCCATTTACTCATCGTGCGTAAAATAACATGAGGTCAAGAGAGCTTATGATATTTTAGAAACTATGTTTGTAGTTTTGTAAAGTGGGTATATACTAAATATATTATATACCTACTATATAAAAATAAGTCGGGTTTTCCTTCCAGACGCTATTACTCTAGAACGCACGAACCGATTTCCACGATTTTGCATTCGTTGGAAAGGTGTCGGGCTCCGTGAGGTTTATAGCAAAGACAATTCAGGAAAAAATTCAACAGAAAAGCGGGCAAATCATTTTTCACATAGTGAAACGGAGTTCGCCGGGTTTGCTAGTAAGATATATTTGTATGTAAAGTTTCACTAGTGGTGTATAAGTAGGTATACTTCTTAGAGGAATGACCATTATCTATGTAATCTGAGAGGTCATATCTAATTCTAAACTACCTAGTTTAAATATACAACGAAACAAGAAGAGTTTCTTCACGTAAATAACAGTCAGTTCTAGACAAAACTTTTGACAAAATCAAAGCAACCCCTTTTTAACTGGATTCACAAATTAACTCGTCGCTCTAAATCAAAAAGTTCTTTGAACTCATCGTTAGAATGGCGTATAATAGATAGGTACTCATAGTTTGTAAGGTTTTATAGGCCCCAAGTCCATTGATACCCAGTCAATAGCTACTAGAAACATCTATTAAAGTTTTATCTTTAAATAAATAGTAATTGAAGTGTACAAGTGCTAAAATTATACCTAATCGTAACGTAAACGTGGTCTGTCTTTGCGAAATATCTATAGGCACTCATGAAGTGCAATGACAGTTTGCTTTCCTGAACAAATAGATGGCTACTAGAAAAGTGATAAAATGTCGTCAGTGTACACACAGACTGTCATAAAATACACTTTTTACGTTATCATGCCTCGTACTACAATATGTCTGCTTCAGAATAAATAACAGAGGTTTTATCATCAGATGTGAGTTTTGTATGCACGAGGTATGTCTATATCTAGTGTTTATTTATACTTGAATGTGTAGAAATAGCTGTTTCTATGTACTTATTTGTGATTAAGTCGCACCTACCTGTACCTACTCTATAAATTTTAAGTGCTATTGCAATAATGTCTCTTTGTATGTATTAGGCATATCTAACTATATACCAACCTACATGTTTATGTGACGTTGTTGCAGGTTATTCAGACGCGAGATTCGAGTTGCGGCTAACTCCGGGTTCGAAATCTCTCCAGTGAGGGTGCCCGGACCTTAGTGTAAAAATCCTAGAATTTGGCAAATAAGGAATGCGTTCGTTGATAGTGTGGAACCTCTTAAGTAGTTCTAAAAAGCCTGACATGTTGAAATCGCAGTGACAAAAGTAGGTACTAGACATTTACCTTAAAGGAATTCAGAGTGAGACATTACTTAGGCATTGATAGCATTAGCCCTGTTGTGTCTGCGGTTTCACCCGCACTTTTATTTAATAAGATTTGTTCACACTATAAAAGAATGAGTCACTAGATCTCAGTAAATATAATCTACCGCATTAATATTTATGTTTATTGCTGGCGTCTAATGAGTTACGTAGAACACATTGTGTAGTCAGTGTCATATTCTTATTTCATTAATTTTTTTTTTTTTTTTTTATCTGTGGCACGTCAATTTGACTTCACCTCGCCTGATGTTGAGCTGAAGGCAAAGTCCCATGAAAGATTGCATATTAAGATTGCAAATTGATATTTAAAGTCTGGGGTACGGTCCACTACTCATTCTTAGAATTTGGATATCTAATGCCGTTTACCCGAAACCCTGTAGTTTAAGAGAAATTCCAGCGCGTCCAGTTCCTACAGTCCCGGGTCCTTTAAGCGGGGCGTGAAAAACCATCTGATGAGGCCGTCAAGCTGAGTGCCACCATTGTAACACTTCACGTGTTTGTAATGGTGAGCCTCGTTCCTGAGACTTCGCCTTGAGCTTACCATCAGGCGGAGTGAAGTCAAATTGACGTGTCCTAAATAAAAAGAAAAAAAAAACACATCGTCCGTTTAGGTGACATTGGCTTTAGATCCTATACCTTTACTTTATTAATTCAGGTACCTATAGGCTCCCTGTGCTAAAAATTATTTCAATCAATCAATTAGTCTATCACAGTTCACTAATGGAGACTTCTTCCAATGTTGAGAGGCTTTGGCTTACTGTTTCCACGCTGAGGACTGGTTGGTAAGATGTTTTATTTCGAGCAGTGATATTGTTTGCGTATTTTACCAGTTGTCGCCTCTTACGACACGCTTCAGATGAGACGAGGTGCTGATATTCATTCCTTGCCTCCACATCATCATCATTTCAGTCACAAGACGTCCACTGCTGAACATAGGCCTCCCCATCGACCTCCAATACGACCGGTTGGAGGCGGTCTGCATCCAATGGATACCCGCGACTTTGACTTTGTCGTCCGTCCACCTCGCAGGAGGCCGTCCCACGTTTTGCCTTCCGGCACGCGGTCCCCATTCGACTACGCTTCTTGCTACGGACTTGTCTCCACATGGACAATTAATTACGGCCTGTTGATTACTTTTTCGCTTTCATTACCCTTCAAAATCAACACCTTTATCAATTTTAAAACAGGAATATTTAATTTATCTTTAGACGCTTTATAAGGCGGGCTGTAAAACAGCAGTTTTGAGCGCGCATTATAAGTGGCTCCGTGCCTAAACGCTCGCTCCAGGGATAATACCTTACTTTATATTTTGAACTGTGCTTTGTACAGAATATTTATCTTTCCGACTAGTCTCAAAAACCTTTTGCTGCGTACCTAAGCGGAATCATCGAAGTAAATGTTCTATGGTTGAGTCTCAAGAAAAATAAAATTCAAGATGAGAAGAGATGTATGCTCACCTACTGCTACATTATTATACTATTAAGATATCTAACAAACACATCATCCATCTGCTCTACCAATCGGTTATAAACGACTGTAAGACCAGAAGTATCACTCACGTATACAGAAACTGAGAGAAAATGTGAGAGGAATACCCAAAGGAAGCAACGCGGGCCCATTGAATTAAAAAATACTGATAGATTTTCTTCGTAATTAAACTTACAAGAAGGATTTTTAAACCAGCAAACAACAATTTATTAGGTAAGTATATTGCTGCTAACTCCTAATTAAAACTATTGTTGGAAGCAGGGCAATCAAATTAAATGTTCCATTACATGAAACCTTCAGTCCACGTTTGCCAAAACACGTCCTTATGTCTATCAGCGGAATACTAAGTACCTACTAGTACGAAAGGGGGAAAAAAATTCCATCGTTACGAGCTGGGCATGATCGCACTTGGCATGTCAACAATTTTGGGAGCTTGTGGAGAGGCACGTGATGACAAGGGTAATATTTCAGAGTACAGTTGACGCATGAAAAAATATTTTTTAAAATATTTTTCATCGTTTCCAAAGTGCCCGGTTAACGGCAATAGTTTCCAAGCACGTGAGCTAATGGAAAATGTAACTGACGAAATGTGAATGTAGTTATTTAGTTCGCCTATCGGATATCATAATCTAGACGTGATTTGAATTTAATAAATAAGTAGGTATAAGTATTGTCCACTTTCTCAGATTCGAAACTGAAAATTACAGCATCTGTGTCGTGGCGGTAGTAAACTCCACTGCTACTCAAGAGGCACTCAGTTCAAATATTTGTATGCATGAATATGGTTATTTTCACTGGTTCTCCTCTGAGAGCATGTTAAGCCGTCGGTCCCGGTTGCCATACGAATACTATGGTAATCGTTAGGTACTGGTAGTTGGAGCCTTCAAAAGTTCAATCAGTCTAACTTGGAACTACGATATCTCAACTCAACAAACTCAAGAGTATTAAATTGACTTCCTGAGTTATTTTGAAAACGTGATATAGTTTTCGGTGACTTTTTTTGGATTTCTATATATAGGTACAGTTTATAGAGTCTTACTAGTCTAATCCCTGATTACAGACCTACCCACATGTCCTATGCGTCGTAAATCAAAATAAAATTGGTAGTAAAACTGACACGGCAGTATAGTTAGTTGGTTTAATGGCGACAGTTACACGTTTTACGAGCGTCCACTTAGCGTTGATTGATTTATCGATGACTTGTATATACTCGTATACCAATGCATTACATTATATTAGGCTCGAAGGCTGAATTTCAAAGATGGAAACCGACGAGACCTTCAGTGGTACAGTAGTTGTAGAGCGCGTCTGCGCGTACCACGTGTGGTGTTATAATCATGTTTGGCAATGATATTTTTAAATGTTAACCCTTTGCAGCAGTTGTGTTAAAGGTAAGATGTTGAAATAGATGTTTCATGGTGAAAAACAAGCCCAACGATAGCAATAGTAAAAGTGCGAAGAACAAACCTCGACCCATGTTTTGCCTCTACACAAAGCATCTTCAAGACCACTATAGTCTAAGAAGCCCATAAGAAGCACATTAGTAAAACTTTGTTATTGCTTTGTTGATGTTTTAAACTTTGCACTTTGCTCGATGGGCGGTAATAGGTTCGCCTCCTATTACGTGGGACCGAAAATGATAGTTGGCGAAATGTGGGTGTTTAATTCTGCCTACCCGTTCGGAGATTACGGGTGTGAGCATAATGTATGTATGTATGTATGTGTTTTTAGAACATGGGTGAGTGGTAGATAACAGCCGTCCCTCCCTAAATATATTTTTATGATCAAACACTCAAATTCGTTTATTCAGTTTAGGCACATAAACAGCACATATTAATGTCATAATTGTTAAAATATTAATTTCTTTAAATAGTCACGGGGACTGAGGCTATAGATTGGTCTTAAAACTTAGTTTCTGTAATATATGAATATAGTCTCGATATCGGAGATAGACTAGAAATGAATTTATTATATCTACCTCAAAATTGAAAGAATATGGATTATTATCTCATAATCAATCACAAAGTTTCGCGGAATACACTTACACAATTTTTGAATTTTCTGTCGTATTTCTTTTTATATTTATAACGTCAAATAGACTGTACTCCACCTGATAGTACGCTATAGTGCAGTTTAAAGAATCAGATTTCTAATTAATCTCATTATAGTCAAGGAAATATTTGATGTTGAAAACCTTTTAGGTCATTTTTCTTGTAAGATCAATATTAGACCGCGGCTGAAGCTTTTTGACGAGAATTTACCCTCAGTTTTATTGGAAAAACTTTATAATACAAGTAATCTCTTAAAAATATAAAATCTTTATAATTGTATGCCTTGTGTACCTGTTCACTTGTATTTGCAATTTTCAACAATATTTTAAAAATAAACCTATTAGTTGATGCTTTTAGAACTCGGTTTGGATTTCAGACAGTTGACAGGGCTCAGACGCAGAATGTCCTCAAGTAGGTACACTAAATTTAAATTATACGCGACAATTTGGCGCCAATAGCACCGATAATTTGAGGACATCTAGTCAAAATGGTTCACAGATTCGTAGCGAACTTATTGAAATTAACTATACAAAACTGACGCAAGCCAATCTTGCCGTGAATTATATAGAAACGATACGGTACAGATATGGAGTGGATATGTGTGGCTTAGTGGTTAAGGACTTACTAATGAGCAGTCCTGGGTTCAAATACTGGCCATTACATCACCGACGTGAACACACTTCTATCACAAGGCATATAGAGGGAATATTAGTGGGTAATTTCGGTTGCTAATATTCGAATCTTACGAAAAAATAAATATGGCGCGAACGGATTTTTTCCAGGAAACGGAAACATAAAAATGTCGAGTAAGTGGCAGATATGGAAGGGACACACGTGAAATGGTAAAGCAATAAGTAAGTAAAGTAGCTAAACTTGTACATAAAGATTAGCATGGTATCTAAGGCTAGGACGAGAACAATAAAATTATTAATTGTAGTTGGAATGATCAGCTTGTATATCATTATTTTATTATAACTTGACAAACTAGAATAACCGCATGTAAATATAAACTAGCGTGTTTTGGGTTTGAATTTATGTTTAGCTTTTATTAAATTATGATACATGGTCAAAACTTAAAAATGTAATTTTTCACTAATAAAGTGTGAATATCAATAACATTGCTTTAAAATTTGATTAAATATACTGAGTGTAAAAAAGGCACCCTGAAGCCGAAAATCCCTGGTAGTACACCTGGTAATAAAAATAACGAATTGGATTTTTTATATCGTTTAACTAGTGTTATTACCTCTCCATCATGTTAGTAAGGCTAAATGAAACAAAAGTGTCATAGAAACATGAACTCGCAGTTTATGCAGTGACGTTTTTTATGAAATTACCGTTTCATTTAGCTATACTGATACGATAAAGAGAAAATAATGCGAATAAGAAAACAAAATTATCACGAGTAGGTACCACCAGGGTCCTTCGGTTTCGGGAGTGTTTCGGAAAACATTCAATGTTCAGTAAACATCCAAGACGGTCCTTGAACTCTGAAACATTAACTTGTCCTTGAAGTCACTTACAGGGGGAATTCCAAAGTATTCCGTACCAACCAAAGAACCAACTGATTACTGATTGTACGTTGAACATATTGGTCAGAACCAACTGAGGTACTTCCACAGTTTCACTGTTTGGGTCCTGCATTTTTAATTTCATTTTTAAATTTATATTCGATTTCTTCAATACAGTTAGGTATGTAGGTATAACATAGCAGTACAATGTTGGCCGGGTCAGCTACTAAACATAAAGAAACGTCAAAATACCTATACCTATACCCTGGCACTCGAGGATTGAATTGGTATAATAGCTACGATTGGTAGATTTGTGCTCGTCAACCACCATTGCAATCCGTGCTATCCTCAAAAGACAGCCCAAAAACGAGTACTACGTCTGTGGAGTACGTTTTGAGCAAATTTTGAGTCCACAACTCATGCCTATACCTATAATTTAAAACATTTCTAGATTCTAGAAAAAAAAACTGGTATCGCTTACCGTCTGAGCAATTCAGTGCCTGTCCCAGTTAGGTCTGCTGTGACTGGTTGCCAGGACTTCTGCACAGCGTAGACCTCGCGTCTGGAGAGACCAGACACGGGTGACACCTCGTCGGGGTCGCCGCCCCACCAGTAGTAGCTTAACCAACCGCCCATGGCTCCCTAATGAAACAAAAAAATATCGTAAATAAAAATATGCCCTATTTTTTGCTCTATATTTTTAAAATTACTGGCAATATTTAAGTGTCCAAAACTTCATTATATATATTGAAATATGTATTTCAAAAAAGTCATCATGATCATCTAGGTCCCGGTTTTAGCGGAGGCGACTCGGGTGTCAGAACTCGCAGAATGACCTCCGTCCTCCATGAGCGCGAATCTGGGGTGACGGGTAGAGCTGCCTGTCACCCTAGCAAATGCATACCGCGGCGGCGGCGGCGCGCCGGCGCAAAGTGCGTCTCCCCGTATCTTAGGGCTAGATAGGGACACAGGGGAAGGAGGTCATCTCACAGAGATATCTCGGGATCTACCGGGGTGCGAGAGATGTATTTTGTGTAATCTCACCTCCGGCAATCAAAGACCCATAGACGGCGTGCGTTTTAGTCGGTTCAAGTCCGACATAATCACCTCCACCGAATTTAGCGGAGGTGGTATCGGTGGCGATTTTACGCAGAATAAAAATAAAGGTATTAGCTCCAGTATTTTCCCATAGGTACTTTTCTTTTCTGCCCGTTCTAAGGTTGTCTGGAAGGAATCACTTTTAGTGGTAAGGCCATTGTGCATTTAACTGTAACTGTACTATTATAATAATTATTCTGTAATAATTATCTATCTATCGTATGAGATTTATGATTATGGCGCGCTATTATCAAATAAAAATTATCGAGGGAATCTCAACTAATCCGTCTGATTACTTATAAATTCGGGGTTTAACATCCGGCTTCTACTCTTCCATTTTGCATACCTACTCTTGGGAATATTGAACCTATATCCATTGTAGTGAGATTGTAAATTTATTATATTAATACTTGATATTAATTTTGAGCAAAGTAAATAATGAGAATGACGTCACATAAATATCATTTTTTGCTTGCTTACTTTCGGGTGCGAAAAAAATTTTTTTTGTTGTTGTGTTCGTAATTATGAGGCTAAGATTTAATGAACGAAACTAAGGTAAGGCTAAGGTTTAATGAATTGAAAAACGAAATAGTTTGGGTTAGGCAACCCATACTATTGATGAATATAGAGTTTGGCGTCGATTAGTATCGATATTTTGCAGCTTTCTTATTTTATTTATATAGCTTTAACCGACTTTGTATGTGTCAAACATCGATATAAATGCAATAAAATATAAAATATGAATATGTAAATACTTTCAAAATCTCTAATAAGCGCTAGTTTATGGTGTATATTTCTCGCTAGCGAAAGGTGGCAAACGACATCAAATGTCAAAGAGAAATGATTCGAAACGACATGTTCAACAATGTAATGCAAAGCGATTTTCCTGTGAACTATCATTATCGTTTACATCTAGTCGTTATGTATAGGTATACCCTATAATCTGGGTATGTGAATAAAAAACACGAATTATGGACCCAAAATGTGCTTGAAATGCGCTCTACATATATACGCGGTTTTGGGCTGACTTTTGAGGATAGCCCGGAGTGGACGAGCTGAAATCTACCAATCGCAGATTATGTCAAAACAATCCGTCGGCGCCAGGGTCTCGTTTTATGGTCCAAGATTAGTGCCGCTAGCATTATATTATAGTTATGTTAAATGTATCATCATTCCCTGAATCTTTTCCCAACTCAGTTGGGGTCGGCTTTCGGCATATGTATGTTAAATGTATAATTAGTATTAATAGAGGTCCAGTTATTCAATGTACACATGCGAGTAAAATGAATACTACAGCAATGAGAAGTGGAGTGAGTAGAGTCAAGTGAGAAACTGTGTGAGCAGGTCAATGATATAGTGTCTGCGATAGAGAAAGATGTGCTTAGATAAAAGAACGAAGATTGACGAAGCAGATTCATGAAGAGAAGATGAATAGGCAACCGATTATTGGAAACGGGTAAAGGTCGAACTAAGTATACAAGTACAAAATAGATCAATAGGCTCGCTCCGTATTACGTGAGACCGAAAATCATAGTTGGCGAAATGTTGATGTTTAATACACCTCTGCCTACCACTTCGGAGATTAAGGGCGTGAGCATATTGTGTATGTATGTATGTATAATAATAATAGAAAATGACACCACCCATTCATACTAACACACGTGAACAAACACGTTTACGTTATGTCTGGTACAGTAGATAAGAACAATAAAAAATGCGTTAACGCCACTTCGTTGATGTAAGAGAAAAGATAAAAAAATACTTTAATTAGTTGGAACAAAAGAAAAAACGTTTACCTTCTTAGATTTTTCTTTCCTTAACACAGCTATAGCAATTAAAACTACGAGAACTGTAGACGCGTACACTACAAAAAACATATTTCACGATATTGTTCAACGACTTACACCCATTCACTACCAATACTGTATAAGGACTAAAACTATTTTACGTTGTTATACCGTACATCTATTATTTGTGTAAAAACTTGTTTGCAAATGGTTTATCTCAGACATTAGATTCAACACTCAGATATTTATATGCAAATATTTAGTGAGTCTTCTGCGTGGAGTACAAAAAAAAGTGGAAGTGTGATGTAGTCGGTGCACGCGTGCCATTGGTGTGCGTATTTACGCAATGAAGGATACATTCGATAATATGAAACTTTTAGTAAGAATATGTCTTATAAACTTTTTCGTAAATATTCAAGCTTGTTCGATCTAAAGTATGAAACGCCATAAACACTTTTTTATCTATAGCAAAATAGTCGCTATTTTGAACGGTTGAAAAAAGGTGTTGGCAATATAGTTGCCACTACCTTCTCTATAAAGGGTTAAGTGGGATTTCGTTTTGTAGTAAGTACGTGTGATTTGAGCTAATATGGCATTAAAACAGTAGTGAACTCCACCGCTTAAAGCAATTATTTACTAGTAATGCACGGCATTATTAACGGTTCTATGTGTGAGTTTGGCGACATCGGTTCCGCTGCTGAAACTATCATGTCGCATTTCTACTGGTTGTTTCTGTTCTGTGGTCTTCGGTGACTCATAGAATATTACTAACTACTAATACAGAAGATCTAAGTTATTTCAAATGTTTTCTTCGGCAATCATTTTGTATTTACTGCTTTTACTTTGAATTATCTTAAAGTACGAGTATTTAATTAAAACTGTATACCCGTCGGATGGTCGAAATTCGTCCATAATACTTGACTTATTTGTTGCTTACTGCACTTTTCCTTCATACGAGTATAAGTTATCACTATGCTAAATCACACTGTCCTACGTGCGCGCAATTTTCATAAAAAAGGTTACAAATTTTGCGCTTTACATATTAATATAATGATTTCTGTTTCCCTAGGTCGCGCTGTAACTTAAAAACGACTTCATCAAAAAAAAAAAATAATCAAAAATCAAAAGAAAATTGTGCAAAAAAAAATAACGACATTTCAATTTTCTATGATCTAAGATAGGTATTATGTCGAATGCTAATGTGCGCAAATATTTTAACTTGGCTACATCCTCTCTTGACTATTCTATGTAGAAATAACTGTAGTACTATGTCATTATCACCATCGTGTTAGTGGAACCGCGGTAGCCTAGTGGTATGGGTAATGGACTAATGAGACGAGGTCTCGGATTCGATTCCAGGTATACCATGGCATACACCAATGACCTTTCGATACTTTTCGAAGTTATGTGTGTATTTATCGCATGTTTATAAATGCCCGGTTAATAGCAATAGGCTTGCCACCTATTACATTGGGACTTAAACATGAACTGGCGAAATGCCAGCATAGCTCACAGAATATGTAAACCGAAGTAGCATTAGGCTGGCCGAGTCTTCAAATGGAGACCTTGAGTAGATAAAAGAAAGGCGGGGATGCCTACAAGCGACGCGAAAATGGGGGCTGGGGTGGACTAGATGTGGAAGGCTGAGGATCGAGAGTTATGGCGCATATTGGGAGAGACCTATGTTCAGGAATGCACTGCGATAGCCTGATTAATTAAATTGCATCTGCGCTGAATAGAACTCTCGTTTACTATAAATCATTGACTGTCAGTCTACTTGTCACTATTGCCAATGTTCTTAAATCGAAATCAACTTCTTTTATAGCTATCGTGTTCTTAACCACTGCATCACAATGGCAATCAGTTCTAATAATTGCGTCAACAATATGAACAGTTTAAAAAAGCTTATCTTTATTTACTTTTACCGTTCCTTCTATATACATACAGTGGGGCTTTGCAATTGTGCCATTATGTACACATATATAGCAAACAACAAGACTGAGAGTCAATATTTGTGGAACGAAATCATATGGCTGGCGCTAACATGTTCAGCTAACATTGTCGTGAGCCTCTTGCCTTAAGATGAGTTATTGTATTAGGCCATTTGCCTTACGACTAGGAGCCTCCCTAAAATATAATTTATGGTTAATTTTACATTTATGACGTCATCAGAGAAACGTGGATGCTTCCCACCATGTTTACAAAAGCATGTCAAACCATAAGTGACAGTAATGACATACTTAACTATGCCCTTCTATTTCGAGTCAAGTTAACAAAGATAATAAATAAACATGTCTTTAGTGGTGTACAAACACAACTAATAAGATATAAACAAGTTTGGAAAATAAAGTTATCTGGCCGTTAGCGATAATTTTAATCTTTCTATTAATTTACACGATAAGACAAATGGTGATATTGGTAGGTAGGTACACGTTGCTATGGAAATGAGAAGTCTGAGAAGCATGCTGGGTTGAAATCGACGGTCAAAGCGTGATTATGCAACGGTGTGGTGATGTTCAAGATTTGCGTGATAGCTGAACTTAAATAAAACCATCGATCTACTGGTGGCCGTACTTTAGAGAGTTGATACTCTCTGCCACTGCTTTTTGAATGCTGTTGCCACTTGCCACTGTCCTGTATTCTGCGTAGCAATTACTGCATCTGCAGTTACGCGTGTACATTAAGAACAGCTGTCAGAGAAGTGCCTTGTTGATTTATTGTTATTATTTTCTCAAACGCTAAGGTGGTCGCTTACCTTAGTGACTCGTTTAGTATAAAAAGAAAACGTAATAAGTAATAATAATTCTATCGCACCTTTCCTCTCAGGGCCATTTTTCCTACCAAATAAAAGTCAATTTATTCCCCGAATCTTTTACCACTAAATTTCAGCAATTAGAGAGCTTCCGATTTTTTAAAAGCTTTAACCATATTCTAAAAGCTTCATTAGCTTTCAAGAATAACTATAAAAAAGCTTCGATTCAAATCAAGTAGGTATATATTTAGCGAAATACAGGATGTTGTAATATGAAATTATTGTATCTCTGTAGCGTGGTGGTAATAAATACGATTGCTACGTAGAAGGCGCGGCTGTGATCCCCGCTCAGTGCAAATATTTGTATGCATAGTTGATATACGATACATCTATGGCAGTTGTTACGGGTAGTTGAAGTCATCAAAAAGTTCGACTAAGCTACTAACTACAGAACTTCGATATTGCCATTTGGTCGTGTAGGTCCGATGGCTGTCGTTTCACGGAAAATATCGAAGTTCAGCCGCATCTTAGTTAGACTAGAAAGCCGAGTCCAACTAAGTTGGGAATATACTCAGAGAATTAATGATGATGACTCGACCACTAAAGCAGCAGCCAAACACAAATTGAGGAACTAAAACATTACATTTTCATGCATTCTACTGTACTTTCCTATCTTAATTTAAAGAAGAGCAAAAAGAAAACTACCTACCGTAAGGGTGGAGTTACACACGCACCCAATTAAATTACAATGGATGAATATAACTAATATCATTAATTGCTTTCATTGCTATAAAATTACATCACCATAAAAACATTATTTAGTAATGTAGTTAATATAAACTTGCATGAGAATGCATATATTACCCATTGTGTTAAACCCTTATATCTTTCAGTTCATCGATAGATTGTTATGTCGTCTGTTTAGACGCGAAATTATAGTAATTAAATAAAGATGATTTATTAAAGAACGAGAGATGCTACTACCAATAAATAAATACCTAGCCAGTTTCTGTCTCTATAGTGTCATCGAAAAGTGGTAGAGTCGGTGGTATCCCCATTTTTACCAAGGTTTAAAACATGTATTAGACAAGTTGCAATATGTCCCAAACTTCAGTGCGAATACAAATCGGTTTTAAATTTGTTTACAACTTGTTTCAGAGAGTTTAAATACGTGTATATAACAAGTAAGTATGTTCTGACAGGTCTTATAAGTATTTGACAAATCTTCGAACAGTTTTGTATCAAACATATTTACAACTTGTTTCTTGGTGAAAATGAGGGTTTACAATTGAAATATCGTGTAGATATCCAAGTCATTACACCACCGTAATCAATACACTTCTAGCACAAGCAATTTAGTTGTCTATTTAAACGGCATATAATCTATTTTCGAATCTTTTCTCTGTAGCGTCTAGTTTTTTATTATCCAATATACACATACACACCCTACATCGATGTGTCCTCGACAATTTAGTCCTCATGACTGATAATGATTTTGACACGTGTATGACAGACTAATGTAATTATTATAACATTGGAGGGTACGTTCTATATGTTCTCAATTCTAACAAATTTAATTTATTTGCTACCTACCCTTCAATTAACTAATTGCGAGATATGCTATAACTTCATTAAAGTAAATCGATAAAGGTAAAATTGCGTGAAATATGGCAGTCTGCAACTGGGTAATTTCGGATGTGTTAATTAAAAGCCATACTTTTGAGTAATGGTGTCGAGCCGCTGGGGATGCGAGCCGAATATTAAGGCCACCATATGTACATATATATATCTAGGACATGGGTTTTTATTAATAATATATTAATCCCTTTGGAGCCGCATTTCGTGTGTCTTTAAACATATAAATTTGTTTATTGAACGACAACGAGCTGTGTACTATTTAACTAGAGGAGTTTAAATTTCAATTGTATCTAGGTGCTATGAAGCCCATGGTCTAGGTATATGATGTATATTAATCTATGATATATTCGTTTGTTGTAACGTATGGTATAACAGCAAAGCAAGGGTGGGAAAACTTTTAAACAGTTTTGTACTTTTGTGATTTATACAATACAATGAAATGTTATGTACAAAGGCGAGCTTAACTCAAGCTGAGTTTTCTATCATTACCGGGTCTGCATAGCATTGAAAAATTGTTATAAAAATAGAGGGAAAGTTTACAAGACTTGTAAATAATTAGGCTGTAGATAATTGCGATGCTATTAGATGTCATTTTAGTTTGAGTTTTCCTTCTCTTACGCTTCTTATGACACCATTCGAATGAGATGAAGCAGTGATATTCTTTATCCGTCACCTGTCCTGTACCAACCAGTTAGGCTTCAGTCTACTGTTTCCTCGCTGGCCATCTTTGGGAGAGCCTATTGCAGTAACTGAGATAGGCTAATTGAGTGATTGCATATCATTTAATAGAATAGAAATTGGAGTTAGATTCATGCGATTATTAAGGACATGATGATACAAGAATCAGCGGAGAGTAAACTTACGTTTTAAATGTAAAAACATTTGCAATAAGACTTTAGTTGATAAATTTGATATTTGCTTGCTTTTTTAATTTATGGCACTTACTTGTCGCAAATAAAACATTTTATTTGTATTCACTACTGGAAAGTACAACTCATTTATTGGTTTAACTTGTATTTGTACATAGTATAACATTTTTATGTGAGCATAAAGAATAAATAAATATGCATATTGTAAATAACTACGTGTATTCGTAATTTCGTTAAATGTCTCGATAATAAAATAAGATTCAAATCTGAAACAAAAGTTTCTATTTACAAGCCATTTTTTAACCAACGAGTTAAAAAATCCTATAGCAAAACTAGGAATCTTGATGAAACCGGAATGGAGGACAAGAGATGTTGCAACCGGTACCTACTCGACGCCATAATGATCATGACAAGAAGTTCAATTAACAAAAGCAAAGCAAATAGTGACACCAGTACTATTATCTATTGTAGACATAATAATATGTAGATAGTCCTTTTAAGGTAGATTTATCTCAATACAAACATGTATTGTGTTACAGTATTCGGAAGTCAAATTATCATGACACTAGTGGCATAGCTAATTCAACATAACATATTAAGTATGAACAAATTAGGTGTATATTCGATAGTTATTTCGTATTCAAACCACGAAATAGGTAGGTATCTCCTGTAACCAGTGTTGGTATAAGGCTTTAGATGAATTTTTCATAATATATTATTGTTACTAGTTGTTATGTGTAACTGTACTTTATACAGTCTCGAAAGCGAAATCATTTAATCTATTTCATTTTGTCTTGCCAAAATCATGTGATGAGGAAGGCCCTAGTTATTTACTTTAGTTAGTAGAGAAGGTCCAATAGGACCGATAACACAATATAAAACATGTTTCTAGAAAAAAATGTTAGAAATAATATAATGACTGACTGTAGTACCTATTAGCAGATTTTTAACGCGTTTTTATCGATCACTCTCAGTAGATCCATTGAGCAGATCTCAGAAGTCAAGCAAGTTTAGTACACAGGGAAATTATTCTCATATTACTTTTAGTTCGCTTTATGCCAAAAAACATCGTATCCACTGCGACAGTAAGTTTGTATTAGATACAAGATAGGATCTGGTGAAACAGAAATTTCTCAGTAAGAAACACACTTTTAATTTTGGATCTTATGACACGGATCTATATTTCAGTAGATCCATGCTGTCAAAACTGGATCTATGGAGAGAAAACTATCTCACTAGATCCATAATGGATCTGATCAATGGATCTACTGAGAGGGATCGTTCTCACTAGATCCATTTTATAAAAAAATAGATCTACAGAGAAAAAAAAATCTCACTAGATCCATAATGGATCTGCTCAATGGATCTACTGAGAGTGATCGGTTTTTATGCTTAAATTTACAGGATTCTCTTTTTTATAGATCCCAAGTAGGTAAGTATAATTGTGTTACCCAGTTAACGATCTTAATTTTATTAGATAAGTAGGTAAGTGTCTACATCACAAAGCTAGGAGTACGAATGCGCCTATGGTATGCGCGTAGCACGTATACCTACACAATGTTCAGTACCACGTGATTTACATTCAAGCAAGCCTACTCGTATGTTTCTCAATTTCAGTTGTGTTGTTACTATGTATCCTCTGACAGTCATTATTTCAGTGTCTTAATTACCTGGGGGCCGCTTCCCGACTTTTACTCCTTTGGAGCTATATTATTTATGACTTAAGATTATTTTTGCTAGTTTTTTAAGCCAGCTATTATAAGAAAAAATAATATTAGGCCTACCCCTTTCCCTCTGTTTTGTATTTATTATGTAAGAATCAAGCTTCAAAAGTCTCTTTGTCTTCACATTTAGCAATAAACAGGGCGGGTGGCGTCCGCCAGCGCGCTATCATCACCATACATTAACAATCACTCTTTAATTAAAAATAGATTACGTAATACCAATACGCATTACTAGTAATTAGTCGATTAACCCTACCCGCACTAGGGTTACCCCAAATCTAAATTATCCCAATAAAATCAGTAAACGTGGTGAACCTACGAGTAATTAATTGGAAGGTGACGGGTGGTTCCACTCTCGCCGCGTCAAACCAATTGAACTTCAATAATTGCATTAACCGCCATCGAGCGAGCCTTTTGTTCCAATTGAAACATTATTCATTGGACTTAATACCAGTCCGACAATTGACGACCGCTGAATATTTAAATTAGATTTCGGTTCATCAGATGGAAGGTTTTAATCAAGCTCTATTGATTTACAGATCACTTTTATACAGGAAATTAGTAAAACTCAAATGAAATTCGTTTATCGAAATCAGGATGTTTGAGGGGAAGGTTGATTCCATTAAGCCGATATTGGATAAATAATTTATTTTGTTGTAAAATATAATTACAATAACATTATCTTAAAAATAGCGCGGTAGCCTAGTGGTATGGGTAATGGACTGCTGAGACGAGGTCTCAAGTTCGATCCCAGGTTTACCATGGCAGACACCAATAACTTTGCGATGCTGTTTGAAGTTATGTGTGTATTTATCGCAGGTTTATAAGTGCCCGGTTAATGGCAATAGGCTCGTCACCTATTACATTGGGAACTAAACATAAACTGGCGAAATGTGGATCACCCTAGCAGAAGTAGTCCGCGGCAGTAGCTGCGCAAAGTGCGTCTCCCCATATCCTAGGGCTAGATGATCCCCGCGCCTGAAAGGGGCCATCGCAAAGAGAAAGCACCGGGTCTCTCCTCAGTCGAGGATATATTGACCTAACTCACCTCCTTTAAATAAAGATCCAAAGATTTATATGTTGTAAAAGATTGTATAAGAACTTATACCTATATTAGTTGATGGAAGTTTGTGGAAGTTTGAAAGACAAAAGTAAATGATGGCTATTATTTCTACCTTATTGATATACCCAGAGATCGACTGACAACCTGAAAAAAGTGACTGGGATGGACTGGATGCAGCAGGCGAAGGACAGGCGCAAAGGTGCCTAAATCCTATATAAGTGCCTATATAATTGGGAGAAGCCTTTTCCCAGCAGTGGAATGCGATAGGCTATTTTCTTGAGATTGCTTGATTGATTGATTCCTACCTGCTATGGAATTATCTGTGCCTATCCTGTTGTGAAAATGACGTTTGTGTGCAAAAGGATTGAAAACTGTCTGAAAGGTACTTACACAAAATATTAATTACTTGGGGATTATATTGTTACCAAGTTCTAAACAAATATGTAGTACTAAACAAATATTTGCCCTGAGTACACTGCAAATATGTTTAATACCAGCTGGATTTTAAGACATTCACTCTTCGCAGCTCCGATTCGCTTTGATTCAATTGTATCCTTTGGCCTCTTCAATAGATTGCGACAGTAACCGATCAAGACAGGATATTGCCATTTATCGTAGAACTTCGCAGTTCGCCATAATCCATAAGTGAAGTTATAGGCAGATACGAGTAACTATTGCTCAATTCCTCTCACATAGGTAATGCAAATTATAGATTGACGTTATTTTGTTTTGAATTTAGAATAGTGGAAGAATCTTAAACCTACAGAAAACCACAGTTAAACCGCTTCTCCTGTTGGTCAGTGGGGTTAGATTCGTCGGGGGTCATCTTGAAAGAGACGGCCCCGGGTCTGCCGGGGTGCGAGGGATATGTTGACTACTATCTCACCTCCGGCAACTAAAGACCCAAAGATGGCGTGCGTGTTGGTCGGTTCGAGTCCGACATATTCTCTCCAACCGCCCTCGGCGGAGAAGGGGGTATCCGTGGGGATTTTTCGCACGAAAAAAAGTGGGGTTAGATTTATGAGTGTAGGTGGTATCAAAAAAGGACGGTAGGTACCGTTCGAACTGACCGTTAAGTCGATGTGTATGTTTGAACAAATCTAAAAACTGTACGCTTTTATCCAGACCAGTCTACATCTCGCGGGCCTACATCTACATAGCCATAAACTTTTGGTGAAGATGTATTTTTAAAACTTTAGGATCGAAACTATGTATTTAATATTGCAGTCAGTAATCGTTACTGTCTGTCTCGATGACAGTATTAGAATCACGATTACTTAATGAATAAATCATTAACTATTTCGTGTAAGAATGCCCAGTAAATACACTAAGATATGTGATAATTATAGAATAAATACCTAATACTACTGCATAAGTACTTGTACCCATATGATAATAGTCTGTCACATGATCGTCTCTGAGTACAAAGATTATGTTATCAAAATTTATCTATATTTACAATAAAACTACAGTTAGTTTACTTAATTAAGAACAGTTTCTAGGTATAGGTCCACGAGATAACTAATTAGGTAGTATTGCATATCTTCAACATAATATAACTTAAACTCACGCCTATATTCACGAAGGGGTAGACAGAGTACCCACATTTCGAAAGTTTATGTTTAGGCCCCAATGTAACAGGTGGTGAGCCTATTGCTATTAACCGGGCACTTATAAACCTGCGATAAATACACACATAACTTCGAAAAGTCATTGGTGACGTGCCATGGTAAAACCTGGAATCGAGCCCGAGACCTCGTCCATTACCCATACCACTAGACTACCGCGGTTTTTTGCATAATCTTTGTATGTGTTTATAAATACAAAATGTGGTAATGCGGCAGTGGTGACGTTAAGTGAAAACAGTCTGTATAGAAAGAGTAAAGTAAGTAAGTTTCTTCACAAAAAAGTGTTCAATGACACTAAAAAACTTTTCTCGAAAGAGGCGGCACATTTGAATTTTCACAATTTTATCTGTCAAATACCTGCAGGCATATAGTATTTTAAGTAGTTGATAATATTATCTTTTTATCGTCGTATGAAATCCGACATCTATAGAAGCGAGACGTTAGGATAGGTAACAATGCGAGTACGGAATTTTATCCTCACTTAAAAATTTTCACAAATATTTTTTTTTATGAAAACTGCACAACGCATTTATACATAGAGTTTATTAAAACAAAATATCAAAATGAAAGAAAAAGGGTATAAATTTTAACGATTCATTTTATCTTAAACAATATTAAGCTAGTTTCGTAAAAAAAACTGACATCCTGCAATTAATATGATATTGGTTCGAGTACATACCCAAATAGGCTTCAAGTAAACAATGACTTTACTTTAAAAGATTTATAGGAGTTTAATGATTTGCTTGTTCATTAACACAATCATTTGGCGGCCAATTTACATGTCTGTCTATTTGCTTTTATAATAAGTAAAAATAAGAAACATGAATGGAATTTTGTTTAAATCGATCAAGACCACTACGGTCCATAATTGAACGGTTGTTCTACTACCAACTGCAATTGTTACTTTGTAATGCTATATATTTATATGGAATTACAAGTTATTTAATAGTTTACTAGCTGTTGCCCGGGGCTCCGCCCGCGTGGACTTCTGATTCCGTTCCTGCTGCTTAATTCCAAGCATTTTCATATTTGTTCACCTTTTAACCTTGTCTGGACTTCCACGAATAATTCAGGACCAACATTAGCCAAATCAGTCCAGCCGTTCTCGAGTTTTATCGAGACTAACGAACAGCAATTCATTTTTATATTATATAGATTCATTCTACAGTCCCGGAGCTCTTAATGAAATACAGTATTCGTCCTAGTTCAGGTACCGGTCTCCCAGCTATCAAACTAGATATTATAGTATAGACCAAGACAACTTTAACTGTCCAATCTCAAAGATGTGGTGAGAAAATAAATAATTATTATTACTATAATTAATAACTATTAAATAACCTAGTTCTTTAAGACTTTTACCATTATTTTTTTTATCTAGAAAGAGTATGCAGTTTATCAAAGCGTCAAATATTTATTTTTTGACAGGGCGACTATCTTCTGACCTCCTTTACCGCAGCGATAAACTCAGACTTAAACTTCAAACTAAGGTTATAAAATTATTGCTGAATTACTAAAAATAGCTGATACTAATGGGGACATTGGCCATACATTTATCTGTGTACGTAAAATGCAAGTACCTACTTACGTACTATTTTAATCTGACCAAAGTCTTATCATCTCTACTTATCGAATAAATTCTCATTTTAATTACTTATACGATAACATAGTTTGCAGTTACCAGAACGAATATACATACATTACATACATACATATTCTAGGACAATCTACAATACCTATTACTTTACTTGATAATTTAAATTATAACGTATGTTTTGGTCTCTCAAATATCCAAAATGATAAACATACAATTGAGGTTAGCGCATAATCGCGACCACCGGCAGTCTTAGATAGCTTTTATTTTCATAACAATGTACGAATGTTATTGGTGAGTTTCCACTACATTGTATAAGGTAGATTTCGTAGTTGGTACTGGTAGTACTTTTAAGAGTGTATCTGAGCCCCGGTAGGCGGGTTTTATTTTTTTCTTTTTTATTTATTTATGGCACATCAATTTGACTTCACCTGATGTTAAGCTGAAGGCAGTCTCATAAAAGAGGGTCACCATTGCAAACACGTACAGTGGTGGTGGCGCTCAGCTTGACGGCCTCATCAGATTATTTTTCACGCCCCTCTTAAAGGACCCTGGACTGTAGGATTTTCCTGTATTACCACAGACTCAGATGCATCTTGCACCTGAATCCCAGGTAACGCAGGTAATGTACCTAATACATATAAATGTAATCCACACATTGTACTGGTAGAGAGTTTGACTGCTGTTGCAGCTAATGCTTATTTAAGTCTCAACAGTCTGTTTTAGAATATAAAATATAGTATTTAAATTGGGGACTTGAATAGCATACGGTCGTGCGTCGGAGAGCACGTGATGCCGTCGGTCCCAGATGGCATCTATGGCAGTCTTTGCGGATAGTTGGAGCCTTAAAAAGTTCAAAAATTAGTCAAGCTGCAATTCTATTTGGCTTATACCTATAGACTGGGGACGCCAAATGACAATCGCTTCACGGAAAATATCGAGGTTCAGCCGCAACGTATGGATGATGCTGATGACAATAATGATGATGTAATCGGATATTCGAGGTTTCGGCATATTTTATCATTATATAATGCTTTCAAGTAACCACCACTGCACACTTATGCGTATAATAATAATTATTATGACTTGTACATGGACATCTGTTTAAAAAAATTATAGCTTCTTCGCTGACGGCTCAGTATTTCCTTATTTTTTTTAATAAATGTGAAGTATACGCGTGATATCGCAATTCCAATAATACTTGTGAAATACCTAATCGATGGTGATTCGTCAATTTAAATTATGTAAAGAGTGAATGACCATACAATAAATTAAACTATTACATAAAAACCTGCATTAAAAACAAGATTTGTCTTTTTTTGCTCATACATGTATAATTCAATTGTTCTTGAGAGGTACTTCTAACATAATAATGATGTAACAAAAACTTACAGCTCAGTACATTTCAAATAAATATAGTTTTTTATCTATTTTTGGTATTAGCTTGTACATTTTTGAATCATGGTAATTTTTGACCTTATGTGTAAAATGTAATGTTTCATTTAAAATGTCGGGTAATACCCGTCAGAATCACGGGCACCTTTGCCCCTGACACGGTGAGGAGCGGGTTAATTGATTAATTTTGACAAGGTTTATGAATTTAAGATTCATGACTGTGGATTTATTTGAATAGTAATTGTGTATTTCCTAGCGTCCGTGGCGTGGCGGTGATGCACGCGACTGCTACGCACTGGGGGCGGGTTCGATCCCCACTCAGTGCAAAAAAAATGCACGAATATGGCTGTTTGCACTGGTCTGGTCGTGCCTCGGAGAGCACGTTAAGCCGTCTGTCCCGGTTGCCATACAAACATCGATGGCAGTCGTTACGGGTAGTTGGAGCCCTCAAAAGTCCAACCAGTCTAACTTGGAACTTCGATATCGCCATTGGTCATTAGACCATTGGTTGTGGAGGTCAGATGGCAGTCGCTTCACGGAAAATATCGAAGTTCAGCCGCATCACAGTTAGACTGTAAAGCCGACCTCAACTGAGTTGGGAAAAGGTTCAGGGAATGATGAGTAATTGTGTATTTCAAATGTTAGACGAATTGTATATATATATACTTATAAATATTTAAGAATAATGGTAGGTACCTAACAAAAAAAGTATGGTTAGTAGTATCACCTGTTTTCGTTTATATTACATAAATTAAATTAAATCATATTAAACTAAATAACTACATAGTTTGAAAGTGTAATGAAAAACCAATCAAGAAAGTCTATTACGACGCATTTTTAAAAGAGTTCTCTAGTATTTTTCTTACAGTTTCTTTCAAAGTTCCCTTTAGGTGGCATTCAATATTTTTACCGTCACTGAAGCAGGAAATATAACAATTTTACGAGATATCCGCGGGTGAAGCCGCCGTTAAAAAAAGTTAGTTGTGTGTAGCTTTATATTTTTTCGGCTGGATTTCACCAGTAAAAAAATTTCATTGGTGTACTGAGTAAAATCTGGTAAAGCAGTTTAGTTCACCTTAACCGCAGGTGGACTCAGATTGACCATTATATTTAAATAAATAAATATTCTAGGATAATCTACACAACGCCACCTAGACCTATGATAAGCATAGTTTAACTAGCTTGTGTTATAATAATAATAATAAATAAATAATAAATATTCTAGGACAGTCTACACAACGCCGCCTAGACCCGTGATAAGCATAGTTTAACTAGCTTGTGTTATGGGTTCTAGAATGCGGATAAACATAATTAGATACTTCTTTTTTTGTAAATACATACATATTATACATAGAAACACCTAGACCAATGCTGATATTCATATTCATGCACACAAATATTTGCACTGAGCGGGAAATGGTTCATGAATAAAACTGCACTTGATCTTGTAGTGAAGACAAACTGTTTTGGAATCTTGCACATACGACAACATCTCTCCTCGGATGAGAAGTATTTTTAATTGTTTTGAGAAATGCGGTTTTGGCATTCCTTTCTATGACAATTAGTAATAATTTGCCATTGCTATTGTTGGAATTGTTAAACCGTGGGTAAGTTGTGCGTTGCCTAAACCAAAATATATTTTCTTGTTTTATAATCTACAGTCGAAGTATAACCTACAAGCGTATATAAGTTATGCTATGGTAGTTTAAACGTCTCATTGAATCAATAAACAAACATCGTATCAATTGCTCACAATTGTTTGAATTATTATCAGCAATTGTTTCCAACTGAGTAAATGTGATGAATAATGTCGTAACTCGAGAATCGATAAACTTCGAAACTATTGATGGTTTGTTTTATCAAGTACCTATGTACTTAGTGTACATATAAAACAAGACCTAAATCAACAACGGCGTAATAGTTCAAGGTAATTTATTCACCTGGATGTCCGAGCTACTGCCCGAGAAATCACTCACGTGGTAAGTGATATATTAAGTCATTATCGCGGATCAATTTACAGTTTATAAACAGTTAAGGTATAAAGACAACATACGACACTGCAGACGTATGCAGCAGACGATGCGCTGACCGCCATCATTGTAACACTATACATGTTTGTAATCCTCTTTCCTGAAATTTTGCCTTCAGCTGATCATCAGGCGAGGTGAAGTCAAATTGACGTCTCCTAGATAAAAAATAGCATAAAGTGAATATTTTTTACCAGCTTAAGTTCACTTCTGTCTAACCGATTTGGAATGAAGCAAAGCGTTAAAATTGAGAAATATTTTCAACATATTACTCGCGTACTAACAATATTACTCCTCAAGTTAACGCTACACAATCTGAACGCCATTAAATATTATGGCTTCGAGACTTGTAATTCTTACTGTGTAAATAAAATTCCTTTTATTTGGTTTGTGTTACAGGTATAGTATTGTTAACTGTCAATAGTACGTCAATAGAGTCTTATAATTTTATTTAAACCCAATATTAGTCTTCAATTCAATTTACCAATTATTAAAAATCTAATAATATACGTTTTTTTTATACTACGTAGGTGGCAGACAAGCACACGGCCCACCTGATGGAAAGCGGCCACCGTGGCCTATGCCCGTGTGCAACACTAAGGGTGTCACACACGCGCTGCCCACCCTAAAGGGAAAGGGGGAGAGCTGGGAAGGGGTGGGGAGGGGAAGGAGGGGTATAGTGAGCTCTGGCTACCCTACTTACCGGCGGGAACACAACACGATGGTTATTATGACCGTGGTCAGAAGACGTGGTCTGTAGGGCGGAGGTACTTCCCCAGTTGGACAGCTCATTTCGGACGGGAGATACCGTCGTATCCTACCTCTGTAATTTTTGCGTACTTATTACTACGTAGTTACTACGTAGATTTGCTATATCCAAACCGGGTTTCATGATGTGACATAAAGGGGGCCGGACTAGTGCTTCACCTAGACTGTCCACCTTAGTGAAGCACGGGTACTTATAGGATCCCGTGGTCCACCTGAGAATAGGAATGATACGTCATGTTTTCGAACCAATAAAAGTACTAAAGTTCTGTAACAAACACATGAACGCAATGTATGATTAAATTGACATGGTCATTGATACCAACTTTATAAAAATCAATGTCAGATATACTGCTTCCGAAACCCATACTGATACGATCATGGTAAATATGCCGTTACTTTTAAAAAACATGAACGCAATTAAATACTTCGACTTTGACATTGACAGTAATTAAAGGTAATGTGTTTTGATTTTTGACATAACAGAAGTTATGCAATTTAATTTATCATGTAATCATTGTAATAATTAAATTCTGTATCAGATAGTTAGTGTAATAGTTTTGATAACCGAGTATATCATAATCTGAGGCTTGAGTCCATCATTTCGATATTATTATCTATTATTATCTTTATCACCTTATCGGAATTCTTACTAATCAAGGATCGTTAATAATAGGATTGCAATCTTTTCAAACATTTGTATGAGGACTACGACAAAAATGTATAAATTATCTCGTTAGCTGTAGCCTGTGTGCCCTTTTTTATTTTTTTTGCCGCACGGAATTCCGCACAGATTTCTCCTGGCGGGTCGTATTCGAACGTACCAAAACCGCACGGCCATCTCTAGCCATTAGTTGCCAAAGGTTTGCTAGCCTCTGGTATATCCCTTGCGCCGTTTTTTGAATTAGGTGACAAATTTCGTAAGAAGCTCTTAAGGCCCAATAAAAGAAAATTTGCGTCAGTCATTTAGTAAATGAGCATACGATCCTCTTGACGGTAACGGGTCACCATGGCCTATGACCGCATTAGCTTGACACCAACCGGATATTTTATACCTGTGCCTTATGATTGTAAACTCCCGTACGAGAGAACAATGTCGTAGCAGACAGTAAACATAAATTCATTAAGTAAGTAGTCAAGAGTTTTCATATGCGGGTCACATTAAAATATTTGTCCTCGATTTCACCATCTTGTTTAAGGATTAAATATGATTCATAAATGGATATGCACGAAAATCGTGACTCATATATTTTCAACATAATATTTTACTCTCTGAACAAATTTACTACGACAACTATTAAAGATGTAATTTTATTTTTACTCTTTGCTGACACCGTGCTTTTGAAGTTACATCGGGAAGGACAGTGTGGGTCCATCAGATCGGGTAACGACTTACTTTGGTCATAAAGAGCGTTCACTCCATCTTTTTAATTCATGCAAGGTTCACTCTATCGCGTACTTATTACAGGTATATTGAAGGAGCAGACGCACTTGCCCGGTCCTATAGCATACCTTTTAATTCTCTTTGATCGATAAAATAACTGGTCCTGATCACATGACAAACTTTTCAGTACTAGTTTACTTTGCGACGCTGGACCTAAGGACTTTATTTATGGCACGTCAATTTGACTTCACCTCGTCTGATGTTAAGCTGAAGGCAAAGTGACTCTTTCATGAGGAAAGAGAGTTACCATTGCAAACACGTACAGAGCTACAATGGTGGCGCTCAACTTGACGGCTTCATCAGATTTTTCTTTTATACGCCCTGCTTAAAGGACCGTGACTGCAGGAACAAGGAAACATATGCACCGGTAAGGAATTCCTAGACTTAATCTTACTTATTGCAGAAGCAGGTTCGAGAAGGCGGGTTGATATATGTTTCTTGATAAGGGTGAGCCGGATTCCCCGGCTACCGTGGTGCAGTAGACTGCCGTGATAGTCGATTTTACGTCGATTGTTTCCGACAGAGACATCTTCAAACTTCAACAAGTATAAAATTATTTTAGGACTTTGTTTCGTATGCTGTATGGCAAGTTTAGTTAAGTACAGAGAACATATGAACAGGTACAAAGGAGCAGCTGTAAGAACCGGCTCTGTACTACACTTTATCGAGTTGCGTTGTCTGTATTTGAATACATACATATTGCATACGTTAAGCCTTTAAACAATCATTGAATCACACAAATAGAAATTATATGTGGTGATTGAGTCTTTTATACATTGGAGGACCTTGAAACGGCAATAGTTATTCGCACCGTCAAGTGAACCCTCGAACAAGTGACACTAGAACTCTATTTATAGAGTTTCTGCTCGAGAATTCTTAAATCTTTGCTCTAGACGAAAAAAGAACGTTTAGAAATCGAGAACGTGAGAAAATTTTGAGGATTTTTTAATGTTTGTGGTTCGGATCCCAGGTTACCCATTTCTACATTTTCTCCTTCGGATGTGTCTTTTTTGGTTAATGGTTAAAAAGTTTTTAGAAACAATAAGTTGAACAGTTTTCCAGTTGATACCTACATTTGTATTAATATTAAACAACCACAATAATCTTTATATTCTTTGTATTATGTAACTAATATTCCATATGCGGTCACGGTATTCTGTTGATACCTGTGGGAACCAAGGAAAACCATTTGATTCCACAAGATATTACACTACGAAATCAATGGCTTTATGATTGAATATGGAAAATGTATGCATACATAGCTCCGAAAATCGAAGAACATTTTTTCCATAAATTACGGATCTAGTGTTCCCACCACACTCTTTTTGCCAAAAGTTGACACCACACTCTTTTTGCCAAAAGTGCCAACTGCGCCATCTATCGTGTATTTAGGAAAGCTCTAAATACCTACTAGAAAACTGCTCATTGTCCATTTAATTGATAGGAAACTGGATGTTCCATTGGATTATTTGAATTGTTTGTTATTTGGATACTATTAGTTTGGGTTCATCTACGACTGCATAATGCATAGATATCAAATAGGGTAAGGATGGACAAAGGAACCTTTGACGAAACAAATTTATTTAACGAGGATGAATGCCGGTAGAGGCGTGAGTTTATGTGAATGCCGTTAGGGGTTGACTAGATATACATAGAAAGGTAATACATATTATAGTGAAAGGTATTCAAAAAAAGGATAATATGTCAATGGTACTCGAAACCGGCAAGTATGTATAAAACATTTATGAAAGTCGAAGAAGCGAAAACTGTATGCCCAGATACAATTGGAACAAAGCAAGTGGAAACAGGTAGTCTCTGCCTACCCCACTGGCTAAGTGGCGAGACTGTATAATATGTATTATATGTATAAGTAATAGTGTGTACAATGTCGTAAACATCTACACGATCTAAGGAAATGAGAATAATCGAGACCACGTGTAACTAAAGTAGGTAATAATTGAAATTGACGCGGTAATTGAACGTCATTTGCGATGATTGTGTCAAGGAGAAAACAGCTTTGTTAACTGATGATTGAACTCCAATTTCAATTTATTCAATTTATCTATTTGGGCATCATATGCATACTGACAAGTGACACCAGACATTTTCTTCCGCGGATGGTTGTACAGAATTTGGTGCAGTAAAAGTACCTTCAAATAACATTATCATCATTCTAGCGTAATCCTGGTTTTATTAATTCTTGTTGGCCCAATAGTTGGCTACAACAATAGCGTTTTCTGTTGCTCTACATAGATCTTCGGTGGTGCAAGTTAGGAGCACAGCGAGCAAGAGATCAATATGAGCGACAAAAACTGAGGTTGGTCCCGCAATTGCAGGACTCTCAGGATTGCCTCCCAGGTGCTCCCTTACACATGTAATAGGTGGCGCACCTATTGAGGTGCGTCACCTATTACATTGGGACCTAAACATAAACTGTCAAAATGTGGGTTGCTAGCACCTCTGCCTACACCTTCGGGGATATAGGCGTGAGTTTATGTTATGTTATGTATGTAATGAAAGAAATATTAAAACGAGAGAAGACGAAGATATATGTATGTTATCTATTACTGCAAATTTGGGTATATTGATTGTGTTCAGTGAATTAATATCTCTATAGAGCAATTTCCAATTATTATATTACATTTGGTTCTTATTCATTGTGAATAACACGCCATATAATTATATTTTTTTGTTGTTAAGTTTATCGCTATAAAAACATACTTAACAAACATCCATGTCTAATGCCTTTGTCCACATAACAAATAATAAATACTGCGTAGGTTGTTGTCATTGGGATGTTATTTTATTACTTTTCAAACAGCACTTGAGTGTTGAATTAATTTAATGCTGTTTTTAGACATCGACGAGACCTCCTTCATATTCTTATGAGGTTGGCCCAACACTTAACATGTACATTTTCAACAATCAATCCAATTCTTTGATTATAATATCTGTTGCCATTGGCTCTGCCGGCGTTCTTATACCGTTCCCACTGGTGACCATCTCCGACAGCGTGATGACATTGTTTTTTTTTATTTAGGACACGTCAATTTGGCTTCTCCCCGCCTGATGGCAAGCTTAAAGCAAAGTCTCAGGAAAGAGGGTCACCATTACAAACACGTAAAGTGTTACAATGGTGGCACTCAGCTTAACGGCCTCATCAGATGCTTTTTCACGACCCGCTTAAAGGACGGGACTGTAGGTATGACACAAATAATATATATCTCTGGTATAGATTGAAATAAAACTTCTTTTAAAAGATTCTATCGCGTATTTATATATTTTTTTTCGTACTTTTTTTGTATGTGATTTTTGTCAAATTTTGATTTTATGAAAGCGACTTCTCTGCCCTGATAAGAAAAATTGCGTCTTGAAGACTGAGGTGAGGTTGGAGACTTTAGTGAGGTCCTAAAACACCCAATACATAATATAACTTCGTTTGATCTTATTTATTTAAGTGAAGTGATTTCAATTAAATAAATAAGATCGAACGAAGTGACAAATTAGAATCCAACCAGATGTTAGACATGACTTCAATAAAACAGGCGTGGGAATCAGTACAGGATCTTTTTTACGATTAGATAGGTACTTACAATACGAGTGGAAAAGACATCATGTCATATTATCATGTGGGTTTCTATTGTTATGATAATTACATTCAGTGTGATAATATTCAACGGTTGGAATGTTTGGGAAATTTGTAACTTAAAAAACTTAAAAAAAGTTGATTTTTTTATTTTTATTTATTTATAATATCATGCCTATATCCCCGAAGGGGTAGGCAGAGGTGCTAGTACCCACATTTCACCAGTTTATATTTAGGTCCCAATGTAATAGGTGCCGAGAATATTGCCATTAACCGGGCACTTATAAACCTGCGATAAATACACACATAACTTCGAAAAGCATTGAAAGTCATTGGTGTGTGCCATGGTAAACATGGGAGACCTCGTCTCAGCAGTCCATTACCCATACCACTGGGCTACCGTGATACTTGGGAAATTTGTAACTTAAATAAAACATAAATGCATTACCTACCTATGTAATACTGTTCAACCATCCCTATGACCACAATGATAGCAATAGTGAATTAGAGTATTCCGCAGGTGCGACGAACTAATCATTATTCATTAATCATTAATCATTTATTCATAACAATTTTTACATTGTGTTGAATTATGAAAACAGATGCTTGCGTATTTTTTACCCGACTGCGCGACGCAAAGGAGGTTATTGTATTTTTATTTTTTTATTTAAGTATGGCTTGTCAATTTGACTTCACATCGCCTTACCGAGAATGAGCTGTGAACCGTGAGGGGTTCAAAGTGCAAGCTATGAATGCAACCGGGAGGAAGAAGGTAGAACTAAAATGGAAATAGGACAGGACATAGTTTTTTTTTCTTTTCTCTTTTCTTTTTTTCTTTTTTATCATAGGCTGCTGTGGATTAGTATGCCACTATTTAATTGTGCCTCCACTCAAGTGGCATATAAGCTAATCTAAAATATTAAGCAAACTCAAGGTTGGTGCCTTATTCATAGATGAAAAATAAAGTTACCAAGTACTTGTATTTTAATCTGTGGGAATGTTCCTAAAAACTGAATTGTTCGTTAAAAATGAAATTATAAAATTATGTTTTTACTACGTCGTGACTTGTTACTCTTCGAGATTCACACAAAAAGGTGCAATTATGTTTATTCAGAGGTGTTTAACACGTCTCTACTGATAGTTACCGGCATATATCTTGAGCCCAAGTCGAGAGGGAGACGAGACCTTACGACGAAATCTATGATTGGTGAATTTGAGTTCCTCCACCGCTGTAGTACCCAAGTGATAATCAAGTCACTCAAAAACGCGTCCTGCGCAGATAGAGTATAGATATGCCGCAGATATGCCCAGAATTATACTTGGTACATGTATATATGAGTAGCATGAATTTTTGTAACGAAATATAACACCAAGTGCGAGAAGTGCCCCCTAGCTCAGAGGTAGCGGCTTGCAGAAAGGAATGTAAATGAGGAGCATGGCATGCCATAGAATAGAATTAACGCCGGTACAACAGGCAGTACCTACGTGCTACTTTGTTTAGTGAGATGGTGGTGTTTGCTTGTAACGTTGTACGAGACGTTTAACAGAATTTTTCTGAGTGCATATGAATGAAAAGTCGATACATATTTAACCTCTATCAAAAACATAATTAAAAACATACGTTGTGTCGATATGTAACGGGTATTCGCCAAAACGACTGGGCTGATTTTCACGAGATTTTTACTATAGTAGCTGTTATAAAGTGTAACGTAGGCTAGGCTTTATTTTGAAAAATATTGGGATACCGCGAAAAATAATAATAAAACTCCGATAGAACCTAGGTAGAGCAAGTCTGTACAGAATGATCCATTTTGCAAATGCGACAGCATTTTGTTGTTTAGAGTATATTTAGGCAAGTGGAAATTTATTGCTTCAGCATATCCCGATAGGAAAGAGTACCTATGTAGGTATATTTAGGGTAAAGCTTGTTATCATTGGCACTGGTCCAGGTGTTGACTCTTTAGAGATGAAAGTGAAAAACAAATTATCTATTACCCAAGGTTGTCAACTTGTCAATTTAAAAAAATATCTTATGAACGATGCCATCATGGTTTTTTAACTTAAAAACTTAGCTTTAAGGCCAAGGGTGCCAACAACTGGGTCTGTGTCATTGATGACATGCTAGTATTTTTCGTAATTTCTATATATCTGAATTACGTCAAAAGAAAAAGTTAATAGTTAAAATATTCGTATTTTATGGTGTTTCTATGTATAATATGTAAGTATGTATTTACAAAAAAAGTATCTAAGTATGTTTATCGGCATTCTAGAGCCCATAACACAAGCTAGTTAAGCTATGCTTACCATGGGTCTAGATGGCGTTGTGTAGATTGTTCTAGAATATATATTTGTTCTAGAATTGGCTTTGGAGTTCTAGTAATATTTTCAATGTGAAAATTGCGAAGGTCTTCAGATCAAAGCGTTGAACGGATCTGGATGAAAGACTTGAACTCGATACTGATATATAATTTCTACTACCTACTACTATTTCCCTCCGAGCAAAATATACTAATATAATTATAATTACCGTAGTGTCCCAATATTTTTTCAAAGACCTAATGGATGTAAGAAAAAATATCACAAACTTTCCAAGAGTTTGTGATAACCATAACATTGGATTAGTAATTATTACCAAGGTATACGCTTTTTTAACAAGCTCCCTAATGAAATTAAGGAATTTTCATTTATTTTAACAGAGAGAGAGAGAGAAAGTGAGAGATAAAATTTGGTCTGAAATAACACCTACAAAAAATATGCTTAATAAAATATTTTATTCTTAGAATTAGGTTCGAACGGGTTGCAGGAATGGTTTACATTTTTAAGCGGGAGAAACCGCGGATGTCTACTGGGTACTAAACTTATTACTTTTTACATCACAAACAAAAAATAGGCATCATGTGAACCAGGTCGAATAGTCAATCTTGAATCTGATCTATATGGACAGTCTGTGAGCTGGCTATAGGTTTAACCACAAGTCATTTCGGTTACTAGCAGGCACCTATTCTTATTTGAAAATGGAAGAAAACTAGTAGTTTATTTAATGAGTATTTCTATTTAAAAAAAGAACAGACACACCTATCACTACCGTTAGCACAGTTCAGGCACCTTTGAACTATCAGAAGGTTATCAACAGGTCTTTTATAAACATGTTATTATCATGAATAATATTGTGTTTATTCAGATTTTAGGTATATGAAGTATGCATTTTATCTGACGCGACCACTAGTATTAATTTAATTCACTTCCATTCAAAAATATTCCAAATTCAAAACCAAAAACAATAAAAATAAAACTAATTGAAACGTTACTTACGAGTTACTATCTCTATCGATGTGTTCGAACTTTTACGCGCGCGTTTATCGTAGGAAATGGAGAGTGAGTGATATCTAATTCACGTTACGTTTTGTTGGACACGTGCGTTGCGTCCGATGCTCCGTTCGGCACTGCTGGTTTGTTTACTATGCCCGCCGCCCGCCCACCCTTATATCTTCGAAGCCCTATCAAAATAATAATATGTACTGTAACGGTTAGTGGGTTATTGAATTCACAACGTTCATGTTATATTCATGAAATGATTTTATTCATGAAATGAATTTATAATACAGGATTTCATGTTAAAAGACTTTATCCAAATAAGATTCAGTTTAGGTGGATATTGTTAGGTTTTAATGGGATATTTTATGAGCTTCACGGTTTCAATTCTTGAGGACTGATTCCGGCAGTGTTTTATTTAGAGTTTTTTTTTAATTATGGCATAGCTTTCGATAAGCGTTATGCTTGAAGAAATATAGCTGCTATCGTGAGTAAATAAAAATATGTGTTATGGGAACGTTTACGTATGTACTTAACAACGTTACGGAGAATCGAATTGGGTCAGAGCAAGTATGGAGATATGAAAATTTGCTGTCATCCACTTGAGGCGTCGTTCTACAACACCCTCTATATTATTCAATACATCAATAAATAGCCTAGTGATATGGGTAACGGACTGCTGAGACGAGGTGTCGGGTTCGATCCCAGGTTTACCATGGCACACACCAATGACTTTTCGCTGCTTTTCGAAGTTATGTGTGTATTTATCGCAGGTTTATAAGTGCCCGGTTAATGGCAATAGGCTCGCCGTCTATTACATTGGGACCTAAATATAAACTGGCGAAATGTGGGTGTTAGCTCTTCTGCCTACCCCTTCGGGGATATAGGCGTGAGTTTATGTTTAGGTATGTTATGTTGAATAAACCTCTCATTTAGACTATTAGACAGGCTCTGTGGTGTGGCGTAATATGATCGCTACGCATGGGCCGCGTGTTCGATCCCCAGCTTAGTGCAAAAATTACATTGGTCTGGTCGTGCCTCAGAGAAAACGTTTACCCGTCGTTAGTCCCGGTTTACGAACAACGATGGCAGTCGTTACAAGTAGTTGAAATCTTAAAAAGTCCAACGACTGGTCTATTTGCAATGTTTCGATGTCATCAAAGGGTTGTGCAGGTCGTTGAGAAGCCCGATTATACTATTTATTAACCGTTGTCAAACCTCTGGGATTACAAAAAGTGTTATTGTATTGTATGCTTTATTATTATATCCCTATAGTCCGAAATTCAATGGAAAAGAGTTCATTAAATTGTTTCTTTCCCTCTATAAGACGCCTTTTAATTTTAGTATTTAACGCATAACAGTAAAGTATAAAATTCAATGGCATTTTTTGTAATCTCAGTGGTTTGAATATAGTCGACAATTAGTAGAATCGGGGTACTGATGGAAGGGTTGAAATGTAGAGGAGATCTTTGTATTTTGAGCGAATGCTATCAATAAGATTAGAATTAGAGCATGTTTAAGGTACATTCATTACTTGAAGGCTGCAGGGGCTCTAGCCAAAATGCATTCGTTCGGAATCTACATTCGTCATCGCTCTGAAAATGTATGGGAGTGACATTTATTGTCGGAATCGGATCACATGACACTCGAAAACAAATGTCACTCCCATAAATTTTCAGAGCGATGATGAATGTAGATTCGGAAAGAATGCATTTTGGGTAGAGCCCCAGGAGAGCCGTATTCAAGACTCTTAGCGCTACGAGCTACGATATTCCCGCCCAGCAAACGCTCCCAACTCTACGGACTACGTAGTGCTTCCCAAGGTAAACTGTAGCAGGCTCTCTACTCGTAACTTGGAAGGTTACTATTTATTCCCACTGAATCCAAAATAATCAAATTATTACTTAAAACATCTGCAGTAGTTATTAGTGGTTTGCTTTTTTTCCTGTTATTTTTAATAGAGACTATTAAATGTGCGCTTATTCCATACTTTGGTATGTTTTTGAGTTTAGCTCACAATAAATCCGGTCTGTTGTTAACTCACATATTTTTATATACATATGTTTTGTTTTTGCAGTAGGTATATATTACACTTCATTATGGTCCAAGATCCCAGAGCAATCAGACATTACTTATTTTCACACGGATGAAACCTGAAGTTTTCAGTAGCGTCTCGTGTGCCTTGAATACCTACGCACTTTGTGGGACTTGCCGAGTGACACCTGGGCAGGTACCAAATGGGAAAGGTAACTAAAAATAAGAATTATTTAACTTAAATTCACATGGCTGATTTTTATATATATCATGTAGAATATTATTTTAAAGTAATATCATAATTGTCAGACACTTTTGATGGACCAGAGCTTTTGTCAGACGCTTTTAAGCTACCATCTATGCTATACGCATGCGCATAGTGCTCTCGCTCTCATACTTCTGGCTGAATAATTTTTGTCTTAGGGGATGTTTGGTCACTCTAATTTGTCTGACTGATTGAATATAATTTTTAAATAATTACTTCAATAACATATAAAAAAATCAGACATGTAAAAATAAGTACCTAAAGTTCATTTATTTTTTGGGTAGCTTAAAAGCGTCTGACAAAAGCTCTGGTCCATCAAAAGTGTCTGACACTTATGATATTACTTTAAAATAATATTCTACATGATATATATAAAAATCAGCCATGTGAATTTAAGTTAAATAATTCTTATTTTTAGTTAACTTTCCCATTTGGTACCTGCCCAGGTGTCACTCGGAAAGTCCCACAAAGTGCGTAGATATTCAAGGCACACGAGACGCTACTGAAAACTTCAGGTTTCATCCGTGTGAAAATAAGTAATGTCTGATTGCTCTGGGATCTCACTCTATTAGTTCGTTTTAGTCAGCAAAGCGACGACGGCGACAGAGTGACATCTCAAATTTCCGTATCCAGTACCTACAACTATCGTATAGAGGGCGCTTAATACAGTTATGCGATATCGTTCGTTATTTATAAAGTCCAATTTTTTGACTTCATTGACTAAATCACTGACTAATTCAATAAAGTATTGCCTAATCTGCTGAAACAACACGTGTATGGCCGTTGATTTATTATTAATATTCGAAAAACTGAACCAATTTGAGTTCTCTAAACAGCCTTTTGATTACCCGCATAACTTAGATTACTTATATAACTCTAGTTGATCAAACTCTATAAGTAAATCTTGATTATATTCCACACAACAGAAGCTTTGCGGGAATCGCACCGATACTTACGTATCACATTCAGTTTGAAAGCTCAACACGGTTACGGTTTATTGTCGGTTAGTTTTATTAGACTCAATATCGATTCGAGTTCAAGAAGCTATCATAAGAACGATACGGAATGAATTGAATTTATGTATTCTATGAACATTACATATCTGTTTGCTCCATTGCTCGTCAGTCTAAATACAGAACGTGATTATTGTTTTGAATTTGTATTCACATACTTTATCTGTCATCGTACCTACTTATCATTTACTGTTACTACTTTCAAGGGTAAAGAATACCTATACCTTACCTCCGGCAATCAAAGACCCATTGACGATGTAGTTTTTAGTCGGTTTGAGTACGACATAATCACCAGCAGATTTGGCGGAGGTATCTGTGGGGATTTTGCGCATGAGAAAAAAGTGGTTAAGACAACCATTACTTCAAGTGTACCTACTTGCTTGCTAGTACGCCTGACTGATTGACAAGCGTGACGGGAATTTCCAAATGTAATATGCCTAATGATTTTATTTATGTATTTGATTATATTTGTATATGATTATAAATGTATATATTTACCTAGTTTGAATATTTTTGCCTGATTAAGTATTTCATGATGTCAACTCTTAATTTGCTTTATATATTATGACCAAGCTTATAATGAAATATCATTGGCTATACCGGTACCTAAAGTCTACATATCATCATAATGAACATCTAAACATAAATACATCATAAATAAAAATGTTTTTTTTCAGCGATCTGTATATCAAAAGTTTTAGTTTTTTTTGGGTAATGTCTGGACGCAGAGGCATCAAATAGAAAATTTGAAAACTTGACATTGTGATTCCCTTGCATTTTCCTTTTCCCTTAAATATGTACTTTACTACATAAGTGATATATAGTAAGGTAAATATAACTATATAAAATATACTATATACTATAAACATACTATATAAATATACTATATATATAATATATATGTATAACTGATTTGGGTGGGATGTAATTATAAATTATAATAATATATATAATTAAATGTATGTAAAAGTAAATAAATTGAAGAACATTTATAGGTAATTCATACTGTAATAAATTACAACATTATACGAATATTTCTCTGATTTGGATAGAGTACGCAGTGTTTGCACGCGCCTGACATGAACCACAGTATCTTTTCAGTTGTTTAGTTGTTACTTTGCACAGCATGAAGGCGTCGAAAACGTTAAGTGTGTTATAATTAATTCAACTTGGAATCGCTATCCCGAGAATTATATATAGGTGCTATCCCGAGAAAAAGGTCCTGACTCCCTGTCTCCCACAGGGAGGCAGCTAAATCAAAGGCGCCGCACTTGCAGATGTAAGATCCGTAGTGAAGAAATCCCCAAAGGTCACGGTGGCCTCTTCTACTGGAAGCAAATGCTCACCAACCGGACATAGCTGTTTGGTTGGGTTCCTGTACCATATAGGCTTGGAGCTCGAGCATCATTATTGTATGTTTCATTGACAGCCCCGTGTGTTCCTTCACACATTGGTTAAAGTCACCCTGTGCCTATCATTGATCAACTAGCCTATTCAGTTCACTGGTCTGCTCTCCCAATGTTAGGAGACTTTGGCTCACTGTTTCCACGTAGGCCAGACAGGTTGGTACAGGGTTTTATTTCGAGATTTCCTCCTGTCGCAGTGATATCGTCTGCGACTTTTCCGCTTGTCGCCTCTTACCACACCCTTCGGATGAGATGGAGAAGTGTTATTCTTTCTCCGTCACCGCTTGGATAATAGCAACACAGTAAGAAAAGTAGGGATTACGTTATGTGTATGTTCTATCAATGTGTAAACAATTAACTGGTCAATTAAAATGAAATTGCAGATGGCAAAATATCGAATTTACCCTAACAACACAGGAATTTTCGATATATCACTTTTTTGATTCGGACCCATTGAAGCGCACGGGACCTTACATTGTGTCTGATCTGTTATGGTTTTGTTTATCATATTTAAATATCTAGAAACAACTATAAAATTGTGAGTATTGTCTGCGGTAGTGCGGTATTTGAACCAGATTGGTAATAACCATAAAACACGCAACAGAAATAGTTGATTTTTCGGGTTATTCTCGATTCCCCCAGAAGTGCCATAAAAAAAAAAAAAACATAAATAATATTTAAGATTTTTTTTTTATTATGATTTTATTATACACATTAATACACACCGATTTGTCAGTTAAGTTTGAACGCTATAGTGTAGAAATGATCTTCAGGGTATTATCCGAAGCTTGTGTGCCCATCCATGAAGAATTAATCTATTTATGGATTTTTGTAATGGATCTTAGTGGACATGGTGATCTATTTATATTTATATTCGGTCTTCCGTGGTGTCACCCATTAGGAACATGTCACTTGTCACTTCTTCTGTTAATGCAAGTCACGTAGCAGAAGAAAGGTAATGTATTATAATTATGTTTTTTTTTTATTATAACTGCGCATATTAAACATTACGAAATTGGAAGCTTGTTTGTTTTCGTATGTTGTTGACCTGTCGGGTGCGATATTATCAAGTTGTCTTGACCTTGAACTTATGACCTACATATAAAAAATATCTACTTATGACCTCCCAGTACCACCTTATTTTAGAATAATGTTGTTAACGATGTAAGTACTTCTTCATTCTAGTGCCATTATCTAAAAATGTTGGTTGTGTGCAAAGCTTGCTTTTGGACTCTGGGTTCCGCCGTCGAACTCCTTATAATTTCAAATATCTTGACAATAATTGGAGTGACAGCTCTCTGATTACCCAACTCTGTCAGGGTTGGGTAATCAGAGTTTAGGTACACTATGAGCTATCATAGGAATCGTTTTCATAAAAATAAAACATGAGAAAGAGTAAGAGGTTAGGTACCTTGAGCTCTATAGGGTTCCCAGGACTAATATTGTTCATTTTGTAATTTAAATTATTGTTCATGGTAAGGTATCCATGGCGATTTTTTGCACAATTATACGAAAGAATATTTCACCTCGCTTATGCTAAGCCACAGGTGAAGTCTTAAATTTAAGAGCCATCACTACAAAGACCAACTAGGCTACAAAGGTACCTTCAACTTGGGAGCGAATACTATGTAGTTGCATTCGTAAAAGTCCACCACACAATACAATATTAATTATAACTTTTTCAGATGCAGAACGACACTTTGCATTGAGCTAATCGATGATAAGTAACTGTTAATGAAGCATTGTGTTTTCCTTTTGTGCAACGGATATTGGAATGTCTCTATAGCTTAGGAGATATGTGTGGAATTTTAATGTGTACGAGTAGAATTCAATAGCCATACTCCGGATACTCAAAGCTACAGTTGCAAGTGTATAGATATTTTTCTTTCAGAAAACTTTGCTATATTGCAGGCATTAGGTACTTGAATATTTTCATACATAAGTACAAAGGATACCATGACAGTTTTGCATATCCAATTGCATGGACAGTTTATAGCGTAATTGCGTAGGCTGTTAGATATTTTACCAAATCTGTTCAAATTATGATCGAATAAAGAATATAACTAAAAAAAGTAAACAAATAGACAAAATTCTAAATGCGAAATTTATGTCATCGGTTACATAGATACATAATATTCTAGGCACTTTACTAGAATGCTTGAATTTCTGTGTAAGCATCAACATAATATTTTTTAACAAAATATATAATATGCATGTTGGTAAGTAGGTAGGTACCAACAGTTCACTTCCTTATAAATTTACTATAAAGTTGTGAAGACAGGTCAGTCGGTCTAATCTAGATTAAATTTGGCCACTTTTAAAATTCAGAGAATATTTTGGATTGTAGAACCTGAGATCAATACCTATTCAGCGCGAACGGAGCCACAGGCAATAGTTAGTAATTCACTATTAAATCGATCGGGATATTTACCATGTTTGTTGATTTCTTCGTGTAACCGATATTTCGGCGCTGTTGCAAGCGCCATGATCACGGTGCTTGCAACAGAAGAAATCAACAAACATGGTAAATATCCCGATCGATTTAATAGTGAATTCATAAATGACCATGTCAATCTAAAATCATACAATAGTTAGTAATATTTATAACGATTTTACAATAAACAAAAGACAGTTATTTAACCCTAATAAATTGTTATTCCATGTTTTTAGCATAAATGGCACACAGTCAAATTTATTTATTATTGAATACTGAAAAAGGGTGTCTCATTTTTTAAGGTACTTGTAAATATGATATCTCTCTTATTATTGGATCAGAATGTATCCTTTTTCCAATAGATACATCTACAAAGGTAACTACAGATATTGGAAACCTACTATATATCATTTTCTATGATAAAGTACGATAGATTTCGGGTATTGGATTGAGAGAAAGTAGGCGGCTGCCTTTAGGTATGTATTTGATCAAACAGATCTAGAAAGTGTGATTTCAGTGATTCCCTTGTAACCACCAAACATGAAATAGGGAGTCACTTATCCCAGTCTGGAGTAGATGGCTGAAGATCAGATAAACTAGGTAGGTACCTAAAAATGATGGACTTCAAATGTATTTAGCTGGTCTACCATTTGCAGATTTAAAAACACTTTTTTTTATTAAAACACGCTTTTGTTATTGAAAAATAGCAAAGACAGACTATTATCAGATGAGTAGCACCGCGGCAGATCATTTTTATGGTTTTTCAAGGTCGCAAAATGACTGCACGTTGCCTTCGTGCAGCGGTGCAGTTCAGAACATAAGAAGCCCCTGGAACGACGGTCCTCACCCTTAGGGCCTCGACAGTTGTTTTTCACGCCTCACTTAAAGAACCTGGGATTGTAGGATGAAGGAAACACTGGCAGAAATTCCAGGACTTAATGGTGTGATATAGAAAAGAGTCGCCGAACCACTTAGTTCTAGATGGTATTGTTTGTATCGTACCTATGTGGGGTGTGGAGCAAAAAGTACATATTTGAAAGCATTTGACCACGTCTGTAGTTAACATCTTTATGTTTGTTACTGTCTTAGAAGCTTATTTATATTTATCACGACTACGGCTAACAAATACCGTCTGAAACCTACTCTCCAGATGTTAATTGGTAGTGCTTGTGCGGTTAAGCACGTAATTAATTTCCTTGCTACTTACACCGCATGGCAAGGTATCGTGTCTATTTATTTTTATAGCTGCAACATTTTCTGATGATGATGACTACTTGTGCAAGTTCTACGCTTGTTGACAAAGAACCCCCCACATTTGGACTCGGTAAGTGTATTGGTACCGTTTTTTCGAGCTGAAATACCAGCCCCACCGTCCAGCGGATGCCAGACTTAAATCGACCGAAATCACTCGCCGTGTGGACTCCTACGATGTTGAGGTGAAAGGTTACCTAAGACATATTCCTCATAACTTGACGGTCATTATAGCCATCTCGGAGTCCCCATCTTGTTCTCAGACAAGGGATGGGACATCGCGCCGCAACCGCTGTTACTTGCAACTAAAAAAACTTGCAACTTACGCAAAGGTTTATCGCTGTTTTAATGATATTTTCCATCAAAGATCTAAGCTTATGCTTCTGCATCGGTTCTAGGTACTCATATTTCAAGTTCTCCATGATAGACCGGTATATGAGGTAGTTCCCGTTTATAGTCTTCATGTACAACGGACAATCCATTATGTTGCTGTTGCGTTGAATGTTGTGTTGAACTGGAAAAAAGGTAGAAAATTAATTTAAATAAGTTGGGAGGAACAAAAATAATCACTACGATTAGATTATTGACACGTTTTTACTTAAGCAAAATGTTGCACAAACAATTTAAGCTTGTTCCCCGCCGCCACCTCTACTCAAAAGACAGCTCACAAGAGGTAGGTATATGTAATAGGTTTCAGTAAATATTTCTACATAATTGTCCTTTGTGTCATGTTTTGAAAGCTTCTGTTTGTTTTTATATGGTTCACCTTTTGTATGTTCAAACAATGTTCAGATGTGATTAGCTGTTAGTTCAACCATGGACATCGCGTGGTGATATGATCGAGCACTATATCTGCTTACCTTTTATATTTTGGGAGACCAAGAAAGATTTCTGTGCACTAATGAACCGATGCACCACAACAGTGTTATTTTTGTATCTTTTATTGAACTATGTAAACCAGAAAATAAATTAACAACTACCTACACGGTAAGGTAGTTATAAATTTTGTTCTTTATTTTGCATTGCTAGTGCATAAAACAAAAAGGATCTTAAACCTTAGTGGCGAGTGAAACAAGGCCTTATTGGTCAAATATTTCTGATGTAAATCTATTATTGTCAAGAGAATAGATGTGAGCTGGTCCACCACCGTGCTATAAACTCATTACTCAAAAGAGAGGCTAAAAATGAAGTAAGCTATAATAAACTGTTGTTCCTATCTTGAATAAATATTGTAATTAATCTATGGTCTTGATTGAATGTCAGTGTCAGTGTCACTGTCAGTATTGTGTCATTACCGCATGTCTCATATCATACTCGATAGTCGTCTGTTTTCTGAACATAATTTTACAATTCAATCATGAAAATTATGTCTAACACTACTGAAACGGCAGTTAAAAACATTGGCAAAGTCCTAAACGATCCGTCGAGGCCAATGAAAGAGCGCTTCCGAGCCCTTTTCACTCTCAGAAACTTAGGCGGCGAGACTGCTATCGAGTGCATTAAGCAATGCTTCGTAGACGACTCAGTGCTACTAAAGCATGAGTTGGCTTACTGTTTAGGTCAGATGCAAGATGCACGTGCGATTCCCATACTAAGGACTGTTTTAGAAGATAAGGATCAAGACCCCATAGTGCGCCACGAAGCTGGTAAGTTGGCTATTAAATTCCATAATATAAACTTCACAACACTGTACTTGAAAAGATAGAACGCAATGTATTACGCAGTAAATATTGGTATTCAAATGTGTACTCCGGTTCTGAAGTGTAATGGATAAGTATAATTATATCCCTAATACAATTTTTTGGCTCCAATTAGATATTTACAGTGCACCCGAATTAGATATTGTAACCATTTGAAGTTGGCAGTATTTACATATAACATTAACATACATTATTCATTTAATTTCATTTAACAAAATAAATTCAGGCTTTGGGGTTAACAGAACTTGGTTTATTGAGAGAGAAAGTACTCATGAGGTACCACATGAGTACTTCATGCTCAAGAGATAGCTCATGAGTAATTTCTACCATCTTTAAAAGTATCACACAATTTTTTTGATTATATTTTATTTGTTTATTATTGAACAAATTCTCAAAAACATTAAATAACTCATTTTATATGTGTTAAAAAAAGTATGTTTTGTAAACGCCAATATTGGAACAAGTTTCAAATTATTGTGTGAGATTGGTTGGATATATAAACAGGATTTATTCAATTTAACGTACTTAAACTTATTTTAGACCTTATTTCATCACTAGTGAAAATTCATCATATAAATGCAGTTTTAGTTAGGTTAAACTTATTTATATTCTATGAAATCCAGTCTATAATATGAGACAGTGTTGGCCGAAAGTTAATCTGATTAACGATTAAAAATTAATGATTAATAATCATAATCAAAAAAATGATTAAGATTAATTAATCATAATCAAAAAATATGATTAAGATTAATTAATCATAATCATTAATCGTTAATTTGATTATTTGATTAACTATTTAACGGCTATTTTGTTTTATCTCTATCTCACTATCTCGCCTACAAGATACGGATGGTACTTGGTACCCAGTACCTACCAACAAAGTCTCTGCATTTTACGTTGCCTTACCACGGTAATATGTGTATATAAGTAGATATTATTGACGTGACTTAAGGGTCTCAACATACATATAGGATCGGAAAGGAATCGTACCCGTATCACCTTTCGCCTCGCTGTCAAACAGGCGTCAACCTAACATATGCACGTAACGCGTATCAGCATCTAAATTATATATATATATATATATATAAGTATATGTATATATATATGTATATGAATATGTATATGAATATGTATATGTATATGTATATGTATATGTATATGTATATGTATATGTATATGTATATGTATATGTATATGTATATGTATATGTATATGTATATGTATATGTATATGTATATGTATATGTATATGTATATGTATATGTATATGTATATGTATATGTATATGTATATGTATATGTATATGTATATGTATATGTATATGTATATGTATATGTATATGTATATGTATATGTATATGTATATGTATATGTATATGTATATGTATATGTATATGTATATGTATATGTATATGTATATGTATATGTATATGTATATGTATATGTATATGTATATGTATATGTATATGTATATGTATATGTATATGTATATGTATATGTATATGTATATGTATATGTATATGTATATGTATATGTATATGTATATGTATATGTATATGTATATGTATATGTATATGTATATGTATATGTATATAATAAAATAAAATGCAAAACATATATATACATATATATGTAAATACATATATATATATAGTATTTTCAATATAGCTGCTTTATATATATGTGTGTCCCGTCCCGTCCCAATCGAGCAGTCCGACTGGCGAAGTACCTCCACCCTACAGAATATCGCCGTTTAATAACCTTGTGTTGTGTTTTCGGTGGAGAGTAGGGTAGCCAGAGCTCACTAGAGAGGTTTTGTGTTGTCCGTGGGAAAACCAAAGGCTTATCCTACATCTTTTGCGCTGACGACACAGAATGTCTCTGTTCTTACAGGGGTTGCGGCACGAGTGTTATTCCTATGGTGTTACACTCGCCCATAGGCCACGGTAACCTCTTACCATCAGGTGGGCCGCGTGCTTGTCTGCGACCTAAGTTGTATAAAAAAATATAAAATATTTATACAAAATAAATAAAGCAGCTAAATTGAAAATATTGAAAATACTATTCTAAATATTTGAATGGAAGAAATTGTTTTTTGTTCTTTGAATGATTAATAAAAATATTTTGAAATCTGTATATTTATTCAACATCATTTTTGTTACGCTGAATTGTTAACATTAATCAAGTTAATCAATTGATGATTAATGATTAATAATTAAAGTCAATAATCATGATTAAGAATATGTTTTTCAATCATGATTAATTAATCATGATTAATTTAATCTGATTAAAATTAATCAAATTAATTAATTGATTAAAAAATTAATCGATTAATGCCAACACTGATATGAGATCACTGATGATTTTATCAACTATTGTAGAAATGTATTAAGACTTTCTAAAGCAATCAATATGCTGATTGTTCAAAACATATTTAGATTCTCATGATGTTTCTACTTGCAACAATCCTGACATACACATTCAAATTGTCTATTTTTATAACTGTTTTAGTTTAGTATGTACTTGTCAGTTGTCAGTACACTTAACCAGACTTTATACAGCAATATTATTATTATTTTTAATCATTCAAATACTGTTATACAATTGTAAATGATCAATTTTTATACTTATTTCAGGAGAAGCCTTAGGAGCTATCGGAGATCCAAATCTCCGAGAGTTACTTGAAAAGTACCAGCATGATCCTGCTATAGAAGTTGCAGAGACCTGTCAAATTGCCCTGCAGAGACTCAACTGGATCGCTAACGACAGTGCTGAAGAGAAAAATCTATCAAAAAGTTTATATACATCGGTAGATCCTGCTCCACCGAGCAAGGAGAGTGATGTTGAAAAGCTGAAACATATTCTGATGGACGATTCGGAGACATTATTTGAAAGATATAGAGCTATGTTTAGTTTAAGAAATCTTAGTACCACTGAAAGTATCAATGCTTTGGGTGAAGGTGGGTGTTATGGACTACATTTATTTTTATTCTTTAGTATTATACAAGTACCTTAAAAATTAGAATCTAATAGAATACCTAGTAAACATTAAGTGTAACTGGGTACAGTCAAGTATCAATCAGGTTATTAATCTGCCTTTGTCTACTTGACCCTGTATTTACAGTAAACATGCGAAGAAGAGTTATGAATTCACAGAAAATTAAAGTTGTCATCTTTTGTTTTGAAAGGTGTTCTTTTTAATATTAATTGTATTATGTACTCCATTTTATTTAGATTATGTGATGTATCAACTACATTTATTATTTTATAAAAATATTTTAAGAATATTGAAAATGTTATCAAAAACCGTTTTAGGTTTTAGAATAAAATAGTGGAATTGAAAAAACCTGACCCTAAGACTTTATTTTATGCTTTGTAAATATCCAACTTGTGTGTTAATTTCAGGTTTTAAGGCATCAAGCGCACTGTTCCGCCATGAAGTAGCATTTGTCTTCGGTCAGATGCAAGATGAGAGGAGTGTACCATTCTTGAAGTCAACGTTAGAGAACGTCAGTGAGCATGAGATGGTCAGGCATGAAGCTGCTGAAGCCCTAGGATCTATTGCTACTAAGGAATGCACTGAAATTTTACAAAGGTAATACTAGTTAGTGTCCTTTATATTTTACTAGCTGTCCCGCGCAACTTCGTCTGCGTTACCCCGTATTTGCACCATTTTTCATTCCTGCTCCACACTTGTTGCTCGTCGCATGATGTTACATATATATAAAACTTCCTCTTTAACCATTCTATCTATTAAAAGAAAACCGCATCAAAATCCGTTGCATAGTTTTAAAGATTTAAGCATACAAATAGGGACAGAAAACGCGACTTTGTTTTAGACTATGTAGTGATACCACTTTAGTGGCAGACTAGCGCACTAGGTGGAAAGTGGTTACCGTGGCCTATGAACATGTGCAATATTAGGGGCGTAGCGCACATGCTGTCGACCCCGTATTAACCTTCTGATGTCCACAATGGAGGATCTCGTATTATAGTAGCTTGAGAAAACCACAGCAGGGAGTTCATTTCGCAGCTTTAGATTGAGCTAAATATTCACTACCATACTCTGAGCTTTTTCCCAATAATTTTTTGAGGTCTGTTTTGAACTATGGTACTGCGGGACTTCGATATATTCGATGAAGCGACTACCAGGCCATCAGACCTTTACAAGGCAGCATGTGCTACTACGAAAGTAACTCTTGAATGTTACCTTTTTTATTCGCAACAAACGCACGCCATCTTTGGGTCTTTCACTGCCGAAGGTGAGATAATACAAGACATATCTGGACAGACAGATAAATATGAGACAGGTCTGGGTGTTAATAAGTATGTATTTACAAAAAAAAAATGTATTTAAGTATGTTTATCCGCATTCTATAACCCATAACACAAGCTAGTTAAGCTATGGGTCTAGGTGACATCGTGTAGATTGTCCTACATTATTATTATATCTTGCGCACTCGGCTAACCCCATCGCACCCCGACAGACCCTAACGCCTGAATCCCTGAAACATTTTTGATGAAATTGGGTACAGATAGATATTAGATTAAATCTTAGGAAGGGACAAAGAATATTTTTAGTCTTGATAACCGACACTCACGTGAGCTGAGATGCGAGCAAAGGCTAGTTTAAAGATACGTTCGTAAGTGTTACTTGTGTGACCTATACGAATAGATATTTGATGCTTGAATCTTGGCTGTTCCAGGTATTTACAAGACCCTCGTCCCGTGGTGCGCGAGAGTTGCGAAGTGGCCTTGGACATGTCTGAGTATGAGAACAGTCCAGAATTCCAATATGCTAATACACTGCTCACCGTTCAAGCGTGATTACTTTTTAATTTTTATTTTTTATTGTTAGAAGTATTGACCTTTATGCCAGACGCAATATAGTAAAAACTGTTTTCAAGCTACATTTTGAGAAATTGTACATAATTGGTAAGTCATATCCATTCAGTAATTTGTTGGAAAATTGCACGCGGTTTTTGATGAAAATTTGTTTTTTTTTTCTTAGAGAAATATTATGTATTGCGTTTAATAAAAAATATTCATATAAACGGAACGGCTACAATGCATTACTTTGAAAAAAAAAAAAACTTTTTATATAATCGCCGTGTAAAAAAATATGAAAATGTTTTGATTGTAAGAATTGGTTAAATAGACTGTCTGTTATCTGAATGGTATTCGAATGGTTGAAACCAGTTTTATAATTTAATATATCGTATATTAGTATAAAAACACGGTACACTAAATTGTCGTGTTGTATTTTTTATATTAATTACAAAAAATGTATTTATTGCAAAGTTCCAGTATTTTGTAAATAAAATTTTGTTAAGTCTTCAATGTTTCAATATTTTCCTCGCAATTTTTATTTTCGATACAATTTTATTTTAGGGCGACCATAGATACCTAATTCTAGAGATAAGTATGTTTTTCGTATAGCGGTAAGTGGTAGGTATGGGTAATGAACTGCAGAGACGAGGTCTGCGGTTCGATCCCAGGTTTTACCATGGCACATACCAATGACTTTTCGATTCTTTTCGAAGTTATGTGTGTATTCATCGCAGGTTTATAAATGCCCGGTTAGGCATGAGTTAATAAAAAAAATCTGCTAAGTGTCACTTTTGACCGTAAAGTCAACTCAAGCAATGTAGATGCCCTTCTAGTTTTTACTCTAAAGTTTATTTGCTTTGGTAACTAATTCCATTTACGCAATATATATCGAGTAATAAAAGTTATAGTGTGTTTTACAGTTATAACTTATACTTTTACATTATGTTGTTGATATTGATACTGTAAGGAAATTATAGTGTTAAATCTTCTGAAGTTATGATGTGAATATATATGATCACAGTGCAATGATTAGCGTTAGGGTTATATTAATCACGCTAACAATTAAAATGGCTGTAAGTATTTTTTTTTTTGGGGAATACCGCACACAGTAAGTTATTGTTTTCGCATCGACAAAATGTCTTTCGTGTTTGTTATTTGGCACGGGGAACTAAATGTACCCCAGAAAGGACGTTCTTGAGACTCACAATTCGCCCCGGTCATTAATTTTGGCGTCGGATGTCTGATAAATAATTTTATGTCCAATTCCAAAAGGAGGTCGTCGAATGCCCGCACCTCGCGTGATGGTAACCTCGCTGGGTGCGGTTCAGAGAATAGTGGTCGCCATTATAGATGTTTGCCTTAGACAGATGATTTTTACGCTCCGCTTAAAGGACCCTGGACTGTAGAAAAAGGAAGCACGCTACGGCTGCTGTTGAGAAATTAATTACTAAGCTCCTGCAATAACATTGTTAGCAATCTATAAGTCTTTAGTTGCTGGAGGTGAGATAGTACCCAACATACTCCTCGCACCCTGATAGACCGGGGCCATCTCTTTGGTACCACGGTGTCCCCACCTAGCCCCCGGGTATAAGAAGGTGCACTGTGTTTCTGCTAGGGTCATAGGCCACTTTACTGGTGACCCCCAGAAAGAGGCTTTGGCTTGAAGAGGCTGGAGTTAACTGCAAAAGACGGTTTAAATGAAGCGAATTAAATTTCTCACAACAATTTCTTAACATAACCTTATGGCATGCTCTTACTCAACAGTCAGAATTACTGTGTTGAGGTCATTTATGTGGTGCTTTTGAAAGTCAGGTAGATTCTAGGCCCTGGCTGGTTTTACTTGCTATGATCTAATGAGGGGGGTTAGAGCTCTACCATCGTAGAACCTCGTGCTATCATCACATGACAACGCGTAGGTACTTCCCATATAGAGCACATTTTGTGACGTCATTTGGGTCAAGATAATAACTAAATTTACATGACTTAACTATTTTATAGGCATCAGATTTCCTGGAGTCGGAACGCACATCATTTTTTAGCTTCGTCCGTGAGATCCCGTTGAGCGGGAACACCGTCGAATTGGTAGAACAACTTCAAGCTGCCGTCTTTCAAACTGCAGTGGTTGGCGATCGACGCGTGCGCCGGTACTTCGAACAGTTTGACACGCCGTTCTTTGGCGAAACTAGTACGACTTAGGGTTCTATAGTAAATAAACGGTTTTAGTTTTAGATATTTACGTCTTTGAATTTTTATTTCCTTGTCTTTTTAATTTAGTAGGATTACTTACCCATTGAAATAGTTAGCGTAACTGAATTTATTTTTAATTGATAATTTACCGGTCTACAGTCAGTGTTGCCACAATAACAATAACTTCTTTATCGTGAATCACGATAAGCTATTAAGCTATTACAGTCACGATTCGCGACTAATAGCTTAATAAAGATTTATCTATATAGGTACTAAAACAAACAACTCCAGGAATATGGTTGCTCCGGCTTACGCTCATGGAGTGCCAAGGTAGTTGATCAATTTTCGCGGGCATGACTGTCCATGAAGAGCCTTAGAGCCTTAGAGACTTAGGTCTCTCCAGACCGGCTCGCTCCGCCACGCCGACTCCTAGAGCATTACTGGCAGCCTATGCGGTCGCGCTCCACAATATAACTGTGAGCAAGGTATTGAGTGACTGGACTCCCACTCCAAGGGCCGCTACTCGTTTATCTAATAATATAAATGAAACGAATATTTTATATAATTATTTAATAACTTGCTAGTAGTTGAAATTGGTTTTAAAACATTAAATCGAAAAAAAAGGCCGTATAATTTACCGGGCATTCGGTAATCGAATATTTTAAGGTACACCAGCCTTTATTGTCATTCCGTTATCACAAAAGTACGAAGATCCAGTAATAGCCTTAGCTTTATCACTAGCCAGAAACAGAACCACATCAGCCACTTCTTCTGGTGCAGAGATTCTGTTGAGTGCTGTCATTTTTTCTAGAACTTCGAATTCAGCTTCTGCTACAGCTTTAGGTACACCCAAATTCTCAATGATATCTGTTTTGACAGGGCCAGGATTCACGGTGTTTACTCGAATTCCCTTTGACGACAATTCTAATGCAATAGATCTTGTAAAATGGTCTAAGGCAGCTTTTGAAGTGTTGTATGCGAAACTATTATTCGAAATGACACGTACTGATACAACGCTTGAAATGTTGACAATATTACCCTTAGTTTTCTCCAAATGTGGTACTGCAATGTTTGTTATTAAGACAGGAGCACGAATATTTGTTGCCATCACTTGATCAAAGACTGTTATGGCTTGCTCTTGGCCAATGTTTGCCCCAAGGACAATACCGGCATTGTTAACTAAAATGTCCAGTTGACCAAAATGTCTAACAGTTTCAATCACTATTCTTTTGGCGTCATCGTCTTTGGTGACGTCAGCAATCAAAACTAAAGGTTTTCCACATTTTTTGGCGACGTTGTTGAGTTTTTCTTGATTTCGTCCAACTAAGCAAACTTGAGCTCCTTCTTCTGCAAATTTTATAGCTGTGGCGGCGCCGATTCCCGAACTAGCACCAGTCACAAGGACTACTTTGCCTTCGAAATTCATGGCTTAATTTATGTAAAAATGTACTTAGTATACCTTCTCGTTAAGCATAAAGTCAAACTTAATTAACACAAGCACCACAAACTCACAACAGAACAAATCTTCACTTAATTAAACTATTATTCAGATAATCGTCCTGGTAGGTACTTTAATATCTGGAGTATTAATTTATTCAATAACAAAAATATATAATAGCCCACCTAAACCAAATTGATAAATAAAATATAGCATGTATTTATTTGTATTTCTAAATCCTAAACGTAAACAACGAAATCACTCGATAAATGAATTTACCAATACACTGAGGTTGATAATGACGTAACCCTTACGACGAACTTGTTTTATCTCCAAATGTTTACCTGTGGCAAAAACGTGCGCGTGCTGTTATTCAATCGTCCTTGAGTCTTTATAGCCACAGATTTTTAGAGTAAAGAATTTTGATGAGAGATTTAAAGTGTTCATTACATCTAAGTATTCGTCTCCTAAAGAATTTCGGGGAGGCTACGATCCATTAAACGCTACAGGCAGGCTGCTGTACAGGCTCTGTTACCTACAGTTTAAGCACAGAGTGTAAAGAACAAAAACAAATGGCGAGCCGGACTCGCATACTTGTACCACAGCTTGTACCTACATATATTCCGTTTAAATCTAAGTCAAAGTATTTTAACGTCGATGGAGGAAAACTGTTAGGTCTGTAATTCATCAACATAGAATGCGATAGCCAACACTATTGTGATCCCATTCATCGGAATCCGCCAAGCTGTTCAGCCTATAGATGAGTGCAAAAAAAAGCTACGAATTCTACTCTATGGTGCAGTTGTGTTAAAATGAAAATGTTTATTTAATATGAATATTCATATTGTACATAATGCTCGTGTCATGTCCCAGAACATTATTATTTAGTAAGTCTGATCTGAATATGAGCATGATCGAATTGTACCTACCTACAGATAAAAGCACAATGGCGATAGTGACAGATATTAGGTACCTCGTTTAAGAAATAATGATTTTAAACATTATTTATCAGCTTGGAGGAAGGTTCAAGAACATCTTGTAAGTTTTGAAAGTCATTAATTGTTGCTTGTTTAATGTATGATATAACATTCTTATAGATAGTAAATACAATCGGTGAACACATACATATCTGTACAATACAAGTCTTCTATAATATTATACCTACTCGATGAATAATCATTTTTTGTATTTTATCGCTTTCATTATCCTAGTGGGTATAGGTCACGCTTTTCGGTATTATTACTCTAATGAACAGAATAATTTGGCCAAATGAGCTTCTGAATAAGTATACACAAGAAAGAACTTATTTATGAGTTTATGAGAACGCATGCTCAAAGTCAATAAATATAATTTTTAGTTAAAGACCTGTAGTGTTTAAAGTCAACTATTTCTTCATAACTAATAGTACTACAATAAATAAAATAACATGATCTTTGAGTTGATCTCCTTCGCATCTGAGGTTTTCACCACGGAGTCAAGGGTTCACTATTTTAATAGATTTTTAAAATAAAAAATAACATTTGTTTCAATTTTTTTTTGTTATGAATATATTACACATCCATTATCAGTAGTATAAGTAGAACCAGTAATAGCTATAGCTTTATCACTCGCCAAGAACAGAACTACGTCAGCAACTTCTTCTGGTTCTGAAATTCGATTCAGAGCCGTTATTTTCTTCATCATATCATAAATTACTTCTATTTCATTTCCAGTTGCTCCATTATTCTCAATTATATCTGTCCTTACAGGACCAGGACTTACCGTATTTACACGAACACCTCTTGGTGCTAACTCTAAGGCAATAGATCTGGTGAAATGGTCTAACCCAGCCTTCGATGTATTATAAGAAAAGCCTGCCTGAGTATATGCACGGACAGCAGCGACACTGGAAATGTTGATGATGTTACCTTTAGTCTTAATAAGATGGGGTATTGCAACATTTGTAATAAGCACAGGTGCGCGAAGATTAGTCGCCATTATTTTATCAAATACACTTAAAGCGTTTTCTTCCTGAATACTTGCAAAACCACCAATACCAGCATTATTCACTAAGACGTCTATTTGACCAAAGTGTTTGACCGTATCGTTCACGAGTCTTTTGGCATCTTCGTCTTTGCTGACATCAGCTCTTATAATTAAAGGATTTCCACATTTCTTGGCGACGTTGTTCAGTTTTTCTTCATTCCTTCCAACTAACGCGACGTGAGCCCCTTCCTCTGCAAACTTGATAGCTATGGCGGCTCCTATACCAGAGCTAGCGCCAGTCACAAGAACCACTTTTCCTTGAAAACTCATGTTGTTCTCAGTCATGAACTTATTTCTGACTGATTGGACTTATGTAAATCAATTTTATTAAACAATATATTCTATTATCTAATCAATATAAGTACCTACAGCAATCAATACAGCCGTAACTGATAACATTGAATTATCAAACAACTTAATGTTGTTGATAATTAATTAACTAATTGCTTGTGGGTTTGATTCCCGCTCAGTCCAAATATTTGTGTGTAAGTACAAATAATGAAGATAACTACTGTTACGTTAAAAGTTTATTTTTAAAATTCATCCACCATATTATGTCTATAAAAACATAGACACGAATTAATAAGCTGACATTTTTTTTATTTATTGAACTTTATGCACAAGTATATAGGCGGACTTAATGCCGTAGGCATCCTCTACCAGTCAGCCAAATGTGGTGCAGAGAGATATTCAGCAGGTGCATTATTGAGAGTGAACTTACCAGTTAACTATACATAACAAGGTATGTTACTGAGGCAGTAACATTTAACATAACCTCATCATACCCATACCACTGTACTCACGTACTAATATACATAATGATACATAGATATATGAATCCTTACATATAAATATACCTACGCATACTACATATACATATACGCCAGTCTGATGAAAGAAAAAAAACAATAAAGAAGAATATTATACTAACCTGACTAGAAATTGTTTCGCATTCTCTATCCTATTTGTCTTTTGTTTCTAATATATCTTAGACAGTTATTACAAAAATGTCCGACCGTTTAGCGGTTCTGACAGCCAGAGTAATAGAGTGACGTGACGTAACGTCTGCGGAAACTATTGAAGTTGTCTTTTAGAAGTTCCACTATATCTTTGTGGACATTTGTACATCACTACATAGTATAAAACAAAGTCGCATTCTGTCCCTTTATCTCTATGTCGTTATGTCCCTTTGTATGCTTAAATCTTTAAAACTACACAAGGGATTTTGAAGCTATTTCTTTTAATAGATAGAGTGATTGAAGAGGAAGGTTAGTATGTATAAAACATCATCCTACAACCAACTGGTGCGGAGCAGAAGTTAAAAATCAGTCAGCTAGTTTTCTATAAAATATCCTATCCTGAATAGGTACCTTACTTAAAAAAGAAATGGATGTATTGAACTTGCGACATGTGATTTTATTAATGAGATGAAAGATACAGAAATTATTTCTTAATTATTTATTTATTGTCTATTTATTATTTCATTTTTATATAATAATTAGACTATACCTATATATCTGCATAACGATATTTCCAATGTTGTATATTTGTAGTTATTTTGTATTTTTTAAAATGTAGAATGAAATTTAATTCACTACCAAGTAGATGCTTTTATTAACAGATACTGAAATTCAGGTCAATAAGTGTAGCGTTCTTTGAGCACTATATAGGTAAAGTACCGCAAATGGAGTTGCGGCTTTTTACCTTTAAAAATAGCATTACGCGTCGTCAAATAAACATTGGGGTTACGAGTATAAGGAAAATTGCACGCGGCATCGTTAGTCTCGCGTCTAATAAACATGTTTGCAGGCTTCGCCGGTTCGTTACGTCACGATGATTTAACCTGAAAACATAACGCGGTCACGAGCGTTGAGGTCTTACTTTTACACGAAATGAACTGCGCGAAGGTTTTGATAAAAGTCGAGTCACCTAAGGAATATTAGTGGCGGTTTTAATTTGGTTTCTTTTTAGGGATAAATTCATGTATTATTCATTTAACGAATTTCGCCAACGTCGTTGCCTCATAAGACGTAAAGGGAAATTGCGAATCATTTAGACGTGGCCTGGTAGCTCAGTTGGTAAGAACACAGCATCACCTGGAAGTCCTGGTCGCGGGTTCAAATACCGTTTTTCGTTTACGTTATTCAATCTATATTGGTACCTACTTATCTTCTTTTAGGCAGGGGTAAAAGTTTATTTGCTATAGGTATAAATGCATACAAAATAATACAAAGTCGATTTCAGCTCAGTGCAAATATCTACTTGTAAGAATGAATTTGTATATTTGCAAAAAGTCGGTCATGTGCAAGTCGGATCCGCGCACTTAGGGTTCCTTCCTTATGAACGCTAAAATCGAAGTATGTCCGCATTCTAAATCCCATAAGAACATACCAGTTAGATTATTCTTACTTTTAGATAGTGCTGTGTTGAATGTAATAAAGTAGTTTATAGAAAATATTTGTCATTTTAACTCCTACAATTATAGAGTTAACTGAAAATGTATTTTTGCACGCGTTTGTAAATAGACTAAAGAAAAGAGTATTCTCAGGTTGGGGCCGCGTTTAGTACCAGTGGTCCATTTGCTAAATTAACCCATGATGTATTTTTAATTTAGATATTTTGTACGTGCCGTTTAATGGTTTAAGTAGTAAATGATTTCTGAAATTATGTATGATTTTTTCACACACATCTGATTTATGCTCTCTTGGTCCATAGCATCCAGCTTGTTATTATTTATAATAAAAGGTAAAACATTCATCTCTACTATCTCACTCAAACACATAACACAACACAATATATTTATAAATAGGAATGTCAAAGTGTATTTTTATTGTTATAAAATGAATAATCAACAGTCAACTATTTCATTAAATATTAATATGACATTTTTGTTCTAGGTATATATCCAGATTTTCCTTTTACCATAGGAATTCATTATAATATTAACATGGCTCTATTATCACTGACTAACACAGAACCCGTCGCTTCTTGTCTTTTTATCAGCAATGGAAGCAAAAACTGCTGAATGGATTTTGATAGTAACGTTTCTTTTTGTTTGAACGGTCTTGGGTAAATTTAAAATCTTACGTTACTTGGAATTGGTTAACTTGAATTGGAGATACGCTCAAAATCATACGCGGTTATATAACACAAGTTAGTTATGCTATGCTTACTTTCGATATAGATAGTGCTGTGTAGAGTGCTACAGAATAAAGAATACATTTATTATTTAACTCTTTAGGTGTTTAGTAAACGGGCTACATTTCGTTTGCAGTACAATACATAATTTAACTTCATTAGGTACAAAATTTATGACTTATTTATATAAATATAATTTGCAGTGCCCGCTTGTCAGTAGAGTGATCCTCAGAAGCAGTATTCGGTGTTTCTTTTTTACACTCCATTTACCACAGGTATATTACCTACGGCTACATAAATTGACCCGAAGTTGAGTGTATTGATTGTAAAAGTAATCGACCTCGGGTCTGAAACGTAGCTTCCATTTACTTATGTGAATACACTTTGCTGTTTCTAGGGTAAACAAATCCAAATAGTTCAAGGTAGTAAGCATGGTTAAAGGATATATCTTTCTACTAAATAAACTACCAGGTAGTTTGCTAAGACCCAGTTTATACGAGTAATATCTTTTTCTTTCATAAATACGAATGTCACAGTGTATCATATGTCGTATGTCGTAGCTCAATCAACTGTCCAGACGGACTAAATATGAAACATCACCGACCTAACTAATTTGTCTAACTGTTTGATCAAATGACTGAATACCATTCCAGCCGCTAGTAGAACGGTGCTGTTTGGTAAAGAGATTCTAAAGAAGACTCAAGTGGAACCCGAACAGCCCATCCTGCCGAGAGTAGTCAAATTTTTATCTGTTCTAAAGTAATTATTTTTTCAATATTGTTTACATCCATATTCTCAATTAGGTCTGTCTTCACAGGACCAGGATTCACTGTATTTACGGACACCTTGTAGCGCCAACTTCGGTAAAATGGTCTAATCCAGCCTTCGATGTGTTATGCGTAAAACGTGACATAGAAAATGCACGGAGAGCAGCAACGCTAGAAATGTTGACGATGTTACCTTTAGTTTTAATAAGATGGGGTACAGACATGACGAGTCTTCTAGCATCTTCGTCTTTACTGACGTCAGCATTTATGACTAAGGGATTTCCACATTTCTTAGCAACGTTGTTCAGTTTTTCTTGATTTTCTTGATTAAGGCAACGTGAACCCCTTCCTCTACAAACTTGATGGCAATGGCGGCATCAATTCCAGAGCTAGCGCCTGTCGCAAGAACCACTTTCCCTTTAAAACTCATGTTGTTCTCGGGCACTTAATTCTTCCTGACAGACAAGATCGCAACTACTCAATATTCAACGCAATTACTCAATCTATATATTATAATCTAATCATAGCCTCAGTAGTTAATATAAAATAAAGTTATAATGGACGATGAATGATTTGCTGTTTAGTTGAACTTTGAAAGATTATCGTATATTTGATAAGTCGGCAGAGTTTTGTTCAGGTCGTAATTATTATAGCTAAGTAGGTACTTCAAAGTAAAAACATACTCCTGTTAGAATCACTCGGTGATCAGATTTCGATCAATTTCATCATTTAGTATCAATCCTCATGAGCGTTTTACTGCACATTATCACAATGACATATACTTTCGATGTGCATTACGATACATGTAGGGCACACTGGGATTTATGCTACAATGGGTTTGACACATTTACAATTTTAATTCGTTTAATTTTTAAAAATGCTACGTATTATGCATCATTCTATAAAAATAATTGTTTTTAGTTACAAATTGTTGTAATTACTTAGGATATTTATTGATTTACTAGCTCAAGCTCAAGGCTTTGCCTACGCGGAATTTTGATTCCGTTCCCGCAACTCATGAGAAAACAACAACAACAACAACAACAACAACTCATGGTTAGTCAGTAAAATGATCCTCAGAGGCAGTGTACAATATTTATATTTAAACCTACCTATATTCCAATAATCGTTTAACTGATAACTGGCATAATCAAATCAACATAATCAACTTCGGGTCTCATGACCATAGTGTTGTGGCATTTCTATATACTTATGTTGACTTACCTAATTATTTTGAGCTTGAACAATTCCGAATAATTTATTCTGCATGCAACAGGTCGAAGAATACCTACTGTCTTATTAATAAAATAATAGTTATGTAATGTAACAATTCGTTTATTAGATACATATGAATGGTGATTTGAAATAACAAAGTCATTATGTGTATAATAAATATTTATTGTGATATGATGGAAAGTCGTAAATCTACATTTATTATGATGTGACGATACTTTCCTTTTAAAACACCATCTAAGAAACCCCTTTTAGTATGACTCCATTATCAGTGACAAATGTAGAACCAGTTATGGCCACGGCTTTATCGCTTGCCAAAAATAATACTAAATCTGCTATTTCTTCTGATTCTGATATTCTGTCGAGAATAGTCATATTTTTCATCATTTCAAAAGTGGCTTCCACTTGCAATTCGGTCGCACCCATATTTTCTATTATATCTGTCCTTACAGGACCAGGATTAACAGTATTTACACGAACACCTTTTGGCGCCAGCTCCAAAGCAATAGACCTGGTAAAATGGTCTAATGCAGCTTTCGATGTATTATAAGCAAAACTCGACTTAGACAATACACGAAGAGCAGCGATACTAGAGATGTTGATGATGTTACCTCTGGACTTAATGAGATGGGGTACTGCAAGATTTGTTATGAGCACAGGTGCACGAAGATTCGTCGCCATTACTTGATCGAAGACTCTAATAGCATGCTCTTGCCCAATACTTGCCGTACCACCAATTCCGGCGTTGTTTATCAGAACATCCAGCTGACCAAAGTGTTTGACTGTATCGTCCACGAGTCTTTTAGCATCTTCGTCTTTACTGACGTCTGCTGTTATGATGAAGGAATTGGGACATTTCTTGGCAACGTTGTTCAATTTATTTTGGTTTCTTCCAACTAAAGCAACATGAGCCCCTTCTTCTGCAAACTTAACGGCGATGGCAGCTCCAATGCCAGAGCTAGCGCCAGTCACAAGCACCACTTTTCCGTTGAAACTCATGTTATTCTCTGTTACTTGATCATTAATGACTGATAGAATTTATAAAACATACTTACTAAATATAATTATCTTTTATTATCTAATCATTGCCTCAGTAGGTACATTAATAAAAAAAATATGACTGACGAAGGATGATTTGCTTTTTTTTGCTACGATTTCTAAGTCCAAATGTAACATTTATAATGACATAAAATGAATAAGTAGTTAACATTAGGACTAGTTTATACTAAGTGAGAATTTTTACACATACAATAAGAAAGTTAATAAAGTCGTCCGATTCTACCCAATACTGCTTAAAATCTTAGTTGTTCCTGAAAACAATATATGCATTGTAAAATATTCCTTAACTAAAATGAAGCTATAACTTTTTATTATGTCAAATTCCCAAATTTATAATATTAGGTCAAAATATCAAAATAATATTTTCACATGAACATGACGTCACCTTCATAAATCGATTTTGTATAGAGCTCTTTCGAGGCAGCTCGAAAAATAGAATCTTCAAAATCAAATATTCTTAAAATTGTGTGAAAATCAAATCATCAAAAAATCTTAATGTGAAGAGATTATTATTGAAATACTATATTAATTTTCTACTACTTACTATACTTAATTAATTTTAGGGTAATTACTTTTCGGAAATAAAGGAAATTTTTTTTCAAGTTATTGTAAGGAACATACAATTTTTTAAATGATCCCCTATTTTTATTGATAGTTTTTTTCTATATTTTTTAATATTTCATATATCATGCGCAATTGATTCAGCAATAAGAAATGTCAATCTGATATTTCTTATTGTTGAAAATTGCATTCGTGTTTTTGTTTTCAAACCTAACGTACTGCTTCCACAGATTTTTTACCCGTCATTACCTACTACTTACTACCTTGGACTTTGAAATTCCGGCTTATCACTAAATATGGTGCAATATCAACTTCAAGGTCGAATCAATATTGTCAGTTTTAGCACACCACTAGAATCAAGTAGTATTGGTTGTGTGATATTTTATCAGTCACTTCAATCAATATAATGTATTTTTGCACATAAAGATTATGTAATAAAATATACTGCATTATCTATTGTGCTTCATATTGTACTTTTTAGCATCAGTCGATAGTGTTATCAAATAACGTTACATTATACTCTGGGTAGAAGATAAATTTTTTTGAATACTATCAGTCAGAAATTATTACTTGACTAAGAACAACATGAGTTTTAACGGAAAAGTGGTTCTTGTGACTGGCGCTAGCTCTGGAATTGGAGCCGCTATTGCCATCAAGTTTGCAGAGGAAGGTGCTCAAGTTGCCATAGTTGGAAGAAATCAAGAAAAGCTGAACAATGTTGCCAAGAAATGCGGCAAGCCCTTAGTGATAACAGCTGATGTCAGTAAGGACGAAGATGCTAAGAGACTAGTGAACGATACAGTCAAACACTTTGGCCACCTGGACATTCTGATAAACAACGCCGGAATTGGTGGTACTGCAAGTATTGAGCAAGAAGATTATATTAAAGTTTTTGATAAAGTAATGGCAACGAATCTTCGTGCACCTGTGCTCATAACAAATCTTGCAGTACCCCATCTTATTAAGACCAAAGGTAACATCATCAATGTCTCGAGCATGTGCGCTCTTCGTGTATTCTCTACGTCAGGTTCAGCCTATAATACATCGAAAGCTGCATTAGACCATTTCACCAGATCTGTTGCTTTGGAGTTGGCGCCACAAGGTGTTCGTGTAAATACTGTTAATCCTGGTCCTGTAAGAACAGATATAATAGAAAATATGTGTCTACCCGATGCTCAAGTAGAAGCCACTTTTGAAATAATGCAAAATATGACTATTTTCGGCAGAATTTCGGCATCAGAAGAAGTTGCAGATTTAGTCTTATTTTTGGCAAGCGATAAAGCCGTAGCCATAACAGGTTCTGCATTTGTCACTGATAATGGATCCCTATTAAAAGGTGTAGCTTAAACGGTATTTTAAAAGGAAAGCACCATGAAGTAATTTAAATTAAATGTATTTTTACGACCTTCCATCGTCAAAATAAAAGTAGTTACAACATTCCTAATAACATTTTTTTTTCTCATCACCACCATTGATTTGTTATACATGTGGCATACTATGTTAAAAAGTAAAGTGATCTCTAGCTATGTCTACTACTTGGTGATAGAGAATCAATTCGGAATTGTTCAGACTAGAAATAATCAAAGTATACCGTAAGTATATTAAAATGCCACAACGTCATGTTATAGTATGAGGTCCGAAGTGCATTGTGTTGAATATTATTATGCCAGTTATCGACGTAATGAGTGAAAAAAGGGCAATCTAACGCTGTAAGAATTTTTCAAATCGGACCAGTAGGTCCTAAGGTTCAAGAACACCGCCCCAGGACCCGACGGCATTCCAGGCCGAGCGTGGGTCCTAGCTCTAAGTGATGATGACAACGCTCTCGAGCCCCGACTGCGAGGGTTTCTCAGCGCATGTTTGGAGCGGGGCCAGTTTCCGAAACTATGGAAGACGGGGAAACTGGTTCTCATCCGAAAGGCGGGGCGCCCGGCGGACTCGCCATCCGCCTACCGGCCCATAGTGTTGCTCGACGAGGTGTGCAAACTCTTTGAAAGAGTTATCGCGAAGCGCCTCGTCGAGCACCTTTCCAGAGTGGGGCCAGACTTGGCGGATGGCCAATATGGCTTTCGCCAAAGGCGCTCCACGGTGGATGCCATCATGCGCGTGAGAACTCTGGCGGGGGATGCGGTTGCCCGGGGCGAGGTAATGTTGGCGGTGTCCCTAGACATCGCCAACGCGTTTAACACCTTGCCCTGGAGTTGCATTAGAGAGGCGCTCGTGTATCACGAAGTGCCCCTCTACCTTCGCCGCATAGTCGGGGCATACTTGACAGAGAGAGCTGTCATCTACCCAACTGCGACCGGTCTCGGTCGGCGAGAGATGTCGTGCGGTGTTCCACAGGGTTCGGTCCTGGGGCCGCTTCTGTGGAACATCGGATACGACTGGGTGCTTCGCGGTGAGCTCGGGGACGGTGCCGCCGTCACGTGTTATGCGGATGACACATTAGTGACGGCGTGCGGTGCTACACACCGCGAAGCAAACCAGAAGGCCACGATCGCGGTTGCTCAAGTCGTGGAACGGATCCGGCGGCTGGGTCTTGAAGTGGCTCTGCGTAAAACCGAGGCCATGTTCTTTCATGGTCCTCGGCGCGCGCCACCAGAGGGATCCAGCCTCACAGTGGGAGACATTTCCATCGACATCAAGCCTCAGATGAAATATCTGGGGCTCGTGCTCGACGGTCGATGGGACTTCGGGGAGCATCTCCGAAGTCTGGCCCCTAAATTGAAGGGCACAGCTGACGCTCTGGCGCGGCTGCTGCCCAACATGAGGGGGCCGGATGACTCCTGCAGGAGACTCTACGCGGGAATCGTGCGGTCCATGGCCCTATATGGGTGTCCAATATGGGCGGAGACCCTGAAGGCTAGACACGTGCAGAAGCTGCACGCTCCGCAGCGCACGATGGCCATCAGGGTCATAAGGGGGTACCGCACAATTTCCTTTGACGCAGCGAGTCTCCTCGCCGGATCGATACCATGGATCCTGGATGCGAGATCCCTTTCGGTGCTATATCGGTACCGAAAGGAGGCGCGGGAGCGGGGACATGAACCCGAGCCTGGTGAGCTCCGGGCCGTGAAGTCCCAGCTCCACAGGGACATGGTAGCTGAGTGGGAGCGACGACTTGGGCGACCAAGCGCAGGGCACGCCGTAGTAACGGCGGTAAGACCCATCATGGGGGACTGGCTAGAGAGGCCACACGGTAGCCTCTCGTACCGGCTGACGCAGGTGATCACCGGGCATGGATGCTTCGGGGATTACCTGCATCGGATCCGGAAGGAGCCAACGTCCGAGTGCCATCACTGTGATGCGAGCGAGGACTCGGGGTTGCACACGCTGACCGGGTGCCCGGCGTGGGAGACGCCGAGGCGGGTCCTAGTGGCGGCCCTAGGAGTGCGAGTTCTCTCGCTCGCCGCATTGCTCACAGCGATGGTACGGTGCGCGAACGCTTGGGCTGCCGGCGCCTCCTTCTGCGAGCAAGTAATGCTCGAGAAGGAGACGGCGGAACGAGTTCGGAGAAGACTCCGGACCCGCACAGCCCGCGACGAGCGGAGGCGACTCGGACGTCGGAGGTCGCAGAATGACCTCCGTCCTCCATGAGCGCGGGCCTGGGGGTGACGGGTGGAGCCGCCTGTCACTCTAGCAGAAGCAGGCCGCGGCGGCGGCGCAAAATGCGCCTCCCCATACTCGGGGGCTAGTTGGGGACACCGTGGTCCCTACACCCGACGGGGGTCATCTCGAAGAGAAGGCCCCGGGTCTGCCGGGGTGCGAGGGATATGTTGGCTACAACCTCACCTCCGGCAACTAAAGACCCAAAGACGGCGTGCGTTTTAGTCGGTTCGAGTCCGACATAACCTTCCCAACCGGCTCCGGTGGGGAGGTATCCGTGGGGATTTTTCGCACGATAAAAAAAAAAAAAAAAAAAAAAAGTAGGTCCTAAGGTTATCGCTTACAACCAAACACAACAAACTCTTTAGCTTTATTATATAGATTATGTTTAACTTTAAAATACTCACGTAAAATAAATTATATAATACTAATTACGGTGGTTGTCCTATCCTGACGGCAGTGAATCCTGTGGTAGGTACAGTGTTGAGTTGCGTGAATAGCTACAATACATTCCAGCTTTCACAACAATAGCAGCTAGTTGTCATGCTTTACAACTTATATGCAGCAGCTATTTATTCTGTGCCGGAATACAATCTGCTATTTACATGGTAAGATTTAACCCATAAAGTTATCCATAGAGGAACAAAGTGTGCAAGTGACATACGTATCTTAATACATAACCTAGCCGTGAGAAAGTGTCAGAGTATTTGAACCGTGAAATGATTTTTTTTATAAACCAAATTGATCAACTTGACTGTTTTTTTTTATAATGTCACGCCTATATCCCCGAAGAGGTAGGCAGAGGTGCTAGCACCCACATTTCGCTAGTTTATATTTAGGTCCCAATGTAATAGGTGGCGAGCCTATTGCCATTAACCGTGCACTTATAAACCTGCGATAAATACACACATAAATTCGAAAAGCATCGCAGTCATTGGTGTGTGCCAGGGTAAACCTGGGATCGAACCCGTGACATCGTCTCAGCAGACCATTATCCACACCAGTAGGCTACCACGGTTTTGTACTTTGACTGAAATATGTATATATCGCAGTGACGTCAATATTCTATACTAAAAATCACAAGTCATTGCATAAATTCGGGTGTGGGTAATGAAAGAGTCTATTTACGCTAGTAATATTAATGTCTATTCTGTCTATTATCTGTCTATTTGACCATTAGCTGCCTAATATAGCTAAAAGTCTTTTCAACTGAACTCTAGACTAGAACAAGAACTACTGACCTAAACATGGCTAGTACTTTTGTGTTTTTTTTTTATTTATGGCACGTCAATTTGACTTCACCTCGCATGATGTTAAGCTGAAGGCAAAGTCTCATGAAAGAAGGTCACCATTGCAAACACGTTCAGTGCTACAATGGTGGCGCTCAGCTTGACGGCCTCATCTGGTGCTTTTTCACGTCCCAGCTTAGTTTGGTAATATTGTAGATGTTCTGTTGTATTTCTATTGTTCGAAGAAACAGTCTATCATCCTATCACTCACCATAGGAAGGGACTTTTCATCCTCACACTTTACGACCGGAATCCGTGAGCACCGTCCTGTATAAAAGGAACTTCATTCTATGCTCAAGCTGTGTAATTAACACCGAAATGTGGTTATTCCAAGAGTCACTTACAATATACGTTTCTTTAACAAAGGCATTAAGGTTTTAACAGGGTCGGATGCACGAGTGTGACTGGTGATGCACACGTCCCTAGGCCACTGTTACCACTTTCCATCACCAGTGCTTATTTGCCACCTAAACGAAAAATAGACACTAGTATTCTCCGTCATTCTATGGGTACAAATATCAATAAAACGTAAAGGACCAAATAGATACTATTGTGAGTTGGGTATGAAGTCGATAATATGAGGTACCTGTCATTTAGCTTGTTTTTGATATATGGGAAAAGATATTATATATGAAAGATAGTGGGGACAATTGAACTATTAAAAACATACTAAATCCGTATAGCTCCACTGACCCACTACGGTGGAGACATTAGTACTTAAAAGTCCTCGTGGCCCTACTGGTGGAGATGCGGAGTGGGGCCACGAGTCCGAAGCCCAAGTGTTATTTGATTTCTATCACTAAATAATAGTCAAAAAGAAGATATTATAATCGTGTTATCTGGGTACTCTCGTACCTAACAGCAACCTCGTCGATGTTAAGATCAGATCATTACAGAGATAATATTGTTAGAAACATAATCCGCCATCATTTACTACAGTGTCAATCAAACAAGCACACAATATGGTACAGTGATTAATAGGCCCCCTCCCACTTGTGGTTGTACGTGGAGTTCTAACACAATTTATCGTCACATCAAATAGTACGTAATGTATGTAAATGGTTAGCTAGCTGTTACCTTACTTGTTAATAAATTTTACTGGCACTTGACAACCGTAGTTGCTAATTACTAAGTCCTTAGATTTCGAATTCAGAGATTTGTAACATGAGCATTGAATTATTTCTTATATTTAGTTCCTCAAATTGACTGCACCTGACCTGATGGTAAGCAAAAGTACAGTACAAAGTAGGTAGGTACTGTCACTGCCTTTAACGGGATGTTTTTCACGCACGCTCAAGGATCCGAGATTGTAGGAAGAAAGAAACACGTGTGCTGGTAAATAATTCCAGGTGCAACAACGAAAAGAGTGATATTTATGATTACCTACTGCTCAGCTCATTTGTAATCTGCTGCTGCTGTCAGTAAGTAAGTAAGAAAGTAAAAAAAGAGCTGTAGCACTAGCATGAACTCCTATAGAATTCGTTATGTAGAGGTTTCGAGAGAACGGAGCATTGTGATTGGCAGTCTGCCTCTTGTGAACCTGTGTGCGTGTGTAGCCCGCCAACCGCAATGCTCCGTTCTGTCGATACCTTTACATTACGAATTCGATAGGAGTTCATGCTAAGGCTACTGAGCAGTAAAGTAAGCAGGCGGCGGCGGGGCTCTCATACCTGGAGACTAGATGGGTACATACACCATGAAACCTACACAAGGGGGAGGGGGCCATCTCAACAGAGATAGCACCGGCTCTGCTGGGGTGCCAGAGATATGTCTTGTATCATCTCACCACCGGCAACTGAAGACCCGAAGAATTCGGCGGGGGTGGTATCCGTAGGTATTTTGCGCACGATAAAATAATTATTTTGATTTTTTGATTTATTCATTTCATGAACAATTTACATTGTGTTTGAAAAAGTTGAAAGTTAAAAGTACAAGCCTACAAGCTCACAAACTTTACCTCTTCATCACTATCATTACATAGTATAAAATAAAGTCGCGTTTTCTATCCCTATTTTTCTTGTCCCTTTGTATGCTTAAATCTTTAGAACTACGCAACGGATTTTGATGCGGTTTGTTTCAATAGATAGAATGGTTAAAGAGGAAGGTTTATATGTATATAACATCATGCTACGACTAACAGGTGCGGAGCAGAAATGAAAAATGTTGCAAAAACGGGGTGACGCAGACGATGTCGCGCGGGTCAGCTAGTTTTTGATAAACGCTAAGCACTGCATCATCAACACAACACACACAGCCTCGGTAATAAGTAGAAGCTCTGATTCATCATTTCTTATATAATGTTGCGTTCGTAATCGTCTAATTTAGTCTACGTTAATATTAATAAGTCTGCTCCACCTGTGTGGGTGCAGTTCCGTGCGGCTGCCGGAAATGAGTGAGACGCATATTATAAACAATCTTATTATGTTTGTAGGTTGTCAAAGCGAGCGGGAAAGGAAGCTTGAATACTGAGTAGCCTCGTCGGGAGTTTGGAGGAAGTTACAAATGTTGGGAAATTACTTGTTTGCCGAACATTTGTTTTTGACTGGATAAGTTGTTTAAAAAGAACATTTTGTTCTGAGAAATGGTGTGTTTCTGCTGATTATATTATATTCATAAGCTAAGCTAAGCTTAGAGTCACTGTGTTGGCCTATGAAGGTTGACTTTGAAATACTGTTGTCCACGATTCCTACCCTGTGAAATTTAGCCTTAGCCACAAAATGGTGAGATTTGCCTAAATTTTGCTTAAAACAACGACTCACTGTCCATTGCGTTGATATTGAACCTCACACACATACCTAATTATTAATAAATCAATATGTAAGAAGAACGGGCATAACTTTTAATAAAAGCTAGCAAATGTTAACCAATCACACATATTCATGAATTGTAACTCACAAAATGGTGCTGCAGCCTGTAAACCTACGATATTTTACAGTTCTATTATCAATATTCTATGCTTCGCGTTTCCACTAAAGTAATAATGCAATGTAATTTATGTTTCACATCTATATATGTGTAGATAGGAATAAGTGAATGCCTCAAGGGGATTCGAATCCACGACCTTTGCCTTACAGGAGGAGTGCTCTAACCGCTAAGCTACGGAGCTACCCTTTGAAATTCTCCTACAAAATCTTCATCTCTCTCTTGAGGCGATGGTCGGAGTCATCTACCGATGCAGACTATCGGTCTCAATGAATGAGGTTACAATCATTTTTAAACATTATTTTTTATAACTCCGTCTAATCAATATAAAGAAATTTTTTAAAGCAATTAGTATGTTACCTGTTTCAAATCATTCCTTTTTCCCTATCTTAATTGATTAAAGATTATATCTTGTTGGTGAGGTCGTACCGCGAGGGTACATTTGTTAAAGATAGCCGCTGGTGTTCACAATTATAGAATTTTAATCCATAATTTGTATTATTAAGCAGAATCGCCTTGTCTCCTCTAAAGGAGATATCGTTCAGGATCCAATTTACTTTATCGAAATCATAATACATAAAAGCAACCAGATTTCCGAACAAATATCTTTTCAAATTTAGCCCTTGAGTTGCACATTATAAAACCCCTCATATCGCTTTATATTACTCATCACGGGCTTCCGTAGTTCCGTTGTTATTACTTCACTTTCGTGGAACTTTCATCCATGGTTAGTAACATAATTCGGATGCGAAGGGTTAGACACTTTCGCCACTTCCGGCCATTAGAAGCCCATAAGGATAACGTATTTTAGTTGTATTCTCGTAGGAATAAAGATGACCTTAGTTTAATTAAATGCATAGCTCAAGCAGGGTAGATCGTTAAGTCTAACCTATTATCTTTCTACGGATATCAAACGAAAGTCATTAGGATCAGGTTATCCATTTATTTGACAATTCAAAGTATGTAATGGAACAGTTCAAAAGTAAGTACGCGGTATTTTTATTTATAAGGTAGAGCCATTACAGAAATACTTGCTGATGGTGGCTGCTTAACACGCATGAAATTTTGATACCGTTCCCGTAACCCATGGAAATTGTTTCCCGGGATCCTATATGTTATTCCAGGCTCTAATCTATTCCTATACCAAATTGTAGCCAGATCCGTTCAGCCGTTAGAGTGTGATTGAGTAACAATATTCAAACAAATTTTAATACCGGATAATGGCACAGATACAATAAAATAAGACACAATAAAATAAGTAGGTATTTTGTATCTGTGGCGTTAAATTGGCAATCTATGCATGTGGAGATAAACTTTACGATGTCCTGTTCTGTTTAGATAGTTGATAATAATCATTGTTAAAAATTATTAATACTTGTTGTTTAAAATTCACAATATCTCACATTTGCTTGAATTACATTTGGAATTTCAATGTATATATTGGATGTAGAATTGGAAGTGAATTCCAGTACCGTAACTATGTAGAAAATAACGTACAACTAGTTTCTAAAAAGTTCGATGTGTTGAAAGGCGTGAAGCCGAACTTGCTTCCATTTCTAGTTGTATTTTACTGTTGGTCTATTTGCAGTTTATAAAAGATTGTGCTCTTAGAAATTGTTTGGTCCCTCCTTACTTCAGACTCAAATTGTAGAATGATGAGAAAGAAACGAACTATTGTATTGTTTGATATTTTCTTAGTATTTAATTTTAGTTAGAAATTAGACATTTTAGTTCGCTTTTCTATATTCGCAATTCGGTCTAAGAAATCAATAAGCATAAATATATCAATGACATGATTGCATATTTTTTATTTTCATTCTAAGTCCTTCATTTTAGTGTCAAATTATATTAGGAATTAAATGTAGATTTATAACATGAATTCAAAACATTTCCGGCACTGCAGAAATTATTCATAGTATAAAAAGAAGTGCCTGGAATAATATTTGTTAAAAGTGCGAATTGTTTTATGACTATAGAAATTTGCCAGCTTAAAAATACCATTCGTTTTCCTGAAGCCGGCATTTATTTGAATAAAAATCCTTCACAGAACTCATTACCAGTTGTTTGGATTGCTGAAATCTTGAATATTGTTGAACTTCTTTTGTATTTTTGGATAATAAAAGATTCTGCATAGGTAACTCCTTTTCCTTGTCGATTTTAAAAGAAGCCGTTATTAACTTTATAAAAGATTGTGAAAGTTACTGTTTACTATGTACAGTGGGCTCCAAAAGTTCCTGGACACCTTAAGATCTATAATCCTTTGACAGCCTAAGTGTAATTTAATCAAAAGTAACATAGATAATAAAATAAACGATCGATGTTTATTTCTTTATAAAAAAATAAGGACACTCATGCAGTTAGTAGGCTAAACTTAATGATATAATGGAGAGATATTTGTGGCCAGTGGCCGACTGCATGTAGCAGCAGCAGAGTGCAGTTAAGTCGTCGCCACACTGACGCACATGTCTCTAGTTCTGAAAGGTATTTTATAGAAATACATAGAAACAGAAACTGTACTCCGTTTGGGGACCTACTTCTCCATGAGATTGAGTGATGAAATTTGGAAATAAGCTAGGTGTTACCGCAAAACTAATACAACACAAATTAATCTTTATGTCCATTTGTCAACGCATGTTTTCTCAAAAACGCGTGAAAGTGTCAAGATTTAATTGCCAATATTGCCATTAATGTAACATACCTACTCAGTCCTGCTTTGTACGGAACCCTCAGTGCGTGAACCCAACATCCATTTGATTGATTTTACGATAACGCTAACCTTTTTCGAGAGAAATGCAATAAACCAATATTGCTGACCCTCGACCTTAGATTTTAAACGGTCACGGTCACCCTACCAATTATATAGGTTTCGAACCAACTTTTAGGATGTCAAAGTAAAAGTTTGCAGCTGGATACCTCTAATTCTGCAATTCATACTTTGAAATGCCTACTGTTACCCCTTTAAAATCAGCAAGGGCGGTTATGTCGGACTTGAACCGACCAAAGCGCACGGCCATCTTGGGCCATCAGTTGACGAGGGTGAGATGGCCTCTGGCATGCCCCTGTATATCCACAAATGCAGTAGTTATTATTTGAAAAGGCTGCAAGTCTTCATTACATACCATTTATGAAACGAGACAACCAAATATTATACCTAGAATTATTAACCAAAGCACAAAAATAAGACCATAACAGTTAGAAAAGTTGTACCTACATATGGCCGCTAGTTTGAAGTGAAAACTTCGAAAAGAGAAGCCCGTTTGATAGCCTAACGTTCGATTCACAATAGCTTTCCCGAAGCTTTGTGCTCAAAACTACAAAGTTTGCTTTTTTGTCTAAAGTGAGACCAGTAACTAAAGTCATAAATGGCCAGCTTTGTCATGAGTGTGACAATGAACATACTCGTAGCTGCATTATTTCACACACACACAGACACACACAAAATTCTTTTGTGGAGATCCTTTTAAAGCTGCCGACTATTAATTTTCTGTTAAGGTTTGTTTCTTTCTGAGTGTTTGCATAAAAAAGCTAAGTAAAAACGTATATTAGTCCATTAAGTAGTACGTTAAGTCCGCATGAAGGTTAGCCTTTATTGTCAAATTATAGTACCTACTACTACTATAATTCGACACTAAAGGCTAACTTTCATCCATCTATATATATAAAAATTAATTGCTGTTCGTTAGTCTCGCTAAAACTCGAGAAAGGCTGGACCAATTTGGCTAATTTTGGACATGAATTTTTCGTGGAAATCCAGGCAAGGTTTAAAAGGTGAACCAATATAAAAATGCTTGGAATGGAGCAGCGGGAACGGGATCAGAAGTCGCGGGCAACAGCTAGTAGATATACAAAAAGCCTGTATGAATAATAATATAAAATATGTGGCTATCTACATACTTACTATAGAATACTTATCTCAGCGTCTAATAAGTGATGATATCACTACTATTCGAAAAAACACGGTTGCTTAAGAGTAACATTCACTGAAGGCTTGAAAATTCTGAGCGTTCCGGAAACAGAGACAAAAGCAGAGAGTTTTTTGTAGCTGTACGAACAATAAAGGTGCCGGTAAAACGTTACGCATCCCTACAAGTCGTGGAAAATAGACTATCAAATACCATTGTTTGGTTATTTTTATTAAAGCTTCATTTATTTGTTATTAATTGTAATGGACTGCTGAGATGAGGCCTCGGGTTCGATCCCAGGTTTACCATGGCACACACTAATGACTACGATGCTTTTCGAAGTTATGTGTGTATTTATCGCAGGTTTATAAGTGCCCGGTTAATGGCAATAGGCTCGCCACCTATTACATTGGGACCTAAATATAAACTGGCGAAATGTGGGTGCTAGTCTTTCTACCTACCCCTTCGGGGATATAGGCGTGATTATAGTAGAGCATGTGGTTTAAAATATATCCAAAGAACAATATCTTGTGGTGGCATCAGAAAGTTTATTGCTGCAAAAATCAACAATATTCTATGACCAATTATGAAGGAGTCCGTTAGTAAAAGGATATTAAATGCTGATCCGCTGTATCTTCTTGTATTTGTTTTAGTACTAAAAGCTTTATATAATTTAATCCTGTAGTAAACTTTGTCTCGGAAGGTTACAGATTACGGCGTCAGTTGCAACTTTGTATAAACATTGTAACCCTTATAAGTTTTACTTTGTAAATAAATACACAGACACAGATTTGTAAACCAGATAAATGGATTTTAAAATAAACAGTTATCGTCTCATAACAGAAATCGTCTGATACACTCAAGACGTTAATTGACGGTACTTGTGCGGCTAAGCACGTAATTTTCAAATCCATTTACACCGCAAAGCAAGGAATTGGGTCAATTTTTTTTCCAAATTTAGGTATTTAGCTGCAACTTTTTCGGTTAGGAATTTATTTTCGGTATGCCCATTTTCTTACAAAGTGTCCGATTGGCGCAATAGGCTCGCTCCCTATTACGTGGGACCGAAAATCATAAATAAACAGTCAGTTTGTGTCCACGTCTAGTGCAACCTAACCAAAATGTCAAGCAAATCAAAAGGTAAGTTATTGTATTCACCATTTATGATGACGTTAATACCTGGGCTTCGCTAACCATATAAATAGACGGTGTCATGCTTGATAACATACATACTTAGTTAGTTTTCTTATTCCTAATTCGATACTATTTTTCATGCCCAGAATCCCCACGGATACCGCCCCTACCGAGCCGGTGAGAGTAGTTATGTCGGATCGAACCGACTAAAATACACGCCGTCTTCAGGTCTTCGGTTGCGGGAGGTGAGATAGTAACATATCCCTCGCATTCCGGCCGACCCAAGACCATCTCCATCACGCATCGCGCGCCTCTACCTGTCACTACCACGGCAAGCACTCAGTCATGCCCTCCCCCATCCACAAGTAGATAACAATACTATACGTGATTTCAATCTCAACTTTATTGTCACACAATAAAGGAAATTACAGCTATGTGCTGCAAGGTATCCTTTGTTCTCTTTCAATCAATCAATTAGCCTTTCCCACTTTATTAATGTTGGGAGACTTTAGCCACCCGCAAGCAGGTGGTTGTGAATTAGGTGGCCAAAGTTTCCTTACATTGGTAAAGTGAAAGTCAGATGGATTGGTACAGGGTTTTATTTCGAGTGTTCTGTCTGCGTTTTCCGTAAGTCGCCTCCTAAGACTCCCCTCGGATGAGATGGGGTGGACGCATTCTTTCTCTGTCACAACACGGATCCAATTTTCAACGTAATTATATTTGTTGAAACTGCATTAATATATGGCGCATAAAAACATCTTCATTGCGCATATTGCTATTTTATTTGACTGTTCGAATGGACATATTCATTGAACTATGCATTGGTTGAAAAATTTTTAAAAAACATACGAGAATTTATTTTAAAGCTGTAACCTGCCAATGTAAAAACTTCAATAAATATTTAGTTATGTTACATTTTACGCACGTTGTTACGGATGGACAGAAACTTTTTAAAAATTTACAATCCAAATGCACAATAAAATCTAAAAGCTGGGATACTACCTACATTTTTAATTAACTGGGGGTTTAATATCAGCTCGTATTCAAAAATACAGATTTTGTTGGTCGTTACAATATTGAATTTAGTTTTTTTGTTGCCCACTATCACAGAACACTTATATCCTACGCCCACTATCCTGTAATCCAATGTTTTATTCATTTATAAGGTACCTACGGAGAACAGACAGATACTGCTTGCTAGACAATATTGGATCGCGTGTCATATCGAAGTTCTTAAACAAACGTCTGTTAGATGCATTCGAAATTTAAATCCGTTAACATGGGTCGTTCGGGAAGATACAAACCCTTTTGAAAATTGAGATCATTCGGCATTTATAAATGGACATTTTGGCATTTATGATAAGACTGAGGATCTTTTAAATCTATAGAGAATGAAACTCCTTTAAACTTGTCAGGAGAGCAATCGAATAGTACCTACTAGTAATCGATCATAGTGTATAATAAATTTCTATGTCAAAGTTGCGTTCTTGAATACCATACATCAAAACTTTCGAATTTGTATAATAGTAACGGATGTGGCGTGGCGGTAGTGAACGCCACTGCTATGCAGGAAGTGTGAACCCACACTTACTGCATAGCATACTTTACCGTTCCCTACCGATCAACACTCAGTGCAAATATTTGTATGCATGAATATGGCAATTTGCACTAATCTGGTCGTGCTTCGGAGAGCACGTTAAGCCGTCTCTCCCAGTTGTCATACAAACATCTATGGCAGTCGTTGCGGGTAGTTGGAGTCTTCAAAAGTTCAACAACTGGTCTAGCTGCAATTCCTCGATATCGCCTATACCTATAGGTTGTGGAGGTCAGATGGCAATCGCTTACGGAAAATATCGAGTTTCAGCAGCAACGCAGTTAGACTGGAGAAAATGCACTGTTAATGTTACGTACAATCATGCAACCCAGGCTAACAAAATTACAATTCGGTGTAACACAGTCCCATATAAGAAAACGTGCAATAAGCAACAACAGCACCAATTGGTTCCTGATGTAAAATGCAACGCCAATACATAGTTGTATTTGCTTTGGATATGCTTTAGGGAATCTCTGTTTTGTATGGAGTATGATTGCGTTCGCTGAACATTGCACAAGTCAGGCTACAATGTTGGAAAGGAATTATTTTCTGTGTTAGCTTTATTTGTTTCAATCGATAGTAGCTTCAATCGATATCGGTAGTAGTTAGTAGGTTGAGGTCTCGGATCATGATTTTTTTTATATTTATGACACGACAATTAGACTTCACCTCGCCTGATGTTAACCTGAAGGCAAAGTCTCAGGAACGATTGTCATCATTACAAACACAACAAAGAGTGGAAACAGTGAGCCAAGGGTCGCTCAATATTGGGAGAATCGTAATGTTCAGCAGTGCCATAGACTAATTGCTTGATTGATTGAAATGGAAAAATAGACAGAGCAACAATTAGTAATAATATACCTACATCGTTATAATAAATAATGCTAGTACCCACTATCATATTAAAATGCCACATTAAATATCAAATCTTCTATTAAAAGTAATGCCTACATGGGCGTATTTAATTTTGGCCAGCGAGTATTTTTAGTTATGCACTTGTGGCCACAAAATATGTGACACTCAAAATATTTTGTTTTTATTTCTTTTGCCACAATATGAAGACTTGAAGTCTCTCTCAACACATATATTTGTATCGTTTTACAACCCTGGATCCTTATAGCGATTCATGAGGCAGAAATTATTGACCTTTTTAGTATTATTGGCATCTGAATATTGGGCCAACACGAGACTGAAAAAAACGAGTGAGAGTCTTAACTAAAATCTATACAATTGTTCTGCTACACTGATTACTGAACAGTTTACTAATCATTTTAGAACTTTATAGAGTAGTTGAGAAAGTAAATAAGTACTTCGCTCTGTTTATTTCTAAATACCTCGACTTTTTATTCGGTTCAAAAAGGAGAAGGTGCTAAGTTCGTCTGTTCTAAAGTATTTATTTTTTATGCACCTGATATTCTTTAAAATCTAGCTACATTTTTTATCAGTATTCCTCGGTATTTCATTTATCCTTTGCCCCTATCCAATTTCGATAAAACATTGTTACTTTATTGTATGCGAGTCTCAGACTACGAAGGAATTTGGTAAAATTTAAAAAAGTGAACTGAATTGAAAAATTTAGTTAGGTATGTTATAAAAATTTAATCAGTGTTAGATCCATGTTTTATGATTCATCTCTATAGTTCAAAGTTTCTAGCAGACTCATCAATATTATCAGAAAACTGGTGCAATTTTATTATCATAAAGTCTCTAGACGACGATATCATTTCATTGTTTCAGTCTGTATTCAGAGACATCTGGTCTACCATTTACCAGCACAATATATTGTACTTTTTTAATTCATTGCAATCAGTAGTAATAACGATGCATATTCTGTTGGGAGAAATTCGTTTTAATTATGTACAAGCGGCTGGCAATTAATAATATTTGGAATGATATTTCAGTTTTACTTGTTGTATTAATGAGTGCAGATAAGTTATTCTATTAACTTTATACTGTTAATCATTCTTAATTATATAATTTTGACAGAACATCGGTTTGACCACAATTGCAAGGGTTTTCTACGAAATGTTAGTGGCTAGATTTTTAAGTGACTCTCCACCGTTTTTATACCATCATTATAAACGAGAAAGAACGAAGAGCTGGTTTGCTTCGAAAATAAACTCTTTGTACATTCTCGTTTATAATCTCTCTTTCCAAAGGAAACATATTCAAGTTAATAATAACCAATATTCCGGTCATACTAGAAATGATTGTAAAGACGACTCGACTCTCCTATATGTAATTTCCACCAACCCCGAGAAGAAACCATAGGAATTATTATAACTAGGTACTATAATAATTCCTAGGGTTTCTTCTCGAGGTTGGCGGAGAGTCGACGCCAAGCTTGGAAACCACTTTGGTCCTTTATATGCAAACGAGATCATCGTTCAGATGGCTTAAAACAAAACACTCGCGCTTCTATCCTTTGAGACTTCAAAAATTCAACACTGTCATAAACCACATGGTGCAAGATAGTACCTGTTGTAATTACGGGTGTTTATGAGCCAACAAACGGCCTAGTTGGCAGTTTTAGCAGGGTTGATAATGCGCTGTGGTTTAATTGGTGTTTCAGATGTCCAAGGGCTACGGTAAACGAGTGAACACCCCTTTGGTCAACAAATAGATGATGATTATTGTAGTAATATCCATTTTAGCTCAGGTATCATCCTTTATTTATGTTTAAAGATATCCGGTCTTTTGGGAGAAGTACATAATTCTTTTTTTGTATTCGATCGTAGGGCTGGAAAATAATTGTTTTAAAGGTTTTTGAGCGAAATTAACTGTTTCATTAGTCTGAACTATATTTTTGTTGCTGGTATCACGAGATTGTTTATATATAATATATAAATTATATTATACAACACGGAAATTGATTGTATTGGTAGCTAATCGTATCACGAGTTAAAAAAAGATCCATTATCAAGCATTATTAATCGAAACGATAAAATTATAGGTAACGTAAAATTTTACCAGTCATTGTGTTTTGTCAATTATATAACAATGTGAGTAAGATCAAAATTCAAAATCAGTGAAACAATGTTTCTAGGTTACGGAATGAGGTAACTTAAGTACAACATGCAACATTAATGTAACAAGCACAAAATATATTTCAAAAATACGAAACGAGATTTTACTTCGGACATTTTATTAATGTTATCTGAATGTTTATGAACATGGTGATTATTGTTATATAGTGACAATCCTCGATCTATTTGTAGATAAGGCAACAAGATTTATGTTTAAACTAGCTGTTGTCCGCGGCTATTGACCATGTAAAGTTCTGTTCTTGTTCTCGTACTCTAGGGACAAAAGTATATAGGAACATTCAATTCCCTTCACAAGGCATTGCTGTAGGCTTTTAGGTATTAAAAAAATTAAGACACAAATATTCTCCAATGATATTTTACTGTTTTTGTAGCGCTTTTAAACTGCACTTTAAAAATATTATTATATTTAGCTAATATTGTAATATTCATAAAGCATCTTACAATTTATTCTGAAGTTCGTACGTGCACTGGATAGTTCGTATACTATATTCCGACTTTCTCCATAAAGTTAATCTCAAATGAATATTCAAGACATTTAACAACGATGAGAATTTTCAAGTATGAGAATATAATATTCATACTCTTGACTGATAGCCCTTGGTGGAACTTGCTATTCATACATATACACATTAACGGAGGCAGGACATGGCGGTATCCCCCGTCCGAATTGGGCAGTCCAACTGGGGAAGTACTTTGTGTTGTGTTTCTAACCGTAAGTAGGGTAGTCAAAGCTCACTGGATAGGTTTTATGTTGTCAGTGGGAAGACTTGGAAACTTTATTTTATCTTCTGCACTGACAGCACAGAAACTCTTGTAACCTTCACCCCCTTTTCTCCCTTCAATATGATCGACACGAGTGTGATGCCACTAGTATTACTGGCCACGGTAGCCCCTTTACGTCAGGTGGGCTGTGGGCTTATCTCCTAAGTGGTATAAAAACATATTTGTAACAATTTCAGGACAAAACAAGTATATCATACATATAACATTACAATACAATAAACATATAACATTTATATTAAAAATTAGCCTTTGCAGATGCGTAGAGATGTTGCGTCCTTGGCAGTATTTTACCGTCTCTACCATGGCGAATGTTCTGATGAGCTCTTCCAATTAATCCCACCCTCCCCGTTCCTACACAGGACAACGCGTGCAGGGCTTAGGTGTCACTCGCATACGGTACAGAGTATTCCATCAAGAACCAAGCGGTTCGGTGAGTCTTTTCTCTGCCGTACCATTAAGTCCTGGAATTCCTTGCCGGCGCACGTGTTTCCTTCTTCCTACAGTCCCGGGTCCTTTAAGCGGGACGTGAAAAAGCATCTGATGAGGCCGTCAAGCTGAGCGCCACCATTGTAGCACTGAACGTGTTTGCAATGGTGACCCTCTTTCATGGGACTTTGCCTTCAGTTTAACATCAGGCGAGGTGAAGTCAAATTGACGTGCCAAAGATAAAAAAAAAAAAAAATGTTGTGATTTTTTTTAATATAACACTTACCTACATAAACAGCTCCGCTCGCAATAAAACAGCAGCGAAAAGGAAAATGAAACAAAAAATAAAAACATAAATATGTAGGTTTACGATACGAAGATGGCTAGGTCTATACAAATACGTGCTTATTATCCATATATACTTTATTCGATATTATTTTTTTCACTGCGTCATGATACGTGGCCGTAAGTGTACAACGTGCCAGTCTGGGTATTGTACTTATAAAGATAAAGGCCGAGGTATATTAAAGGACGTAGCTTTCTTAATTACACAGATAGGGCTACGGAATTTATTTGCCTGCCGATAGCCATCTACACAGTACATAAGTGTTATTGTCACATTTCACAAGATTACTACTGTAAGGTACTTAATTTCAAAATTATTGCGATCCTTTTAGCCCAGGGCTCACGTTATGATCACTTGTTTGGGAGTTTCAGAAAATTTTCTGTATATTATAATGTTAAAATGATAATATTTAAGGTTTATAACGGTAAGGTATATTAAAATGAGAATTGAATATGTTATTGTGCCGAGTAGATGTGGGAATGGTCCGTTGAATTTAATGTTGGATACTGAAGAACGTTTAAAGTGGTTCATATTTTATTTTTAAGGGTGTGTTAACATTGTAATACGTTATATTTTAGTAAGCTGTAATATTCAGACTTTACTATTCTACATGTACTCGTATGTGTAAATGTAGAAACAGAATATGATAATTGTATATCTTTTTTCGAATACAGCGACTATATATGGAAAAGGTAGCCTAATAAGACCTTTTTTTTTATCGTGCGTATCATCCCCACGGGTACCCCCACACCGGAGCCGGCTGGGTAGGTTATGTCGGACTCGAACCGACTAAAACGCACGCCTTCTTTGAGTCTTCAGTTGCTGGAGGTGAGGTAGTAGCCAACATATCCCTCGCACCCCGGCAGACCCGGGGCCTCCTCTCCGAGATGACCCCCGTCGGGAGCCTAATAAGACCTGAAGTGATGGATTGCGAATGATCGGGTTTTGTGACGTAAATTAGAAAAGGCACATGTCCAGCGTCCAGCCCAGAATATTGCGATAGGTTGAATGATTGATACCTAGACATATTCTTACGCCATAGGCAGATTTTTATTATATAACAAAATGTCCTATACAGCTACGTAATAGCGGCGAGGTTATCTCTAGTGAAAGCTCTACAAAGAAATAGTTACTGATGATGAGACGGAATAAGTGCATATGCTGCAGATAAATAGATGCCTATTGCCGCTAATCGGGCATTTCGTAAGAAAATGAGTAAGCCGAAAATATCTTCCTAATCGAAAATGTTGAGGCTAAATTTTGAAAAAAATAATTTGATCCGATTCCTTGCTATGTAAATTGCAAGGAAATTAATTAGGCGCTTAGCCGCACAAGCACTACCTACCAATTAACGTCTCGACGAGTATCAGACAGAAAAAATTAAGTTCACTATTATAGATGCCAAAAATAATTAAAACCAAAATAGTGGTCTTCTAATAGACAACAAAATCATTATAGATTCTTTTCTCTTTTTAAATACGGAACTCTAACTCTGAAGTGAGAGGATGATATTTCCCCCGTTCAATCCAACTTGTCTGTGCTTGGAAAAGCTTATCGCACTTTTAATTCACGTGAAAGTAGTCTAAAGTAGGTACGTAAGTGGGTTTAAGAAATCTGAGATTTGCACTATTCATAGTAGATGTGGAAGAAAACTTCTGCTTTGAACTTCGACGTCTAATTATAACTCTTAGGGAAACTGCAAATGGTGACTAGAAGTGGGTCTGTGTCCAATTGCAATGTAGATAGTCGGGTTCTTTTAAAGTTAGATTTTGTGGTACAATGATGTAGAACATAATTTTCAATTCAACGTGCCTTTATATGCTTAGTAATAATGTTTTTGTTATTTGTTAGATAATTTATTTTCAATTAACAACAAGAAACAGGATAGAAATAAATATTAAAACCTCGCAAAGCCGATGGCCAAGTTAGATATAAAAAACATTTAGCGACAGGGTTCAATCGTTGGCAAAAGATTTGAGATCTGGCATAGATGCCAAAATTTTCAAAGTACCTATTTTCATAAATGATAATATACCTACTATAAAAAATAAAATGTTTTTAAAACTGCGTTTCAAATCAAATTTTCTTGTTTTCTTATCGCGAGAAAAAGTTGCGGAGCAGATTTGTGATGTTATGCCTTGCTTGTTTTCCAAATATTGTCTTTTACAGGATAAGTCTTATTAGGTACATACGGTTTGTTTAAGTCATGTTTAAGTACTATGTTATGTTTTCTGTAAAAAGTTGTTTCAGTTCGTATTATGTATTTACATCCTAACCTATTATTAAAGCCTCTCTGGCGTGGCGGTAGTGAACGTGACTACTGTGGGGACAGAATGCTGACAATCATTTCGTAGGCACTCGATCGTGCGGTCCCGCTGCGACGGACAGTCGCATACGAGACGGGCAGTAGGTATAAGCTGGTGCATTAAAGAAAGGTTTTATAAATGGCGGCTTGTACTTGCGTTGACAGATCGTACAGCTAGCATATAAAATTTCAAATATTTTTTTTTTCATATGAATAATAATAAAAACAAGACCGGGTCGTAATAATTTCTAACTAGCTGCGGCCGGCGGCTTCGCCCGCGACACGTGACGGCATCTATTTTTGTTTTTATCGGAAACAGTACCTACTTTTACACCTAGAGTCCTTTTAAACGCACATTGAGTCCTTTCATCCTGAAAAAGGAACGTATATCACATTCTATAAGGAGGATCATGGAAGATTAAAAGAAGAGAAGAAGAAACGGTCCTGTTTACATTTTTTTTAAACTGAAAAAAAAAATGAAATTTTATATGCTAGGTGTACTATTTGTCAACGCAAGTACAAGCCGACATTTAAGAATCCTTTTTTTTATGCATCGCATCAAGAGCACAGAGCGTGGAAGAAAATAAAGATCAATATTTTTTTTGTGTTGACGGTACGCGCGTGAGTGAGTATAGACAGTACTAGTGTGCGAGCGAGAGGAAGTGATAACGTCCGCCATTTATAAAACCTTTCTTTAATGAACCAAGTTATAGGACCTATTGTCATAAGGGTATTCTTTCGTTTTCCATAAATTCATTTGCACTAATTTCGTTTGCCATAATCATCCCCGGTCATAATATTTACTTGCACTATTATCATTTATACTAATAACGTCTGACATAACAACTCAACAGTCATAACGTTTATTTGCCATAAAATCACTTTCTATAACAACATATATCATAATAATTAGTTTCCATAAGTAACACATCTCATAATCGACTCTTGACATAATCAAAATTTGATATAAGTATGAAAATAATACATAATATTGTTTGGTCAAAATTAATTATCGTTAACACCCCGACTCAGTGCAATCCGACTCGGATAGGTTAGGTTAGAAGACTAAGACTTAGTCTTCGTGGTTTTTTTTTAAACCACCTAGAAGTAGGAGCCCGCGAAGCGGGCTCCTTCGAGCTTATTTAGTAGACGTCATATGAGGTTTAGTTTCAGGTTTAATTGTGAATAAAAAATCTGTGTCGTATAATTGACATTATTGAAAACGAAAGTTATGGCTAATACATTTATGGATTTTAATTATTATGACACTTGATCGATTATGACCAATGAAATTAGTGAAAGTGATTTTATGTCATTTCACGATTATGGCATCTGAAACGTTATTTTTAATGAAATTATGGCAACTACCAGTATGGCATATAAAATTATGGCATTTAAAATTATGGCAAACATTAGTAAACCTGTCATAAGTTCGCCTCAGTAAATATACTTAACCTAGAACCAAGTGTCGTTACTGGTCCCGGCCGATCAATCCCAACGAACGTTACCATCAGGTGACAGACACCCCAACACTACTATCCGGGAGGTGCGTGTTCAATCCCCGTTCAGTCAGGTCGTGCCTCGGAGAGTACGTTAAGCAGTCGGTCCCGATTGCCATACGAACATGTTGGAGTCCTGAAAAGTCGAGGTTCGATGGCAACCGCTTCACGGAAAACATCGAATTGCAGCCGCATCTTAGTTAGACTAGAAAATCGACCCCAACTGAATTTAGAATAGGCAAAGAGAATGATGACCTACTTTTAAGATTCATTACTTTTATGGAATTCAATTTGAATACACTGAAAGTTGTCAAAAGATGTATGTGGCACTTATGGTTCTTTGCGTAAACCCATCGAAATGAGTTATACGACATTAAATGAAACCCTTGTTGAAAACGCGGATTATATAGCTCAAGTAACCCCATTTCACCCAACAGTGTGCGAGAGGCAAACCGTTCGTTACACATTACATGTTTCGTTCGCGAAGTTTTGTTTCTGTATGTAGTTCTAATAATCTGACTATTGCTAAAAATATCAACCCTTAACTCCTGCCCAGCATGTTGCTGACTTAGTGCCGCTAACCGAACGAGTGATATGCAAGGGCACAAGGGTGCGTCTTGTTTGTCCATAATAAGATCACCTGGATGAAATACTGATAGAGAAGTCCACTCATCGTGGATTAAATTGTAAATGTTTCAAGTATCAAGTATTTAAATATCTATCTATTAACCTGTACGGTACCAGGAATATATCAACGAAGTGTTGGTTAAGAAAAGGAAGGAAGGTGTGGAAATGTGTTCTGTATGTTTAAATAGATTTTGATATTTAGAGCTATTGCTGTGCGTGTTTTATTATCATTTTATTATCAATATTAACTGTATAACGGTTGTCCAGAAGAACTATTCGACATGATGTTTACGCTTACTTTCTACCATTGCATCGCTCGCCATAGGGAGGTAATTAGACCTCACACATTACGTCCGCAAACGATACGCACTGTTCGGTATGAAAGGACTACATCCCGCGCACGCTGCAGTTACAATACATTTAGTTACAATCAAGTTGCAAGCGACTACAATATTCATCAAGCAGGGCATTAGATTCAAGAGTTTCAAAAGAATCAGCAGCACGAGTGTGACGGCCCTTTTTTTAAAGTCCCTAAGGATACCGTTTAGGCTGATCAATAGATATTTTCTATCGGGTTTTGAACCATACAATCTATGTCAGTGAAAACATATAGCATTGTAGGTTTATTACGATATATGGAACTGATGACATCGAAAGTCGTGAGGCCATACATATTTAGTGTTCAAAGAAAACGTGTACCTACACGAAGAAGATAAAATTATTGATAAAGTCTTAAACAGACTACCGTAAATAGGCGCTATCTAGTCTTCATGAAGTGGTGACCTTGACGAGTACTTGAGTCATTTCAATAAATAAAAATTGTGCAAACATTTATTTAATATTCTATAAATAATAACATAAGTATATACTTGACCGCATGTGCGTGACATGGATGGTTGCAAAGGCGATTTCAAAGTTGCATATCATATATTGGCATATTTGATATGCAACCATTGTGATATGCAACCATAAAAATTAAAAAAAATGTAGGAATCTCGTTATGGTGATGTGTGCGGGTCCTTATTTAACTTTAATTTGGTGTAGCAGTGTACAGTGTAGCTCCAAGTGTACATACCTCATCGCGCCCTCTCCTTAAAGCCCATGTAATCACGAATCTGAACCTTAACCTAAAACCTGTACGGAATATAACTTTTAATTCACTTTATTGTGTACTATATTATGCGTTAATTGACAGGAAGAAAGGCATAATGGGATTAACTGTTCAAATTTGGAGCTAACGTCTAAGAAACTTGGTGCAGGGGCACCTTAACGAAAACCGTAATTAATTTGGGTTTCTATAAAGCAAGAGGGTTCACCAAAGCTCCTGGGGGAGTGCAATATATCGATGATGCCATGAGTGTTTATGGATCCAGGATAAACCACCTAAGCAAATGCCCATTAAGGTATGGTATATAACATAACATTAACATAAACTCACGCTTTTATCCGCGAATGGGTAGGCACTAGCGCCCAAATTTCGCCAGTTTATGTTTAGGCCCAATGTAATAGGTGGCGAGCCTATTGTCATTAACCGGGCACTTATAAACACACACATCATTGGTGTGTGCATGGTAAACCTGGGATCGAACTCGAGACCTCGTCTCAGCAGTCCATTACCCATTACTTGGCTACTTCGTATGTAGGTATATAGGTATGGTATATATAAATATTGTTTGGATTATAAAACTGATTCACAGCGTACAAGTCCAACTAAAACTAAATTGTGCTATCACGTATTAGGTTCTCAATGAACGTGAAATCCCAGTTTAGCTCGACTTTACCAGTCGAAATAATTGTTCAAGTTATAGCAATTTTATTTTTATTTCAAACGTAAGCTAAGCTTCACCAATTACACTCTAGATAAAATTTCACTAGAGTAAATTGTCTATAATTGTCGTAATAATCACTGGTGATAAGGCTGATCCAAGATGTCTGTAATTGAGGTGAGCCATGTGGATTGCGAGATTGTTGCAGGCTTTAACCTCTTTGGTTTCAGCATTTTCTTGCCTATTTATTAATTCCAAAATTGGAGCTTATCTATAAGATTGCCAGACCGTAGGAACTGCTATTTCAATAGCAAACTTGAATTGAATATCCTAAAACTTTGTAAATTGTTTTAGCACATTTCACAACAAGGACATTTAGAATATAATACAATAAAGCAAAAGGCAATTTATTCACCTAAAGGTACGTAATAGATTCTACTGAAAAGGTTTTACGATCCATATTTTATGACATACAATTTTGTTGTGCATAATTTAAAGGTCGTCTATATGTATTATGAATAGCAAATCCATAGGCGCAATTTGCTGCCTTTACAATGGTTATATATGAGTATTGCGTAAGACGGCGTCAAAAATCTCTGCCATCAAACCTGGACCGTTGGAACTTAACGATTTTTTAGTCTCCATCATTTAAATTACATCGCACCCAATTCAAATTTCTAATAGAAAATACAAGACACGAAAATCTATTAGCATCTGATTTTAAAGCTGTCTCGTTTTTTAAGTATGGAAATCTCTACGAATAATTGCTTCTGGCTCTATATTATTTTACACAGTTCAATCAAACACCACATCGTAGTCCACGGCTGGACATAAGCCACTTCCAATTGATGTGCTTTGACCTTCTGTTTCCACGTTGGCTAGACGGATTGGTAGAAGTTTAATTTCGAGTGATATATTTCCATCTCTCGCAGTGATATCATCTGTGTATTTTTCTGTTAGTCGCCTCTTACGACTCCCTTAGGAGGAGATGGGCTGCTTTTATTCTTTCTCCGTCACCACACAGGTAGATATTACGGATTAGATGGCTCATTAATGTTTGTTAAATCTTCACTTATAAACTTGCCTTTTTACAGGGTTACTTTCGCTTACACAATGCATGTCCAAACTACGACAAGCAATTACTTATTAACTGGTGCTACTTTCAAAGCTCTTATGTCTACATCCGTAATATCGTCATATCCTCGGTAACAGCTGTCATAAATGTTAAATTACACTTTGTAGTTTGTCAATTTAATTTAGTCATGCAGTATTCATATGTAGGACAGTGTGTGACACATTGTACGATAAACTTTCTATGAGAATCACAAACAGAGGCGGCTGAGCGTTCCCAGTTAGATCGTTAAATCGTTATATGCCATTATTTTGAAACACAAACTTTTCTTCTCTTAATGCCTAGCTTCAACTGTCGAAGTTTTAATGACGTTAGTATAATTTTATGACAATAGCTAGCTCATTTTGTTTTTTGGCCTTGGGTTGAGCCTATACGAATGATACTAAAATGTTATACGAATTAGGGGTGGAGAGGTTAGTCGATCTTATGTTAACGTAGTTAACACTATAGTTTCTTACGTTTTAAAGATGGCAATCAGGTAGACGCCAAATGGAAGGTAGTTATTTAAGCCTTTAAATGCTCTCATTAGCTGAGGTATTAATGCTTTCTGTCCATACCTCCCTCTCCACAAGGCTGTGTGCGACCAAAATCTAAAATGTAATGCAAGAGTCATGGAGATTACATAATTTAATGCGGATAATGGAGGATCGGAAACAACGGTGCACATAGGGAGAGACAATGCCCACCAGTGAACTGCAATAGGCTAATTGATTGATTGTGATTATTCTTGCAGATGCGACTTATATATAATCTACCACCTACAATAAATTCACTATCTAGTAACTAGAATTCAATAAAATGGTTATCAACTTTCTTGTTAAAATATTTTTTTAAAATATTCAGTAAGATAATTTAAAATAATTTAAATGCACCTGGTAAAAAACTTAGGTGAAGTCTGGTACCTAGATGTAGAACAATATTGAATGTTCGTGGCTTTATAATGTATTGAATTTATGATCTGTGGTAAGATATTGAAGTAGGTGTTTCATGGCTTAAATCCATTACAAAGAGTCGGCTTATAACCCTTTTGTTTTTCGCACTTGCGGAATAATGCACATACGAAATTGGAGTTTTTTACTTGCTTGCAGTTTGGTATTCCTTTCTATGACAATTAGTGATATTCTACTATTGCTATCGTTGGGATTGTTAAGTGAATAGTAGGACTGATACTACCCCATCGTATCAAAGGGGGCATAGTAGTTTCTTGAGACAGATGAGTTTACACTACATGTTTAACACAAAGTCAAAAAGGTTACTCAGGCAACTGATTATGCCACCTTAACTGAGTGTCAGATTCTAACCTTTATTAGAAATTCAATCTTGGATTATCTTGGATTTATCAGAATAAGTGTAGAAACAGAAAGTTAAACTTATAGAGAGGTAATCTAGCCTTATCAATAAAATGGGTAAAGTAAGTTGTAAGCTTGCCAGCTCCCATGCAATCAACGTTGAGAGTTTCCATCACGCATCTAAATGTCTTTTAGGTTTGAAACTTTCCAAGATGATTTAAATCTAAATGGTTCTACAGTATCGTAAGATAACCTGATGTATTATGATTGGATTAAACTTTTGTTAGAAAAGAAATGGGTGTAGTACCAGAAGAAACATATAAATTAGTGTTAGTTCATTAATTCACAGGTCCACGCTTGCTTCGATGTTATGCCCTGTTCTATTTTTAAGAAATGCTATAATTATGCTTTGAAAGTCAATTTAAGGAAATTATTTTGCAGTGCAACAGGGGTCACGAGGAGACTAAAAATAGTAGTTGTTTCATAATTTGAAGTATGGTATAAATATATATAATTATTTATTTCATCATTTGAAGTGTAACTTATACAAACTGTGTGGCTTCTTCCTGTTGTATTTTGCTTTTTTCTTAGATTTACTTAAATAAATGATCAGTGTAAATATTAAAGGAACACCAAATAACTCGTGGTGGAATATGTTAATAAATTACAATGTGTAACATTCGCGTATACTTCCGACTACATCAAGTTATTGGTTATGCAATTTTTAGCGACTTCATTTGCTTCAAAATGGATTAACAATGTTGCTATCATTAACAAAATGTCTTACCCTTCTCTGCACATTATAGCCTCTGGGCTACCTGTCTTATACAGTCATTATTAAAGTCATTTTGGATAGGCAGAAGTTTCTAACATTTGGACTACATTTTCTTTTTAATCGAAACCTAACTAGCTCTGTCAGGTAATATTTTAGGTTCTTGCACAATAGGTAATGGTTATTAATAAGTATCTTTTTGAACTAGCTGCCCGCAGCTTCGATCGCGTGCATGTTGTCTTGTAACTTTTATCAGCCCATTAGCCTCGCTATACGACGTCGTTTTTCTCCGTCTCCCACTTCCATTTTACCCGCATTCCACTATTTACTTTTCCCCTGTTGCAAACGCCCATAGGCCATGGTAACATTTTTTTGTTTTATCATCATTCACACACTCACTTTTCGTTGTAATTTTATAACTCAAAATCGGGCTCACCTATCCAAACCAAATGTTCAGTCTTTGTTCGGACTATTTAGTAGATGGTTGAAGTTTGCAGAAAAACGGTCGAGCAGTTTAATTATACCACGAGTGAAGCTAGGGCGGGTATATTGGGCGGCGTATATTGGGGGCGGGCGGGGATGTATATAAAAATGAATCGCGAAATATGTTGGTAAGCGCATAACTCGAAGACCAATTCGAGTAATTCTTTTTTCTTCTTCTTTCTTGAACTCTACGAAAGGTTTTTATAAAGCAGCGGGAACGATAGTGTGGTATAAAAAACAAACATCAAATTTCAGCCGTTTGAGATCATAGAGGGGCTTTCGAAGCAGAGGTCAGGCTAAAAAATATGGATGCATTGTGTGAAAGAAGATATGGCAAAGAAGGGAGTGACAGAGGAACTAGCAGCGGATAGGAATGTGTGGAAGAGAATGACATGTTGCGTCGACCCCAAGTAATAAGGACAAGGACAGAAAAATGATGATGATGCTGATGATGATGTGCCTATCCTATATAGTGATTTGTTGTATAAATGTATTATATTTTAATGTAATCGACCATATTTAGGTTAACGGCGAAGATTTCTTTGTTCTATCTATTATATACCGTTCTTTTTGTTCCTGCTTAATTGGAAACTGACGTAATCGTATTGATTGATTACTAAGAAGTGACTTGACTTTTTCACGAGCTTTTCATATTCGGCACTTATTGTTATGAGAACATACAATTCTGATTGCAAACCTATTTTATTCATCTAGATATGTGTTATTGTTGGAGTATTACTGAAAACGACTTTCGTCTTATACCATCTGCTTTTTTACATAATTATATAATTATTAGTAATTGTGTTTCGTAGTAATTTCATGGATTTTAATCATTGTAAAACGTTAATCCGCTATGAAATCAGTCAACGTAGAATACATGAATTACTCGTATTAACACCATATTTTACCATCATTGTATTCCCACGTAATAGGAGGTGAGCCTATTGCCGCAATCCGGGTACTATTGTTGACTTGAGCCATGCATTTGAAGCTGAGTCTGGGCTGTATATATCTGTCTGATGTTAAACAGCCCTGTCACTTAGTCGCCTTTTACGACACCGCATGTGTGACACTTAGAATAATTACGAAGATAATGTAGTAACTGTTAGATCTATCCATTTAAGAGCATGATAATTAGGCGGTCCATGTGTACCAGCAGTCTCTTGGTCCCGTTATCGAAATATATATTTCTTTTTTTTATATAATATCATGCCTATATCCCTGAAGGGGTAGGCAGAGGTGCTAGCACCCACATTTCGCTATTTTATATTTAGGTCCCGATGTAATAGGTGGCGAGCCTATTGCCGTTAACCGGGCACTTATAAGCCTGCGATAAATACAAACATAACTTCGAAAAGCATCGCAGTCATTGGTGTGTGCCATGGTAAACCTGGGATCGAACCCGAGACCTCGTCTCAGCAGTCCATTACCCATACCTCTAGGCTACCGCGGTTTTTCATCTTGATACAAAATACTAACGTGTATATAAATAGTACAAATATAGTAAAAAGTTCTTGAGAAAGGAGTGAAGAGATAAAATCTAAATAATCAGATTTAACCTGAATTTTTATTGTCGTCGTGTTGAGGGAATTCATTGAGAGATACGTAACATGATTTCGTCTCCTTTTCACTTTCGGTGTCAGAGTTTCTTTGATCCACTTTAACAACTTTTAGATTAGGGTTAGCAGGTTCACGCACAAAAAGTAACATTTTGGTTTAGAAATTATTCTTATTCAACCTTCCAAGTGAGTTTGAGTGTAGTAGTCTAGTATTTCTATTTTTTATGGTTGAAAATTGGCACTCAAGATAAATCTTATTAAAATGAATGAATGAAATTTACTACGGGATTTCTGAGATTGTGCATGTCGTTCTTTTCTTACTGACATCGCTGTAGTCCATAAGTAAGGCTTGTTCATGCTGTGAATTAAATATGAGTACTGAATCACAAAGCTCTAACAACTTTCTTGAACTGCCAGAGCAAAAAAATTATAAGTATTTAAACTTCTGATAGAGTTGTCACGTCTTTTTATGGTATTGCAAACGTAAACTTAAATTATTTACAACGGGGGAAATCTTTGTGTATAACAGACATCATGGGTCGATGGAACCAGTCAGAGCGGAGCCAGGGATATATTGATGAAGACTCGACTTTATAGTCACACTAACATCTTCATTGTTTATTCATCATCCTTTAAATTGGCTTTTGCCCTGTTATTACGAAGCAGAAGTTATACTGATTCAATTATTGTTATAAAAGTGGGTTGCTCAGAAATCTTGGCCATACCTGAGTACTGGAATACGGATAGCAATATCACCGTAGTCAATGAGAGAAGTTATGTCGGACTCGAACCGACTAAAACGTAAGCCGTTTTTGGGTCTCTAGTTGCCGGAGGTGAGATAGTTTCAGACATATACCTCGCATCCCAGCAAACCAGGTGCTCTCTCTTTCGAGATGACCCCTTTTGGGTGTACAGAACATGGTGCGGTGGACGTCTAGCCTCCAGGAATAGGTTGGCGCCGCCGCGGCCGGCTTCTGCTAGGGGGACACGCGCCTCACCTGGTCACCCCCAGGCCCACGCTCATGGGGGATGGAGGCTATTCTGCGACCTCCGACGTCTGAGTCGCTCGCGGTTCATACTGGAATACCTAATAGTATAATAAATAGCACGTAATAATTAGCACAAAAACTTCAGAATAGAGATAACTGCTCTATTGTGAAGTCTTTGTGCTAATTATAGTTGAAGTTTAATGTTCCGTTCCACTCCTTAGTGTGTAAACTCATTACTACTACTAGAAATATAATTTAATGACAACCTTATTTACTTCAATGTTGTATCCATCGTACCCATACCAAACTCGATCGAACTTTATTTCAACTCGTAGCTTTGCGGAAAGGCTTCTTTAAGCAAAGGATTGAAAGAAATTGGGTCGAATACGAATGGAAAGGAAAACCTAAAGTAGGAAGTTCAATGATGTTTATGTTATTATTCAAAAGGATGGTACTGAGTTATCACAAGTTTTCATAGATCAATGTAATAAGAAATTTTTACATCAAATCAGCATTTTGTTGAAATCTTGGTTGAAGGAACCATAAACATGATTAAAAAAATTTGCTGTTGCGGCTTCACCCGCGTGTAATTTTAATTCTATTCTTGCAGCCCATGGAAACATAATAATATTCTCGGTATAAAAAGTAGCCTTTTTTAAATATTTGCATCGTCAAATGACCGCACTGACCTGCCTGGTGGTCTAGTTTGGGTGCAGGCCAAAGAATAGCGGTCGCCATTATAGATGTTTTCTCTAGAATGGCTTTTCCCGCTTTGATGCCAAAAACTACCAAAAATCTCTGTGCCAAATTATAGCATACTCGTTTTGCCTTTAGATCGTGATTGAGTAACAAACATCTAATTCAAATCATTTGTTGCCTACTAAGCGTACATTTTACACAGATTTTTAATGATACATACGTACATACGTACATATTTATGTTCACATGTAGCACAGAAACTCTCTTACCCTTCAACCCCTCACTCTCCTGCCCACTCCACTCTACAGTGTCAACAGTATGAGTGTAATGCCCCTGGTATTACAAAGTCCAAAGGTCATGAGCTTGTTTGCCACTTAAGTGGTATAAAAATTGCAATAGTTATATAAGGTGTATATACACATTTTTTTTAATATTTGTAGGGTAGCATTTAGAAAAACATGGAAAATATTTGACCAATTGTAAAATTGTAATCTTATGCAAAGCAATTATAGCTATTAGAAAAAATAAGAAAACCGGTTGATCATCTTGCACTATAGTTATATCGAAGGGGATCTTTCTTGATTATATTTCGCATCGAAATAATATGTGAGAAGAAAAAAGAAAATATTGGGCTCGACAGCTGCCTAAATTTTATATTGCTTAACTTAGAATTTGATAGACGATTAGTCGATAGTGCGTCTTAGAATAGGTGCGTAGATGACTTGGAAATATTTTGAGATAGTGTAAGTAAATAAATCTTCGTTCGTTTTGTGCTTATTTTGATTTCGCTAATTGCTTACAGTAGGTCCCTCCCCCTCGATTCCTTCATAATTCCAATACACTGCGACATTCAGCATGAAGCCCCCGACATATTGCTATAACCAACCCTCTATAGAAGAGAGACATTAAAGCGTCTCAGACACCCCTAACGATTGCCCAAAGGAGAGTATTTATAGCTAAATGTCGCTATAATGATTAGACGTAATTAATAAATTTATATTTGGTCGGCACGTCTTCTCTCTGGCGCCTGAAGATAACGATAATCTACCTGAGTTTCTTGCTGGCCTCTTCTCAGTAGATCTAACTACCGAACCAGCTAAAGAATCATTTTCAATTCATAAAAGATACAAATTTATTTACTTACATTATTTATACTGTTGATTGATGACATTTGGTGGAACTCACTTTTATACATAATTGATAATACATAAAACAGTGGAGAAGTACAAGTGTATTATCAATTATGGATTTATTTACTATTTCACTCATTATAAATTATAATAGTTTTGACAAAAGTAATTGTAAGACTTTGACATTCATATGTATTGTGCTCTTCATGTGCATAAACTGAATAAACTAAATTGATTCTTTGATTCTTCAATTGAGTCAGTAAGGACCGCATTCCATTTGACCGGTTGCAACATTTGCAGGTCGGTCTATGAAGGCGCCCAGAGAAAAACCTTCAGCAAAATTCAGTATCATATTTGCATTTAAATCTATAAGAGCTATACGAAAATAAGAGTCATGCTTACTATATTTTGTAAATAAAATAGTCACTGTTTATATGAAAACCAATCTAAAGTTAATCAAACTTTCAACTTCAGTATTTGCATTGGAAATCTATAAATTACCATCTTTATCTTTTGTTAATTGTTTGTTGAGTGCAGAAGTTTGAGTATTATTTAAGCAATCGTCTAGCAATAAGCAACTGAATATTTTATTTTATATTATTTATTTAAGCATAGTTGTTTACCTTTTTACGAAACTTATTGTGAGTATGACTTTGATGCTATTTGTCCATTGGGTTCACTGATTACATTAGGCAAGATAATACGAGTATATTTTCTTTATTTTTCATTATTCATTCGTTTTTTCATACTACTAAAGTAATATTTAGAAGGGCAAAGTGCGAGTGACGTACATATCATTACACGAAACCTAGATGTGAGAAAGTGGAAGAGTATATGAAGTATGAAATGTTTTTTATAAACCCATCAAATTGTCAGATATTGACGCTGTCAGCTGTCATATACAAAGGGCATAATTAAATTCATATGACATTTTAAATAATAACTTTATGGTAAATACATACATACAGCACAAACATTTTTATGGCAGGCAGAAACCTCTTAGTATGTCACTTGCACAGGGGCGAGAATGTGAAAAAAAGAAAGAGAGTCAGACAGTGTAGTAATCTGAACACCGTCAATTTGAAGCATACAATCACTAAATGCCAAATTAAGGGAGAGTGTAAATAAATAGGACACAAAATACGAGTATGTAATTAACATTAAAAAGGTTTTACTTTAACTTTATTACATGTTACCCGCGGTTCCGCCCGCGTAAAATTCTGATCCCAATCACAGACAGGCTTATAAAATAGTTGACAATCTAATCCGACCCACCAAATATTTTCAAAAAAATCGATCAAACCGTCCCGGAGGTGGAGTTTACAGACAAACACCAACACGAGAATTTTATTTACTAGATCAACGTTATGATCTAAGAACGTAATCTCTTATCAAACTTTAAATTTAACAACAAAGCAACGACTGAAAAATCGGGCAAGTATCAAACACGATTCGGAATAACTCAAAGTACATAGTATAACTAGTTGGCAAGTTCCAAATTGTCAAAGGAGTGTTGATCGTTTAACTTAATTTACTGTATCATGTTTAGCAGTTGAATACTATCATTATACAATAAATTAAAGTAGTTTTAGCGAAATGGTTTGTGTATTACATTTAAGTGTATTAATTTATGGTTAGTGAAACCCGT